>JACZZP010000006.1:0-2515049 GCA_015183035.1 Meloidogyne chitwoodi | reverse complement strand
TTTTGAATTTCATAGCTCATTCGATTCAGCTTTTCGAGCTCTTTCGAATGATACCAAATTCTGTATATTTATTTAGAGGGATTTAGAGTCCCATCAATTTAAATAATTTATTCACCCTCAATGTATTCCAATGTTCATGGACCTGGTTCTCGAATTTTACCCGTTAGAATTTTAAATAAATAACTCATTCGATACAGCTTTTCAAGCTCTTTCGAATGGTACCAAATTCAGTATAATTTAACATTTGAATAAAAAAATTTTTCAATTTAAAAAATTTATTCAACCCCAATATATTTCAATGTTCATGGACCTGGTTCTCGAAATCTAGTCATTAGATTTTTGAATTTCATAGCTCATTCGATTCAGCTTTTCGAGCTCTTTCGAATGATACCAAATTTATTTTTGAGAAAAAATTTTTTGAAAATTTTAACAATTTGGGGTTGAAGGAATAATTCAAAGTTCGATAAAAAAATTTCTATCGTTGGAAATTTGCTGAATTTGGTATCATTCGAAAGAGCTCGATAAGCTGAATCGAATGAGCTATGAAATTTAAAAATCTATCGACTAGTTTTTGAGAAAAAAATTTTTGAAAATTTTAAAAATTTGGGGTTGAAGGAATAATTCAAAGTTCGATAAAAAAATTTCCATCGTTGGAAATTTGCTGAATTTGGTATCATTCGAAAGAGCTCGATAAGCTGAATCGAATGAGCTTTGAAATTTAAAAATCTATCGACTAGTTTTTGAGAAAAAAATTTTTGAAAATTTTAAAAATTTGGGGTTGAAGGAATAATGCAAAGTTCGATAAAAAAATTTCCATCGTTGGAAATTTTCTGAATTTGGTATCATTCGAAAGAGCTCGATAAGCTGAATCGAATGAGCTATGAAATTTAAGAATCTATCGACTAGTTTTTGAGAAAAAAATTTTTGAAAATTTTAAAAATTTGGGGTTGAAGGAATAATTCAAAGTTCGATAAAAAAAATTTCCATCGTTGGAAATTTGCTGAATTTGGTATCATTCGAAAGAGCTAGATAAGCTGAATCGAATGAGCTATGTAATTTAAAAATCTATCAACTAGTTTTTTAGAAAAAAAAATTTTTGAAGATTTTAAAAATTTAGGGGGAAGAAATAATTCAAAGTTCAATAAAAAAATTTCCATCGTTGGAAATTTGCTGAATTTGGTATCATTCGAAAGAGCTCGATAAGCTGAATCGAATGAGCTATGAAATTTAAAAATCTACAGACTAGTTTTTTTGAAAAATTTTTTTGAAAATTTAAAAATATTGAAAAATTTTAATTTGAAAATTTTTAAAAAAAGTCATTAATATAATTATTTTTTCACATGTAAATATTATTTAATTATTGCTAGGACGTTTTCTTCACTTGATCAACTGCACAAACATAAGTAGCGGGGAAAAGACCTATGATATACTTATTAAATTTTTAGATTCTCACTCAATACCTCTTTCCTTGTTCCTTTTAACGCCCATGCACCATCCAAGACTGTCCGGACCTGAGAGTACATCAATCATTTCACCTAAATGTAATAGTGTCAATGTTAACATTTTAGTAAAATTTAACTACCCAAAACTAGTGGTATTTCGTCTGGCTCATTCGGAACAAAATTGTAAATTACTTTTGCTGGTCCAACAAATATCTTTAATGCATTAGAAAATAAATACAATTATTTTATCAACCTCTTCAAAATCTTCATTGCTCTTGCTTCGAAAAGGTAATTGATCTGCAAAAAATGTAGAACATGGTGAATATAATTTATTTGTTTCGTTCTTTCCTACCAATTCGAGCAAATCAGAATGCTGTAAATATTTTTTATAACAAACAAAAAATTTCAATGAATAAAATATAAATAATGTTACCTTATTTATATTTTCGCCATCTCCTTTACGGTCATCGTCAGGAAAATTGGACTTCTCTTCCGAATTTGAAAATGTCTCTTTATCTTTGTCGGTTATTTTGTGACATTCTCCCCTTGGTTCTGAACTACATCTTGGAGATTTATAATGCTGTTCTTGACCATTCTGATTTTTTCTCCTATCATTCGAAGGCTGTTCATCATCATCTCTAGTCACTTTTTTTGTAAGCACAACTCCTTTGCCATCCTGAATTGAGCGCTGTTTCCTTCTTCTAGAATTGGAGTTATGAATGCGACGAAATTCACAAGAGTATTCCTATAATTATTTGTCATACTTTAACCAAAAAAATAGAACCTCAAATTCAGGCCACCTTGTACAACATTCAATGCCATGCTGAATTGACCATTGCCGCAAATCGAACTCGACTGCCGCTTCGCCCAGCTCTTTAAAGTGTTTTTTCAGCTTGGCTTGCAGTTGTATAAGCCTTTATTAGAAATTTTTTGATAAAATATCAGGCTTACTTTTGTGGACTAATTAAATCGACCATAATCCTTTGTATACCCGAAAACATTTCAATCATGAATTTTATACGTTTCTTTTCCATTCTCTGACACTTTGAAAAAACAAAAGACATGTTCTCCTTGTAAATTCTGCAATATCTAAAAATTTATCTTACTCAACAATAAAATTAACCCGATATATGCTGTGACTTCTGTCAGTTGCTGTTCGTACAAGGCCTTCGCTTTCTTCCGACCTTCTTGAAATTTTTCAAAGCGCTCTTTGCACTTTTCTGTAGGGCAGTCTGTATCATATTGATCTGCCTTCGAATTCACTGACATTAAAAAATAAAAAATTGACTTAAATTTAAAGATACTATATTGGATGTAAGCAGATTTCTCAGCACGAGAGAGTGAATGATAATTACGTTTTACCGCCTGCAATCGTTCAAAGAGTTTCTTCCACTGTTTCTGTGCCTTTTCGAATTCGTCTTCTATTTCCTTTGCTTCTTTGAAACCTCGAAATTTTGATTTATGGTAATTGTCACGTTTGAACAACTCTATAGTTTTCAATACCTTAAATTAAAGTTGGTGAAAATAGTTTTGAATTTTTAATATGACCAACCTCATCTACTAAACGTTCTCTTACTGCATGGTGGACCTTGGTCAGCTCGCGCCCTTCTCCTAATATTAAATCAAAAGTAGTTCTCAAAGATGAGCAATCTTTAAATTGCTTCTCTGCGTAGCAACTCCATTCAGAATTCCACTTTTCTAATTGCTTTGAATAACTAAATTATTAAGATACTAAAAAAATATAAAGCTATACTTGCCTGGCTTCAATTGCAACCCGATCTTTTACGAATCGTGCGATATCGTCCAACTGCTCATATCCTTGATTAATACGTAGAACATTTGATTTATATCTTCCTTAATAGACAAAAAAATCATGATTGTGTATGATTTAATTTTGGGAAACGACAATCAGCTCATATCCTCTCTGATTATCTGTATTTAACATACTATTTCACAACAAGTCGGCTTGCGACTAGTCGGGAACTACGCTTCTTTGACCAGATATACGTATTAGCAGATTTTTTTAATGTTTCAATATAAAATTTCAATGAACAGAAGTAAAAATCTAGTTAGAAATTTTTTAACCTCAAAGATATTAGAAATTGAAGAAATAAAAATCTAACGCACCGATTTCCCAAAAATCATTGTAGGTCATCGGTCGCATGTCCAATTCTGTTGAAGCATCAGTGTGGGACATAAATAAACTAAATGAGCAACTATTGCTTTGAACTTTTGACTAAATCAATGAAAGAATATAGTTAAAAAATTAAATATGTATGTAAATTGAGCACAAATATCTATAAAAGAAATTTTTAAAATTAAAAAGGGAAAAGTAAGTAAAAATCTTAATGATTAACATGTATGTACTATCCAAAGTATACACCTGAATTCGATGCAGTTCTGGATAATCAAGATTAAGGATACATAAAGTGCTTATAGTGAATTTGAATTTAAAAGGCAGGGAATGAAGTGTTTGTTCATCACAAATTCTAATGAAATGGTCATCGGAGATGAGGTTTATAAGGAATAAATTGGAAAATTGATCGGCTATGCAAAAACAAATAGGAGCAGAATACATATGAGAGAAACGAAGCGATGAATAACGATGGACGGGGTGAAATGATGGGGATGAGTAAAGCGACAAATTGCTAATGCCTTAGTTTTTTAAAGAAATACATGTATATCAAATACAAGCTGCTATTACTAGATTTTTTTAGGATTTTAGTTAACATACACATAATTAGAAACTTATTAATAGAAATGGATAAGTATGTTTACAAGATTTTACATATTTTTCCCCAACAAAATTACTACAGCTGTAATCGTCTTATTTCAATTATCATAATTAAAATATTTAAAATACATACATATAGTACATTTATTAAAAATAAACGCTTGCAAGCAAAGCGGCGCCCAAACGTATTTTTAGAAAAGACAGTCGCGAGCCATTTATTCGCAGGACAGCATTATTAGTTTAGGGAACTACAAACACAAAATCATATTTTGCTTAAAAGAAAATTATATTTCTATTCTACTAATGCACCTTTATTAATCCTAATGCAAACTCCAGAGAGTATTTCCACACCTCATCTAGCGTTTTATGATGATTTATTTTCCAAGGTTTGCAACAAATTTGTATACATATAATACATATTAGTAGTATGATAAGTTTACATTATTACTATTTGTTTAATCTTTTTTCATTTGATCATTTTCAGCTTAACCCAATGGGTAAAGGCCAGTTAGAGTCGGCCACTATTGCTGCGTTTCTTAGGTAATCAATTATTTAAAAAATATAAAGTTTATTTATCTCTGTCTTAAATATAAATTAACATAACAATATGCTGTTTTCTTTTTTATAGAACCGCTAAAGGCGTTAACGTTTCCCAGCTTTCTCAGGTTTAAATTTTATTAAACTATTATTTTTATAATAGATTTGGGAGATTGCCTGCGAATCAAGTGGATTTATGAACCGTGGAGTTTTGAATAAATTGGGCATATTTATGTGCTTTAAGGTTAGTTTTTTTAAGCTTCATCACTCCGATTATTTTAAATATGCTTTTAAGCTCGTGGCTGCTATACAGCAAGGTCATTTTTTTCGTAAAAAATTTAATATTTTTTCATTTTTATTTTCTTAAATTAGGATTTCAACTTTCGCCTGCAATTTTGTCTGATCCATTGCTGGAACCTCCATTATTTGGTTCTTTACTTCAACAGCCGTTACCTCAAGAGCAAAGTACTGCGTTTTCTTTGGCAACAGAAAAATCTTCTGAAAACGAATGGGCCATCGGCTTAAATGATCTGCAGAAATACGAGGCTATATTTGACAGCCTAGGTCCTATTGAAAGTCGTTTAAGTGGAAATCAATGTCGTCCAGTGCTTTTAAACTCACAGTTACCTAAAGGAATACTAGCCAAGGTATACATAGAGATAAAATATCCTTACAATATTTTGACATATTTATGAAGATTTGGGACTTGGCTGATATAGATGCTGACGGTTTTCTAGATCGTTCAGAATTCTGTGTGGCTCTTCATCTTGGTAAGGATGGAGATTTTCAAAAATTTGTTTGAATTTCCGTTTGTCTGAATGATCGTCATGGATTTTATTTTGAATTTCTTTAGTTTACGGTGCGTTACAAAATGATCCAATACCTGAAAGACTTCCACTTACGCTTGTTCCTCCCGAAAAGCGAATATTACTGAATCAAGTGCGTCCTCGATCGGAAGAACTTCCAACTACTCACCCGCATTGTAATCTTTTTAATTAAGTTTAATCTAGGCTGCACTTGGCACTTATTAAGAACGGGTGGCTCTTTCTGCGGATTTTTTTTGCGGACTTTCTATTATAAAATTTAGTAGTATATATTATTTGATTTTTGCCTTAAGGCAAATAAAGGAGTACATATATTTTATTCACACAAATAAGAATCTTGATTGACAATTTGTGAGATTAAATGGAAAAAACAATCTGGTCCTTTAAAACGTTGTCTCCAAACAAATTTATTAATTCCCTCCCACAATCACAGGTTCTACGTTGATGAAGCAATTTAAGATCTAACAACCATTGTTGAAATTCCTATTCTGGTGAGCTTGTTGTATAATTGTAACAAAGTAAAATTTTTAAGAGTTTGAATCATTTTTCTAAATAATCGATTAACAAATAATGTAAATAACTGGGTCAGAAACATTTACACCTTTTTGTTAGTCTATTAACTCCTTTATTTTGCCTTAAGGCAAAAATCAAATATATACTACTAAATTTTATAATAGAAAGTCCGCAAAAAAAATCCGCAGAAAGAGCCACCCGTTCTTAATAAGTGCCCTGCACTTTAATCCGACTGAAATATCTTTCAGTTCTGAATTCTCGTGCATCTAGTGTTACATCTCTTAATGTGCAATATCAACCATCTCTAAGTCCTACTTTTACGAAAAATACCATGCTTTTTGAAAGAAATGTTGATGATTGGCATGTTGAAAATTTAAATCAGTTCGAATCGGAATTTTCTGATTTGGATAAGGATCATGATGGATTCGTAGGTGGTAATGATGTACGCGATTCATTTCTCAAGTATAAAATTTTAATCTATTTTTACATTAGTTAAATATTGCATTAATCTACTTAGATTTGGTCTATCACAAGCTAATCTTGCTCTAATTTGGGCTCATGTAGATGTCCAGAAATCAGGTCGCCTGAATCTTGAGCAATATGCGAAATGCGTTCTGTTGATTCGTGAATGCCAAGAGGGAATAGCTGTAAGGACAAGGCTATCAATTGCTTCCCCTGTTCCTCAAGGTTCTTTGGCACGAAGAGATTCACAAATTTCTACAAATTCAGTTCGTTTTTATTTAATTTATATTAACGTTTTGGCACTTGTGAAGAACGGGAGGCCCTTTCTGCGGACTTTTTTTGCGGACTTTCTATTATATAATTTATTAGTATATATTATATGATATTTGCCTTAAGGCAAATAAAAGGAGTACATAGATTTTATTCCCACAAATAAGAATCATGATTGACAATTTGTGAGATTAAATGGAAAAAACTATCTGGTCCTTTAAAACATTGTCTCCAAACAAATTCATGAATGCAGTTCTCAAGTGTTGTTTCCGCAGTTCCAAATTCAGTTTTATGGCGTCTTTTCAGTTTCTGCCAGAGTTGATGAAGCAATTTAAGATCTACCAATCATTGTTGAAATTCCTATTCTGGTGAGCTTGTTGTATAATTGTAACAAAGTAAAATTTTTTTTAAGAGTTTGAATCATTTTTCTAAATAATCGATTAACAAAAATGTAAATGACTAGGTTAGAAACATTTACACCTTTTTGTTAGTCTATTAACTCCTTTTATTTGCCTTAAGGCAAAAATCAAATAATATATACTAAATTATATAATAGAAAGTCCGCAAAAAAAGTCCGCAGAAAGGGCCTCCCGTTCTTCACAAGTGCCAACGTTTTTCCTATTTAACCGCGCCGGTTAGATTATTTCAAAAAATTAATCATCGGATGGATTTAACTGTTAATTTTTACTTTTTAGGGTTCTGGTATTCGACCCCTTATAGCCGAAAATCCTCGTGCACAAGAATTAACTGAAAGAATTGAAAGTATGCAACAAAAGAGGCGAAAAGCAGAGGAGGACCTTTTTCAGGTTTTAAGTAACTCGGATATCGATTTATTGATTTTAGGCTGAGGCAGATTTAAAAGTAAAAAGCTCTGAGGTGAAAAACCTAGAGATTGAATTACTTACATTGGAAGCGACAGTCAAACAGTTGCGTGTACAACGAGTTGAGGCTAATAAACGGTTAAATGACCTAGACACACGTGTGGAAAAATTAGAGTTAGTTTGTGGCGAGAGTCAGCAAAGAGTACAAGAAGAAGAAAATCGACTTCAAAAAACAAAAGCGGATATACTCCATGCCCGAGAAAATTCTGACCGTGAGGATATTATTCTAGAACAACTACGAGATGAGGCACAGAATCGAAATCAAAGATTGATTAGCGCACAAATAATTCTCAGACAGCAAAATGCAAAGTTCGTAGCTTTTGTCGACGAATTGACACACGTATCAATATCTAAATTTTATTCTCTATTTGGCCCCTTTATCTTTAAGTTAGAACGGAGAATGGCCTGCCAGGAGACAGAAAGTGGTTTTTTCAAAGAGCAGATGAAGAAAATGCGTCAAATTCTCGAGGGCGTAGAAATGGATACTAATAATTCCAGACAGGAACTACTGGAAAAAACGTTTCAAGAGGTAAAAAAGACTTTTAATTATTATAAGCCACTTAAGAATTTTGCAACTGCAAGCGTTCAAATAAATCTTCCTACAGCCACTTTTGCCGATTCCTTTAAAAACAGTTAAGATGATAAATTTTTTTACCAATAAGAATGTTCTAATATTAAGATGATTCATTCATGGAAGGCAATTTGTCTGAATCAGATCCATTTATATCTAACAATAAGTCGGACGAGGGAAAAATAAAAAATGTAGAAACTAACAATTTCGCAGATTTCGCCAACTTCACAATTGCATAAAAATATAAATTCTAAGGAACTGTGCTTTTTACATGCGATTATTGCTTTGAAGAGGTGTACCTCTTTGGTCCTAGGTCACTTCGCTTCTTCCCACAGGCACTCCATCAAATTGATTCTACCCAAAGCTTAACATTCTCCCATTCCTTTTATTTCCGCTATTCTCACCGTTTCCTTCCTCAATTTTTTCGTTTATTTTTTCACAAGAAATTGTGTTTAACTAAAATATAAAATTTTCAACCTTAAATTTATCACGAACATGTCAAAATATATCTCTTTAACAATTTTTTACCGACAGGACTTATAAAATGATTCCTGTATGATTATTTGAAAAAAACGAAAAATTTTCCATTTTTATGTTCTTTTTCTCTCTTCGGGCTAATTGTTCAAATATGGGTCATAAGTCAATTTATTCTTGATAACTTCCCTTTTAATTCCCTCATAATTCTTTTCATACTTTTTGATGCATTATTCACGGACTATTTGCTAGAAATGCAGACGAAATGTACTCAGGCTTAATAATATATAGTTAAATTCGCGTTTCCTATTTTCTAGGGAACGACGTAATATTTTATAATTAGCTTAACTTATTTTGGAGAATTTGTATACTTCTAGATGTTTTTATTAATATTTTAACTTACTAATACTTTATTTGCAGAAAATTTATCACAAATGTTTCTTTCTATGTTCGCCCGTTTGCTCTTGTTACTTCCACAGCTCTCAACAACCGATACTGAGCTTTTATTAAAAATTTCTGAGAAGCAAATAGTGGTGCGTCCTGAAAATTTTACTTCTAAACTACGAGGGACATACTTGGAAAAGAAAAATATGCGCAGTGGAGCGAAAATGAACATAATTTCTAGTGAAAAACCAGTTCAAAAATTAAGGAATAAAATGTACAGAAAATGTATAATAATTGATGAGAAACAAAGGAAAAACTTGATTCAAGTTGGTTTTTACAATTTTTCCATAATGTTAATTTGGAATAGTTTTTGAGCTTCGAATTTCTGTAATTTTTAAATGTATTTTCTTTATATCGGGGCAATGAATATCTTGTATTTCGTTAGCCTAAAACGCGTTAAAAGGAATTTTTTACGCACTTAAATATCCATGTGACTTTTTTTTTGAGGGACCAAACTTTTCAACTATTAGGTATGAACGGAAAATTTCTCTTAGAATGTTAGATTTTGCATGAATAAAATTGAGTAAATTTAAATAGTTATTAAGAGAATTGTTTACGAGAATAATTTAAAAATCAAGATAAATATTTAATTATTCTTTCAGCAACTTTTTTCTGAAGAAAACTACGACAAGAATAATCTTCCTTCGACAAATCATACTAAAGTTGTCGTCGAATTGACAGGTGACGTTCTAAATTATTAATAAGTTTCAAAATATCACAAACAATAGGTTACTAGGGGTGAAGGATCTAGGAAAAACAGCAATTTAGGGTATTATTAAATCAGATATACATACATACATTTTAACTCTATTAAATATTCAAAATATTTTATTCTTTCTCTTTAAATTTTCAATTTTTAACAGTCCAATCCATTACTGAAATAAGCGAATTCTCTAGCAGTTTTAAAGCCGATGTTTGGTTCAGGTAGGAAAAACTTGTCAAAAAATTTATCGATATTTTAGCCAGATTTGGAATGATCCTCGACTAGATTTCTCATCCTTTAATTATTGCCTCTCTAATCTTTCACTTCCTTCTCATAAACTTGTTTGTTTAATTTGCAAATTCTAATTATTAGTGCCCGGTAAAATCGAGTTTTCCGGATTCCGGACCGGATTTAGATTTTGTGAATAGAGCCGGACCGGATCCGGCCGGATCCGGTGGGTATAATCCGGTCCGGAATGAATCCGGAGATTTTTAAAATCCGGATCCGGATGAATTTGTCCGGATTCCGGACCGGATTTTGGTTTTTTATTAATTTTTCAAAAAAATGTAAAAATATTGGTAAAAAACTTCATTTTTCAAAATAAGCAACAATAAAATTTTATTAATAAGAGTAATTCAATTGTGGGATTGCTTTCAAAAAAAATCAAATATTCAGCATTTTCTGGTGTATGATTGGACCTTCCAATAATCAAATACATCTCTTGCTACACTGAAAATTTCCTCACTTTCAACATTTGTAGGAGTTGTCAAAAGTTTTGCAAATTGTGGATTATTTTATGATTCTTTTTCTACAGGTCGATTGGGTCAGAGTGCCGCTGATTGAGCTCAACTGTCGAGTTTCGGGACGGATAAATTTTTATAAATTTCTAGTAATTTTAGCGCCGCAGGCAAAATTTTAAAGATTTTTTATGCTCATGCTAACAAAAATTCATCTTTTTTTATTGCCATTGGTGAAAATTTTTTACATCCTCTTGTAAAAATTTCCCTTAAGCGCCGCAGGCGAAAAATTAAAAAAATTTTAAATCTCTGTTGCCGAAAATTTCACTTTTTTGTGTCGCAGGCGATTCATTTAAATTTTTTTCAAATAAGCCAATTTGAAATATTTTATGCCAAACCATCTCTAAATAAATATCATGCATTGTTAATCGCAATTAAAATATAAAATAAATGCAATAATTTATGTAAAAAGAGAAAAATTAATTTACTACGTATGTAATTGCTAAATATTTATTTGCTCCACAAAACTGAATTTTTTAATTCTCTACCGTCCTCTTTTACATTTTTCTTAACATTATGCCAAAAAAATAAAAAATTGAATAATCCGGAATTCGATACAAAAAACTTTCCGGATTCCGGACCGGATTTAGATTTTGTGAATAGAGCCGGACCGGATCCGGCCGGATCCGGTCGTTATAATCCGGTCCGGAATTAATCCGGAGATTTTGAAAAAAACCCCGATTTTTGGGACCGGATCCGGAAAAATCCGGCCGGATCCGGTCCGGCGCCGGGCACTACTAATTATACTTTTTATAAAAAGAGTTCAATCTGGACACCAAATGTTTGTTTTGTCAACAGTAAAAATGTTCGCATCCATGCATCACCTTCAGAAAATATTCTGCTTTTGGTCTTTCCTAATGGAACTGTTTGGCTTAACTACAGGTATTTGATGAATAATGTGATAAGTTAAAAAAATACATTTCCTTTTTAAGAGTCAGTCTCATGGGACCATGTTTTTTGGATTTATCTTTGTTCCCGATGGATGTGCAAGAATGCAACCTGGTTTTTGAGAGTTATTCTTATAATAGTGCTGAGGTAATTAACAAGCTTTTCTAATTGTAAAAATCGTTTTGCACATACATATTAGGTAAATATTGTATGGCGTGCTTGGGATCCAGTTTCAATTCCGGATTCGAAGGCCAAACGACTACCCGATTTCGAACTTATCTCACATGTTAACACGAAATTTACATTACTCTACACAGCTGGCCTTTGGGATCAACTTGGTTTATTTATATATAGGCATTTATTTCAAGTTAAATAATTTTAAGAGGTTGTTTTCAAGTTCAGACGCCTTTACGGTTTCTACATTCTTCAAGTTTCCTTTCATAATAATAAACTTTGTAAATGTTTATTTTCAAGGCGTACATGCCAACTTATCTATCAGTGTTTATCAGTTGGATCGCTTTTTGGATCCAAACTTCAGCTTTGCCTGCCCGGATTACTTTAGGAGTTAGATTTAATTACTTTTTTATCTTTTGTAAAATAAAATTAGCAGATTCCTCCAAGATTTAACGATAAAATTTTTTTAGGTTTCTTCATTGATGGCGCTTACTTTCCAATTCGGCAATGTTGTAAAGAATTTGCCTCGTGTGTCTTATGTAAAAGCTTTGGACATTTGGATGTTCGGTTGTATGGGATTCATTTTTCTCTCATTAGTTGAGGTTCTTTTAGTATATATTTTACATACATGTTTCTTTAAAAAATGTGAAGCTAGCAGTTGTCGGCTTCTTCGACAAACTGGAAGCGAGAAGGAGGAGAACCCGAAGAACAAAAGAATATATGGTCAGTTAATCCAAAAGGCATCACTATTCATTCCCCTTTTTGGATTCTTCATTAATTATACCTAATAATTTGAATGTATGCCGTTAATTTTATTACTTTAGTTAGTACATTCGGATAGTGAACAACAATGGTTAGCCCGAATTCCGAGGCGCTCAATGCCACTAGAAATGTTCGGTAGTGACTGCGGAGTAACTTCATCTATTGGACTGCGGCTATCCAACGGCTCACCGATAACAAATTCAAGAGGGCAGTGTACCAAATTGAAAAAGAACACCGCAAGCGATGATTGGATAATGATCAGTGGAGAGTCAATTGATGATGTATGTATTAGATCATTAATAATTGAAAAATTAATTATAGATTTCATCCAAATTGTTTCCAGCCCTCTTTTTGACCTTCAATCTTTTCTATTGGTTCTATTACATAGGTCTTTCAGTTTCTCGCTCCGTGCCGTAAATCTATTTAGCGAACTTTAATCTGCAAAAATATTCTGTGATCTCAATTGTTTCAAAGTATTATTTTGATAAAATTTCCAAGTCAATAGTATAAAAATTTAGAGTTACATATTATATAAATTACCATTTCTCTATTCATCAGTCCATTCGTGTGGTTTTACCTCATTGTCGATTTGATCTTCTTCGCTGCTACTTCCAGTCCTTGATCTCTCCGGGATTTGCTGACGAAGTACGTCACCCATAGACCTTGAAGTTGACGTTTTGTATCCACCCGAAATTCCTAAGAGTTTAAAAAGTAGGTATTTATTAAATTTAGTTGCCTCTTCTTCGAATTGCCAACACTCGTGTCAAAGAGCTCATCAAATCTTCCTCCCCAGAATCTTGCTTCGAGTATTCTAGATGTCCAGCATCCTTAACACTTTTCAGACCTGCCCCAGGTATACCTCCAGTTGCTCGAATTGCTGCCATCAGATCAGTACGACCGGAAAATGTTTTTACCTAAATAAAGAAACTATTATGATGAAATAAAATGAATAATGATGAACACTTACAGGATAAGCTTGTGGTGGTGGTGGAGGCGGTGGTGGAGGGGGAGGCAATTGTATTGTTGGTGTGGAAGAAGCGTTTGGAATGTCTTTAAGAAGATGGTCTCGTGGTGTCCATGGTCCGTTTGTTTCTGAAACAATTAAATTCTCTTCCTCATTTGGCTTCTTTACACCTGAAAATTAGATAAACATTTGTAAATATAGAATCTCTTTAAATTAAATAGATAACTTCGAATTGAGTCAAATATAGGCCGTTTTTCAATATGTGATTCATTTTTGCTTGTTGGGATACGTTCCTCGATGTTTGAGCGAAGAGTAGAAACACTCCTCACGCCCAAACTTTTAATGTCAAAACCTGATTAAATATTTATTGAAATTTTTGATTGATAAACCAGGCAAATCCTCCGGCAAATCAAATTCAATTAGTTCACCCAAATCATTATCCTCTAATTGTGGATAGTCGAAGGATTCGAAAAAGCCGACCTCTACCTGAATATTATTATTTTCAATTAAATAATCAAAATAAAATAAATCAACCTCATTCTCTTTGGAAAATACTTTCCCAAAATTTGAAGAATTCAGTGATTCAAGCCTATCAAGTAGTGAAATAGAAAAATCAATTTGTGCCGGCGAGTATTTCTGAAGCGTGTTAGGATTCAAAATTTGTGTCAGATTTACTTTTTGACGTTTGGCTGAGGAATCTTTAAGGAAAATATTGAGAGATCAAAGTTAATATTACTGAATAAATGACTATAAAAAACTAACCTCTTAACTCCGCAAAATCAACGTTTTTTGACTTATGTGTAAAAAGTCCATTTTTTTTACGGGCAATTCCTTCCTTTAGTATCTTCAACGTGTTCAATGTACTTATAGTTCTATCCTGTAAAATATATTACATTTAATATGATATTTAGTGTAGAGATCGGAATTTTAAAAAATCCTTGATCTGGATTCTGGATTTATTTTATCGACCTGGACCAGACTGGATCCAGGAAAAATCCAGGTCTGGATCCAGATCCAGTCCGATCTCTAATTTAGTGGTAATGAGATAAATGTAAAGTTAAAGTGAAAGGACTTGATAAAATTAACAAACTGTTATATCCACTGGCTCATGTTCAGAAATTGAGTTGCTTGTCTTTTGTTGCGTATCAAGGATGTTTGTCATTATCCACTCAAATACTGGTTTACGAAGGCCTGCACAACCCACTTCTGGATACTTAGGAGCACAGTGAAAAACGAGCATTTCCTATTAGGGCAAATAGAAAAACGTAATCCTATTTAACACACTAGGTCATTTTTAATGATCCTCTTATAAATTAAAAATTTTTTTAGCAAAACCCTTCTAATGCAATGTAAATCATTAGTTACCTGTTCAAGCACCTCAACTTTCTTTTCTATCACTTCAATTCTGGCAAGCTGAATGTCAATTCTTTCCTGACATTTTTGCAGGCGTTGATTTGCATTAGAAAATATATGATTAGTGTGCCATTGCAACCTTTTCAAAGAATTAGTTATTCGATGAATGGCTTCTGATTGTGGGCAATCAGGTGGAATAAGAAGCATCTATGTATGGAAATATTACGAAATTTCAAAAGGCGAAATAAAAAATAATTAGAAAAAGTATTAATCCATAGAAAAATGTCTACAAAAAAATAAAGTTTATAAGAAAAAATGGGTAGAATGATGCAAATGCCGGAGTTAATCAAAATAACCATTAATGTTTGTGTTCCAATTAAGTCGACAATAAGCTTCTAGATCAATTCTTGGTTATTTTGGCTTACGCTGTATGTTACAATCACGATAATTCACTTCGGATACACTTTCAACTAGTTTGCTCCTTTGAAACTGAATAATTAAAATTACTTTGCAAAAACAAAAAAAACCTCTCTTCTGCTGGCTCACAACCGTCGCCCGAAACTGACTAAAGATTCAACTAAATTAGTATCTATAACAAAATATTATTTACTTCTAGTGATTCGATCTTTGCATATCTTTCAATATATCTGGTTAATTCTTCACCAATAACTGCTTCTAATTCCGAGTTAAATTCATTTGAGGAATTAACATCAAAGAAAATAATTAGATGCATATCCCAATCAATCGAATTACAAAAGATATTAGCCAAATTTTCTGATGGATCAATAGAGCACAATCGGCACTGTCGATCCTATTTAAAATTTTCATATTTAAGATAGAATTAACACTTGCCACAAAAAATTGCTTTATATCAGAATGAAGAAATAATTTGGATGAAGAAAAATCTTTAGTACTGCCGTCATGTAATTGATTTTGCACGGATTGATTTACCAGACTCAATAAAAATTCATTAAATGCCTGTAACTTTTATTAATAAAATCTCGGTCTAAATACAATTCTTTATTCAAAAACTAACTGAAATAGTAAGTTCTGAAGAGGTCCGAATATAGTGAGAAGTGCTCAAAATAGGAATAGTTCCATGGTTAAGAAGTGCTTTACTTGGTGCTAATTCAACTTCAAGTTCATCACCTCTTCTCCTCATTTCTTCTGCCTAAAATTCTAATGTAAAAATTTTTATGAATATTCTGACTAAATGCTCTAAATTAGTTTCCATATGTTCTCCAAATTGGTGAACGCCATCAATGAATGAAAATGATTTCTGATTCTGAGATAATCCTTTGTTTGTAGAAGTAGAAGAAGTAGACGAAATACTGCTGTCACTTGAAAGTGACGAGGAATCCTCGTTCGTATCTTAATATAGTTTTTTGTCATAATAATACATGATTTAGTAAACATAATGCTACTTTATAAAATCTTGTCTTAAACAACCACTATAGAAAACTTCACCCTAAATTTCATTGATTATCACATGTAACTACATAATAAGTGTCTTACTCTTACAAATGGAAGTAAAATTTAAAAACCGCTAGTAGAGCCAGACTCGTCAAAACTGTATTCAATTGGAGATTCTGAACATCGTGTATCCAAGTCCAAGTACGCTGCTGGAGTCAGAGAGACTGTTATGTGCTCAATGCTACTGGTAGATAATCCTTCGCAATGTTGCTGATCATCATTATTTGAGTCCAAAATTGTGGTTTTTGGCCGCCTCCTTCGTTCTTAAAAAAGGGTCCATAAAAATTATATATACTAAGTCCCAACGACGGAATTCGAAAAAAGCATAGAAAAATTAATTTTCGCGCATTTTTATATAATTACGCGAGGCAAAGTTGTTAGCAAAAAAATTCTATAAACACGTACTCATTACATACTTTCATAATCATAAGAACCCTGGACTCGCTGTTTTCGACAAGCTGCCTGTGCTCGTATTCCTTCCTGAATACTTCGTTGTAATGAAAGAACATTGCTTTGTTTTTGAAAAAGCTGCATTGATACATTCTAAATAGAAATTATTTAATGAATTTACATTAGGTTAAAGCCTCACACACTCCACATCGTATTGCTTTCTATCAGGCCAAATCTAAAAGGATTGAAATTTATAATTTCAGAAATTTTTATACCTTGCTGATCAAGAAATCAAAATTTGGATCAGGGCGAAGTGAACGCTTCGAGATTATTTTTTTCCGACAAGTAGGACACTCTTTATTGCCTCTCATTAAGGCAGTGGTTATACATTCAGAACAAAAACGATGCAAGCATTCTTTTGTTGTCATTGTACATGTTAAAAGATCTAAACAAATTGGGCAGCAGAGTTCTGCCGACAGAGTTCGCGAAGTAATTTTAATTTTCGTGTCATCAGAAATTAATTTATGTGGTTTTCGAACCTAATATTTTGAAAACACGACACTCGTAAAAATAACAAACCTTGTCGTATTTACTTAGAATCAGAGTCTTTCCGCCAGTAACTGTAGGAGCTGATCCAAGTCCATTGTTCATACTCTGTTTCCGAAAAACCTGCAATTGCAATTTACAAATCAGTCCGATCGTACAAAATGCAGTAGCACTTAATCGCAAAATACATAAGAGTACAGCTCAATAAGGCGCAGGCACAGTGCGGCCCCGTTGAAAAAGTATCGTAGCATCAGAGAAAAATAAGTATAAAAGACAGAAATTATAGATAAAAAGAAGCTAGAGTCTTTTTGCGACAAACCGGCCTGCAACAAATCGGGCGTGCTCGAAAGCATATTTAAACAAGACATATTGACGAAAAGTTCATTGACGAAAAGTATTGACGGAAAGTTCATTAACGAAAGGTCCGGGAAACCATTTTTTTCCATTAGGATGTGTTAATTTGTTACACTACACCACAGCGCAGTGGTGTAGTTAAAAAATTCTAAATTTAAGTTAAATAATGGCCGATGTCGAGAATGTAATAAATAATTCTCTCGAAGAACTTGTTCAACAGTTGAAAAAATCGTTTTTAACAAATTTTGACTCGAAAGATATAAATGATGGAATAAAAGAAAATCAAAGCAATAATGATAAGATCGATATATTTTCTTATTTATCATTGCATTTATCAAAACATAACTCCAGAAACTATATTTATAGCTCGCCGAGAATTTCATCTGAAGTTCTGCCAAAAATTTCAGAAGATACCTGCAATAACTTAACTAACAAAAAATGCAGAAAAAAACAAAAGGTTATTAACTTTAGCTCTTTTATTTTTTAATTCATTTTAAATTAAGAAATCTTTTAATTGTTTTTACGAATCAAATATGCAGTCAACTGGCGGATTTGAGAATTTAAAACAGACAAAAAAATTCTTGATTAAATTCAGGAATTCTAGATTGCTTGTTGAATTTTTCCATGTTAATTTTTATATTCGTTACCATTCGCTTGTATTTGCAGAAAATATTTTTAACTGCTTGCATACAAGCGCGAGTACAAACACAATACTTTTGCTATTTTTTTAGGATCTGTCGCTGGAAAATTCGACTTGCAACATATGCGCAAGATCTTCACACGGATATTCACAAATAAATGCGGGTCAAGCAATTTCCCGCATTATTGGAAGGGATTTGTTTAAAATTGAGAATACTATTTACAGCAAGACTAAATCCAATTCTAGGTGAGATTTAAAAAAATATTAAATCATTTTTAGAATATTTCAGATGGTCAGAAGAGAATATTTGCCGAAAATTTATTTCCGTTCCCTCATTGGACAGTACTCATATAAATCCGCGTCTTTTTTTATTTGAGGGAAGAGGTGTAAATAATAATGAAGCGGAAGTTAATTGCAATCTACGTATACTCGAAGAATTATGCGATTTTGACTTGATTAAGGAGGCAAGTTTGGAACTTTATACTCGTAACAGAAAGGTTTGATAAATATTTAAGAAAAACATTTTTATTAATTTCAAAAGGAATTATTAGATCCGACAAAAAAGTTGAATCTAAAATTATTTGCCTGGCTTGAGGCTTCAGTTGATACATGGATTCATAAAATGAAGGAGATTGCGGTCAGAGAAACAGGCGGAATAGAATGTCAATTCGACAACAGAAAATTTCTTGGTGAAATTCATTCGTGATCAATTGTTTACTGAATCCAACCATGTTTGTTTTATATTGTTAATTAAAATATTAATTATGTTTATTCGATAATAACTCATTTACTGTAATCAATCGATTCTTAAACTAACCCTTTGCTCTTACTGATTCTATCGTCTTTGGACAATCTCCCAACCCTTCATTATCTTCAGTGCTAAGTTTTATCCTGATCCAATCTGTTGTATTTTTAAGGCATTCTTCCATACTTTTTTCAGGTTTGAATCGAAACATGAGTGATAATTTTCGGTTGGAAAACCCAAAAGCATTTATGAAGAGAAAACGTAGGGAGATTAAAGACCAGTCTTGGTGTTTTGGCTCTTTTCCTCTCAACCAACTTGTCCACCCTGCACAGAAAATATCAAAAATGGCTGACCAGTACCATCGACCTGAACCCATTCGCAGACCCAAAGAATGAACCAGTGGGATGAGAAACTAAATTATTGGGAAGTATAAAACATCACAAAAGAGCTACTTTTAAAATTAATGCTCAAATACTTTTAAGAGAAAAAGCAACCTTGTTAAACTTGGTGCATTCTGTTTCATCCATACAATAAAAGTAATCGCCCGAAAAGCGTGCTGCTGATTCTTCTGATATAAATTTGTCAATGCACTCATCGACAATTTGCATCAAATGACCGACATATATCTGTGGCAAAAATCAATTACAACCAGTTTACTTACAAATTGATGCATTCCATTTGAAGAACCTTCCTCCAAAGTTTGGATTTCACCGCTATATGCCACCTTCTGCAGTGCCTTAGTTAACTTCAGATCACCTTCGCCATAAATTTGAACTGGCCTAAGAAAAATAGCATGGAAGATACGACCTGTAAAAGTTAGAAATTTGAATATGCCTATATGTTAGGCAAAACCATTTGGAAGTAATTCTCCACAACGTTCTCTGCACTCTAATTCAGCCCTTGCTCGACTTTCACCATATTTGCCAAGAAGAAACTTGCTTGGTAATGAGCAATGAACTGCCTCGGAATTGCCAAAATTGTCACCTTTATATTAGGGTTGTACGAGATCGGGATCCCGGTCGGGATTATCCCGACTTTTCTGAATCTCGATCCCGATTTTTGCTGAACACGATCCCGTGTCGGTATTAGCTCCAAAATCCCGATTTTTTTTAAAAATATTAAAATGAAATTTTATATATTTTTTGTTTTTTCATTCTCCTTATCTTCGTTACTTTCTTGCAGGGAGAAGAACAAATTATTAAAGGGGAAGATTTATCAAAAATTTAATTGATTTCTATCTAAGTGCGAATGTGTTTGAGTGGTTAGTAGCATAGTCTACTTCGTTAAATAGGTTTCGGTTCGATTCCTACAGATGGATAAAGAATTTTGTGTACATAAATTACCGCTGAACTCTATTTTTCGTTCGTTTTGCAACGTTTTAAATAAATTAAATGTCCTTGAATTTTCTTCTGACAATGAGCACAAAAAAAAGCGAATTTTGGTAACTAATGTTGATTAATTATTCAAAATTTTTCGTCTGCGGCGCCAAAAAAGGTGAATTTTTTTTAACTAATGTGGAATAATTTTTTGCTTGCGGCGCTAAATAAAGATTTTTTTAACAGGATTGTAGAAAATTTTCAAAATTTTCACCAATGACAATAAAAATTTGAATTTTTAGCAACAGAATTATAAAAATCCTTAAATTTTCGCCTGCAGTGCTGAGATTTTTGGTTATTTTTTAGATAAGCCCGATCCCGATTTTCAATCCCGATCCCGGGCCGGGATCGGTATCGAATAAAAAATGCGAAATCCCGACTTTAGCCAATCCCGATTCGGGATCGTGATCGGGATTGAATTTTAAAAATCCAGATCCCGATTTTTGGTCGGGATCCCGATCCCATACAACCCTACTTTATATACATATGTAACATCGTAAGAATAATTTCTAAAACAGTTTGGTACTCACCGAATGGTAGATTTGCATATGCATCTTAAAGAAAATTGAAAATTATTAAACATGGTTAACGAGTAAATTAAATAGTCCTAAATATTTACCTCCTATATAAATAAGTCTCGGCACTGATAATTTGAAGATGGCATCTAATAATGCTCTTGTTGCTGAACAGATAAATTATTTATCATCTTTACTCTCTGAAAGTACCTAGTAAATTGTCTCGAATGTAGGCGCCATCTAGTAAACGTTGACTTCCAACCTGGAGTAATTCCAACGATTTTCTTGCCAGATGAAAAACAAAGTCGACACCATGTAATGCTTTTTCTAGCATTAACGAATTCAATAAATCAAATTGATAATGCACAAATTTAGGCCAGTTTTTTTCACTAGTAGAATTCAATTCAAGGCATTTCAGTTGTCTGAACTGTTTTCGGTCGATTGTTCTGATTTCCTTAATGTCCGAGCGGTATTGAAGTCGGTGAATGAGATGGGCAGCCATAAATCCACTTCCACCAGTTATCGCAATAGTGAGCATTTGATTTAGATTTGAGTATAATAAAGTAATTTATATCGAAAAAAGGATAGATTAAGATAGAATGCAGAAAATTTTTTATATCTGATGTGAGTTAACTCAAAGATTCTTAAAATAAAATTGGTGCCGAATTTAAAAGGACGATATTATACATAGATAATAAAAAATAAATGCAATTTATATGCACATTATTCCGTTAATTATAATAATTAAGAAAATTATGAATGTATTGAGTAAAATTGAGTTGTAGAGAAATAAAACGGAAAAAAATTAGCGCAAATGGTGTATAACGGAAAAAGATTGAATTGTGAAAAGACGAATAAAAATTGATCGAATAATCAAAACAAAAGTATTGGAAATAAATAGCGTTTAATTTGAAGGCTACATACATATGTATGGATAATATTTTATTATCAATTTAAAAACCAGAATATGTAAATCTTAAAAATATTTTTAAATATAAATAATTCAAAAATACTCTTTATCTAAATTCAAAATATTAGAACTCTTATTTTCTTTTCAACGGTGGTTGCCCATTGAAAAAACGTTCAAAACCATTTGCAATACCAGCCTCAGCACTTAACGCAGTTTGCACTGGTTGAAAATACCTTATTTACTTAAGAAATCAGGATAATATAAAACTAACCAAGGCATTGATGACAACGAATTGTAGCCAATGATATTCTGTTGGGTAATGGGAGATAAAACAGGTGAGCTTGTAGCTGGAAATCTTGTCTTGAGTTTCTGGTTGCTTGTAAAATCACTATTGGACTGTATAGCAATCAATTTGGAAGATAATGGCTCAACACACTTTTGAGGACAAGCACAAAGACATTGCCCATTCACAATACTGCCTTTAACAACAATCATAAGTTTATGTAAATTAACTAAATGCCTTGAGTGATAATGGCACCGTCTGAAGGCAAACTCATTAGTTCTTCGTTTTGAAAAGAAGTTTCAGGTAAAGGCGGAAAATGCGTTGTACCAGCTAAATTTTTTAAAATAATTGAGAAGTTTTTAGGTCAAAACTTATTGGTTTAAGGCGAGTGGGTGAGGTGGTCTGTTGCTGTAAAGGAGAACCACCAAAACTTAAACTGACTAGTGCCGCATAGAGCTGAGCAACCGGAGAATTCTGCACGCAGTCAAGTAAAATCTTAAAAGTGAATTTTCGATTGTTTTTGGCTTCACGAATCACCGTGTTAGCGACTTTTACCAATCATTTACCCGGGAAAAGTTATTGTAACTAACCGACTGTATTCGAGAGTCTACAACTTGACGAGCATTACAGATACATGACCGCATTTTTGTAGAAGCAAATATCTGGCAATTAGCTTCAGACTGGAGTCGAGTACTATTATTTAGGAAAAAATAGACTAGAAAAATTCCAAAACTTTTGAATGCATGAATGGAGAGTTCGTTCTTTAGTTGAGATAAGTGACCGATATTGTGGATCATAATCAAGAGCCCTCTTAAAACAAGCCAATTCAGAGACATTTAGCGTACATGTAGCAGTCAAATTGTTGCTGAAAATACGAATTAGATAAATGAATTTTGTTATAAATATCACAGTTGATCAGCTGCCATCTTCTGTGGGGCAATTCGACTTATGCCTCCACCAAACACTCGGTTGTTTCCATCCTGAAACTTTCACTCCAGATTATAATAGTGAGAAAAAATAATGTAAATTCACGTCACTTTGGAATTGCAAACGTTTTGTGTTGTTATTTCCTTGCTTTTCCTATCAAATTCACCATTAGGTAAGCCCCAAAGTTGGTCTGCCAACTCCGTACTGAAAACGGCTCCAAGCAATTGTGAAGTATCTAAAATTATAATACTATTAAAATAAGTTCAACATAACTTGCCTCTAGCTGTTACGTTTACCTCAGGCGGTTCTTCTGATAAGGATATGCCCCCGTTATCGAAACATTGTTGCACTTCCGATTGGAAATCCTCGGCGGCAGAGAAAAAATCATTTTGAACTAAAAATTTTTTATTTAGATATGTATTTTTAAATAGCTAATACCTAATAAGGGATTATCTAAAAGTGGTCCGCGCACAGCCTGAAGTGATTTTGCAAAACATTCGTCGAACGCAACCTTTTCATGAACGCAACTGAATACTCAAATTTTAATATAGACAATTAAAATTTGATCATACCTTTTGGGAAAACAACTTCGAAAGGCATTGTTCTTCAGATCATGTAATTGTCGTTCGAATTCTTCTATTAAAAGACCGCAACGCTGAAGCTGGTCCGCACAAGGAGAATTTAGTGACATGTTATGAATAGTAGTCAGAATGCCAAAAGACATAAACATAAGCTATGATTAGGACTACATATATTAGGTCTTAATTTATGATAAAAACAATTTCTACTAACCAAATCAAACGATAATGACATCATCGATAAAGTGAAATAATTAAAGTTCACTTCGTTCAAAAGGTTTGAATTTGATATAAGTTGTGGTACAAGGATATATACGTTTAAAGATTATGACTCAATCATGAAATTTTTATTCTTTTCTTCTGCATATTTAAGCATTTCTTTTGTCACTCCTAAGGCAATGCGGAGAATTTTCTTCCACTTATCTCCAAACATACATAAGTACTACAACACTTACATTAATTCAATTCAAATAGAAGAAAGTTTCTTTTTGACAAAATTGTCGAGTAAATTTATTTGTTATTAAAGACTCTTACAAGTGTTTGCATTCAAAACACCTCTTCATACTATTCTACCTCATCTTCACGCCACATCATTCTATACCTTTGAAACTTTTGCCTTTATTGGTATTTTATTTGTTTGAGAGTAATGTTTAGAATGAGAGTAAATGAAGAAGGAGAGAAAACGAGAGATTAAATCCGACATTTCGACCACGAAATTGCATGACATTTCGTCCCAACGGCAAAAAATCGTGGATTCGTGTTAACGAAATGTAGTTTTTTTGCCGTTGAGACAAAATGTCGTTGGCACGAAATGTACAGGAGTCGACAATTTTCTAATGTGCAGGGTACACCTCAACTGAGTCTGGCACAACTGAGTCACGCTTTGTTCAAAGTCAACTAAATTCGTTTATTTTCATCTCATTCGACTCAGTTCGAAGAGCTTTTTCAAATTAAGTATCATTTGTATTTTTATATAAGTCGTATCTAGGAAAAAACTTGAGTTAAATTTAAAACGGTGACTAGTTGAGTCAGACTCAGTCGTGCCAGACTCAGTTGAACTTCTCCCTAAAAATCAGCAATTATTAGTACTCAAATGTCGGGACACGAAAAATGCAGTTTTATGTATATATCATAAAGCTAACTCGCGCTTTTTAACAAGTTTTTGTAATTTTAGCTTTAAACACACAATGGCAATTTATGAAAAGATATTCGATTTGTTCAAAATTCGAATTAACGATGATTGTGACAAAGAAACTACTCGAAAATTGCTTTCACCAATACTTTTGTTCATGGATCTTTATGAAAAGGAACGTTCTGCGGATCTTATCCATGAAATTTTTCAACAAGCTTGTATTGAATTCCAGGTGAATTTAAAAATTCCTGATTTAGTTTATTTCAAAATTTAGTGGTTCTACTGGACAGCAGATGAGTACTATGGCGGAGTCGGCGAGTGGCGAGAATTCCCGCCTGTTTGTATTTCTCAACTTAACAAGGCTATTCGGGAAAAGAAGACATCAGTACAGGTATTTTTATTAGTTAATTTGTATGCCTGTAAATTTATGCAAATTACTCAAATTAAGAAAGCGCTTAAATTTTTATTTTCAGATCGTACTTACACAGCGTAATTATGTGGTTGATTTCAATGAGATGACTAAAAGGCTTATCCAAGATAATGTAGTTTCTACGCACTATGGACAATATTCGGCTCCAGTTTTTGCAAAAGCTAAACTAATGGATGGGTTTAATATAGAGGAATTTAGACAACATCTTATTGGATTGACCGAGAAAAAAGAAAGACATGGTGTCATTGTAAGAGGAATAATTAAATTACTTCAGTCAAGTAGCACAACGCCATTGGAAAGTGAGTTGGCCTGTTCTGCGCTCACACTGCTTCTCCGACTGATAACTAATAAGAATATGGCTGTTGATTTTATTGAGGTTTTTATTTATGTTTTCATCTACTAATTAATTTTTCACAGAATGATGGAATTCTAACTTTGATGCAATTACGTTGCAATCTTCAAACAGTCGATGGAAAAATTCCTCCTACTTTGATTAACACTATAATTTTCCTAATCTTGCGACAATGTATCGATTCCGATGATATTGCATTGAAAAGTGCATTTGATCAATTGCTTATTAACACATGCAATGGTTTTCCAATTTCGCTACTCGAGGAAAAATCTCGCCGCCATGGTAATAAAATAATGTGATTAATTTAACATTATTTAAGGTCATCTGGCTAAACGATATAAATCAGATCCTAAGGTATTGCTCAAAATAATTTTGATTAATTATAAAAGTTAAGCGTGTATTTCGATTGATTTCGCCGATGGCCGCTATTTATTCATCTATTTTCATCGAACAAATCAAAATTAAGTTGGAACTAAAGAAGGACGAGTTAAAAATTAAAGATAAGATTGAGTTGAAGAATGAATTTGATTCTACTCAAGATTCGTCTATTCTGAAAAAGGTTTAATTTTATTAAGTACATTATTTGTATTACTTGAATCAAAAGAAAAATTTCTTTGTTTATTTCAAAAATACTAAATTTACTTTTGCTATAGGTTCTACAATCAACAATAAATGAGTTGAAACGCGCTCTTAACAAAAATACGACTGTAGAAAATTGTGTTTTTAATACCTCTAATCTGCTTAAATTTATTGCAGAGCTAGTACGAAGCTATCCACAAGCATCTTTTATTTTTGTTTATATGACATTGGATGGACAGAACATTATCAGCTGGTTAATCGACAAATTGCTACTTAATTACAATAAAGGAGACAAGGATGCTCAAGAAGTTGTTCTTTCAACAAAAGCTGTTCTCTCTGGCCTAATTGGTGATCATTCTACTTCAAACGTAGTTGATCGTGTTGTAGAAGGTTTTTAAAAAGTTTTTGAAAGTATCTTTCGTTTTAGATATTAAGAACCTTCTCTTTGTAAATATTGAAGAATATACTAAAGCTATTTGTCAAGTTATCTCTCTTTCCGACAAAACAAAATTGGCTACTAAATTCGCTGATCAATTAATTATTATTACTAAATTATTAGTTCTTTTTCGCGATTCTGCAGGCCAAGTTTTTCAATTATATACAATAATTTTTGACAATTTTTATTTTTAGGGTAATACTTTGTCTCCAGGTGATTCAAAGCAAATGGTTTTACTAGTAAAAAGTATGTCTAAAAGTAATCTCTTCAATATTCTCGTCAAATCGATATGGAATTTACCTGTACATTATAATACCTAAATATTGTAATTATATTTTTTAAGTTTCACGAACCTCAAGGATTTGAAGCGGTGAACACATTGCTTAAACTATTTGAGAGCGTCGTTGGAAAGGATATGAATCGTTTTGCACTTTCTCGTAACAATGCATTAATTAGAGAAGAACCTAGGCAACATATAATAAATAGGAATATTGATATTAACCACCAGCAGCAGCAAGATTTCAATCATCCGAGCATGGATATTGATGTTGGAAGCATCGCCACTGCTCATCTAGGGGAAAATGAGCATCAACCTGATGAAAGAATCGAACGAAATGCTGACTTGGATTCTATATTTACTATTTCAACATCTCATAACACAAGACAAGGTGATGAAGTGGATGACGATGGTAATCACCCAAATCTAGAAGAGGACAATGAACATGAAGAGGAGGCAAGTTCCACGCAATCAGATGAAGAAGAGGACGATATGGATACTGCTGAAGAAATGGAAGCGGCTCAGGCGGATACCGCTGCAGAAGAAGCTGCAGAGGAGGATATGGAGGAAGACGATGATGAGCGAAACTCTGAAAATATGATTGGAGAAGAAGGGGCGGCTGAACGTGTAAATAATCAAAATTTTGGTGTCGATGTCCCCGATGAGATTGATGATGATGATGACGAGGAGGAGGAAGAAGAGTGGGATGATGAAGGTGGTAATAATGGCGAAACTCTTGTAGACTTTGAGGTCTGTTATTTTTATTTATAGTATATTTGTTTTACGATTTTTGTCTTCGCTTAGAATGCATTGCAATTTTTTAATTTAGGATGCAATGGCCGACTACATGGACATGGTTGATTTTTCTGATTTTTCCAATGAATTGAATTCAATGAGACATTCTATACATAGATTCAATGTAGAATTTAATAATGCTTTCGCTTCTCAACAATTTCAACAAGTTAAATGAACTTATCATGTTTTAGTATAGAATAATTTTATAAATTGAATTTTTTCAGGCATTTATGCAGACAATTCCTCGACATTTCCGCGCTCTGATAAGCCATCCACGCGGCGGTGGTGGTGCTGTTTTACGCATCAGAAATCATGGAGCTCAAAATCTTGCTAGGGGCAATCAAAATACGACAACTTCTCCAATTAGAATTGGCATTGCGAGAGGTGTAGGTGGAGATCAAATTTTTGGCCAGTTAATAAACCAAATGGTTATTTTACCTTTAAATGTTTTATTTGTTAATGATAAAAAATCTTTTTAGGCTGGATGGCCCCCTACAACTGTTAATGGTGAAGTTGGTTCAAATGGTCAAACAGTTATAATGACCCCCTATTTTGTTGATAGGTTATTTATTTTTAATTCATTAGTAATTTATTTGTATATTTAGGCTTTTGGATATGTGTCGTATTCTTGATCCTCATTCTATGTTTTTAGTTGGTGTTCTGGTTGCTTCATATGTGGCCAATGTCATATACATTCAAGATGCACCTGAAGAAAAAAAGGTTGCTCCTGATGGAAATGCTCTCGACATTTCAATGAATCAAGAGCAACAATCTTCAACTATAACTGAAAGTGGGCCTGTCATTGGGGATCAGTCGATGCAGCAAATCGATGAGAGTTTGCCGAGGGAAGAGAATGCTGAACAAATCGCAGTGCGAAGCAATCAACCCATTGTTGAAGAGCAACAAGTTGAACAAGTCGAACCACAGCAACGTGTTTCAACAACATCTAATGTGGAGAATGCTTCTAACGTTGGTTTACCAGAAGGTGTAGATCCAGCTTTTTTGGCTGCTCTTCCTGAAGAAATGCGACAAGAAGTTATTCGTGACCATCTAATCCAGCAGCAAATGAATGCAACCACCAACACACAAGCAGCGGCAGAAAATGATTTACCGCCTGAGAGACTGGCTGCAATAATTGGGATGGAAGTACCTGAAGGTTCTATTGTAGTTATTTAATAAATTTATAGAAACAAATAATTCTATTAACAAAAAAAATTTAGCATTAAGTATTAGAATTTAATTGATAAAAATTAGGAATGGATCCTGCTTTTTTGGCCGCTTTGCCTGAAGACATTTTTCAAGAAGTTGTTCGAGATCACCAGCGTCAACAAGAATTGGCTCGGCAACGCCGTGCTCAAGTGGATTCTCAAAACTTGCGACCTCGAATTCGCCATCTTCACCATCATCGACACTTTGCAATGCCTCATCTCTTTCAGGGTAACGGATTAATGCGTTCGGGTATAACTTCAAATTCTCATCCGGATCAACAAATAACAACGACTAATGTTAGTGCTCTTCAATTGTTTGATATTCAGTCTATTTGTACTCTATTATTACTTTATTTGCTGGACCAAGACAAAATCAACGTTGTCCGCTTACAAGTAGATTCTCATTTAATGAATGTACTATATTTACATTTAAGAAGTTGCTACGTAGTATTTGCCTAAATCCAGGCTCATGTGATTTTACAATTTGGGCGCTTCTTTCGATGTTAGATGGTTTACAAAATTTTGATTTAATTGAATCTGTGCAAAGTGAAAAGTCTAATATCGGTTGGATAAACAATCTACGTTCAGGAGCATCTTTGGACAAGAATGAACGTCTTATTCGTATTACTCCTCTTTCTGGTAAAATAATATTGAGATTTCACATTTAAAAGTTTTGCATTATTTCTAGTTCAAATAAATCATCAAGTTAGGAACCAAGCTTCTCATCATATTGCTGACATGCTTGGTCATTTGGTTAGCTTTTTTTAATTCTATTTTAGAACATTTAAATTAGAAATACAAATTAGTAAACTAATTAAAAAATTTAAACCCAGAATTTTTAAAAAGCTGGATGAAATTTAAAAATTATTATTAAATCTTTTCTTTTTTAGGCCCAGCGCTTCGCTAGTCAGTTTATGCCAAAATCTATACGTGGAGGAAGCGACACAGAACAGCCACCTAATTTATCCATTTTCTGGACCATTCTAAGAAGGTTTTTATTATAATAAGAAAGTTTTTTCCCTTGTAGATCAAAAACAATATATAGTTTAAGCATCAACAAATTTAATTTCAGGCTAAATTTCGAGGCCAGCATTTAAAAATCTTTAGGTCAGAAAAATCTTATTTTTCTAATTTAAGTATAAACGCCTCTACTCCTGAACAAATGCTTCGGAGTGAGACAAAACCAGAAAGTCTTTCAGAAATTGCTGCCGAAACACTTGAAGTATCACCTTTTGCATATGTTGTTAAATTTGTTTATTCACACTTGCCAATTTCTGACAAAATCATTCGAACGACTTCTTTAGTTTGTTTGGATTAAATTATTAATAATAAAAGTCATTTTCAGCTTTCACAACGATTACCTGGAAACTTCTGTGAAAAAGTATCTGATGAAACAAAAAAGTGGATTGGACGGGAGATGAATATGCTAACAAGTGTAAGTCTTGAAAATTTGTTTTTAAGTGATGGTCCGTGTGTCTGGCATTCAGTATCAATTTAAAAATTATTTTTATATTGTTTATTTTATTGTAGATTCTTTTGGAAAGACCGATAAATGAGGCACTCCGTGATGGACGTGCTCTAATTGCACAGTTGTTAAGTGTTTTTCCTGACGAAAAAGCTTCTATTATGGCCACTCTTAATGCATGCATTCTTAAAAGTGGCGATCAACTTCGAGAACAATTGAGCATTTTGCAACAGCAAATGAAGGAGGTTAAGCAGTTGAAGGATCATGATTAGTTATATTGAAATGATTTCTTTAAGTTTAAAAGTTATTTCTGTGAACAAGTTTAAATAAATTTTGACTTTATCTTAAATTTTACACTAAAATATAATTGGCTTTATTAAGATTTACAAAGATAATTTGATCAAAATAAGATTGAAACTTCCATTAAGTTTAATTTAAATCCCTTTACATACAAAAAATCTAAGATGTTTAGTATATTTATCCCACCTATAGTTTTTTGATGCTCACGAGCCTTATTTCGGCTTCTATACAGATCTGTTTCAATCAAATTTCGATTCAGTTTTAGGGCTCTTTGGATGATAAAAATGATTTTAGATCGCTTAAAATACAGATTCTTTCTAATTTGAAACTGCCGACTCGAATCGTCTCTACCGTTAAAAAGGGCCCGTTTGTTACAGCCAGTTTCCATGGTCGCTTTGTCGCTATTGAAGATATACAAAGAGTATACTGTAGTTTAAAATTTTCATTCTTTTGAAATTTTCAGAAGCCTTTATCTCGAAATCTAGCGCATAGTTTTTGACATTTCAATAGCTGATTAGACTCAGTTTTTTGAGCTCTTTCCAACCATATATGTCTCATAAAAAACTCTCCATAGGAAAAAAAGCTCAAAAATGCCAGTTTTGTCGTTCTCCCCAATAAATTTCGGATGTTTATGGGCCTTTTTCTCGAATTCTGGTTGTAGGATTTTAAGTATCCATAGCTCATGCGATCCAGTTTTTCGAGCTATTTCCATATATGTCTCATCAAAATCTCTCTCGTTTAAACGTTCAAAAATTCATTCAAAACGCTAAAAATACAGTAGCCTATATCGAATTCTAAAAGTCAGACTTTTCTAATTTTTGATATTTGATTTAAATTATCAAAAAACGCCCATGAAACTTGTCCACGGGATAAAACACGCCATTAAACTCGCTCGTCCTTGGAATAAACTCGCCATTGAAATTTTGTCGACGAGTTTTAACGAGTTTTTTCGGCTAGTTTTTCTGACTCATGGGAGAAAACTCACTCATGAACTGGCTCATGGGAGAAAACTCACTCATGAACTGGCTCATGGGAGAAAACTCACTCATGAACTGGCTCATGGGATAAAACTCAGTCCTGGGCGAAAACTCAGTCCTGGGAGAAAACTCATTCCTGGGAGAAAACTCAGTCCTGAACTCAGTCCTGGGCGAAAACTCATTCCTGGGAGAAAACTCAGTCCTGAACTCAGTCCTGGGCGAAAACTCATTCCTGGGAGAAAACTCAGTCCTGAACTCAGTCCTGGGCGAAAACTCAGTCCTGGGAGAAAACTCAGTCCTGAACTCAGTCCTGGGCGAAACTCGTCCATGGACGAAACTAGTCGCCGGTCGAAAACTCGTCGCTGGGAGAAAACTCATCGTTGAAACTCGCCGATTGGAGAAAACTCATCGACGAACGTCGACGAAACTCATCGTTGAACGTCGACGAACGTCGACGAACGTCGACGAAACTCATCGTTGAACGTCAACGAAACTTATCGAACGTCGACGAAACTCATCGTTGAACGTCAACGAAACTTATCGAACGTCGACGAAACTCATCGTTGAACGTCGACGAAAATTGTCGACGAAACTCGCCGATGGGAGAAAATTCGCCGATAAATCGCTAATTTTTAAATGTTTATGTGCTTTTATTTCGACTTCTAGAAGTCAGAACTTTCTAATTTTTTGATATTTTATTCAGCTTTTCGAGCTCTAAATAATATATAAAATCCAGACAAATATGACTTTTAGAAAAAAGCTCAAAAATTCATTAAAAATGCTAAAAATACAGTAACCTATCTCGACTTCTAAAAGTCAGAACTTTCTAGTTTTTTGATATTTGATTCAAGTCAACGAACTCTATAAAATATATAAAAATCAGACAAATCTGACTTTTAGAAAAAAAGTTCGGAAAAGTCAGTTTAGACATTTTCCACATAAAATTGTTTAATGTTTAGGGGCTTTTATTTCGACTTCTAAAAGTCGGAATTTTCTAATTTTTTGATATTTTAATCAGTTTTACTTGCTCTAATTAATATGTCAAATCCAGACTTATCTGACTTTTAGAAAAAAGCTCAAAAAATACAGTATATACATCTCCCCATATTTATTATCTGCACTGAAAAGGTATTTAACAAAATTAATTAATTATTAACAGACGTTTCAGTGCCAACTGATATTTTAATATAACATGTTCTTACTATATTATAATCGAATTCATGGATGTTCATTAGCCTTTATCTCGAATTCTAACAGAAGGATTTGGATTATTCATAGCTCATTCTATTCAAGTTTTAGAGCTCTTTAGATAGAAGATAATCTAAAAATCCTTTCAATAGAAAATAGGTAAAAAGCTCAGTTTATTCGATACTTTATAATGGATTGATAAAAATTATAAGGGTTTTGGAAAAGGTAAATTGAATAATTATTGAGGCCATCCGTTCAATTTACTGTTTGTGTTTGATCATATGCTCTCACTTATTCTCGCTTTTTAAAATTCACATGCTATTCAGAAGAAATTCTGTCGTTTTATAATATCTCGTAGTTCTGTTGTTTAAAGTTTTATTGAGTATATTTAATACTATAATTTAAATATCGACTCAGGGAGTATTATGCAAATCTACCTAGTATATTTCTTTCGGTTTAACAAACGGCACGTTTTACAAAAAAAAACGTGGATCGATCTTCATATTTACATTAGCAGTTAATTCCTCTCTTTACATTATAAGGAATTTTTAGAAAAGTAAAAAGGTAAATAAGGATTGCATAAAAAGCCACACATGAATATATTATTTTTTTGAATTATTTAATACTATCGTAAATTATGCTCCTTATGGACAATCACAAACTTTATACATAACTATATATTTTTTAATTAATTTAAAAAATTATAAAAAAATTATTCAGGAATTTTTCTCTTATTCTAAAGATGCGTGTCCCGCTATTTACACCAACTGATGATCCGGCTTGCAAAAAAATATTTACCAAACGCACATTTCTTGATTTATCTTTCTATGGGCCATATCAACGGAGGGTCAAAGCCTGTCTTTCTGTGCTTTTTTGTTTGGCATTATTTTTTATTTGCATCTATCTGGATATTGTTACCATTCTCTTCTGGGAAACACTTAGGCATTCTCCAGGTAGAGCAATTCCACTTTGGTCATCACTAAAAATAAAACAAGAAAAAATGTTGAAAGCAACAAATCGCCCATTTATTACAATTAATGAAACAGCAAAATTGGAAACAAGAAATCAACATCTCAGGCAATATTTAACAAGAAAAATCTCAAACTATTTTTATAGGGATGTGCTGAATCTCAGCCTTACACATTGGTTAACAGATCTACCAGCAATGGACAATAACTGGTGTCAGAAAATGTCCCTAGGGCAGTTAACTTCTGAGGAAATTGGTCATCTCGCTAATTGGAGTGTGAATCAGAGCAGTAAACGTTATTTGCCTGATATAAATAAACTAAGTCCAATAGACATTCCGGAGGCTGGGTTAGAATTTTTTTGGATTTAGTTTAATGAAATATCTTACTTTCATTTTAGTTGCAAAAACTTAAAACGCCTCTTTCCTTTTCCCGAAGATTCAGCCACGAAAGAAGAAAAAGGTTAGACATTTTTTAAATTTTGACGTTTATTTTGAAGTTCCTTGTAAATTATTTTTTACTGTTATTTTTAGAATTTCCTATTGCTTATGGCATTCTTGTACACAAATCTCCAATCCAAGTGTTTTTATTGATGAGTGCTATTTACCAGGTAATTTTATTATTTTAATAAAATTATAATATTTAAAAGCCTCAAAATGCTTATTGTATCGCTGTAGATGATCGCGCAGATGAACAATTCAAAAGACAAATGAATTTATTGATAGACTGTTTTCCAAACATTTTCGTTATGGTAAATTATAATTATATATTCTATAAAAATTAATAAAAATTAGACTGTTAATAAAGTTGAATGGTGTCAATTTGGTGTTGTTCGTGGTGTATATAGTTGTTTACGTTACCTTAGTGAGGTGAAAACATTAAAGCTTATTTAGGGAGCAGGCCAGTTTACCGCAGGGCCGGTTTACCGCAGGGCTATAACTTATTTTATATTTACCAAAAATTTTCGACCCGAGCATGGTTCGACTCAGCTCGACGAGCTAAGTCGAATGACACTAAGATCTTTATTATATGACAATTATAAACAGAGTTATAGCCCTGCGGTAAACCGGCCTTGCGGTAAACTGGGGTGTACCCGCTTATTTAAATTTAATCATTTTTTAGCTTAATCATAGTTGGCGATACTACCAGGTTATTCTTTGAAAAATTTTTTTTAATCTGAAAATTTAAAATCGATTAATTTTTTTAGTATTTAAGTGGCGTAGATCTTCCATTGAAAACAAATTTAGAAGTAAGTAAATTATAAATCAGCTTAAAAAATCTTTAAGATGGTTAGAATATTTAAACAACTCAATGGCACAATTAACGCTGAAATATTGCCATTTGAGACTAGCCGAATAAGAGGAAAACAAATGGTATTTGTCTAGAAATTTAGTCAAAAATTAATTTATTAAGTTTATGAAATCACCGCTAACATTATGGAAATCAAGTTTATCTGCTCTAATGAGTCGTGAAACTGTAAATGCAATAATTAGTAGTAAAAAAGTGCGACAACAACTTAATTACTTAAAATTTGGGTATTGCTCAGATGAAGTGAGTAGAATTAATGTTTTTAAATCTTTTTTAATTTTTAGGCATTATGGGGCAGCATTACTGGCAATCCTAAAGGTACTATAACTGACTCAAAATATTTATAATATTAAATTTAAAATTAGGGATGTTTCGAAACTAAAAGTAAATTAAAAATTTAAAGAGAAATTTAATAAGAATTAATAAACCTACAATAAATTACTATAAAAGAATCGAAGTCTAACGTGTTACCCACTTAACCAAGTTCGCACTAAAAAATTATCATAAAAATATAATTAAACTTTTCTTTTTTTCTTTTCCAAATGAGAAATGAGAAAATGTGAGTCGCAGAGAGCAGTGGTGAATATTGAAAAGAAATGGTAAAGAGAAAGAATAAAAAAATTTTACTCAAAAATACAAATTTTTTTAACAAAAACCGTAATTTAAAACATCTTTTTAGAATTATACATTCCTGGCGGATTTGATGCTAATTATCTTTATGGTAGACTATTTAAAGAAACATATTTATCTGATATTAAACAACGCCAAACTCAGCAACAAGTACAAGAAAATGAAAAACAGCAGAAAAATACAACACAATCATTTTCTCACACTGAATACAATGCAGCAGAACCATTTAAACTTTCAACTTATTATATATCGAGATTTCAAGTTTGGAGAGAAATTAATCAAATGTCAGGGTCTAAGGAAAGCAGATGCGACGGTAAGTATCCTTTTAAAGAATGTAACGTAAACTACTTAATTTTAGGAAAATTCGTTGCAAGTTCTTGTGTTTATGGCATCGGTGATATACAAAGGTTAATGAAAAGACCTGAATTAATTGCTCATAAATTATATTTGGACTTTGAACCGGCTGGTCAGTTAAATATATATTTCTTATTCAGTAGTGTTTCAGCATATTTCTGTCTTTGGAAACAAATTCATGAAAGAGCATTAGATTGGCGAACACAGCAGAAATTCGAAGGATCTGTTTATTCCGAACTACCAACTGTAAAAATGGCTAGAGGAGCAACAGAAGACGAGTTAAAATTTTTTTTTGATTGAAAATATTAACCAAGAAAATACTTGAAATTTTATTTAAAAATATGGTTTTTATTTTATATGAGAAGCGAAAACATGCATTCTAAAAATTAAGTTAATTAAGTTCATTATTAAAGTGGTGGGTGATATAGATAATATATATATATAAATGCAATATAAATATGACTGTATTCTCTGATAAAGCAAAAAATATTTTTCAAAAATTTTCCATTAAAGAATACATTATCAGATTCTAAGGTCATATTTCAATTAAGGATATAACAGTAACAAAGTCAACTAAATATATATATATATATGGATAAGCATACCTTACAAGTGTCAATGCGGTATTGGAGCAATAACGATTCCTCCGGGACCAGCAAGATTTGTATTTCCCATAAGAAAATGATCAACTTGGCGAGCAGCCTGCCTTCCTTCATGTATTGCCCAAACTACTAATGATTGGCCTCTTCGACAATCACCAGCAGCAAAAACCCTGGATGCACTCGCATTATATTTTTCTTTTGGTGTTTTTATATTTTGACGATTGTCATATTCTAATTTAAGTTGATCTATCACTGTCTAAAAAATTAGAACTGAAAAGATTAATTTTTCACCCCTCACCTTCTCAGGTCCCACAAAACCCATGGCTAAAATACAAAGATCACATTCATGTACTTCTTCAGTTCCCTCCCTTTCAATCATTTTCCAAGCTCCTTTCTCATCTTTAATCCAATCTATTGCAACCTAATTTTAAGATAAAAATTGTAAATTAATAAAATATGCCTGTGCAAATTTTCCCTATTACTAACCGTTTTCAGTCCAGTCACTACTTGCACACCATTTTTGTCATCGGTAATAAACTCCTAAAAACAATTGAAATAACATGAATTTTAATTCAGAAACTACCTTTGTACTAATTGAATAAGTTCGTGGATCTTTTCCATCATTTAATTGCGCGGCTTCTTCGTGACCATAATCTATCCGGAAAGTCAGAGGCCACTCCGGCCACGGGTTCTAGAAAAAAAAACAATTTAATGGAAAATTAATTTTATTTTAACATCAGATTTTCGTTCCACTGGTGGTTGCGGTAAAATTTCATAAGCTTGAACAGATTTTGCATTGAGCTTAATTAGATTAAGAATTTCTGTCAAATTATGATTTCAATTAATAATTGCTAATTTTATAATAAATTAAAAAATATGCAGTGCCAATACAACATACCCTTAAGGAAGTTCCAATACAATCAGTTGCGGTATCTCCACCACCCAAAACAATGATTTTCTTTCCAGTCGGATCCAACCCATCCCATGAAACATTGTCCCCAGCTCTTCGTCGTTGACTTTTTTCCAAATATTCCATGGCGAAGCAAATTCCCTTTGATTCCCTTCCTGGAATTCTAATATCCCTTGGTGTTGTGCTGCCTTTAAATAATAGTGCCACAAAATTAAAAATTTAATATGCTAGAAATAACCTGTGCATAAAAGACAAACATCATTCTCTTTAAGTAACAAATCAGCAGGAACATGTTTACCAATTTCAGTATTAGCAATAAATCGTATTCCTTCTTCCTCCATCAACTTTAACCGACGATCCAAAACGAATTTGTCCAACTTCATTTGAGGAATACCATATCGGAGCAATCCACCAATTCGGTTTTTTCGTTCGTAAACAACGACCGTATGCCCAGCTTTATTAAGCTGAGCAGCAGCTGCAAGGCCTAAAACATTAAAATATAAAGAATATAACCATCGGTTTTAAATTGCCTGCAGGACCACTTCCAATGATGGCAATCCTCTTTCCAGTTCTAGCTGGAGGTTTTTGTGGTTCAATCCAATTATTTAAAAAGGCATAATCAATTATTGCACATTCAATTCCTTTTATGGTTACGGGAGGCGAGCTTATAGCAACACAACATGCCCCCTAATCTTTTATTAAATTTAAAAGAAAATAAATCTTTACTTCACAAGGAGCAGGGCAAACCCGACCAGTAAATTCAGGAAAATTGTTTGTTTGTAAAAGCTGCTCCAGTGCTTGACGCCAATTATTTTTAAAAACATAATCGTTCCACTTTGGAATAATATTTCCGAGAGGGCAACCTAAATTATGATTAAAAAATTGACAAATTTCTATAAAAAATTAACCAGTATTTCCTTGACAAAATGGAATCCCACAATCCATGCAACGAGCAGCTTGTTCCCTGATATTCGAACGCACTGCTCTATAATCAATCACCTAAATTAAAAATGATTTAATTGTAAGGAACATTTTGGCATTACTTCATCCCAATCCTTTAACCGTTGTTCAGGTGGCCTATAAATTACTTTCTGCCTTTTATATTTAATAAAGCCTCGTTTTTTATCAAGTTCTTCTTCTCCACTTTTTAAAGCAGCTGCCACCAGATCTTCAATATCCCCAGTCCTTTTCTTCCTGCCATCACCAGTTCCCTTTGAATTATCTGAAAAAGTATAATAATTTACTTTAATAAAAAAATACCAGATTCATCCCCAGAATCAAGATCCGACAACTGTTCTACTTCCTCGTCTTCTACATTCATATTTTGTTCTTGCACATCTTCCGTTGCCTCAAATCCAGAAAAGTCCGCTTCCCTTGTTGCCTTGGAAAATTTTCTTCGCCGATGTTGAATTATCTGAAATTTATTTGGAATATTTATATTTATAATTTTTTTAAATAAACAATGACAAAAAGGACAGTACACAGAAGACAGTACAAAAAAATTAAAAAATATACACTGCGCCTGCGTCTTTCTGTGCGTATTTTAGTCCGAACACGTTCATCTTGCAATGCAATTTGCATGTCCATAGAATAGGCTCTATTTACGCGTTTTTCTCCAGGCACGTCAAGAACATCACCATTCTGAGAATTAAACAAAAAATGATAAAGGAAATGCTAAATGACCAAACAAAAGGCAAGAAATTACAAGAAAAAACATGTGCCTCAATTTGATATTTTTGAAACTAACTTGTAATGTGTTCTCAATCCGTTGTTGCTCAAGCTTCAAGTTTTCTTTCTCCTCTTTAGCCTGTATTTTAGCATCCTCCTCCTGTTTCATCATTTCCAAAGCTTTTTTATAATCTTTAGGGAAAACCTAAAATAAAAATTTTTTTTTAATATTTATCAAAAAACTTAATTTTATAAAATCATGTCGCTCAGTCTCCCATGAATCCAAAATACGTTTTCCAATTATAGAATCCGTTTCCTTAACAAATCGTCCAATTAAAACTTTCATCCAATCGAAGTCCTCATTTGTTGGCTCCTCAAGATCAATTGTTGCTTGGTTCATTAATCGTGTTATATCACCATTGAAACTGTGAATATAGAAGACAACTTTATTATTAGAATATTAGTAATTATATATCAATGAAATATAATATACAAGTTATCTCTTGTCAATATCGTAATTTATAAATTAATACCGCTAACTCGATTATTTATCGATTAGCCACGAACTTTAGTCTTCACATAGTTTTTACTGAATTATTGCCCTATAAATATTTCGCAAGATAAACTTTATTTGCTTGGTCCGAAAATAAATAAAGTTTTTGTAAGTACTTGTACATTTATAAAATGTTGAGTATAAATATTCTAAAAATAAAAGGTGCCTTTTTACTCATCTTATTCCAAACATTAAATTCAAGAATAGAAAATTGGCAAGAGGAAGGAAAGACAAGGCATTAGATATTTTAAAAAAACTATCATTTCATTTTTAAAATTCTAGAAGCCTTTCTGGTGCATTTGCTAACTCTGGAAGCAATGATACTACATCAATGGTATTAACCTTATTAAAATTAGGAATTGTCGAAGGTTTTGCAATTCGAAGGATAAAGATGTTTAATGATCGAGTTTATCTGGCGCGTTATCGTCGTAGTTATTGGTTTGTGACATTTTTGAGATACAATTAAATCTCTATAAAAAAGGTTTGGAACTCGTTACTATGCATTAGATAACAAGTATTTTCTTGAAACTCGTGAAACTTGCGCTTATAAAATGAGAGAAGAAGAAAGAAACAATTTGGAATACGAGGAAGATCCGTCGGAACCTATACTTGACATTGTTTATCAGTAAGTTTCTAAGCGGAAAATAGGAAAAATTAATTTAAAGATGCCAGAAATATGTTCAACATTGCTGTGGGCTGGATTGCTGTAATACCTTTTGGTTAGTAACCTTATTCCCAATAAATTAATTTAAAGAGATAGCGTACATTTCAATTTAGATTTTGACCAAACATTACACAATTCTAATGAAAAAAATTATTGCCAACCTATTATAGACAAATGCCAATCCACCACTCATTGCTGCGGCAAAATTTTTTCCAATTCCATTAAGAATAATAACACGCCCTGCAATGTAAAATGTTGTAATTGTAATATATTCTATCAGGTTTTAAAATAGTAAATGTCTTAAAATTAAATCTATTTTTATGATTTTCCGCCTAATGAAAAATATGTTATAGATGTAATACATTACCGCCTGTCATATATTCACAACCATGATCACCAACACCCTCGATGACAGCAGTAGCACCAGAATTACGGACTGCAAAACGCTCGCCAGCAATTCCTCGGAAAAATGCAGTTCCTTTAAATAAAATATTTATTAATAAATAATAGACAAATTTAATTCTTATTACCTGAAGTCGCCCCATAAAGCGCAACATTTCCAATTATTGAATTTTCTTCCGAAGCATAAATTGAATTTTTATAAGGACGAATAATGATTTCTCCTCCAGAAAGGCACTAAAATTAAGAAAATACATAATAAAAAAGAAAAACTCAAACCTTCCCAACGTAATCATTAGTTTCGCCTTCCTACAAAAAGTTAAAATTACAAATCTGAAAATATAATAACATCATAAATACCAGTTTAACAGTGACCCCTTTTGCTAAAAAAGCACAAAAACTTTGTCCAGCTGATCCTTTAAGATTTATTTCCAATTGACCATCTGGAAGACCATCCTCTCCATAACGAATTGAAATCTAAATATCAAAAAAAAATAAATTTTTAAGTTTTACCTCGTAGCTGAGTCTAGCGCCAAAACAACGGTTTGTATTGCTAATTGCTCGTTCTTTGATAGACTTTATTTTCAAAGGTTCATCAAAGAATTCAATTAAATGTTCTTTTTCGATAATATCAGCTTCTAGATCGTTAATTTCATGAAGCTATAAAGGACAGAGCATAAATTCATAATTCTAATTTTCAAAAACCTGTTTGGTCGATCCACCCAACGTATTTATTTGTGGAAATTGCAAAGAAACATTATGTAAAATCTGAGCAAACTCTAAATGGGTTGCTTTGTTGTTCATTGGATTCGGATTTGCATAGAGTAAATCAACTCTGCCTATAGCTTCAGTCATCTTTCGTAACCCCAATTTAGCGAGAAAGTAACGTACTTCTTCGGCAACCATAAACATATAATTAACGACATGCTCTGGCTTTCCATCAAATTTTGCTCGCAAAATGGGATCCTTCAAAAAAGTATTTTATTTTGAATAATATACATTACCTGTGTAGCGATTCCCACTGGACACGTATTTAAGTGACATTTCCGCATCATTGTACAACCAAGAACGATTAAAGGGGCAGTAGACATACCGAATTCATCCGCACCCAGCAGGGCTGCGATCATAACATCACGCCCTTAAATAATAACCATGTGAACAAAATTAATGAATTAAATAACCTGTTCTTATTTGTCCATCAGCCTGAAGTACAATACGGGATCGTAAGTCATTCATCGTCAGAACTTGATGAGTCTCCGAAACACCTAAGAAAATGTAGGTATAATAAAATGTTGTGCGAATGCAACAGTATTGATGATAAAATAATAGATACCGAGTTCCCAAGGAAGACCAGCGTGTTTTCTGAAATATCAAATTTACTATTTAGAAAAAATAAAACTAACATTCCTGTCCAGCTGCTTGCTCCTGTTCCACCATCATGACCAGAAACTGTAATATGATCTGCACCCCCCTTGGCTACTCCGGCGGAAACGATACCGACTCCAGCTTCAGAAACCAATTTTACACTGATGCGAGCTATGGGATTTGCACATTTCAAATCATAAATCAACTAAAAAACAAATAATTATATAGAAAAATTGATCATCCTACTTGCGCGAGATCTTCAATGCTATAGATGTCATGATGTGGAGGAGGTGAAATAAGCCCAACGCCTGGTGTAGATTTTCTTGTAGCAGCAATCTCTCTCGTAACTTTGTAACCGGGGAGTTCCCCTAAAATTATAAAAATTTTAAATACATTTATAAATAACCTCCTTCTCCAGGCTTTGCGCCTTGGGCCATTTTTATTTGCAATTCATCGGCATTTGCTAGGTACGAACTTGAAAAAATATTAATTTGTTCGAGTAAATTATGGAAAAGAAAACAACCTATTGACACCAAAGCGGGCCGATGCAACCTTATGTAGTGTAAATTAGAAGAATTTAAACTAATATAATAATTACCTGCTTTATTGCCGACCTTATATTATTGTCTCTTGGCTGCCCCTTGCGATAGCGTTCAGGCCTCTCGCCACCCTCTCCCGTGTTAGATTTTGCACTGATTTTGTTCATAGCAATTGCCTTAATTTTTTTATTTCAAATATTTGAATATAAAATAATAAAATTTAGTTTTACCAAAGTTGTATGTGTCTCCATACTGATAGACCTAAAAAGAATAATTTTGAAAGGAATTTTATCAATTTGAAAAAATTTACAGCAAGAAAGAGAGGTGAGATTTAGAGCTACGCAGTTGCTCTCATTTCCTTAAAATGTTACAAATAGCAGAAATTCGCCATTAATCAAAAACAAAAGTAATCACCCGAAAGACATAGCTCCAGTGACAAAACGTTTCACAATCTCTGAAGCTGGTTCAACCTCATCCAATGGAATCTGTAGTTTAACGTTTGTTTTGATTTCTAATTGACCACGAAGGGTACAAAGACGTTGAGCAAGATTCGAGGCTATTGAGAAATCTTGATAACTTTTAGCATCATTTAAACGTGCAGCAGCCTATATAAGAATGATCGAAATTGATAAATATAAATAAAATAACCTGAAGTTTTGCAATGTTTACAGGCTCATTGACATGTTTCTCTCCTCCATCGCGCCAATGATAGATTCCAGGGCTTACCAAAACTTTGCTATCTCCTATAGAATTTAAATTTTCTTTACTAGAATTTAAACAAACCATACAAATACAAATCACTATTAGGAACGTTAGGATAAGCGATACGGTGTCTTCTGATTGCTTCCATCGCCAACGTTTCAAAATCAGCACCTCCAAGTCGAGAGACAGAATTAGTAAAACACTTGTCAACAACTTCTCTGCCCAATCCGACAATTTCAAAAATTTGAGCACCCTAGACAAGAAAGGTTTTTTAGCCACAGTTTTATGAAAAACAAGACAGTATTGTTAAAAATGTAGACCTTGTAAGAGTGTAGAGTACTGATTCCCATTTTAGCCATCACTTTGTAAATACCTCGCTCAATGCCAGCCTTATATCCTTGAACAACATCATCATCAGTTAGATTTTTATCCAAAAGTCCCATCATTCTAAGTCGATAACAAGTCTCATAAACCATATATGGACAAATCGCATCCGCACCATACCCAAGCAGAACACAAAAATCTGCAAAAAAATTACGTAGATAAAGGATATAAAACGTTAGTTACCGTGTACTTGTTTCACCTCACCGGATTCAATTATTAAAGCAACCTAAGGTTTAAATATCTTGTAATTAAGTTTGTCTATTAAAAAGTTTCAAACCTTCATCCGAAGTCGTTGTTTAATTAAACATTGATGAATTGCACCAAGGGCGAGAAGTGCACTAAATATACATAATAGTAAAAAATTAAATCAGCCCTTTAAATAACCTAATTGGTACATAGTCCTTGTCCACTTGTCTGTCAGAAAGAATTAAAATTTGATAACCATCGAGTGCTGCAGAACACGCTTCACTAAAATATACATAATTTATATGTTAAAAAATTATTTATATACCTGCAGATCCTGTCCAAAGCTGGCACCAAACCTGTAATAATTCAAAAGTGAAAAATATATAGAATTAACTAAACCTCTCTGCCCGTGCCTTGCCGGATAAACAATATTTATAGCGTATGAACGCCAGCCTTTAAAGCTAATTCGTTTTAGCACCTATAAATTAATTTAAGTTTGTTGAAGATACTTAAAAACCTGAAAATCAATAAGCGAAAGAACTGGTTGATCCAAAAGAATTCGGCTTTCCAATTCAAATTCAGGTTCTAACAAATTCGTTTCTGGCCCGATAGGGCAACGGAGAGACATTACAATCTAAATTTAGATTCAAAATGTATCCTAATTAGTTTACAATACCTGTTCACGAAAAGGATCAATTGGTGGGTTAGTAACTTGAGCAAAAAGTTGCTGAAAGTAGGAATAAAGTAATGGACTGTAATCAGAAAGGCATGCAAGTGCAGTATCGTTTCCCATGGACCCAAGTGCCTCTTTTTTGTCGATTATCATTGGTACAAGAATTCTAAATAAAACAAATTAATATCTTATGTAAATTGCCGTACAATGAAAAGGTATCAGGTGTATAAGAAAAGAGCGGAAGTCGTCTGTCTGAGTCCAAATGAACGTCCCGCAATCTGTCACGTAATTCCCCATCACCACCAGGTCGTTTTCCGATTAATTTTAATTGTTTTAATTCCCTTTTAATTAAATACTCATTGGTCACAGCACCATGGTTAAGCTTAAAAATAATAAAATTATAAAAAATTTATGTAAAAAGTAACGAACCACATCATCTTTTCTAATTTGATCCAAATAAATACGATTAATAGTTAATTTTTTATGATTGCGTAAATGCGCAATTTGCATTTTCAATTGTTCATCCTCAACAATACACTTTTCTTGTAAGTCCACTAGCAACATTCGCCCCGGACGAAGTCTATCCTTTAAAATTATTTTTTTTATATTTTGCTAATTTGATATTCTATTGGAAAATTTTTTATTTGCAAAATGCATTAAAATCCAAATTGCCTTCATTTTTCAAATCTTTACTTTTTTCTTAAAGACGACTACTTTCAATTAGCGCCTTCTTACTTCCGCGTATTGGCACAAAAGTCAAAAACAAAATTCAAAAACAAATACTTTTTTTTACAACTCTTCATTTTTAATGGGAGGTCCGTAGTTAATAATTGTAGCCTTTTCAAAAGCTAATTGATGGTTTTAAATCCCCGAAGACATGCGCAAATTTGAGCATAAAAAGTGACACTACACTCTTTTGTTTGTTAGATTTACTTTTAAAAACAAAAAGAATTAATTCTGATAACTAAAATATAAATTAAAATATTCCAAGTTCAATATATTACATATTTTCATTCAACAAAATCTATGACAATGGCGAGGAAATACGCTATTTTTATTATTTTAGCTCTATTCATAACAATTTACGTAAGAAATTTAAACCGAATTTTTAGATCTGATGGATTAGTTAATAAAAAGAATTTTATTTTATCTGGAAAATTTTTAATCAATTTCTAACAAACAAGAAGCGAATTTTCAAATAATCTTTAGATACTAAACTTATTTTAGAGTTTTGAAATGCTCGACAATCAGTACAAAGAAGTTTACCCTATGTGGAAGCGACAGATGAGAGAACCTCTCCGTTTTGGAAAACGTTTAGCAAATGAAAAAAAATACTTGAAGTATGATGACCTAGTTATGAACAATGAGAAGATAGACTCGTTTCCTTTCGAAATTTACAAAAACTAATCTCTTTCCCAAGTGAAAGTGTACAATATGATGATATGAATAAACATCGACAGTCAAAAATGATAATGTAAAACAAGTCTTTAACGTTCATTTAAAGTTATAATTTAAATATAAATCAAATCCACTAGCCATTATTGCATATACTTAAGTACCTTAAAAGGTTATCACGCTTGAGTAATGGTGTGGGGTAGAAAGATAATGGCTAAATTATTATAAATTGCTCCAAAAATGAGGTTGGTAGCATGACAAAATTTTACGCTTTTTAGTTCAAACGCATTCAGTCAACCATGTGCTCACTTATATGGACATAACTGCCGTTAAAATGAATTTCCCGTACGTAATTTGGTAGTTTGTTGAGATTATTATTAACAGGACAAACAGCTACTTAAAATGAGCCATTAAAATTGCTATTTTCCTAATTTCAGTGTCATTCAAAAAAAATTTCTTGTGCCATTTAGCTATTTTTACTATGGCTATCCGTAAAATCTTTAACATCGTCATATTTTTTTTAATGATAGCAGCTTCATTAAGTAAGATATTACTAAATAATATGTAAATAAGTCTAAAACAAATAATAGTAATCTCCAACTGCTCTCCAGTCACAACAAGACAAGAGATAATCCCATCACTTCTACCAGCCGGTGCTCTACATGAATCACTGACTGACCCATTTCTTCAACAACAACGTTGGATTTCCGTTCGCCCTTTCCAGGAATATCCCCGCCCACATAATGAGGAATTAGGACTTCTACTCCAATACTTGGATAGCAAGAGGAATGCACCACTAATAGATGAAAATGTTGCCCAAGTGGTAGGAGAATCACCACTGGGAACAATGCGATTTGGCAAGAGACGAAATTCCTCACCACTCGGAACTATGCGATTTGGTTAATGAATTGTTTATTGATTTTAATATTTACGACCTTCGTGAATTTGAGTTATGATTTTCAGATAAAACTAATTTTCTGATAAAAAATCTGTGTATTTTTTTAATTTTTTTTAATTGTAAAAAAATAATTTTTCACTTACCCTCTTAACCACGCACTCAGGAGACAAATCGATAATGCCAACTTCACTAGCCAAATAAATGTGATCATCAGCAGTGACACAATAACGTGCTGGCCTCAGCCCATTCCGATCAAGAATAGCACCGATATAGCGTCCATCACTGAATGCCAAAAGAGCAGGGCCATCCCATGGTTCCATTTGCATAGCTGCCCATCGGTAGAAGATTCGTTTCTCATGACTATATTTACAAAACATTAAATCATTAGTAAAATTTTTAAAAAAAACTTCATATCCTCATCTTTCTCCCAGGCCTCAGGGACCATTGTCATTGCAGCTTCAGGCAACGAACGTTTACCAGCATACACAAGAAACTCTAATACATTGTCAAAAGATCCTACGAATTTAAAATGAATTTATTTATTTAGTCTTCAATACCTGAATCAGTCATTTCATTTTCAACTACAGGATAAAGCTTGTATATACAATCATCGTATTCTCGGGAACTCATAATTCCTTCTCGAGCTTTCATAAAATTGATGTTTCCTTAAGAAATAGCATTTATTTTTCCTTTCAAAACAAAGATAAAAACCCCTGAGTGTATTAATTTCTCCATTATGGGCCAACATTCGATTTGGTTGTGCTCTACTCCAGCTTGGAAATGTGTTTGTCGAAAATCTAGAATGAACCATTGCTAAATTAGTTACAAAGTCTGGATTTTGTAAATCATCATAGTAGAGGAAGAGTTGATGAGAAGTGAATTGGCCCTAAATTTTTTATTTAAAGTTAAAATATAAAAAAGTATTCTAAATTTTAATTAAAGATAAACCTTATAAACAATAGTACTAGCTGAAAGTGAAACAACATAACATCGAACACCTTGCTGTAACATACGTATTGTCGTCTGTTTTCGTAATAAATAAACAGCTTGATGAAAACGCTTTCGATCAGAAGCAAAATCGCACGTTACAAAAACCTAAAAGATAAATGTTTTACTACTTTTATATTTCGTTTACCTGTCGCATCAATGGCTCAGTTTTTCTTGATTCCTTGCCAAGGTGGTCAGAATTCACTTTCAATTTTCGCCAAGCCAATACCTCAAGTTTACAGCCACGCGCCAAGTCAGCAAACGATTCTTTTGCTTGTTTATACGACTCTGGCGAAAGAAAAAGAATCCCAGTCGCGTATTGTCCGTTAGGTGGAAGGTCAATATTATTTGTCCTAAAAATATTTAAAATAAATGATATTAAAAAAAACAACTTTTTAATGTCTTCACGGTAAAGTTTGTCGGGAATTGCTGTCATAACACCAGCTCCATCACCCGAGTCGTTGTCACCAACACATGCACCGCGATGAGCTAAATTTTTCTTTTAGAATAACTTGAATTTTATTACCCATCCTTTCAAGCATGACACGTCCAGCTTTCAAAATCTGAAAAATTAAAATTTGATTTTTTAAGAAAAAAAACTTACATACATGAAAAATTAGATAAATTAGAAAAAAATAATAATTTATTTTTCAAAAAGACCTCATGCGTTTGGATTCCTTTGACCGAAGCGCAGAAACCCACTCCACATGCATCCTTCTCAAGTTGAGGTCTCCAAAGAGAATTCTTCTCTGCATTTTGTAATTGCTCATCGCTAAGAATAACCATCAGAAATTATTTTTTAGATCTGTAAATTTTAAGGAATTGAAGATAACGATTAAAAAGTATGAAAAACAAAATCTAGAAAGGTATCAAATAATTAAATTGTACAAAAATGTATTTAATTCCTTTTCGTTTGCGAAACGAATTGATTGCGTCGATTAATTTAATATCAAAATTTTTATTGACTTTTTATCTTATGCCTAGTTTAATAAATGTGTTTACATATTTGTTAAAAATGAAGGACGATAAATAGTTAAAATGAACAGATTTTCGTGAAGTAACCTTGCAGAATAATTTGTCTATTTTCAAAACAAATTATATATACTCTCTTATTGATAAATCAATCATAACAGAAAATGATTAATGAAAAAAATGAGAATGTACTTTGCTCTTTTTCTTCACTTGCAAAATATGAATGAAAATAGGGAACAGTTAAATGAACTATGAATTAGAGGAATGAGCTTTAAACTGAAATAAAAATATACAAAAAGCAATTTACCATCAAATAGATAAAAAAAATTTTTAAATAATTTTGTCAAAAGAATGCTGGGAGGAGTTAGAATTTAAATTTAAACAAACAAACTTTTTTTTGAAGTGTTTAAAATGGATGGAAATATGTACACTATGAGTGAATTTATAAAAAGACGAGTGCCAATTTTCTGCTAGGGTAAAATAATAATAAAAAAGAGGAGCCAAAAAAGTATGAATTATTGTCTGCATGGCACAAAAACTAATTTAGTATGAAATGCCAAATATAGGATATAAAAAATAAATGGGACATAAAGAATTAATTTGTAAGGTAAAACTATGTAGGCATTCTATTTAAAGGCGACACAAAAATGGTACTCTTCTTCCCTTTACACATTAGGACAAAATAATGGAAAAACAAAAAAAGTACTCAAGGGTTTAATAGGAGTAAAATTCTTAAAAAAATTCTTTATCAAGCAGACATTGAAGAATGAAAAATAAAAGCTGCATAAACTAAAGGAACATCAGACACAATTCTGCCTAGAGTTCAATTGGAAGAGGAAAAATTAAATGAAAGAGGCGTTTATGTTAAATTCGTAAATACAAAAGAGGACAAACCCGAGTAGGTGCAGGCCAGATAGGCGCAAGTGGTCTTTAACTTCCTTATTATCTCTAATTATTTTATTTAAAATATTATTTCGCGCCTAAACAAACAGCCTGTGCCTACAGACCGTGCCCACTCGGGCTGTACCCTATAAAAGAATATTAGATGAATATAAATGAGTAACAAAATGAATGAGAAGTTTGCGTGAACTATAATTAGAAATGGATATTTTTTATTTAAATTAATAACGATTATGCTCTATGATGAGAATAATTTGTAAATATTTATTCTCTTTCATTTTAAAACTTAATAGTAGATGTCATCAAATAGGGTTAGGTTTAAGCCTCCATTTTAACAAGCAATTATTTTCTCTTTTCTGGACGTTGCGTTTCCGCTTTTTCCTCTTATATTTTTACAAATTCTATTGATGAAAATAAAAAAACTCCAGACATAAATTATGAATATGTACTTCTTGTTTCAGTCCATTTTCTTCAAAATATTTTTTCGTTTATTTTACATGGATTCTCAGCTAGAAAACAGTTTTTTCTCATATCAAGGCAATCAATTCATTATCGTTCCAATAAGAACTGATAAACATAGTTCTGAAGTCCTCTCCTTTATGCAAACACAATTTCGAGTGCAGGAACCGATTACCAACGCATTAAGTTAGTCTATTACTTTAAACTAGTATAGAAAACAGACAAAATCCATTTAGAATGTTCAGCTCAAGATACTTTACCTTTATACAAAGATATTTGTTCGAGTTGTTTTAAGGTTTTATTACTCTTACTAGAATGCTTTGAAATACTTTAAAACTATTATAATAAAGTATGATGTGTCTCTTATTGCTCAAGATCATATAGGTCAATTAGTCGGTATATCACTGAACAGCCTTTGGGAAGGAAATAAAGAGATTTCACCTCAGAATTTAAAATTAGTGGAAAATAAAGAATCAAATCAAGGTAAAATAAACAAAATATTATATAATTATTTTTATAGCAATCCGAAATGGGCCTTATCCAGGAAATAATGCCAATCGACTTTTTGTTTTTCTTGAAATGGTTGAAAGTGATCTTAATTCTATATTAAATGATGAACGTGTATTAAAATTAGAGATAATATCTGTTCACCCACTATTTTTACGGCAAGAAATTTTTTCCTACATAAATTCATTTTCCATTTTAAGCATGGGGATCGCTTCTAATCTTATTAAAAGAAGTATCGAAATAGCCAATTTTATCGGTTGTTCACATGTTATAACTTGTGCCACCGCAGTTGCGTCACAAAATCTTTTTAAAAAGGTTCCAAAACTTTTAATTTTAACATTTTCAATTTTAAAAGTTTGGCTTCAAATCTGTTCATAAGGTTTTATACGAAGATTTCTTGGAAGAAGGAGTGCCTGTTTTTAGAAATTTACATGATAATGGTAGAGGAGCAGAATTAATGCTATACAAATTAAAATAAAAAATAGCATTAATTTTTTAGTAATCTGATAAAGACAAAATTTAAGCACATTTTTAACTTTTATTACCATATTCTAAGATCCTGATTTCCCTTTTCCTATTTTTTCCTTTCCTTAATTCAGGCCATATGTTACTGACTTTTTTTATCCCTTTTTACAATCCTCTGCGACTCTCTCAATTCCAATTTTACGAGTTTATTCCCCCAATCGGCAGGAACAGAATGAAAAAAGGAGAGATCACCGCCTGCGTTTTACGAGTTGCTGGCAATAAAATTTGTTCGGCCGCCATAGTGACTTTCGTGCCGGTCATAGTTTATCCGTCTCAAATTAAATCTGCAATTAGTAAAGTTGGAATTTTTTCCAATAACTCAACTTTTTTGCCCTCCAACAATCTATAACTGAAGAAATGTCATTGGTTATTACGCGAAATTATGTGCTCAATATTTTTTCAATTTTATGGGTTGCTTTACTTCTTGCTCTTCCTTTCTATTGTGTTGCTATTAAATGGCTGTAATATTAATTTTCTAATCCAAGCATATTCAACTTTTAGAGCACTTCACAGAGTACATCCACCATGGACAAATTCTGGAGATTGCCCTCGTTCACGTGAAGAACGCCGCGTTTTTGGGCTAATTACTTATCAAGAACGTATTTGTGCTCGTATTCCTGATCTTATACCATATATAATTTCTGCTGCTTCGTTGACTGTCAATACGTGTCAATCAGCCTTTGCAGATCGCAGATGGAATTGTTCTTCTATTTTAAGTGTTCCAGATCTCAGTGCTGAGTTAAACAGTGGTTAGTAATTGTTGGCCAGAACTAAAATCTTAATTTATTTTAAAGTTAAATTTTAAATAAACGATTAATAACTCACATATAGGAACAAAGGAACAGGCATTTATTTATGCCCTTTCATCAGCAGCTGTCACACATCAAGTGTTTTGCAAAAATAACTTCGAAAAAAATTTATCTTATTTTAAAGGTAGCGAAAGCGTGTTCCTCTGGTCAATTAGCTAATTGTCTTTGTGGATTCGGTGGTCAGTTTTTTAAGTTTCTCCTCTAAACTCGAAGAAAGATAAACAAAAACCAACAAAATATTATTTAACAGATACTGTGACCACAACATCTTCAATCGATCCAGCTGCAAGCAATTTGTTACAACATAATTTAACCGAACTAAGTTATAAATGGAAAGGATGCAGCGATAATGTTGTCCAAGGACGAAGAATTAGCCGCGAATGGAGTGATTCAAAATGGAGGCCTAATCTTGCAGAAGCAGTCAATGAAATTGCAACACGAAATAAATGGAATATTGTTGATACAGAAGCAATTGGAGGAGGGAGTGATGATTATATAGAAGACGACCAAATGAGAAGAATTCTAAAGTTAAAAAGAGTAAGAGTTTAGTAGGGAAAGATAAATATTTGTAAATACTCTAGCACTCTCCAAATAGTAAACGTAATGGACAAAAAGCGCGCATGAACGAATTCAACAATGAAATTGGTAGAAAAATTGTTGAGCAATCCCTGTACAAAAAGTGTAAATGTCACGGAGTTTCAAGGCTTTTGATTTAATTTCAATAGATAATCTGTTTGTTTGTTTAGTTCTTGTGATGTCAAAACTTGCTGGTATACTCTTCCACCACTTGATCATATCGTATCAATTCTTAAAAAGAAGTATGATAGCGCAAGACCGATGCTGGGATCCATTCCGCTTGGTGCCACTAGAAAACGCTGGAAACGACCTGAGTCGAATTATGAACCTGAATCATTGGTAGTAGAGATAAAATACTGAAAAAAAATATATTAAGGTTTACTTAAAAAGCTCACCGAATTATTGTGAAGAAAATGCAAAGACGGGAAGTCAAGGGTAAAAGAATAATTTCATTACAAAAATAATATCCCCTTACTCCTTTTTGCAGGACTATAAATAGAGAATGTAACATAAGCTCATTTGGGACAGATAGCTGCGAAAGTCTATGTTGCGGTAAGTGAAAAGAAAAAAGTTAAATTTTGGTTCATTTCCTTTAATAATCATAAAAAAAGGAAATTTTTATTAACAATAATTAAAAATAGATAATATAGTACCACAGCAACTAACAAAAATATTACAGTTAGAAAAAAGTAAACCAACCTAGAAAAACAAACATATAATTGAATAGAATAGGCGATTGTCTGATTACTTTTCTTATCCTCAATTCTATATACCATATTTCTTACTTTTGTCGAGTAATATTGATTTAGAGTTCGGTCATATTCATAGGCAGCGGCGGTCCTGTTGACGGAGCAAAAGACATCTTGGATTTGCGATCTTCATTTGAAAGCTTCGACATTCTGGAATTACGGCTGTTCGATTTACGGCTGCTGGATTTACGGCTTTTGGATGACGTAGTCAATTTGGATTTACTTCCAATTGTTTTGGCTTCGGTCTTCATATCAATTGTAAGCTCTGTTCGCTTATCAATGGTCACTTCGCTTTCCTTTGTTCCTTTCTTGTCTTTCTTCCCCTTTTTCCCTGAATCCTTATCAGTCTTTGCACAGAACATTAGAGAAGAAGCGATAACAAATCTGAAATTTTTCTAAAAAATTAAATCACAAATGTTGAAAAAAAAACAAACGTCAAAAGATAAACAACAATGTTGAGAATTATGACATCCAATGACCCCATTTCCTTGATTAACGGACGAGCGCTACTGTCCTTTGCTCACGAAGACGAAGATCACTTGATACTGATTTGACCTGTTAGTTGAAAAACTGCTTTTATATTAAATTTCTATCCCCCCAACTTAATAAAAAAAGGAAATGAACTTAAAAATAAATTCTGATAATAAATTTGATTAAATCTTGATTTAATTTTAAGGAAGAGGATACACCATCTCACAAGTACAATTTTTAATAAAAAAATTAAAAGTTTTTTTTGTTAAGGTTCGTGTTGAAGAAAATTGTCAATGCAAATATGTACATTGTTGTTATATTAAATGCAAAAAGTGTTTGACAACGTTGAGCAAATATTTTTGCAAATAAAATATTTTTTTACTAATTATTATTTTGTCGCTCCTCAGTTTAATTATAATGAAAAACAAAAATTTAAAGGATTATTAGGATATTGCAAAAAATTAATGTGACGACAAGGATACGCAAAGGAGAAAGCTAATGTTTCTTAATAAATTCACTCTTTAGCTAATTCAACCATCGCTGAGTGCACTTTATTCTAATTAGCAGACTTATAGCTTATCAGGAAAAATCCTTATATGTAACTAATAAATTAAATCCTATACTAAAGCACTCTAGTTGAATGAGGAGAAAAATGTTTATCCACCCGAGAATAATTATCCGACAACTAATATAAGATCCCAAATAAAAGTTGCTAATTCTTACCAAAAATACCATTGTCAACGTTCACTCATCAAAAATGTTGTGCTCGTCTTCTTCTTATTTGGATCTCCGAATCCTTTTTCTATTTATTTCATTAATAGTCATAATACTCGGCTGTGGACTCCCTCCAGCTCCGGCACCTCCACCCCCTCCGCCTTGTTGTCCATGTCCACCTCCTGCACCTGTTCAATCCTGCTGCCAATGTCCACCACCACCACCTCCTCCTCCAACATCAGCATGCGGCGGTGGTTGCATGTTTAATGCACAACGAAGAATGTATTCATCAGCAAATCTACGAAAATACTGGCGGAGCAAAAGAGAGGTTTAATTTTTGAATATTAGTAAAAACTTATTAAGAACAATGTGATGGAAATCAATCAAGAATATGCACAAGAGCCACAATATATCAATACCATAGATGTGCCATGTCCAAAGGCAGAATGGGATATTCCAATGCGCGAAGTATTCTAACAAATAGATAAACTCAAAATTAATATATTGATAAAAATATTAATAAAAAAAACCTATCCAAATGTTACAGTCAATGAATGACGACGATCCTGCTACCTCGGTACAATCAATCCAAGCCAGACTCATTCGCGAACATGAAAATCAGAACAAATTTTTGGTGATGTGCGGCCGGCCTGAGAATTTTGGAGGGGGAAATGGTTCCATACCAGTCTCAGTGCATATAAACAGCTCTGGAGTAGACTTTTGCAATGTCCAAATAAGGAAGAAACAGGCAATTTGGTGTCAGACTGTTGGAATAAGTTCTTAAATATTATATTAAAATTTAAATGAAAATTGATACTTGAAATAATAAAATATTGTACTAACAATAAACAAAAATGTCATAAAATGAGAAGCGTTTTTAATCGAGTAAAGAAAAAATCAATTAATAGTCATTTATAAATAAACAATAACGCTGATGAGAGAGATTAAATTGTCTATATATGCAATTAACTGTAAAATAAAATACCTAATAATTCTTACTAGAAAAATTTGAAAAAATGATCATAATCAAGTGAGTGTAGGGGATAAGTTGTTACTATTACAATGTGTATAATTGAAAGAATATTATAATTATTTATTGAATACGATGAGCATTCACTTGAACAAAACACCAAATTCTGTTAGTTTTCGCACTAACACTTTAAAGGCCGCTGCGTCAGAATCTGCATAGCTTTCTTTAATAAATTTAGCCCAGTCGAGTAAGATAAAATCAGTGATATCGCTAAAAATTATAAATAATTTAAAAAAATTGACAACATACCCTTGATGACATTCGCCATGTCTGTTTTTAACAAGAGTTCTTACTTCATTGTTGTACTCTCTAATTTGTTCAGCTCGGTCGCCAAGCTGAAATAATATTTTGTGAAATTAACTTGTTAATTTTTGTAAAGTAAAACCTCAGGAATCGTGACAACCACAAATTGTGGAATTGTATACTTGTAAACACAATCATCTTTAGTCTTTTTTAATTCGCGACCTTCCAAATTATTTTCAAACCAACTTTTGAGACTCCCAGCTGAATCTAGTGAAGGTTGTCCATCATTATAAATGAGATCATATCCATAAAGTATGAAGATATAAGAGAACTCAAAAGCACTCAGCTGATTTACAACAAACTTGTGCAAAATGTCTAATCGTTCAATAAACAAACTGAAAGTAAAATTTCCATAAAAAATATTTACCAAAAATAAAATACTCACGACATATTCTTATTGCTGTCTAACCGAAATACATACATATTTCTAAATACTTCGTCATCAATCCCAGCAAGCATAGAATCTGTCACGAAAAGCCGAGAAATTCTGCAAAGCCTATTCGCAGGAGCAATTTCAAAATCTACTATGCTATTTTGATCAGAAACATGCTTTGCACGGAGCATCACACTTGAGACAAGGGTCCTAATGTCATCATGAAGTTGTGCTGTTAATTGCCTATGTCTTTGTGAACCCTTATTCGGAATATGACCCAAAGGCTTTTTCTGAATAAGCAAAGATTTAATGAAATCTAAATTTAAAATAACCAAGAAAGTAGTAGATTCTGGGACATGCACTTTGCCTTCTTCACCATAATTGTAGCGCCTGAACACATTACCTTCTTCAATCACAAAGTTGTGTACAGAAGTTCGATCAAGACAAAAGTCAACCTATAAATTTAAAGGTAAAAAAATAAGAAAAACATCTCACATTTCGACCCTTTTTCATCTCCATTCTCTTAGCTGAATTAAAAGATATAAATAATCGATGCTATGCAAGAAAAAATATAATACCTTTCTGCTTCTGTAAATAATCCGCTCTTCTATACTTAAACAGAAAACAAAATTAATTTAAAGAAACTCTGCCTATCAAAACCTTTTTTATCTTTGAGGAACATTCTTTTTTTCCGTTTGAAGAAGAAACCAAAGTTTCACCGTTAAAGCCTTTTGAGGACGCCAAAGCTGGACTCATATGCCAAGCAAGTTTCGACTGTTGCGTACCACTACTAAATTCACTGAAAAGCAAACAACTTTTTGGTAATTAATGCCAAAAATACCTATAAGTGTCATCATCAGGTATAAGCTTAACGGCAGAAGGCTCATGTTGAAATTGAGAACCTTCTTGACCAACAGAAATAAAAAAATAAGAGAATTAGCTTAATTATACCTGAATCCAATCTTTGCTTTTTAATCCCATCAGTTTCAAAGTCAGTATTTAAATTTCTCACAACCAGACCTAAAGTTAATAAATATTCAAAAATAATAAAAAATTTTCACCCTTAGAAACTTTTCCTTTGACAGCAATAGTTGACTCTCGGAGTTCTTTGTTTAATGATTGATGCTCAGAAGGAGTTGAAGAGGTGCTCATCGATGAAAGTTGAACTAATCGAGAACTAGAAGAATTAGTCTGTGCTGATTGCTCATTGTCATGTTGAATATCTGGCAGGGGATCCGTGGAAGAGGCAGCACTACTACTTTCTTGGTTTTCTGATGGATCACAGAAAATAATACTACGATTAATTTGTTCAGTATGTAAATAATTATTTGTCGAAAATTCACTATCTTCAATTTCTTCCTTGACTATAATAGAATTTTGCGAATTTTGTTGTTCTTCTTCCATATGTTCATCACCCACTTCTGATTCCTCTTCCTCATTATCACTTAAAATCTCACGCTTTATTTCAGGTTCAATTTCAATCGAATTTTGTAGTTCGTTAAAAGTCCCAGGTTCATCACTAGAGAAAAGATCCTCCAAACTTTCAACTCTTAAACTGGGTCTCAAATATCGATCTTCATCATCAGCAACATTTACTTTATTTTTAGTTGAATTTTCACCATCTTGCGCAACAAAAGAATTCAACGCATCTTCACATGAATTCACCTTAAGAAAACATTTTCTTCAAAGAATACAAAAAAATATAAACCCCATCATTTGAAGATTTCTCATTTGCCACAGAAATTTTATTAGATAAATTAGAAGCAGATCGCTGAGAAGAAACTTCATCCTGTTGTTCCTTGATAGTTTTTGAATCATAACGAAGTCCTTTGTTTCGTGTAATTTTTATTAAAGATTCATCGTCATCATCTATTTCATCTTCCGATAATTGTGTTACTGTATTCTCAGAATATGTTCCAAAACAATTAGCTGGTTTTTTCGATGACTAAAATAGAAAATATAAAAACAAAAACATAGAAAATATAAAAACAAAAACAATGTTACCTTTAATATTGCAGAATTGTAAGGGAGATTTTTTTTATTAGTATAATTGCATTCATCACTTTGAGAATTTACACATATCTTCTCCTCACTTCGACTAACTTAAACAAAGGCAATTGAAAATTTAAAAAAATAATACCTTTCCAAGATACGACTTTGCCCAATAATTTCCATAAGTCGCGAGAAATTATGAAAAAATCATTAATGTCCTGCGTCTTTTCATTTTTACTTCTTGTAAAATTTGCCACCCACTTGAGCATTATTTTGGAAACGTCTTCTTCTAAAATTATTTAAATCATTAATAAATCTGAATTAAATATACCAATTAATTTTTAAACTAACGTTAATTAATCTTATAACCTTTATCCTCAAATGAACTGCGCATAACTTGAAGTACTCTGTCTGACTGACGTTCTAAAGCTTGAGCAAAAATAACTGTATTTGAATCTGCTTGTAGTTCTGTTATTTCCTTTCGAATCCAATCAAACATAAGAACTGGAAAAAGTTAAGATTACATAAATAATAAGTTTTTGTAATATACCAGGAGAAAGCGTGCCAATATTAGTTAAAGAGCCCGAAGTCCCAATACTAACTCTATTTGTATTACTCATTTTTCTAAAATTTTAATTGATTTTAAGTTGAAAGTTAAACGAAAATATAAAAATTGGTCAGCCCGCTTTGTCGCGACAATTTTATCACGGCCGTTTTGTCGCAACCGTAGTAAAGAAATTTTAATCGAAACTTTAATAGTTTTTTAGTGTAAAAAATATATAAATATTGCAATATAAAAATATTTTTAAATATTTGTATATTTAAAAAATAAAATTTTATCAAAAATTTTTACAATTAAATATTTTTTATTTTAATTTTTTTCTTTTTTTTTTCATTTTCCAGCATCTCCAAGTCGATTAATAGAAGCAAAATTTTTTAAAATATGATTTACTAATTCTGCATTTTTTCTTTTTGAAATGGAAAATAATTTCATTTGTGCTGCTCTATCAATTTGTTTATTTAATTTCCAATTATTCATCTATAAAAATATAAATAAATATTACTTTTGTTTTTATAAATTTTAAAATTTTTTTTTACTTTTTCATTATTATTAACAACATTTAATGGTTCGTAGTGATGATATTTTAATAAAATTCTTCCATTTGGTAAATAATATTCTTCTTCATCTGAAAAACCTAATAACATTTTAAGCCAAGCATCACTGATTGGAGGATATTGTTCTTGCTAAATTAAAAAAAATATTTATTTTTTTAATTTATTAAAATAACCAAATTATTAATTGGTATTGATACAACTAATGTCCTCTGTTTAGGTAATAAAGCTAAGGCAAATAATGATAAAACTCCAAAAACTGCAATTTGTAATGCCATTTTTTTTGCCTGAATGAAAAAAAATATAATTAAAGTCTTATAAAAAAGGACAAAAAATAGAAAAAATATTATTTGATGTTTGAGCTTAATTTTTTAAAGTAAAATAATTGTTTCAAAAATAATATTAAAATAAAAGTTTTCGCGCAGACAAAAAAATTTAAAAAAAAATATATAAATAAAGCTAATTTACACGTGACGCTTTTATTATATAATAAATATTAAACACTAAAAATCCTCATAAATAATTTATGAATATAAAAAGATTTTTTTTATTTTGTAAATAAAGTACATTATTAATATATAATTAGTGTAATTAACATTTTAACTTTTCTTGTTTATATAAATAATGATTTCCGTTTTTTTCTTCCCAAAAAAAATATTTTTAATAATTAAAAAAAACAAAATTAAAAAAAAATAATTTAAAAAAATATTAAAATAGAAAAAAAGTCAAAAGTTAACTAACTCATTTCACATAATCTAATATAAAAAAAAATATTTCATGTTAAAAAAACCAAATTCTTTATTTTTAATATTATTTTTTTTTGTTCGCTCAAAAAATAAAATTTTTAAAATATTTTTTTTTGTTCGCTCAAAAAATAAAATTTTTAAAATAGCAAAAAAAAAATAAATATTTTGGAAATTTAGTTTTTTTTTTTCTGCTCCTCTCTTATTTCATTTTCTATATTTGGACAAATAAAGCATCAAATTTTATTTAAAATAATATTAACAAAATAATAGAGAGAATAAGCTTAAAAGTCAAATAATAATCATCCAAATAGCTACTACCAAAAATTAACGGAAATGAATTGACGGGGGATTTGTTCAAATAACAAAATAAAATAACAAAAAAAAAGAGAAGGTAGAAGAGGGAGGAGTGCCTCATTAAAATTATGGCTATAAAGAATGGAGGAAAAGGTGAAAGTTTAAAAATAAAAATAGTAGGTACTTTATGGCCTTTGTCTGAAAAAATAAAAAAAAAGATTGTGAATATATAGTTTTTGTTAATGTTAAAAAAAAAAGGCTAATTGCAGTGTAAAAGTTTTCAGGACAATTAAATTTAAAAAAACAAACAACGTGGAAGCTATTTGTATTTATAAAAAATTTAAAAGATATATAAAAGTGCTTTTTTATGCAATTTGTTTTTTTTTAAACTTCTTAATTGAAATTTTTTTTCAACATTTTTATGTCAAAAAAAAAATAAAATAATTTAATTAGCGAAAAAGGCAGATTGGCAGAAAAACTTAAAAAATTAAAATAAATGTCGAATAAAGTCAAAAAAAATAAAAATACGGAACAATAAAACTTAGTCTATTAGAAAAACATTAAGAGATTTGAAAAAAAAATTACAAAAAATGCTGACCTTGACTTTAAAAAAAACTTTTTCAAAAACTTACTTTTATAGTATATAAGCCTCTCACAATGTCATCATTTAATTCTTCTTTTTTAAATTAATTTTTCTTCATTTTTTATTTAATTCATTCCAATAGTAGTAATAGCATAAAATTCAATATATCCTAATTGTGGAAATTGCTGCACAACACAAATATATATTGCGCGAACATAAATATATAGACATAGACAGCAGCCCTTTTATAAATATTGGGGTACACGATGATGTCAACATTATATTACCAAAAAAATAAAAATAGTAGTATAATAAAGAGAATTGATTGGATCAAAGAATTGTTTGTAAGGGCACTACTAACTCTTTGTTGAATAAATAAAAATAAAATAAATTGAATGACCGGATCGGCAGTAGAGGAAAACAGAGCGCAACTGGCGTGTATATAATTTTGAAAATTCTTCAGTTTCTACTAAAAAAGGTAATATATATTTAAAAAATAATAAAAAGCTTCAAAAATGTTGTAACAACACCTATAAACAAAATTAATTTTATATTTTATTTATTCTCCTAATTTATTTCAAAAAAAAAATCAAAAATCTCCCTTTTAAAAATTCCTCTTTCCCCACAAAATTAATTTTCCAACAAAAAATGTCAATATCTTACTACTTTATAAATATTCAACAAAAATATTTTTTCTTTATTATTCTTTTAAATTTTATTATTCACTTACTTGTTTTATTTGTTAATCCAATATGTGGAATTTCAAGTTCAACACGTATACAGTGCCCAGAAGGACATTTCCTCTCTCGTTTTAGTTCAGCCTTTGATGGATCAGAACGTTTTTACAAATTTGGATGTCAAGCATTTAATAATGGTGGTCTTTGGTTATCTCAAGAAGAAGAAGAACAATGTAAAAGTACTGAATTTACAGCTTTAGAACCATCATCTGATATTTATTTGAGTTGTGATGGTAATCAGGTTAAACAAAAACAAAAAAAAACCTTTTATCCTTTAAAATCATTTTTCAGTATACCGCCGGAATTCAAATTGTAGAATCAATGTCATCAATTACGCAACTTCCAACAACAGAACATTGGCAATTACTTTGTTGTCATAGTAATTTAATTAGAGTAAGAACAGATGATTGTGTTGAAACTAAATTTATAAATGATTTTAAACGTTCTTCTACATTTAGCTCTTCTGCACAGGTTTTATTATTATAATTTATTTAAAATAATAAAAAAAAGATTATTCGCACGTGGCAATCAATGTCCGAAAACAAGTTAGAAGAACAAAAAAAATATTCAAAAAATTACAAAAATTTTTTTTAGTGATCGACGATGGTGGCTACAAATTTGTCCAGTTGATATCCAATTGTCAAAAAGAAGAAAAAATGATTTGGAAGGGCAAATTGATGTAAGAGCTCGAAGACAAGTACCTGTTGAATGGAGCAATTCACGCTTTAATTATTCACCAGTAAATTAAAAAAAAAATATTTTTATTAAAAATACTAATTTCTCTAGGAACAACAAATTAGTAATCCTTCAAAATTAAAACCATTCTTTCGAAGAGGAATTCAAGTTCATCCAACAAAATGGTCACAACAACGTATTAACATCGTAAATTCTTATTCAGCAGGCAGCAGTGGCAATAGTGAAATCAAAATTTCTCCAAAAATTCAAAGTACAACAACAACAACCACATTTCCTTCTACAATTTTGTCTTCTTCATCTTCAAAAGAAGCAAGTTTTGAAAAAAAAATTAAAAATTAATAAATTTTAAGATAAATGTTCCAGAAAAAGAAGAAGAGGAAGAAACTACAACAATAGTAGAACAAAAAAATATTACTACTACAGAAATACCTACTACAAGCAAATTTGTCAGTCGTCGATTAATTCCATTACGACATTCACGTCTTTTACAATTTGTAATTTAAAAAATTTTTTTTTTAATATTTTATTAAATTTTGTAGAATGAAAGAACACACCAAATACGTACAAATACCCAAAAAGATAAAATAAATGAAAACATAGTTAAAAAGAAAACAACACAGACGACACCAAAAATTTTCAATGAACAATATAAAACAACAACCCCACATTCTACAGATGTTTTGGATTATTATGACATGTTTGTTTGATTTTTTTTATAAATATATACCTAAGATTTTCCCTCACTTTTTCATGTATGACGATAATTTTGACAAATCTAAACATCAAGGAAATGGTGGTCTTCTCGATGGTGTAACCGATTTTATTCAAAGTCTTCAAGATGGATTAACACTTGCACAAGCAGCATTTCCAGCAAAAATAAATATGGAAAGAAACGATGGATTTGGTAGAAAAGGATTTCAACTTAGAATTGCAGTTACTCATCCACCACCACTACCAATAAACTTGAGGAAGAATCGAAAATCTGGAGAAAAAACTGAATTTGCATTTTCTAGAGATGAAACTGCTTCTTCTAATGAAAAAGGAGATAATGATAATAGAAAATGGGGAGATGATCGTCGTATTGGTTCTTTTGTTCAACAAAGTGAAAGTCCAGTAACAAAGACAGTTATTCCAAGGAGGGAAGAATCATCATCATTCAAAAGAGAATCAAATACAATCGAATCAATGTTACAAATGATAGGTTTATGTCAAGGACATCCCGAACTTTAAAGAGGAATATTAATTTAAAAAATGTATCAGGGTAATAATTGAAAAATTAGGTTCAAAAAAAAAAAATTTCTAGGACCTTGATACACATTTCTATACCTTTTTTGTTTTGTAATATAATTTTGATATATTTTTATTTTTTTAAAGTTATTACTTAAAAAAATCTCTTTTAAAAATACCTCTTTTTTGCCAATCAAAGTGATTCGTTGAGTTAAATCTATCACAAGATAAGCGATCAATAAAAGATAGTCGAAGAGGGGACGCAAATATCCAAATGCCAAGTCATTTTACGCCTGATTCTCTTCAATCTCTTTTTCTTAAAAATAATTTTAAAATGAAAAATCCAAACAAACTTGATTTAACTAATAAAATTGTATTTTTTATTTCTCTACTTTTATTTGGCAGTTATTGTCAAAATCGTAATTTAAATGGTCGGCTTTACGCAAATTATGAGCCTTGTCCTTTTCCAAAAGTTCAAATTACAAATAGCACTGATCCCTTTGATGTCAACACTAAAAAAACACAACAAGATAAATCACAACAAGTAAATGGAAATTTTATTCTAGAAATTCCTTTAGGTAAAGGAAATATTACCATCGAAGCGGTTATTTTATTTTAAAATTCTAAAATGATTTTAAATTTAAGGAATGTAAATCGAAAAATCCAGGAAGTGAAGAAAAAATGCTTAAATCAAACTATCTTTTAGAATTGGCCAAAATTGAATGGGATGGAGCCAATGAATTGCTACTTTTTAACGATGTTGACCTTTTAGCATTTGGTTATCCAGAAGAACCAATAGGTATTGCCTAAAAAATGTGCTTGATTTTAACTAAATATATATCTAAGCATTCGAATTGAAATATTTATTTTTAGTAAATTAGTTAAGGCTATTATTTTTACTATAGTTTTTGATCTTATTTATTGGTTGGTATTTTGAACTTCAGAAAAAACCTGTTTTCTCAATTTTTCATCCATCAAATCATAAACTCCACATACCAAATTCGCGGGTAACGACTTATCTTTAAAAAAATTTCATGTTTTAATATAGAAAAAAATTACCAATTTGTTTTGGATATGGCAATTTCAATGAGTTCATAATTTGTACAAAATCCTCCTCGGATTTGCTTAGACGCGGATTAAATTTTTTCTCTTCCAAAACAGTGGTAACCATCCTTCCAGTATAATCTGAAAAAAAATTTTTATTAACAAAAAATAAAGTTACCATGTGCCGGAAATAATAAATAATCGGATGGGAGACTAAAAATTTGTTCGTGCACAGAACTGTAAAGTGTACGAGGATTGCCCTGTTGAAAATCTGTTCTTCCACAACCTCTAATTAAAAGAGCATCACCGGTAAACGCCATTCTGTAATAAAAAAAATGATCAGAAATTGCTTTTTAAAAAATTATTGAAATTCCCCTAATCCTAGGATAAATAAAATATGTTTTTATATATGTAATTAAAGCTTAAACCTGTGCTTGTGGCAAACATATGTGAGACATCCTAAAGATTATTTAAATGTAAGGATTATATATTGATTAAAAACCATTTGTATGTCCAGGCGTTTCTCTTACTTCAAATTCTTCATCCTCACCCCATTTAATTACATCACCATGTTTGACCAAGACATCAACTTGAAATAAAAAATATAACTAAGATTTTTTATATACCTGTCGTAGCTCCAGTCTTTTCTGAAATAACAGATTTCATAAGAGGGAATCCATTTTTTAAACTTTTTAGTTGACCAGTCCCTGTAACATGATCAGCGTGAATGTGAGTATTTAGGCCATAAACCAAATTTAGGTCGAGCTCGTGAATAATCTTAAAAGTAAAAAAAGTATATTTCATAAAAACCAAAAAAACCTTCAAATCTCTGTTAGCAGTTTCAAGTACTGGATCAATAATAACTGCCCGTCCTGTTGAACCACAACCTAATATATAAGTAAATGTAGATGAAACAGTCTCAAAAAGCTAAAAATTGAAGTTTAAAACACAAAATATTAAAATAAGAAATTTTACTTGCCGAAATATCAATTTTCTTGCCATCACATCTACTATTAGAAAATAATTTGATTATTAAAAAAGCGAAAATTTATCATTTAAAGAATTACTAAATGTTTGTTGAAAAAATAAAGATTGGACTTTTTAAATTGTGAGATTTCAACCATTCTATATTTATACAATCGATATTATAAAGTTGAAACGAAAAAAAAATAGTTATTCTTTGACAAGTCTAGACAGTGAAAGAAAAATGCGTGTCCTTACAAAATGGTATAAGAAATTGCACGACATTTCGTCCATACAGCAAAAAATCGTGAGCCTGGGTAAACGAAATGCAGTTTTTTTGCCGTAGAAGCGAAATGTCGAGTGGCACGAAATGTATACAGGAGTTGAAAAATGATTGGCGGCATTAATTTATTGATTGGGGATGGCCCGACTAGTCGCAGACCGATTGGTCGCGTAATATGTCTCTATTAGAGACCGGCAAAATCGCATTTCCGGGATCCCGATTCGGGATTTTTTTTTTCAACCGTGACCGGGAGGGATTTTTCGGGATAAATCCCGGAAAATCCCGAATCCCGGAAAATCCCAAAAAATTTTAAGCGGGATCCCGGTCGGGATTCGGGATTTTTTTATTAAAAAATTTTTATGTACCAGGGTTGCTCCGGGTTGAGCTTAATTGTCGGGTCGGGTAGATTTACATAAATTTGGGTAGTTTTAGTGCCGAAGGCGAAAAGTTTGCATATTATTATACTTTAATTGCCAAATATTCCGTTTTGCGCCGCAGGCGAAATTTTTTGAAAAATTTTGCACTTCATCTGCTAAAAAATTTACATTTTTTAGCACCTAAGACAAAAAATTTTAAACTTGTTAAACCTCTTACAACAAAATTCCCTATTTAGCGCCGCAGGCGAAAAATTTTTTAAAATTATTCCACCTTAGTTGCAAAAATTCACCTTTTTTAGCACCACAGGCAAAAATTTGGGACTTTTATTTTATTTAAAAAATTGAAAAACGAAAGAAAAATAAAATCAGGTAATTAATGTACACAAATTCTTTATCCATCAATAGGAATCGAACCCATTTTTTATCGCAGTAGACTATACCACTAACCACTCAACCACAAGCGCACTTACACGAAGACAAATTAAAATAAGAATAAATTTTTCTTTTATTAATTTTTTCTCTCCTCCATGCGAAAAGGTAAAAGAAGTTGTCGAAAACTGCGCTGTCCAGTCTCCGAAAAATTGGGTGGAACTCGCTTTTCCTCGAACCTTGGGCCCTTAGCTCTTAGTCTGCGGCCTAATCCGTTTGGCCCTTCCACTTCACATCGGCTGGTAGAAAATTAAATATCTTATTTTCTTCTTTTCCCTATTTATTCGCTGATGTTAATTAGCGACAAAGTAAAGAGAAAGAGCCTGCAGCAATCCTGGCGTGCTTCTGTAGCTTTTTGTCTCTCCTATGTAAGCACACTGTCTCATTAATAATTTCTTCTCTTACTTTCTCCATAGTGCATTTTCTCTTCTCTTTTCTCTGAAAAAAACATTTGGCAAACTTAAATTTAATCCCGTAAATTCAAAATTTATCTGCGGGATCCCGATCCGGGATTTTTTTTTCAACCGTGACCGGGAGGGATTTTTCGGGATTAATCCCGAAAAATCCCGAATCCCGAAAAATCCCAAAAATTAAAAAAAAACCGGGATTTCGGGACCGGGATCCCGGAAAATCCCGACCGGGATCCCTCCCGTGCCGGTCTCTAGTCTCTATACAAAAGATCGAACGCCAAAAGGTCGTTTAAAATGCGTATTTTTCTTAACCTTTTGGTGAACGACCTTTTGGCGATTCGATCTTTTGTCCGGACAATGAATCAGAATGTCATGGAATACGTCTCCGACTAGTTGCGGAATATAAAAAATGTCGCTTTAAATTTATTTCTTTTCATTTGTTGTAGCTTCTAAATAAATCTACCAATTATAAATATTAATTTTAGGATAGTCTAATTCTTAATCCTTTCAGAGGGTATATATTTCTTAATTATTCTCAAATAAAAAATTTTTTTATAAGATGGATAAAAGAAAGAAAAAGGACAAAATATCAAAGGTATTCTATTTTATTCTAATTACTAAGATTATTTTTTATATTATTTAGAAATGTTGTTCAGATGAAAATCCAGACAAATTGACTAAAGAGGAAGATGCGGTTTGATTATTTTTTAAGATAATTTAAGGAGACGTTTTATTTGACAGATTGCTCGTTGTATACGTTTTAATTGTCCTACTAATACAACAATGTTTGAAGGAAATGAAGTACATTATTTTGTTGGTAAGTTGTAAGATTATTATTGAGCTTTCAAAGGATCTTTTTTTTTTTAATTTTAAAGGCAAAAAAGCTGTTGATGTACTTATCGAATCAAAAAAATATGGAGCGGAATCAAAAGTCAAAAAATTTCCGAATTCCCAAACTGCTGAATATTTTCTTCAATTCTTATTAGAACGAGGACTTTTCTTTAGAGCAAAGAAAACCGTTCTTAAGAAAAAAGAGAAAGATGCAGTAATTGAACCAAAGAAAGGCAAAGATGGAAACAAATCACCAAAAATTGATAAAAATGAAAAAGAGAAAGTTGAAGAAGTAGGAGAAAAAGAACAAAATGAAAATGAAGGAAATAAATTAGATCAGGTTAATAATTTTATTTTTTTAGAGATTTAAACCAATTTTAAGGATGAAGATAAAAAAAGAAAGAAAAAGATTAAATTAACTTTTAATGATTTTCAAACGTTTGAAATTGAAACAAATGATGTTTATGTTTGGGTATTTGATCCAACACCTTTTTGGAAACAATGTGTTGGAATTTTAATGGTGCTTGGAACTATTGGTGGTTGCCTTTTCCCATTATGGTTTTTATATTTTTAATATTTTCTATTTTAATTAATATAATTTTAGGCCAGATTGGCTTCGTTTGGGTGTTTACTATCTTTCTCTTACTGGAATAATACTCTTTGGACTTTATTTAGCACTTGCTTTAGGTTTTTAATTTTAAAAAATTATTTATTTTTTACATTTTTATTTAATTTAAGTTACCTATATATTATTTGCTATAATTTGGGTTTGCAGTCTTGGTATATATTTTTTGTTTTTTTTTTTTGATAAAAATTATTTTTATAGGACGGCATTATTTATGGGTGCTACCGAATTTATTAGAGGTAAGTATTTTTAGACTTTAAAATTTCTAAACTTAATTTTTTTAGGAATGTGGACCCCTTGAAAGTTTTCAACCTTTCTACAAATATGTAATAAATTTTTTTGCTTAAAATAATTAAATATAAATTTTTATTAGGAATATGTCCCTGGTGGATTTTTTGGCCAAAAAACTGAAGTAAAGAAAAAGGATGGTACAAATAGAAAGAAAAAATTAACCGATGATAAAATACCTGAAGAAAAAGAACCACTTGTTGATCCCGAAGGTTTAAAAGATAAATATGTTTAAAAAAAATTTTTTTTATTTATTAAAGTTGAACCTGTTGATGAAGACGAAGCAGTAGAAGACGAATCAAAAGATAATGTTGAACAAAAAGAAGGGTCTATTAATGAAATAGATGTTGATGAAGATGAAGAAGAAAAAAAGGAAGAATCTGTTACCGATGAGAGTACCAGTTGGGACAAATTGTCTGAAAACAGTCAAAGATCTGCTGAAGAGAATGTTGAACAACAAAAAAATGATTAGTATCTGAAATAATTTGTATATATAAATATATAATTTGTGTTGGTTGTTTAAATTTTTATATATGGTACTTTACTTTTCTGGGATTTAGATTAGTCATAAAAGTGATAAAATAATTCTTTTTTTTTTATCATTAAATTTTTTGTAAAATTTAATTAAACTTAAATCCCTTCTTATCCAGAACATATATATGCCTTATAAAATATATATATATATATTAAAATATTGTGTAATAATATTCGCGTATATATCTGTGCTAACATTTTTATTAATGTTTTTAACATTTTTTATAGAAAAAAAAATTTTTTTAAATATAAAAATGTTGTAAAACAACGACCAGTATTAATTATTGTGTTAAAAATATTATTTTGATAATATGCTAAAATTTAATAATATTTAAAATATATAAACTTTTATATTTTTTTTATACAAATTGTTATTAATTAAGCCTTTGAGTTTCTTCTGCTGAAGAAGAAGAAACAAATGTCTCTGCTTCTTGAATTGCTTCATCCACAATTGAATTAGCTAAAGTTTCCAAACCTTTTAATTTATTAATTTGATTATTATTTTCTTCTTCTTCTTCTTCACTTGTTTGATTTGTATTCGTCGTCGCACTTTCTGATGAAGAGCTGCTGCTGCTTTCTTCTTCTTCCACATCATCAGATGTTGATGATGAGCTATTATGAGGATCAATAGCATCCAAAAACTTAAAATTTAAACAAATTTAAACATTTAAACTTTTTTTATAAAATTCTTGCTTGATTTTGCGCACGTTCCACTGCTTCTCTAACTGCTACATTATTAGTGAATCTGTTTTCATTATTATTATTAACTCTTGTAGTATTATTACTATTTTGTGGAATTTGCCTAATTCGAACAAAATCAACATTTCCATCATTATTCTTTAAAAAAAAAATATATTTAAATTAAGAAATAAAAAAAGTTTAACCCCATTATTTCTTATATTTCTAACAGCATTAAGTAAACGTTCTTGATATATAATATGTGGAAGTTCGTAATGATGAAAAAAATAAATCATTGAATGCTGAAAAAATTTTTTTTATAAATTTTTTTAAAAATTAATTAAATAAAAACCAAAGTAAACATTGCTGAAGTTAACAAAGCCAAACTGTTGTACACACCTTTTTATATATATATATTTTAAAAATGAAATAAAAATAATTTACCATTATAATGATATTGATAAGCATAAAATGCAAAATGGTAGAGATAGAAAAATCTTTATAAAAAATTTAAAAAAAAAATTAAAAATAAAATAAAACCTCAACCAATAACGTCTTCCAATGGAAGAATGACAAAATATAGCGTCATACTGATCTGCCATCCAAACAACTAAAATAGAGAATTAAAATAAATAATTTTTTTTTTAGTTTTTTTTACGTAATATAACATAAAAAGCTGTTGTTGTATCATTAAATATTTCACTCATAATTGCTTCCATTCCTCAAAAAAAGTTTAAATTTAAATTAAATTTAAAATAAAAAAAAACAAACCAACTAAAGCCAAAATAACCGTAAGAAGAGGAGCAATTGGAAAAATTAATGGTTGATTTTGTTCAAACATTTGAAATAGATCAACAATAAAAACAAAAATTTGATCATGGCTAAATCGAAGAAGCATTGAAATTGCAAAAGTCTTTTTTAAAATAAATTTATTATTAATTCAAAAATTTAAAAACTAACAAAAACAAGCATAACCAATAAAGCTGTAAAATATCTGGTGGAAGAAGCTTCTCCAACATTAACAAAATGATAAAGTTCACCCGAAATTAAATCACGTAAATATCCTAAATTTTATTTTAGAAATATTTTTATTTATTTTTTTTAAAAAAAAAAAGAAAACCTCTTTCTGTCTGATTTTCAGAAAGTTGCTTTACTGAAGACATTATTAATTCATCTATTCCAATTAAAAATCGCATTAAAGGTTTTTCACGCCAATCTTTTAAACATTTATCACGAACAATATCCAACTTTAAAAAAAAATTGTTTAAAAATTTAAAAAAAAATTAATTAATTAACCTGAACATCAAGAATATTTACGCCTAATTCTTGTCTCATTTCAGTATTTAAACGTAGAAGGCCATAATGAAGAGAAAATTCGAATAAATTCTTAAATTGTTTTATTTATATAAAAAAAAAATTTCTTACACTGTAAATTGGCAAATGATCATTAAAATTTGAATCGTCTTTATTGTGTTGAATGTCAATTATTTGAGAATTACTAGTTCCAGTAATATAATCTAGAAATTTCTTTTTTTAATTTTTAAAAAAGAAGTAAAATTTAAACCTTCAATTTGTTGAAATTTTCTAAATTTTTCAAGAACCCAATAAAAGCAATCAATCCAAAATGGAAGCAAAAATTTTCTTGAACGTTTTCGATCAGGCAATGAATTTATAAATAAATTTTTTGCATCAACATTTTTGTAATAATTTTTAATATCAAAAGGAATAACACCTTTTTTCAAAATTTCGACAACATCAAAATGACAGAATTTGTAGTCAATTAATGGACAATAATCTAAAGATGAAGCTTAAAATTTTTAAAAAGATTAAATCTTTTTTTTTTTAAATAAATACCATCAACAATTTTTATTTGATATTCCTTTAATCTGGCCAAATTATCTTGAACCTAAAAAATGAAAATTTTTGTCTTTAAGTAATTGAAAAAAGCCCAAAAAAATATTTTCAACAAACCTCAATTCTTACAATTCCTTTCATTGGCCAATTATTTTTTATTTCATTTAAACAATTTGCAGGATAATTTGCTACAAGAAAATGAGTATAAATAAGCACTGATAATAAAGCTATAGCCTAAAAATATAATTATAATGTTTAAAAAAATTAATTAAAAAAAAACATTAAATAAGGTGATAAATTCAAAGATTCTGCGAAATAAAAGTGGAAAATTTGCATAATATGGAAGTGAAAGGCGAACCTAAATTTTAATAAAAATTATTATTAATTGAAATTTAAAAAATAAACCAGCATAGCATGAAAAAGCCTATCTCTAACTACTCCAAATCTTGGATTACCACCATCACCAACATGATTAACAATGTCATTGACAGAAATACGTCGATGATCGATATAAAATGAATTGCTTAAATTAAAATACAAATCATTAAAAAACCGAAAAAATATACTTTGTATTGTTTGTAATTTCATTTGGTCGAATCTCTTCAGTCATTTTTTCAATATATTTATATTTCTAAAAAATATAGATATAATAAAACTTTAGAATTATCAATTAATTTTTGTAACGCTGTTATCTTTAGTGAGGGGTCAGTTGAGTCCCTCATTTACATTTTTTATTTCTATTGGTTTATTTTTAATATTATTTTAAAAAATAACTCAGAGTAGCAGTGTGGTTAGGTGGTTAAGGCCCCCAATTCGGGTGATCTTGGTCCTGAGTTCGATTCCTGGCGAAGCCAGGATAAAAAAATATTCTTTTTCTTATTTAAACTCACAAAATTAAAAAAAACAAAGATACAAAATTGTAAAAAATTACAAAATATTAAAACAAATATTTAAATTATAAATTTTTTTATTATACTTTTTTAATAAACAGATATTAAATAATTAAACTTTCCCTCTAAATTTTCTTTAAAATTTCTTCTGAGCTTTCCTTAAAAAAAAAATTAAATTATTTTAAAAAAAAATTTCTCAACTGTTTTTATTAAATTATTTGGTGGTAAAAGACATATTGATTTTAATGAATTAATTAATTTTTCTACTTCTCTAAGTTTTTCATCAAGTAATCTTTTTTCACTAAATAATTTTGTTAATTGTTCTTTACAAAAAATCCATTCATTTAAAGCTTCAATATTATTATCATTATTAAATTCATTAATTAATTCTAAATCTAATAAATGTTCTCTTTTTGTTAAACATTCTTGTATTGATTGTAAATCGTTAATCCTTTTAAAAAAAAATTTTAAAAAATTTAAATTTTTATTTAAATTACTGTTCTTCAAGTCTTTTAGCCCATTCTTCTCTTTCATCATTTAATTCATTATCCATTAATAATTTTCCAACACCCTTTTTCCGTTGTTCAATTATTTTTGTTTTTTGTTCTTCTTCTTGTATTAATCTTTCTTGTTGACAATTTAATAAAATATTTAAATCTGTAATTTTTTCTATTTCTTGGCAAAAAATTTTTAAACGGCTAACAATTCCACCATTATTTTTATTATTTTGAATTCGTTCAAAAAGTGAATTACACAATTGTTTTATTTCATCCAAATCATTTAAAAGTAATTCTTTATCTTGTTTACGATCACTTGATTTTTTAGCCAGAGATTCTATTAACTTGAAAAAAATATTTTTATTTTTGACTACAAATGGTCAATGGGACATAATGGTCAGACATCATCATATTAATTTAAGCCTTATTGATGACTGTCTGACCATTATGTCCATTGACCATCTCTAAAAATAAAAAATATTTTTCTATAAACCTCAATTCGTCTCTGTTCCAATTCTTCAAGTTGTTTTATAGAATGTTTTTCTGGATTTTCAATAGCAAAATTTAAACAATTTTGTAACGAAGTTAAAGAAGGTGAATTACTTAAAGAAGAGAATGTTGATGATGAAGAAATTGTTGTTTTTTGTTGTTGTTGCGATGAAGAAGAAAGTTGTTGAGGAAGAAAAAGAGGAGAAGATGATGGAAAATATTGTTGAAAAGAAGAATTATTTTCTTCTTTTTCTATATTTTTTTTAATTTCATTTTTATTATTAAAATTATTTTTTTCTGTTGTTATTAATTGTTTCATACAAGGAGGAAAAATAAATAAATTATTATCATTATTAACAGAATTTATATTATTATTTTTATCAAAATTTTCAGAAAAATTAAATTTATTTTTTTCTTTTTCATCTTCTACTACTTTATGTTTTTGAATATTATTAAATGAACGATAAGGAGAAGAAGAACTATTTTTTGCTAATAAAGATTGTTTTTTAGGTGGTAATGGTGGTGGAATTAACAATAAAGGAGGTTTTTTTGTTGGTGATGAACAAGGTGAAGAAGAAGAATTTAATAAATCACAAATTAAATTACTGCTAGAAGAAGGCGAATAATTTCGTGGAGGAATTGGAAATGGATGAACCTTTAAATTTAAAAAAAATTTAAACCTTGAAAAACATTTTTAATTTTTGTTTTTTCAAATTGCCTGAACAGTAGGTTTTCTAAAAGCAAAAGTAGTAGTTGTAGTTGATAGTGGTTGTTGCTGTTGTTGTTGATCCAATTGAAAAGGAAGATTATTAGAATTTAGAGATGAAGAAGATGACATTTTATCAATAGAACAACCACCAATATTATTATTTATTGATTGCCAATTATCAAAAGTTGAAGAAAATTGTTGTTGTTGAGGACGAGATATTGATGATTCAAGTCTAGAAAAATCACAAAATAATAAAATTTAACAAAAAAAAACAAATCGTTCAAGGGGTAAAACACACATATATAACCAAAAAATATACAAATTAAAATTTTAACTTCCAAATAATTTAATAAAAACACTCCTAAGATAGAGACTTTGTGTGAACGTTGTTCTTTTACTCATAAATTTTGTTAAAAAATTTACTCAAATTTTAAAAAGATATTTTTTGGTCTCATATATATATATGAGTGTTTTTCCCCAAAAAAAACAAAATTATAAATAAATATACTTATTCATCCGATCAATAAGCTGTCCTGCTGAAAGACTAACCAAATCATCATCATTATTATTTTTATTATTAATTGTTGTCTCTCTTGTTGTTTCACCTAATAAAGAATGATAACCATTTTCATTAATTAAATTTCTATAAGCCATTATTATTTGTTTATTATTATTATTATTAGTTTCTGTACTTGTTCCTCCTCTTCCTTCACAATTTTGTTGTGATGACATTAATCCTCCACTAATACCACCACTTTGTTGTTGTTGAAATTGTTGTTGAGCTCTTTAACAACAAAAAAAATTTATATAATATAAATTTTAAATTTTTTTTTAAAGAAATAATTTGCTTACTTTTGTCGAATTTTTCGTTGCGCTCCTGAAGGACTTCGATGTAAAAGAACATGCGATTGTTGTTGTTGTTGTTGTAACAGTGAAGAGGCACTGCTTTGCTTTTCAAGAGATTTATTTTTGTCATTGTTACTCAGACTTGTGGTCATCGGAAAAAGGTGATTATTATTATTATGAGAAAGAAGAGAAGAAGAAGAATAAATATTATTATTATTATTACAAATGGAAGATGAAGAAGAATTTGTTGATGGTGGGAGGAGAAGGTGCTGTGAGAAAAGAAAAAAATTTTTATTTAGGCAAATGTAAAAATATAAAATCGATTTATTAAAAAAGAAAGATTAATAGGTAGGAAAAGTGTGTTGAGAAAATACATAAATAATAAAAGAAATAGGAGAAAATAAATAAATGATTAAAAAAAAGAAAAGGTGAGTCACCCCAAATAACCATCAAAAAATATGAAACAGAACTCTTATTTTAATAAAAATAAATTTTTTATTCACTTTATTTTTTATTCTCTTTCTCTCTCAAGGTCGTTTTTATAGCAACACAGAAAATAAATTAATTAAAAAAAAAAATTTTTTTTAATCTATTTTTTCATTAAAAAAATCTAAACACTTTCAGTTTAAAGTTTAAAAAAATGTGAATATTTAAAAAAAAATAATATTGACAAAGAGAGAGAAGAAAAAAGAGATTGTCAACAATTTTTGAATATAAAAGAATTTTTTCCTTTTCTCTTTTTTTATTCAAAGTCCACCCCTATTGGCCGAAAAAAAGGCAGTTATTTTGACGGTTGGTGCGCAAAAATAAATAAAATGATATATTTATAATTTAAAAATGAAGAGGAAAGAACAAAAAGAAGAGAGAGGAAGACATGACGGATCATTTAAAAAAAAAGAATTTTAAAAAATGGATTTAAAGAAAAAGGACCTGTAGAATGACAGGTCACATAAATTTAGAAAAATTCAAAACCTTCAATCACAAAAAATTTCCCTTTTAAAAAGATAAAAAACCTTTTGTCTCGCATATTGAAATTCAACATGTGTAGGAAATCTTGAAATTGTTGAACTACTACTGACTGGCAAAACTAAAAAAAATAAAGAATTTATAAAAATTCTTTTTATAAATTAAAAATAAACCTTCATTTAAATGTGTTATATTATTATTATTATTTGTTTTATTCCAATAATGTTCTATTCTATTTTTACTTCCTGTTAAAGTATTATTTTTATATTCATTCATTATTCTAAATTGAAAAAAAATTTTTTTTGCTAAACTTGAGCAAAAAAAAATTAAAAAAAAACTGCTGGAATAAATTAATTATAGAGAGAAATTTATTCAATAAAAAATAGAGAGTACAGAAAAAAACAGGTAAATAAAACAAAATGCTGGCAAAATAATCTTTTTTTAATAAAGCTTTATTGTTAGTCCAATAAAAAAAAAGATCGACACTTTGTTTTGTTGATGCTATTAATTCTTTATATAAATTATTTAGAAAAGATAGGTAAATAAAAAAGAAGCAAAATGAATTTAAAAAAATTTTTTTTCTATATTTCCACAGCAACAAATGCTGACCGACCACACTACTATTACTGGCCATTTTTTTTTCTAAGTTTATAAACTCTCTCTCAACAAAAAAAAAAAGAAATTTAAAAATAAACCAAAAAATAAATTGAGAGAGGTCGAAAACAAATTCTTTTAATAATTGTTATATTAAATAAATTAAAAATAAATAAGAGAGAAAAAGCGAAGAAAAAACTTTTTTTCTTAAGATCGTCACACATATATATATAAATTATATATACCAAGTCAAAGTGCAAAAGCTCATAAAAAAAAAAATTTCATTCCCTGAACATGCCCCAAATAAATAAATAATTTTTTTTCTCTCCAATTTAATTCTTAAAATTCAAATAGAAGAGAGAAATATCCTCTTTCCCCTCTCTTCTAAAAAAAAAAATACACAACACCTTCAAGTCTATTAAAATTTAATTAGTATAACAACCAAAATAATATTTTTCTCAACTCTCTCCTCATCAAACATAGAAACACTTATTACTACTCTCCTTCATATTCTCCTCAACATTTTTAATATAAATTTTAAAATAAATTAAAATCTTTTTCAATAAAAAAAAAACTAAAAAATTAATTTAAATTAAAAAAAAACAAAAAGTAGAATAATAAATATACCATTGTTTTTCACAAAGTTTTTCTATACTCTGTCCACCAATCTTTAACATTTTCATCCCATTTTGAATCAATGAGTACTTGCTAAAGTTTTAAAAAAAAATTTAATTTTTAAAAATTAAAAAAAAAACCCTTGAAATATTGCAGAACCACAAGACAAATTTATTTTCAAGTGAAAAATCACGAAATTCAGTAAATTCGGCTTCTAAAAATAACAAATAAATTAAGAAAATTATTAGATCTTTACCAGAATCAAAAGATGAATAAAGAGTACCTTTTTTAAATTTTCATATTTAGAATATTAACAATATTTATTTTTTCAAACCTTCTGTACAAGTAAACCTTTTTCTTTCTTGTTCCCATAAAAATATCTTACATATAAAAAATATTATTTCATAAATTAATAAAAATAAAACCTGGTCAGTAACCGTAACAGGTATTAAAGAAGTCGATGACTTAAAATACAAAAAATATATTAAAAGAATTTTTCAAACTAAAAAAAAAACCTTGGCAATAGAAGCTGCGCTTTGTTGTTGCATTTGTGGATGAGAATTTGAACGTAAATATTGACAAATTTGTCGTCCAGTTATACCCGTCTTAATGAAAAGAGAGAATTTAATGTTAAAAAAAAGGTCTTTTTTTACTTGTAATGCTCGTCTTATTGAATCACGACTTAAAATACCTTAAAAATTTTTTTTACAATAAGTTTGATTTATTCTCTAACCAATTGAAACATTTGGAAATCGATAAAGAATTTCAGCAAATGTTGAAATTATTGCCAATTGTAATGTTGAATTTGTATAAGCATAAACACTTGAAAAAGTAAAATAAAAGAAAAATTTTATCAAAAAAAACCGATAATTTGTCTCAACAATAAGAAAACCACCACTTTTATTTAGTCCTCCTCCTTTATTTTCTGCTGACAAACTTGAAAATTCTGTTAAATCACCACTTTCAGTTTCTCTAGTTATTTCTACTAATAAAGGTGTAAGTAAAAACCAACTTAAAAAAAAATTTTTTTTCTTAATTTATTCAAATTAATAAAATAAATATAATTAAAGAGAGAAGTAAAAGTTTAGCCAGTGGCAGGCGTCGAATCTGCAACCTAGCCAGTGCTTGCTAGGGAAAACTCTCACACATAATCGGCTACTTTACCGATTGAGCTACCGCGAATTTACTTTAATTCCTCTTTTAATAGACCTTATACTCTCGCATTTTAACTTCTAACCCATTATAATATATACTAACCCATCTTTCCTTTTTCGAATAAAAATTAGTCCAATTTCCCTAAGTGTCATTAAAAAAGCTTGAATATTTTCTGGCCATTGTGAATCAAGAACTAGAGGACTAATTCTAGCTGAAAAAATTAAATTTATTAATTAAAAAAAAATAAAAAAAAACAAACTTTCATTGGGTTGAATTGAAAGAGTAAGTTTTAAAAAGAATTCAACTAAAGGCAAAATTGGTTCACTTTTTGAAGCCAAAAATCGAAAATAATGAATTAAATAGGTCCAAATTTGTTCACTTCTACTTAACAAAAGAAATTGAAAACCAGAAGAAGAAATTTCTGGTTCTCTTGTACCTTTAAAAATTCTTTTTTCTTAGTTTTTAAAAAACAAACAAACTTCCTTTAATCAGCCCAATATAATAAAAAAGTGAACGTGTTGTTTCACTAACACTTTTATCAGGAGTTTCACCAGGAAGTGCTAAATAACAAAGAATAGATTCCCAACGAGCAATACTTTTTCCAATCAAATCTTTATTTGCTGCTTTTTGTGATTTATCATCTAAAGGATGAGAAGATAATCCAGATAATTTATATACATTTGTTAAAAGACTAGCAATATAATTCATTCGAAAATCAAGCTATATAAAAATGCTTTAAAAAGAATTTAAAAATTAAATATACATTTAACTTCAAATAATCGCTTTCCAAGTCGCCTTCTAAAATTAACATTTTTTGAAGAAATTGTAATGAATTAAATGACTGGTTCCACAATTTATCACTAACAGTGCGCCAAGTACTTTAAAAAAAAAAGAGTAAATTGTTCAAAAAAATCAAAATTAAACCTTGTACAGACCTACTTTTTGTAAACATCAATTGCAATAAACATTGTTGAACAGAAACAGGTAACATTCTAATTATTGCAATAACACAATGTTGAGATTCATACAATTCTAAAAATTAAAAAAAAATTTTGTGTTCAAATGTTATTTAAAAAATAAAAAAAAACGTTGAATAAGATCATCTCCTTGAGTAGCCAAAAAATCCAAAAATGGTCTATCAGTAAATAAAGATTCAGCACTCATCATTAAAAAAAGTTCAAACTAATTTATATAATTAAAATATTAAATAGATATATTAAATCAAAAATTAAATATAAAAATTATCATAGTAATAAATTTAACTTTTTATTCACTTTTTTAATATATTTTTTTTTGTTTTGTTTTTTTACGAAGATAAAGAGAAGTGGGAAGGAGAAAAAAAGTTATACATAATAATAATTTTTTTTAGATCAAAATCGCGAGAATATAGGAAGAGGACATCCACTACTATTATTATTACCACTACCATCATTTATTTTTTGTATAGAAGACATTGATAAAGGGACTATATTTGTTGGTATTAAAGGTGGATGTTGTTGCTGTTGTTGTTGATGCTGCAATTGAAGCGGCGGTGGCTGATGTTGTTGTTGATGATTTTGTTGCGACTGTGGAGGTTGTTGTTGGCCTGGAACTGATGGTTTTCCTTCCAAATCTTTATATTCTAAAATCATTTCTCTAGGTACCTAATTGAATAAAAAATTTAAAACAAAAAAAATATTTAAAAAATAACCCTTCTCCATTGGATTGGGTCAAAAGCATTATATTGACATCGTTCATAAGTTCCTCCAATTTCTCTTGGTGGAGCAGAAAAAGCAGCTCTTTGTAGCCAGAAACGTTCAATTTTATGAAACCGCCAATCTCGAGCATATCTGTCAAAATTTTCAACAAATTTTATTAATTTAATTTCAAAAAAAAAAAACAAACAATTCAGAAGCAGCAGCAACTTGATAAACTTCACCAGGACAATTATAAAAGAGGTAGAAGAGAACATCCTCATGTAATTTATTTAATTTAATATTTGGTAATTTGTCCCTTATTGTAGCATTAGTTAAATATTCTTCTGGTACTTTTGCATCCAAATCCTGAATTCGACAAGGAAAGTCAGCCCACGGACCACCAAATGTTTGGAACAAATTCTTTCTGATAAGAGAAATTTTAAATATAAAATTAAAAAATGTTTTTAAATAAATTACTTTGATGAGTTTAAATTTAGTCCCAAATTTGTCAAATCATGGCCTAGGGCAAGTCCAACTATTGATGGCGAGCTTTCTATTGTTCTCAAAAATGTAAGCAATCCAGCCATACCAAATCTTAAAAAAATTTAATTAAAAATTTAAATGCACAAAACTGGTCATTGAGCATCCCTGGTGGAATGTTTGTAACACGGCCTGCAAAATAAAAAAATATATTTGTAAAATATTTTCAAAAAAAAAATAACCGTCAGGATGGGTCCGTATTCCTACATTTTCAGAGATAACTTCAGTCGCTATTGGTCTTTTTTCAGGTACAAATTTCAAGTCATCATTCACCAATGAAATACTTTTCTAAAATAAAAGAAAGATCAAAATAAATCATTTAAATTTTTCAAAACCTGTGGTTGTTGACTACTATGACCCATTGAACTCGCCAATACAGGAAAGTCATCGTCATTAAACATGAGTTTAATTCTTGCTAACGGACAAATAATGTTGATCGTTTTTTGTTCAAAATTAAATAAATTCAAAATACTAAAAACAATTTTTAAAGAAATAAATGATTTAAAAAGAATAAATAAATCAAAGAAATTAATACTATATAAAAAAATAGGAATTTTTTCAAAAATTTTAAACTCAAAAAATATAAATATTAAAAAACAAAATTAATTATTTGAATGAAGGTTATTTGAATCATCTTTTTCTTTTTCATTATTCATTTCATGAGTTGAATTGTCAATTTTAGCTTCAAAAATAATAATTTAAATAAATATTTGTCAAAAAATATTACTTGAATCATTCTTATGAATCTCTCCATTTGATTGTCCACAAATTTCAATGTCATCATCAGAAGAAGAACTGCTTTCTGAATCGCTAGAAGTTGAGGCGGAAGTAGATGTTTCAATGTCAAGCTGTCGAAATTCCAAAGGGCCTTTATTTACATAATGTCCGCGTTTCAAGGTGTCCATCGTTGTTGGTACCCATTCGTCATACTTAATAATTATAATTTTATCAAAATTAATTGCAAATCCTTATACTATTTTATAAATAAAAAAATAACCGCTTCAGTGTCATCAATAAAATCATCTTCTTGCACATAACCAAGTCCTTTGTCCATAATATCCTCAGGTACAAACTTTAGAGGCTTTTTATTCTTCTTCACTTTTTTAGAACCAATAGTGGGCGATGAAAAGTTGAGCGTACCAGATCCCTTTAAAATGAAAAATATTTTTAATTTTAAAAAGAAACGAACGTATTTAGCCTCAAGACGCCGTACAATTTCATCAGCATCTCTATCACGAAATCCATCACTTTTAATATCAGTTTGTTTAGAATCAAATTTTAATTCACGACAAACTTGTTCATAATCAAATCGAGGATAATTCCTTGAAGTTGAGGGAAAAAGTTTAAATTCAATCACACGTAAATGGCATTCTTTTTCTGTAGATTTTTTATTTTTTGCAATACCAACTGATGGAAACATCCTTAATTAAAAAATTTTTGTTTTGATTAAGAATCACAATTTAATCTTTTTTTTCTATAAAATAGTACTATTTTTTATTATTCTTCTTTACACAGTACTATTTTTTTCTCTATTTCTCAAACATAATAAATAGTGTGAGAATATTTATCCCATAAACAGAATGCCAAAGTTAAAATTTTTCAAGTTGCTGTAGCAAGGCAAATATAAAAAGCGTAAATCATCAGCATACACACAATTTAGCTTTTTATTTTTTACAAAAAATTAGTTTCGAAGATGCTAACCTAATCATTTCAAGAAGTTTGCTTTCATCCATTTGATCCTTGTCCAAGTTGATTCAAATCCCTAAAAGCTGTACAAAAAATTCAAATTTAACCAAGTGAAAAATCAAACATATGAAAAAACAAATGAAAAACGAACAGATAATAGGGAAGGGATGGAGGATTCGCGCTTTGCAATTTTTGCGTGCAATTTTAAATTTTATTTTTTTAAACTTACAGGTTGTGTTGAAGAGCATGAATTCCTCCAGAGCAAATCAGCCAAGTAGACGAGCAGAGCAACCACCATCCTAAAATAAAAAAATGAAGATTCTTTTCAAAAAAAAACTAAACGGCTGAAGTCGACGAAACATCAGCGTAGACGATCCATAGACGAGTACAGCAGTAGACGAGCTAGCTAAAAAAGATAAAAAATATAAACCTGGAGACCATCGTCCAATGTAGAGCATATTCATCCATCCAGTTCCATGTAGAGCAATCCTGAAGAAATCAAAGTTTAGAGCATATGCAATGAAACGCCAAATTCACCAGTCCGGAGTTGTTGACTCCTAAGCAAAAAAAATAGTAAAAAAATCTGTTTAAAAATAAACCATGTAGAGCATATCCATCCATTTCCATGAAGAACATGTTCTGTAGATCACATCTGAAGAAATCAAGGTTTAGTGCAAATTCAGAATGAAGCAGCAAATTACCAGTCCGGCGATGTTGACACTGTTCTAAACGAAAAATCAGTAAATTTTAAAAAATAAAAGTAAACCATGTAGAGTGGCCACCAACTCCATTGCTCCACGCCCGGGCACCATCGGCAGCAGATGAACCCTGCTAAAAAATAAAAAAACTCCCACCAATGCCAATCCTGAACAAGGCTCCTTGCGTCCGGCGCACACATCCAGCAAGTCCGGTGCACATATTCACATCTAAATTTGAAGGCTTAAAATAAATTTAAAAAATAAAACAAAAAATAAAAGATAAAAACACTCGAACCACATGTTGATGAGGCTCGGCAACTGGAAATGAGAAAAAGTTAAAAATTGTAAAAAATTCAAGTTTTTTGTTTTTTTTTTAATTTTCGCATCGCGCGCGGGTAAGGGGTATAAGACTCATATAAAACATAAAAAGAAAACAAAAAACAACAACAAAAACAACAAAAAACGACAAAAACAAACAACAACACCGGTGTTGAAATTTAAAAACATTGATTAAATCTGTATAACTGTCTATGCACACTATTTCTTTTTTGTTTGGCGTTATGTTTATTTTTGTAAATTGTTCGCGGAAATTCAAATTAGTGCAGAAAATCGATATCATGCATCTTGAGTATGTAGTTTGAGTCTATGCTTGCAATGTCTACGACCTCCAAAACGATGAACACGAAGTTTAATGAGCTTTATTAAAATGGTTGAATATATATTCCTATAAAATAATAAAAACAACCATTTCAGTGCCATCCTTGTCAAGGTTCTTCGTATATTTTACATTCATTTTTATTGATTCTAATCAACAAATAAACAATATTAAAACAAAAAAATAAAGCTTTAAAAGCTCAAACAAAACTAAATATTTTCCTAAAATCATCTCTGAACATTTGGAGAATATCTCCTTCTAAATAATTGCTAGCCTTAATTTTTGTTGCCTATCTTCATCACCACTTATTTTAATAATTCCTTTTTTTTCTTCTTTTTTGTTACTGACAACATCTTTTTTTGTTACATACATTAAAATCATAAGTAAAGGAAGATATGCAAGTGTATAACGAAATAAAAGGCGGGCACTTCTATTTAAAAAAATTTAAATTGAACAAAAAATCGCTTACTTTGAATCTGGATCTGAATAAAATCGCCATGCAAGAATTAACATTCCTAAGTTTAATGGTGCCGAAATTACAGAAAAAGTCCATGTAGTAAGTTCTGTTAATGGGGCAGCCAATTGACAAAGTAAAATGAGATAAATTGAATGTCTAAACTTTAAAAAAACAAAAAAAAATTTTAAGAAAACCTCAAAGTTGTTCTTCGACAAAGCCCTTCATTAGTAATACACATCATTTTATAATTAGCATTTTTATAATCTTCACGTAAATTCCAACTTAATGCATTAAAATGTGGAAATTGCCATGAAAAAAGTAATGCACCAAGTACACAAGCACCAGCATCGAGGCATCCAGTTGCAGCTGCATAACCCATTAATGGAGGAATTGCTCCAACAATAGCTCCTACCCAAGTACAGCTTTTAAAATATATTTTTTAATTTTAAAATGTAATAAAACCTGTGATGTATTCTTTTCATTGGCGTATATACTCCAGCATACAATGCAATATTTAAAAAGCCAAGTCCAGAAGTCAAATGATTACAACCTGAATTTTTTAATTAAAATAAAAGAAATTCTTTTTTTAACAAAAAAAATAAACAAACATAGACAAAGTATTCCAAGTCCACCAAAAGCTGTTGCACCAGCAAAAAGACAGGCATGAACAGGTGTTAAACGACCAATTGGAAGAACTCGAGATTGTGTTCCTTCAAAACTATTTGAAATTATTTATCAAAAAAAACAAACTTCTCATTTGACTATCAAATTGTCTTTCAATAATATTATTACAAGCACATGCTGATGCTGAAAGTAAAGCTGTTCCTGCAACACATGAACCAAATAAAGAAGGGGAAACAGTTGCAAGTGAAGGAGACATAGCTAAACCACCCATTGTTGTTGAAGTAATTAATGCTGTTAAACGACATTTTGAAAGCTAAGAAAAAAATTGTTTAAATTAAAATTTATAAATTAAAATAAAACCTGTAAATAAGCATTAATTAAACTAATCTTCTGTTGCATTTCTTTGTTGAGATCAGGCAACAAGCAAAAACTCAAAAAGAAAATCGATCCTAAAGCTAATAAATCTTAAAAATTAAAAATATAATTAAATAAAATAACAAATATGGATACCAAAGAAATGAGTTCCAATATTTCTTTGATAATAAAATATATTTATAAGAATAATAAATAATCACTTAATCTGTCAGACAAAAAAACAATTTTTAATTTTTTTAACACAAATTAATTAAAAAATAATTCAACAACAAATATAAGGTACGCGTAAAATGGAAAACTTTTTTTTTAAAAAAAAAGTTTATTAGCGAAAATTAAAAATAATCGCAAAATTAACATTTTAAAAAGCCTTCGAATATATTAAGATTTTCTTAAAAAATAATTCGAAAGCAAAATATAAAAATAGAATATTTTTATTTAATAATAATTATTATTTTTTTCAAGAAAATTTAAATGATCCAGGAACTGATTGATTTGCATCAAATGCATAACCACCAGATTGAGCAAGTTGTTTAGATTCAACTAATTTTTCTTCTCTTGTACAAACATCTGTCAAAGCTTTTAATTCAGCCATCCTTTTTTCACCAAGTTGTTGTTGATTACAAAGAGCATCAAATAATGATGGATAATTTTCTTTTAAAACTAACAAAAGAATAAATTAAAAAAAACTTTTTAAAAAAAATAATAATTTAAACCTTGAAGTGTATGTTTAAAAAGTACAAAAACATTTAATCCCTTTTTATCATCTTGATCATCAATTGTTGTTGTGTATGCTTCCAAATCATTTTCTTCCTAAAAACAAAATAATTTAAAAAATTAAATTTCCACCAAAAAACCTCATAATAATCTTCTGTTGTAGTTGAAGTAGTTTCATATTCATCAAATAAATCACTTTCAACACTTTGATCTCCAATACTTTTATTTATACTTTGCCTTTTACGCCTTTTTTTAGCTGAACTGCTTTCATTGTCTATAGCTTCTAAATATTCCATATTATCTTTAAAAAACAAACAAAAAATATAGTTTTATAAAATTAATCACAAACGTTCATCAATATCATCATCAGAATCTTTAAGTTCTCCATTTGTTCTTTCATTATCCTCTCCAACAGATTCTTCATCATCATCATCAGAATCTTCTTTTATTCGATCAGCCAAACTTTTTATACAAGACTGTAAACTTTTGAAAAGATCAATAAACCACTCAATCATCTAAAATTTTTTAAAAATCCCTCGATTCTATAAAAAATAAAATAAATACTTTAGTCGATTCCTGTTGAAACATTGTTGGTACTCCTCCATTAGATAAAAGTTGACAAAGAAACCAAATAATCATTTTACGATCGTGTATTCCTTCAAAATTGTTTCGATTCTCATATAATTCACTCAAAAACCATTCAAAAGTTGGTTTTTGTGAATTTATTTGAATTTGTTCAAAAAGGCTAGTACACAGATTAGAATCATTATAAAAGGCTGCAACAATTACCTAAAAATAAAGAGTAAAAAATAAATAAAAATACTTTAAAAAAACCATTAAAAGCTGTGGTTTATATTGATCTAAAGAATTTTCTTCTTTAATCGGGTTTTGAAGTTGAGTCAAAACCAAACGAACAATATGTGCCAAGCAAGAATTTGCATGACCTTGACTTTGGAGAACAAAAATCTTTTTAAAAAAATAAATAATTAAAAAAATATATTCAAAAAACCTCAAGCATTTTCGCTGCATGTGCTTTTCCAAGTTCATCACATTCCTTATCACAAATAGTTTTCTCACACATTGACAACAACATTTGAATTCTTTCCTGTGATGACAAAAATATTTCAGATCCAATGGTAAGAAAAGAATGCAAAACAGGCATACAATCTTTTTTAAAAATAATAAAATTTTTAAGAAAAATAAAAAAAATATTACCAACAAAAAATGCTGTCCCTTCTTCATTAAAAGCTTTAAAAATTAGGTCAAATATTTGCCACATTTCAGGTGAAATTTTAACGGCAATTAAAGTGTGGATTAAAGAAAGAGCTTCTTCAAAAAAGTCTAAAAAATATTAAAAAAAAATAAATAAAAATATCTCAAAATTACTTTCACAATAACAATCAAAAATTGTTAAAATACAATTTCTAACAATCGGCTCAACTTTAGAAATAATTTCAGGATGATCTTCTAAAAGTCCCAAAATTGTTTCTAATGTAGTCAAAATTCCAATAGCTCCAACTGAATGATCTTCAAAAATTTGGTCTTCGTCATCGCTTTTAACCATTTTGTTAAAAATATCAACCTATATAATTTATTTATTTAAAATAAAAAAATTAAATAAATTTAACCAATTCAACAGTTATTTCGTAAGAAACAGGAATAATTTCATCTTCAAAATTTTCAACTAAAGTATCAACAACGGTGGGCAAATCGTCCAAATGTGTTTCAGCAACAAGCCTCAACAAAATAATTAAAACATCGCGAATGTGTGGGCGAATAAATTGTATTACTAAATTTATTATTATTATTTTTAAAAATTTTAATAAAAATATACCACCGCCTCTTTGATCTTGATCATTTAATAAAGATTGAAGTGCAAAAATTGCTTCAACTTTTACAGGCACTTCAATATCTTCTTTTATAGATGTTATAAGAGCATTAACAATACGTTCTAATATATTCATATTTTTAAATAAAGTATCTGAAGCAAAATGAATAACATAACATGCTCTTAATCGAACAAAACGTGACTTGAAAAAATAAAAAATAAATTTTTTCTAAACTAAAAATAAACTTCGTGTCCAATTCTAGGTGTTACATGTGCATCAATTAGTTTTTCAACATCCTTTTTGTATTTCTAAAATAAAAATTTATTTAAGAAAATTTCAAAAAATACTCATAATTTACATTAGATTTGTTTAATTGAGAAGAAATAACAGAAATCATATGCAAAGCACCATCTACTTGTTTTACACTTGATGTTGGCGTTAAATTTTGCATAATAAATTCGAGAACATGTTGCATAATACCTTGTCTTTTTGAAATTATTTGAAGAAGTGTAGAGGCACCAGACGAGGGTTGATGAAGATCCTTCGAAAATTTTATTTTTTAAATATTTTTAAATTAAAATAACCTCGTAAACATCATATTTATAACGCAAAAATTCTTCACAATCATCTGCCCAAAGCTCCTCATCTTCTTGTGTATATTGTAACAAAGGAAAGATGAAATTTTTGAGAAGTAGCTTAAGAACAAATTGAAAGAATTTTAAAGAAAAATTGCAAAAAATTACTTCAAGTTTGGGTTTAATGATAAGCCAAACTTGAGATTGAATCAATGCATCAGATAAATGAGCTAAAACAAGGTATAAAACATAGTCAGAAATATATTTTCCATTAATATAATCATTAAGGACATTTGTCACCTAAAAAGTAAACAACAATATTTAGAAAAGAATTTTAAAAAATACTAAAGAATCAATTATAGGCAACAAATAGGAACGAGAATATTCTTCGGCAAATAATAAATAAGCTTTATCAACGTTGCCTTTATTTCCATATCTGCAAAAAATTAAAGAGATTATATACAAAATTTGAAAAAAAACCTTTCAAAAACTCTTTGAATAATTTTCATTGCCCATTTTTTACATTTCCACCAAATTGTTCCTTGACGTTCATCTAGTGGAACAGATTCACATTCAACTGGAGTTGGTTTTAGAATAATGTCAATAAAAAGTTTGAGCCATTGAGAAAATTCAGGTATTGAAAGAATTTGAGTGTTTAATGAAAACTAAAATTGTGAAAAAAAATTAAAGAAAAAATATTTAAAAAATAAAACCTGAACAAAACTGTAAAATATTTTAAGTATTTGCTTTTGTAAAAGACAGGATGATGATGTTTGATTTTCAATAAGTGTTGAAAGGCGCTCTCTAATTATTGGAAGAATTTCGGACATAAACTCAACGAGTGGGATCCTCTCCTTCTGCCGTTTGTATCTAAACAAAACTTTAAATATATTACGAGTAACATCTAAAAAAACCAAATTTAACAAACCTTTTAGAGGAGATGAAAACACTCCTAGGAACGGCCCAGATTTGGGTCCGTTGGGCACGACGGCCCATCAAGGACCTAAACAAGGACCTCAACTTATACCCACTAAAATATATCAAAAACATACTCAAAAATTTTGCAAAGCCTATGCAGAATAAACAAAGCACCATTAAGTTCTTCGCTTTTATCCGAACTTAGAAAATGATAAAGTTCAACAGTAAAAGCAGGCCATCGATCAGGGAAGTCATGACGCAAAATATTTTGTATCATTATGCACAAATGGATTCTAAAAAATATATCAAAATAAATGACTAAAAAAAATACTTGATTGGTTCAGGTGCAAGAATTATTGTTTCAATGATATGTTGTCTAATAAATATTTTATCTTGTTCGCTAAATTCCCATTGATTCTCAGCCTTTTCTTTTTCAACAGACCAATGCTCATAAAGAAGATTTTTCAAATAAATGACAGAGGCCTGACGAACAGCACAATCCAAATGTTCATCCTTTATAATTTGAAGTAGCACTACGGGAAAACCAATCAGGGAAGAAACCGTTTTAAGATATTCAGAAGCTCCACTCTGTCCATCCGGGATTGTAGTCGATTTCAATGCTTCAATTATATGATTAATTTCCATGTTATTTAATAAAATCTGTAAAAATATTGCTTAAAGTACGTAGAACAAGGTAAAAAAAATTTCAAAATTTAAATATATTTGAATGAAATATAGATAGAGTCCTACATACGTAGTATTAATATTGATATAAATAAAAATTTATATATACATGCATGTTTATATAATCTATATTATGTATGTATGTATCATGTTCTTGTACTGAACTTTTTAATATTATTTACCTTTTAATTTTACTTATTTTTTATATTCTAAAATATTTATTTTTCAGAACGTCTAATATTTAATTTCACTTTCGAGCACTGAATGGTACGTTCTCTATTGTCGGAATCTGCATGTGATGGGGCCAACCATCTGTTACAGTTGAAGCTTTTTTGGAAGTATTTGTGAAGCGCCCAACTGAATGGTCTGAATTAACCTCATGTCCAAAGTGGTTGTGTTTGCTCACTGCAATTTTGAACGTCTTAGGTCCCAAATAAGCAACGGTACGGAGCCTGCAACCAGAATTTACTCCAATACACCTAAATTAGAGAAATTTTATATAAAAAATTTGATTTTAAATCATACTTATAATAGTGTGCATAAGTCGTTTTTTGGTGAATTATCCAACCAAACTTTTCAGAAGTACAGTTCATGATGTGATTAATTTCATCAGCATTCTTGCCAACCCAAAAATCATATCCATCCGGTGATGGTGAACGCGAGCATGAAGGCTTTGACATTATTAAAAATACAACAAACTTAAACAAGTAAAATTTAAGACTTTTAGTTTGAAAAAAATGCTATATAGCGCAAAATGAGATAAAAACAGACATAAAAAAGTTAAATTTTATCTTTATTTAAGTTTGTTGTATTTTTAATAATGTCAAAGCCTTCATGCTCGCGTTCACCATCACCGGATGGATATGATTTTTGGGTTGGCAAGAATGCTGATGAAATTAATCACATCATGAACTGTACTTCTGAAAAGTTTGGTTGGATAATTCACCAAAAAACGACTTATGCACACTATTATAAGTATGATTTAAAATCAAATTTTTTATATAAAATTTCTCTAATTTAGGTGTATTGGAGTAAATTCTGGTTGCAGGCTCCGTACCGTTGCTTATTTGGGACCTAAGACGTTCAAAATTGCAATGAGCAAACACAACCACTTTGGACATGAGGTTAATTCAGACCATTCAGTTGGGCGCTTCACAAATACTTCCAAAAAAGCTTCAACTGTAACAGATGGTTGGCCCCATCACATGCAGATACCGACAATAGAGAACGTACCATTCAGTGCTCGAAAGTGAAATTAAATATTAGACGTTCTGAAAAATTATATTAAAAAGTTCAGTACAAGAACATGATATACTGCATATATTATAAAAAAATAATAAATGTGTCAAATTATGTATTGTTATTGTTGGAATCAGTCAGTAGCTTGTAAAGAACATTTCTATGTGTCGTTTGATGACCAAGCCCGTGACGAGTGTAACCATCTGCCCCATGAGCTCTGTCATATCTAACAGTGTCAATCATTTGACGAGCTCAAATTACCCAAAATTATTAATTAAAAATATTTATTAAACCTTCATCAAGTACTTCTTTATATGAATTGAAAGTATATGTGCTATGTTGATTCTCCATTTCGCTTATCTCATGTAGTGCTTCCACTAGTGTATTAAGTCGATGAATCAACATGCCAATTGTTTGTACCTTAAAGAATAAATTTAATTTATAATAGTTAAAATTCAAAATAATACAATGAGAATCCCCATCAAAAAGAAAATTATTCCAATTCCAAGTGGATCAACTTTTAGTGCTTCTGTTGTATCTTCAAATTTTCCAGTTGTTTCGTTCATTTTTGTCCATTTGAAACCCTCTAAAAACATTTTATATCAGCTAAAATTATTTTCAAATTTACCATATGGTATAAATTTCACAGACAACACATCCTTATGTCGTTGAAGTAAAAAGACAGCCAAAACAAGCAAACCATTCATCAAAATAATTGAGAAGGCAATTCTATTCCGTAAAGAAACAAGACCTGCAGCAATTTGGGCCTGATCTTTAACGGTTGATGCTATTGGCTTTAAATGAAGAGAATTTTTGTTATTAGATTGAAATAGAAACCTTCAAATATTTGTCAATGAGCTCATCCCAAAACGTTTCTTCACCAACACGTAACTTTCCACGATCGCAGCACTGAAGATATTCACAATCCATCCACAAAGAACGCTTGCAAGGATCAGAAATAACAGAATGTCGCTGCAAAGTTTGTAATCGCCGAACCGCGACGGCCTAAAAATGTTTTTTTAATGTGAAATTTCTAGAAAAAAAAGAGAACCTCATATCCGCTTCTTATAGGAAGTTCGGTTTCTTTTGATTCACGAAGCACAACATCAACCATATCCAGCGGGCGGCCAAACCTTCTCTCAACTGGCGTACATTCCAATGAATTATTTGATTCCTTTATTTAATTATGAAAGAAAAGTTTATTAAAAAAAACCTTCAGTGTAAGCAATAATCGTTCTGTACGTTCAATTTTCCTTTCCAAAGTACGAATCCGAGCACTTGACTCTTCTGAACCTCGGAAGCGAATAAGTAATCGTGTAAGAAATGAATTTTCATCATTCAAATTTGCAACTCGTCGAAGTAATTTTTCTGCAAAATTTTCTTTATATGTTGCCTGTCCAGTAGCTTTAGCAACAGCTTCTCGTGTACCCCAATTAATTACATTCAAATTGATAAGCGAGTAAAGAGAAAGAAAAACATAAGTTGATGGAATCATTAAAAAGAAAATTGCTCCAAATATAATATTTGAAAATTCTTTTGGATGAATGCACGAGGCAAAAGAGAAAATTACAACCATTCCAAGAACAAACATTGATGTTGGAGAAAATACTGTTTCAAGTACTATTTGATTGGTGGTAGCGATAAGTACAGCAAGCATGATGAACGCATATACAACGGAAGCAATTTTTGCGAATGCTAATTGTATGCTTGAATCTAATAAAAAACAACAACAGATGAATGCACATACTGGAATAGCATTGTAAACAAGTACACGTGTCGAATCAATGGCAAAAGCGGCAACCTTAATATTTTATTAACGTAAAAATTCAAATTTTAAATTTTGTAAAAAACCTGTGCATAAACAAGCATTGTAAATATTATAGCAGGACCGAGCAACGAAAATCCAATGACGATCATCTGATATAATATATAAAGTCTTGAAATGCTTGCATTATTCTTTGATGCTAACTAAACAACATTTTATCATCAAATACATATATAAAATAAAAAATTAAAACCTTATAATCCGATAACAAGTCTAGCGTATTTGCAATAGAAGATGGCGTCCATCTACGACGTTGATTAAAGAATTCATCAAAACCTTCAGGTGCATAAGTCTCTGCATCAGAAGCAGCAGCATACTCAATACGATAACCCTTAAAATATAAAAATTAGCTTTATTCAAAAAAGCAAAAACCTGTTTAAGCATCAATGTTGAAAGCCAACGATCTTCTCCTTGGTCATACTGGACGAAATGCCTTGGTTCAGATGCAGTTTTTGTATATTTATTCATAATATTGTCATCCATTAAAGCCGATGCTCGAAATAGTGAAAAACATCCTGGAGCACACAACACACATCCAAAAACATGTTCTGCCGCTTTTTGAAACCAATGCGCAATTGCATATTCGAATTTTTGGTACCAAACCATTATGCCTTAATGTTATATCATATCATAAGACATTATTCAAATAACAAAACCTTCCCCAATTGGATGAATACGTCCGCAAGCACAACCAACATCACTTTTCAAATTCATAAGATTAATTAAGCGAAGAACAGCGCAAGGCTCAAATTTTGAATCACCGTCAATAGCCAAAATATAAGTATTATCTGCCTAAATATTTATTAGAATATACTTTGGAAATAAAATCTTACCTGCAATTGTCGATCTTCTACGCTAAGATGCGAATCTACAATACGATGTCCAAGCAAATAGTACATATACATTACCTAAGTAAAAGTTACTTAAAAATAGTGATATTTTGATTGATACCTGTGACCATCTCTTTTTATGTCGAATTAAACGTTTATCCTTTAGATGTACAAAGAGAAGAGCACCTCCATTTAAAGCCATTACAAGACGTCCACCATAAGGTGTATTGACGAGAACGCGGGTGTATAAGTCTGCCTCACAATTTTCTGATCTAAATGTATGAATAGGTTTAGTACATAATTTAACAAAAAACCTAGTCAATTCAATCAATACATCGAACAATAACTTGAAATAATCATTAGGTACTCGTCCACACTCTCGGTCATCAGCCCATGCATCGTCAAAGAAGATGTGAACTATTAAAAAAAACATATTTAAACTGTAATTATAAATTTACTTTCCAGTCGAAACTTTATCCCATCCATTGAATTCCTTTCGTTCTGTCGGTTAGCCTGTTCAATATCAAGTCTATAAAAGCAATTAAAAAAATTAATTCATAAAAAAACTTTAAAATTGATCGAAGCATTTGTGTCATTTCATTACGAGTTTCGTGCCACATTGTTGCACAAACGTACAATGTAATTATTCTGTCCATATGTCCGTTTATAATTCGAATTGGACTGTCCTCGGCCTCAGCCTCTTCGTCGGAGTCATAGTCAACATCCTAAGTAAAAATATATTATTACGGTTAAACACATTGAAAAAACCTTTTTTGCAATTGAATAACGAAAGACAACAAGTGATTGGCAAATATCTAATCCACTCATCATTGGTGTCATTGATTCAATTCTGAATAAAATAATATCTTTTTAAATTTATTTTTAAACTAACATTTCATCAGTTTTGTCATACTTCTTCCCATTTGTAAATTTTAAACTCCAAAGAATATAAGATAATAGCCAAACCCATGTTATGTAATAATCTGTGACAAGCCCAGTGGGGTGAACGCCTATACAAAATAAAATTTGAAAAATTAAAAAAAATAATACCTTTAGTACAAAACAAGTTGAGATCAAAATATTTTAAAATGACATTAATTCGACAAATTGGAAGTAAATGGCACAATCCATAAAAATTAATTAAAAGCAAAGGCGTTGATAAAAATACAGGATGGATACAGGTAAACAGATTTAGTCGCATTGCAGCCAGAAAACGAAAACAAATTCGTAAATAGAAGTTAAGAGCCACCGAGATGAAAGCAAAAATAAAAATCCTTCTAAATTAAAAATTAATAAAAATTTAATAGTTTAAAAAGCTTACGCTTGATCACCAAAAATTCCTTCTTTGCTTTTGAACAGCATTAAAATTAGTGTTCCAACTGGAATATTGTGATGCCTCAAAGAATAATAAAGAACTGAAGATGTGCATATAAAGCGAAGTAATGAAGCTGCCATTCTTGTCTCTGGATTGAGTTTCCTCATACCGTATTTAATCTGAACAAAAATTGTTACGATCTAATAAATGTTATAATAATTACCTCATAAAGTTCTTGAAAAAGACCACTAGTTTGTTTAGTGTCAACCCAACTTTCCCAAAAACCAAGTGAGCAAAGTGTAAAAGAAAGAGTGAGAAGAACACCAAATCGAAACTGGGGATGACCATCAAAAAGAGCCCACAAATAGCCAGCACTAAAAAGGAAGGCAAAAAGAAATGCAGATGGTAGACTGACGGAAATGCATGCAAAACGCCAGCGAAGTGAACGATTCAAGTCAAAAGATCGTCGAAAATTTTGGAGGGCATTTTTTATGTAATAAAAGCAGTGAAATGCACATGTAAACATAATACATCGAGAAACATCCAACAGGGGAAAAATGTTCAAAACAACCAATGAAAGTCCTGTAGCTCGAAAAGATTCAAGAATAATAAACTAAAGTGAAAATAATTTTGACAAAAGAATTTTGACAAACCGTTCCTATTAATGAACGATCAGCTTTTGTCGTAAACCTGATTTTGAACAAATCCTGTACAAAAGCGCACACATCTGGAACCGTTTGAATAAGCCATAATGCAGCACATATTGAAGATAAACGGTCGAAATCCTGGTCAGTTGAAGGGCCTTAAAACAAAATATAAAAAATAATAATTTTTAATATAACCTTTGCAATGTCCATAGAATTTAGTGTCAGTCATTATATAATTAAGCCCAATGTTAGTCGAAAGAAGTATAATAATAGATTTGGAAACGAGCACAGCCACAAGAGAAGAACAGTGAGAAATTACGAAAATTATCAACTGAAAAGTGGCAAAATTAAATAAATCAAGTATCAAAAATCGGTACTTATGTATGTACCAGCACACTGTAGTTTAAAAACTGAAACAAACCTTTAGCCATTGTAACCAGCGAATGTAATGTGAATGTGATTTCTGTGGTGTACGCTTCAGTCGAGGATGAGTTCTAAATGCATCCCATTTGTGGTGATCACGATATAAGAGCATTAAACTAATTATTTAAAATAAACAAGATTTGATTATTAAAAAATAAAGGTTGTAAGAAACTTCAAATTGAAGGCAAAATGGTAAATTAAAAAAATTTATTCCTAAAAAAATGACAATATGTCCAGACATTATTTCTAAAAATATCAAATAGAGGTCATCGAGTTTGCAGGAACTACGTCTGTAACAGGATGTTTGTTAACAGAAATGTTCACAGACGCGTCATTAAAGATGGACAATTTTGCTGTAAAAGAACAAAAATATTTTATGTAAAATTATCTTAATCTTACATTCAATTATTCCGACAATGGGAAAATACGCATTGACATTACTAGTATCATTGATCCAAAGTGAAATTGTATACCCACGAAAACGCAAGCCAACGTTTAAACCTTAATTGAAATATTACCTTGAAGAGATAAAAAAATACCACATATTTTGTTGTTATATTCACCAAATTGTCCTCCTAACACTGACATTAAAAGATCAAACCAAAATTTATCCAAGCGAGTATATTGAAATTGACGTCCAAAAATAATATCAATCGAGCCTCCTCCCTGATTATTAGGATCTTCCCACATAGGTTTAATGCCCTCTTTGAAAAGGAAATAACCAATCTCACCTAAAATTGAGGAAAAAAGATAAATATCGTATGTAACTTACCCAATGGAAGGCCACTAGGCGGCACGATATGGAGTTTGAGTGCAACAAAATCTTCTATTGAGCCGAGAATACATTGTTGCTCTAAGCATTCAGACCAAACTTTGTTCCGATTCGCTGAAAATTATATTTCTTTTTAAAATATAAGGTCTTAAAAAATACCAATTTTCAACCAAAAAATCCATCTAGGAGATAGCGGATGATTTTCCTCAATTGGAGATGATAATTGCCCCGAACATGAAGAGCTATCTAACTCAGAATCATCACTTCCATATTTATCCATAATGTTGAAGAAAATATTTAGAAATATTTAAACAGTTTATTGATTTAATGTGAAAGAAATAAAACTATCAAGATGGAAATAGTGCGCTAACAATAAGATTAATATCAGCAACTTATTCTTTAAAGGTATCGATCAGCTATTCTTTAAAGGTTTAACAATGGAATGTTTAGAGAAAGTGTAATGCATTAAGCTTATTTAGTTTAAAAAAGTCAATCTAGTTATATATATAGAAAAACAAGGCGTTTCGTTAATTAAATTAAAATTATGAAAAGTTTGCTAAATTTTTATTTTTTAAAATTAACACAATTTATTTTTTAATTTTGGCATAATGTTAATTTGTTAAAAATAAAAAGGTTGCACGACAATTGAACCTTGGACAATTGCACACTTCCATTGTGTATTTTTTTATTTTTAATCTTTAGTTTATTTTTTGTTTTATATCCATTCTAATAATTTAGAATTTTAGAAACATTTTATAATTTAGGTTCGTTGCCCAGAAATGGATGAAGTTTCTTTGTTCCGACCTAATGTCGATTTTACCTATAATTTTTTGTTTGTACCAAATCTTAGATTTTGCTGGTTTGACATTTTGTCGTTTGACACTCGGATTTTAGCGGTTTGGCAGAATGTCTCTTTTCCAAAATGTCGATGCACTAAAGATAAAACTCCGCTTTCTCCACACAATTAGACAAATAAATAAAAAATATATTGGTATAGAAATAAAGAAAAAGAAAATAGTTTAAAAGGATGGAATTAATAGATAATAAGCATAAAATCGATAAAACAAATACATTACAGTTTTCCTCTTTACGTTTCCTTCACTAGTACTAGTTTTGTTCTTAAAATACACAAATTTTACCTAAATAATTTAAAATCTCATGTAATTTAATAATAATTCGTAAATTAAATTTAACTTTTTTGTCATCTAAAAATGGTTTCTGTTAACGACATAAAAATTAAAATTTTCAAAAAAATTAATCTTTATTTGAAAAGAGGAAAAATGTCTTCAATTAAACCAAAAATGTTGATAAATAGTTTTAGAAATTGTTTTCTGACCATTCTAAAAACAGTAAGATTCGGGGTTAACAATCTTAGTTTTTTTTAAGTTCACGATTTTTGAGTGAAATTGGCGTAGCGTAGAATTTTTTTCTATATTTATATTTTCTATTTATAATTGAGCTTGACTCATATTTTTTAAATTGAATACTTATTTTTTTCAGATAAGTAAGAGTACAATGGGAAATTGTTTCGGAAGACAACAACGATTGGAAGCTGATCAGCGTAAGCAGCGGTATTTTTAAGAAAATATATTAGATTATTTAAAAATTTAAGTAATCTGCACATGTATGTTCAACTAGCTCGAATGGTGGCAGAAAATTCCATTGTAACTGAGCGTAGTCTTCAGACAATTGAAACCATTTCCCAAAATTTGGCACAACAGCGAGAGCATTTGGATAGATCATCCAACGTACTCTTCAAGCGTTTGATAATGTATTTTTTGCTTTTAATGTAATAAATATTTTATTTTTCAGCTCCTTGCCTTAATTGGACGTCCCAGAGAATCCTCCGCCTCGAAATGGTAATTTTTTGTTTTATTCTTTTGTATTTGAGCAAGCAAGTTATTTAATTTTTCAGCTCTAAGCCATTTTATTTAAATTGTATTGTTTGAGGATAGGGACGAACTTCATTGTTTAATTTAAGTTTCATATAAAAATTAAATTATGAATTTAGTTGATAATGGTCAACAAGATGTGCGTAGGAATGATGCTGGTCATGGTGGCGGTAATTTGCCTAATAATCTGTGCGCAGACAGACATTAATGACATTGAAAGAAAAATATCGAAAAAAATATTTTAAAAATTATTTTAATTTATAAAATTTAATAAATATTCTGACTTTCGTTACTTCTATTTGTCGGCATTTCATTATCTAAGTAAGCCACTGAATTGGTAGCATATTTGCCCCTACTCTTCAGTACCCCTAAACGGAATTGATTGAAGAGTAGCGTTCGTAATTTTCTTAAGATTTGTTAACCATGGGCAGCTGTTGTGTTGACTTTCACTTTGTTTTCTTATCTATTATTTTTTTAATCTAAAGTTCTTCGTTTTAAACTTTTGCTTAAAGAAGGGACGAGTTCATTTTTTTATTTCTTGATCTTAAAATTTTCTATTTTATAGATAAATTAATGCTGAGATTTAATGTTAATTTTTAGACCATTGGACGAACAGAATGTTACTTTGTGTCTATCGACAATTTCCTTATTTATTTCTAAAAAGGACACAATATTTACTTCAAACCAGATGTTTTTGTGAGATTAAAGAAAAGTCTTTTGAAAAATTGCCTCATAATGGAATGGTTGTTTCTGCTTTAAAGGAAATTAATCCAGGTTGTTTTTTGACCATTTTTAGTTAGTTTTCTTGTAGAAGAACATCGTGTTTCACTTACTCCATTGGCTGCTACAACTTTGCTTAAACGTGGTATTAATGTTAAGATTGAGAGTGGAGCAGGTGTATTAGCTTCAATTTCTGACGATGAATTTGCAAAAACAGGCGCAAAGATTGTCGACAGAAAAGAAGCAGTTGCGGCTGATATCTTGCTAAAAGTTTGCTTTTTTATAAAACTTTTAAAACATTTTATAGTTTAGGTTCGTTGCCCACAAATGGATGAAGTTTCTTTGCTCCGACCTAATTCTACGCTTATTTCTTTTATTTTTCCTGAAAATAATAAAGCAGTTGTAGATTTATTAGCTGGACATAAAATGACTGTTTTTGCAATGGACAAAGTACCAAGAATATCGCGAGCTCAAGTTTCTTTTATTACATTCTTTTAAACATTTAATAATAGGCATTTGATGCCCTTAGTTCTATGGCTAATATTGCTGGATATAAAGCAGTAATTGAGGCAGCAAACAATTATGGAAAATTTTTCGCAGGACAAATTACTGCTGCGGGGAAGATTCCACCGGCAAAAGTGCTTGTTGTAGGAGGAGGTGTTGCTGGATTAAGTAATTTATTTTAAAATTAAAAACATCATTTATCGAACATTTTTCAGGTGCAATTGCAACAGCAAAAAATTTGGGTGCGATTGTTAGAGGTTTTGACACTAGAGCTGATGTTAAAGAACAAGTTCAATCACTTGGAGCTGAATTTTTGGAGGTTTTTTTTAAAAAGTATTTTTAATATTTAATTTTTAAAGATTAAATTGAAAGAATCTGGCGAAGGTTCTGGTGGTTATGCAAAAGAAATGAGTCCTGAGTTTATTGCTGCTGAAATGGAGCTTTTTAGACAACAATGTCGAGATGTTGACGTTATAATTAGTACAGCAGCAATTCCTGGGAAAAAAGCTCCCGTTCTCTTCACTAAAGTTATTTTTCTAATTTGATTTGTCTAAATATAAATTATAGGAAATGATTTCGTTAATGAAACCAGGCTCTGTTGTTGTTGATTTGGCAGCAGAATCTGGAGGCAATTTTGAAACAACAAGACCTGGAGAAGTTTATACAAACGATAATGGGGTTCTTCATATTGGATACAAACAAATGCCTAATCGTCTTGCTGGGCAGAGTTCAGCGTTATATGCTAACAATATAACCAAATTTTTGTTAGCGATTGGTGACCAAAAAGAGAACTTTTTCATTGATTTGAAAGTATTTTTTAAATTTCTTTTTAACTTTCTATTTTTTTCTAAGGATGAAGTTGTTCGTGGTTCAATTATTTTACATAATGGAACTCTTTTGTGGCCTCCTCCTGTTATTGCTCAACCATCTCCTGTTACTCAACCAAAACCAAATATTGAGATAGAGGCGATTAAACCTGAAGAAGAAAGTCATTTTATTAAAAATTTGAAAAAGGTTTCACTCTATGCTGGAGGTTTTATTTAATTATAATTTTTTTATTTTAATTTTTAGCGATTGGATCCGCTAATTTACTTGGATATGTTAGTCCAAATATGGCATTTACTCAAACTATAACTACATTTTCATTGGCAGGAATTGTTGGTTATCACACAGTTTGGGGTGTTACTCCAGCTTTACATAGTCCACTTATGTCTGTAACTAATGCTGTTTCGGGCATTGTAAGATTAAATAATTTTTTAAATATATTTTAATTTATTTTTTTAGACTGCCGCTGGAGCATTACATTTAATGGGAGGTGGTCTTTTACCCCAGAACTCAGCACAGGCATTAGCTTTGGGCGCAGCATTTGTTTCTTCCATTAATATTGGTGGTGGTTTTACAATTACTAAAAGAATGTTGAATATGTTTAAACGACCAAGTATTTTAAACAAATTTATTAAAAATATTTTTTATTTTCTTTAAATTTAGCTGATCCACCAGAATACAATTATCTTTTTGGTATACCCGCCGTTGTCCTTCTCGGCTCATATTCTCATGGAATGCTTTATGGTTTTGAACAAATTCACGGAATTGCAGCACTTACCTCTTCTCTTTGCTGTGTTGGGGCCATTTCAGGTTTATCCTCACAAAATTCTGCTAGACTTGGTAATTCCCTTGGAATGATTGGTGTGGCTGGTGCTGTATGCACTACTCTTGGACATTTACACCCTGATCCACAAACTCTTGTTCAAATGTGTGCTGCAATATCTTCAGGTTCTTTAATTGGAGCAATCATTGCTGGGAAAATAAAAGTTGGGTTTTTGACCTTTTCTTGAATTTTTATTGAATTTAGGTGACTGACTTACCTCAACTTGTAGCACTTTTCCACAGTTTTGTTGGAATTGCTGCAACTTCTACATGTGTAGCCAACTATTTGACAGAATATTCCAACTTTTTGGCTAACCCAGAGGGTGCTGCTGCTCTCAAAACTTGTCTTTTCCTGGGCGCATATATTGGAGGAGTAACGTTTACTGGTTCATTAATGGCTTATGGAAAACTTCAAGGTTAATAAAATATTTTTTATATTTTGACTTTTTTTCGTCAGGTATTCTTGGCAGTGCCCCAACATTATTGCCAGCAAGAAATGTGCTTAATTCTGGTCTTTTATTTGCAAATTTGGCAGCAATGGGAACTTATTTGAATACAAATGATTTAACTTTGGGTCTTTCAATGCTTGGAACAACTTCTTTACTTTCTTCAATTATGGGGGTAACATTGACAATGGCTATTGGAGGTTTTTTGAGTGAATATTAAAGAATTTAATTTTTTTTCTAATTTCTTTAGGTGCTGATATGCCAGTTGTAATAACTGTGTTAAATTCATATAGTGGTTGGGCACTTTGTGCAGAAGGTTTAATGCTAAATAATAATTTATTGACAATTGTTGGAGCACTTATTGGAAGTTCTGGAGCAATTCTATCACATATTATGTGTAAAGTATGAAATTAAAATTTATTTTTTTAATTTTTCTTTTTTAGGCAATGAATCGTTCTCTTGTAAACGTTATTTTGGGAGGTGTTGGTACAAAATCACAAAAATCTGGCCCTGCTCAACAAATTACTGGAACAGCTCAATTTACTGATGTTGATCAGGTTAAATAAAATTTTTTTATTTTTTTATTATTAATTTAGGCAGCAGAAATGATAAAAGATGCAAAGAGAATAATAATTGTTCCTGGTTATGGTCTTTGTGCTGCACAGGTTTTTTTTCTTCTTTTTTGGATTTATAATAATTTTTTAAGGCTCAATACCCTATTGCAGAATTGGCAAAATTATTAAATTCACGAGGAACTCATGTACGTTTTGCCATTCATCCAGTAGCTGGAAGAATGCCAGGTCAATTAAATGTTCTTTTGGCTGAAGCTGGTGTTCCATATGACATTGTAGAAGAAATGGATGAAATTAATGAAGATTTTTTGGACACTGATTTGGTTTTAGTTATAGGAGCGAATGATACAGTTAGTTTGATTTAAATTAATAAAAAATTATTTTTTAATTAATTTTTAAGGTAAATCGAGCAGCTGAGGAAGACCCAAGGTTTAAATTATTTTGAATAATTTTTAAAAAATTTTTTTAAAGTTCTTCAATTGCTGGAATGCCTGTGCTTAAAGTGTGGAAAAGCAATCAAGTAATTATAATGAAGCGTACAATGGGAGTCGGTTATGCAGCGGTAGATAATCCTATCTTTTTTGATGCGAATACACAAATGCTCCTTGGCGATGCAAAAGCTGTTTGTGACAAATTACTTTCAAAAATAAAAGAAACAACGGGATAATAGAGAGGTTTTTTTTTGCCATTTTTTTAAATTTTTGCTCAAATATTTTTGTGATTCCTTAAGGATTCTTGATTTTATACCTAAAACTAACCCCTTAAAATTTTTTAAAGGCATTTGACAATTAATATATCTCTTAAACATGGTTTGATCTTATATCTCCTCTCAATAGTCTCTCTCAATTTTTTAATTTTCTTAAGTTTTGGTTATTATTGCCATATTTTTTTATTCTATATTTTGAATTTAATTTTGTAGTTTTATAAATTAATTTTATTTTCTGTTGTATTAGAGGAAAGAAAATGATGGGAATTTTTTTATTTACTTAAAAATGGACTGATAATATTTTTTAAATTTTCTTTATCTAATATAACAGAAAAATAAAAAAACATTTTAATGTATTATTCTCTTCCGGAACACTTAAAGTCGTGTATATTTTTTAATTAAAAATATTTTTAGTAAATAAATTAATAAAGACATATTTTCCCACATAATTTTTTTTAGTGGGAAAAATAAAAATGTGTAAATTAAAAATATATAAATGAAAAATAAAAAGTTTATTACTACATATTTATTTCTTTACATAATTTAATTTTTTTTTTAATTTTATTAAGAAATTATTAGCTCCCTGCACACTTTACACTATTTTTTATTTTATTCTGATGGCAAGACAAGGATTAATACTTTTCTTTTGTCCTTTTCATTTACCTCTCTCGAATGCTTTGATGGTTTTTTCCTTTTCCCTATTTTCCTGGATTCTCTCTAAAATCCTCTCTTATACACTCAAGAACATATACACTGCACATTTACCATTAGTTTTGCCAACTCTTCCCCAAAGCTTCACTAAACGGCCTTCTCCTCTTTTTTCTCAAATATACTTATCGATCTATTTTTGTCCAGAATAGACTCATTTTTTCTTTTCTCGACTGCCTGGACATTTTTTTTGGAAGAGGGGAAAAATAGGAAAAGTGGCCAAGTAAGTCATCTATCCATTCTTTTTTTCTTCCCTTTCATTTGTCAATTATGCCAGTTCCCATTATTTTTTGTCTTCATCGTCGTTTAAAACGTCACAGTCCACAAGTGCAAGAAAGAAGAGATTATATTTGCATCAAACCTTTCCAAAAATAAGCAATTTTACCCCACACTTTTATTTTTCATTTTGACCAAAAATAGAAAGCGCGATAATCGTAAAAGGATTGACGTCAAAAAAAGAATAATGCCGTTTTTCTGGCGAGACTTATTTTATTTATAAATTGAAGTCTATAATTAACGCACTTCTTTACACTTTTTGTTTATTTTCATTTTTTATTTGTCAAAAAATAATTATAATTTCCTTTTTTTGTTTAAAAGTAGAAGTAGGGATTTGTCATTTTGAAGATTTCTCATATTTTGCCACTTTTTCAATTAAATATTTTTCCAAAAATTTAACAAAAATGGACCGAAGCGACTTACAAAGAACTGGTAAAATTTTAAAAAATATTTAAACCTTTAAAATTATTTTTTTAAAGTTGAAAGTCTTCGCCATCAGTTGCGTATTCAACGGGTTCCAATTTCTAGATCGGGGGATGAATTGAAGACTTATATTGACCAGCATCAGCCTAATGACCCACTTGTCAATCCAGTGGAAAAAGCACGGTAAATTTAATATTTTTAAAAATCCTAAAAAATAAATATTAAAAAATACTAATGTATTGTCCTTTTAGAAATCCATGGGCAGAAAAATCCAAGTGCGAGGTTCTTTGAATCTTTTTTTTTTTGTTCAGAAGTAAAATGATGCTTTCTTTTTATGCTTTTCCCCTGCCTCATTTTTTAAAACACATTTCTTATATAATTTTCTTAAAATAATCAATAAATAAGCTTAAATGACAAATTTATTGCAAAAATAGAAAATATTAAAAAAAAAATACGATTGAAAGAGATCCTTTAAAAAAATACTTGAGAATGTTTTAATAATGCACCACAAGTGTTATATTTCGTCTATTATACTGTAAAAGTTCCAAACTTGACCAAGACATTTTATATAAAGAAAAAGGGCCAACAACTTTAAAAATATTTAAAAAAAAATAAAATTAAAAAAATAAAATTTCTTTACATCCACTAATGAGCACAAAACGCAGCTTAAAAGAACAATTTGTATTTGCCAATCTAAATGTGTTTTTGTTGGTAACCCACAACCTTGAATATTAATTGATGTGTTGAAAGCCCTACTTTTAGGTAAGTATTGAATACATAAAGGGTCAATCGGTTGAATGGCCCAAGCACGGCCTTCTTGTGATTGTCGACAACACGAACGGGGAACTTTTTTTTAAATTAAATTTTTAAAAAATAATTTAAATTTTAAAAAACCGTAAGAGCTAGTGCCACGTTCCGTATTTGTTATAAACCAAAAAGAATCAAAATATTCACTATAATTGTAACCGCCACAGCAATGATGCTGTTAAAAATAAGTAAATTAAATTAATTTTTTTAATTTTAAATATTTACATAAAATTGAACAGAGTCCATAACTGGAGTTACCCAACGATCTCTATTATAACTTTAAAAAAATTAAATAAAAAATAAAAAGGATATACCGATTTTTTGAAATATTAGCCAAATAAAGTCTCATACTATCAACATTGGCAAACTGAAAAAATAATTATTTATTAATATTTTTTGGTAAAATTTTTAACCTTTGTTTGGTGCAAAATGCATAAAATAACGACACCAAGTTTTGCAAGTAGTGCAATTAATAAAAGAAAAATAAACTAAAAATTAGAATAAAAAATTAAAGAAAATTCTTTTCACAAACCGATCCGAGTAAAAATCGTTCCAATTTCACTGCACCAACACAACCCACAGATCCTACAAAAAGCATCATTAAAGCGGTTCCAACCATCAAATAAATGCCAAATTTGAGTAATGGAGCATTCTCCGAAAAATGTAGCAATTCTAATTGAAAATTCTGTGCTGGATCGAATAATAACCAAAAGGAAATTGAAACAAGAACAAAACCGGTAACCTTTAAATTTTTAAAAAGATTTAAAATTTATATGGATTTTTTAAGTTTTATTACGTAAAGAAGAAAATTGGTGAAAAATAGTGATGATTGTAGACAATTTGATACAGGCGGCACAACACGCATTTTCTTTTTTATTTTTTCTAAAAAAGTATTTTTTAAAAAAGATTTAGTCAAAATAAGCTTTTCACACGAAGATTATTGAATAAAAAAAACAAACCATTAATTTATAAGAGAATGTTTTTCCTTTTTTCAGTCAAAAAATATCTTTCATTCAATCAAAATTGTGTGTTGTGTACAGTCATCATTAATGTACATTAATCTATGCATTTGTAGGTTGGACAAAGCAAAAGAAAAGGAAAAAAGGTCAACCAACAAATATGAACGGACGATGCGAGGTGTCGAATATCTTAGAGAATAAATTAATCAATTTAAAATAAATCAAACCACAAATTATTTTCATCTTTAAGACAATCTTATAACTGTGTAGTCTGGAATTTGTGATAATTTTTTATCAGATTTTACTAAACAGAGAGTAGCTTATAAGAATTTTAGTCAGTTTTCTTTGAGGGACTCAAGTGTCCACGGAGAAATAATTTAAATTTTTATGGGTGAGACTCTTCTAATTTTTTCTGGTAAAGCCCGAATATTCGCCGCGGAATAGTATGCTAAATAAAGAGAATTAGAGATAAAGAGGAAACTAGATACTACTTGCGCCTAGTCTGGCGTGTCTGTTTGATTTTATTTAATTTTAGCTCCATTTTCTGTTAATTATGAAGAACAAACATGGAAGATTAAGGAATATTTCTTCTTCTTGGCCAATAATTGTTGATGAACAGACAGAACAACAGATTGAACACCAAGAAAATGGTAAAAAATAAAAATTCAATTTAATACAATATTTTTTAGAAAAAGCTTGCAACGATGATCAATTATTGCAAAAAGATCGAAAAAGGCATTCAATTCAATGCCTTTACTTGGATGAAAATGAAGAACATATAAAGAGGTTTATTATAATTTTAAAGGGAGGGTGAAGTTTTGGACAACAATAAATTGTTAAAAGTTTATTTTTTAAGGATTGATACTTTTACTACTAATAATCATCATCAACAGCTTCCTCCCACAACAACAAATGTTGTTTTATTTAAAAATAATTTATATAAATCTGAAAGTGATCTAACAGAGAAAATATCTTCCTCTTCCACTAAACAAAATATTGAAAATGATAATAATAATAAATATTTGAATGAAGTACAACAAAATAATGAACAAAACATCTCTTTAAATCGACAAAAACAACAAATTGGTTTCTTTTTTAATTTCAAAATATTTTAAAATTAAAAATATAGAAAAATTACAACGTAAATGCAGTCGATTAGAACAATTAGACTCTGCATATCGTAAAATTGAATGTGATTATGAACAAATGCTTGAGAATGAAGAATTAAGTCTAATATCATTTTATAAATTAGAACATCAATTTCGTTTATTGGATATCGAAAATGAGCAAATACGGTTTGAATTTAATACAAATATTGGTCAAAATGCCTTATTTGAAGAAGAAAAAAGCTATGAGGAAAAAATAAAAGTTTTAGAAAATTTAACTTTTAATGCCCAAAGACAGGCTAAGGCAGCTAAAGAACGTGTACATTCTTTTATTTTTTCTCAACAACAATCTTCTTCCTCTTCTTCAAGTGTTTTTGGGTCAATTTTAGCTGCTAGTCGTATAATTGGTGGAGAATTACAAAAAGTTGGAAAAATAAAAGCTCAAGAATTTTTACCAGTTGGGACAGAAGAATTATTTAATAAATTCAATAAAGAATTGGATTCTTTTTTAATTGGAACAACAGAAAAATCACAGCAAAATAATGAAAATCAAGTAAACAACGAAGATTTAATTTTTGATAAATTAAATGCTGGAAAGACAGCATCTAAAATTGTCGATTTTTTGGATATTCGACGTTCTTTTAATTTATTTTCGAATGGTAAAAGAATTTTTTTATTGAAAAAAAAATTCTTTTTTTTTTTTAAGATTTTGATCAATGGTCAATGTCTGGTACAACAACTCGTGGTGATCAAAACAAAGAAATGGTTAATTTAAATTTATAAATTAAAAAATATATTTTTTTACAAGCTCTAGTCTTTACCAACAAATATGAGTGATGAAAATCGAGAACAATTAATTTCGTTATTGGGAGATGAAGAAGAAAGACTGGATGGTGGAGAAGACAATTTTAGTGGAAGTAAAGGAGAAGTTAGAGTTTTGAGACAAAAAATTGTTCAAAAAAGGAAGATAAAAAGGCGACAATTTACTCAACGGTTTAATTTTATATTTTTATTTAAAATTAAATTGGGAATGATTTTTTGAATTTAATAGGGCTGATTGGGTGTGAAATGTTCAATTCTTCCTTTTAAAATTTTTTAATTTTTTAAAAATTAATTAATTTTAGTAAATCTCTAGTAAATGAAGGAAAATCTCAACTTTTCACATTTGATTTGATGAGACAGCAAAATGAAGAATTTAATTTAACAAAGCCGATAAGCGAAGAAAGGGAACAGAAAATTATGAAAAGTATTTTTTAAAAATTTTTTTTTTAATTTTAATCTTTTTTAGTTTTGAACAAAATTGTTCATAATGAAGAAGAAAATAAAGAAGAAGAAAAATGTGAAGAATTAGAAATGGGTAAAACTGAACAAATTGAGAAGAAAAAAATAAAAAAGGAAGAAGAAAATTTAATTTTTGAACAAAATATTTTTGATAATGAAGAAGAAAATGTAAAAGAAAAAATGTCTTCTTCTTTGTTTGAATGGACAATTGAAGAAACTGATGGAGAAGAAAATGTTATTTGTGATGAAAATTTTGAAAAAAAAATAACAGAAGAAATGGAACATTTTCAAGAGGTTTTTTTAATTCTTAATTTTTTTAGAAGTTTTTTTAAGTAAAAAATCCGAAAAAAAAGATTTAATTTAATTTTAGACTATCGCTATTCCAAGTATAGAATTGTCTGGTTTGTTGGGAGAAATTGAAATTTCTCAACCTGAAGAATCTTTATTAAAAATGTCTTCAACAACAAGTAGTCATAGTAGTACTTTATCAACAAAAATAAAACCAACAAATCCTTCTATTCTATTTAAATTAATTTTTCAAATTTCTGATTCAAGCAATTGGATTTTATTAAACATTCCTTTTAAAATTGGCCATGTTGGACATTGTCGACATTTTTTAACTATTTGTCCGAAGAAGAAAGCTTTTAGGCCTTACTATTTAATGAATAATAGTTTAAAATCAATTCAAGGAAAAAGATATACACCGCAATGGAAACAATTAAGATTACATGCTGATGGAATTTCTATTAAAGGTTTTTCTTTTATTAATTTTTTTAATATATTTTGGGGAAGGGAGGAGAGGTTTAAATTCAAAAATGTGGAAATTTTTTAATTTTTGGACTCCTCTGTTATTTTACTATTCACCGGGGAAATTTAAAAAAATCTAGAACTTGTTTTTAATTTTTTAGATGATGGCACTCGTCTTTGGCGTATTTGGAATTCTGCTGGATTTGCCCCAATTTCAAAATTAGATTTTATTTGGCCTTGTTCAATATTTTCAAAAAATTCACAGTGGTATCAAATGACAAGTAGAAATGAAGGAAATCTTCTTTCGGTTGTTTTAACTAGTCGACATGCTTGGTATTTAACTGATAGAGGAGTAAGTCTTTGAAATTTTTTTTTGAAAATTTTCAAAATTTTTTTAGGTTTTTGTCCAAATGTTTTTGCCTGATTCTGCTGCTGGAATTGGTTATTGGTACAGAACACAAGAAAATGATGAAATTGATAAATTTGTACAAATTACAGCGTCAGATGATGCTGTTTGGGTATTAAACAATTTTGGTATGATTGCCGCAAGGGTTGGACTTAGACGTTGTCCTATGGGCATTGATTGGGCATAGTATGTTTTTTTGGATCTTGTCTAGTTTGAGTGCACACCCCATTTATTCGCGAGAAATTTTTTAAAATTAATTTTTGTTAAATATTTTTTTGCGAATAAGTGGGATGTAATGTTTGTTCTCTAATTCTCTTCCTTTGTTATATTTTTTATTTTCCCGCGAATAAATAGGTTTTGCGCTTAAACTTGATAAGTTCTATTTTTTAAAGTAAAAAGTAAATTTAATCTTTTAGTCTAGATAGTCAACCAAAGAAATTTGTTTCAATATCAATTTATGATAAAATTGGATTTGGTCTTGATGTTCAGGGTGTTCTTTGGTTAATACAAGGTGTAGCATTAGAAAGTCCTTTTGGTGTTGGGAACTGGATTAACTGTTCTCCTTTACAGGTTTTTTTTAATTTAAAATTAATTTTAAATAAAAAAAATAATTAAAAGATGAATTCAATATTGAAAATTGCACCAGCACCAATTGCAGAATGGTGTTTAAGCGTTGGTTCAATTGGAATTTTTATTAATATTGGAACTGCTTTGCTATACTTGCCAGAACCTTTTAATGGTTATTTTTTTATAAAATATTTTAAAATTATTTCCAAAGTTCAGAAAAGGAAGATAATAAGGAAATTCTGCTTTCTAGGGCAAAAGAAATGCCTGAGCGTACACTTTCGGGCAGTTCAGCATCTTCTTGGTGCAAATTAGATGGATAAATTTGCTCAACTGGAACTTTTAATATTCACTTCCTTCTTAATCACTTTCTTTTATAAAACTAAAATTAATACCTCTCTAAATTTTTAAGTTGTAAATATAAAATACAAAATTTTATATACCAGTGGAAGGGGAACTTTATGATATAGGGAATTGCCCCCCTTAGATGGTTGGTCTTCTGATCCTGGCGAAATGTCAGTTTGAACAATTGGTGGTTATTCAGAGGAAGAACGAAACTGACTTCGATTTTGTTGTTGCCGTTGTGGTGAAGGTAATTCACTAGGCACAACACGATTCATTTGAAGATTACTAAAAAACAATACACTTAAAAATCCTAAAAAAAGAAAAGAAACCTTGATTTTTGAAGATTTAATGTTGGTGGTCTATCTGTAAGTTTATTTCGTTTTTCCGCCAATTTTCGGCCAAGTTCTTCCATTCTTGCCATGTGCCATTACACCTTGAGAAGCAATCCTCTCATAAATGGACGAGCACCTGTGATAGCTAGAATATTGAAAAGGACAAATTTATGATAATCTAATTTAGTAATGTCAATTGAGTCAAAATAAACTCTAAAAAACAAATAAGAAAAAATTTTTTTGTCTAATATAAATTTACAAAAAAAATATGAATTAACTTTTTAACTATTCTAAATGGCATCTCCATTTTCACTACCATCACTAACATCACCCTGGTCACCGCCGAGGACACCCGGTCCACCATTTTCTCCTCCACCAACTTCATTAAGTCCACCTTCTCCTCCACCAACTTCATTAAGTCCACCTTCTCCTCCACCAACTTCATTAAGTCCACCTTCTCCTCCAACTTCATTAAGTCCACCTCCGTCACCAACTACATTAGGGCCAACATTTTGGCCTCCCATGGCATTAGGGCCAACATTTTGGCCTCCCATGGCATTAGGGCCAACATTTTGGCCTCCCATGGCATTAGGGCCAACATTTTGGCCTCCCATGGCATTAGGGCCAACATTTTGGCCTCCAAAAATTGCTAATAATTGTCATTATTATTTGCGTCGCCACCTTAAATTCATCATTTAATTTTATATGAAATTTAGAAAGCTCTAAGGGAATTTTTTCCAGATCATCCTGATCCAGATTATATTTATAAAAGACAGTTATGATGTAATTTACGAATCCAGTTAAATTTGTCGAAAGATCAGGTGACTATTTTGAAAAAATTAATTACCTATTGAACTATCGAGGCAACGCGGAAAGATAAGCTTTCTTAACCGTAAAAAATAAAAATCTTTACCATCTTGAGGAGGCGGCATATGTACAAACCTCTCTATTGCAAGAATTCTTCCAAATAGCTAAAAATGAAATTATAAATGTATATTAATTGTCGAAAAACAACCCAGAGGAAATTTCCTAAAACTATTTGTGTCAAGTTGTCTACTGAAGTTCGAATAGCGGTATTCTCCGTGCGAATAGCGGCATTCTCCGTGCGAATAGCGGCATTCTCCGTGCGAATAGCAGCAAGCTCCCTGCGAATAGCGGCAAGCTCCTCGAGAATTACATCGTCGTTATTAACCATCTAAAATGTTTACAAATTAACTAACAATTCGGTTTAGTTTTTAACTTAGAAACGATCTAACTAACAAACATCAAGTTATAATCGAAAACAATCGTTAAATTATCTAGACTCGACGAAAAGTCGCTTGCCTATTTGTCGCGGGGCCAGCTTGTTGCGACTGTTTAAATTAAGAGGATAGTAATTTTTAAATTTACTCGCGTACTATTACTAAAAAATTTCCTTAATTATATATATTTCTCATATAAAACATTATAAGCATCCACGAATTTGTAGACAACTTTTTGCGAATAGAAGAGTTGTTTACGCTTCGGTTTACTTTTGCCGAAGGCAATATTGATATGTATTATTGATTTTTACTGTTGTGATGTTGTATTAACTATAGGGGTGTTACCTATTTACCAAAGATTTAGAAATTAAAAAAACTAACACTGTAAACCAAAGCCTTGTTACATCCATTTGGATGAATCAAAGAACCATCTCTACATTTTACTTTCGACATCTTTGATTGTTTCTTGAAACGATGTGTTGTATTGCTGAATATCCCTTCAAAAGGTTTTTGCCAATTTGATGGTTTGATACGAATACAATGACCAAACATAAGGCGATTCAGACGACGAGTATTAGTCATCCTTTTGATGATTTCAACCTTTTTTTCTTTTACAAAAACCATTTTTTATATGTCAAAAACTTAAATTTAATTTGTGAATTATTTTAAGTAACGTTTTAAACCTCTTGATTGTACAAGCGAGAGATCTTTAAATAATCAAAAATGTTGACAAATAAAACGATTTAAGCAAATTTGTTGAAATTTTTTATCTAAAAGAACAACAATTATAGTAGTAGTGAGGAAAATGAAGGAAAAATGTACATATATATATGTGCATGTATTTTATCGATTTAGGCTTATTATCCATTCATATCCAGGCTTATCATACTATTTTCTTTTTCTTTATTTCTATAGCTCGTATAGTATATTTTTTATTTATTTGTCTAATTATCGAGAAAAACTAATGCTTCACCTTTCAGCCGGTTTGACGCAAATTAAAAAAAATTTTTTGCTCAGCCTCGATATCAACCAAAAATTTTGTTTTCATCTAATGCAGGGCTACCATTCGTACTTTAAATGAAAGTACAAACTTTAAAATCGACTCTTGTACTTTCGAAATTGAAAATGTACTTTAATCAAAGTACGTACTTTTAAATCGATATTTTGAATAAAAAATTAAAATTTTTAAAATTGATAAAAATTTACTGGCTAAAGGTAAATATTTCCAATTTTCTCTACTATTTAACGTAGTTCTGCAATAATTTTTTGCCTGCGGCGCTAAAAATCGTGAATTTTTGGCAACTAGAGAGCAATTAATTTAAAAAATTTTCGCCTGCGGCGCTGTTAACTGACCTGAACTTTTTAAAATTTACCCATCCCAAAAATCCAACTCTAACTGGATATAAGTGTCTCTAAAAATCTTGTAAACCGTTAACCTTGGAAAAAATATAAATTTAAGCAAGAATAAAAATTTTTTAAATAAAATATGGAGCGTACTTTAATTTGGAAAATTTTATACCCTATGTACTTTTAAATAAACTTTTTTGTACTTTTATTTTGATTTTTGTCGATGGTAGCCCTGATCTAATGTAAGCATTGGCTCAATTAGAATTTTTATTAATATTGGAACTTCTTTGCTATACATACTTGCCAGAATCTTTTAATGGTTATTTTTTTATAAAATATTTTAAAATTATTTCCAAAGTTCAGAAAAGGAAGATAATAAGGAAATTCTGCTTTCTAGGGCAAAAGAAATGCCTGAGCGTACACTTTCGGGTAGTTCAGCATCTTCTTAGTGCAAATTAGATGGATAAATTTGCTCAAACTAAGCCTTCAACTTTTTAACATTTATAAACCTAAAATATTTATACTTTCCCATAAATTTTTAAGTTATAAATATAAAAATAAATTACAAAATAGAATTTTATTTGAGCCTTTAAATAGAGTTAATGCATAGCTGATTTGTAATACAATGTTAAGACACACTTTAAGAAAATAGATTTTTTTGAGCTTATGGCCACAAAATGATAGATTTAGTAGTGAAAAATAGGGATTAAGTAGTAGTAAAAATTTTGGTATAAAATTCGGCTTTAGTTCTTTTTGAATAAAAACATCAGATTTTTAGGGTTGTTTGGGACCTTTTTTAAGCCGAACCTTTTTACCACGAATGTCAATGAAAAAAAGATAATTATTTTTAATTAAAAAATGTTCTATTTTTAAATAATTCATTTATCAATAAGATTTTGATTTCCTAACGAACTCCTTCTAAAAACTAACTGTTTATGACCTGTTAAGGTATCCGAATCTCCTTCCTCTTCTTTAACCTCAACAACTGTTTTACCATTTCTTTGTTGTTGTTGTTGAACATAAGCGGGCGTGAGGGGTAATTGTGGGGGCTCTTGACCTGGTGGCTCTTCTATACTTGCCATTTGGTGCACTTAAATTATTATTATTAAAAAATTAAATCTTAAAAAAACTTTGTCTTAATTGTTGGTGACCCTGATAGGGAGGTGGTGGTTGTTGTGCTTCTCTACGTTGTTGTGCCGCTTCTTGATAATTTGGTGGAGGCGGAGGTGCAATAAGTTCAGTACCACCAATATTTCCTTTACGTCCATCTACTGAGTGATCTCGCAATAATCGACGACATCCACCCTCCCTTCGTCCGGGTGCTCCTAAAAAGGTAGAGGTTTATATAAAAATTTAATTTAAAAAAACCTCCATTTCTTTCCATTCCAGCCATCAAGTGAAATCCACCGGATGAAATCCGATCTCCAGCTAATCTTCGCCTTGTGGCTTCTGGCAATTGTTCCAAATAATTATTTAACTGGGTAGCAGATGTATTAACCAAATATCGTCTTAAACAAAGGTTTTCTTTAATATTTAAAAAAAAGATTTTTTTTACTTTTTACTAGAAGAACCAGTGGAAGGAGCACTTTGACGATAAAGAGGAGTACCTGGTTGGTCTTCTGATCCCGGCGAAATGTCAGTTTGAACAATTGGTGGTTGTTCAGAGGAAGAAGAACGAGACTGACTTCGATTTTGCTGTTGCCGTTGTGGTGAAGGTAATTCACTAGGCACAACACGATTCATTTGAAGATTACTAAAAAACAATACACTTAAAAATCCTAAAAAAAGAAAAGAAACCTTGATTTTTGAAGATTTAATGTTGGTGGTCTATCTGTAAGTTTATTTCGTTTTTCCGCCAATTTTCGGCCAAGTTCTTCCATTCTTGCCATCACATCCTGAGAAGCAATCCTCTCATCATAAATAGCAGCCCCACGAGCACTTGTTGGTAATTCAGCAGTTGAACGGTGCTGAAGATAAGATAGAGATTTTGGCCCACGAATTGATGAAAAAGGGCTGTTGTGTTCATTCTTAAAGAATAATTTTATTTAAAATAATTAAAAAAGGAACCAATTCAGAAGGATAATAACCACCACAACCGCCTCCTCCAGAACTAGCTAAAGAACTTTGACTTCCCATAAAATGACGTAAATCCTTTTCAAGCAGTCTTACTCTAACATCTAATGATCTACGTTCTTCTGCCCATTGCATTTGTATTCTCATTTTATCATCTAGTAATTCTTGTATTCTTCTTTCTTTTTCTGCTTTTTCAAATTCCCAACGAATATTTGACATTGTTTCAATTTCATTATTTCCATTTCTTGATATATTTCTTTGTTCTCCATTTCCACATCTTCTTTGTATTTGAAGCAAACTTGATTCCAATTGAGAAATACGTTCTTCTTTTTGATTTAATTCTTTTTTCAATTTTAATGTTTCATCAGTTGCTTCATTATTAGCTGCCCCCGCAGCTGTCATTGCACCACCTTTACGTCCTAAACTTCCTATTGCTTGTGAATTATTTTCTTTGGCAAGTTGAAGACGTAATTGAGTTAATTCCATTTCTAATTGGGCTACTTGACGTCCATGCTGTTCTTTTTGACGTTGCTTGTCTTCCAATGCTTCTTGTAATATTCTAAAGAGAAAAATAAATTCAAAGAAAAATCAGGTCATCAAAAATTTAAGAATTAATTTTTAAATAAACCTTTGTAAATGAGAACATTTATCAATAACTGCAGCAGCATCAATTGCAGAACGTTCCTTAGCTGCCAATCTTTCTTGTGCATTAGCAAGAGCTTTTTCCAAAACTTCGATATGCGTCCTTTGTTCTTCCAAAGTAGCACTTTGAGCGTCTAATTCAAGCCTTTGCCTTTCTTGTATTACCAGCAATTCGTTATTTTTTGGAATTAATTCATTTAACAAAAAATGTATTTGTTGGTCATTAGCATCTCCATCAACACCTCCACGTGACCTTTGTCCAGTAGAATTATTACATCCAAATATTGCCCCAATATTTGCATTTTGTGCACGTAATTGTTCATTTTCTGCATCTAATACATGAAGTTGATGTTCCAATTTTTGTATTGCTATTCGGCCCAATTCTTCACGTCTTTCTTGTTGACAAAGCATTTGTTCATAATCACGTTCAATTTTACGATAAGCAGAGTCTAATTGTTCTAATCGACTGCATTTACGTTGTAATTTTTCTATATTTTTTAAATTTTAAAATATTTTAAAATAAAAAAATAAACCAATTTGTTGTTTTTGTTGATTTAAAGAGATGTTTTGTTCATTATTTTGTTGTACTTCATTCAAATATTTATTATTATTATCATTTTCAACAATTTGTCTAGTAGAAGAAGAAGATGATATTTTCTCTGTTCTATCACTTTCAGATTTATATAAATTATTTTTAAATAAAACAACATTTGTTGTGGTGGGAGAAGACTGTTGATGATGATTATTAGTTAAAGTATCAATCCTTAAAAAAAGACCTTTTTATTCTTCCAATACCTCACCTCCCTTAAAAAAACTCTAAATTAAACCTCTTTGTATGTTCTTCATTTGATTTTGCACCATCCAGGAAAAGGCAGGGATGTGAATGACTCATAGGTGTCTGCTGTTGTTGTGCAGTAATTCTAAAAAATTGACTAGAAAATTAAACAAAAACAAAAAACTTTTTCTGTAAATGACTAGTACTTCTTTCTGCGGTTGTAACCGAATTTTTCTTATTTTGCTCTTTTTGTTGTTGTTCATTTTGTGTTTGTTTGATTACATGCTTACTATAATTTTCAATCATATTTTGTAATTGATCATCATCACAGATTTCCTCTTTAAAATTATTTAAAAGTTAAAAATTTAATTTATAAACCTTTTGAATTATGCATAGTTCCACTAGTTTCAAAAACTTGTTGTTGTGCCTGTTCGTTAGCTTCGTGTAACAAATGAGGCAAAATACTAGCCTCAGTAAGTGCTTGTTCGTTTACAATTATTGGCCATGAAGATGCAATATTTGAACTGTTATTTTTTCCTTTCATTCCATAAAAAAAAGAAATGCTAAAATTAAAAGGAAAATTTAAACGAAAAAACACGAGTTATTTTAATAAAAAATGTCAAAATCACTCGAGGCATTCAGAAAATATTTTTGTTAAAAGTTTGCGACAAACTGGCTTGTAGCTAAAAGATGAAACTGTCGTTTTCTCTACACCATTAGATAAAGAAATATACTGACAATAGAACAAAAGAAAAGGAAAATAGTTTAATAGCTGGAATTATAAATAGTAGAATAAAATCGATTTACATTTTTCCTCTTTTCATTTTCTCCATTTCTACTACATATGTGTTTATCTTAAAAAATATAATTTTCACAAAATTTACTTAAATCGTTTTATTTGTCAACATTTTTGATTATTTGAAAATCTCGCGTTGTACAATTCAGAAGTAAAAAAACATGTTAATTTAACAAATAATTCATAAATTAACTATTTTTGTCATCTAAAAAATTATTTCTCTAAACGACGTAAAAGTGAAAATTATCAAAAAATAGCTACGCTTCTTTCGAAAAAGAAAAATGCCGAAAATTAAACTAAAAATGTTGACACGTAAATTTAGAGATTGTTCTTTGACTCATTCTAATAGGGTAAGATTCTGTTTATAATCTTAGTTGTTTTAAAAAGTTCCCGATTTTTGGTGTGAAATTAGCGTAACTTAAATCATATTTTTTACATATTTTAGAATTTACGCTGGTACTTACGTATTATCCCTACGCACTTTTGCGGACAAAGTTTTTGCGGACAAATTTATTTATTTATATAAAACAATTACAAAAAATCAATCCAATGCCCAATATTTTCCCCAAGCAAGTATAATTTCTTCAAAAACGTCTCCATCACCAATCATTTTCCTCCACATAAACTCAGCAAAATAACTCTCTAAATGATGACGTGCTGTACCTCGATGCTTCTTATTACGCCATTTGGCACTGCCCCACATCCTTTCCACTTTTTGAGTATTACATCCAGTTTCGGGGTCTACGAAGTTGTACCTAAACAAAGTTTGGTATTCCCAATGTTTTCAATTTTAAAAAATAACTACGCTTACTTGTGGTTGACTTTGAAATGTTCAAATCCAGCTTCCTCGATTTCTTTAGCCCAGCAATAGATGAATCGCACAATTGTAACAAATGAAAGTTTCGTATTGCTGAACCAGTTGCCACTGCGAACACCTTGTTGTTGACGACATCTCCTACATTCCCAAACTGGACGTTGTTTGTGATAAAGTTTCATTTCATGTCCATCGCGACAAACTCTAGTTTTGTGTAGAAGACCACGATCTTGTAAGAATTCGATGGCATCTTTTTCAGTTGTTGGCAAATCCCAAATTTTCATTATAAAAAAATAGCTAATAAACTGTAATAGAAATGGTAAAATAACATTTATTCTTAACTTTCATATTTATTATCCATCAAATTTAATTTTGAATTTGAGTGACAACTATATTTGAAGGAAGGAGGAAAATAAATAAATTTGTCCGCAAAAACTTTGTCCGCAAAAGTGCGTAGGGATAATACGTAAGTACCTTTACGCTTACCTGTTATTTTTTAAATAAAATACATTTTTATTTCAGAATAAATTTAAAATGGAGCAAGTGGCAGAACAATTGCGACAAAATGCGGTTATTCTTGAGCGAATCACCCAACGCCTGGACACTATCGAAGCGGATCATAATCAGGCAACTGTGCGAATCACCCAACGCCTGGACGCTATCGAAGCGGATCATAATCAGGCAACTGTGCGAATCACCCAACGCCTGGACGCTATCGAAGCGGATCATAATCAGGCAACTGAGCGAATCGCCCAACGCTTAAACACTATCGAAACGCATCACAATCAAACAACGCAACTTACTATATTGGCTCTCGCAAATGTATTTTTTGACTTTTTATTATAATCAATATTTTATTTTTTAGTTGACTGGCAGAATTGGTAATCCACAGTGGCAGCCTCCAAATGGTAATGGTTTTTTATTATTGTCTTCAAGTAAGCAATTATTTTATCGCTTTGAGCTTTTTAAAACCATTTTAATTTTCGTTTGAAGGTTAGGCGAGCATCTTCATTTTTTAATTTAAATTTCATATAAAAATTAAATTATGAATTTAGCTGCTCCGCGTGAAAACGATGTCGGTGGTGCAGGTGGACACGACTGAAAGGCAGATTTTTGAAAAATCTCAAGTAAAAAAAATTGTTAAAAAATATTTAATTTATTAAATTTTCTTGTTTTTTTAAATAAAATTATAAATTTGTACCAATTTATAAATCATTTCCTCTTAAATTTATGTCCTTTTCATCATTCTTTGAGTACAGGTCTAATTCTCAAAATAGAGAGAAATCGATCAAATTATGATTTTTTTGAAAACAGAATATTTGAAACAATAAACAAATTTAAATAATCAACTCAAAAATTTTTACTACGGCACAAAAAATTACTCGTTTCATATAATTAAATATGACTGGAATAATTAAATAAACTAGATAATTAAAAAAAATAAACCAAAAATATTATTTCATTTCCTAAAATATTTAATTTTCTTCTTCACACATTTTTATTCAATCTCTTTTAAACGTAGAGTGTTTGTTGCACCAGAACCTGTAAAAAATTATTATTTAAATTAAAAAAATTCTTAAAAAATTACCAGTACGCCATCCAGTAATTATTACAACAATATCTCCAGTACGAATAAAACCTTTAGCTTTTCCCTCATCAATTCCAGCTTCAATACGTTTCTCTAAATCAGTTGTCCAGTCTGGCTCTCGTTCCATTTTGCGATAATGAATTGGAAATATTCCTTGATAAAGATGTAATTGCCGAGCAACTTGATCGTTTCGAGAAACAGCAATAATTGGAATTGGAGGTTTATAACGTGAACAATCAATCGCTGACTTTCCCGTTGTTGTCATAACCACGATAGCACTGGCACGACACGAAACTGCTGCGGAGGTGGCTGCGATTGCAATCGTTTGTGTTTTGTCTGCTGGCTTTTTTGTATTTTTCAAAATTTCCTCGAAGAATTTAGCGTGGAAAAATGCTGATTCTGCCTCTTTGCAAATCTTTAAAGGCAGAAAAAGGTAATAAAAAAATTTAAAATTTAATTTACATTGTGCATAGTGATGAGAGTTTCAATTGGATATTCACCCTTTGCTGTCTCACCGGAAAGCATGACACAATCAGCACCGTCTAAAACAGCGTTTGCTACATCACTACCCTCAGCACCTATAAAAATGAATTTGATCAAAATTTAAATTTAAAAAAATACTAACGTGTAGGACGAGGTTTAGTAACCTTAAAAATTTTAAAAAATTAAAAAATATTATTAAAAAAAACCATAGATTCAAGCATTTGAGTTGCACAAATGACAGGTTTTCCAGCAATATTACATTTTGAGATCAACATCTTTTGTGCAATAAATACTTTCTCGGCCGGAATTTCAATCCCCAAATCTCCACGGGCAACCATAACACCATCAGATGCTTCAATTCTTTAAAAAAAAAATAATTATAAATTAAATAATTTACATTTCATCAGCATTATCAACTCCCTGTTGATTTTCTATTTTTGAAATAATTTTAATATTTTTCCCCTTTTCTCCAAGCACTTGACGAATTGTGTGAATTGCACTTGCATCACGTATAAATGAAGCAAAAATAATATCAACACCCTTTAGAAAACATTAAAAAATAAAAAATTTTTAAACCTGTTCAACTCCAAAAAGTAAATCATTTGTATCCTTTTCCGAAACTGCAGGCAAATCAACAGCAGTACCTGGAAGATTAACTCCTTTACGGCTTCCTAACTTTCCACCATTTTCTACTTTGCAAGAAACAGCACCGTCACCTTTTTTTAAAAAAATTTTAAATTTAATTTTAATAAAATTAACTAGAAATTTCCTCGACAATAAGAGAGATTAATCCATCATCAATAAAAACACGTGAACCAACTTTCACAACATTAACAATATTCTTATAATCAACATAAAGGCAAACGCCAGTTGAAGATTTTTCAAATGCAGGATCTGTCGTAAGACGGATAGAAGCATCTTTTTCAAGTGTAACCTCTGCCGATCCACCCTTTAAAAATATTTTTTTAAATTGTTATATGAAATACCCCAGCGAGCAATCCAGTCCGAATTTCAGGGCCTTTAGTATCGAGAGCAATTGCTACAAGTTTAGGCGGATTAAAGCTGTTGGCTGCTTCTCGAACATTTTTTATCGTTCCTCCGTGATACTTGAATTATAAATGTCCACAAAAATAAAATTATAATAAACTTCATGATCTCCATGAGAAAAATTCATACGAGCAACATTCATACCATTTTCAATCATTTTCTTTAGCATCTCAACAGAACGACATGCTGGCCCTTTAATTAAATTTTAAAAGAAAAAATAAAATAAAATAAAATAAAAAATATACCAATAGTGCAAATAATGCCAGTTTTTCGAACAGAATAAGGACGAGTTGTAACATTTAAACGAGAAATATGCTCTAAACTTGTATTAGCTAGAGATTTCTCCATCATAATTAAGATCTTAAAATAATTCTATAAAAATAAATATATTTGTATTAGTTATATTTTAAGGATAAAAATTCTTTCATCATTTCTGTTCTTCTCGTCAAGAATAAGAACGTAAGATCAAAAAATATATCGAATGACATGCATAAAAAGATTAAATTTTTATTTTTGTTTGAGCAAAAATTTGGGGACTCGTACGATTTGTGCTGGCCAATTTGTCAAATAGTCTATAGTTTTCTTTTGATCTCAAATTCTCTCTATTTAAAATACTATTTACAAGTTGGTCGCGTCTAGTCGGCACGCGTCACGGCGAATTATTCAGAGAATAAAAAGAGAGTGGAAATTAAGAGAACGGGAAAAGAAGCAGAGTAAATAATGAGAGAAAATGATGATTTCATTTTTCTCTTTGCGAGACGGTTAGAGCAACGCCATTAAGAAATTCTTTGCTACATAAAGGCTTTTTTTATAATGGGCGCCCGAATGGCCTTGTTAAGCTAAATTTAAAAAAAGATGACAATTTTAATTTTGAGTAATTATTTTTCTTAATCAAATTTTTACTCTAAATTTAGGTTATAATTCAATTATCTACAAAAATTTTTTTTAAATGCCACCAGCTGGAGCTACCGATACTACTAAGGAAGCTGTAACTGCAGAAATTAAACCAGACCCAGATTATGAATTTCGAAGAAAAGCTTTGGATTTAGTTCAAGATTGGCAAAATCATGACAGCGAAAGTCAAGAAGATAATCTTTATCGTGAAGAAACAATTTTGCCAAAAATTAAAGAACTTGTTCGACATAATTTGACAAATAATGCTGAAATTGAGGCTTGTGATTTATTAATGGAAGTTGAAAGAATTGATCTCCTTAAAGAGATGGCTCAGAAATTGGAACATTTGGACTATGAAAGAATTTGTCTTTATATTTTGAGGTTTATATTTATTATATTAAACAGTGTTTTAATTTAAATTTGTTGTTTAATTTTTCATAAAAACTTTCTTTTAGTTGTGCTCCTTTTATTCCTGATCCGGATAACATTAGTTTAATTAATATGGCAAAAGATTTGTATATTCACTTTGGTAGGACAGTTGAAGCTTTACGTTGTGCAATGAGAACTAATGATACTAGTGCTATTGAAACAATTTTTGGATCAACAAATGATAGGTTTCTTTGTTTTTTAACGAATTTTGGCCTCATTTCCAGTGCTATAAAAATGCAAATGGCTCTAATGCTCGGAAGACAGCAAATTTTTTTGGAAGTTGAAGATCAATTGCTTTCCCAATTAAATGCCAATTTTTATTTAAATAAAAACTTCCTTGCATTTGCCCGCGAATTGGATTTGATGACGCCAAAAACACCGGAAGAGGTTTATAAAACTTATTTGGAGCCAAATCGACCTTTTGCTACTCAACAAGTGAAAAATATGACACTTCAAAATTTGGCCTCTTCTTTCGTAAATGGTTTTGTTAATTCTGGATTTGGTACTGATGCATTTTTCAAAGATGAAAAAAGCACTAATGATTGGTTAGCTAAACACAAGGAATGGGGTTAGTATTTAAAAATGAGAATTTTTTAAATTTTATTAATTTAGCTGCCTTCTCTACTACTGCTACATTTGGACTTATTCATCATTGGAATGTGGATTCGCTCAACAATTTTGAAATTCATACACAATCTAAGGATATTTATGTTAAAGTAAACTAATTTTAATTTTTTTTGAATACGTTCTTTTAATTTTCAAGGCTGGAGCTTTATTTGCTACGGGTATCGTTTTCTCTGGCGTTCAAGATCCTGAAGTTGATCCTGCCTTTGCCATTCTTCAAGATTTTCTTTTTAGTGAACAGTTACCTTTACGAGTTGCTTCAATATTTGGTCTAGGATTAGCTTATGCAAATAGCAAAAGACAGACGGTTATTGATCCAGAGGAAAGTGTTGTGCAGAGTTTAAGAAAGGTTTTATTTTGTCAAATTTTGAAATTAATTTTTTTAAAAAAGGTTATATCTGACGATCAATTATTGACTGATCAAGCAGAAGTTAAAGGATTGGCTGCGTTATCTCTCGGATTTATTTTAATTGGAACAGGCAGAGAAAATAATGAAATTGTTTGCGAATTGCTTACTTATTTAATGAGTGGTGTTGATTTAAAAGATGTAAATATGCGTTTAGTTGCTCTTGGAATTGGGCTTATATTTTTGGGTATTTTTTAACAAATATTTTATTTATTTTTTGAACTTTAAGGAAGACAAAATGAATGTGATGAGACAATACTTGAACCTCTTCGTGCACTTTCTGATCCATTTGGAAAAATTGCTTCAACTTTGGTAGATGTTTGTGCATATGCTGGAACTGGTAATGTATTAAAAGTGCAGGAAATGTTGCATATTTGTTCTGAACATTATGAAAAAGAAGCACAAAAAGAAGAGGTTTTTGATTTTTAAAAAAGTATCTCTTATTAAAATTGTCTTCAGTCGAAAACTAAATTACCTTCTGGTGCTCCTCTGCCTGACATTACTGCTCCTTCAGCATCCGCCAATGGTGATGCAGATGAGGGGGATGCTAATAATACCTCAAATTCTACAAAAACACATTCAAAGACTGAAGAAGTTGCTGGGGAGTGTTTGAGTCAGGCTGTAGCTGTTCTCGGTATTGCACTTGTTGCTATGGGTGAGGATATTGGATCACAAATGTGTCTTCGACAATTTGGACATTTGGTTTGCTTAATTAATTAGAAAAGATTAAATTCTTTTTTTAAGTATCGCTATGGAGAACCAATAATTCGACGTGCTGTTCCTTTAGCACTTGCCTTATTGAGTCCATCAAATCCTCAATTAACAGTTATTGAAACACTCAGCAAATATAGTCACGATTCGGATGCAGAGACAGCACGAAATGCAATATTTGCTTTGGGGTTAGTAGGTGCTGGAACTAACAATGCTCGAGTACTGACAATGTTACGACAATTAGCTACATATCATTCAAGAGATCAGGTTTAAGATTAACCAAGAAAAATTAAATTTATTTAAATATTTTAGAAAACAATGATTCTTTTACGAATTGCTCAAGGCCTAATCCATTTGGGTAAAGGCACAATGACATTAAACCCATTTCATTCTGATCGTCAACTAATTTGTCCAACTGTGGTAGGAGCATTGCTTTGTGTTTGTTTGGCTTTCATAGACTCTGAACAAAGTTTTATTTGTTAATTTTTTTTCTATATTTATTGTATCATTCTTTAGCTGTACTTAATGGCAAACAACATTATTTACTTTTCTCATTGGTTGCCGCTATTCAACCTCGAATGTTAATAACTGTTGTACAAGATGAAAAGGACAAGAATGAATTGGTTCAAAAATCAGTTAGTTTTTATTTAATTTGTTTTTTAATGATTGATGAGGAGAAAGTTGATTTAAATTTATAAAGGTGCAAGTTCGTGTTGGCCAAGCTGTTGATGTTGTTGCTCAAGCAGGAAAGCCTCGTGCAATCACTGGATTCCAAACTCATTCAACACCTGTACTATTAGGATATGGAGAAAGGGCTGAACTTGCTGATGACGATTGTAAGCGAGTTGGGATTTCTTTGAAAATTTTGCATATTTTTTAGTTGTTCCATTGACACCAGTATTAGAGGGAATCGTGATCTTGAAGAGCAAAGAAAAAGAGGATGAAAAGAAAAGTAAAAAATGAGACTAAACTTATTTTAAAGAATACATTTTTGTTTCGATAAAGGTTTAGAATGTCAAAAAAGACAGAAAATTTGAGGGACGAGTTTAAATATATTAATCTAAATTTCAAACTTTTAGTCAATAAAATATTTATTTAATTTGAAAAATAATTTATTAATTAAACATATGAAAAATAAAAACAACTTTCTATTCTCAAAAATTTTCATTTCTAATTTTCATCACTAGAACCATTTTCGTCGTTGTTACCACCATTCAATGCTTCAGGGCCATTTGCATTGGGATGTGCATTAGGGACAGCATTTTGTACGGCAGCAGCAGCTGAAATTCATTTAAAATTAATTGTGACATTTAGTTCTCAATAAACTCTTCAAAGAAACCGATCTGAACCTAGTTGGATAAAGGACCAATGTGGAACAATCAGATTAATTAAAATTGATTATCCTTTTCAAAGGTAAAAGAAAACAAACTAGTTTTTACCATTTTGTTGTGGCTGTTGTTGTGCCATGTACAAAGCGTAGAGTGTGTCTACCTTAGGGACTATCTAAAATAAACCAAGTATACATGATTTCAAAAAATATATTTAAAACTATAAAAAATCTAAAGTATGTAATACTTACGTCCGTCAGAGTCGCATTGATATTGATGATATCATTGTCAAGTTCATCTAATTGATGATTTATATTTATAAAATGATGGTTTATTTGCTGCTGCAGCTGTAGTTGAAAATTAGTAAAATTCGCATTAATTTGATTTTGCAAATTAGTAAAATTCGCATTCATTTGATTTTGCGAAGTTGTAAAATTCGTATTTATTTGATTTTGTAAATTTTCGAAAAGTCGTAAAACTTGCTGCTCGAAATTTTCTCCCATGCTAAAGTTCTGAAATAAGTTGATGAATTGTATACCAAAAACCGAAGCTTAAATTATAACATATATAAAAAATAAAAAATTTTGTGTCGCGCAAAATTCACGCAAAAATCAGGAGATTTTTAAAAAAAACTAACACTGTAAACCAAAACTTTGTTACACTCATTTGGATGAATCAAATAACCATCTCTACATTTTACTTCCGACATCTTCAATTGTTTCTTAAAACGATGTGTTGTATTGCTGAATATCCCTTCAAAAGGTTTTTGCCAATTTGATTTGATACGAACACAATGACCAAATATAAGGCGATTTAGACGACGAGTAGTCATTCGTTTGATAATTTTAACTTTTTTGTTGTTTACAGAAATCATTTATTAGATGATAAAAATAGTTAAATTTATTAACTATTTAAAACATGTTTCTCCACTTGGTTGTTACAAACACGGGATTTTTAGAAAATCAAAGATATTGACAGAATTTAAAATGATTATTTTGTAAAAAATTTTTTTAAATAACAGTAGAAGTGAAGGAAATGAAAAGAAAAACGTAAAGAGTGTGTTATCGATTTTCCTTATTTTAATTCGAAGCTCTTAAACTATTTTCTTTTGTTCTATAGTCATTATATTTTTTATTTCTTTGTCTAACTTGTAGAGAAAGCTGGGTTGGGGTCACTTCAGTACCGCCAGTTCAGTCCCAGTACTACCAAAATGTTTTTGTAGTGAAAAAGTGGTTTTTTCTTCACTTTACTCTTCTTTCTTCATTTTTCGAAACTTATTTTACTTGTTTTATAATATTTATTCAATTTTTGTATGGTTCATCAAGAAAATACTTAAATTTTGGAAAAACACTGGTACTGAAATAACCCCCTTTGCCTGGGACTGAAATGGCGGTACTGAAGTGGCAGTACTGAAATGGCCCGTTTCGGAGAAAGCTGACAGTTTCACCTTTTAGTTCAAGCCGTTTTGTCGCTAACTTTTTTTATTTTTATTTACTTAAAAAATCTACTCGTCTGCCTCCATATTTATAATCTTCATAAAGCTTTATATTTTTAGTTATGGAAAAAATATTTGTAATATTATTAGCAACTACTACAATTATTTCAATTTATGAAGTTTTAAGTAATGAAAATTCAAAATTAAAAGAGGACGAAGAAAACAATGAACACAAAGATTCATTTAATCAATTTGATCAAGTAAATGAGGAAGAACCATCATTTAAATATTCTGAAGAAGCTCAGCTAGATGATGAATTGAAAATTAGAGAACCAACAAGAGAAAAACCGAAAGGAGCAGCTTTTAAACCTCCAATTGATATGCCTCCTGTGAAATTTTCATTTTGGTATTTTTTAAGAATATTTTTACCTAATTTTAATTTAGTGTATCTTGTGGGTATAGACAAGCTTATGAACAATTTGCTCAAATTCTCAGAGATAAATATCCAGGGATTGATGTTAATGGAGAAAATTATTCACCTGGAATTGCTAAAGGATTAGCTTCACAGGTTTAAAAAATATTTTCTTTAGAACTTGATTTTGGGGTTATTCCTGTTTGTATTTATTGGCCTGTTTTATATGAAACTTTTTAAGTTTCGCCTTCTTTATTCTGTTTAACTAGCTCTGAAAATTTGTTTTTGTGATGTGCTATTTTCTAAAAATAAATTTTTAATTAATTTTCTTTTTTAGTTGCTAGGCTTTACAAAAATTGCTTTAATTATTTGTATAATTATGGGAAGAGATCCATTCCCTTCTCTTGGAATTCAAACTCCAAGATTCTTTCAATGGATGGTTACTAATAAAGTGTCGGCATCTATTATGGTTTTTTTGTTTTCCAATGCTATTGAAGGGTTTGAATTTTTTTTAATATTTTTTTGAAATTAATTTTATTTTAATAGAATGCTTCAATCAACAGGGGCTTTTGAAATTTATTTGGGCAATGAAAGGATTTGGTCAAAATTGGAGAGCGGGTATTTTTATTTAATTTTTCTAACTTATATTTAATTTTCATTTTTAGACGTGTTCCTTCTCCGCCTGAACTTTTTGAAGCAATTGATAGTCAAATTTCGATAAGAGGACCTAACATAGTAAATAATAATTTAAAAAATATATTTTAAGACTTTATAATTTTAATTAATTAATTTTAGTTTTCGGACGCTTCTTTTGGTATAGACGATTCTAAATAATTAAAAAAAGGTTTTTTGAAAAATGACAACCTCATATTGATGGAAAGTTTGTTTCGCTCACTTCAATTTGTGCACAAATTGCTTAAAAATTTATTTTTATTATTTTTTATTTAAGTCCGATATTTTTAATTAGTTTAGTGAGAAATAAAATTGTTTATTTATTATCTATTTTTATTTTGAAAGTTTGTTTGTTCAAATATTTTTTATTTTTTTAATTAAATTTAATTTATTTAAAAGAAAAGAAATGTTAGATATTGAAGATTCAATTGAAGGAGGAATTTCTCTTAATAAAAATAAGCAAAATGGTTTGGTTAAAGGCAAATTTGATTCATTTTTTAATATTAAAACTAGAAGGAAAATAAAACCAGCTAACGATGATGAACATCTAGAAGAAAATGGTTTGGAGAGTATGCTTCCTTGGAGTGAGTTTTTTAGGTTTTTTAAAGATTATTTATCCTTGGGTTCTGTTTAATTAAATAAATATGTGGGAGTTTAATTTATGTTTAGCTAACATTTTGGAATTTTAATACATTTTTTAAAGATAAAATTGTTTATTTACGAACTTGGGGATGTTCACATAATAACTCAGATTCTGAATATATGGCAGGTCTTTTATTAGGAGCTGGATTTAAAATTACTTCAGAAAAAGAAATGGCAGATATATGGCTTTTAAATAGCTGTCTGTTTTTTTAATTTAAATAAATAAAGATTTTTATTTTTAAAGGTACAGTTAAAACCCCATCAGAAACAATGTTAGAAAATCAGGTTAAAGAAGCTAAAGCTAAAATGAAAAGAGTTGTTGTTGCTGGATGTGTTCCTCAGGTTTAACTTTATTTTTTAAAAGTATTTTTTAAGAATAATTTTTAGGGAGAACCAACAATTGATTGGTTAAAAGATGTTAGCGTTATTGGTGTTCAACAAATTGATAAAATTGTTAATGTTGTTGAAGAAACTTTAAAAGGAAATAATGTCAAATTTCTTTCAAGACAAAATAAATCAGCAAAGATTATGATGGATCTTAATCTTCCAAAAATGAGTTTGTTATATTTAAACTTAAGGAACATTATGTCCTTCTTGTAAGGAGGTTGCTAGCAATTAGAACGCTTAAGTGGGAGTATAAAATATATTAAAAGAGAAAACCATAATGTCGTCTCACTAGCTCAGTCGGTAGAGCCCCCGATTATGTGTATGGGAAGGTGGCAGGTTCGATGCCTGCTCGGGGCTAAACTTTAATTCTTCTCTTTCTATATTAAAAAAATATTCTTTTCTCTTTTTTAGGAAGAAATCAATTTATTGAAATTCTTGCAATTAATAGTGGCTGTTTAAATCATTGTACTTATTGTAAAACAAAGGTTTTTTAATTTAAAAAATTTAAAATAATAATTTTAAGGCTGCCAGAGGAGATCTAAAAAGTTTTCCTTTAAATGCTTTAGTAGAACAAGCAAAAAGAGCATTAACAGAACAGGGTTGTCGAGAATTATGGTTAACTTCAGAAGATTTGGGTGCTTGGGGAAGAGATTTTGATATGATAATTCCTGATTTACTTGAAGCAATTGTTCAAATAATTCCTGATGGTTGTATGGTATTCTTTTAATTTTATTTATTTAATTTTTATTTTTAAAAAAAGATGAGAATGGGAATGACAAATCCTCCTTATATTCTCGATCATTTGGAAGAAATTTCACAAATATTAAATCATCCAAAAGTTTATTCATTTTTACACATTCCTGTTCAATCTGGAAGTAATGCAGTATTAAGTGATATGAAAAGGGAATATACAAAAGAACATTTTTGTCAAATTGTTGATTATATGATTGAAAAGTATGTAATTAAGGTTTTTTTAAATATTTTTTAGTTTCGGTTCTTTAATTATTTTTTAATTTTTATTTATTTAATTTTCGAAAGTATATGAGTAAATAAAAATTATTTAACATAAGTTGGTTTGTGGTTTAGGCGGTTGTGCTCTTAGTTGGGTGAAATTTCCATTAGGTTCGATTCCATCACCCGGCAAACATTTTCCCAAGCATTAATTTAATGAAAAATTTTTATTTTTAGAGTACCAGATATTTATATTGCTACAGATTTTATTTGTGCTTTTCCAACAGAAACTGAAGACGATTTTGAAGAAAGTATGGAATTGGTTAAATTATACAAATTTCCAAGTCTTTTTATTAATCAATTTTATCCTCGTCCGGGAACGCCAGCAGCTCGTTTAAAAAAAATTAATACAATTGAGGTTTATTTTTATTTAATTAGAGAGGGATTAACTAAGGGGAACGTCCATACCATTTTTGAAAAATGAAAAAAAATAATTTTTTGTTCCTTTACCCTTACTTTTACTGCTTAGGGAACATCTCAACTTTAAAAAAATTTTTTTAATTTTTTTATTAATTTAGTCCCGTAGACGTACTTTAAAAATGACCAAACTTTTTCATTCTTATCATCGTTATGACAAAGATAGAATAGGAAAAGAATATTGGGTTTTAATATGTGAATTAGCTTCTGATGGAAAAAGTTATGTTGGACATAATAAATGTTATGGTATTATTTTTATTTTAATTTTTTTAAATTAAATAAATTATTTTTAGAACACATTTTAGTACCAGATCCATTTGAAAAAACTGAAGAAAAATCATTATTAGGAAAATGGGCGTATGTTCGAATTGTTGAAGTTTCTAAATTTTATATGCGCTCAAAACTTTTAAAATGGGAAAAAAATCCAAATGATGAAAATAATCAAACACAAAAATCAAGTTTGGAAAATTCTTCAGGTTTGTCTTTAATTTTATTTTGGATTTTAATTGCTTTAATATTTTCTTTTTTGTTGAAATTATTTTTAAATAATTTTATTATTATTTAATTTTTTTTTGATTAAAAAAATTGTGTGTTAAAATTATTTATACAAATTTGGAATATTTATAGATAATTTTGAGAGTAAATAAAAAAATTAGAAATTTCTAGCGTTAGAAAATTATTAAAAAAAATTTTTTACCCTTCTCTTTTTTGTTGAAATTATTTTTTAAATTTTAATTATTTTCTTCTTCATTTTCATCATCTTCATCAATTAAATATTTACTTAAATTATTATTTTTGTTATTTTTAGGCAAAACAGAAAACATATTTAAACAATTTTTAAATTTTAAATTTTTATAACAATTTTCTGAACATTCTGCCCTAAAATTAGGCATTGAATAAGAAAACATTTCATGACATAAATGACAAATTCTGTCCATTAAAACGTGTAAATTTTGATTTGAATAAGCCTTTTTTTAATTTAAATATTTTAATTTTAAATTTTAAATTTAAAAAGCTTACTTTACATATTTTTTCTTTTTTTAATTTTAAATTATTATTTGATGATTTAACTTTATAAATACTACGTCCATAATTTGTTGAATAATTAATTAATAAAAATAGATAAATTGAAAATGTTACTAAAATTAAAAAATAATTTTTTTAAATTTAATTTAAAAAAGCTTACCAATTTTTAAATTTGTCATCTTTATAAAATTAAAAATAAAATAATTATTACAACTAAAAATACAATATTATATTTGTAAATTTATTTTTAAACACTAAAAATAATAATAAAAATTGTTTAAAATAATTAATTAATTTTTTTAATTTTCAATGAATTTATTTATTATAAATATATTTTAATATTATTAATGTACTAATTAAAAAAAGAATTTTTAATTTTTATATTCATTAAAAGTTACAACTCAATTTTTCTGTTGGCTAATACACCAAAGCTCTCCTTGAACACAATCTACATTTTCTTTTTATTTTTTTTAATTTTTGCATTTTTTTTATTTTCTTGGTAAAATCTTCTTTATTAATAAGAGAATATATTTTATTTTCTAATAATTAAATTTGTTTAAATTAATCTTTTCTTTTTTTTTTTAAAGAAAAATGCCAAAAATGGCTCTCATTTCTCTCTTTAATCCACTACATAATTTTAATATGGCTGTTATAATTTTATTTTTACACTTGATTTAATTATTTTTATAGTTTATCGCCTTTTTTACGTTATTTTCTCGATTTTTGTTAATTTTGCTTATTAATTTATTTGAATTTTAGGCTTTTTTTAACACTTTGGCATTTTTATTTATTTTTGGACAATTTGTCATTTAATTAATTTTCGATAAAGGACGCTTCAGTGTCAGCCGATAACATGAGGGATGAGTATACTGTAGTATAGGGGTTTTTTTATTCAAAGTCAGATCTGATCGATTAAGATAACATTCGAAAGAGCTCTAAAAGCTAAATCGAAATAGCTTTTCAGTTATTACAAGTTTATTATAGAAGTCGAGATATAAGCTACAGAAAATTAAAAAATTATAGGAAATTTGTGATAGAAAGGTGTTGACCCTTTTGAAACAGAACTATTATTGAACCTTTTTTAATAATATTAAATTTGATATTATGTAAACATTAAATTTTTACACTTTGACATTAAACAATTATCCTTCCTTCTCTCGCTTATACTATTTCTCAAATTTTCTATGTATAATTGTTTTAATTATTCGCAGCTTAATTTTCGAAAAAGGACGTTTCATGTCAGCCGATAATATGGATTAATGAATATACTGTATTATAAATAGGATGTTTTTTTGTTACAGCTAGACGTTCAAGTGCATTTTTGTCGACTTTCATATAACAGAATTTTTTTCTTACACAGCTCATTCAATTCACATTTTCGAGCTCTTTCGAATGAAAGATGTCTCGGCTGAATCTAACACGTAGAAAAATCTCAAAAAAATCGGTATAACCATAAATGACAAAGACCTCACTCAAACTTTGATTTGGAACTAAATTTTTTAAATCTTCATAAAAACTCTAAATTTTGTCTTAAATTAAAGATTAGACATTTTTTTAAATCGGTAGTTAAAAAATCTGTACGACATTTTAGATTGAGATATTAGGTCTAAACCAATACTAAAAAATGGCAAAAAACGCCAAAACTTTCACGGACGTTTTTTCATCCGCTGACGTTTTTTTCATCCACGGACGAGTTTTCTCCCACGGACGAGTTTTCTTGGCGAGTTTCTCTGCGATTGAATCGAATAAGCTATGAATCAGGAAAATCGTACAAAATAAATCAGAAAAATTCTCTTGTTTCAAAAATTATGGGGAATTACAGTAAGAAACATGTTTTATTAAAATCTAATTTTGCACTGAAACGACTGTTTATAATTTATTAATTTTGGTAAATGCCGTTTCAATGCAAATGGCTAAATATAAAATATTTCTTTATCATACGGTATTTCGATTGAATTCATTTACTTAATTTTTTAAAATCGATAAAAATCAATATACGAAACACAATTTTTTGATTTTCAATATAAATAAAAAATAAAAGATCAAAATAAATACTCTATATTATAAAACAATTTTATTATCCATTATTCTTTTTCTTTAATTTTGTTTTTAGATTTCATTGAGCTTATTCTGCTCCAATTGTAGAGTACGTTGATGGGAGCGAAGTCGAGATACAATGAGAGTAGAGCACTTTCTTAAATTATTTTTATTAGAAAAATTTCTTAAAAGAGACCGAATCGCAAGGCAATCCACATTTAAAAAAATAGCCTATTCTTTAAAGCTCCCGGACAAATTCAAAAAATTTTTTCATACAACCCCAAATTAGTCACTAAAGCATTGCCTTCTCGAAAAAAAAACAAAAAATTTTTTAGAATCTATTTTAGAACTTAAAATATTAATAAAAACTTTAAAATTCAAAACCTTGAACAGCAACAGACTCTTCAGCTCCAACTTCTCTTATTTATTCATTGTCAGTAGCTTCTCGTTCACGCTTTATTAAATTTTTTACTTCTCCCATTTTTATTATATATTTTCTAAACTTTTAAATTAAAAAAATAAAGCAATTAAATGATAACATAAATTACAATTTTAAACTATGATAAAAGTAGCAAATAAATTTATTTAAGATATAAAATTAATAAAAACAATATAAAAGAGCCAATATTAAAAGTTTAATATTTTTAGATCGACGGGGAATTTTTTAAAAATACTTTAAAATTAATAACCACCAATATGGTTCGAACCCACTCACTTTCAGTAGTAAGCAAGGAGTTTTCCAACTACACCACAACGAACTCTAATGACAGTATTTAAAAAATGATTTATAATCTAAATAAAATTAAAACTCTTTGAACAGCGTAAATCAAACTTAAATATATAAAAAAAGAAAACTTTGAACGTCGAGGGCTTTGTCCAACAATTTGTGGTACTTGTCCATTTGCAACTTCTTTCACAATTTGAGAACATTCGTCTAACACAGGTCGTAATTGAATAGGTAATGCACAAAGAATTCAAGTATTTGCACTTGAAGAAGCCATTACAAAAAAAACGGCAAATTGGTCAATACTAAAGAGTATAACCTTCAAAACAATACTTGTTTAAAATCATTAAATTTTAAAAAATAAACCTGGCTCATTTCATATCGAAAAATCCAAAATTTTTGTCCTCCCATTCCAAGCTTTTTGGAATGTTCAACCAAAGTATTATATGAAGAAGAATATTGGCTTCTATTACGTATCACTTCTCCAGCAATGACTACACACCATCAGAATCAAAATAAGGCAATTGACAAGTATTTTAAAAAAATTAAATAAATTAAAAGAAAAATTAAATAAATAAAAATATTTTTAAAATTTTAGCAAAAAAATCTTTTCTCAGCAACAAAATAAGCTCCTAGACCAACACTGTAGCGTAGCTCCTAAGCCTAAGTTCCGAGATCCACCGCCGTTAGCGTAGCTCCTAAGCCTAAGTTCCGAGATCCACCGCCGTTAGCGTAGCTCCTAAGCCTAAGTTCCGAGATCCACCGCCGTTAGCGTAGCTCCTAAGCCTAAGTTCCGAGATCCACCGCCGTTAGCGTAGCTCCTAAGCCTAAGTTCCGAGATCCACCGCCGTTAGCGTAGCTCCTAAGCCTAAGTTCCGAGATCCACCGCCGTTAGCGTAGCTCCTAAGCCTAAGTCCGAAAACCTAGACCCAGGTACCACCGCCGTTAGCGTGTCCAAGAACCTAGACCCAGGTACCACCGCCGTTAGCGTGTCCAAGAACCTAGACCCAGGTACCACCGCCGTTAGCGTGTCCAAGAACCTAGACCCAGGTACCACCGCCGTTAGCGTGTCCAAGAACCTAGACCCAGGTACCACCGCCGTTAGCGTGTCCAAGAACCTAGACCCAGGTACCACCGCCGTTAGCGTGTCCAAAAACCTAGACCCAGGTACCACCGCCGTTAGCGTGTCCAAAAACATAGACCCAGGTACCACCGCCGTTAGCGTGTCCAAAAACATAGACCCAGGTACCACCGCCGTTAGCGTGCCCAAAAATTTTACTTAGTTCCTACACTCAAAATATAACTCAATAAATCTTACAACGCGCTAAGTTTGTTAAAAATATTAAGTCAAACAATAAAAAACCTTTTTATTTTTTCATATACATCATCAATAGAGAATTACGTCCAACTTGTGTTAAAGAAGCCAAATCGTCATCCAATCCTCTTTAAGTACTTTTCGAATTGAACTGCTCCCCACTTGCTAAAATTATAAAACACAAATAGCTGATAACATGAAAAGTAAAGAAAACCTTTGCTGAAGTATTGATGTAGATAAATATGGAGTTTTTTGCCTTGCCTTTTTGCATTTTCTTCCCTTCTTTTTGCTGTTGTTTCCTCCTTTCCTAATCATTAATTATATAACTAAAATGAAATATATTATTATATAAAAACTAAAAGAATTGAACTAATCAAATATTTACATTAAAATATTGAAAATGAAATCAATAAAATAAAAGAGAGGGAAAATATCAAAATGGAAAGTTTATCTTAGAAATGGACAAAATGTCTTAAAAAATTGTATTTTTTCAATATGTCAACTAGTTGAAAATATTTCGTAATGTCCACTTTTTTTGTTAAAAATTTTTGGTATTTCGTATAATTTTATTTTTGTTGACATTTTGAAATTCTTCGACGATAACGAATCAAAATCCAAAATGACATAATAAATAAAGAAAATATATGACAAAAGGGAAAACCTTTTAATTAACATTAAATTTTGTAAGTAACTGATCTTTAATAATATTTTCTTCATTAAAAAAGTCTTCATTTTAATTAATTTTAGTTTAATTTTCAAAGTTTAAGCAAAATATTGAAAAAATGTTTCCAAAATCTGTTCTTAAATGTATTCCGGCTGTTAAAACTGCAACAAATCTTCAATTGGGAAGTCCAATTCTTTTGCAATCTCGCGGTGTTGGTAGACGTGTTCTTGAAATTGTTACTCCACCACAACGACATTTGACCTTTTTCGTTTGTTTTTTAGTTTAATTTAAATAAATAAATTAATTTTGTAGCAACATTCTGCGCTCTTTTCTGGTCTTGTGATTTTGATGCTTTCATATCCAACATATGTTTTGTTGAATATTGATAATATTCGTCCACCACAAAAAGTAGAACTTTCTGAGGAATTAAAGGCAGAATTGGAAGAACGCAGAAAGCTTCGTGCTGAGGGCAAATTGAACGTTTTGGTTGCAAAGACTTAAAGTTGAAGAAAAAAGAAAATTGATAGGAAAATAATTTGTGAATTGGTATATATTATTTGAATTTGTTTTTCTTTGGAAAATAGAATATAAAAATAAGCTAAAGCTTTTTATTAAATGCTTCAAGGTTGTTTTTAATTTGTCCGCAAAAAATATTTTAAAAAATGAAATAAAGTTTTCTGGTTATTATTGTTGGTATTTAATTATTTTAAAATTAAAAAAATATTTAATTAATTATATTTTAACTAATTTATTTAAAAATATTCTTTAAATTAATTTAAAAAAATGTCTTCAAATATTTACCAACAAAGTGGTGAATCTCCATCCAAAGCTTCTTCTTCTGGTTCTCCGCTTAGAGAAGAAAATTTTATTGAATCATTAAAATCACAGGTCGATAAAGGAAACATTGAAGAAATTATAAAGACACAAAAGCGATCGTTAGTTTTATTTTTTAAATTTTTTACAAATTTTTAAAGACTAGAACGTTTTGAAAAAACAAACGAAATGTTGGGGAATTGCTGTGTTTTGGCTGAAAAAAGATTGGAAAGTGTTAAAAAAGAATTTAATTTAAGCAAAGAACAAATTCTACAGGCAAAGAATGATTTGGATTTTATTTTTAGAAAAATTTTGTCTTTAAAAAAAGTTTTGGCTAAAGAATATCCTAAAGAATATGAAGAACAAGGTTTTTTTTAATTTTTAAATTAATTTTTTTTTGATTTATTTTTTAAGTTAATAAACGAAAAGAATAAGAAAATGAGAAGGTTCTTTTTAAAAAATAAAATATAATTTTGTATATATTTTTAAATGAATAAAAATATTTTTTTACCTAAGATTTCTTCTAAATATATTTAAATTTTGTCTAATATTTTTTAAACTTTTTTTTTTTATTTATTTTTTCTAAAAAAGAGGAGAATGTTAATCAGAAAAGGATTAAAAGGTCCTCTTTTTCTCGCTTTTTCAATTGTTTTTTCTGCTGGAACAATTTTTGCTGTTTTATGGGACATTGAAAGGCAAAAGAATAAACGGACAGAATCTGCAATGTTTTTTTTTAATTTTTAATATTAGGGGAAAGTTTTCGGAGGGTTTCTAGATGAACCTTTTACTTTGGATTTTTATCTTTTTTAATTTTAAGGCATAGAATTGCACAAACGGCTCAACAATATCAAAATTTGGCAGATTATATGGAACAAAAACAAAAATTTGAGGATTATAAAAGAAAGGCAATAGCAGAAGAAAATAAATAAGAATTTTTTATTTGAGGTTTAAAAATTATTTTTTGTTTTTTTAAATAGATTGGAAAAATGTTTTTTATTAATTTTTCTAGTCAAATAAATTATTTTTTCGCTAAAAGGATTCGAACCTGAGCCACTTAGTTTTATTTTTATCTTGGAGTCGGCGTTGTAACCAACTAGGACATCAATCTCTTTTATTTAGTTTCAATAAAAAAATATCTATAAACTAATTATTTTTAAAAATTAAAACTAAATAAGCAGTAACACTATTTAAGAAAATCTTGAAACTTCAAAAATTTCATCATAATTCTCTAAACAACTCACATCAACGATGGGGGAAATGGAGTGGTTTTGGCTTCTACTAATGCTCTTCTTGGGACTTTGGTTGTATTACTATTATTGTAATTTTTAAAATTTATATTTAAAATTTTTTCTCTTCTTTTTAAAAGCAAAATCAGCAGAGGAAAATGAGGATGAAGTGGACGAAGAATTGGGAGAATTGCTACAAATTAGTGCTGTTGTAGAATCAAAGGCAAATGAAGATGAAAGTAGTACATTTGAAGAAGAAGAACCATCAAAGGAGAGAGTACACATTTCTGTTGAGCCTATCAAAGTTGTATCAGTAACATCTTCATTGGGTAGAAGTAAAGGAAATAAAAGTAGTAATAGTAGTAGAAAATCAAAAAGTAACAATCATAATAAAAGCAAAAAGTCAACGAGAAGTGAAAGGAAAAGCAACAGGAAAGGTAAAAAAGTTATTAAATAATTAATAGATAATGTCCTCTTTTTTAAGGCAGTGAAAGTTCAGGCAACAAAAGACGTAGTCACAGAAAGAAACGATAAGAACTGCGCATTGATTTACTCAAAAATAGAATATTTAAATTGTTTTTGTTAATATAAAATTGTTGTATATAAATGACTATTAAATTTTTTATTTAAATTTTGCTAAAAAATTATTTTAATATTTTTTTAAATTTATTTTTAAGGAAATATAGCATTTTAGAAGCTAAAACAAGGATTACAAAATTATTTTCGACGTAAAAGATTAGAACCTTCGCCACCCATTTGCCACAAAACCTCCGCTAGGCAAACACACTACCAACTAAGCTACGGAGAGACTACTTTATTTTCTCTTTTTAATATTATTACCTATATGAATTTTTAATTATTAAATTATTTTAATCAACAAAAATTTTTTTCACCTCAATTTCCAACTAAATAATCAGATATTTTACATTCTTGCATTAATTGTTGTATACTTGATTTTCTTCTTCTTTTTTTATTTCCATCAAAAGCATTTGGAAATTTAATAATCATTGTTTTTATATGTTTTCTCAAAACTTTTGGAAAAATCTTTTTTCCAATTTCTTCTTCATTTTTATTTTCAATACAATCCAAAAATAAATCAAAAGCAACCTCTGCTTGTCTGTCACTTAAACGATGCAAATCAAACAAAATAATTAAAAAATTTGTGTAAAAATCTTTGGTCGAAACATCATTTTCTTCTTTTAAAAATAAGTTTAAAAATAATTTTAAAAAATAAATAAACCTGAAATAATTTCGTCAATTAAAATTCTCCAAAAAGGTCCGAGAAATGCAGCTATTTCATATTTTGACATTAATTTTTGAAAAATTCCTGATAATTGTAACACATCATTTTGTGTTAATAAACGCAAAATTGTTCTAAAAAATTTAATAAAATTAATTTAAAAAATACAAACCTTTTGGGTAATTTATCCAATTCCAATCTTTCACAAATTACATTAGCAGTTTGAAAAATAATTTCTGAAGAAGAAATATCAAAATTATGAAAAAGTAATTTTAAAAGATTTTTTCCAATTTCATCATTGATAGAGACATTAATTACTAAAGTACAAGTTATCATAATTCCACAATATTTAAATGATTCTAAATTTGATCTAAAAACATAAATAATTTGTTAAATAAAAAAAAATACTTTAAAGAAATTCCAATAAAAGGGACAAGACGAGAAATTAATTGATCATCCATTGCTGGACCTCTATTTTCAATTAAAGTTGAAAAAAGTGAAACCAAAAAAGTAAAATAATGTTGCATTTTACTGTTTACATAATTCTCATCCAAAAGTTGAATAGAATTATTTATAAATTTAGTCAAAGCAGTTATTAACCAATAAGAACGTCCACTTTGACAAGCACGACCTTTTTTATATAAATTAAAAAAATAATAATAATTTAAAAAAATAAAACAAACATAGAATATTGTGTGGTATAGGTAATGCATCTTTTTGATATTCTTCTAGCCAATTCAAATCAGGAGAATTAAATTTTAAAATATTTAAAAGTCGTCCAAAAGAATTTATTTCATGAAAGGGCAGAAAAGTCAAAAATAACTGTTCTGCATTATATGAATGAATCTTAAATTTAATTTAAAAAATTAAAATATAATTTTAAAAATTAAAAACTTATAAAATTAACATTTTACACGCCATTAGATTATTTAGACCCAATCGGAATCGAACCCACAACCCTAAATGTGCTAAGACTAAACAACTATCCATTACACCACCCAAGCTTAACAACTAAAAGCAAATAAAAAAAATATATAATTCAACCTATTTATAAAAAATAAACCTGAAACTTATAAATAAGCCATTCAAGCACTTCCTTACAACATTGGTGATGAAAATAAGGAGATAATCGTAACAACATTTTATCAATTTTTTGATTTAATTCATTACTTTCTTCTTTTCCAATAATTGCTCTATTAAATTTAAGCATTTTCTTTTCAAATAATTCTGGTTCATAAATATCAAAATCATTATCTAATTTTTTCATTCCTGCCAAACCGGCAAGTCCTAAATTATTAATAAAGAAAAACTAAAAATCTTAAATAAACCAATTTTATAAAAATCATCACGATCATAAGTTTCAGCATCTTGTTTTTTAAAAATAAGAGAAGAATAATCTCGTTCTACGGCCAAAGCTTGAGTTGAGGCTTTTTTAAGTTTTTTAAGTTGATGTGAAAGTGAAGTCATTTTTTAAACTTTTTTTCTAAAATTAGAACAATTAAATATTGTTTAGAAAATCTTTAAAACTTTAAAACAAAAAAACTAAAAAAATTAGAATTAAAACAGTTGGTGACAAAACGGCTTTATCGTTCGTTAAATGAAAAAAGTCTTCGGCAAAGAAAAATAAAAAATAACATTGAAGATAGAAATAGAGAGAAGAAAAATAGTAAAAGGTAAAGAAAAATAGCATTTAAAAATGAGTCTTATGGTACAAGATCGATAATTGTCTAAATTATTATACTACATATTTCGGTGGAGCAAAACTTCTGGGCCGAAACTTCGGGATTAGCACAAGTTTAAAATAAACTAGTTTATCTACCTTTCCACAAAGGGCAACGTTTACAGTAATTTATTTGTTTGAGCCATCATAGGTCCGGAAGTTTCGGCCTGCCATTGTTTTCTTCATTAAAAGGCTCAAAAAACAATTTTTGGAAAAATTAAATTTTTTAAAATAAATTTTACTTAAAATTATTAAACAATATTGCTCATCTAAAAATTTTGTGTTAGGTCAATCCAACGGTAGATTGAATAAATAAATATTTTTACAAAATTAATTTAAACAGTTTACCTAAAAATAGACAAAAATATAGAGCACAGCAATTAAAGATGTTAAATGTTGGATATAAAAATGATTATTTGATTCATACAAATTCAAATGGTCGTTGCAGAGATTTGGTTTGTCAAGTTTTTTTAGTCTTAAAAATGAGTACATATTTATCAATATTTTTGAAATCAAAATGATTTAAATAATTTAAAAATTTATTTTTTGTTTTTAGGAATTGGGCAATGCTTTAACGAAAAATAATAAAATTTTTGGTGAAAATTGTCTTGCCGTTATTACAAAAAAGCGAATTAAATGGGTATTTTGTAAATTTTAAAAGAATTAATTACAGTTTAAATTAAATAGGTGTAAGTAACAAAACCATTAAACATAAAGCAAAATTTTTAAGTGATAATTTAGAAATTTTTTTGCTTTCAAAATTTATTTCATGGATTAAAAACCAATCAAACCCGAACCGATTAATCTCCAAAATATTGGGATCGAACCCAAGAGATTTCATTCGTAGGCTAACAACTAACCACTCAACCACAGTCACATGTGTGATACAAATAAAATATAAATATATGAATTTTCCTCCAATTTTTTTTCTCCAATAGGTCATCAAATGAGTGCAGGGTACTTTAAATCATTTTTGAAAGAAATTTAATCTTTAATTTTAAAATTTTCTGGGAAATTTTTTTTTATCAGTTTATCGCTATATAATTTAGAAAAATAAAAGATTTTCAAAATTTTTAAAATAGTATCCATTTTGTTCCAAATGATGGACACTAAATCTGCACCAAAACGGGAGTAAACAAAATTTTTGCGAGTTTATTTGCTTCGATTTATTTTTGAAAGTTTTTTTTGTGACATTTTTGGTTATTACTTAATTACAATTTTTGCATTTTTAAAGAATAATGTGTCCTTTTTTTCTTATTATTTAATCAATTTATATTTATAAAATTTTAAAAATTTAGGTTGTTTGTATTATCATGTTTCTATCAGCTGTCCTCAATCATTTTGGAATATATGGAATACTACTGGTGATCGAATTGTTATTTTTTGTTCAATTCTTCGCATTTTTCGCGATCGCATTCTATTTGTTTCGAGCTGATAGAGCATTTTCTGTTTTTTTGAGAGAGGTATTTCTTTTAAATTTTTGTTATTTTCGTTTTTAGATGGAAGACCGCTTTGAGGAACGTTTTGACCGTATTGAGGGTCGTCTTGACCGCATTGAGGGTCGTCTTGACCGAATTGAGCTACGTTTTTACATATTAGAGCAGAGGATGACACGCTTAGAGAAACGATTGGTGAAAATGGAGGTTCGCGTAGAGCGACGATTAATCCCCATTGAGGAACGACTAGATCGCATAGAGCGACTGAGGGAGTATTACAAAATATGGCACTCAGAATTGAGGACTTAGAGAGGCGCGTCACAGAACTGGAGGAATTGGAGGTTGAAGATGAGGCAGTTGTTAACATTAATGCAGCTGCAATCGTTGCTCAAAACAATGGTATATTTTTTTATTTGACTAGTTAATTCTGTTTGATTAGAGGTAGTCGGGAGGATTCTGTTTTTCGAAAAATTCAGACAATTATATTCCGGTCCAATATTTAGTTTTTTTATCGTTATAAATTAAACCCAAGCAAAAAATTTCAGATCTTCCTAACGGATTTGCGAACAATGTTAGACTTGGTAATAATGTGAGACGTCCGAACAATATTAACAGATAAATTGACAGTGTGACTTACTTATCTAAATATTTTTATACGAAATATAAAATTAACTTTTTATAAATTGTATGCGATTTTTGGTGGGCACCAATTTTTGAGATTTATTTTTTCTTTTGTATCCTCTGCAGTTTTTTACCAATAAGATTGTTTTATTTTGATTAATTAATAGAAATCATTTAATATTAAAAAGAACAAAAATCAACTATTTTTAGATTCAGTCCTGTTAAATTCACTCCAATCAAAGATTGTTTTTGGTAGCAAAATCTCAGGGATATTCCTTTCTCTATCCCGACGAGAAGCTGTCCACGTTTCGAAATCATTTTTTGATTCAACCACCCACGTTATCGCAGTAAATGCTGCAGAAGAAATTGCCAATAATCTGAATTTTGATTTAATTGTATGATTGTTAGATCAAGACTCAAAAAGCCCATCAATACCCAGATCGCAAAAATGGCGTTCTCAAAAATTCAAGATTTTAATGCCGTAACCACTTTTTAATTCTATTTTTGACTTCTAAACATTGCTAGTCAGATATTAAAAAACTAACGATGAAACTCGAGCATTTCCAGTAACTCCAAAAACAAAAATCCTTGACCAACAATAATTTGAAAGCATTGCATAAATTGTGGGACCAGTTGAAGGATTGCTTGGATTTTGTAACACCTTCTAAAATTAATAAAATAATAATAAATCTTTGTAAATTTAAAAATTAAACCATTTGAAATGCTCAGTACAGCCAAAATGATTTATTTATAACTGAAAAGATTTTTGTGAAGTTATATCGAAAAATTAAAAATAAAATAAAATGTAATAAACAAATGACAAAAACAAATTCTTTAAAAATTATTTTATAGAAAAATAGTATTACAAATATATATATAGTATAATTATAGCAAAGAAATTAAAGTCCAGAAAAAAATTAGGTAGGGGAATTTTTTCTTTACTTCTTATCCATGTAAAGAGGATAATTTTGGGTACTTTCGCTATGCGCCCCATCTTTCTTCTTTTTGTCTACAAAATGGTCAATGGACATAATGGTCGTCAATGATTAATAGGCATATAAACATTGCTCTTAAATTAAAATTAGCCAGCTGACCATTATGTCCATTGACCATTTTGTAGACAAAAAAGAAAAGGAAAAATGGGGAACAGAAAAGTCTCTAATTTTGTTAGAAAAACTAATTAATCGTCAATATATTATTTAAAAAAAGAAAAAGTGATTGTGAGAAAATCAAAAAATGAAAACAGGGAGAGGAATATTTTTTTAAAATATACAGAATGAAAAATAAAAAAAATAAAAAAAATAAAATAATTAGGGGTTGGTTTAGCAGCAGTTTTAGAATTGCTGATTTAAAAGTAAAAAAAATTAAAATTTAAAAACTATGCTTCGGACTCCCACTCAATCCTAGGGTCTCCTGGCTCTTGCTCTATAATCGTCGTTTCTTTGACTGAAATACTGCTTGCTTGAATTTCACTAAAAATAAAATTTTTTTAATTTTTTAAAAATTAAAAAAACCTTTCTTCAATAATAACAACATCGTCGCTAGTCTTTGACTTTAAAAAATTTAAATTAAATCAAAAATATTAAAAATAGTTTAAAATACATCTTTAGTGCTTAAAGAACGATGAAAATCAGCAAGCTGAACTTGTCCAAGTTGTGCACTTCTTAATGCAGCTGTGGCAACAATGTCACGGGCAGCGGATAACCCAAGACTTCCCAAGTTTACAACCTTAAAAAGACAAAATTTAATTTTGTTTTTAAATTTTTTAAAGTACAAAACAGTAAAAAAACACTCACACGGACACAAAGTCCAAAAAGAATTCTCAAAAAAAAAATAAAAAATTTAAGAAAAAAAACCTGTCGATAAGATTCATTTTTAGCGTGTTCCAAAAATAGATCAATTTCCCCTTCATGTTTCATAAGCATTGGATGAACCCATTTTCGATAAAGAATTGAAGAGCCTTTTGTCCTTTAAATATTTAAAATAAAAAAATAAATAAAAAACAAACCAAGGACTTAAAAGCCAAACAACAAAAACAATCTTTAATTCATAATAAAAAGGAAACCTTAAAAAATAAATTTAAAAAAAATCGAAAAAAACCAAAAAGACAAAAGAATGTCAGCCAAAGCTTCGCTTGCATTAAACAAAGCAAAAACAATCCAATACATCATCCATTTTACATATTCTTTTACGTCTTTAGTACGGACTGCTTTATAACTAAATTATTAATTTTTAAATTTATTTAAATTAAAAAAAAATTTCAAACCTTCGATAACCTGGATAAAGAGTGCCAGCAAGAAGAATCACAATTCTGGAGAAAAAGGCTGAAATAACCATAAATGTTTGGAATAAAAACCCGCAAAAGTTTGAGCAAAATTAAATTGAATATGCTTCAAAAGAGGAGATTATGTCTTAAGCACAGACTGAAAACTTTTTTTAAAAACAAAATTGAAAGAAAAAAAATAAAAAGTATTTCAAAAAGATCAAACTAATTGAAAAAAAAATTAAAAAAAACATTTTTTATTTTGAAAATTTATTAAAATATAAATATATTTATTTCATTCTACCCATTGTGGCTTTCTTTTTTCCAAAAACGCGGAAATTCCTTCTTTTGCATCAGGCAATTTTAAATTTTTACACATGATCGTTGCTCCTTGTCTAAAAAATAATTTTTAAATTTTTTAAAGATAATTTTTTAATTTTATTTTCTCTTTTTTATTGCTCTCCATTTTCCCTTATTTTTGCTTTGATTGGACTTTTTCTAAGAGCAAAAAAAAATTTTTATAAAAAAGGCAAAAATAGGGGAAAATGAGGAGAAAAAAGAGAAATTAAAAATTAAAAAAGAACCTATTCGCCGTGTTTATATTTTGCTCAATTTGTGTGTAAAAAAATGACTTTCCCAAGTCACATATATGTCTACTATATTTACAAATTTCTTCAGAAATTTGTAAAACCTCTTCTTTTGCTTTTCCATCATCTACAATTCTTGAAATTAGTCCAGCATTTAAGGCTTCTAAAAATATTTTTTAAATTATTAAAATTATATTATTAAAAAAACCTTTTGCAGTTATTTCTCTAGCTGTTAATAGCATATCCATTGCAACTTTTCTAGGCAAATTGCGTGCTAATGCAATTCCTGGAGTATTACAAAAAAGACCTATTTTAATTCTAAAAAAATTATTTATTAAAAAAGAAAAAAAATATATACCCAGGACAAGAAAATGTTGATCTTTGTGTTGCAGCAACAATATCACAAGTGCCAACTAATTGTGTTCCTGCGGCTGTAACGAGTCCGTCGACTTCAGCTAAATTTGTATTATTGTGGAATTGTAAAAATTAAATAATATAAAGTCTAGTAAACCTCAAAAAAGCTCAAAAACCGTCTAAACCTGGACCAAAATTCAGAAAATACAAATTTAGATCAACCCCAAACCTTAACTCCAAAATAAAAGAAATACCAATTACAGGCAAAGAAAGATGTTGTATCGTCTCCATTAATTCAATACATTTAGAAAACACTCTCTTGTGATTTGAAGGGCCAGATTCAGCAGTCTAAAAGAAATTTAAATTAAAAAATTTATAATAAGAAAAACCAATTCATTAAGATCATGTCCTGCAGAAAAAACATTTCCTTCAGAAGCAATAATGATTGCCCTTATTTTCATATTATTATCCAATTCCTTCAATTCCTTGCGTAAATTCTCCATTAGATTTAGTGAAAGAGCATTTCGACGCTTTGGACAATTTAAAACCTTTAAAAAAGTAAATTTGAAATAAATAAAATAAAAACAAACTAATCTAGCAACTTTTCCATCAAAATATAATTCTTGTTTAATTAAGGGCTCAGATGATTCTTCTGATTTAATCACAGTTGATGAAAGCATTGAGCTTGAAGAAAACATTTTGACAGTAAAAGAAGGCATTAATGAAGTTCTTATTGATAATAATGAAGTAAAAAGTCTCATTTTTGACAAAAATGACTAAATAAATTGTTAATCTGAAGGAAAATTGTAAAAAAGCAAAGCGAAAAAGAATATTTTACAAGCTGAAGAGTTGACATTTTGATATATTCAAAAGTTTATATTTTCAGGACGATTCCACACCATCTTTTCATTGCCAACTAGTTCATCGTCGGCTTTTTTATTTTTTAATTTAAAGAAAGATTTTTTTAAATAAAATTTTAATTTTTTATTGCAGAAATATGTCAACGATACACGTAGATGAAATTCTAAAATTACCATCCCAGGCAATATTTACTTTTTTTTTTATTTTCTTTAATTAATTTTTAGCCTCCAGAAAAAAGACCTCGTTTTGACGAGTTTAATACTGAAGATGTTAAAAAAACTAAAAATACAATTGAAATACTTGAATCTACAGATGACGAAGTACAAGAGGAAATTGATGAAAGTGCAATTAAAAGATTGTGTCTTCAGGTATTTTTTAAAATCTTTTACAATTTTTCTTTTTTTAGTTGGATCGTAAACAAGCAAAGAATGCTGAAACTAGAATAAAATATCCAGATGATCCAAGAAAGTTTATGGAATCTGAAGTTGAACTTAATACTGCTATACAGGTTTAAATCGATTAAAATACCTTTTTTATTTAAAAATTAATAAAATTTAAGGAAATGCATATAGTCGCTGCAGAGCCACAATTTTATCACATTTTAGTGGAACAAGGTTCTATTCAAATTTTATTACAACTTTTATCACATGAAAATGCTGATATTGTTGCTGTTGTGTGTAATTTATTGCAAGTAAATTAACTTTTATTTTTATTAATTTTTGTTTAAAAAAGGAGTTAACAGATGTTGAAATTTTACATGAAAGCGAAGCTTGCGCAAAAATTTTAATTGAAGAATTGCTAAAAGGCCAAATTGTTGAAACTTTGGTTCAACAAGTTCTGAGCAGACTTAATGAAAGTGAACAGGATGAGGCGGATGCAATTCATAATGCTCTTTCTATTATTGAAAATGTTTGTTTTAAATTTTATTATTTTATCTTATTAATTTTTTGTAAATTTATTTTTTAAATAAAGTTGCTCGATTTCCACCCCGATGCCAACGAAGTTTGTGTTTCTCAAGGCCTTTTTGAGTGGCTTATGATTCGTGGAACTAAAAAGGGAGCATTTGATGCAAACAAACTTTATGCTAGCCAATTATTGGATATGCTGCTACAATCAACTTTATCAGCTAAAATTAAGTTGACAGAGAAACGTGATGGTGTTGATCTTCTTTTGAGAGTATATATTTTTTTTAAATTTTGTTTTTTATTTTCTTAAAAAAGGCTTTGGCTGCATATAAAAGACATGATCCAAACAGTCCAGATGAGTACGAACACATGGAAAATTTATTTGACGCCATTTGTGCTTCACTTATGCATTCTTCTAATCGACAAGTTTTTCTGGATGGTGAAGGTTTACAATTAATGAATTTAATGTTAATGTAAGAGAACATTTTTTAATTTAAAAATTATTTTTAATTAATTAAGGGAGAAAAAACAATCAAGAGAAGGTGCTTTAAAAGTTTTAAGCCATGCAACAGCAATTCCTGATGGAACTGCTAATTGCGATAAATTTGTTGAAATTTTGGGTTTATTTTTAAATTTTATTTTAATTTTTAAAAATTTTTTAAAGGTCTAAGAACTTTATTTCCTCTTTTAATGCGTACACCACCAAAAATGAAAAGAAAGGATACAACGCCTGACGGTTTTTTTTTAATTTATTTTTTTTAATAAAAAATTATTTTTTAGATCATGAGGAATATTGCTGCTCGGTTTTCACACTTTTTTATTCTTAAAAAATAATTATTTATATTAATTTTAGATAATTGACGCATTGTTGTACTCGTGCAATCAAGAAAATAAAAATAGAGTTTTACAAAAATTTTCGGACCATTGTTTTGAAAAAGTGGACAGAATGATTGAATTATTTATTAAATACAGGTTTAATTATTAACTCTCTTTTTTAACTTTTTTTCTTCAAATTAAGTGAGAAATTAAAAAGATTTGAAACAAAATTCAATAAAAGACTTGCTGAAATAGATGAAGATGATAAGCCGGATGAAGAAGAAGTTTTTTTTCTTTTTCAATTCTTTAAAAAAAATTTTTTTTTTAAAAAGGTATACATTGAAAGATTAAATAATGGCCTTTACACTCTTCAAAGAATTACACTAATTTTGGCAGAGGTTTGTATAAAAGGAGCACCTGGCAGCAGAGAAAGAGCAGAAAAACTTTTTAAAATGCGCTTTAAAGGATCTTTTTTGAACACTTTATTGGAGCCGGTATTATTTTTGAACTTTTTTTAAAGTTATTTATTACTCTTTTTTTGAAGATTCTCTCAGAATTTTATGATTCGTTGGGTCCAGAAGCGAATGACCAAAAGGAGAGAGTTGAACATTTAATTGCTTGTTTGAGTCTTCCATGAATTTGATTAAAACCTTTATTGTAATTTTTTTAAATTTATTAAACTATTAAATAAAGAACAGGAAAAAAATAAATTTAAAAAATTAAAAATTACTACTAGACAACAAATTATTAAACTAATCTATCTAATATAAAAAGTATATTTTTAGAGAGAAACACGTATATATTTTAAGTAATAAAACTAGAATATTTTTTAAATTAAATATTAAGAAGTGTGTAATTTAAAAAAATTAATTAATCACATTTCTGTGTGTTTAATTTTTCCATTATTAATTTAAATTTTTCCCCAACTTCCTCCATCTCCCCATCGGTTACGTCATTGCGACAAGTAACTTTAACCCTTTTTTTAAAATGACTATGTAAAAAAAAAATTTTTCCTTCTTTTAAACTTACGTATCCTTTTGAGAAAATGCTTCCTGGTCTGAAAGGTAGCATGCTCTAGACACGAGAATTCCACTTGTTTGCATCTAAATTATGTTGAATAAATTTTTAAAAATTACTCTTAAATCATTAAAAGATATATTTACTATATTATTTTATCAATATAAGACCTTGAACCTTCTCTTTAAGTGATCATATGTTTTATGATCAATTTTAAAGGTTATCAAGTAAATTCTATAATTAAAACATTAAAAAACAGGATTAAAATTCTAAGATATAACTCATTAATTATATATTCTTCTTTTAAAAATACAAACCTCATTAATAAAATCGTTCAACACGTTGTTAGCCAATATTTTATCTTCGTGTTCAAATCCAATGTGTTTTAATGGTGACATTTCATCTCCAATTAGAACGAACTTTGTCCCTTTAGTAGCAATCGAAATTAGCTTATGCAAATTAATTGACTTTTGATGAAGTTGTTGTGCTTTTTCTGGTTGCTCCTGAATTATATTTATTGCTTCACCTGTAAATTATTATTTATTTATTTTATTTAAAAAATTAAAACTCGCTGCTACTGCAAGTAGCGGAGGTAATGAAGCTGAGAAGCAGTAGCCAAGCCCTGAAAATATTAATTTAAATTTTTAATTCAAAAAAACCAGAGAGTCGTTGATGACCAATAACAAATGAACGGCCTGCGCAGAAACCGCCAGTAGAGGCAACAGCATTTTCCAGCGATGCAGAAATCAGATCCTAATTTTATTTAAAATGAATTAATCGAAAATAACTATAATTGATTTTTTAAGTTTAATTCTGATTTTTTAAGTTTAAGTTTAATTCTGCTTTTTTTTAAGTTTAAGTTTAATTCTGATTTTTTAAGTTTAATCTATAATTCTGATTTTTAAGTTCAAGCTTAATTCTGACATTTTAAGCTTAAACAATAATTCTGATTTTTAAGCTTAACCTAACAATTTTAAATATTAATACAAACCACGTCAACTGCGTCAATGCCAAAATGTTCAGTTACCCCTGAAAAAATTAAAAAAATTTTTGTTTATTTATTTTATTTTTTAACCCTAATTTAATACTTCTATTAAAATTTAAATTCTTAAAAATAGTTCATTGAAATATTCATTTTTTAAATAATTTCCTTCTTTTTTTTTAAATTTTAAAATTAAATAAACAAAAAAGAATAAAGAACACGATTAATCAAAAATTAAAAAATTTAATTTAAAAAGAATTGAATAATCTTTTCTTTCATTATTAAACACTTAAAAAAATTCTTTTCAATAATTTTTAAATAAAATAAAAAAATATTATTTATCATTTGACTCTAAAACGTGTCAAAACAAATAATATCTCCACATTAATATTTTTGAAATTAGGCAAACACATGAACAATAATAAAAAAAGAGAATTTTACATTTTTTGATAAAAGTGAACATTAAATAAAAAAAAATTTTTTGAATAAATGTTCCTCTTTAAAAAAATAAAATAATACCCCCAAAAATATATAAATATTATTTAATTTAATTTTAAAAAATTCTTAAATAATCAAAAAAAATCTTTTTATTATTTTACTTTTTATTAAAAGGTTATAAAAAATAATTAACCTTTTTATTGACCAGTTTTTTTTCTTTGTTTGCTTTTTCTTGAAGAAAACATAAAAAAAATCATACGGAGCATGGTACTCAAAAATAAACTTGCAACAAAAATATTATCATAAAAATAAATACTTTTTCTCTTTTCTAAATAAATATTAACAATAAATAAAGGAACAGTAAAAAAATCAGAAAAACACCATCAACACATAAAAATTCTATTTTTTAATATTTTTCTGTCTTACTTAAGTTTCTGATATATTTATTGTCTTACTTAAGTTTCTGATATATTTAATGTCTTACTTAAGTTTCTGGTATATTTATTGTCTTACTTAAGTTTCTGGTATATTTAATGTCTTACTTAAGTTTCTGATATATTTATTGTCTTACTTAAGTTTCTGATATATTTATTGTATTACTTAAGTTTCTGATATTTTTATGTCTTACTTATTTTTCTGATATATTTATTGTATTACTTAAGTTTCTGATATTTTTATGTCTTACTTATTTTTCTGATATATTTATTGTATTACTTAAGTTTCTGATATATTTATTGAGGAACATATATACATATACATATAAGGCTAAAAATAGGCTACTTTATATTGCGCACTTAAATTATTATTTTTTTATTATTTTTTAATTTCTGATTGAAAAAAAACTTCTCTCTCATGCGCATTTCAATTTTTCTCAATTTCTCATCTCTTTTATTTTTAATATTTTTTATTACTAATATTATCATTAAAAAAAAAGTTTTTGTTTACCTATCGGCCATAAACTTGACAATCTTTTTTTTATATATATTTTATGAATAGCTTTTTTGAATGCGTAAATCCCTTTCCTCCCTCCCCTTCTCTCTCCCCTCTCTTTTTAAAAATAATAACATGCCTTTTTTCTTTTTTTTTTAATTTCTAAAATATTTTCAATGTTAAAATATATTTTTTTGAACATTAAAACAAATTCGCCAAATTTTATTTTCAACCGTTCTAAAATTTTATTTTTCACTCCGCCTTCTTTTGATTAAATTTAAAGGTAATTAAAAGTGCTATGAAAACAATATTTTTAATATTTTTATTTTACAAAAAAATTTTTCTTTCTAACAAATTTACTCTTGTTTTTGCTACAAAATTACACACAAAAAAATTCATGCAAAAATTTATATTTTTATTTTACAAATTAAAACCACACATCAATTCCCCCTTTACAACTCCTATAAATAAATTAAATAATATTATAACAAAATTGGCCCGAAGAAAAAAATTAAAATTTTAGAAAGCACTCAATTTACGCTTTTTAATTATAAAAAAGTGGAAGTAAAAAAAAAAGACATTAATTACCAAATTAATTTAAACTATTAAAAATTAATTTTAAAATAAAAATGAATTTTTATTACCTCTCTAAAAATAAATTTTTGTAAAAAAAATTATATTTTTATCCAATTCATAGTCCAAAAATTAAAATATTTTTTTATAGTGTAACATAAATTTAACTATAATTTAAAAATCAACAAAAAAGACATATGATTGTTAAATTATTAAAAAATGTTTCCATTTTCAACCCTTAATATTTTTAATTATAAAAATGAATGATTTTTGGCCATCTTTCTTATAATCTTTTTTTTTGCGCAATATTAAAACATTTATATCATTAAAAAAATAATTAAATACTTCCCCCGCCTTTAATTTATGATTTATTTATAAAAGGATTAATTGTAAATTATATTCGCCATAATTTATATTTTTAATTTTACATTTAATTCCACATACTTAAAGTTTTATTTTTAAATTGTAAAAAAAAACATTTCTTTCTTAAATATAATTCTTAAAAGAAACTTCTTAAAAAAATTAATTCTAGCTTAAACTTGAAAAAGCATAAATAAACGATAATTAATTTTGAAACTAGAAAAATCAGAATTAATAATTCGATCTTAAGAAATCAGAATTTTATAAACTTGAAACAGAATTTAAGTTCAAACTTAAAAAAATAAAACAGAATTTTACTCTTAAAAAATCAGAATTTAAGTTTAAACTAGAAAAAATATAGTTTTTAAAAATAAAAAAAATTAAATTAATCAAAATAAAACTTTTTATACTATAACATTAAAAAATATTAATATTCACAAGACCTCGTTCCACTAATAATCAACAAACAAAAAATTGATTGCGAAACTTTTTTTTTTATTTTACTCACAAAATAAACTTTAATAATTTTAAAGAACAAAAAAAAAATATTTTAATTTTAAATTTTAATTTTTTCAGGAGAAAATGAGAAGAAATATTATTATTCCCCAATTAAGGCCTCTATTATTTTTATTTATATTTTTATCAATTTCACAAGCTCTTCCCTCAAACAATCCTCCCTCAGAACACCAAAAAAGGCTATTAAATAATAACAATGAAACACCAAAAATTGTAGATGAAAAATCTGATAATGAATTTGATCAGAATAACAACACTTCAATAATTCTTCTAAGGCCGTCTTTTGAAGAAATTGAAAATTCTTTTAATAACACTTCACAAATTGAATTAAATACTGAAAATATATCTATAAATGGTAGTGTAATATTACCAAATTCTTTAAAAGAGGAAGAAGAAGATGCAGCAACAAATAGACTAATTAGTTGTGATTTGGGAGATGATACTATATTAGATGCTAAAGAAAGTGTAGCAGTATGTGGCGAAAATTCAGAAAATTGGCATATTTATTGTGCGGGAAAATTACTTGAGGTAAGAGAGATGTTGGGGAAGAACTCTTGAAAAAAAAATCTTTTTTTTTTAGGCAGTAAATTATCATCAATTATTAGAAGAAAATGACTCAAAAGAATTTGTGGATCGTTCATTAAAGAAAAATGCAAGTATTGTAATTGAAGAATTTGACCAATTATTTGGTGAAAATATCTCTGTTCATGATATTCCAAGAGAAAAATTAAGCAAATTTTTGGAAGAAAATTTTGATCATGCGGGAGGAGAATTAAAAGAGTGCACCCCTGAGGATTGGGCACCTGTTCCAGCCGAGTTGGAAAGAATTAAAGATGATACTTTAAGAAGTTGGGCAATGGAATTAAATTCAATATGGAAAGATTTATGTAGAGTAATTCCTGAAGAGGTTTAAAAAAATTTAAAATTAATTTTAAATTTTTTTCTTTTTTAAAGATAAAAGAAACGAGAGACAGACATTCACTTATTTATGTCAAAAATCCATTTATAATTCCGGGTGGTCGATTTAGAGAATTTTATTATTGGGATGCTTATTGGATTATAAAAGGATTAATAGTATCAGGAATGACAACATCAGTCAGAATGATGATTGAGAATTTTTTGGATATTGTAGATAAATTTGGGTTTGTTCCAAATGGAGGAAGAATTTACTATAGCAAGAGATCGCAACCCCCTTTTCTTACAATGTAAAATTTACATATTAATAAAAGATTAAGTTTTAAGTTTAATCTATAATTCTGATTTTTTAAGTTTGATCTATTCTGATTTTTTAAGTTTAATCTTAATTCTGATTTTTTAAGTTTAATCTATAATTCTGATTTTTTAAGTTTAATCTTAATTCTGATTTTTTAAGTTTAATCTATAATTCTGATTTTTTAAGTTTAATCTTAATTCTGATTTTTTAAGTTTAATATATAATTCTGATTTTTTAAGTTTAACTATAATTCTGATTTTTTAAGTTAAACTATACTTCTGATTTTTTAAAGTTTAATATATACTTAATTCTTTTAAGCTTAAACTATTTAATTAATATAAATATATTTAGGATGGTATACGAATATTTCGAGGCAACCCATGACTATGATTTTATAAAAAAGGCTTTACCTATATTAGAGAAGGTAAAATCACAATCTTAAAAATAAATATCAAGTATAATCTAATTTTAAAGGAAATGGAGTTTTGGACAGAAGAAAGAGGTATAGAAGTCCCAATAGACGGAAAGACTTACAGAATGTTTCAATATAAAGTTGGTTGTAACGTCCCAAGACCAGAATCTTTTTGTGAAGATGTCAGATTAGTCAAACAAAAAACAAAAGTAGAAGATAAAAGACAAATATGGAGAGATTTAGCCTCTGCAGCAGAATCTGGTTGGGATTTTAGCAGTAGATGGATGAAACATCCAGAAAAGCCTAATCTTCTTGAAATTGAAACAACAAATATTATTCCTGTAGATCTTAATGCTTATATTTGTGGAAATTATGAAATACTCTCTCATTTATATTTACAATTGGGTAAAATTTTCAAAAAAAATTTTGATAAAACAATTAATCCAATTTTTTCAGAAAACAATTCCAAAGCCTTCGAATATCACACAAAACATTACGAATTTCGTGAAAATTTCCAAAAAGTATTTTTTGTGCAACATGACCGTGAAACAGCTGGGTGGTACGATTACAATATTAGAAAGAAGGATCATAACAAAAATTTTTATGCTACAATTGCTATTCCACTATTCACTCGATGTTATCATTCCATCGATTTGCAGCAATCGGAACGAATATTTCGTACAATGGAAAAAGCTGGTGTTTTTAAAGAGCCGGGTGGCATTCCAACAAGGTATCAAACATCTCCGAAAATAAAAATAATAATATTTTTATTTTAAAGTATGATAAATAGCCATCAACAATGGGATTATCCTAATGGATGGCCTCCACTTAATCACATGATTATTGAAGGTCTTAGACGGTCTGACAATAAATTGTTTGTTCATTTTTTTAAAATTTAATAAATAAAACTCCTATTTTTAAAAATAGAATGCAGAAAAAAGCTTTTTGGTTAGCCACAAAATGGGTATTAAGCAATTATCGAGTTTATCGCAATGATAGTCCAAAAGGAAAGATGTGGGAGAAATATGAAGTAAATAAGTTTAAACCAAATAAAGGAGTTGGAGGAGAATATCAAGTTCAGGTAAATTAATTTAATTTAAAAAAGTTAAGATTGATCTCAAAAATTTTTTAATAATAAAAAAGTTAAGATTGATCTCAACCTTAATTTAAAAAAAGTTAAGATTGATCTCAAAAATTATTTAATAATAAAAAAGTTAAGATTGATCTCAAACCTTAATTTAAAAAAAGTTAAGACTGATCTCAAAAATTATTTAATAACAAAAAGAAGTTAAGATTAATCTCAAAAATAATTATTGTTTTTAAAGGCTGGTTTTGGATGGACAAACGGAGTAATCCTCGACTTGCTAACAACCTTTGGTGATCGTATAGAATTTAAAAATGATTTAGAAATGAATCCAAATGCTGTAGCAAAAGAAGTAATTAGCAATGAACCTCCAAATTTACCTGATGTTGGAGGAAATAATAATCAACCTAATATTACTACTATTACACAACAACAAAATCAAACATTAAATAATACAAGAGAAGAAACAAATTTAAGTTTTAGTAATATTAATGGTGGTGTAAATTCAGGAATTAGGTTATCCTCTTCTTCTTTAATTTTTATTTTTTCTTCTTTTTATATTTTATTTTTAATACTGGTTAGTAGTTTTATTCTTTAATTTATTAATATATTTTTACTTTAATTTTACACTTTTATTTAATTAAAAAATTATAATTTTTAGAAAATTCAGGGGAGCGGTCCCGGACATTTAAAAAATTAATTTTAATTTTTAGAAATTAAAGAAACACTCCCTTTCCTCTTCCCCAATAAAGACCGTCCCTCTCTGTCTAATATTTACCTATATTTTAGCATATTATCTTCACAAAATTTATTTTCTTCCCCTCTAACTTTTACTTAAAAAACAATTTTATGTACTAAAAAACAGCTTTATTTTTACAAAATTTTACAAAATAATTAATATTTTCTCTTCTTTCTATACAAAAAATACATTACTTAAAATTAAACACTTCTTTCCCTATTTTTCTCTTAAATTTGTATGAATATATTTGCCTTTTTTGTACACAAATATTTTAATATTATTTAATATTATTCAATTAATTTGTATATTAGTAAGGAAAAAAAAATAAATAAATAAATATTAAAAAAATTAACCAACCTCTTCCATTTTTTCCCAAAACGCAAAAAGAGAGTGATTCATCAACAAATATCCGAACTTTATATTTCCATTTAAATTCAATCAATTTATCCAAAGGGCAAATGTCTGCTGTGTTTGCATAAATACCTTCAACAACAATAAATTTTCTAATTGTACAAGACTTTTTTTTATTCTAAGAAAATTTTTTTTATTAATTTAATTAAAAAAAGGTTTAACCTTTGCTTCATAAAGTTGTTGTTCTGTCAAAAGTTTTTCAAGATGGTTCATGTCATTGTGTTCAAACCTTAAATTTTATTCTTTTTTTAATTAATTGAATGAATAATTTTTTTAATTAAAAGAAAAGGATTTTAATAAAATTGAAAATTGAGTTCAAAAAACTTTTCCCAAAAATTTAAATTCTACATACTATAGTGAAAAGCTTTAATAAAATAGGGAAAAAATTATATAAAAAAATTCCCAAAATAAGCGTCATATTTTTTTAATTTTTAAATTAGTCTGACCAACTAAAAAATAAATTTTCCAAAAAAAATTAAAAAAAATAAACCAAATAATTCTGCTTTTTGAAGCTTCAAGTCCTTTTTGAATAGAAAAATTGCAACATTTATCAACAAAAATTAAATCATCTTTTTTTGAATATGCCGGAATAGCACTAGCAATTGTTGCAAAACCATAACTATATAAAATTGCTTCTTCACAACCCAAAAAGTCTGCCAATTGTTTTTCCAAGTTTAAATGAACATCTACTGTTCCATAAAAATTACGAGGACCACAAGAGCCTACTCCATATTTAAATATTGTATTTTTTGCTGCTTCCTTTAAATATGTAGAAGAAAATATATATTTTTTTCATTTAAATAATTTTTAACCTCAATTCGTTCATTTCCAATTAATCCATAAAAATCAGAGGAAAGCATATTCAGACAGTCCTTTTCATTTATTTTTATATATTTTGTTATTTTTCTAAAAAAGAAAAATAAATTTCTTAAATTAAATATTAAAAATACCCTTCAATTGTGCAAGGTTCTCGTATATTTGAATCAGAGATTTCAGGAACTAGAGGAATTGGTTCCCAAGCAGATATTCTAACATCCATTTCCTATTTATTAAAAAATAAAATTTAAAAAATATTTAAATGTACAACTAGTTACAAAAAAATTAAAAGGACCACCCGCCAATCACTAAAGAAAAAAGAGAAAAACTCATTTTTAACTTTAAAAGCTGAAAAGTTCCCATTTTTAAAGAAAATTAAACCTCTTCAGTCATTAATTGTTCCCTTTTTCTTTTAAATTGTAAACGAGACTTCCAATAAACAAAAGAGCCAAGTACAACGACCATTAAAAGTGACCAATTCCGTAATGCAAAAGCTGCAGCAAAAAGAATAAAAATAAGAAAATAGCTTCCAAAAAGGTTCATTTTCTTCATTTCTGTTTGAAAAAGATTAACAATTTAAATTAAAAAAGTATTATATTTACAAAAAATATTTAAAATAAACGAATAAAATATAATTGCGATCAAAAGTTATCACATTTTGTCTTTAAAAATTAAAAGTAGAAAAAAATCAAGAAGAAAATCGTTTTGTCCAAATTCTCGCCACTTTTTCAAATTCCTCAAATTGGTGAATATATTGATTAGCAATGTGAGGGACCAAACTATTATGTGGATTACAAGAATAAAATAAAGAAATCAACATCTGTAAAAGATAAATTTAAAAAAAACTTTAAAGAAATAAAATTACTTTGAGAACATCAACTACTCCCATAGAAGATGACCAATTTTGTTTTAAGCCCATACAAACTTGTCCTTGACTTAAATCAAAAGATTAGTAATAAAAAAAGAATAATTATCATCTTATTTTAATTTAAAAGAATCCAAACCTGTTTATATTACAGTGATAAATTTTTGTACGAAAAATCACTTCAGGCGGAATGAATGGATAATTGACTCCAAATATTAATTCAACAAAAAATATTCCTGTTGTATAAACTGTGTCGGGAGGACCTTGCAAAACAACAGACCATTTAAATATACTTTCACTGCTAGGAAAAGCATGACAACTGAAATACTTAAAATTTAAAATAAAAATTTAAAAATCATGCCCAGGTAAAGAAGTTTTATTCAAATGAGAAAGTTCAATAAAAAGTCTGCGACTTGGAGAGCATTGTGGTATATTAAAAAGAGGTGTTCGACTAAAAGAATTTGTAGAAGACGGCGTCTAAAAAAATGAAATACCTATTAAATAAATATTAAAAAATACGTTAGAATTATCACGAAGGACACTAGATTTACTAACTGTTTGAGACAATCCAACTGCTGCTTGAACTGTACCAGAACTTGAGGGAAGATAACAATTTGAATTCATCCTTAAAAAGAGAAAATTATTTTAAAAAAATGAAGATTTAAAAAATCCTCGAGCAATTTAACATTATATACATTAGACATTTTAAATTAGTTGACAAAACGAAATGAAACATAACAAAAAGAGTCTGAGATTCAGCGCGCGAAAAAAACGTTAGAGAAAAAATAGTACACTTTAGAGAAAGAAAGTAAAAAAGAGCACTATCTTGTGGAGAATCACGCTAAATGTTATTTTCAATCAAAGTAAATTTTTGATCTAAAGTTTTTTATGTTTCTGTAGTTCTTGAATTTAATTTTGAACAAAAAAACGATCAACATTATTTGTCCGTAAGCAAGAAGTCTACTCATGTTTAATGTTGATGACTTTCCTGTATTGGCGAGTTCGCTCGTTCATAACAGTCAACAACCACAGGTTTTTAAATCTTAAATTGGTTTAGTTTTTATTTTGTTTATTTAGAAAAGTGCCTCATTGTTGAATGACGAATTGAAATGTGTACCTGAAAAAAGACCAGTAGTGGCTAATGTTATCTCTGAAAATGTAGGAATACAGACCCATCCTGACGGTTATTTTTTTTTTTGAAATTATTTTACAAACATATATTTTTCAGGCCGTGTTACAAACATTCCACCAGGGATGCTTAATGACCAGTTTGAACATTTAAATTTTTAATTTTAAAAAATGTTTTTTATTTCAAAGATTTGGTATGGCTGGATTGCTTACATTTTTGATAAAAATAGAAAGTTCGCCATCAATAGTTGGACTTGCCTTAGGTCACGACTTGACAAATTTTGGATTAAATTTAAATACACCAAAGTAATTTATCAAAAAAACTGTTAATAATATATTCTACATATTTTATCAGAAAAAATTTGTTCCAAACATTTGGTGGTCCATGGGCTGACTTTTCTTGCCGAATTCAGGATTTGGATGCAAAAGTACCTGAAGAATATTTAACTAATGCTACAATAAGGGACAAATTACCAAATATTAAATTAAATAAATTACATGAGGATGTTCTCTTCTACCTCTTTTATAATTGTCCTGGTGAAGTTTATCAAGTTGCTGCTGCTTCTGAATTGTTTGTTTTTTTCAAATTAACTTTAACTAAAATTTGTGGAATATTTGACAGATATGCTCGAGATTGGCGGTTTCATAAAATTGAACGTTTTTGGCTACAAAGAGCTGCTTTTTCTTCTCTACCCGGAGTAATTGACGGCACTTATGAAAAATGTCAATATAATGCTTTTGACCCGATCCAATGGAGAAAGGTTATTTTTAAAATATTTTTTTTATAAACTTAGTAGTTTTAGGTACCAAAAGAAATGGTTTTAGAGTATAAAGATTTGGAAGGAAAGCCATCAGTTCCAGGGACAAGCCATCAACAACAGGCACAACAAAATCGACAACAACAGCCACCACCTTCGTTTCAGCAACAGCAAAATCCATCAACAAATATAATAACCACCACTTCTTCTATGCTGAAAACAATGGATGGAAATATTAATAATAATAATGGTGGTCCTCTTCCTATATCTTCGTATTTTTTAATTTTATTTTTTTGCCTTTTTGTGCTTTATTAAATCAGAATTTTTTTGGAAACTATTTTTCTTTTAATTAATTAATTTTATTTATTTAAATTAGTGTGTTGAATCAACTAAAAAGAATTTCAAGTGGTTTGACTATTCCACGACCAGAACTCCGCCTTCTTTTAAGTGTTCTTCTCGAAAACCCTGAAATTTTTGCTCAGTTGGATGAATCAAAACAGGTTTTTTTAATTTAAATTTGATTGATTTAAAATTAATTTAATTTCAAGTTTTTTGATTTTATTCAATATGAACCTGAAATTGCTGGAATTTTGCTTGCTTTTCAATTAATATATGAACCATCAAATTATCGTTCAAACGTTGAAATTCTTTTAAATATGAGTATTGATGTTTCGGTTCTTGTAGCGATTAATAAATTTGTTCAACTTTGTGAATATAAGGTTTTTTGAATTTTTGGGTTTATTGGTCCTTTTTTTAAATAAAAAATTTTTTAGTATTAAATTTTTTTATTTAGAACATTAAAATTCCTAATGATTTTTTGCTTAAACTCATTTCTGTTTGTATTTCAACATGTGAAAAAGGATCTTCTAATGGTTTGACGGCTACAGATCGCTTAGGTTTTCTTTTATTAATTTATTTTCTTTTTAATTTTAGTTCGTATTGTTTGTGTGTTTTTTAATGCTTTGCTTGATCTGAGGTACTTTGATGTCTCGGTTGGTTTTTTTTAATTAAATAATTAATTTTTTAAATTAATTAATTAATGTGCCTTTCGATATATCTTTTACCTTTTTATTTAAAAAAAAATAAATTTCAGCCAGTTCGTTCAGAAATTCAAAATTTTGCCTTCTCATACCTTTCGCTTAAAGAAGCGTCACAGCTATATCAAAAGACACTTCATCTTTGATTAAAAAAAATATATTTATACAAGAATTCTAACTTACTCTTTTATCTAAAAATCTTTAAAAAAAACCCCCTAAATATATTGGGAATAACAAAAAAATTAAAAATTACTCTTAATTAAACTTTGTTAGCTTAAAAATATTATTTTTTGTTAATAATGAAAAATAAATTTTTAATTTTTTGTTATACGTAATTATCTCAATTTTTTCTCTTTTTTAGATCTCTCATATTTTTTTTTAAATTTTTTTCTTCCCCCTAGTCTTCCCGTCTCACACCCCAATTTTTGCAAATTTTAAAGACTAAACAAAATATGAATTTAGTTTAAAAAAATAAAATTTTTAATTAGAAAAAGTTTTTTGTGAGTAAAAAAGAAAGAATTTTTTTTACTAACGTAAAAATAAGAAAAAATCGTTTTGACCATCGAAAGATATCGAACTTTGGTCGACTTTGGGTTTAGTCGGGCGCGTTCGCCACTACACCGTGCTATTGACCAGTGAATATTTTTTAAGTTTTAAGTAAATATTAGTATTTTTATTATTAAAAAAGGTTATTAAGATATATTTACAAATTTTAATATTTTTTTAGGCAGAAAATTATTAAAATTTTTTTTAAAAAAATATTCTAGTTTTTTATATTTGTCGTCCATTCAAAATTTGTTTCTTCGTTTTTTATTTGTTTAAATTGAATATTATTATTATTTTGTTGATTAATTTGTGAAATAATTATTTTTTCTTCTTTAATAAAAGAAGAGGAATTAGAGGAAATTCTGTTTTTTTGTAATTGTGATGGTAATATAACAAAATTATTATTAATATTTGTTGGTTTTTCTCTTTTACGCCATTTTGCTCTTCGATTTTTGAACCAAACCTTAAAATTAATTTTTTCATTTTTATCAAATTTAATTCCCTAAGGGGTTTATTTCATTTTTTCTTTTATTTTTGAGTTAATTATAAAGCTAAAATTGAATTAAATAAAAATACTTATTAAATTTATTTTTATTTAAAATTGAATTAAATTAATTAAATTATTTACCCTAATACATTGTTCATTTAATCCAATAGAACGTGAAATTGCTGCTCTATTACTAACATCTGGATATTTATTTTTAGAAAATAAACTTTCTAGTTCATTTAATTGTTGTGTACTTTAAAATATTATTTTTATTTAAATTTTTTATTTTTTACCTAAAATGTGTTCGTTGTCTTCTTTGTTTTGGTAATTCTTGTGTTGTATTTTTAATATTATTATTTTTGTTTTTCTTTTTTAAATTTATTTGATTTTTTTGTTTCTTTATTTTTTCAGTAGGTACATTTTCTTAAAAAAAAATAAAAAATTTATTTCCTCGAATACTTAATTATTTTGGGTAATTAATTGAGGAAGTACATGACTTTAGGCGGTGATGGGAAAGTTCCAAAATTTCTACGGAACTAGTTCTAGTTCAGGAACTGTATTTTTAATTTTCATACCTAGTTCCAGTTCTGGAACTAGGTATGAGGTTATGAACTAGTTCCAGACCCAGTTCAAATAATCAACCAGTTCCATAGTTCCAGAAATTTGGTAGTTAGAAGTTCCATTTCCGGAACTTTCCCATCACTGGGTAATTAGTGGTTATAATGCTTTATCTCTTTTGTGTCCTTTCCTTCTTCTGTTGGGACCCCTATATCCCAAGGGGTGAAATTATATCCCTGAACTAGTCTTTACTTTTATTAGAAGATTTCTTTTCATTTAATTTTATGTTAGAATTATGTGAAAAGGTTGAAGGAAAATTATTTTGAAAAGATTGAGTTGAACTTGCTAAATAATAATAATAAATTTTATTTAAATTTTAAAAATAAAGAATTACCATTATTTTCAATTAAAGGAATAGTAGGTTTAATACAATTTAATCTAATAATTTCATTATTAGAATAATCAATTAAATCATTACAAAATTCTAAAGGTGAAAGATATGAATAAGGTTGTTGTATTAAAATATTATTATTATTATTATTAAATTGAGAAGAATAAGAATTAAAAAATAATTGTTGTTGATTAGGTTCTTGATTATAATTAAAATTATTTGAAGAAAATGATGTTGTTAAATAATTATTTGTATTTGTTGTTCCAAAAAATGTTTGTTGATTAGATGAATTTAAAGAATTTAAAAAACAATTATTTGTTTTTAAAAAACAATTATTTGTATTATTATTATTTGTTGTTGTTTTAATAGGTAATTGTTGTTGTAATTGTTGTTGTTGTGAATTTTCCCAACAATTAATTGTTGTTGGAGTATATGTTGGTGAAGAAAACATCATTTTTTAATCTTTTTTAAGGGCGTGGACTTTTTTTTACAAAAAAAAAAAGATAATCCAAAGGGGTTTTTATTATTATTTAATCCATTTGGGGATCTCTCTTAACCCAAAGAATATTTTTTTAAAATTATAAGGGGTATAAGCTTATTTATTTTTTTAATCTTCTCCTCTTGTAAATTAGTAAAATTGAGAAAACTTTTAAAAAATAGAAAAAAGGAAAAAAATATTAAAAATAATGCCAAGTAGAGGGAAAATTCTTTTTATTTATTTTTAGCTAATTTTACAGTAATTTTATAAAAAGAGGTTTATGAAAGAAAGGCGAATAAACAAAGCTTTCTTTTCAAGTTTAACCCAAAAGATCACCTATTTAAAAGATAAAAATAGGTTTATTTATTTTTTGATATTTTGGGTTAATAACTTTTTTTACAAATAAGGAAAAAGTTAAAAAAAAATAAAAAAAGAATTATTAAGACATCTGGCCAAATAAAATTAATGTTTATAAATATTTAAAATTTATAAATTAATTAAAATAATATATTTAAGATCATTTCAATCCGATTTATTTATTTTTCTCTTCTTTATCATTTATTAGCTCTACAGTTGACACATCCGTACACTAAGGGATTGGGGTCTAATAATAATAATTATTATTTTTTATATTCAATGTGCCCTTATATACGGATTTCTTTATATCCGATGTGTCTTTATAACGAGAGTCTCTATTCTTATCATTTTCCATTCCATCATTTTTTTTATTTTGACAATTTTACTTCCTTTTTAAGTACAAAATTTGGCGCTTTTAAATTGTATAATAATTAAAGAAAATCTGAAAATAAAAAGAGAGAAATAAGCCGAAAAGTGTAATTCATCAATTTGTGTTTAAAAAATAAAAAGCCATATGCCATTATATTTGGTTATAGTAATATTAAATGCCGAAATAAAAAGAAGAAATTTCTTTTTAAATGAGAAAAAATAAAAAAAGAAAAGATTAAATATTTAGATGAAAAAAAAGAAAAGAGGGTAGGTAAATTAACAAAAGTTTAAAAAAAAAATTTAAAATATTCATTCCCCCAATTTTTTTTTAATTTTCAAAAATTTTTATCTCGAGGTTCCTCTTTAGGTTTTGGCTCGTCCATAGCTCATTCTATTCAGAATTTGATCCTCTTTCGAATGATACTATATCATCCAAAACTCTACGATAGAAAAATGTTAAATAAATTTTTAAGAATATATCCCCCTTAAAAATAAAAGTAAAACTTTTCTCTTTTTTTACGTGTAACACTTGGCCTAATAATCCGATTATAATTTTTCTTATAGAAAAAAGTAAATAAACATGTATGTAAATAAAGGAAAATTATTTGTTAAAATATTTATAATTTTTCTTTATTTTTTTTATTTTTAAAGATTTAAAAAATATTAAAATATTTTTAATAATGCCAGTCATTTTTTTTAAATTTTATATTTTTTTTCAAAGTTTTCATTATTTTCTCCCTCTTTTTCACACATTTATATACAATAAAAAAATAAAATATAAGAAGAATAACCGGTCACCACCACTTCTTTTTTTCTTTTGTTTGGCCAATCGCTCATAATTTTTATTTTTTTTTGTTGTTTGAGCTCATCCGCAATCTCTTCACCTCTCTTAAAAAAAATAAAATAAATAAAGGTATATAACGGCTTAGTCAACAAAAGTAACATTAAAATATATAACAAAAGACTAAAAAGCGCATGTCTCTCTCATTCTGAATATTATATTGATCCTTAGATTTGTATTTTTTGTCTCTGTTGTCTCAAAAAAGTAAAAGTTTATTATTATTCCCTTTTTAAATGTTTTACACTCTTCCTTTCTCTGTTTTTATAGCTAAAGATTAATTAATTTGTTTCTCTGTTTTTATAGTTAATTAAATTGTTTTTAAAAGAAACAAAACAGAGAAATGAGGGAAAACTTAAACTGTTCTACAAAACATAAAAACAACTAAAAAAGGAATAACAGAGCAATTTTCTGGTGTTAGACACAACTTTTCCGGAATGAAGTTTAAAGCAAAACACAACTTTTCCGGAAATAGAAAAAGCATTTGTACAATTCTTAATAGAATACTACTTTCTCTCTTTCTCTTCCTTCTTTCTAATTATCCATCGCATGCCCAACAACAATGCCCGACACTTCAGTCTCCCTGTAAATGTGCTCCTTCAATTTATGAGCCTATAGCTATTATTTGTGAAAAGGCAGGAAGTTTAGAAAATGCTTTAAGAGCAGCTCAGCCTGCCAGGCATTTATCAATTGATTCACTAAGTATTTTTGATACGGCATTGCCTTCTTTGACAGCAAATGCTTTTTATGGGTGGACTGTAAGTTTTTTTAATTAATTAAAATTGAAAGAAAGTTATTTTTAAGATTTTTCGACTTGTCTTAAATCGCAACACTCTGTCACACATTTTGGATGGAGCATTTAATGGTGCACTGCTTGATTCACTTGTAGAATTAGATCTTTCAGAAAATTCTCTTTCTCAAATTGGTTCTCAGGTTTTTTTAAAAAATATGTTTTTTTAATAATTAAAAAAACAGTCTGGCGGATTGTCACAACTACGTAATCTTCGAAAACTTTATTTAAATAAAAATGGAATCTCCCAATTACCAATACAACTATTTTCTCAATTTTCAAGCCGTGAAACACTATTAAAACTTGAATTGAGAGGAAATCGTTTAACAGACCAATCACTTTCTTCTTTACAAAGTAGTGATGGAGGAGGTGTTTTTTCTCCTCTAAAAAATTTGCAAGAACTTAGTTTGGAGACAAATCAATTAACGATGATACCAAGCACTTCATTATCTGTACAAAAAGAAACACTTGTAAATTTAAATTTGGGATTAAATCAGGTTTTTTTAAATTACTATTTTTTTAATTTAAAATTTTTTAGATAAAAGAAGTACCTATTAGTGCATTAAATTTTCCTCAGGTTTATTTTAACAAAATTTAATTTAATTCTTTAATTTTTTTAGTTAAGATCTTTATCACTAGAATTCAATTGTTTGACTGTTATTGTCCCCCAAGCATTTCAACATGTTCCAAAACTTGAATATCTTTACTTGACTGGAAATAAATTTCCTGCTTGGTCTCCTGAAATGTTTCGGTTTATTTTTTTAAATTTTTCTTTTCTTTAAATTTTGTTCTTCAAAGTTTTATTCCCGAATTAAAAACTCTTGGAATTGGGGAAACCCCAATTTCTGTGATTCCTTCAAATGCATTTGTACACACTCCGAATTTGATGCGTTTGGAAATGTCTGAAGCTGCTGTGGTTATTTTTTTTTAAATTTATTTTTGAAATTTATTTTTTTAGGACACGATAGAGGTTGGAGCATTTCAAAGAACTCCAATGATTCAAGCAATTGTTTTAAATAAAAATAGATTGACCAAGTTTGTTTTTTAAAATGATTATTATTATTTTTGAAGAATTCGTAATGATATGTTTCAAGGATTGCAAGAACTTTATTCTTTGGATTTACAAGGAAATCGTTTAGAAGAAGTTGAATCTAAAGGTTTTGCTAATTTACCAGCACTTAGACATCTTGATATCAGGTTTTTCTTTTTTCTCTTAGATATTCTTATTTTATTTTTCATTATTTTTTCATTTTTTTAGTTATAATCTTCTTCAAACATTACCTATTGATACATTTGATGGAACATTTGAACCAGTAAGTGATGATAGACGAGTAATTTATGCATGCGGTTTGTTTTTATAAATTAATTTTTTTATAATTTTCTTAAAGAAAATCCTTGGCTTTGTGATTCCAAGTTAGAATGGTTTAGACAAATGTTAAGAGATAATTTGGACATTGACATTGGTAAATTTAATTTTATTGAAGTTAATTATTCGAGGGAAATCTTAAAATATTTTTTTTAAAAAGATAAACCAGGATGTGTAGCTGCTTGTGGACAAAGCCCTAACAATTGTCCTCCTGAAGGAACTCCACTCAGAGCAGTAGATTTTTGCCCTTCTCAAGAGGGAACAGTTGAGCCTATGCCTTTAGTTGGAACAGCTCTTTCACTTGTTGGATGGATAATTTTAGGTTTATTTATTTTTTAAATTCCCGTTTTTTTACTCTTATTTTTAGTAACTATAATGACCGTTCTTCTAATAAGTATTTTTTTGATGGCATTAATTCGTTATGGAATGAGTCATAGAAGGAAAAAACTTAAAGATGCAGAAATTGAGGATGAACAGAGGATTATGTCTTCGGCATCTGCAGGTTTATATTTAAGAGAAGAGTATTTTTTTAGTATTGAGACCTTAAATTTTATTCTGAGTTTATGAGAGTGGAAGACCTGAAAGAGTCTCTGTTAGGGAGTCCTTACTATTAGAGAATTTTTCATTAAAAAGTTTCTTTTTAATTTAGCTGCTTCCGCCTACCATGGCTCTACATTGCCTAGACACAATTATCACCCATCTACCTTTTATGGTTCTCCAGCTGGAGTAGATTTGGATTTACCACCTGCACATAATTTAGAAGAAAGGCATCATCATTATTTTCTTTAAATTTTTAATTGATTTTTTAATTTTTATGTAAATAAATGAAAATGCTCAAAAATATATTTTAATTTTTTAATTAATGATTATTGGCGGCCTTTTGAGCACGCTGCGAATAATGAGTTTTCGCCAAGATCAAGTTCGGGGTTAATATGCAGTTTTTCGTGTTTATATGTACAGTAAGAAAGCATGGCGTTAAAACGGCTTTAAATTATATTTTTGTTAATTATAAAAGCCGTTTCAGCGCCGCGGATAAAGTGTCTTTTCTTACTGTATTAGTTGAAAGTTATTTATATTTAATTTTTGGTAAAATCAATATATCGATTTTATTGATTTTTTATAATTTTGAAAATGTAAAAAATGGAGGAAAACTGGCCGGTGGATTCGCTGATGGACGAGTTTTCATCAACAGACGATTTTCTCCCACGGACGAGTTTTATCTCACCAGTGAGTTTCATCGGAGAGTTTTCTCTCATGATCAGTTCATGAGTGAGTTTTCGTCTATGACCGAGTTTCGCGCCCATGACCGAGTTTTGCGCCCATAGACTATTTGAACGTCCATAGACTATTTGAACGTCCATGACCGAGTTTCGCGCCCATTCGCCATGACCGAGTTTTCGCCTATACCGAGTTTTCTCGTCGGTCATGAAAACGGTCATGAGTTGTTATGAAAACGGTCATGAAATACTACTTTAAAATAAACTTGAAAAAAATATTTCGATTCAGCTTCTCTAGCTCTATTAAATATCCTTTTTTAGGCATACATTGTCATATAAAATTTATGATACTGTACAAAATCACGCAAAAATTAGACAAAAATTTATTTATTAAATAAATTATCTGAACAAGTTTTAAAAGAATATACATTCTAATTGTAAGGCTAGAATGCCAAAAGTTAAAAAACAACAATCAATCAATCCTATTTGTCATTTTAACGGGTATAAGTGATGTTTAAAATTTTAAAATAAAAATATATACAAAGAAATTAGTAAGGCAAGAAAGCAATAATAAAATATTAAGTGTTGAAATCCTGAGAAAATAAAGAAAAAAAGGAAAAGATTTTAAAAAATTTAAAAAAAATAAAATGTTATTTCCCTTCGATACTTGATTGTTCCCCACTTTCAGCTTTTTCCTCAGAAATTTTTAATGTTGGTATTATTGATGTAGATGAACACTTATTTTTAATATTATTTTGTTGTTCCTAAAAAATTAATAAAACAAAATAATATTTGCGGATTAAATTTGCGGACAGTTACCAAAAAACAAATAAATTCCAAGAATTCCCCAAAACTTCAAAAAAATTAAAAAAAAACCTGTTTTCTAACATTTTCACCATCTATAATAGATAAAGATTTTGGGCGCATCAAAATTCGACGAGTAAGACGGCGGAGACGACGAGTAGTAGGAGGAGGTAATGTTTGGGATGTAGAGCCATATAAAGTTTGAGTTCCAAAATTATTATTAATATTATTTGAAATAGTAGGTGAAATATTACAAGAATTATTTGATTCACGTCGCATTTCTAAAAATTGATTTAAAAAATTTGAAAATTCGCAAATTATTTTTGCAGACAAAACTTGTAGAATTTTCAATAAAAACAGAAAATCAAAATTTAATTTTTGATTCAAATTTTTAAAGACAAACAAACTTTTTTCAACATGTTTTTGATGTCTATACTGATGATATATTTGACGCCATTTTTCTGCAGCTTCAGCCGTCATTTTAGGTGCCGTCATTCCTAATCTTCGGCCCATCAGGTTTTCGTGAAGATTTCGACATACCTTTTGAAAAAAATTTTTTAATGTTTAAAAACTAGTAAATTAATTTTTAAAATATTTTAGAAAATTTAATATATTGTTAAAATATTTTTAAAGCATTAAAAACAGAAATGTCCGTCAATAGGATTCGAACCCGCAACACCACGCCCATAACTAAAACTTTTCCAACTTAACCAAACACTAACTTTTTATTTATTCGTTTTATATCAACATATTTAATTAAAAATAAAACCTTGTAATGTATTCCAATTAATTCAACACCTCTAACCCAAAGAATATATCCGCGGCTTACTGGACGCCTTTGTACAGCCATTGAAGTATTTTGTTGATTTTTAATGACTTTTCTTTTAACAGCAGGGATTCCTCTATAAAAAGTTAACCATTTTGGCAAAACTTTTTTTGATGGAATTGTTGCAACAATCTGTGAAACAAAGAAAATAAAAGGCTAAAAATATTAAAAAAAAAACCTGTCCTAATATTAATTCAAAAAAACCCAATCCAAAGCAAATTAGCCATTGATTTAAAGTTAGTGAAGCAGTTGAAAACCTTTATTTAAAAATTTAAATTTAAAAATTAAATTAATAAACCATTTTCCACCAAATTGAACAATAAAAATTTGTCCAATAAATGTACATATCCAAATAATACAAAACATTCGATTAGACAAAAGATGCTTTAAAAAAATAAATTAAAAAAATAAGTTTTTTTAAAAAAAATTAAACCTTAAAAACATTTCGTTCTCCATGCACTTTTCTTGAATTAATTTCATTAAAAATTGTCATCATAACAAAAGCATTAAATATAATAGTAAAATGTTCACTTGGTGGAGCAAAAAGAGGAGCACCTATACCAGAAGGAATATTTAATAAATTTGGTCCTTGAAAGACGAGAAATATTAAAATTGTTAATTGAAAGAGTGCGTGACATCCAATATTTTTTATCTTTAAAAAATTGAAACTGTTCAAAATTGTTCAAATTAATTAAAAAAAAATACCATTGTACGCGAAATTAAAGGTTTTTTGCGTCCATAAGGCTTTCTTTGTAGCAATTCTTCTGTTGGCATTTCTGTGGCTAAAGCAAGAGATGCAAGTGTGTCCATAATTAAATTCTAAAGAAATATATTTAAATTAAAAAAAATTAAATTTTAAAAAAATACAAGCCAAAGCATATGAACTGCTTTTAATGGAGAATCTCCAATTGTACAGGCACAAATAAATGCAGTTAAAACAGCTACCTTAAGAGAATTTAATTAAATAAATTTAATTAAATTAAAAAAAAACCATATTCACAGTTAACTGAAATTGTAGAAATTTTGAAATAGAATCATAAACATTTCTGCCCCACATAACAGCCTGAAAAAAGAAAAATTAAAAAAAATCAAAATTTATCCGCAATTCTAAATATTTACGGATAAATATTCCATAAAATTAAATATTAAAAAAAAAAATACTTTGACAATAGAAGTAAAATTATCATCAGTTAAAATAATATCTGAGGCTTCTTTTGCAACATCTGTGCCCGCTATACCCATAGCAAAGCCTACATCTGCTTTTTTAAGTGCAGGTCCATCGTTAGTTCCGTCTCCTGTTACTGCTACAATTTCTCTTTAAGAAAAATTAAATTATTTTAAAAATAAAAAAGAAACCTTTGTGGATTTAATTTACTATCAATTATTCCTTTAACAAGAATATATTTATCTGTAGGCTGTGCTCTTGCCAAAACACGAAGACGAGGCCAAATCTTTTAAAAAAATATTATAAAAATTAAAATCCTCAGACAATGACCAAAATCGGAACAAAAGTTCCTTGGATCAAACGTCCATTTTTATTTAAATAATTTAATTTAAATAAACCTGATCAAATTTTGCTTGATCTACTTTAGTTTGACCATCATTTTTAATTTGTTTATTAAATTCTTTTCCATCAAGTACAAGAAAATCTTCTCCAGGATTTAGAATACCACAACTAATAGCAATTGCACGTGCTGTCATTACATTATCACCAGTAACCATTCTAACCGTTATTCCTGCTCTACGGCATTTTTCAATTGCTGCGGGGACTTCATCACGGACCTTATTATTAAAATATTTTTCATAAAAAAATTTAAATAAAATAAACCGGATCTTGAATTCCACAAATAGCTAATCCAATAAGTTCAGAAGCAATATCGTGTTCATTTTCCCAATAAATGTCTTCTTCAGAATTTATTTGAATCTGTAAAACAAAAGAGAAAAAATTAGAATAATTTAATGAAAATGTGCCCGACTAATTACGAGCCATTTTGCCTCCAAATATCCCAAAATTTTAACCCATTAATTTATATTTTAAAATTAAGAAAACCTCATAATCTGTAGCAGGTCTACTACTTTTAAAAATATAATCTTTATAAGCTATAGTTATCGTTCTCAATCCATCTTCTGCCATTTTTTGAATTACTTGTCGTGAAAGACGTTCTTTACATTCAATTTTAAATTGTTCAACATTTCCATTTGATTCAACAAAAAATTTACAACGATTCAAAAGAATTTCTGATGCACCTTTACAAAAAACTCTAAAGCCAATTGATTCATTACAATTATTTTTGTTATTTTTTAATTCAATTACAGTCATCATCATTTTACGAGAAGAATTGAAGGTATAAACTAAAAAATAAAATAATAGTGTAAAAGATATTAAATAAAAAATTCTTAAGAGAACTAGTTTGGTGTAGTGGGAAAAATTTTTTGTTTAGAGGGAGATGAATGGGGTTCGACCCCGACTGAGAGAAAATAATTTTATTTTTCCAAAATAAAGTAAAAAATAACAAAGAGAATATTTTTTTAAATTTTAAAAATTATTCACAAACCTTTGTGCAATTTTTCTTCAGGAAATTCTCTTCTAATTTTTTCATAATCCCCTCCAATCCTTTTTACCCAACCAAGAAGTCCACATTCAGTTTTATTTCCCAATTGTTGAAGACGTTCACCAGACTTTTTTGGTTCAACAATCATTGAATTATATGCACAATTTAATGTTATAGCTTCACTTAAAAGTGTTGAAATTTGTTGAGGTAATTCTCCAGGAGAAGGTTGAGATTTTTCTGAATTGAATAAACGACCACAAGTAAATGATTGAACAACTGTCATTCTATTAGTTGTTAATGTTCCTGTTTTATCAGAGCATATTGTTGTTGCTTAGAAAATTAAATTTTTATTTTTAAAAATATTTATTATTTAAGGAGTTTATTGAGGTTATTTTCCTTCCACACTACATAGTAGGCTGGGAGGAACGCGTTCCCTTTATTCTATCTTCTCCCTCAAAAATTTTTTTTCTATAACAACAACGAAAAATTCTTTCAATTTTTATTTATAAAGAGGATACATAGTATCACAATTTTAAAAAATACCATTTCCCATTGTCTCACAAGCATCCAAATGGCGTACCTAAAGAATATTTAGTTAATTTTTAATAAAATAAAAATTAAAAAAGAAAACCAAATTATTATCAAGCATCATTTTGCGAACAGAATAAGTTAGGGATAAAGCAATTGCTAAAGGTAAACCTTCAGGTATTGAAATAACCAAACTTTAAGAATAAGAAAAAATAAATAAATTTTCAAAAATAAAAATATACATTGTAACAGCAATAATGAAGAATTTAACAAAATTGTGTAAATGTTCCAACTAAAAAAACAAACAAAATTTAAAAAATAAAGAACAAAAAAAAGAAAACCTTGAAAATAGAGCCAGTTTCAGAATATTCTCTAATACAATAAGGAATGACCAGAACCAACAATGCCAAAATCTTAAAATAAAAAAATAAAAACAATTCCTTAAAAAAAATAAAATAAATTACAGCAACACTAGTTCCACAATAAATTATTTGAAGGGCTAAAGCAGAAAGTTTAGTTTGAAGAATTGATTTTGAATGAATATCATCCATATTTTCATCATTTGTAGAAGAAGAAGACGAAGAAGAATGTGAAGATGAACTAGAATATGAGGAGGTGTCAGAATCTGATGAGGAAGTTGTTGAGGATATATCTGGACGGCCACCGCCTAACAACGTCCTGGAGAAAAAAATAAAAATTTTTGAAAAATTTGAAATTTTTTGACAAAATGTCCACAGACAAAATGTCCATCAAATTATTTTAAATTTATTTTTAAATTAAAATTACATTAAAATTCCAGTCTGTGAGTTAACTCCAACCGCGGTAATAACCATTTTAGCATTACCCTCCATTGCATAAGTGCCTTTAAAAAAGGAAATTTTAGTTAAAAAATGTTTAAATTTCCTCAAAATTTCCTCTAATAAATTTAAAAAAAACCTGAAAGAAGAGTAACATCTCTTTCCAAACTTTTCGTCACATATTCAGATTCTCCAGTTAAAGAAGATTCATCAACTTTAAGGTCATTACTTTGAACTAAAAGTCCATCAGCAGGAATTAAATCTCCGTATTTGACACGTGCAATGTCACCAACAAGTAACTTTAAAAAAAAATAAAAATTTAAAAATTAAAATTAATTTAAAAGTTACTTCAGACACAGGAATATCCATCGGTTCACCATCTCGAATTACTGAAAATTTTTGTCCTGTTTCGATTTTAGCTTGAAGATCTAAAAATAAATATTTAATTATAATTTAAAATTAAAAAAATACTTCTGAATTGTCTTTCCTTTGAATAATCATTTATAGCTGTTACTAAACAAACAACTACAACACATACAAGAATAGCAACACCTTCAATCCAGGCAGATTCGTGTTGTTCGTTTTTAGGTGATTGTTCAGTTGATATGTCCGGCGGTTTTATATGAGATAAGCTATTGTCTTTAATTAATAAAAATTAAGAAAAAAGGAAAAATAACTTCAACACATTTTCAAGTTCAGTTCAATTTTTGGATATTTTCCCTGGTTTTACCCATTCAAAAAGTTCAAAAACTATCCTTAAATTTCTCTGTAATTTTTTGAATTTCTCCTACCCATCTCAAAAATAAAATTCAAATTAAAAAAATATACTCGGTAAAGTAAAAGGTAACGGTTTGGCTGAGGCATTCCAACTTCTTTCTCTTCTAATAGCATTTATAACTTCAGTTTCATTTAAACCTCCAAATAATTGTGTCGTCGATATATTTCCTCCAAAGTCAGTGCTGTTATTATTATTTCCTCCAACAACAACACCTCCACCTTGGCCAGGCTCGACAAAGGACAATAATAAAGAGACAAAACCTGCTACTATCAAAATGATCAATGTTGGATCCTTTAAAAAAAATTAAAAAAAAAATATTTAATTTAATTTTATGTCTCATTAATCATTTAATTTTGCAATATTTTAGAGGAAATTTTATCAAAAAAAATTGTTTACCAATTTAATTTAATTTTTTATCAGTTAAAGAGACTTTTAATAACTAAATAAATATATTTAAAACGTAAACAATCTCAAAAAAAATTTTTTTGTCAAATTTTCGACATCATTAAAAATCACAAAAAATATAAATATTCTTGTGTGACATATAAGTATAAATTTTAAAAATATAAACCTTGATAGCATCGAAAAGAAGACGCAAAAATGGTTTTGCTTTTGTACTTGGAATTGTATTAGATCCATACTTTTCACGTCTTTTAGCCAATTCTGGCAATGTTGAGTCTGATGGCAATCCACGGAGGGGATCAACGCCCATACGATTACAAAGTCCTTCAATTCCACCAAAGTCTTCATTTAACTAAAACAAATTTATTTAAATTTTTAAATTTAAAAACCTTCAAAATAGTTTCAGTTCCACGTGATTCCATAAATTTACAAAGTATTTGTCTACTTGGCCAACTTGAAGACATATCTTCTTTAATTCCAACAGATTTTGAAGGCTTTCTTTGTTGACGTATTGGACCCAGTATTTTCTGAAGTTTGTTATTCTTTTTGAATAAATTCATTTTTTTCTTTAATTTTTAAAAAGACAAATTTGTGATTAATAAATGTATATTTGCTCTTGATTAAAGCAAAAAAAGAGTAGCAGAAAAGCAGAAAATTGATAGAGAAAAAGGCTAAATATATTTTACTACTAAAAATGAACACTGTGAAAAAATATTTATAGCAAAAGTAACAAATTTGTTTACTTGATATTTATTTGAAATAATATTTAAGGTAAAAAAGAAAAAATCGAAGACAAAATAAATTAATTTAATTAAGGTTATTAATCATTTATTTAAAATATAATTATTATTCTTTGCTCATATTTTCACATTTTTTAAATTAATTAAAAGAAAAGAGTGTAATGTTTATTAGATCAACAATAAAAATATCAACACTTTTGCTTAAATTTTGTTTTTCGATTAAATTATAATAAAGTGGCTGACCCATCCCAGGAAATAGCCAAGCATTGGGTGGGATCGATCCTGAGAGCTATCGTCGAAAATGGGGCTTTAACCCACTCAACCATACTACCGCTTACCTAGAAAACTTTTCTTTTCATTTATATTAGCTAGGCTGGAAGGAAACCGCCGGCCTAATAATATATTTTTAAGCTTAAAAAACTTGTTTTGAAGTGTTTAATGTTTTTTAAATTTATTTGTATTTTATAAAGTTTAGATTAAAATTCTGATTTGTGTTTTAATATTTATTTAATTCTCTCTAACTGGAATTTAGCCAAAGTGTTGATCTATAAGTAGAAAATTACGAAAAAATGAGAGAAAATTATTACGAAAGAATTTTTGACTAAAAATTGATTTTATTATTTTAATATATAAATTAAACATATGATATTTAAATGATATATTAATATTTAATTAAGTTCGTTCGCGCAGTCTGAGAAAATATATTACGAATTTAATAAAAATAGAAAAAGAATCTTTTTAAATATTTAAAGAAAAAAATAAAAAAATTTATTTTTAGGGTCAAAATGAAAGAAAAAAAATCAAAAACAAACAGAAAGAACACTTAACTTTAAAAATAGTTTAAAAGTAAATTAATAGGATTTGAAAAGACTTAAAAAAAATGTCTAGAAAATAGAGTAAATAAACAAAAATAAATATTTTTTTAAATTAAAAAAAACCTCATTTCCTTCCAATTTGTTATTATTATTATTGCAATTATAATAAAGACGAGAATCACCTCCTTTTCCTCCTCCACCATCATTAAAGACGTTTCGAGTTGTTGAACCAGTCAATTTATCTTTTTCATTTAGCACAGAAATATAAGAAGGCCCATTCTTTTCGAAGACTTTCATCTTCTAATTTTAAAAATATTTAAATAATTAGAACAAATCTAAAATCTAAAAATTATTCTATAAAAATATTGGGGGAATATTCCTCATTTTTTTTTTAAACTAATTCTCTAAAAGTTTGTTCCAAAAAAGGATTTTATATTCTCAAAAATATTCTTTTCTTTTTTAAGTTTAAAAAATCAAATGATATTTTTTGGAACAACAAAATACTAAAATATTGGATAATCTGTCACAAGGTATTTAACCTTTATTTTTTTTTTAAATCCCAAAAGAATTGGGGAATTCCCTACTTAAACAAAATAAAAATTTCCCCCAACTTTTAAAAGAAAATTAAAAAAAAAAAGAAAACCTTTTTTAAATTGTTTTGACGAGCCTGGCCCAGGCTTTAGTGAACGTTAGTTGAAAATTAATAAAAGTCTCTCCTTGCTAAAAATAAAAATAATTATTATTTATTTATTTTTAAAAAATAATAAAAATATGACTAATATATTTATTTAAACAAGAAAAGAAAATTAAAAAATAAATTTTATTTTTTAAAGAAAAAAGTTGAAGGGGAGAGGACAGGAGAAAGAAAAAAAAAAATAAAAAAGAAATTTTGTTGGATGGACAAATAAATATTTTAATTTTTGGTTTTTACAAAAAACATAAAATGTGACAAATAAAAACATAATAATTTTAAATAAAAATAAATAAAATTATTTTAGAGGAGAGAAGATTGATTTTATATATTTTTACACTGTTTGGGGATAAAAAATAGTTTTTTTTATAAAAATTAATCCTAAAAAAAAATAAATAAAATGTGTTGGGGAAAAATAAAAATAATTTACATAATCTTATTAAAAATTAATTTTTTTTATTTTATTTAAAATTTTTTAAATAATAATAAAGTTTGTCACTACTCCAATGGGAGAGGTTTTTAGATAAATTTTCTGCAAAAATTAAATTTTTTATTTTTTTATTTTAATTTAACGAATAGTAAATAATTGAAGAAAAATGATAAAATTAATATTTAAATTATTTTTTAAAATTTAAAAAAAAATAATTTTAAAAAAGAACAAATTCGTCGAATAATTAAAAAAAAAGTTTTAATTTTATTGAGAAAATTTAAATAAAAATATTAGATAAAAATAATATTTTTTCTTGAAGTCAAAAGAAGAAGAAAAAAATAAATTTAGAGAGTAGTGGACTTTTACCTATTTTTTGACTTTTTTTAAAGATAAAAATAATTATTTTTATCAATTAAAAAAAGATAAAAATATTTATAAAAACAAAAAAAATATTTTTTTTCTAATAATTTTAAGGATGCGCTTTTTCCTTTCATTTTAAAAATTCAAAAAAAATATTTAAATTTTCTTTCAATTTAATTTTGGCTAATTTTTCTATGAAAAAATTACCAAAAATAAAAAACATCTAATCTTAAAAGTGATAAAACACTAAAAATAAATTAAAACATAAATATAATATTAGGAACGTATATTTTAGGTCATCGATTTAAAGCAATAAATTGGGTCAAAAAGAAGAAAAGAAAAATTGAGGGTGGTGTTTTATATCAATTTTTATTGTCAAAAACGTCATTTTATTGTAAAATATTTAGTTTATGCTAGTAAAACACCCTCTTCATTTTTTCCTTTCTTTTTGGCCTTGAAAAAATTTTATTAAAAAATTATTATTATTCTTTAAAGGCTTGGCGCTATGCAAATATAAAGTTAGAGAAGAGAAAATAAGTCATAACAAATAAAAAAATGATCAAAAAATTCAATTTTTGATAAAGTTTTGGTTTGGTTAAATTTAATAAGAGAGGAAAAAATTGAAAAAGAAGAAAAATGAAAGAATATCAAAAAAGAGGCAAATTTTGTTTGAAAAGATTCAAATTGTTTAATGAATTTTGAAAAATAGTATAAATACCAAAAAATTTAGCCTAATTTATAAAAAATTAAATTTAAAAAATACCGATGCTCCTTGAGCCAGAATACATCGTGAAAATAAAATTTAAAGCCAAAAATCATCAAATAACATGTCTTAAGTGTCCTCAGTTATAAATCAATTTTATTGGCAAATATTCAAAAGTTGAAAACAAGAAAATGATTCAAGAAAGCACCACGCATCTATTCATCCTTCTCAACACGTTTTCCACTTTGTGTTGTGTCAGTTCTACTGACGTCGACATTTTAACCTTAAAATCTGTTCAATAAAAAATTAAATAAAATTCATAAAAGTATAAGAAAAAAAATTTAATAAATGAGTATTAAAAACTTTATTTGTAAAGAATTTATAAATTTTTTATTTTTCAGAAGTAAAATAAAATTTGAGTTAAATTTAAAAAAGCATGTTATATAAAAATTTCTTTATAACCTTAAGTCGAATTTATTTAAATTCAGCCCATTCAACTTTAAGCACATGACCGTTAATCTCAAGTCCATTTAATCCGTCGAGAGCATTTTCTGCAGATTGTTTGTCTATAAACTCGACGAACCCAAATGCAAAGCCATCTTCTTCCTTGCGGATTATACTTAAATTTTCATTTTAATAATTTAAACAAAAAATAAACAAACCGAATGTCGTATACTTCACCATAAATAGCACAAATAGCCTCAAGACGCCCTTTTGTGAAACAAACTAACAGAGAGTCGCGTACAGCGTCCTTAGAATAATCACATAATATATCCGCAAGTTGCATTCTGGTGATGTGCGACGGAATGTTTTGAACTAAATTTAATATATAAATGGAGTCAATTATATTATTTAAAAATACCAGAAATAATAGTATGATCACGAACCATAATTGTTGTTTGCACTAAATGTTTTTTATACTGAAACAAAAATTTTTTTAATTAAATGACAATAAAACAATATATAAATGGCAAAAAACCATTGAACAAAGTCTAAAATAAAAATAAAATTTAATTTTAGATTCGATTGAAAATATATAGATAATTTTATTCAGAAAATAGAACAAAATTAAAGAATATTTTAAATCATTTCAACTCATAAAATATAGTTTTTTTAATATAAAAATTCTTTATCATATCAATCGAATTTATTTAAATTCAGCCCATTCAACTTTAAGCACATGACCGTTAATCTCAAGTCCATTTAATCCGTCGAGAGCATTTTCTGCCGCTTGTTTGTGCAGAAACTCGACAAAACCAAATCTGAATCCATCTTCATTGCGGATTATGCTTAATTATTATCATTTTAATAATTTAAACAAAAAATAAACAAACCCAAGGTTGTATACTTCACCATAAATAGCACAAATAGCCTCAAGACGCCCTTTTGTGAAAGAAATCAACAGAGAGTCGCGCACAGCGTCCTTAGAATAATCACATAATATATCCGCAAGTTGCATTCTGGTGATGTGCGACGGAATGTTTTGAACTAAATAACAAGAGTTAATTGTGTTATTATAAAAAAAATACCAGAAATAACAGTATGATCACGAACCATAATTGTTGTTTGCACTAAATGTTTTTTATACTGAAACAAAAAATTTTTTTTAATTAAATGAAACATAAAACAAAATATAAATGGCAAAAAAACCATTGAACAAAGTCTAAAATAAACATAAAAATAAATTTATTTTTTGATTTGAATGAAAGAACCGTATAAAATAAATTAATATAAAAATAAGCATTTATCGTTTCTACATATTAGTCACCAAATAGAACAAATCTAAAATAAAAATTGAAAAAATAAAATTCAACTTTTCAAACCTGTTTCGTTTTCCTAAAAAATTATCAAAAATTTGCTGGACAACTAATGAACGAGTGGGATTAAATCCATTTGTTGTGCGAATAAGTCTAACTACTTCAAAGTTATCAGCTTCCTTCCAAATGAATACAAAATCGGATACCTCATTTATGTGTTTTATCTAGAAATAATATACTATTTTAAACTAAAAAAGACCAACGAACTGTAAAGTGGAAAACAAATTTTCTTCTGTTTATGTTCTCACTTAATGTTGAATTTAAGGTGTTAAAAAATTGCTCTGTATTTTCCATTTCACCAGAGTGTTCTAGAGTACACTTTAAAGCAACTAATTCCTATAAATGTGTTCTTTTAATATAAGAAATAAAATTTACCTCTAAATTACTAATAATTTTGATTACATAATTTTTATTTATATAAAACTGGCTGAAATCATGAAAAAATAAATTCTGTAAAAAAAAGTAGTCACATTATTTATTCTAAATTAATACTCTTACTATTAAAGGAGAATTTGTATTTAATGTGATAAGAATCTCCAAGAAAAAATCATCGAACCTGTTTCCATTTTCTAGCACCAACTTTTAAATTTAATTATAAATGTAATTAGTAATCACAAACTGTATGAAATAATAGTCCTTCACGAAATATATCTTGATTGGAATGAACAAAACCAATTGCAAGAGAAGAAAGTTGTGTGAATTCAAACAGGTTAACCAATTTCTTCGGATTTAAAAGACGAGTTGAGCATATAAAGTCTAGATGCCTCAAATTCTGGCAAGAAGAGGATATGTAGGATAAATCAGCCTAGAAATATTTTTTAATTAAAAAATATTATAAATAAACCTCGGAAATATCAGTGAAAGAACTCTCAATTTGTAAAGCAAGAATTGAATCTTTATAGGGATGAGGTTTAAGATTAGAAACCTCCTCAACAACACAAAATGGTGTGCAAAGCCTAAAAAACAAAATAATGATACAATAATTAATAAAGGTTTTATTCATAAATTTACTTTTAAGATAAATAGTTAGCTTAAGTTTATAGAAAAATCAGGTCTATAATTAAAAAAATAAACCTGAATATTTTATCACAATATAGGATACTATCTGTAAAATTATACAAAGCTTCTTGTCTATACAATAAAAATTTAAGTGATGGGCACATATCGGGCAGCTTAATCACATAGTTAGCTTTATAGTTTGTAATATATAAATAATCGAGACGAGGCAAAAAATTTGGTCTTCCAATACTTAAAGCCATCTCATAAACTGAATCAAAGTGATTAAAGCGAAGACATTTGAGTTTATTTGCTTTTTCAAGTAAGTGAAGGAATGCATGAAGTGTATCTTCCTGTAATTAAATTTAATGAAAAAATTATAAGCAAGAAAGCTACTAGTCACAAAAATTTCAGAGGTCTTTTCTTCTACTAAGATTTTTTCCAGTTCACCCATATCTAAATTACGGGCATGAATACAGATTAATTTACTATAAGAAAAATATAACAAAATAAATTAAAAACTAACTTGATTATTTAGAACCAAATTCAAAGAAACAAGTGAATGGACCAAGTTTTCTTCAATAATAACCAAATACCAAAAATCGATTGGTATTTTGATAACAAGATGTGTGAGGTTATGCATTAAATGAAAGTATCGGCCAACAAAATTCCTCCTACCAAAGTTCTGTTCAATCTGTAGATACTTCAAACGAGAAGAACACCGACGAAAAACGGCGCTATAAGCATCGTTCTATAAATAATGGATTAATAAACGAGATTTATATGGAAAAGATAAGAAAATACTAGGCACTAACAAATGTCTTACTTTCTTATACTAAATGTTAGTGTAAATTATTATAAACTAAGAAATTATTTACCCTAACTCCTTCGCTCAGTCTTGCAATTTTAACGTCTCCAAAATTAGGGACAAATTTGAAATCGTAATAGTTTGAAAAAGCATAATTCAAGGCTAAATTTCTCCAATCCTTATTTACCCTTTCGACGACAAATTTTTCTTTTAAGCTGAGAAAGTTAAATATTTTTGCCTTGAATGCAAATGATTATTCAAAATATCCATAAAAATAAAACCAAAGCAGTTTGTGGCAAATCTTGAAATCGCATCGCCAATACAAATCTAAGCACATTGCCATAGATCTCAAATCCATTTAATCCAAGGATGGCATTTTCCGCCTCTTGTTCATCTTGAAACTCGACAGAACCGCATCCATAATCATCATTGCGGAATATTCTTAAATTATTTTCATTTTAATAATTTACAAAACACAAGCAAACTTAACGCAGCGTACAAATCCACCATAAGAAGCACAGATATTAGCAAGATGTTCTGCCGAGATATTTGATGGAATGTTTCGCACTAAATTTAATATAACAGGATTCCATTGTATTAAATAACATACCAGAAATAATAATAGAATTATGAACCATAATTGTTTCAAAAAACAATCGACGTTGTTTCCACTGTTTTTATACTACAAAAAACAATTTTTAAATTAAATTTTACACATAAAACAATAAAATTATAAAAAACCATTGAGGAAAACAACGGATCAAAGTAAACGTAAAAACGAACTGTAATTTATTTTTAAATTTTATTTAAGATATATAATTTTATTCAGAAAAAATGAAAGCTAAAAATCAGAATTAAAGAATATTTTAAATTATTTTAAACTCTTATTCCTCAGCGTCAGCATTAACAAAAGGATTTGCAATCTGTTCAATTCCATCATTTGGAGCAATTACAGTTATTGCTGTTCCTTAAAAATGAAATTTTACAAAAAATTAAGTTAAAAAAAACCTCGAGCGACAATTAATCCCAAACTTTTAGTTTCATCAGTTACTCTAAGAGGATCTTCTGGATCTCGTAAATATTCAATCGCGTTGTCAAGAACTAAATTCAATAAGGCATCATAGCCTTTCAAAATTCCTGAAGCTGAAATTAAAAGAAAAATAAAATTAAAAAACAAAACCAAAAAAAACCTTCTCTGCCACCTTGAAGCTTAATCCGAACACTTTTATCAATAAAACGAGAAAGATCAACGATACTTTCTTTCTTCTTTTTACTTGCATCGTCTATTGTCATTATTAGACTGAAAAAAGCTTAAAAATTGAAATAGTCATTATTATATTAAAACAAATTTAAAAAAAAAGAAGAAATAAACGTTAAAATCTAGGTTTTTATTTGTCAAATTGAAATTAAACACTATGAAATATTACACTTTTATTTTTTAATAAAAGAGAAATATTATAGCGAAAAAGATAAACAGAAAAAAAATCAGAAAAGTGTAAAAAAACAAAATACATATTCTCTAAAATATTTCATTTAACCAACTTAATCACATTTTTCTTTAGTTATTCGATTTTTTCGCTAAATTTTCTTTTAATTTTTCTTTCCATTAGCTTTTGCCAATTCATTGCGCAAAATGTTCAACTTACAAGATAGAATCAAGGGAATCGATACGGATCGGGATTATCATGCTACACGTATTTCTATTCGTGATAAATTGCTTTCACAAGGTTTTTTATTTTTTAATTAAATTATTCCAAAAAATTTAAGAAATCAAACAACTCGAACAAAATCTTCGTGACCTTTCTAGCTGTAAATTGACCTTTCCATCAACTTCCAAAAATGGTGAGGTCATCCTGCATGAGATGGATTTGACTGTTAAGCCAAGTATGGGCTTATACAAAGGAGGAGTTTTTAAATTTAAAATTACTGTTCCTCCTGAATACAATAATGTGGTTAGCCTTTTTTATTTTAAAAAAGTTTGTAATTGTTTTGTATTTTCAAGCCACCAATTGTCAAATGCTTGACTCGAGTTTGGCATCCAAACATAAATGAAGATGGAAGCATTTGTTTGAGTTTATTGCGTCAAAATTCGCTTGATGGATTTGGTTTATATTTTAAACCTTTCTAAATTAATTTTGACATTTTTTGGCATAAAAATTGTATTCAAATGCATTAAAAACTATTTTTAGGTTGGATGCCTACTCGCCGTATTCATGATGTGATTCTTGGTCTGGATCAGCTTTTTACTGATCTAATAGACTTTGATGACCCTCTCAATGCTCAAGCTTCTCAACAATGGCAAAGCAACAAGGTTTATTTACAAAAAAAAATTTTTAGATTTAATTTTTTATTTTAGGATGCTTTCTCAATGAAGGTTAAGGAATACATTTGCAAATATTGCACAAAGAATTGATGAGAAGACATATAATTTGTTTATTTGGAAAATGCTCTCGTTATTTTTTGGACAACCGGGACTATCTATTTTTTGAAAATACTTCCTAAATATGTCTTATCTAAAAAAATTTTTAAACAATTATTTTTATATCATAAATCATTGTTCTTTTTTATTAATTTATTCAATTGGTTTATTGACCAAATTATTTTTTTTAAATTAAAAATCAAAATTTTAATTTCCACATTAATTATCAGTTAAAATAAATGACGTCATCCGCATGTTCTGATATCTCATTTGAAGTGGTACCGGAGCACTGCATTCGAAATGATCAATTGGAGTTGATTTTAGGCACTCCTATAAATCAGGTTTATTATAAAAAAAATTTAATTTCTAATGATATTTAATTTACCCTAAAAGATTATTAATGGAATTCAAAACGTCTACAGAACAATAAAAAATGTTGAATTGACTTATTGTAATAAGGTTTTACATTAAATTTATAAAAAATTTAAAATAATATTATTAAGGAGCCATTTAATCGCGATATAACAATTACTCTTCAGAACAATGGTATTCGAATGTATTTTGATTCTCATAGTCAAATATTGAGGGTTTGTTGGAAATTCTTTTTTTTTAATTTGTTAAATTAAAGATGATTGAGTTGTTCGACTTTTCACATGTTACTCTTCATTATTGGTTTATTTTAATTTTTTAATTTAAATTAATTATATTTTTAGTCACAATGTTTTTTCTTCACCCGAAGAGCCTGCAGATGTTGGAAAAGTTGAAAAGTGTTTTGGGGCAACTGTTCCTGGGGGTTTTCTTTTTTTATAAATTAAAATTATTTTTATTCTCTGTCAGTTTATGACGAAAAACAACAAAAATACATTATGAACTGGCGTGGTAAAGTTTTTTTTATAAATTATTTTAATTTGGGGTTTTTGTAGTGGGTTCTCTCCCAAACTTTAATTTATTTAAAATTTATTTTTCTTTCTTTTAGGCGTCTCATTTTGCTTTCCTGCTAAAGAAACTTCTTCTATTCAAGCTAGTTATGCACACGGACTTAGCTCTCTCAATTTTGCAAGTTCTGCTCTTCCCCAACTTGAAAGAATGACTTTATTTTGTGGATCTTCTCCAGCTAAAATGAAGTTATAATATTTTAGAATTAAATTTTAATTCTTTGTATTTTTAGAATACCAGAAATTCCACAAGTAATTTATTGCGGTAATCCAAGAATTATTTTGGCAGAAAGTATAAATTCAGAAGATGGACGTTTGCTTGGTCTTAAAATTAAATTTCGTATTGAAGGTTTATTTAAATTTTAAATTTTCTTATTATTTAAATATTTTTAGAAGTGAGTGATCACTCAGTAGATGAACTTAAATTAGTCGAAATAGAGAGGCCAGTCTTCTTTAATGACACACAAGAGGTTTTTTTTAATTTTTATTTTTTTAATTATTATTTTAAAAATAAAAAGGCGGTAATGACAAAGTTAGGAGCTCCCTCAAAAATTTATTATAAATCCGAAGAAAAAATGCTTATTCAAAGAAGTAGTAAAGGTTCGGAGAGACTTAGTGATGGTGGGGAAGAGGACAAATCTGATTTCTTCTTTAATTATTTCTCGCTTGGAATGGTTGGTTAATTTTTAAAATTAAATTTAAATTTTTTTATCAAAAAAATAAGTAAAAAATATTATTAGGGGGACTAAAAAATAAATTTTTGAGCCTTTAAAGGGGCATTTGAGTCTTATAAATAATTTTAAATTTTTTTTAAATGTCTGACTAATTTTTGATTTATTTTACTCAAATGACCCTCAATATACATATTTGAGTATTTTAAAAAGTTAGCATTGTCCTTCTTTCCTCGTCTTGATTTATTCTCTTCCCATTCACTTTATAGTAATTTTCTTCTTCAAAAATATTTTTTTGTTCTACTATTGGCGCGACGCAATCACTATAATAATTATTATTTAGTTCTTTTAAGTCATCCTTTTTAAATAAGGTTGTAGTATTTTTTATTAATAATGGTTGTTGTTGAATTAATAAGGGGCTAATTCTAAGTAAATTAGTAGGTGGAAGTGGTTGAGGCAAAGATATTTGATCTTTTGATAATGATTGAGTAATTGTTAATAATGAAGAAGGTGTTTTGTCTGAAAATGTGAGATTTTAATTTTTTTTTAACTTTTTTAAAAAAACCTTTGGGTGATCCTTTACCATTTAAAATAATTTTATTATTTATATCAATTTTTAAAGTTGATGATTCATTTTTTTCTCCAGTTAAATAACTTCCCTTTTGTTTAGAATCTCTTCCCCAATAAAGCAAAAGTATTAAAATTAATGAAAGAAAAAATGCAGAAATTAATAAAGTTGATAAAATTAAAATTAATTCAGTATTTTGAGTAATTCCAAAATTATTTCCAAATAAAACAGCACAATCATTTATTTTTTGTACTTTATGTAGTGGTTGACCTTTTAAAAACTCTGGAATGGAACATAAAGTTTCGTCAAAACGTAATTGTTCTTGAAAAGATATTTTTTGTAACATGTATAATTGAAGACTTTGGGCAGCACATTCACAATCCCAAGGGTTATGATGAAAATAAGCAAATTGTAAATTATTTATAAAATTTATTAATAAGTGAGGAAGTTTGCTAAAAATGAAAAAAAAAAAGAAATTTTAATAAAACAAGAGAAAATAAAGGTTTATCCACTGACAGGGTTCGAACCTGCGTCTACTAGGATTTCTTCACTCACACATATTCGGAAGTTCAACCGAGTGAGCTACAGAGACAATTAGTTAGTTCCCTCTTTTTTTCTTTTAAATAATAAGCTTAAACTTGAAATAAGCTTGAACTTCAAGAGGCGGTGACCCCATTTAATAGTTTTAAAAATTACCTAAATAAATTATTTGAAATATCTAGAATTTTTAATTGAGGCAAAAGAGTATCCAAATTGGGCGGTAAATGATCTAATCCATTTGAAGATAAATTTAATAAAATTAATTTTTGAAAAGACTTGGAAAGACTATAAGGAATATTATTTAAAGAACAATCAGCTAAATGTAATTCTTTTAGCTTTAAAAGCGTTGAAATTAAATTTTGATTATTATTAATTTTTAATTGATTTCCACTTAAATGAAGTATTTCAATTGTTGATTGTGCTCCTAAAAGTAGAGAAGAATCAAATTGTTTGAAATGGTTCCATCCCAAATCTAATTCAATTATTTGAGTATCTGCAAATGCTTCACGATGAAAAGGCTTTGAATTTGTTGTTAAACCGAGAATATTATTACCCAAATAAACTGTTGTTATGTTCATTCCACAAAAGGCGCAAGGGCCGATTGTTCGGATTAAATTTTCACGTAAATCAAGTGTTTCTAGAGACGCTAATGACCTGAAATTTTTTTTAATTTTTTAAGACTCTAATGGGACTATTAGAGAAATCTTTTTAAAATCAGCATAGATTATATTTTAATCTATTATTTGATGAAACAAGCATTTGATCAAGCGGTCAACCGCTAAACCCCTTTTCCCCCGCTTGAAATTCCCCGCTCTTATTTTCTCACTTTTTAAATCAACGGGAGATGTGTAAAGTTAAATAATATCTTATAAATTTTTACCTAAGTGAAGAACTAGGTATTTGTGTCAAATTATTACTTGCAAGACCAATACGTTTAAGCATTGGGACTGCACTTAGATTTAAAGACCAAAGTTCGGCATCATTTAAACCGCAATTATTTAACTCTAATCTTTCTAGTGAAGAAACATCTGGAAGTAATTCATTTAATTGTTTTGAATTTAATTTGTTTCCGTCCAATTGTAATTCTTTTAAATGTCTTGGACCTTGAAGCAAATTTCCGGTGGAAAGGTCTGGGCCTCCTAATCGATTGTGGCTGAGGCGGAGAGAACGGAGATTCTGAAAAATTTTAAAAAAATTAAATTTTTAAAGAATAAAAATTTACTTTGTTACCTTTAAATAAATGAAAGCACCAGTAGAAAGAGCACTAATTCTATTATTACTCAAATCTAACATTTCTAACATTGGCATTCCAATAAACGATCCCAACTGAATTTGTTCCAATTTATTACCCATTAAATAAAGTTTTGAAAGAAGGGGTAATCTAATAGATTGTGAAAGGGCAGGCATTGAACATTCAATTAATGAAAGATGTCGAAGACGTGATAAACGATTTAAATTGTCTGACCTTTAAAAATAAAATATATTAATAAATTCTGTAAATTCTCTATAAGGTTTAAAAAATTAAAAAAAATTTAAAAGCCTTTTTATTACTTAAAAGTCGCTTAACAACTAGCGCTAGAAATAGTATGGAAAAAGAAGAGAGACATTCTCTGACGGTGTCTCTTTTCTAATTTTTCCTGTATAATTTATCTTTTTTATATCCACTGAATAATAAATTAAAAAAAAAAGCATAAAAATGCCTTTAAAAAAATTAATTTTATTTTACCAATGTAATTTATTTGGTTTTCCAACTGCTCCACGTATTTCTAACTGTTCAACTTCAATTGGTACATTTTGTAATAATGAAAGAAATTCACTATCATTCATTGATCCTCTTAAACAACGTATTGAAAGACCAGAAAATTGTAAATAATTTTCTTCTTCTTCTTCTTCACTACTTGTATTATTTTCATGTATTATTCCACTGATTATTCTTTTTCTTCCAATTTTTTGGCATTCACATTTTGAAGGACAGTTTTCAAGTACTTCTACTGTTTGGAAATTGTCTTTAGGAGGAGATGATGAAAAGGCTAACGATTCTTTATAAATTGAAGCTAATTGGGCGAGAAAAATGGCAACAATAATGGCAGAGGACATTTTTAAATATTAGAGTATTTTAGCTACTCTAAATATGAAAAATTAAGAAAAAATATTTTTTTTAAAGTTGGAAATTTATTGAGTAAATATTAGGGTAAAGAGAAACTTATAAAAAATAGTCTTAATTTTTAAAACCAATTTTTTAACGTTTTAAAGGCTGTAGGAAGGTAAAAGACGCCACTAGGCATCGAACCCTCGCTACTGCTTTAGTAATAGTCGGGCGCGTTTACCACCATACCACGCGACAATATTTGTTATTTCGTGAATTAAATATTTTTAAAACTGTTTTTAATTTTAAATAAATACCCAAAAGCTGTTTCTTTTGAAATTAATTTTTTTTGAATGTTTTGAAAAATATTAAAAATTTAAAAATAATTTTAAAATTAGCTTGTTCATTTAGTTTAATGGAAAAAATAAACAATTCATGCATTTTAACATTAAAAATGAATTTAATCGAAAAATAAATAAATTATGGACAGACGATTATTATTTTAGGGCATAGAGGAAGAGAAGAAGGGAGAGAAAATTTGTGTTAAAAAATAAAAGTTTTGAGGGTGTAAAAATGTGTGTAAGTGAGTGAGTGTTTTTGATGGTTTTTCTAGATATTAAACCAAAAATGGATAATATTGTGAAAAGAGAAAAAAATTATTTAAGTGTGGAAATTTTTTTTCCAAAAAAGGGTGGCCAATAATATTAATATCTGTCTTATATATTTGCATTTTTGGGCAATTTATTATTTATTTAAGGACTCAATTTATTTTTTTAAGAAGAAAAAGAAAAAAACTTTAATTTAATAATCTATTTTATTTTAGTCTTTTATTTTATAATACAGTTTGAATCTCGTTATAAGGACATTGTGATATATTAAAATATATATATAAAATTAATAATTTGAAAAAAAAAGATTTTTGAATTTGGCCGATTTTTAATTACTTCTTTGATGTCCTTATAACGGGAGTTAACTAAAAAAAATAAAAATTAAAAATAATATTGGGAACAATTAATTGACATTTTATATTTAAATAGAGTGGATAGAATTGAGGGCAATATTAAAAAAATATATTTATTTATTTATGTCGTTTTGCAAGCAATTCCCCCTTCCTTTCCCTTTTATTTTACAACAACACAAAAACCAATTCTTTCTCTTTCCCCAATTTTTCCCGCATATTTGGCCCATCTCATCAATCTTTTTTTTGGATATGGCATATATTTGTATTTATTTATTTATTGTGTCCCATAGCCTTTAGTCGCGCAGTGGGTGACTACTTGTTCTATAACTACTAGAAAAAAGTTGAAGGAGAAAAAACCCCCAAGGGAGAAATATATTTATTTAAAAATAGTAAAGGATTAAAAGGGTTGTAAATATAATAAGAGGTTATAACTTTTTTTTAGTAAATTTTGAATTTTTGTGTGTTTTTTCGAATTTTTCGAGTTATTAATTTTTTTAATTTTTAAAAATTAACCCCTAATTATGAAATAAAAGAAGAAAAATAGATATACATATTTTAATAATATTTATTTTTATTTTATTTTTATTTATTTTAATTTAAAAGAGGGAGGAATATTACTAACTAAACTACTCATATTTCTTTTTTTTTAAATAAAAAATATGAGCCGCTTGAAAATTTGCATTTTTAGAGAAGAATTGAAGAGTTAAAAGAGTATATATGTATTTTAATTGGAAACAAAATAATGCTTAAAATTAAAAAAAAAATATGAGTTATACACAAGTAGAGGTTAAGGAACAAAGAGATAAAGGGAAGGGAACTTTTTTTATTAAAAAATTTTTTTTTTTTGAAATTTTAAAGTTAAAAAAAAAGAGGGAAAGATAGGGGGATGTTATTTTTATTAAAAAGAAATTTTTTTACTTTTTAATTAAAAATATTGAGAATTTTATTTATTTAATTTTATACAATAAACAATTTTATTTTTATTTATTTTTATATATGTTTGTGTGCTGTTTTTACTTGCCAATTATATTTTTAAAATAAGAAGCTTTGTTGTTTTATTATTATTTTTCCCCCGCGCGAAAAGGGTTTAAAAAAAGGGGGAAGAGAAGGAGAGGGGATTAGCCTCGATAGGGTAACTTTGGGTAGACTTATATATATTTAATACTAGCTAAAATATAGACTTTATAACTCTGACCATTACTAGGTTAAAAAAATAAAATAAAAAAAGGTTATATATTTAGTGTATTTCCCTTACCTCTACAAGAGGTAGAGGTAAAGGACAGAGAAGAACACACGTTCCTCTCACACTTCTTTTACTTTTTTTATTTTATATTTAAATTAAATTAACGAGGGAATAAGCTTATAAAGATTTAAAAAAATGAATAATATTTTTTTATTAGTCTCTCTAATTATAAGGACACTTAAATAATTAAAATCCTTGTCCTTATAAAAATAGTCTGTATTTTTAAGAATATTTTAAGTAAAATAAAATAATTTTGTTTCGACATTGAAGAGGTTTAGAGGGAAAAAATAGAAAAAAGAAAATTGAAACAAAAAAAATGTTAAAAAATATAACCTAAAAAATAAAAATTAGCTTCAATTGACCGGAAGCTGAATAAAAAAAGGAAATATATTAGGACAAAAAATATAAAATAATATTCCTTTGAGGGTCAAGCATTTTATATAAAAAAGAAGAGCGAATTATTTTATTCTCCAAAAAAGAATTTTTGAAAACAAAAAAAAAATATTTTTTATTTCTACCATTTTTTCTCTGAGGCGTCAAATAATTAATTGGGCGCAAAATAAAAGAAAAAATAATAGAAGATGAAAAAAGGGATTGTACTAATGTTGTTTAGGTCAAATCTTTCCCTCAATAATAATTTTATAAGTCACACAAAGAAATTAAATTGGAGAATAAAAATTATTATAACGAGGTAAATTCTCCTCTCCCCATGCGGATTTTAATTTAAAAAATAAAAAAAAAAATCTTTTTTTATTAAAGCATAAAAATTGCTTTTATTTTTAAAAAAGTAGTAGAGGAGAAAAGTAAAGGGAGAAGAGAGATTCGGAGAAGATTTAGAGAGAAAGAAACTTTTTATTGGATTATTTTGGATTTTTAATTAAAATTAATTTATTTTTTTTTTAATATGGAAAGATTTGAAAAATACAAGAGAGAATTTTAAAAATTAAGGAAATTTGTTAAAAAAAAAAGAAAAAAATTAAGACAAATTAAATTAATTATTTAAAAAACACCAAATTAATATTAACATATTGCAAAATAATAATAATTTTTTTTGAATAAAATAATAATATTTTAGGTAAAATATATTTATATAAAAATAAGCCAGGTGTTCACCGGTCAAAATAATATTAATATCCCCACTAAAAAGAGTATTTATTTTTGCCCTTTTTTCTTTTTTAGTTTAAAAAAAAATTTTTTTTCTTTTTGGATAAAAATAAAGCATTTATGTACCTATATTATAATTTACCTTTTTATTTATTTTTAATAATAATTTAAATATTTTACCTAAAAAAAAAGATTTTTTTTATTCATGCTGAGAAAGTTAGTAGAATATTTTTATTTTTTTATTATTATTATTTTGATATGGGAAAAAAGATGGCACTTTTAAATATACTTTAGTAAATATATATTTTTGTTTTTAAAAAATATTAAAAATTTTTAAGTAAAAATAATATATGTACAACAACTTTTTTAAAAACTGACAAACTCCTTTGGGAAAAATAAATTTTAAAAATAGAATAATAAATAAATAAAAGTGTTTAAAAAGAGAATAATGATATTTTTACTTTTATTATTTGACATTTATATAAACTGAAACAAAAATGACTGCCAACGAACATTGCAAAACATCGGGTCAAAACTCATTTAAAAATCAAACAATTTGTTTTGTAAGCTAATTTAGACTGTTTTTTATTTCACTACAAAAAATCAGAACTTTTGGAATATCAGAACATTTTCAAAACATTGTAAAAAAATTGTTATTTTGTTCTACAAAAAATCAGAACTTATGGTCTATGGGAAAATGTTCAAAACATTGTAAAAACATTTTTAGTTTGTTGTTTTCCTGTCACATTTCCGGTCATAACTGGAAATGTCAGAAGGTGTTTTGAACATGTTCTGATATTCCAAAAGTTCTGATTTTTGTAGTGAAATAAAAAAACAGTCTAAATTAGCTTACAAAACAAATTGTTTGATTTTTAAATGAGTTTTGACCCAATGTTTTGCAATGTTGTCATTTTTCGGCAGCAAATTTTGGAACACTCTAAATTTTATTTCAAAGTGTCCTTATAACGAGAGTCAACTGTATATTTTTTATTATAAAAATTAATGAGTTAAAAAAATAAAAATATCACATCAGAAAATGAATTTTTTTGTCATTGAAGAAGGGAAGAATTAAAAAAAAAAATAAGAGGGAAAGAAAATCCAAGGCCATCTTTTTGTACCGTTTATTTATTTTTTAAATCTCTCCTTTTCTTTTATTGCGCTGTGCTAAATTGTCTGAAAATGAGAGAATTGAGGAAGAAATGAATTGAATTAAAAAAAAAAAATAAAAAGAGAGGAAAATGACACAAAAAATAAAATTAAAAAAAGAGCTTGTTGAACGGTTATTTTCTTTTTTTTTTAATTTTTTTTTGATTTTCCCGATTTTACCGCTTTTATTATTTAAATTCAATTCAATTACAAAAATGTGCGCGCATAATTTGGAAAATTAAAAAAAAATAAAAATTAATTTTAAAAAAATTAAAAAAAAGAAATGAGGTTATTTAGTAGAGGAAAAGTCACAAGACAGAGAAGAGTGAAGGGAAAATTTCCAAAAAAAAATTTTTATTTTTTTTATTTTAAAATACTTTATTTTTTTTAATTTTCCTCACTCATATAAATTTATAAAAAAATTTTTTTATATTTTTTCATTAAAAAAACTTAATTGTTAGGTTTAAACAAAAAATTATTTTTTCAAATACTCAGCGGGAGAATTGTTGCTTTCTTTTAATTTTTTTAGGCTAATTTATTTTTCAAGACTTTTGCGCGCTTTTCCTTTTTTTTTAAATTATATTTTTATTGTTTATTATTTTTTATGAAAGATATTAACGGCTGTCCATTTTTATAAAATAAATAATTTTAGCTTTAAAAAGGGAATAATAATAGTTAAAAAGGGACGACTACTTGGACCCTCCGCATGGGGGTAGAGGATAAGGGAATATTTATTTTTATTTTTTTTTTCTTTTATATTTTATTTTTAACATTTATTCTATTCTTTTAACTCCTATATATGTAAATGTGTTGTTTAATTATATGGAAAGGCTAAAAATAAAAAAAGAAAAAGAAAAAAGGGGGACAGATGGACACAACTAAATAAGTCTTGGAAGGGAAAAATAAATATTTTAAAAACAAATTTTTTTTCAAAGGATTTACTTTTTGATATTGAGAATAGACGTCTTATAAAATTTGTTTTACATACAAATGTCCCCGGACATTTTGATTTTGGAATTTATGATCGTTGTGAATTTAAACTTGAGGTTGAAACACCTGAAAATTGGGGCGGTGAACTTATTGAAACAGAATCTAAGGTTTTTTTAATTTTTAAAAAATTGTTAAATTAATTTTTTTTATTTTTTAAGAGTTGAATATTAATATTTAAATTAATTTAATATTTTTAAAAATTAATTTAATTTTTTTTAATTTTTAATTTTTTTTTAGCTGGAAGGATTTCGTTCACTTTTTAATAATCAAAATAATTTGAATAATTCAACAGATTTATTTAATGGTCCTGTAGTATTAAATAAAAGTTCTTCAGAAGGTGAAAATCCTTTTGGATCATCTTTTTGTTATGGAACAGAACAAATGATTTTTGAAGTTTTGGATAATGGACAAATTGCTAGTGTTGTACTTTTTGACCCTTTTTTGGGTCCTTAAATATTTTTAAAATATTATGTAAATATTTTGTACAATCTACATATATATAATACCTCACACATTAACTGTAAAAGAAAAATTATTTTTAAATAATTTTATAAATATTCTGTATTAAATTCATCTTTTTTTTTGTAAAATTTTAGAGATTTTCTTTTATCTTTTATACCTATAAAAACAGAAAATATTTTTTTTTTAATTTTAAAAATCATTCTCTTCTAGGTATATGTATATATTTTTTTTAGTCAAATGATGTATAAATTTAATTATAAAAAAATATTTTTTTTTTAAAGATTACAATAGTTTTGGTTAAATAATAAAATAATAATAATAATTTTTTATTTAATTTAATAAATAAATATTATATTGCGTAATTGCTCTTTTTAGAGACCAATAATGTTTAAATAAACAACCGGTTAATATTAATATTATTTAGAATTAATCCTCTTTATTGTTATTTTGCAGAAACAACAACAACACAATTATATTTATTAAGGGCAGAAGAGAAAAGAGAGAGAGAGAGAAGATGTACATAATTTTATTTTACTAAAATGTAGAGGTTTTTTTTATATTTTTTTAACATTTTTAAATAATTTTAATTTTATTATTTGGAAAAAAAATTTTTTTTTAATAAAAATACTTTTAAATTTTCCTTATGCAGGGGTAATTTCGGCGCAGCTATTAGATCTTTTTTATTATTTTTTTTAAATTTTTTTTACTTTTTTTTGTTTTTTTCTATTACTAAATATCTTTTGTTTAAAATATTAAATAAAAATTGGAACGGAGAGATGAAAAGAATTATTTTTTGAAAAAAACGTGAGCGCAACATAACAAGTCTTTCTTTCCCTCTCGAGAGAGAAGGAATGAAAGAGGCTTTCACAATTAACTTTATATATATTTTTATTTATTTTTTATTATTTTCTATGTCCACATAACTCTCATCTTTTCCACGTTTTTATATTTATTAACATTATTTTTTTATTATTTTATTAAGGATGGGCATTTCGGCGCTGACATTTTTTATTTAAATTTTTAATTAAATTTTTTTTCGTCTAAAATTTTTTTAGAGGATTTAGTTATAAAATAATTAAAACAATTTTAAAATTAAAAAAATATATTTTTAGGTATATATTGTTGATGCCCAAAAATCCCCCTATTTCCTGTTCCTTATCAGTTTAATTTGATTTTTGGTCCAAAATATTTTTTATCATTTATATTTTTTATTACTTTTTAATTGTTTTATGACCTCTCTGTTTCAATAATATTTTTTTAATAAAAAATCCACGCCCTTCTAAAAATTCCACAATTTCACTTTCCTCCTCCCTATTTCTCTCATCTGACTTTTTTTTTTAAATTTTATTTTATAAATTGATATTTTCACTCTCTCTTTTCTTTTTTAATTTTTTTGGCTAAATTTAAAATTGAATCGATTTATTTAAAATTATTTAATTTTTTTTTAAATTTAATTTTAAAAAATTAAATTTTTATTTTAAAAATAGTTAAATGGGTGGAGAAGATGGTTTTGTCGATGAATTATCTCTTTGTAAAATGCCCCCATCCAAAACTCGACGAAAAACGCGTCGACGAAAAAGTGAATTATTGAGGGAAAATATTCTTTTATTGTTTACAATATTAAGTGTTTTTGGTGGTTTTGGTATTGGTTTCGGATTAAGACATTTAACTCCTTCACAAAGGTGAATTTATTTTTATTAATAATTAAATTATTTTTTTTTAAAGGGAAATTGATTTAATTGGTTTCCCAGGAGAAATATTTATGAATATTCTCAAAGCAATGATTTTGCCTTTAATTGCTGCTAGTCTTATTTCAGGATTAAGTCAACTTGATGCTAAACAATCTGGTATAAAATAAATAATTCTTTTTTAAAGTAAGAAGTTTATTTATTTTTAAGGCTGGATTGGACTATTTGCATTAATATATTATTCTATAACAATGTTTTTAGCTGTATTAGTAAGTGAAAATAAACTTTAATATTTAATAAACTTTTTAAGACGGGTATATGTCTAGTTTTGCTAATACACCCTGGAGATCCTTCCATTAAGCAAGAATATGGTATAGAACTAGATAATACTGCAGCCAATGTATCTGCTTTAGAGAAAATGACGGATGTTGTAAGGTTAGAAGAGATAAAGTTTTAATAGGAAATAATAAAACTTGGCAGAGAAAAATATAACTTTTAAGCTTAAACTTGAAAATACATTTAAATAAACTTGAAATATATTAAACTTGAAAGTATATTTAAATAAACTTGAAATATATTAAACTTGAAAGTATATTTAAATAAACTTGAAATATATTAAACTTGAAAATACATTTAAATAAACTACATATATTTTATTCATAGAAATATGTTTCCAGACAATATTGTACGCGCATCTTTTCAACAAATAGAGACAGAATATGTAGAAAAAAATATTACTTTAGCTGGAACATTTAAAGTTGTAACTAGTTCAGTACATAAATATATTGATGGAATGAATGCTTTGGGTTTTTATTTTGCTTATTTTAAAATATTATTTTTTTTAATTATATAGGTTTAATTGTATTTTTTATTGCTCTTGGTTTGGTTATGGGACAATTGGGGGCTGAGGCTAAGGTTAAAAATTAATAAAAAAATAATAAAAAGCAGAAAAATTAATTTTAAATTAAATAAAATTAATTTAAAAATAAAATTTAATTTTTTAAGCTTTTGGCTGATTTTTTCATCTCTTTGGATAAAGTCATTATTGCTCTTGTCAGTATTGTTATGTGGTAAATATTATTTAAATATTTTTAAAATAATTTTAAACATTTTTCTCAGGTATTCCCCAATAGGAATAGCTTCACTTATTGCAGCAAAAATTTTAGAAATTAATGATTTGACAAAAACAGCAAAAATGTTGGCATTATACATGTTAACAGGTAAATAAATACACTCTAAAAAATTAAAAAATTTAATTTAAAGTAATTACTGGCCTTCTTTTACATTTATTTATAACATTACCAACAATTTTGTTTATTGGAACAAGAAAAAATCCATACAAATTTATGCAAGGATTAACACAAGCAGCAATGACAGCTTTGGGTACTGCTTCGAGTGCTGCTTCTTTGTATTTAATTTTTTTAATTAAAAAAATTTATTTTTATTATTTTTAGGCCAGTTACATTCAAGTGAGAGCTTATTTTATTTATTTTAAATTAATTAATTTTTTAAAGGTGTTTAGAAGAAATTAACGGAGTTCTCCCAAAATATACAAAATTTGTTTTACCCGTTGGGGCGATGGTTAATATGGATGGGACTGCTTTATATGAAGCTGTAGCTTCTATATTTATTGCACAAATGAATGGATTAGAAATGCATGCTGGAACTGTTATTACCATTGCGTTTGTTTTTTTTAATTATTTATTTGTGGGGATAATTCAGAGATTTTTAAAAATATTTTATTTTCTCTTTTTCAGTTTAACAGCTACTTTAGCTTCAGTGGGTGCAGCTTCAATTCCCTCAGCTGGTCTTGTTACAATGCTTATTGTATTAACTTCAGTTGGTTTACCTGCATCTGATGTTACTTTAATAATTGCTGTTGATTGGTTATTGTTAGTTTTTTTTCTTAATTTTCATAAACATTTTTTTAAAGAGACAGACTTCGTACAGCAACAAATGTAGTTGGAGATGGAATAGGTTGTGGATTTGTGGAGGCAATGGTAGAAAAACGTTTTAAACGGGGAAAGACAATTACACCAACAGATTGTTGGGCTATTGGAGGGGAAATGAAGGTAAGAGAGGAAAAAAAATTTTAATATTAAAAAAATGTTCTTGACATTTTTTAAAATATTATATTTTAAAAAATTAAGGAAGATAATTCTAATGCCTTTACTAAGGTTGAATTATGGCCTTCATCAAGGGAAAATATGAGTAACAAAAATAACGAAAATTTACAAAAAAGAAATTCTTGAAAAAATATTAAAATTCTATTATTACTCATTTTTGTCAAAAAAAAATTATGCAATTGGAAAAAAAATTAAACATTTTTCCATAAAAATTATTTAAGAAAAATTAAATCAATTTAAAAGAAAAATAATTCTCTTTTTACCCTTTTTAAATTAATTTCTTCATTTTTTAATTTTTCTTCATTTAAATCTGTTACTGTTGTAATTCTTTTTAATCCACCATTATTGAGGTAATAATTTAAATTATTAAATTGTTGTTGGTTATCAGGAAAATGACTAGAAGTAGAAGAGAAAGAAGGAATGTTTGAGGGACTGTATGAATTCTTTTTACAAGGAAAGAAAAACTTAAAAAATACCATAATTAAAACTTAAAAATACAAAATATTCCGAAAACTTAAAAATAATAAAACTTGAAAATACAAAATATTCCGGAAACTTAAAATAATTAAAACTTGAATACAAACTTACCTTCATTCTCTGTCGATTATTCCCTTTATTTTTTCTCTTTCGATGATTAATGAAGCATTCACCTAATAATTTCCAGTTAAACGGTAATATTCCTCTAGTGGCCAAGATAAAAGTAGTTAAAAGGAAACCTATCACTGCGATTATTACAACTTGAATTAAATAATTAAAACTTTCCGGAAAGAAAATAGTAAAAAACATTTTACTAAAACTTGCCAAGTTTTAGTACAAACCATCCATTTTCATTATTATTAGGTTGTAATTCATCCTCCTCTTCTATTAAAGCATTAATTTGATCATTTTCTTCACTTTTTGTATTATTATTATTTTTAGTTTCATTATTTAATAATAATATAAAATTATTTTTAAATAATTCTTCATTTTCTATTTTAGAAATATTATTTTTTTCATTCTTAATTTTATTTAAAGGTCTTAAATAATTTTTATTAATTTTTCTATTTTTTCTTTTCTCATTTTCGCTTCCGGAAATGTTTATTTTATTATTAAATGTTGTTGGTGTTTTAGTTGTTTTCCTTAAAAACTTTAAAAATTAAAAAAAACTTTCCGGAAAATATAAATTACTTTAAAATTTCATTTTCAACAGCTAATGAAACAATTTTCGCCAAATCAATAATTTCTATATTTTGTTCTCGATTTATTCTGGAACAACTAAAATAATTTTTATTTTTATGTATTCTATTTTGTAAAAAACCTTCCTTGAATTCGCACTCTTCCGTTTAAGGAAAGTAGCCACTCTATTTTGTCAGGATTACAGTCAATTTGATTTTCTATTTTAATTATTTAAATAATATTAATTATTTTATTATTAAACCAGTTAAGTCAAGAATTTGAACTGCAGCATTTTGTGTTTGCAAAAATGTTCCTCTAAAAGTATTAGAATCAAATGTTTGTAGCCGATTATAACTTAAATCGATAGATTGAAGTTGATTAAGATTAGTAAAGGCAAAATCTTCAACTTTTTCAATCTTGGTGAAAAGAAATCATTTTTTTTAAATTAATTTAATTAATTTAAAAATTACTTGATTTTGTGCCAAATCTATTGAAACAAGAAAAGAAAGTTTATTTTCTTTTTCAAATAATTTATTAGAAATATATTTAAGTCTATTCCCACGTAAATTAACAAATTGAAGACGAGAAATTGGACTAAAACAATTATTATTTAAATAATTAATTTTGCATTGAGATAAGTCAAGGCGAAGTAATGATTTTGCTGACAAAAATGCTTTAAAATTAAAAAAAAATATTTTTTTAAATAAATTGAAAGAAAACTAACAATTAGCCTCAATCCTTTCTATTGGATTTCCACCCATTGAAAGCACTTTTAATTCAGGAATAGAATCAAATATTGAAGGAATTGAGCTAAATTGATTTTGAGATAAATATAAATACCAAAGAGAAGGTATTGAATTAAATGTATTTGAATCCAAATAATTAATCTTTAAAAATAAATTTTTTTTTAATTATTCCATTAAAAAGGCAATTTTATATTTAAAAAATTAATTAATTACCTGATTAACATCTAAACCCAAACTTTTAAGTCTTGGAAGGGAAGGAATATCACCAGGTTCTAAACTATTAATTTGATTTGCACTTAAAAATAATTCTTCAAGAGAATCAGATAAATTAGCTATAGCTTCAGTAGGAAAATAATTTAAATTATTTTTTTCTAGTGAAAGTTTTTGTAAAAATTCCAATCCAATAAAAGCTTTAGAATTAATTGAAATATCAGAAAGGAAGTTTTCACTTAAATCAAGCCTGAAAAAAAATTAAATTTAATTTAAAAATAATTTTTTAACTGTAAAAGTTTTTTGCGAGAATTAAAATTAAAAAAAGTTTTAGGTAATATTTGATTTAATTTATTCCCAGCAAGCGAAAGAGAATGTAAATTTGAAAATAAAGCTAAAGATGGACAGTCCTCAATATTTGTAATTTCATTATTTTGTAATTCTAATTGTTCAACTGTATTAAAAAGTGAACTGTCACTTGAAGTTGAAACTTGGAATTGAGAGAGAGTGTTATTAAAGAGTATTAGATGACGAACTAATAGAGAAGTTAGAGAATTAAGTTGCATCTAAAAATACAATAAAGTTTATTAGAAAAGAAAGTTGTAATTATTTTTTAGTTACATTAGAGTTGTAAATAGTTAATAGAAGCAAATACAAGTAAAACTTTCCGGAAAGAAAATATCTATTACACTAAAACTTTCCGGAAAATATTAAATAAAACTTTCAAATAATTAAAACTTTCCGGAAAATATGACACAATAAAGTTTGTTAAATATATACTTGAGGAATAGGTGTATTTTGAATTCTCAATACTTCAATTTTGATACTTGGTTTTTCCATTAAAGGTTGTAAAGCATACAAAATTTGTTCAAATGGTTGGCCTCCAGAACAATTAATTCCAATACCTTTATTATTTGTTGAAGTGCATGAACATGAGTTATTAAACTTTAAAAAACATAAAAAAACTTTTTTTTAGAATATTTACTTGAATAATAGGACATGTTTCTGCTCTGACCATATTAAATTGAATAAAATTTATTTTCATAAAAGTAAGAAAAAAATAAAAAAATGATTGAATACTTTTAGGCCATGTAATCATCCTCTAAACTTTTAAGGGTAAAAATATTTTTTTGGAAGTATTTATTTAAAAATATAGTCAAAAATAGTTCTAATTTTTTTGCTCGATGATGATTAATGAATAATAAAAAAATTTTTGAAGAATATGAGCAACATCTGTTATTTGACAAACATTAAAGTAAAAGAACAATAAAGGAGAGAATATGTATATCTACCTGGCCAATTTTTCATCAAAAAAAACTAAAAAAGAATGTCCGATTGAAATAAAAACAAACACACAAGTAAGGATGTTGTTAGCTGTGGCCACATCCGAATTTAATCTCCTGAAGAAAGATTTTATTAGTCTCAAAATATATATTGATCTCCTAAGAAAAAATAAAAATAATTGAAAAATAAATGGAAAAGATATTTTTTAAATTTATACTATAATAATTCCATATATTTTTTAGACGGCAAAACTAAAAAGGTCATGTAAGCTTCAAAAGTGAAAAATTCAAAAACACTGTCTATGCCATCGCTGGTCTATAGCACTTTTTCCTCGTTGGAGAAAGGCCGCGCGCGGATTGATGGCCAAATTTTTGGGATGGTGGGTAAGAAAGGAATGAGCGATTTTGCCTTATTTGCCTTGCTTTTTCTCCCTATCCTTTTTCACCTATAATCAATCAATTCAAAATCCTTCCCAACCATTCCCGTCCCCCTCTATCTTTCTTCAATCTCACACTTAACTGCCGTGATATGACTCCGATAATTTCAATAACTCAGCTAATAGCGCAAGAAAGAAGGAGAAAGAGAGAAAGAATAATCCTCTCCCATCCTCAACATTTTATATTTATTCGAATCTATTCAGAGGTTGACAACTAAAGCATTTAATTACTTAACAAATATATCCTCTCTGTTCCTTAAAAAGTATTGCTATCACTTTAATTTTTTACTATTTATATTTACATAAAACTTTCCGGAAAGAATATTATACGAAAATATTAAAAAGTTTAAACTTTCCGGAAAGAATATAGTAACTAACTAAAAACTTCAAAAATAAAATAAAACTTTCCGGTTTATAATATCACTTATGCTTAAATACAAAATTTAGTTAAATAAACTTTAATTCTGAGAGAAACAATATAAGTATTTTAATTAATCTATGCCAATGCCTTCAATTGTTTGGGACTATTTTGATGAATTTGAAGGAGGTGGAAAATGTAGATTATGTGGATGTATTCGAAATAGAAAAGACAAATCAACCTCAACATTTTGGGTTTAGTAAAATTTTAATTTTTTATTTAAAAATTAAGGAAAATTAAAATAAATTTAGCAACACCTTGAAAGGGTACATGGATTGGATAAACGTTTAATGATTCCATTAAATTCAAATAATTTAACAATAATAGGGGATGGAGGTAAAAAAGTAACAAAGGAAACAATAAATAATAATAATAATTCACAAAAAAGAAATTTTGAAGTAAATAAAAATTTTTTAAAAGGAGAAGAACCATTGGAAAAGATGCCAAAGGTGTTTGTTAAAATAAAAAATAAATAGGGTATTATTAGGTGTTATTTTTTAAATTTTATATTTTATTTAAATTAAAAATAAGGGTAAATAAAGGGAAAAATTAAAAATTAATTTTTTTCCTCATTTTAAGCTTGAATTAATGACAGAATTAGATAAAAAAGCAACAGAAGAAACATTAAAATTTATTTCAAATTTGGTAAATTCATCACCACAACCCTGTAATTCATCAAAAAATGAAATTATTAAAAATGAAAATTGTTCAAATTCTTCACCTATTGGAATTAATTTAAATAATTTTGATAATCAAAATTCATCAATTTGTTTAAATCAAGTTTATTTATTTATTTTTAATTAATTTATTTATTTTAAAAAATTTTTGACATTTCGCCAAAATTAATTTTTAATGAAACTTTATCTAATTGTAACTTTCATTTTGTTAAATAAGTAAAGTTTTCGTTTAACCAAAAATTGTTTAATCTTCCCCGTTGTACTTTCGTTCTTTTTTATTGATTTTTGTACAATTATTTACTAGTTGTTTTTACTAAATTTAATAAATTTAGATAACGGAGCGTTTTGAAAGGAAGGGAACATTTGTGAAGAACGACTATATGAGTGGTCTACTGGATTTAAATGACTTAAATAATCATTCAGTGATAAATGGAAGGTTTGTGGAATTTATAAATTTCTCTGGTTTGTAAGCTTTACCAATTGATTTCCCCTTAAGAGTAGATTATGGCAAATTAATTTAAGAGAAAGATGAATAATATAAAGACCTCAAAAATCAATAAATAAATAAATATATTTTAAGCATTCATTCTCCATTAAAACCAAAATGTACTACATCAATTCAACTTGATAATGCTCAATTAAACAATAAAAAACGGTCTGATTATATTAGTTGGGAAGAATTGTTTATGGGAACAGCAATAATGGCATCTCTTAGAAGTAAAGATCCTTGTACTCAAGTTGGTGCTTGTATAATTAAAGATAACAAAATTGTTGGAACTGGATATAATGGAATGCCAAATGGTTGTAATGATGATGATATGCCATGGGGAAAGGACAGTTCTTGTGATATTTTTAATACAAAGTGTGGAGAGGATTGAATGTTGTATATGTTTGAAAATTTAATTTTTATTTATTTAGATATCTTTATGTTTGTCATGCTGAAATGAATGCAATTGCTAATGGAAATTCTGCTCATTATAAAGATGCTACAATTTGTATTTTTAAATTAATTTAAATTAAATTTATTTAAAAAAAGATACAACCCGTTTTCCGTGCAATGAGTGTGCAAAGTTGATTATTCAATCTGGAATTAAAAATGTTGTTTATTTGAAAGATAAGGATTGTATTGAAACTAAGGCTTCTAGACGTTTATTTGATGCTACCAAAATTAATTATAGGTTTTTTAAATTTTAAATAGAGTTTTTAATTAAATAAATTTAGTCAATTTAAACCAATTCGAAGCCATGTTGTTATTCAATTTGATTGATTTTCTTTAACAAATGTTTATAAATTAGGGTTTTTAATTATTTTAAATATAGATATTATCTTTAATTATTTCTCCAAATATTTCTGTTAATATAAGCTTTTGTGTGTTTAATTTATTTTTTAAATTTAATTATTTTATTGTACTACTTTTAATGTTCTTTTTCTTTTAATTTAGTTTTTAATATTTAGGCCTTTTATTTTTTTAATAAATTATATTTTATATAATTTATTTTCATATTATTTGATTTAATATTTCACTATACTTTTTTTTTTTTATTAAATTAACTTTATTTTCCTCTTCAAGAAAAGATGTCAAGTAAACTAAAACGTGAACCTATTTCACCAAAAAATGGAGATATTGATGAAGGAGAGGATCTTGTATTAGACTTTGTTGAGGTTTTTATTTAATTTTATTTTTTAAATTTATTAAAAAAATAAAGGAAGCTGGAGATGAATTGGAAGAAAGTGACAGAATTCAAAGTCCTCGTTCGCGTTCTCTGTCTGCTCCTCGCTCTCCAGAAGATGTTGTTGAAGAAACAGTTGATGTTGAAGAAGATTTAAGTGGAAATGAAAGAAAAATAAAATGTACTAAACAACTTGGGCCTAAAACACCTCCAGGAAGTGAAGATGATAATGATAAATATGAACAGGTTTAACTTGTTTTCTGAATTTACTTTTTTAAGGGGATTTAAAATTGAATAATAGAAAAGTAGAGTTGTCAAAATCTGTTTTGCAATAATTCTAAAAAAATTTTTCTTCATTTTTTAAGAATTTAATACCTTTAGACTACCCAAAGAACCACTCCCTGCTCTTTTAATACATACAAGTATAATTAATATTTAATTAATTTTAAATAAATATTAAACTCAGAGTGATGGCAGTTTGTCAGAAATAAAAGAATCTCGTGATCGAAAAAGAAGGTCTTCACGTTCAAGCAGTTCAGATGATTCTTCCCGTTCTCGTAGTTCTCTTTCTCGCCGAAGTAGTAATTCGTCTGATATAGACAGATCTCCACCACAAAAATATCGTCAGACGCGTAAACGAGACAGAGTATTAATTTTTATATCTTTAAGAATTTTTTCAAATTTAAAAATCTTAAGGGAAATGACAATTATTACTTGACTGTAGAAGAACGATTACGTCAAAATAAAAAGGCTCGACTTACTCGTTTGAGGTTTTTATTTTTTTAAATGGGTATTTTTAGTTTTATTGGTTCTATAATTCATTATTAAATTGTTCAATAACAGAGGGTGATTCCAAATTTAATTTTTTTTAATTTTTAGAGATGCTCGTTCTCGTCATTTAGGTTATAAATATGTTCCTCGTATGGGAGGAAAACCTGGTTTTCCACCACAACCATATTTTAAAAATCCGTCTTACTATCCGGATACTCATCGTGACAAAGCAAAAGCACCCAATCCTCCACCACTTGCTCAAAAAATAGATCCATTGCCTGGAGGGCGTTTACCTTTAGTTCAACGACGTTCTTCACCTTTTGATGGATCTTCTTCTGGACGACCACATTCTCCTACTTATCGTTCAGCACCACTAAAACGACGACGGGGAATTGTTGAGGAAGTATTTACTGTACGAGCATCTAGACGGTAAAATTTTTTTTAATTTTTTGATAAAATGTTCAAAAGACAAAATGTCCAAAAGACAAAATGTCCATTTCATTTTTTAAATTTTTTCTAAAAATTAAAAATATAGGTATATATTTTAACTTAATAAATTCAAAAAATCTTTTAACATTGCGTTTATAGAGAGCGCATCAAAAGAGTAATAAAAATAAACAACAAGGGGAAAATAAAAATAAAAAAACAAAAAAAATCAAAAAATAACTACAAAAAAATTAATAATTTTTTTGGAATTAGGGAAAAATAAAAACTACTCTGAAAAAAATAATAAAAAATATACAACGTATTTCGTCCCCCATTTTGAGAGACTGAAAGGGAGAAAATATTAAAAAAAAAATTAAATTAATTAATTAAAACAACACAATTTTAATAAATTAAAAATGTGTTAAAAAAAAAAGAAAGAAAAAATAATTTATTTTTTTTAACAACAATATTACCTATAATTTTTAAAAAATTATAAAAAAAACTACCTCTTTTTTCTCTTCAATTTAATATTAAAAAAATAAAATAAACAACTAACTCTCTCTTTTTTTAATATTTTTAACTACAAAATAAATAAATAAATTAATTAATTAATTTTTAAAATAAAAATACACAGATCTTCTTCACCACCTCAAAGACGTCGTTCTTCTTCTTCTCGTTCTTCTCGTTCATCACCAACACGTTCACCTAATAATAATAATAATAATCATCGTTATTCTTCTTCATCAACAACTAATTATCGTTCTCCAAATAAAAATATTTATTCTTCTAATTTGGGTCCTCAAACATTATATCCTTCAAGACGTAATCCTTACCCTCCACCGAGACAAGAAAGAAGTTATTGGAGTGGTCGTGGCAATAATAATTATAATAATAATTATTATAATAATAGAGGAAGTAGTAGAGGAGGGTATTCGTCCTCTTTTCATCATAAATTTAGTAGAGGGTATTTTTTTTTAATTTTTCTTTTAATTTTAATTATTTAATTTTAGTGATTCTAGTAGAGGCAATCATCACATTTTTACTGGTTCAAAATATGTTCAACGCCCGTGGATTCCTCCGCCGCCTCCAGGAAAGAAGTGGAACTGTCCTAGACGTGATGAACCATAGTAAATAATTTTTTTAAATTTTTGGGAATTTTTTAAAGTAAAAAAACCTTTATTTTTAAGACTAATTTTTGTTATTTTAAATAATAAAAAAATTTAATAAAATTTTAAATATATAAATTTCCCTAATTTTTATTAATTTTTTGAATATTTTTTTCTTTAAAAAAAGTGTTTCATCAGAGAAACAAAAATGGAAATGCCCAAAACGCGATTCATCACCTTGTAAGAATGTTCTACTAATTTATTATATTTTTTAAATTTTTTTAAGAATTCTCCAATGATAAAAATAAGAAGAAAAAGAACACAATTTTTGCTTGTTCTACTACTAAAATTCAAAAAAAAAAAAATTTTTTTTTTTGAAAGGAGACAAAACTTGGTGTGTTTTTCCTCTCTCTATCTTAACTATTTTTATTTTTTTTTATTGAATTAATTTGGGGTTAATTTGATTTTTTTAATTAAATTAAATAAGGACTATTATTTTAAAAAATTTATTTTTTTTTTATTTTTCTATCATTTTTAATTGGACAGTAAAGTCTTTTTTCTTCTTTTTCTTGTATTTATGTTCCACTATTTTATTTTTTAATTTAAATTAAATGAGAGGAGAATAAACTGAAAATTTAGGTGAATTGAATGTTTGACATTTTTTGGGAATTTTAATATTTTGTATAGAGATCTGAATTTTGAAAAACCCGGGACCGGGAAACGGGAAATTTTAGAATGGAAGACCGGGAGGGAACCCGGACCGGGAAAATCGGGTATTCTCGATCCCGTTTTCATCGCAGTGACTCAAAAAAACCGGGAAACGGGATCGGGACCCGTTCCGATCTCTAATTTTGTAGAATAATTAAGTGGTAACTGGACATTTCGGTACTCTTCTGGACGTTTCGGTACACAACTTGGACATTTCAGTACATAAATTGTGACAAACTTTGAAATGTCCTATATCCTGAAATGTGTTGGGATATGGAATAAGTCAGAGGGAAAATTATCGGAATAAGTCAGAGAGAAAAATATCGGAATAAGTCAGAGGGAAAAATATAGGAATAAGTCAGAGAGAAAAATATAGGAATAAGTCAGAGAGAAAAATATAGGAATAAGTCAGAGGGAAAAATATAGGAATAAGTCAGAGAGAAAAATATAGGAATAAGTCAGAGGGAAATAAATTAAAAAAAAGAGAGAGACTTTACTGTATTTTTATTTAAAAAATTATTTTTTTAATTTTACTTTTTAATTTTCGCACATTGTAATAATAAAATATATTTTTTTAAATATATTGAGCGATGAAAAATTATTTTATTTTTTCTTCTTATTAATAAATAAATAAATTAAATAAAATTTTCATTAATTTAATTATTTTACTCTCTTCGCCAATTAACAAATAATTAAAAAAAATTTTTATTATTTATAGCCTGTTTTTTTTTATTTTATTTTTTCGCACACATCTTCAAACACAGTGTTAATAATATAAATCTCGTTTTTTAACTGTGCTCCACTAAAATAATTTTTAATTTTATTAGTTTGGCGTTCTGTTAAAATTTGAAACAAAATTTTATTTTTGCGCACATCCCCTGGTATTTTGGCGCAACATTTACTCAAAAAAAAAATTTTTTTTTTTTATCAAATTTTTGCTGTTAATTAAACAAAAATAATAATAATTATTAGTAAAATAAAATAAAATGTTCAATCTCTTAATATTAATTAGATAAAAAAGAATATATAAATACCCCGATTATTACAAATAAAAAATTCTTTTTTTTTTTAATAATTTAATAAATTTTTTACGGAAGATTTTCATGTGAATATTCAAAAAAAAACAATGGGAGGTCCGATAATTATTTAAAAAATATTTAATTATTTTTTAAATTATTATTATTTTTTGTTTGTTTATTAAAAGTGTTCTAAAAACCAACAAGTGCCATCCTCTCTATTTAAATTAATTTTATTATTTAATTTAAATACTAGTTTTTTGTTTTTATGATTTTCACGGGCTAAAAACGAGGGAAGAGCACAATGTTCCTTTCACACTACTAGCAATGTTCCTTACACACCACCACTACTTTTATTGTTTTCTCTTCTTTTATTTTTCTTTTATTTTTCTTTTTTCAATGCTAATTAGATATAATCTCAACGATTATTTTAAACCGAAAAAATCACAAAACATAATTTTTTGGGAGAGGATGTTTTTGGTGGTACACGTGAACTGCGCGAATTCGCGAATTAAGGGGTGTATATTAAGAATAAGTGGTATAAGGCGAATAGAGCGTAGGAAGGAATGAATAATAATAAAATAAATAAAATGTTATAAAAAAATAAATTAGGAGAAGGGGAGGAGCTGGACTCCGATACGGGAAAAGAAGAAAAAATGTGCTGCTAAAGGGTGGTGGGTATATTATAAAATAAATATATTTTCTGCCATTTTTAATATTTTAATTAAAAAGATAAAAATATTTGAAAGAGTTTTTGCGCAGTCAGTAATCATTTTTAAATTAATTAATTAATTATTTTTTTTAAAGAATTTTTAGTAAAAATTGAGAAAATATTTAATTTAGTTTAATTTTTATTGTTTTTTACAATTTTTAAATTAATTTTAGAATATTTTTTTGACTAAAAATATTTAAAAACTTGTTTTATTTATTTTTATTTATTTCGTAATCTATTAATCCATAAAATATGTTTTTTTCTTTTCTTTTAAGTTTATTTACTAAAATAATTAATTTTGTATTATTATTCTATTTTTGTTTACATTAATAGAACTAAGCTTTTGTATAAACTTAAAACTTGTTTACTAAATAATATTATACGCTAATATATTTATTTAAACGTTTAATTAAACATACAATAAAAAGTTATTAAACTTGAATTTATTGTACAATAAAATATTTAAACTTTATTGTACAAAAACAGTTGTACAAATATAATAAACTTAGAAAAATAAACTTTACAATACTATTGTAATTACATTTTTAGAGTTATTTTCTATAATATTACAACTTTAAATAAATAAACTTGGATATAATGGAAGCTGCAGCATTATCATCTCATATAAATGGTATTGTAAAAGAAAATGTTGTAATTGTAAATAAATGTGAAGAAAAATCAAATAATAAAAATGGTTATCATCAAAATGGATATTTAAATGGAATTTGTAAAAAAGAAAATAAAAATATAACTGAAATGAATGGATTAATTAATGGACATTCTAAAGGTTTATAATTTGTAATTTAATTAATTAATATACAAAGATTACAATTGTAATTTAAATAAACTTGTTTTATAAAATATAAAACTTGACAGCACTATTAAATAAATTACAAACATTTAATTACTATACAAAAATTAAACGACAATACTTAAAACTTGTTTTATATAAAATACAAAACTTGACAGTATTGTTAAGGAAATACAAACATTAATTAAAATACAAAAATAAAACTTACCATACTTATATGTAGTTCAAGTTATAGCCATAACCCCTACCCATAGGGTGGAGGGTAATAAATATTTTTTTAATTAAATTTTTTTTTGTTATTAATTAATTTATTTAAATTAGATGTAGTTAATGGTGCTACAATTGCTCGTATTCCTCGTCCTTTACGGCCTAATCAACGCCTTCGAATTGCCCAAATCGCTCCTTTATATGAAAGTGTTCCTCCAAAAATGTATGGAGGTACTGAACGTGTAGTTTATTATTTAACAGAAGAATTAGTACGTAGAGGACATAAAGTAACTTTGTTTTGTTCTTCTGATAGTAAATCTAGTGCAGATATGGTTACTAATGATTTTTGGTAAATTTAAAATTAAATATTTAATTTTATTTATATATTTTTTTAAAAGTTTTTAAACTTTTTACTATTTTTAAAGAATTTTTAAATTTATTTAAATTAGTTAAATTTTTTTAAAATTTATTTAAATGTATATTTATTGAATGAAAGGGTTTTTTGGAATTAAATATTTTTTTAATAATTTTATCAAAGTTATAAATTCCATTATAAGGTCTATAGAGACACCTTAAGGATATCTAATATTATTCCGATATCATTATAACGAGATATTAACTTTTAATACAATAAATCTCGTTATAAGGACAGGTAACTATCTGTCCTTTTTTAAATAAATTAAATATTTTTTTTTAATATTAAAAAATACTTTATATTCTTTTAGGCCAGCATTACGTCTAAATCCTGTTTGTATGACAATAATTCCATTTTTGTGTATGTTAGAAGATGTAAGAAAAAGACAAGATGAATTTGACATTTTGGTAAAATTAATAAATTAAAATAAATTAAAATTTTTTATTTTTCAGCATTTCCATACAATTGAACATTTTGGAATGTTAAAAGATATTTTTGATCGTTCAGTAACTACATTACATGGAAAATTATCTGTTCCAGATTTAGTGCCTTTATTTAATTGTTTTAATTATGCCAAATTAATTTCAATATCTGACAATCAACGTACTCATTTAGACCACAAAAACCCCAATTTTATTGGAACAGTTTATCATGGAATTCCAAAAGATTTATTTCCTTTTACTAAAACTCCTAAAGAAGGAATTAATTCTTATTTGGCATTTTTGGGACGTATAGCAGAAGAAAAAAGACCAGATTTGGCCATTAAAATAGCTGTAAAAGCTAATATTCCACTTAAAATTGCTGCAAAGGTTGATAAAGTTGATGTTGAATATTGGGAGAATGATATTAAACCTTTAATTGAACAAAATTCTGAATTAGTTGAATATATTGGTGAAATTAGTGATAATGAAAAGGGGGAATTTTTGGGTAATGCTAGAGCTTTATTATTTCCAATTGATTGGAATGAACCTTTTGGACTTGTTTTGGCTGAATCTATGGCTTGTGGAACACCTGTAATTTTTTTAATTAATTAAATTAAATCTCGTTATAAGGACACATTTTGGTGAGTGACCTTATATACGGATTATCTCTTTTTTAATTAATAAATGTTAGAGAATAATATAAAAATTATTTTTCTGTTATCCCAATGTGCTTATAACGAGATTTATTTATTTAATAATTTTAACTGAGTTAAATTTTAATTATTTTAAATAATTTTAGATTGTTGCCCGCCCTTGTGGTTCTGTTCCAGAGGTATTTTTAAATAAATTAATTAATTAAATTATTATTTTTAAAAATAATTTAAATATAAAGGTTGTGGAAGAAGGAATAACAGGAATTATATTTGATACAATTGATGAAGGAGTAGAAGCAGTAAAACGAGTACATAAAATGGATAGAACATTAGTACGTGATACATTTGAGAAACGATTTACTTCAGAAATTATGGCTGAAAATTATTTGAAGGTAAATTAATTATGTGTTTCAGAATAAGTTTAGTTGAAGTAAAAATACAAAAATCAGAACAAGTTAAAAACAGAATCAGAATTATTAAAAATACAAAAATCAGAATTATTTAAAAAATACAGAAATCAGAATTATTTAAAAACACAAAATCAGAATTAATTAATCAAATACTGTATTTATTCTAATTTATTTATTTAATAATTAATTTCCAGCTTTTTAATAATATGCTAACACAAGAATGAAGCAATTGAATATTTTACTTTACACGACTTTTTTTATTATTATTAAATTTTAAATATTTTTTTAAATGATTTTACTTCCCCTTCTTCATTTTTAGGGGCATAATATTATTCTTTTTTTCTAATTTTTTAATAGAAAATTTAAAAAAATATTAATTTTTCTTCGCTTTATTTTACTTTCTAATTTTATCTAAAATTTATTTTATATAATTTTGTTAATGTAATTAATCTTGTGCCTTCTTTCATTATACACTTGACAAGCTAAACTTTAATTTTAAAAGTTATTGCGCTCAAAAATAATTGTTTTTATTTGACAAACCTTTTTTCTTGGTATTTTTGCATAAATATTTTTATTTGTTTATAAATCAGAAATACAAAAATAAATTCAGAATTATTTTTAGAAAAACACAAATCAGAATTAATTAAAAATACAAACATCAGAATTATTTAAAAATACACTTTTCTCCTACAAAGTTTATTTACTCAAGTTTATTTATTACTAGAAATACAATTTTAAACACATAATTTAACAAAACACATTTTAAGTTTATTTATTCAAAGTTTAATTTCACACAATTAATATAAACATTCATAGACAATAATAAAAAAATTATTTGACATTATTAGGGGATAAAGTACAAAATACAAAAAGAGTGTAAAGTTCGTAATGATAAAATGTAAAAAATCAGAAAAAAGAAAGAAATAGTATAATTAGATAAATAAAATAATTAATTAAAACCCCAATAGATCAACACTCTCACAAGATTTTTTATTTTAATTTTTTGGGTATAATTAGACTCTAATGGAAGTATTGATTTAATTGATAGATAAAAGAGTAAATAAAAAGACTGTAAAGTTTATTCAAATATTGCACAGTAATTTTATTTTGAATTACACAACAGTTGAGTCTCATAAGATTATTTATTTTATTTTTTTTTAATTATAAAGTCTAGACTCAAATGTGTGGTAGATAATTCTCAAAAAATTATTGATATTTTGCGCACTATTTTTTAAAAATATTAAAAAATACTCTAATTATAAGGACACCTAAAGAGTGTTCTTATAAAGAGAGTCAACCTTATTAAATATAATTAAAAATTGTTATTTTTTATTTTACTAATTTCTCTTCATTTTTTCACCTTTTTTTAATAAGTATTTGATAATATTTTCAATATTAAAGTTGTCCACCCAGTAAATGGATGATTTCCTTCTCCTTGCCCATTTTTATCATTATAAGTCTCCCATAAAAATCCAGTTTTTTCATATTGCATTGCTACATTCTTTAATAAAGTATCACGCAATTTAGAATGTAAACGGGCAGCTTCCTCTTTATTAGGGCCATCAATCATTGAATAATGTTTTAGTGCAGCTATAGCAAAATAATTCCTATTAAAAAATGAGTTATATGTATAATGATTGGTTATAATAAAAAATATAATATTTTTTATTAAAAATACAAAAATCAGAATTATTAAAAAATACAAAAATCAGAATTATTAAAAAATACAAAAATCAGAATTATTTCATTAATAAAAAACACATAAATCAGAATTACAAAAAATACCAGATTGTTTAAACATAATTCAGACAAATAAAAATACAAAAATCAGAATTATTAAAAAATACAAAAATCAGAATTATTAAAAAATACAAAAATCAAAATTATTAAAAATACAAAAATCAGAATTATTAAAAAATACAAAAATCAGAATTATTAAAAAATACAAAAATCAAAATTATTAAAAATACAAAAATCAGAATTATTAAAAAATACAAAAATCAGAATTATTAAAAAATACAAAAATCAGAATTATTAAAAAATACAAAAATCAGAATTATTAAAAAATACAAAAATCAGAATTATTAAAAAATACAAAAATCAGAATTATTAAAAAATACAAAAATCAGAATTATTAAAAAATACAAAAATCAGAATTATTAAAAAAGACACAATATTCTCTTACAAAGTTTATTTATATTCTATTAAAAATAACTTACATATTAATCCAAATAGGTCCTCTCCAATAAGGAGACCCCGATTTAGAATTCCAAGTGTAATAATAAGGTGAAAGTGTAGATATTGAACGTAATCCATAAGGTGTCCAAAATTGTTCAGGATCTTCCAATTGTTTAAGTAAAGGACCAATTTTAGCTGAATTTGCTGGTAAAAGTCTCATAAATAAAGGATACATATTCATATATCCATTTACATTTTCAACAAATTTATATTTTGGTTCTTTTAGTACTTTACGAACTAAAATTGTTTCTCCTTGAGGTGTTGTTTCTGGTACTAATATTACTGAATCACTAAAAAATTATTAAATTAAATTAATTAAAGATTATTTGGATATAAGGACACTTTTTCTTAGTGACCTTATAAACGGATTTTTCTTAAAAAATGACTCTCGTTATAAGGACACTCCAAAGAAAAGTCCATGGGTGTTCTTTTAACAGTTATCTTTATAAATAAGGTCAATAAAGTGACCTTATAAAGAGAGTTAAATAAAATAAAAATTAAATATTTACCTGTGTAATCCATAATCACAATATTGTTGTTTATCTTCTGACCAATGAAGCAAATCTAAATTTTCAATATCATTAAGCATTTCAGCCTCTTTTTCAATTGCAGGTAAAAATTCTTCATCTCCAAATTGTTTAGCTAAATCAACAACAACTGAAGAACTCATTGCCATCCAACAACGTAAATCTAAGTGATATTCTAAATCTGTTGGATGTGTGGCACGAGGATAGTCATCTAAACCACTTGCTAATGAACAACTAAAAAAATTAATTAATTAATTTAATTAAAAATCAAAAAAACGAACGGATTTAATTCCAAATTTGTAGTAGCATTTCTATCATGCCAACGAAAAGTAGCCTGTTTAGGTCCTTTTTGACTGTTTCTAAGCCAAATATATAATTGTTTCATTCTTGGATACATTCTTTTTAATTCTGTTCCATAACGTTTAAATAACTTTAAAAAAAATTAAATTAAATTTAAAATTTGTTTTTAATTTTTTTACTTCTTTATCAGCAATAAAATCACGCATCAAATAAAAAAACATTGGAGGATTAGCAACCCAATCTTCTTGAACTAAAAAAGTGCCAGGAATGCGTGCTTCTGCTTCAGAACCAATAGCAATTTCTCTGGGCATCCAACCATCAATATTCATCATATCCAAATAAGAACCAATAATTTGGACAGTTAAAAGTGGATCAAATTTGTGAATTAACATATTATGAAAACCCTAAAAAATCAGAATTTTTAAAAATTAAAAAAAAATTACTTCATCCCAGATAAATCCTCTAGGAAATCCAGTACGTGAAGGCACTGCAGACATTAAAGATAAAGGTCCATAAGGTTTTATAGAATCAGGAGGGGAGAAAAGATGTGAACGCATTTTACAACTTCCATGCCATACACCAATACCCCCTAATAAGTTAGAAAGAGCAGCATGTCCCATTTTGTGATAAATTGCTGAATAATTCTTCTGAAATTAATAAAACTTGGAGAAATACAAAAATGTGTGGTTTTTAAAAATATTCTGAATTTATTATTAAAAATTCTGATTTTTTAAATTAATAAACTTTAAAATCAGAAAACAGAAAAATTATTTCTGGTTTTAGAATTCTGATTATTAAATCAAAAATCAGAATATGTATTTTTCAAAATACTTCTGATATTTAAAAAAACACAAAAATTACCTCTATTGGAAAAGCTCTGCTAAAGTTAACTCTAAAGGCTTCCTCTTTTTCTTTGAAAGTGTCAGTAAAAGAAGGCGGTGTTCCATCATTTTCAGAATGGAAGAGAACTTCAAATGCTGTATCCTCTATAAAAATATTTTTTTAAACAAATAAAAATCAGAATTATCAGAATTCTCATTTTAAAAATCAGAATTATTTTAAAAATTCTGATTTAATCTTATGCTACAGTACAAGAGCTATATTAATAATTTAATTGATATTACCTTGAGCACTAATTTGTAAAGCAATAAAATTAGGATTATTATTATTATTATCTTCTTCTTCATTATTATTATTATTTAAAATATTAAAAGCAAAATTTCCATCAGATTGTAAAGTTAATTTTTGTTTAATTAAATTACTAGTTAATGCCATATCAGGAAAAGGTTCAAAATTTAAAGAAGTTGCAGAAATTTTAGAATTAAAATTTTTATTATTTTTAGAAGAAATCAAATTAATTTTTAAAGAAAATTTTCCATTAACGGCATCACTTTTCCCCTCAAATAAATTAATTTGTTTATTTTTTGGTAATATTGAAGGAGACATTTTTAATGTTGAAGAAGTGTCTTGTAAAGCAAAATAAATAATAAAAGCTAATTGTTTAGGCCATTTTTTTGTTGAATTATTAGATAAATAAAATCGAGACATCCAAGAGGATGACTTAAAATTAAAAAAGTCTGTTCTAATATTGTATTCCCCATCTATTAATTTTTGTGAACCAAAACTACGACCATCGTGTTGATTCCACATAAATATTACATCATCCTCTTTAATTAAATTTAAATTAATTTAAAAATGTGTTTTACCATGCTTTGCCCAATTTCTTAAAATTATATTTTTTGAGGTTGTTGCCATTTGTTGGGTATACCACATTGCTCCAAATAGGGGAGAATCAGGACGTCGATTTTTTAGACTAAAATTAAATAAATTAAAATAATTAATTTAAATTAAAATAATTAAATAAGTGATTTAAATAAAAATTTAAAAAAAAAATTTAAATAAAAAATAAACAAAATAACCCAGGGAATTCTCCCCAAAAGACTCCCCAAATATAATTATATTTTTAATTTAATTTAAAATAAATAATAAAAATAAAAAACAAACCCAAAATAGAGTTGAGGCCTATAACTTGACCATCCAGTCTAAAAAATAAAAAAAAAATAATAAAATTTAATTTTAGTAAAATTTCTTTAAGGAGGATATAGGTATAGTCAATTTTTCGTCTATAACTTTTTTTCTTTTTCTCCAAAAATTGTTCTTTTTTGGTATTTTGTAGCAAATTTTCTGCTCTATCGAATGATACCAAAAACACCTAAAACGACCTAATCGTTGATTTTTAATAATTTTCCGCGCTCACAGACATGTGTTATAGAGGAAAAGGGACAGGCAACAATCGTTATATAGAAGATAAGGAACAATATTAAAATTTTTTTAATTTTTAAAAAATTAAAAAATAACCTCATTAAACATAATATGATCACTGGCAAGTGGAAGTTTTGATTTTTCACTGGGATCTTCATTTAAATTTTGTTTAGTGACTAGTAAATAATTTTGATCAATATAATTAGAATTATTTAAAGATGAAATTGAAGGCATATGTTTATTATTAGAAGAAGGTTCAGAAGGTGAAGGATGTGCCAAAAATAAAATTATTACAGCCAAAATTAAAGAAAATAAACATAAAGCCAAAAAAATAAAAATTTTGACATTTTTTGTCAATTTATTTGGTTGTTTTATTAAAATTGGTAATGTTGTTGAAGCTGTTGAAGATGATAATTCTTCTCCTTTTTCCTGTTTAGAAATTATAAGACGATGATTTTCGTTTCTTTTAATTAATGACATTTTTTTTAATTTTTTTAATTTATTTTTTTTAATTTTTTGGAGAATAATTAAAATACAAAAATATTTTTTTTTAATTTTTATCAGCCAGCCGACAATAAATAAAATAAAATTAATTAAATACACTCTTTCACCTGTATTTTTTAAATATATTTTTTTACCCTTTTTTGTTTAACAAAACTTTATGTTTGTTGGCAGTGTTGTTTTTGCTAGTAGAGATAAGGGTTAGGGAAACATAGAGGGAAGGGGTTATTTATTTTCTTATTTATTTAGTTGTGTAAAGAAAAATAAAAAATATTCCCCAAAAAATGTATTATAAATTAATTTATTTAATTTTTAAAAATATTTTTTTTTTAATTTACTTACCACGGAATTATCATCTTTTTGTTCCAAACCAGCAATTGGTGGGTTCATAATTTATTTAATTAATTAATTAAAAAATATTTTATAAAAATAATCTTTAAGAGAAAAAAATAAAAAATATTAAAAAAATAAATTAAATCAAAAGGAAATAAAAAAAGATTAAAATGTACTCTAAAAAAATATTTTATTTATTTATTTATTACCAAATAATTTTATAATAATTTTATTTAATAAAGGATTAAAGGATAAAACTTGAATTAATTTATAAATTATTAATAGGAGACAAGGCGCATTAAATTTACAAAAATACAACTTTTTGTATTTACTAAATATAGAAATACAAAAATCAGAACAAATTAAAACTAAATTCTGATTTGCGTTTTTTCATACAATAATAAAAGTTGATTTAAAACATTTTGTATTTTTCTTTACCTTACATTCTCATTTTTAGTTCCCCTACTATTTTACAAAAAACATATCTTTACCAGCAAGTAAACAACCAGCCAAGTTTTGTTAAACAAAAGAAGGAGAAAATAATAATAAAAATATCAGAATTAAAATTTAAAAAAAAGTTTTAATTTTCGAGAACAATTGTTAACAATTTAAAAAAGCTTTAAAATAATAAAATAAAGAGAAACGAACGCAACTAAAAAGGTCACACATTTAAGAGACGACAAAATCGATAACATTCATATTTTTATTGTGCACCATAAATTTGCGTTTTTGGCGTTTTTATATTTTTGAAATTAAATATTTTTGTATTTTCGACAAAAATTAAATTTTTATTTTTTTAATTTGACATTTTATTATTTTTAATTTTTTATGTTTCATATTTTAATTTATAAATAAAAATAAATATTTTTATTTTTAAATATATTTATATTATTGCCACGTTTATATTTAAATTTTTTTTTTATATTTTAAAAAATACAAAAATTATAGAATTATAATAATCGAGAATATATAAAAATAAATAAATAAATATGTTATCAACAAAGAAATTAAAAAAAGGACCGGCTGGAAATAAAAAAATAAAATTTAAAAAATAGTAATAAAATAAATATATTTATTTTGGCTCTTTGTTTACTTGCTGAAGATAATTTAATAAACAAAATTAAATAATTAAATTAAATAAAATTGTTTTTAAAAAACAAAGTATTTTTTACCTTTCTTAAAAGGTCCCCAAAACAGATTTTGATTAAATAAAAATAAATAAATAAATTTAAATTAATTAATTAATTTAAAATAAGATACTTTGACCTATTATTTTTATTTTTTAATTAAAAAATAAAAATAAGAATATTTATAAGAACTCCTATTTTGATTTTAAAAAATTTATTTTCTATTTATAAATAAAATTGGGAAACAAAAAAAATAAATAAATTATTTAAATAATTCATTTAAATAAATAATTAATTTAAATTAATAATTTTCCCTAATTTTATTAAAAAAAATTTAAATTTAAAAAAATAAAAAAGATGAATTGTGTTAAGGTGAATGATCTAAAATCATTTTTCTTAATTTATTTATTTGTGCCTTTTATTTAATTAATTTTAGAAAAAAGGCGGGGGAACACGCGCAGAAAATAAAGAAAAAAGAAAATAATTTAAAGGCTTTGGGACGTTAAAAAATAAATAAACACGTGGTAATTAATTTTAAGGAATTAAATTAGAAAAAGAAAAGAAAAGTTTGTGGCACATGTTCTCTAAACTTTTTTAAAAAATTAAAAAAAAATAATAATCACGAGTCTCTCAGTTTAATTGGGCCTTTTCAATCAAATAAAATTAAAATCTAATTTTTTTAAAATAAAATTAAAATAATTATTGTATCATTTATATATTAAATTTAATTTTATTAATTAATTTTTGTGTTGTAAAATTGTCTCAAAGTATATTAAAATTAATTAATTAATTTTTTAAATATACTTTGGACATTAAATTTTAATTATTTTAAATTAATGAACTAAAAAAGAGATTTATTAATTTATTAATTTAAATTAATTTATTAATTTAAATTTAAAACTAAAATATATGGCCAAATTAATATTTAAAAATGTAACCAAAAAAAGAAAAAAAATTTTAATTAATTTAATTAATTAAAATAAATTAAAATTGATGATCTTTAATTTTTTTAAATTAATTAGATAAAAGTTTAATAATTTTTAATTTTTTTAAATAATTATTATTAAAATTGTGGAAGTAAAAAAATAAAAAAAAATAAAAAAAAATTAATTTCCTTCTTTAAAAAAAAATTCGAAGAATTTTAAAAGGTTGAATAGACTCTTTAGAAGATCCTAAAATTATTTAATTATTTTTAAATATATTCCCAACTATTTATTTTAATTTTGAATAATTATTAGATACCTAATTAATATCTTTAAAAAATAATAATTAAATTAAAACAAAAATCTCTCTCTTATATCACTCTCTCAGTTATACCTCTAGGTCTAAGTAAAATAAAAAATAAAATATTTAAAAATTAGAATAAATATTTAATTTTAAAAATATAAATAAAGACGACCGAACACCCATTTTTTTGTTATTTATTTTTTTCAATTATTTATTTAATTGAATATTTAATTTTTTTAAGTTTAAAACAAAATTTCATAATTCTTTTTATTAAAAAAAATTATTTAAACTATCAATCATTTTTTTTAAAATTTTAATTTTTAAATTTAAAATTTTGTCTAGAATTATTTCCTTCTTTTTTAATTAAATTAAATCATCAATTAATATTTTATTTATTTTATTTTTTTATTTTAAAGTGTTTACCTTTCCCAATAAAATAAGATGACAATTTATATCCAAATTATTAGAGTAATAATAATATTAAAAATAAAAGGGAGAAGGGGATAAGCTGTTGTGCGACAATTAAGAGAAAGTAAAATAAATAAATAAATATTTTAAAAATACAAGAAAAAATAAAGCAAATTTATTTGAGAGGGAAAGAGTACATTTAATATATTTGCGGGAAATAAATTGGATTATTTATTTTTATTTTTTTAAAAAATAAAAATATTTTAGTATTATTTTATTAATTTTCTCTGTAAATTAATTAATTAATTAAATTAAAAAATAAATATAATATAATAAATTAATTAACAAAAATAATAAAAAGGTCAAGAAGAATTGAAAAATAATTTGACATTAAATTAAATAATTTTTAAATTAATTAAAAAAATAAAAATAAAAGTATTGCCTATTAATTAATTAATATAATAATAAAAATAAGGTTTAACGTCATATAAAAGTTTAAATTAAATTTCAAGTTTTATAATTAAAAACATTTTTTTTATTTATTTCCATTTCTTTTTTTTTATTAAATAATAATAATTGAGAGTTATTTGATTATAATTTACTTACTTGTTTATTTTCTAAAGTTCAAACTTAATTATTTTTAAGTTTAAAACATCAGAAAAAACTTAAAAAAATAAAACTTTGTATTTACAATTGTAAAAGTAAAACGAAATTAAAACTTGAAATGAAACTTGGTTTTACAAAACTAAATTTGTAAACACTTAAGTTTATTTATTTTTCAAAACTTAAGTTTGTTATATAAAATCACAATTATTCAGCCTTTATACAAAATATTTATTCTAGTGAATATTATTAAAATTAATATTTATTAAAGTTGAAAAATAAATGTATTTTTTAAATAAAATATTAAAAATATATTAAAAAATGTCAAATATTTTCACTTTTATATTTGTCTAGTTATTTTATTTTTTATTTAAATATTAATTCATTTTTATTTAATTTTTTTTAAAAAATGTTTCTATTTATAGAAATTTTAGTATTTTTACTAATATTAAAAAATATTTTTATTAAAAAATAAATAAATAGTCATAAAATTGGATAAATTTAGAAAAATAAAATTATTTTTATATTTTTATTTTTATTATTTTTGCAAAATAATAATTTTATTATTTTTAAAAATGAGGAAAATTCATAGGGAAATACCTAAAAAATTTTAAGTTTTTTATATTACTTATAAGTTTTTTACAAAATAAATTTATTAATTTAAAATGTATTGTAAGCACCAAGTTTTATTTCAAGTTTATTTAATTAAAGTTTTTACAATATTAAATTTTTAAATAGAAAGTTTATTTATAATCTTTCAAGTTTATTTAACTATTCTATTGTATAAATACTACTACCTATAATATATTAAAAAATTAATTTTTTTTCATTTTCTTTGTAATAAAATCTCTTCTTTATTCTAATACCCTGTTTTCCTCTTTAATTCAAGTTTTTAAAGCAGATTTTCGCTGTTTTGTTTTGTTCTTTGTTTTTGCGCGAAGAAAAGAAAATATTTAAACTTTTTTTATTATATTTTTAGGTCAACAGGCATAAAGATTAAATTCTTCTTTTTATGTAAATTATATATTTATTTACTTTTGATATTTACCGTTTATTAAATAAATTAATATTTTAAAATTAATTTAATTTTTTAATTTAATTATTAAAATAAAAAATACAAATTTATTTTTTAATTAAAAAAATTAATCTACACTTTCTAAATAATTATGAGTATTAAATAAATCATTTTGCCTGATTTGAGTAAAAGATGTATTTTCTGTAAGAGGAGAGTCTTCTTCTGCAGGTGCTTGTCTTCTATGTTTTGCCCTTCTATTTTGAAACCAAGTTTTAACCTATAATTAAAATTAAAAAAAAATATTTTAAAAAAATTAAAATAAGGTAAAAAAATTATAAAAAATTAAAAAATAATATTTAATTAAAAAAAATTTTTTTTACCTGTCTTTCACTTAATTTTAACGTTCTTGAAAGCCTTTTACGTTCAATATTATTTAAATATCTTTTTGCATCAAAAGTTCTTTCTAAAACATCAGTTTGTTCATTACTAAAACGAATTTGCCCTCCTTTCCTTTTTTGATTATTTTGAATTTTTAAAAAATTTTGTTGTGTTGATTTTGGATAAATATTATTATTTATAAAATGTCCAAAAAATGGAAAAAAATTTGAAATATTATTATTTAAATTTAAATTTGATTTATTATTAAAATTATTTATATTAAATTGTTGGGTAGGTAAATGAAGAGGTTTTAAATTATTTGATGCCATTAATAAATTATTAATTCCTTTATTTTGTTGATTAAAAGAAAGAAACCAGGCTGGAGCAATGCCATAACCTTCAAATTAAAAAAATTTTATTTTTAACAAAAATGGATATTTCGGTACGAAAAATAGAGTGTCAACCAGTCTTCGCGCTCAACCGACCTATACCTTACTTATAAAGGAGTAAAATTAAAAATTTTAAAATTAAAAATGTTCTTACCATTTTCTTGCTTCTTTTGTTCTTTAAGTTGATTAGTTAAAGATTTAAAGCTAATTAATTCATTTGTAAATTGTTCACTTTTAAATTTATTATTATTAAATATTTCTTCTCTTTTCTGTTGAGAAGAATTACTTTCTTCCGTTAAATTAATATTTTTATTTTCTTCTTTAAGTGACTCATTTTCTTCTTTTGATTTTACAAGTAAATCTTCAATTAAGAAACGAGCAGCACTCATTTAAATAATTCTTAATTTAATTAATACTGTAAAAAATTTAAAAATTTAATTAAGTTAAGGATTAAGTGGACAGTTTAGTGCCAAATGTTATTAGAAAATTTAAAATCTTTTAAGGGTATTTTATTTAATTTTATTTGAAGGGGTTAAGGAACCTCTTGAAGGGGTTAAGGAACATCTCTTAAAAGTTAACTTTTCTTCTACTTTAATTTTTTAATAAAATTTTAAATAAAATTTAAAGAGAAGCAATGAGCGAGAATTACCACATAATATATATCATTAAATAAATATATAGCCCAACCTTTTTTTGCTTAAAATTCTTGAGAGCCAATGAGGTGCTGAGTAAATAAAAAAATATTTAGGAGGCTTTAAAAAAGAAGAAGAGGAGATAGCCAATTCTTGATAGTAAAAAAAGGATTTATATAAAAGAATATAATAGAATAAAAAAAATAAAAATAAAAATAAAAGGCAAAAAGACTTGTGAAACTGAAACCTCCATCCTCCTTAACTACTTTCTTTTTTATTTTTAAATATAAAGCAAGTACACATATTTAACAAATAATATTTTCTTTTAAATAATAAAAAGCCCATTAACAAACAAATAATTTTATTTTATTTTTTTTAATTTTTAGCAATAAATACAGTAAAACTGAAGCAACAAGGGGACTTTGCGCCAACCCTTACAACTTTTTAGCAAACAAATCATTTTATGTAATTTATATATCAATCGATAGAGCAGAAATTTTGCTATAAATATTTTAAAATTTTTGGAATGTTTAAATATTGTTTAGATTAAAAAATTGAAAAAATCCCCACTTTTCCTTGTAATGTTTTGGTTTTTTGAGTTTATAATTTTTTCTAGATTTTTTAAATTTTTTATTTTATATTGTCTTTATGGCAAATTTTCTGCTCTATCAAATGTTATTTAATTTATTAAAAAAGCTTATTTTGTTAATGAGTTATAGAGGCAGGCACCCAACTGGGCTTCACACTTTATTGACGCTAACATATTTATTTTAAAAAATAAAAAAAATATTTTTATAATACTGTAGCATTTATTACTCAAAAAGTTTATTTTTTGAATATTTTAAGGCACTTCATCAGTGTATCCATTTATTTATTTAAATAATGCATGCCAAACCCTCTTTCTTTGCAAGCTCATTTTCAGAGATTAAAATTAAATAATATAGAATTAATATTTTTTTAAAAAGTCATGGCATGCCAATTACTCAAAAATATTTGATTATCCAATTTTTGAAGAAAAACAAACAAATAAAAATATTTATTTGTTTTTAGATATATTTTATGCAATAAATACATATAAGTGTGCAGAATTTATTTTCTGATTTTTTTATTTTCTGATTTATTTTTTGATATTTTTCTGATTTTTTAAGGTTTTTCTGATTTATTTCTGACTTTTTATTCTGGGTTTCTGATTTTTTATTGTTTTTCTGTTTTTCAACTTGTTTTCTGATGTATTTCTGTTTTTTATTCTGATTTTTTTAATATTTATTTCTGACTTTTTATGGTTTTTCTGATTTATTTCTGTTTTTTTATTCTATTGTTTTGATTTCTGATAAAATAACAATTGATCTCTTTTTTATTAAAAAATATATTATTTATTTATTAAACTTTAAAAATATTAAATATTATAATCTTAACCCGGGAAAGGTAAACATAAATAAAATGATTTTTTAAGAATAAATAATTTTGTTGAATTTAGAATAATTGGCTTAAGGTTGAGTGCCATCAATCCTTCTCTATCTCTCTTAAAAAATGTCACAATTTTCCTTTTCCAGCTGTGAGATAAAAAATTAAAAGGAAAAGAGATTTTTAAGAGAATTAGTGAAATATTTACTTAATGTTGAAAATCTCGTTATAAAGACATTTCTATATATCCCAGTATCCTTATAACGAAAGTCTTGTAATTTATAATTATTAAAAATTAAAAAATAATAAAAAACTGTGGAGAATAATTGAGTAAAAATATTTTTAAAGCTTTATGACACTAGAGTCTCATATTTACAAGTTAAAAATTGGCAAAGTTGATACACTTTTATTTTATTTTTTCCCTCATTTAAAAACAAAAGAGAGATTTTAAACAAAAGGAGAATCAACTAAAATAAAAGAAAAATATTTTAAAAATAAAATAAAAGATTTAAAAAACTCATATATCACATTTCTTGAAGGACTACACTTTTGTATTCATTAAAAATAGAGTCAATTTATTGTTGAAAATATTGGTTAAATTGTGTAGACAAATAAACACAAATTGACTATTAAAATTAAAAATGGGGATTTAAACATTTTTTTATAAATATTTTTATTTTTTAATTAATTAATTAAATTTTTTTAAATAAAAATAATAATTAAAAAATATTAAAAATATTTTAATTAACAGAATAAGTTTATTTTTTAAGCGCTAAATTAGTTATGCATAGTAAGTTGTATTTCTGGTCTAGTGGTTAACGCCTCCTCCTGTAGTTGGAAACAATGTTGGTTCGAGTCTGTTCAATGGTTTTATTCGATTATTATTCAATTTAATTATTTAAAAATAGTTTATTTTTTCTATTTTTTATTAAAAAATTATTTTTTATTTTTTTTAAACTATTTTTACCAAAATACTTTTTTAACAAACATTTAGTTATCGATAATTATTTTTTTATTACTCTACACTTTGCCCGTTCTTTTTGCTGGTGGCGTGATTGTGGAATGATGTGAAAGAATATTTTTTATATTTAATGTCAAAAAGAATTTGCGTCAGATAAGAGAAGAAAAAAAATTTCAAAGAAAAAAGGTAAACCTTTTTAAATTTAAAAATACTAGTACAGATGCTTATATTATTTTTTAATAATTAAAAGAAGAAAAATTGAAATTAGACAAAAAATATTTTATTTGTAAATTCACGAATCTCCTGTGTTTTATTTAAATAAAAGATAAGAAAATTATTTCCCGAAGCATTTTACACAGCAATTAACTTTTTACATTTTTTTGTTTATTTCCCCGCACAAAGTCCAATAGTAGTATTTATTAATGTTTGATTATAAATAAAAATAATACAAGTTTATTTAAGAAAATTCTGATTTTGAAGTTTATTTAATAAATTTTGATTTTTAAGTTTAATTTAAAAAAATTCTGCTTTTTAAACTTAATTTAAAAAATTCTGATTTCTAAGTTTATTTAGAAATTCTGATTTTTAAGTTTATTTGAGAAATTCTGATTTCTAAGTTTAAATTTAACATTTACAAATAAAAAATTAAAAAAGTTTAATTTCTAATTTCTTATCAACATTATTGACTAGAAACACATGTGATATGGGGTTTTTTTCTTCTTTTATTTTTACAGTTAATTCTTCTTTTTTAATAAAAAAACGCATGATATTTATTATTTCATTTCTTCAATTAAGAAAATAAATTTCAAAATTTTATTATTATTAATTTAATTTTTTATTATTAACAATGGAAGGGATAGAACATGCTATAGAATTACCAGTATTTCTCTAATAAAATTATAAAATAATATCTTAATTTTTAAAATTATTAGAACTCTCCTGGAACATTTAAAAGTGCTCTTTTGAAAGATAGACCAGAGGAAGTATTGGAATATTTTTTTCCTGAGGTTCAAACACTTTGGGATGCTTTTCAACGTGGCTTAAAAGTAAATAAAAAATTAAAAAAAAATAATTTTCTAATATTTAGCTAACCCCTAAAGGGCCTTGTCTCGGTATTCGTACAAAAGAAGGTCCATACAAATTTATCAGTTATGAACAAGTTGCTCAACAATCAAAAAACATTGGTATATCACTAATTTCACGTTTGGGACTTTTACCTGGTCAACAAACATTTGTTGCTATTTATGCTCAAAACAGTCCTGAATGGGCTATTTTGGTACAAAATTATTTTAATTTTAAAAATTAAAAAAATAAATATTTTTTAGACATTAGCTTTAATTCGTCATTCAATGATTTTAGTTCCTCTTTATGATACTTTAGGAGAAAGTTCAGCTTCATATATTTTAGAACATGTTGGAACTGAGTTTTTTTTAATTTTTATTTAATTTTTTAAATTATTTTAAAGATTAGTTATGTTAGATTCATTAAAAAAATTACAAAATGTCTTTAATATGCATGAAAAAACACCTTTAATAAAAAATATAATATTTGTTGGAAACTTGGAAAAAGAAAAAATAGAAGAAATGGAAAAGAAGGCTAGTGAACTTAATATTTGTTTGTATTTTTGGAATGATTTAATAAATGAAGAAAAGACACAAAATGAAGAAGAAGAAAAGGATCTTAAACCTAAACCAGAAGATAATTATATAATTTGGTAAGTGAATAAACTAAAAACATTTTCAGAATAAACTAAAAACATTTTCAGAATTTTATAAAACATTTTTTTAGCTATACTAGTGGGACCACTGGAACACCTAAAGGAGTTATTCTTAGTCATCGAAATGTTGTAGCAAACATTTCTGCATTAGCTGAAGTTTTAAAAATGTTTTCACCAGAATTTTTAGCAACAACTGAACATTGCATTATTTCATGTTTGTTTTATCGTGTTTTTTACAGTAACAAGTTTATTGAAAGTTAAACTTGTTTTGTTGTATTTTTGTTCTGAATTAAAAAAAAACTTATTCTGATATTAATTTTGTATTTTTGATTTTAATTCAATTTTCAAATTACAAAAATTATTTAATTACTACATATTTCTAAAAAATATACAATACAAGTTTTGTTTACAGATTTGCCTCTATCACATATGTTTGAGCAATGCGCACATTGGATAGCACTCCTTTTAGGTTAAAAAAATATATTAAATATTTAATAAAAAATAATTAAAAAAATAATTAAAAAAATAATAAATAGGCTATAGAATTGGTTATGTTTCTGATGGAATTGCTACACTTTCGGCTGATATGCAGGCTTTAGAGCCAACACTTTTACCTGTTGTCCCACGATTGTTAAACCGTTTTAATGATTCAATTAAAGTAAAATTAAATATTTAATTCTTCTGATTTTATAAATATATTCAGAATGAAGTTGCCCGTTTAAATCCATTATCTCGTTGGCTTTTTAACATTGGAAAAGCACAAAAGAAGTCTTTGCTTCAAAAAGGTATAATAACCAGTGATTCTCTTTGGGATAAGCTTCTATTTGCCAAAGCCCGTCAAAGACTTGGAGGGCATGTTCGTTTAATTGGTAAATTTATTTTTTTAAAAATTAAATTGATGATTTATTTAATTTATAGTCACTGGTTCTGCACCCATTTCTGCAGAAGTTTTGGAAGAATTGCGAATTGTTTTTGGTTGTCCTATAATTGAGGGTTATGGACAAACAGGTAAAAAAGTTATTGTAATTTTTATTTAATTATTTTTTAAATTTAAAAATAGAATGCACAGCTATGGCAACATCAACATGGCCAGGAGATACAATTGGAGGTCAATGTGGAGGTCCTTCAAGTTGTTCACTGCTAAAATTAGAAGATGTTCCTGATTTAAATTATTTTGTAGTAAGTTTTTAAAATTAATTAATTAAATATTTTATTTATTTTTTTAGAAAGATAGAAAAGGAGAAGTTCTAATTAAAGGACCTTCTGTCACTAGTGGTTACTTTAAAGACCCAGAACGCACAACAGAATTATTTACTCAAGATGGTTTTTTAAAAACTGGTGATATTGGTCATTTACTACCTAATGGTCAATTACAGATTATTGATAGACGAAAACATATTTTTAAGTTGGCTCAGGGAGAATATGTGGCACCTGAGAAGATTGAAAATGTTTATATTCAGTGCAGGTAAATTATCATTAAATATATTTTTTTTTTTTTTTTAAATTTCTTTAAGAACGGTACATCAAGTTTATGTTGATGGCGATAGTTTTCAACGTTTTCTTGTGGTAAAATATATTTTCTAAATTTTATTTTAATTTTTAAATTAATTTTTAAAGGCAATAGTAGTCCCAGCAGCAGGACAACTTAAACGACATTTTGCCCAAATAGATGGAAAAACAGAAAACGGGAAAGATGAAATTAGACTTGAAGAAATCTGTTCTGATCAAAGAATAATTAATTTAGTATTAAAAGAAATGCAACAAATTGGAAAAGAACAGAAATTAAATAGTTTAGAACAGGTTAAAGCAATTTATTTAGAACCAGAACCATTTACAATTGAAAATGATTTGTTAACACCAACACTTAAGGTAAAAATAAATATTAATTTTTTTTAATTAAAAATAAAAAATATTTAGGCAAAACGTCCCCAACTTAGAGCAAAATACAAAGAAACAATTGCTAAACTTTATAGTAAAATACCTGATGAAAAATGAAAATAAAAAATTTAAAAAATAATTAAATATTAAAATTAACTCTTTTAAAGAATGTTTTTTTTTACTTTTGTTTTTAACCTTAATTTTAAAATTATTTTATAAAAATATTTTTTTTAATAAAAAAATTTAGATTAAATAAAATTTCTAAAAAAATAAAAATATTATTTTTTCAAAATAATTTAAAATATTATTAATTTCTCCACCTTAAAAAATAAGCTTTTTTAAAAAAGGAAATACAATCCCCCTTTCTATAAATAATTTTAGAAAAACATCCAAAACAAAGTTTATTTTGCAAAGACAGCTGTTCGAAGAGGTGGCATTTAACGACAAACTTTTTTTTTATTTTTTTAACCCTTTATATAATTCTATTTTGTGCCCATTTGTCAACAGATGAATAAAATTTGGGGTAAAAAAGAATTTTTTAAAAAAGACATTAAAATGCTTCATTTATTTTTTGCATGTTTTTATTCTTTTGCATTTGCGTTAATTTTTCCCTCATCGATCATAAAAACAATCATTAATCTTGTCAATCATATAACAATCAAAAATAAACATTTGATTTTGATGGGTTAAAAATAAGAGAACGCCACAAAAACTAAATAAATATGCAAAAAACATTATTAATGTTTTAATAATTTTTGTTTTAAAACATCAAAGTTTAAAGAATTAATTTTTTAATTTTAAACAAACATAAATATGATGTTTCAAAAAATAATAATTGTTTTAATTTGTTTTTGTAATGTTTTTGTTTTATTTATGCTTTAAGTTTTACTTTTGTATTTTTAATGTTTTTGTTGTTCTGTTTACTTTTCTATTTGTTTGTGTTTTTGTCTGATTTTTATGTTTTATTGATCTTTCTATTTTATTAATGTTTTGTTTATTAGATTAAAAGAAAGAAATGACACAAATATATATTTTTTTATAAGATTTATTTAAAAATGCCATTAATATTATTTATTTGTATTAAATTATTTTCTAAATTAGTATTTGCAAGTGAAGATGAAGAACGTTTGATGATGGATGTTTTTCGTGGTTATAATTCCTTAATTTTGCCAATGCGTAATGAGAGCCCTATAATTGTTCGTATGACTTTGCAGCTTGCACTTTTAATTAATGTTGACGAAAAGGATCAGGTTGAAATAAAAATAAATATTTAATTCTTTCTACTAAATAGATAATGCACACAAATGTTTGGCTGACATTAAAATGGAAAGTTTAGTTTTTTTAAATAATTTAATTTACTATTTTTATTTTTTAAAGGATTATCAAATGACATGGAGTCCGGTCAACTATGGCGGGATCAAGGATATCCGCGTTCCTCCAGATAAAATTTGGTCACCTGAAATTGTGAGAAATACAATTTAAATAAATTAAAAATTAAAATTTAAATAGGTGCTTTTCAACAAGTTTAGTTTATTCAGTTTACATATTTTACAAAATTTTAATTTTGTTTACATTCTAGTGCTGATGGCAACTATGAAGTTAGTTTTATGTCAAATGTTGTTATCAACTATAAAGGGGAGGTTCTTTGGGTTTGTTTTTACTTTATTAATTTTATAACTAAAAAAATATTTTTAGGTACCGCCAGCAATTTATAAAAGTTCCTGTATTATTGGTAATATATTTTATTTGAAAATAAATGTTTAAAATATTTTTAGATGTTGAATATTTTCCATTTGATGAACAAGGTTAAATAAGTTACTCATAAAATACATCAAACAAAAGTAAAAAGTTAAAAAACAAAAAGAAAACACTAAATTTAAACATGCAAAATTAAAACAAACATCTTAAAGTATTAGAACAAAAATAAAGTAAATACAAAAGTTAAAAAAAAACATCATACAAAATACAAAAGAAAGCATAATATAAACAAAAGTTATACAAAAATCAAATAAAACACAAATAAACAAACTTTTGAACATTAATATAAAAAATGATCAAAACAAACACTAAAACAAACAAACAAATACAATACAAAAGTAAAAATTTACAAAAACTTTGAACTTATTGTTAGAACAAAATACAAATTAAACAAAATGAACAAAACATAAAGTCAAAAAAAATTTAAAAACATTAGAAAAATACAGTAAAAATGTTAAAAAATACACAAAACAAAACATTTAAAATAATAAATTTCAGTTTGTCATTTAATATTTGGTTCATGGACGGTAAAAATATTAAAAATTTAATTAAATATTTAATATATAAATAGTATAATGAAAAGGAAGTAAAAATGGAATTTGAACAAGCTGAATTAATTGATTTAGTGAGAATATTTGTAAAAAAAATTTCTCCAAAAAATAATTTTTTATTTAAAGAGTGAATATGCTAAAAGTGTTAGTTCAATTTGGGACGTTATTGGTTTTTTATTTTTATTTGAAAGTAAATCATGTAGTCTATTTGTAACAGATGCCCCAGCATCATTAGTAAATAGACGGTAAATTATTTTTATATTAATTTAAAAAAATTAATTTAGATCTAGGATTAAATTTCAACTTAGAATTCGTCGTAAAACATTGTTTTACACTGTTGTGTTAATAATACCAACTGTATTAATGGCTTTTCTTTCAATGGCTGTTTTTCTCTTGCCAACAGATTCTGGCGAAAAAATGACTTTAACAATTTCTGGTTATTTTTAAAAATTTAATAAAAAATAATTTCTCTTTAAGTTTTATTATCTATTGTTGTATTCCTTTTGTTGGTTTCTAAAATAATGCCGCCAACATCTTCTACCATTCCGCTTGTCGCTAAGTATTTGTTGTTGACTTTTACTCTTAATATAACAACTATTACGGTCTGTTTTAATTATGTTCTGATTTTTGCATGTTTTTTGATGTTTTTAGTGTTTTGTTGATGTTTCTGAATTACGTTATAAATGTTCTGATTTTGTATTTTAAAATGTTTGTTTGAACTGTAGTATGTTTAAATTATATTCTGATTTGTGTTTTATTGTGTCTCAATTTTTTGAATTCTGTTCTGACTTTTGTATTTGTTTTTATTAATGTTTTTGATTTATCTATGTTTCGACATTTTTCTGATGTTTTTAAATGTTGTTTTATATGTATATTTTTAGTTTTTGTTTTAAATTAGTTATATTTAGATCACTGTAATAATTATTAATGTTTACCACCGTGGACCTACAACACATAAAATGCCAAAATGGGTTCGTCATGTATTTTTAGTGGTATCTTTTGTAAATATTTTTACAAAATTAATATCTTTAAAAAAAAGTTGATGCCTCGTCTACTTTGCATGAAAAGACCAAAACCATCAATAAATCGTTTAACAAAAAGAGTTAACAGTAAAAGTTTAACTACAATTCCTGGTATTGGTAAATTTGATGTACAAATTTCACCAAAAGTACATCACCAACATTGTCCAGAAGGAAGAATTAAAGGGGCAATATACGAACCAGAAGAGAGTGGTGAAAAAGAAGCTGATCCAATAATTAAAAATGGATTTCCTTTGAGTTTGGAAGCGGTATTTAGAAATAATTTTTACAACAATATTTTAAAAGGCTAAAGCTATGGAAGCTGTTGAATATATTACTGATCATTTACGACATGAGGAGGATCATAAAATTGTAATATTTAATTTATTTTAATTTTTAAAATATTTAAAAAAGCACCGAGATGATTGGAGATTTGTTGCAATGGTAATAGACCGATTTCTTTTATATATTTTCTTTGGAATAACATTGGGTGGAACAATAGGTGTTTTATTATCTGCACCAACAGTTTTTGAATCGGTTTAAATTTATTTATTTATTTAAATTTATAAATTAATTTTTAGGTTGATCAACAAACAATTCTTCAAAGATTAATTCATGAATATGAGAGTGGAAGACAACTTTAATTAAAAAGACAATAATAAAATTATTATTTTATTAAATTTATTAAAATTTTTAAGAGAATTATATTCAATGAAAAAATGAAGAAAAATATTAATTTGTCATGTTGAGATTTAAAAAGTTGACATTTCGAACTTTCAATGATGAAAAAGTTCATAACGTCAACTAATAAAAATATTTTAAAAGATCTAAAATATATATAGTTCAATATTCCTGAAAGTTAAAAAGTTGTTTTTTTGACAATTGTTTTTAATCGTTAAAATATAATTAACAATTAAAATTCTTTTTAACTTTGTTTTAGAATATTTAATTAAAATGAATGATGATGTAAAATTTATACATCCAGCATCAATTCCAAATCTTATTACAAATAATAGTAAAAATGCAGAAAAACATAAACAACAATCTTCAGAATTTATTCCGCCATCTCGCCGAGCAGATGCTCCCCTTGCTGCAATAATACCACCAGAACTTGATAATATTGATCCAAGGTTTTTAATTTAAACGATATAATTAAAAATTGTTTTAAGTACGTTATTTCCTGATTTTGAGCAAGGAGGAATTTTACGGTTTTCAAGAGTTTTTGCAAATGCTAAAGCTTCGCTTAAAGAACAAATATGGTGGACTTCTAGAACATTTAAAAAGAAAGGATCAGAAACTGCAAAATTATCAACTGAACAAGAAGAACAAGTAGCAATTTCTAATTTAAAATTTTCAAATGAAAAGGCAGCAATTAATGAAGAAAATAAAGAAATTGGTGAAGATAAAAATGAAGATGAGAAAAAAGAGGATAATGAAAAAGATGAAGCTATCGAAGAAACTAATGAAGAGAAGGCAACAACAGTTTCTTCTGGTTGGGATTTTAAGTTTGGCGATTTACCAAAAAAGAAGGATTGTTGTAGTGATGAATATGTTTGTCTTTATTTTAAAAATAATTGTTTAAATTCTCCTTTCTAAGGAATTACTTTGTGCAGAAAATTTGGAGGAATTATTAAATAAAAATAAGCAACAACAAATTAATGAAGAAGATGAAGAATCAGCTCCTCCTTGGCGTTTTGGACCTGCACAAATTTGGTATGATCGTTTGGGTCTTCCTTCAAATCCTTCAAATTTTGATTATGGAATGAAAAAGGGAAAGGTTAAATATAAATTATTTTTTAATTTTTAAGACTTAATTTTTAGGTCTTTAAACCAATTGATGAGAAGGAATCACCTGTTATAGGTTTAATTTTTTTAATTTAAAATTTTTGCAAAAAGTGCTTTGTTTTCAGATGACAAAACTTTTCTTCCTGTTAATTTAATTCATTGGGAAGATGATATAATTATTGATGGAGAGGAAGCTAAAGAAAAGGTTTTTTTAATTTAAAATTCATTAAAAGAAAATTTTTAAAGTTAATAAAAGAATTGATGTCTTCAAGACTTCCTCGGTGTGGTTGGATTCCTACTGCACATACACGAACTTATAAGGCTTTTATGACTGCATGTATTTTTGTTTAATTTTTTAATTTTCTCATTTTTTAATTTTTAGGGAAAAATAAATCATTTATTGAATATTTAAAAAATCCTGCAAAAGTAACTTCACAACAAACAGGATTTTCCGATTTAAAATCAGATGTTCGCTTATTTATCGACTCTCAACGCTCTATTTTTCCTTTTGAAAATTATGAATTGGCAAATTCAAATTGGGAAGATGATATAATTTGGGATAGTGCAAATATGCAAAAAATACCAAGTTAGAGAGGTTTTTTTGTAAAAAGTTTTTTAAAAAAATTTTAACGAATCAAAGAATATAATATTTTAATAATTTAGAGCCTAGAGTACTCTCCTTAGACTATGAAGATGATCCAAAAATGTTTGGAATGCCAGAAGATGCAGTTCAAGATGAGGGAATTGATGGACAATCATTTGGTTCAAAATCTTATTCAAAGGTTTTTTATTAAAATTTAAATAAATTAATTAAATAAAAAAGGTTGAACATTCTGGTGGAATAAAAAAATCAAAATTAATTTTGGCCCAAGTTTTTAAACGTCAAAGACAAGAAGAAGAAGAACAAATAGAAACACAAATTGCCCAAATTGCCGATAAAGATCCTTTTAATTTATCAAATGATGATTATTATATGCCAAAAAATACAGCAGAAAAAACTTCACGTTCATTAGCTGGAAGTAGTGGAATTCAACATTCATTACCTGCACAAAACATTCATCCAATATTTTTTCCTTTTTTGACTAATAATTCACAAATGAGAAATTTTCATAGGCCAAAATTGCCTGTAAGATTATTACAAAGTTTAATTAGAGGAGGAAGTGCACCAATACTTTCATTAACTAGACATATTAGAATGACTAATCAGGTTATTTTTTTAATTTTTAAAATATTTATATTTTTTTTTAAAAAGAGAAGAGAACGTCATATATCTGGAGATGGTGGAACTTTTGATGATATTTTTTTAATGAGAGAAGTGTATGATTTGAGTGGAAGAGATGGAACATTACTTTTAATGGAATATTCTGAACAATTTCCACCATTGCTAAGTCAATCAGGAATGGCTTCAAAAATTAGAAATTATTATAAAAGAGTATTTTTTTAAATATTTTTTAATTAAATTAAATAGGATAGAGGGGAGATAGAAATAATTAAATAATAAATAAGTAAGGGTAAAATTTGGAAGAAATAATTAAATAAAAAAATAAGAGAATAATTAAGGGTAATTTGGTCTAAATTATTTTATAAAAATTTTATTAATAATTTTTAAAAATTTATTTATTTCAAAGAAACCAACAAAAGAACAAGAAACAACAAAATATGAATTTGGTGAAACTTCTTTTTCGCATACTTTTCCATTTTTGGGCAAATTAACATCCACAGATTCATCTCTACAAGTCTTAGAAAATAATATGTATCGTGCAACAATATTTAAACATAAAATTCCTTCAAACGATTTTTTACTTGTTCGAACTCGTTTTGGATTTTTTTTGAGACATTTTCCACATATTTTTCTTGTTGGACAAGAAATGCCTTTATGTGAAGTTCCCAGTCCAAATTCAAAAAGAGCAAAAGATTTTAGCAAAGATTTTATGATGAGCTCTATTTATCGATTATTTTGGGAAAATGATAAAAAGCCTAGACGTGTTAGAATGGATGAACTTAGAAAAATATTTCCAAATCAAGATGTAACAATTCGGAAAAATTTAAAGCCAATTGCAGAATTTAAAAGAGTTGGGGCAGGATTGGAATTTTGGGTATTTTCTTTTTAAATTTATTATTTTTTAAATTAAAATTTAAGGTATTAAAAGAAGATTTTCGTCTTCCTAGCCGTGAGGAAGTTGCAAGTATGATAACTCCAGAAATGTATTGTGCACAATCTTCAATGATGGCTGCTGAACAGAGATTAAGGGTTTTTTTGAAAATTTAAATTTATTTTAATTAAATATTTAATATTTTTAGGATGCTGGTTACGGTGAAAAATATTTACATGTAGCTGAAAATGCTGATGATTCAGATGATCAACAAAATATTGGAGAAGAAGAGGTTTTTTTTTTAATTTTTTAAATAAATTTAAAAAAAGATAAAATGTGCCCCATGGAACACAACAAGAGCTTATATAGCAGTTATGAAAGGAAAAAGTTTTTTGGATCAGACAGGTATTACTGACCCTACAGGCTCTGGATTAGGCTTTTCTTTTTTACGAATAACTGCTAAACCACAAAAAATAACAAAAGAAGAAGTTGACAAAGAAGCTCCGAAAAAGCTTGTGACAGGTACAAATGCTGATTTGAGAAAACTTCCATTAAAAGAAGCAAGGCAAATGTGTAGAGAATTTGGTCTTTTAGAAGAGGAAATTAGTCAACTTGAACGATGGTTTAATTTTTAAAAATTAAATTTTATTTATTTTATTTTTAAAAGGGATGTAATTGACGTAATTCGTACTTTATCTACTCAAGCAGCTCAAGGAAAAAAGGATTCACAAGTTTCAAGATTTGCTAGAGGAAATGCTCGTTTAACTTTTGCTGATATGCAAAATAAACATAAAGAACACTGTCAACGCATTTTTGAAAAACAAAATAAATGGTTGTCCAATACTGAAACAGATGTTTGTGATTTGGATTGGGAGTCTAGTGGAGATGAACTTACACGTTTGTTTGAAATTTAATTATATTAAATTTCACTCTTTTTTTTTGGGAAATTTGGGGTGGGCTTTGACTACTTTCTATCTGTTGGAATATAAAAAATCGTTTTTTTAAGATTTTGGAAAACGTTTTGCTGGTACCTATTCTACTACAACCACTTTAAATGATGCTGAACAACGTGAATTTGAACTTGAAGAACGTGAACGTCTTAACCTACAAAAAATGATTCGTGGAGAAGTAACAAAAAGTGGTGCTTCAGTTTCTGAAGCAGCAAAAGAAGCAGTTGAACAACAACAAAAAAAAGAAGAGAAAAATTTAGAAAGTAAAAATGATGTTAATACTTTTATTGTTCCAAATCCTCTTAGTCCATCAGCAGCAAAAGGAGAAACATTTCTTTCATCTGGACCACAAAAAAAATTAAAAATTTATAGAACAATAAAAAATGGTGATGGAACAGAATCGGTTTTTTTTTAATTTTAATTAATTTATTTATTTAAAAAAAAAATATTTAGACACGTGTTGAAACAGTAATACATCCACAATTAATTGAAGCTTATGTCAGAATTCGTTCAACCAGAGATGAAAGTTTTATTAAAGTTTATGCTCAAATGGATGATAAATACAAGGAAGTATGTTTTTTATTTAGAGAAAAGAGAAGAGAAAATTAAAAAATATTATTTTTTGGACATTTTTGAAATTATTTTTTTGAAATTATTTTTTTTAAATTAAATTAGATAAAAATATATGTATTTATTATTTTCTTTTTAGGAAAAAAGAAAAGAAAGAAGACGTCAACAAGAAAATGCTCGAAAAACTAAAAAATTAGATTCACAACAATTAAAGTCCTCATCTTCGCTTATTTCAGGTTTTAATAAAAATAAATTGTAAAAAAGAATATTTACCAACCACCCCTTAATATTGTAGTTTATTTATTTTAATTGAAAAAAATAAAATTATTTTATTGTGTTTTTTGAATAATGTCGTAAAAGTCCTCCCTTTACTAAATAATTAATAAATTAAAAAAAATTCTTTTTCAACTTTTGAGAAAAAGAAAAGGATATAACTGAAAGAATGAAAATGATGACAGAAATGCCTTTATCATTAGATTTAACAAAACAAAAACAACACATTTCTACTTCACCAAATAAAATGGGAGGACAACAACAACCAAAACAACCTAAAAAACAACAACTTCATCAAATAATTGAAAAAAAAGAAAAACTTCCTTTACCTCCACCTAAACCACCAAAAGAATTAAAAATTACATGTAGTAATTGTGGAGCTATTGGACATATGAAAACTAACAGAAATTGTCCTTTATATGGAAAAGAAGAAGAATTGGCTACAAAAACTGTTGGGGAAATTTGTCAGGTTTTTTTTTTAAATTTAAATTAAATTAAAAAAAATTTTTAGCCTCCCGTTTCACGTATAAGTGATATTTTGGATGAAGAAGGATGTAGTCTTCCATCTGGTGAATTAATTGAAATAGATGGAACAAGATTAAAAATTTCTAAAAAATTGTATAAACATGCAGCAAAGGAACGTCAAAATGCTTTGAGGTTTTTATTTTAAATTTAATTTTTTTTTAATTTAAAAATAATTTAAAAAAGACTTCACATACCTCGTAAAATATTACAAAGTGGTATAACTAAAAAATTTGGAAAAAAGGGAAGAATTTCATCTTTTTCATCTCTAAGTAGTAGTAGGAAAGCAGCAATTCCTCCAATAATTTCTAAACAAGAATTAATTGCTTCATTTCCATCAACTTCAACAAATTTGGTTTTAAATGAAGATGTTATTCAACAAAGTTTATTTTTTTGTTTAATTTGTTTAATTTTAATTTATTTAAAAAATAGTTAATCGTATTAAACCTCATCCACTTACAATTAACGTTCCTTCTGTTCCTTCAAGTTCAACTGCAACAGCGATTGGCCCTCTTTCAGCAATTTCTTCTGCTTCATCAACTGGAGGTTCTCTTTTTTTTTATTTTTCAAAAATATTAAAAAATTAGGTGGACCTTTTTCTGTATCATCAGGAAAAAGAAGAGGAACATTGGATGATGCTGATTATTTAGTTGGACCTCATAAATCTGTTCAAAGAAGAAGAGCAGATCCACGCGTTTCTATGGCCAGTTTATTAATGGAAATATTAAATGAATTGAAAGGTTTTGAAGGATCTGAACATTTTGCAATTCCAGTTAATATTAAAAAGGTTTTTTTTATTCTTTAAATGTTTTTTAATTTTATTTTAATTTTCTAAAAAAGGTCCCAGATTATTTGACAATAATTAAAAAGCCAATGGATTTACAATTTATTCGTAAAAATGTAGCTAATAATAAATATGAACTTAGGCAACAATTTTTAAGTGGTATGTGTAATTAAAGGTTTTTTTTTTAATTTTTTTTAAGATTTAACTCAAATTATTATTAATTCAAGTACTTATAATGGCCCTAACCACCCCATTACTGAAGCTGCTAGAAAGGTTTTTTTAATTAAAGTTTAAAATAAATAAAAGTTTGTTTGTTGGCGTTTGGTGCATTGGTTAAGCTTTTAGGTTTTGGCTGAGGTGGTTGTGGGTTCGAGTCCTACCACGAGTTTTTGATTTATTTTTGAGTTCTAACTTAAAATTTTTCAAAAATTTTATTTTTATATTTTTTTCCAATTTTAGATGGTACAATATTCAACCAAAAAATTGGAAGAAAATGATCAAAGACTTATTGAATTAGAAAAACAAATAAATCCATTACTAGATGATGATGATATTGTTGGATTTTCTTATATTTTATTTCAGATTGTACAAGAATGTAAAAATTTGCCAAAATCTGTTGCTTTTCATTCTCGAGTTGATTCTAAAAAGGTTTTATTTTTTACAATTTTTTTAATTTTTAAATAAATTTTTTTTAAAGTTTCCATTTTACAACGATAGAATATCAAGGCCAATGGATTTAGGAAAAATTGTAAGAGACAATTTATTTGAATTAATTTAATTTAATTTTGTATTAAAGGAACAAAATGCTAAAGAGCATAGATATACTACTATTGAAGCTTTTAGAAAAGATTTTGAACAGGTTTATTTTTATTTAAATAAATGTTTCAAAATGTCCAATTTTCAAAATGTCCAATTTTTTAATTTATTTTTTTTTTTTCAGATTGTAGAAAACAGTCGTTTATTTAACGGCCCTCAATCTCTTTTTACTCTTAAAGCTGAAGAAATATTTTTACTTTGTAATCAATTGTTAGAAAAATCTGCTGAACCATTGGCTGAATTAGAAGCAAATATACAAAAAGCTTTGAAATCTGGAGGTTTTTTTTTGTTTTTATTTTTAATTTATTTTTTAATTATTAAAGTTGATTCAATAATTACAGAAGAAGATACTAATTCACCACAACAAATTTGGCAATCTTCTGCTACAACAAGTAATAATAATAATAATAATTTTGCTTCAATAATAATAAAAAAAGATGATAATTTAATTAATGAAGAAAAATTAAATTTATTTAAAGAAGAAGAAGAAAAGAAAAAAGAAAAAATTCAACCAAAATTTTATGTTGGTGGAGACGATAATGAATTATTAGAAGACAAAGAAGATGAAATTTCTAATTTAGATTTGAGTGATTCAGATGATAATAATAATAATAATGAAGAAGATAAAGGTTTAATTTTTGATGTAAAAAAGCCTCGTTTAGAATAATTAAAAAATTATATATTAATTTTTTTAATTTTTATCTTTAAAGTACCATTTTGTGTCTTTTAAATTTTTATTATTAAATTATTTATTTTGAGAATTTATTTATTTATTTATTTTTATAAAGTCAATTTTCACTCTAAATATTGGCTAAAATCATTTTTTTTTCTTCTTTCAATTGGCCAAAATATATATTTTTATTTTTTTTCTATTTTTATATAAAAATATTATTTATATAAAATGGTCTAGTCTATAACAATATTTTTAATAATATCTTTATTTTTTTTGGGGAATTCCCCCTATTTTTTAAAATTAAAAAAAATTTTTTTTAATTTTACAGTTTAAATTTTATTTTAATTGTAGCAATTTATAATTATTATTTTTTTTAATTTAAAAAGAATGACCAGCAGTAAAAGAAAAAATAATTTAAATTTATTTTATTCAAGTAATAGCTGTCCAGATTTGCGTTTTTATTCATTTGACGAGTTTATGCATTTTTGGAACAAGGAAAACAAAAACAACAAAAAAGAGTGTAATAAATAAATATTTTTTTTTATTTAATTATAAAGTGCACATTGAAGGGAAGAGTTTATTTATTTTTAATTAATTAATTTGTTCGATCATTTAATAAATTTATTAAATGCGCGAATAAAAAGAAAGAGTAGAAAAATAATAGAAGGGGGGAGTGTCTTATTTTCACTAAAATTAATAATCAATCATTTATTTTTAAAAATAATCCATTCAAGCAAAGAATATAATTTCAATCACACTCTATGGTCTTTTTTTATTTTATTTATTTATTTTTTAAATTATTATTAAAATTTTAATTGAAAAAAATTTAAATTTCCCCCAAAAAATTAATTTTTTTCTTCCTTTTTAATAAAACTTAAATAAAACGGGCCTATTTTTTTTAAAAATAATAAAATAAACTAATAAATCATAAATATTATTAAAAAAAGAATTTTTTTGCCCTTTTTCAGCATTAATTTTTACGTGTTGGCCAGTAAAATTAATGTTTTTTTACCGCTCAAAAAACGAGAAACAGCAAAATAATAATAATAATAATCAAAAAAGATTAGCAAAACAATTAACAACAAAAACAATTAATCAACAAAAGACAATAATAAATTTAAATTCTCAAAAATATAATTTAGGAGGACCTTTAGTTTCTTTAAGAAATCAAGTATAATTAAACTTGAAGTTTTAATAAATTTTAATTTTTTTAAGTCTCAATTTGTACGCTCTCCTTTTATCCCATTATCTTTTGAACGTCAAGTAGAAAACCAGAACTTTGCTTTAAGAGATGAAGATTTGTTGCCTTCATGCTGGTTTTTATCTGATTCTGAGGTAGTTAATGAAAACAAGTTTTATTTAAAAGAATTCTGATTTTTCTGAAACAAGTTTATTTAATAATTCTGAAACAAGTTTATTTAATAATTCTGGAACAAGTTTATTTTAGCTTTTTATATTAATAAAAACAGATGCAGGACTTAAATCAACGTGCCCATTACAAGCTTCAGAGACGTATAAGCAGAAGGCGTTCTTTAACTAAAGCAAATTTCTCTTTTGGTGAAACTAATCCCCGAAGGGCTAAAGTTGTCGAAAAATGTAAAAAAACTTTAAATAATTTTAAAATTTCCTCTTAAAACTTTCAGATCACCGTCTTAAAGTTGGAGTCCGTCGTGCACTTTCCGATCATCAAATTTTATTCATGGATCCAATAAAAGATGTTGAATGTGAATTAAATAGTATTTTTAATCTTTCTACAAGATATGCTATTAATAATAAACGTGTTTCATTTTCTTCTTCTTCGCCAGTTTGTGCTTCTTCTATTCAACCAAATATAAAAGAAAAAATAGAAGCAAACTGGAATGAAAAAAATAAGGAACAAAAGCAACAAATTCAATCAGTAAAACCCATCTTAACACGCAAAAATAGTGTTAAAACAAATCGGAATACAGCTACATTAACTCCTTTTAGACATAGAATTGGAACTAGCTTAAGTGTTGGTGGATGTTATGAAGACGAAAATGATTATTGTTCTGTTATTAGGCCAATGGATTATGCTATGGTACGTTGAATCTCGTTATAAGGAGAGGGGATATATCGCATATAATGATACATATATTAAATTTTTTGTTTCAGTTTCGTGCCTGGCGACGTGGAAGTAGACTTTCTGTTGATGTAGCACCCTGCCCTTCAAGCTTTGAAAATTCAATGGGAAGAAATTCACAATCTGAACAAAAAGTACCTTTAACTGGTTGGGCTTTAGTACTTAAGAGAGTATTAGCTGATTGGATTAAACGTCGTAAACATTCTAATAATGAGATTATAACAGTTGAAGAAGAAGTTGAAAAAGAAATAAATGAAGATAATAATATATTGAAGAGATAATTATTTGAGTAACAAATTTACCCTTATATTTAAGTTTCAGTTTATTAAAAGTTTTTTTGATAATCTAATAAGTTAAATTAACATGTTTAATTTATAATATTTATGAATTACTATAAAATTAAATTTTTAATCTGATTTTTATTATTCCCTTCCGGAAGTTTGTTTTTAATTCTGATTTTTATTATTTCTTTCCGGAATGTTTGTTTTAAATTCTGATTTAATTATTCCCTTCCGGAATGTTTGTTTTATTGATTTAATTATTCCCTTCCGGAATGTTTGTTTTAAATTCTGATTTTTATTATAATTACGGATACGTTGCTTCCTTTATTTAAAGTTATAAAATAAATGTGGAAATTGAAATGCAAAAAGTAACACGAGAAATTTTATTTTCTTTTGCTGCAAGATGTTTGTTAAAGAAAAATATTTAGTATAGAAGTGACAGCCGGTGGGTATTTTACTTGCTTTATCTTCTCAATTTAACTAAAAAAAATTTTTTAATTCTGCGGTCAATTTATAAAATTTTATTTTTTATTTATAAAAATTCTTGTTACATTTTTTATTTACATTTTATATTCAAAATATAGTTGTACTTACAAAGGCATGATAAAAGTCGATAATTTTGGAGGAGACAGCTGGCTAATGTATGGAGGGCCTTATTTTTGCCCATATATTTTTTCTGTTTTATTTTTTTTTTTGTTGAAGCTTTTTGTTCTTATATATATTTTTGTTTTTAGCTTCCTTTAAATTTATATTAAAATTTACATATTTATAGTTTGTTAAAATATTGTTTCAATATTTTATACATTTTTTCATGCAGTCGTAAAATTACAATTAATTTGAATTCCGGAAAAAATTCTGATTTACAGTTTCAATAAATTACTTCCATAAAGAAATTTTTTATCTTATAACATGTTTCAAGTTGTATTTATTTCCGGAATGTTGTAAATAAATTCTGGTTTATTAATTTGTTTCCGGAAATCCTTAAGATAATTCTGATTTTTATTAATTTATCATAATTCTGATTTTACTAATATTACAACAGCAGCCTTATGGTAAAAATAATAAGAAAAATGCTTTTTGCCAAATAAGCAAACGAAGAAAAATTGTAAGAAAAAATGCTTATTTTTACTCTGAAACAGTTGTCTGTTATTCTCTTCAATTTTTTCTTTACCCTTTTTATATATTCATCATTCTATATACAATTCCATGGCAATTTGCGCCAAAACTTGAGTATAAGCATTTTTGTCCTTTAAATATTTTTTCTATATATTATTTATTTACTTTCATTGCTCTTTTTGCTGTTTTTATGTGCCATTTATTATTCTTTTATAATTATATATTTTTTTGCTTCAAAATATTTTTTTTAATATATTGATCTTTTTAATAATTATAAAATAAATTATTAAAATAAAATTATATTTTTATTTAGCTTAATGTAATTATCCTATAAAATCATATGGCCTGATTTAACAGAATTATGACCTCTACAAAAGATCAACGAGGTGTAGAATCTCAATGGGTGGCACCAGGCACTCAACAGGTTATTAGTAATTTACTGTAATAATTCAATAAAATATTTAGGATGTACCACAAACTGCAGATTATGAAAATTTAGGCACTTTCTTTGGGTAAATATTTTTAAATAAATTAAAAAAACATTTTTTAGTTATGCATTAGTAGTCCTATCATGGTTTTTAATTATCATCACTTTTCCGTTTTCTATGTATATTTTTAAAATTATTTTTAATTTTTAAAATAATTATTTTTTTATGTGTGTGTGCTTAAAAGTTATTAAAGAATATGAGGTATTTATTTAATATGAAATTTAAATTAATTTAATTTTAAGAGGGTAGTTATTTTCCGGATCGGTCGACTTATTTTCGGCGGAGCTCGTGGTCCAGGAATGATATTTGTGGTAAATAGATTATTACTATAAAAATAAACTTGAAATACCAAAATAAACTTGAAATACTAAAATAAACTTGAAATATAAACTTGAAGCAAAAGTTATAAAATACAATTAAAAATTTGCTTCAGATTCCTTGTATTGATACTTATCGCAAAATTGACCTCAGGTACTTTTTTTTTTAAATTAAAAAAATATTTATTTAAGGGTTGTATCTTACGCTGTACCTCCACAAGAAATTCTTTCCAAAGATTCTGTCACTGGTCAGATACTTAAAATAAATTTTGGAATTAAAAAAAAAATTTTTAAATGTTTATTTCACTTTAATTTAGTTAGTGTTGATGCTGTTGTTTATTTCAGAACTTCTGATCCTATTGCTTCAGTAAGTTTATTTAAAAATATAAAACTTAGATATAGCTTGTTCTGATTTAAGTTTATTAAAAATACAAAACTTAGTTATAGTTTGTTCTGATTTTTTGTTCTTTCAAGTTTTAATTCTGATTTTTTAGGTAAATAATGTTGATGATGCAATTTATTCAACTAAATTACTTGCACAAACAACTTTAAGGTTAGTTAAAAATGTTATTATAATTACAACCTAAAGACTAGTATATTATTTAATTATTATACTTATTCATATAACTAAATTTTAAACAATTAGAAATGCTTTGGGTATGAAAACTTTAACAGAAATGTTGACTGAGCGTGAAGCAATTGCACAACTTTGTGAAACAATTTTAGATGAAGGGACTGAACATTGGGGTGTTAAAGTATTCCTTAATTTTTAATAAATTTTAAAAATTAATAATATTTTTTAAATTTAAAGGTAGAACGTGTTGAGGTTAAAGATATTCGTTTACCTCAACAACTTACTAGAGCAATGGCAGCAGAAGCTGAAGCTGCTAGAGAAGCAAGAGCTAAAGTAGTTGCTGCTGAAGGAGAACAAAAAGTTGAAAATTAATTAATTTTTTTAATTAATTAAAAAAAATATTTTTTAAGGCATCCAGAGCACTTAAAGAAGCTGCTGATGTTATTCAAGCAAATCCTGTAGCTTTACAATTACGCCATTTGCAAGCTTTAAGCAGCATTGCGTTAGTGTATTTTTAATAAAAAAAAAGAATATTTTTTATTAAAAAAAAAATATTTTTTATTTAAAAAAAAATATTTTTTTTTAATTCAAAAAAAAAATTAATTTTCGTCTATTTTTTGTTAAAAAAATATTTTTTTAATTTTCTCAAAATTATTTTCTTTTAGGGCAGAACATAATTCAACAATTGTCTTTCCTGTACCTGTTGAAATGTTTGGTTAGTTTAAATTTTATTTAAAATTAATTTAATTTTTTTAATTATTTTTAGGTGCATTTATGAGCAAAAAAGATGAATAAATAATTAGAAATTTAGAAAATTCTTTATTTTTTTTTTTAAATATTGTCAATAAATTAAAAAAATATTCTTTAATTAATTAATAAATTTTTGAATTTATTTATTTTTTTTAAATTAATTAATATTAATTTTATTTAATTAATTTTCCCAATTTTTTTTTCAAATTTTTTAATTTTCTGTTAAAATTTAAAACTTTTTGTTTTTATTTATTTTAAAATTATTTTTTTAGGTATTATTTAATATTTTAAAAATATTTTTTTATTTTTTTAAATCTCTTTTTTCCCAAAAATGCCATTAAAAATGTGTCATTTTTCTTTGTTTTTTTTTTTATTTTTTGATATTTGCTACTAAAATTTATTTATTTACTTTTTTTATATTCTCGGCCATTCCCTTCTATTTTTATTTTCAACGTTTTGGTGCCAGCCTGGTCATTTATTCTATCGGCTGGCACCAATCTCCCCTCATCATTTGGCCATTTTTGCTTTTATTTTTTTACTTTTTTCTCTTTTCTATACGTAAAAAGTGTAGAGGAAAGAAAAAAGAAGAAAGAAAGAAAGAAAAGAGAAGAGGTGAGCGGGAAAAATAAAAATAAATAAAAAATATATTTTAGTTGTAGTAAGTTGTGCCAGCCAGTGCTGACCGTTGGTCACTCACCGCCACAAAAAAATTAAAAAAAGAAAAAAATATAAAAGACACATCAACTATAACAAAAAATACCAAAAGAGAAAAAATAAGAAAAATGGGTGGAGACAAAAAGACACAAATATACACAAAACAGTGAAGAGATATTGCCCTTCCCCCGACAATAAATAAATATTTATATTTTTTTTTTAATTTTTATTTTATTAGTTTACTATGTAAAAATTAAAAAAAAAATTTTTTAATTTTTTTGCTTATTTTTACCTTTTTATTTAATTAATTTTGCCTTAAATTTATCTTTTTTTTCATTTTTTGACCATAACTTTATTTTAAAATAACAAAAAATTCTAAAATTTTTCTAAAAATTAGTTTACACGATTAAAAATATTTGCAAAAAATTTCACTTTTTAAAGTTATCATTTGGCTATTTTATCGGCACTCGCGCCTAAACCGTTTAATGCGCCTTAAATGTAATTTTCTCCCTTTTTAATTAATAAAAGTAATTTAAATTTATTTTTATTTTATTTTTACCCACAAAATCATCTTTCTTTTTCTCATTTTTTTCTTTCAAAAAAAATTTTTTCCTTCTTCTTATTCTTCTCTTTTCAGTGTTCGTCGGCGGTTGCTCGTGCCAGCCGATGAACATTATATTTATTTATTATTTTTATTTATTTTTTGGTAAATAAATTTATTTTATTTTTTATTTTTCTTCTTCTTTTTCTTTTCTCTTCTTCCATTTATCCTTTTTTATTTTGATATTCTCGACCTATTAGCCTTTTTTTGTATTTTTTTTTATTTTTAGTATTATTTTTATTTTCTTTTATTAAATAAAAAGAAAGGAGAGTGGTCAGTACGGCTGTTTTTAATAGAAAAGGAGAATTTATAAAATAAGAAGATAAAGGGAGAGAAAAGGCGCATCAAGGCGCAGTAACGCTTAGGCGCAAGTCTTTATAAAATAGCCAAATGATAACTTTAAAAAGTGAAATTTTGTATAAATATTTTTAATAGTGTTAACTATCTTTTCTAAAAATTTTAGAATTTTTGGTTATTTATGAGTAAAGTTATGGTCAAAAATGTCCATTTTTTGTGCATTTTTAAGAGTTTTTTGCCCATAACATGGTAAATATTTAACCAAAATTTTTGAAATTTTTAACAAAGTTAGTTTACACAGTTAGAAATATAAAAAATATAATTTCATGTTTATAAGTTAAATATTCGATTTTTATAGACTTTCGCCTAAAAGGTATTTTTGGTCATTTCCCCTTATTTTAGGCTTAAATAAATAACTAAAAAAACATTTTATTTATTTATATTTATTTGTTCCATTTTTTCTATTTTCTCTCCTTTTTATGTTGTTATTTTGATTGTAAATCGAGAGATTTCTGCTCATCTTCATTTTTATTTTATTTTCAATGCGCAAAGCCGCGAAAAAAATCTCTCCTAAAAACGGCTTTTTCGCTATTTTCAGTGGTTGACTGAATTAATATTATTGTTTTATTATTTTATATATTTTTAGCTGACCGAAAAAATTTTTTTAGAAAGAAAATAAAAATAAATATATTGACCTCTTCTTTCCCTTATTTTCTCCAAACAAACAAAAAAATTTTTGATGATTTTTTAAATAAAATATTAAGTTTATTTTTATTTTTGTTAAAAATAATTTTTATTTAATTTTTAAAGTAAAAAAATTAAAAAAAAACTAAAAAAATCGACTAGAATGACATAAATCCGCATATAGCGCCACCTCTTTGGGTAAACCTTACGGTAGCGTTATAAACGGATTTTTCTTATTAAAATTAAAATTTATTTATTTTTAACTAAAATAATTTTTTTAGAATTTTATTAAATATTTTAAAAAATATTTAAATGGATTTGAACAAAATTTTTATTTTTTAAAATTAAATGGCTGCTTCTTCTTCTGGTGAAGAATTTAATGGAAAAAATGAAACCTTAAAAATTGAAAGAGAAAATTTAATAGAAGAAAATCAAGTTGAAAATAATTTAAATATTTCTTTTAAACAAAAAATTGAAAAAAGACATAAATGTGAACAATGTGGAAAAAAGTTTCCTTATTTTTCTATATTAGAAGCACACAAAAGATGTCATACAGGGGAAAAACCTTTTCAGTGTAAATATTGCGATAAAAGGTATTTTTTATATTTATTTGTATTTTAGGTTTATTTTTTGTATTCCAAGTTTATTTTTTATATTCTAAGTTTACTTTATAATTAAATTTGTATTCCAAGTTTATTTTTATTTTTTAAAATTTACTTTTTCAGTTTTGCACAAAAAGCAACATTACAAGTTCATGAAAGAACACATACTGGAGAAAGGCCATATAAATGTAAATTTTGTGAAAAAACTTTTGCCCAATATGGAACAAAAACAGTACATGAAAAATCTGCACATCTTGGGATTCGTAATTATATATGCCCTTATTGTGATAAAAATCTTTCTTCTCCTTCTGCTTTATATACACATAAAAAAACACATGGAGAAAAGGCTTTTAAAGTGAAAAATATCAAAAAATAAAAATATTAAAATTTAAATTTTAGTGCCCTGGATGTACAAAAACTTTTACATTAAAAAATTACTTAAAATTACATATTCGCCAAGTACACGAACAAACAGAACGAAAACATACTTGTAGATACTGTGCAAAGTCTTTTGCGTATGCTGGAAGTTTACAAGTTTATTTTTTGGAAAAAATAAAAATTAATTTTTATTTTTTGTTAGGTTCATTTGAGAACACATACAGGAGAACGCCCATTTCGTTGTAAATTTTGCCCCAAATCATTTGCTAGTCAAGGCAATCTTCAAAGTCATGAAAGAACGCATACTGGAGAAAGGCCTTATTTATGTATAGAATGTGGTCGTTCTTTTATTCAAGTAAAAAAAATTGAATTTTTTGAAATTTTAAAAAAATTTTTTTAGAAATCTCAAGTTACTGCCCATGAAAGTACTCATGCCTCTCGAAGATCAAGTAGCAGTGGTAGCAGCCCAAGTATTGTTAGAAAAGTCAGTAGTTGTAATATAAAATTGGATACAATAAATAATTTAATTCAATATATAATTTATAAAAATAAACTTGATTTTAATATACTTTTGTATTCCAAATTTATTTATTAAAGTTTATTTAATCCAAGTTTATTTTTACTCTAACAATAAGTTTATTTATTATATAATTGCTTCTATTTTCATATTTAGACTGGATGGTGTGATGATAAATGTATTGAAGAATCTTCTTCACATGTATTACATGTGCTACAACCACTTAAAATAAAATCTGAAGATTCTTCTTCTCACTCTTCTGAATTATCAACAAAAATAGCTCCTTCATCTTCTTTAATAGAAGAAAATTTTTGTTCTTCATCCTCATCCACTTCTTCAAATTTTTTTATTAAAAATAATAATACTTCTTCAACTCCTCCTACCATGGTTACTACTAATTTTAACGAAATTGCCCATTGTGCTTCAGCACCTCCACAACCTACAATATTTTCTACAACAAATAATAATAATAATACAACTACAAATGTTACTCATAGAAAACAATCTTTTGGAGGAGGAGATTTTGTTTGTAAATTTTGTGGCAAACATTATGCTTATGCAAGTTCCTTATATGTTCATACACGACTTCATACTGGAGAAAGACCTTTTCGGTAAAATTCAAGTTTAATTTTTGTATTTAATGTTTATTTTTTTTTGTATTTTAAGTTTATTTTTTTGTATTTTAAGCTGTAATTATTGCGACAAGGCTTTTACCAATCAAGGAAATATGCAAGTACATCTTCGAGTTCATACTGGCGAGAGACCGTATGTTTTTGTTTAAAAATATTTTTTTAATTTTACTTAATTAGATTTAAATGTGATGGTTGTGGAAAGAGTTATGCTCAAAATATTGGCTTAAAAATACACCAAGAGCAGTGTCAGGTTAAAAAATCAAAAAATATTATAAATGGATAAATTTTATAAAATTTTCAGCCTTGGTTAAATTGCCACAGCAATGGAATAAATGTAAATTATGTAGAGGAACAACGAGATAAATACAATAATTCTTCCTCTTCATCACATCTTAATGGAAAGTCAGAACCATTATTAATTAATACTACAACTTCTGATGAATATTGTAGTAATTCTACTACTTATCCCATCTATGCTCAACCGATAAATTCAATACAACAACAATCTTCACTTTTTCAGACTCAAAATGGTAATTTGTTAATTTTCAAGTTTATTTTATATCTTAAGCTTATTTTATATTCTAAGTTTTTTTATATTTTAAGTTTATTTGTTGTATTCTAAGTTTATTTTTATATTCTATATTTGTTTTTGTATTTTAAGTTTATTTTTGTATTTTACAGGAGAACAACAAATTAACGATGCTTCACTATTACTTGAACAACAACAAATTCATGCTATTCGAGCATTACTTGGTAAATTTAATTAAATCATTTAAACATGTTATTTTTAACGTAGATCTCTCCTCTTCAACTTCACACCAACAAATAAATATTAATAATAATACAATTTTACAACAATTACCATCTTCTACAATATTACCTCTATCTCTAAATTCTTCTCCTTTTATAAAAACAACACCTCAGAATAACCAAGAAATTTTGCTTAATAATACAAATATGATACAACAAAATCAATCAATAGCACTTCACCAACAGATTATTCAACAGGTATATTTTTATTATTTTTTATTTAAAAAAATTTTTCAGTTGTTAGCTGCTCCAGTGCCAATAGAACAAAGTTTACCCTTAGTTCAACAATTTCTTCACCAATTCGGACCTTTAGAAGAAGCAAAATTAAGTGAAGCAATAGCTGCAGTACTTGTTGGACCTTCAACTTCAACATCTTCACAATATTGCAATATTTGAGTTTTTATTTTTAATAAAATATAATTAAAAAATTTTTTTAAAATTAATTAAACAGTCAACTAGTCATTTTTTAAATATTTTTGATTTTCCCTGATTTATTTTTATTTTTTTACGCATCAAACCTTAATAAGTTTTTTTAATGTCTTTCAAGTTTTATTTTTAAATACCTATTCATTTATCATTGGATTCTGTCGATTTTTGATTTAAAAATCAGAAATTTAGTTTTTAAAAATCAGAATTTTAGTTTTAAAAATCAGAATTTTGTTTTTAAAAATCAGAATTTTAGTTTTAACTCAGAATTATGTTTTTTAAAATCAGAATCTATTATCTACCATTACCAATAATTATTTTTCTCCCCTAATATTGCTCTTTCAATATTTCCGGTATTTTGTCTTTCAAATTGAATTTAAATTAATTAAAATATAACAATATTAAATATTATTTTTTAAAATATTAATAAAATAAATTTATTTTATTTTTTTCTAAATTTTTTGTCTAATTAAAGTCTGTCCTCCACTACTATAATTTGCTGTAGATTGACATTTTCTATTAAATTGTCTAAACATCATTTGACTTTTTAAATGTTGGTGAGAAGTTGTTGTATTTCCTGTATTCCCTCCACTTGAATTAATGTTTTGTGTGGTTATACCTTTATTTGTTATTGTTGTATTTGTATTAGTTAATAAGGATTCTTCTGGACGAGCACCTCTCATACTCATTCGACTTGCTGAAGAAAACTTTTTTTGCTTAAAAAATAATTTTTTTTAATATTTTTATTTTTAAAAATTATTCTTAAAATTTAATAATAAAAATAATTAATTTTTACCAATTTTTGAGCTTTTTTAAAATTCAAATTACCTGTTGGGCCAAGGTAGCACGTCTTGCAATTAAATGAGCAATTAAAAGAGCTATTAAAGCCATTAAAACTAATATTAAAGCTGAAAAAATTGCCCAAAGGGGAATTTGTTCAGTTTTAAGTGTAGAGGAGGGTGTAAACTCTTGAGGAGAATAAACTGATGTTGGGTTAATTGTTTGATTATTTAAATGTTGTGAATTAATTAAAAATTGTTTAGCTAATATTAATGCACGATTAAGATGTTCTGAAATATTTTAAAAATTGAAATTTATTTTTTAATTAAAAAACCATTCATAATTTCAAAAGGACTGCCTTTTTCGGATACTCGTTCTACTAATGAAAGATCGCGCATAGTTGCTAGATTTCTCCTAATTAAATAAAATTAAAAATAATAATAATTTTTATTAAAAACCTATAAATCCTGGCTATAAAGGGTTGTCGTTCTTCATGTGTCCACCATCGATCAATGTAGAGAAAAAACTTTTTTTAATTAAAAAAAAAATTAATTTTAATATTAAAATCCGAAAAATTTAATTTTTGTCAAATTTTATTTTTAGGTTGATTTTTATTCTAATAAAAAGGACATTTTTGAGGTAAATATAAAGAATGTCCTTTTTATTGTAATAATTTAATTTAAAATTCTTCTTTAATTTTTTAATTAAATTATCACATACAAGATCAGGATCACATTTTTCTTTTTTTTCTAAATTAGAATTTGTCAAAATCCTATCAAGTGAAATACGAGCAAATTGCCCTGTCAAACGATTAAGTTCAGCCAAAGTTGGAATATAATTATTATTATTTTTATTCTTTTTTTGATTTAATTGACAATTTTTTACACTTTAAATTATTTAATTATAAAAAATTTTTTTTAAACCTATTCCCATTAGCAAAAGGCACTAAAAGTCCAAAAACACGCAATTGACTCAAACGCCTGTCTTTAGTTATGCAAGGGCGTAAAGAGCAAATACAACTTGTCAAGTTGCTAAAAACTTGTGTTCTAAGTTGACGGTCTGATTTTTTAAATATTAATTTTTATATAAAAATTAATTTAAACATGTTTTTTTTTATTTTTATAAAATTAAAAAAATTTTAACAATTAAAATTAATTAACCAATCAACTCAGCCTCTGTACGTGATAAAATACCCCCAGGATCACAAATTAAAGGCACTTGATGATAAGGTAATTGACAGAAAGAGGCAAGTTGAGTTGAATCAGAAGGAAATTGACAAGGCAATAAATCAGTTGTTGGTAATGAATTAAATAATAAAAAACGAAATTTAGGCAAAATAGCGAAAATAAAGTAAAAAATTAATTTATTATTATGTGTCATCCATCTAAAATTTTAAAGAATATTTAATTAGCATTTAAATTGATTAGAATAAAAACAGGCGGAATTATTAAATTAACTTGTAATATAATATATAGTATTATAAAGCAGGCGGAATTATTATATTGTTGTATTTGTTACTATTCAAACAAGGCGGAATATTAAATAAAAACAAGGCGGAATTATTAAATTAAAAACAAGTGAAGCAGGCGGAATTATTAATATTTGTGCAGCACATTTTTAAGCTAAAAAATTAAAGCGTTTTATTTAATAAAGAAAAGGGAGAATTAAATAAACGTTTTAAGTGTTATAAAAATAAAATTTTTGGAAATGTTAAGGAGAGAGTTTAACAAAATCTCAAGGGACAGTCTGCCAAAAAAAAAACGAACATCAAAATTTAAGGAGGATTTTAGCTGAAAAAAGGAAGTAAATTATAGAAGAAAAAGAAAAATTAAATAAAATTTTATAATTTTATTTATTTTTTGCCAATTTTATTTATTAATATTTTACATTTTTGAAATAAATAATTTTTTGCAAAGTAAACTTGTATTTTAATAATTATCTTTTATAGCCTAGAATGCTTTAAATATTTTTAAATATATTTTATTAATTCACACAATAAGTCTTTTAATTTTTATTTGGTATATTTAAATTAAAAAATCTTTAAAAAAAATAAAAAATATTAAAAATCTTAATTTAACTTGCCAAAATAACTTTTAAATTATTCAAAAAAATATAAAATAAAATTTAGGCGTATGTGCATTGAAGTGTATAAAAAATAAAATAAATAAAAGAAAATATTAAAAAGAAAGCTAAAAAATACATTTTAAAAAATATTTGTTGTTGCACACTAAAAATATACAAACAAAGTTGGAAAAAAATAAACTTGAAAAATAAAAAGAAAATCAAAAATAAGTTTATTTTTTGCTTCTTTTATAATAGGCGGAATTATTAAAAATACTAGGCTGAATTAAGTAGACAATAGGGACTTTTTTATAAATAAAAATGTTGGAAGATTAAAAAAAATTATAGTGATCAATTTTAATTTAAATAGCAATTTTACATTTAAAATTAAATTTTTTTTATTTAAATTATTTTTTTAATTTTTAAAAAATTTATTTTTTTAATTTATTTTTTTTTAAAGGCATTTAATTATTTATTAAAATATTTTTTTTAATTATTTTATATTTTTACTTGTTGAATTTCCTGTTTATATTTTTACTTTCTTTTCTCTCTTAATAATCAATAAAAATATTATCAGTCATAAAAATAAAATAAAATTTATTTTCATGGTTCAAGTAATTCATTTTTATTTTCTTCTATTTTTTAATTTCTCAAGTGTGTTCATTCACGTATTTCTTCCAATCGATTTGATTGGATTTGGCCTTTTATTTTATTTTTATTTATTTTGTTATTGTTGTAATTTTTTTAATTTATTTTTATGATTCATTTTTTATTTTTTTAAATTAGTTTTAGATTTTTTTATATTTTTTTTTACAACTAAAAATAATTTTTTATTTTTAATTAATTTCTAATAAATTTTAAAAAATTAAAAATGGATTTAAAAAATTATTTGGTAAGTCTAAATAATAAAAAAATAAAAATTTAATTTTTAGATTCCAATAATAAGCAGTTCTTTATTAATGTTTGCCTGTTGGTTAATAGGTCATTTACAATTATCAATTATTTGGATATTTCTTTTTTCTTTGCTTTATATGGTTTAATTTAATTTTTTTAATTTAATAAATAACCAATTTTTATTAAAAAATAAAAAAAATATTTTTTATTTAATTTTTCCTCTCTAAAACAGTTAAAAACTCATTCTTGGATCAAACAAGAACAAAAAAGGGTTAATATTAGCAAGTTTATTTTAAAAGAAAGAGAAACTATAATTGCTCAATTTGGTCAAAATAATAATGATCTTCCTGCTTGGGTTCAATTTCCAGACATTGAAAGAATTGAATGGGTCAACAGAGTAAGTGAGTAGAAAAAAAATTTAAAAAATTGACTATTGACTTTTAATATAATTTTTAAAAATTAAAAAAATATTTTTTAGATATTACAACAATTATGGCCTTTTATTGGAGAATATTCAAATATATTTTTAAAAGAATTTATTGAACCACAAATTCGTTTACAAATGCCATCTCCTTTTAAATCATTCAAATTTGTAGCAATTGATATGGGAGATATTCCTTTTAGAGTGGTAAATATATTTATATTTTAATTTAAATTTATTTATTAATTTTTTCTAGTCTGGATTAAAAGTTTATACTCAAAATGTTGGTAGAGATAAAGTTATTATGGATATGGATCTTGTTTATGCTGGAGATGCTGAATTTACTGTACAGGCTTGTGGTTTTAAGGGAGGATTAAAACAAATTGTGGTATGTTAAGCTTATTTTTGTATTTATTTTTGTATTTTAAGTTTATTTTTGTATTTTAAGTTTATTTTTGTATTTTAAGTTTATTTTTGTATTTTATTTTTGTAGTCTAAGTTTATTTTTATATTCTATCTTTATATATTCAAGTTTATTTTTATATTATAAGTTTATTTTTATATTCTATTTTTATTTTTATATATTTAAAGTTTAATTTTACAGTTATCTGGTAAACTTCGTTGTACACTCCAACCTTTACTTCCACATCCTCCAATGTTTATACATATTATTTTTTTTAACATTAAAAAAATTTTTTATATAAAGGATTGGAGGAATCTCTGGTTCATTTATTGAATTACCAAAATTTGATTTTATACTAACTGGAATAGGTGAATTTGTTCAATTACCTGGATTAATAGATGCAATCCGTTCTATTATAAATTTACAATTGGCTAATTTGGCTGTTTTACCTAATAAAATTGTTTTTCCTCTTGCACCTAATATTGATGTTTCTCAACTTTATTTTCCTGAACCTGATGTAAATGAAAGAAAATAATAATAATATTTAATTATTTACAGGGTATTGTCAGGCTTAAAATTATTCAAGCAAGGAATTTGGAAAATAAAGACAGAACTTTTTTTAATAAAAAAAACCTTAGCGATCCCTATTGTGAAATACAACGTTTGTTTTGTAATTTTAAGTTTATTTTTGTAATTTTTACAGTCGGTTCTCAACTTTTCCAAACAAAAGTAATCAACGATAACCTTAACCCAACTTTTAATGAATGTTTTGAGGCTGTTGTAGATCAAGCCTCTGGACAACGTTTAAGGATAGAACTTTTTGATAAAGATTTGACTGGGGCAGATGAAGAATTAGGGAGATTATCTCTTCCCCTTGATATTGTCCGTCAGACTGGTGAAATTGAAAAAGTAATTAATTAAATAAATAATTTTTTAATTAATTTATTTTAATTATTTAGTGGTATCAACTTGAAGGTTGTAAACATGGAGAATTAAATATTAAAGTTTGTTGGCTTAATTTAAGCAAAAATCCAGTAGATAAACAAAGGGATGAATGGGAGAGTGAATGGTTGGGTGCTGATAAACCAATGCATCCAGCTTTATTAATGATATTTTTGGATTCAGTTTCTGATTTACCCGTAAATTTATTTAAAATTTAATAATTTAATTTTTTTTAGTATCCAAAAGCTAATCTTGAACCTTCGCCTCTAATAGAATTTTCGCTCGGACTAACAACGCAGAAAAGTTTTGTGAAAACAAGAACTACTAATCCACTCTATCAGGTTATAAAATAACTAGTAGTATTGTATTTCAAGTTTATTTTATATTTATTTTTCTATTTCAAGTTTATTTTTTGTATTCAGTTTATTTTCTCTAACTTCTCTAATTTCTCTTAATTTATTGAGAACTATCCCTTTATATTTAATTTTTCTCTATTTTCAGTGCAAATTCAACTTTTTTGTTAAACAACCTGAAGGACAAGAATTAAAAATCAAAGCTATAGATGATGGAACTAAATATGAACTAGGAGAACTAAAAATACCGATTACTGTAATTTTGCGTGAACCTAACATGGAATTAACCCAACAAACATTATATTTACAACATGGAGTTCATTCTTCTCCTATTATTTTAACTATTCGATTAAGAGTTAATTTTTTTTAAGTTTTTTTTATTTTTTTTTTTAGTTTTTTTCTCCATCAAAAAATATTTTGGAAACAAAAGAAATGGCTTATGGAACTAGTAAATATTTAAAATAAATAATTATTATTTTTTTAATTATTTTTAGATGCTCATATTGAGAGAGGAAATGGTTGTGGTAGTCATTCTTCGGATTCAACTCTTTTGGTTTTTATTTAAATTAATTAATTTTTTTTTAATTTTAAAATTTTGTATTATTTTTAATTTATTTTTTAATTAATTTAAAAAAAGGATACTCAACAAATAATAGAAAATAATAATTCAATTTTAAAAAATGGAATTAATAATAATCAACAAAATAATAATAATTCTATTTTAAATTCTCCAAAAAATTCAATTACTAAATTTTCAACAACTGAAGGTCTTTTAATTAGACCTGAATCAGCAGCTTCTGAAATTTCAAAAACATCTTCATATAATTCTAAAAAATTAAAAGGACATTTTTTGGGGAAAATGATTGGACAAAAATATTTAAAAAGGTTTTTTTTTTAATTTTAAAAAATATTTTTTTAATTTTTAAAAATATTTTTTAAATTTTTTTAAATTATAGAAAGCATCTTAGTAATTCTTCCCTAACATTAGGAAAAATAAATATTGAATTAAATTATGATAAAGAACAGTTTAATTTGGTTGTTAAAATTATTGAAGTGACGTAAATATTTATTTTTATTTTTTTATTTTTAAAAAATTATTTTAAAGAGGTCTTTTGCCAATAAGTAAAGATGGAAATGCAGATCCTTATATTAATTTATTTTTAATTGAAAACAAAAAAGAAGGAGGAGATTTAACCCCTAAAAAAGGAAGAAAAAAGAAGCAAACTAAAATAATTGAAAATTGTTTAAATCCAATATTTAATGAAATGTAAAAATTTAAAAATTATTAGTTTAATTTAAATTAATTTTTTAAGCTTTGAATTTGGCTTATATTCAACAGAATTGTCCAAATTTAAATTAAATGTTTTTTTTAATTTAATAAAATTAAATTTAATTAATTTAGTTAATTGTAAAAGACGCAAAAAATTATGGAATTTTTGAAAAAACACCAATCCTTGGAATGGTAAAATTTTAAAATTTTTTATTAATTTTTATTTATTTATTTTTCAGGTAGAAATTCCTCTAAAAACTGTGGATCCAGAAAATCCAAATATTAACAATTTATGGCTTGAATTAACAAATTAGTTTACTAAAAATATTTAAAAAATTCTATTAAAATTTTTTAATTAAAAAAGAAATTTTTTTGCATTTTTATTTTTTTTTTAATTTTTAATTGTTATTCCCTTATTTTTCCTTGTTAAAGATTAAATTAATATATTTTAACCTTTTTTAGTTAAACTAAGTTTATTTAAATTAACAAACTTAATGTGAGGTGGAATGGTGTAGTGGACTAACGCTTCGCCTAGAAGTGTAATTTCTCTCTTTTAGGTGTTGGGTTCGATTCCAACTGGTGGATTATTTTAATAAAATTAATATTTAATAACAAAAAGTATTTTTTATTTGACATTTTTGTATACAAAAATAATGAACAAAAATGTTACTCATTTTTAAATGTTAATAAAAAAAGATGAATAATATTTTTTATATAAAATAAAAAGATTTTTTCTTTATTTTTATTTTATTCAAAAAGAAAAATGATGATTTATTTATTTTATAATTTTATGGTTAGTTTAAAAAAAATTTTTTTTATAAATTATTTTTTAATAAATTAATTTAAGGTAATTTGTGTGTTAATTAATTCATTAAATGGAGAAAATAAAGAAAATAAATTATTAGAAATTCAAGGACGTAATTGTACATATTCTGGTATTGGAACATGTCCAAAAGGTTAAAAATATTCTTTAATTAAATATTTTTAATTTTTTTAAAGAATTTATTTGTCTTCGTAAATTATGCACTAAACGTTGTTTTTACAAAGGGCACTGTCCAAACGGATATATTTGTCAAAACAATTTTGTTTGTGTAAAAAATGCATGTCCAATTTCTGATAATAATTGTTGTCCTCATTGCCCTGAAGTAAAATTATATAAACAAATTTTTTAAAATAATTTTTTAGAAATGTAAAAAGCCAGGGGATTGCCCCATAGGGTGGAGCTGCTTCCTTACAAAATGTAGAAGAATTGGTAAAATAAAAATAATTAAAATTATATTTTTTATTTTTTTAGAATGTCATAGTAAAAAGGACTGTGAAAATGAATGGCCATGTCGGGTAGAAATTTTAAGAAAAATTAATTATTTTAAACTTTTTTGTTCTTCAAAAGATGGGTAAATGCTTCCCCAAAGCCTGTATGAAAGACAAAGATTGTCCAAAAAAGTGGAAATGTAGTGGAAAATCACATAGATGCACAAAAGTATTGGATAATGAAACAAAAAGTAAGAATTAAAATTTTTAAAATTTGAAATTTTTACTCTATTAATTTTAATACATTTTTGTATTTTATATAAGCCAATAAAAATTAGTTTTCCTCAATGCTCCTAGTTGGTGTAACTGGTAAACGCTTAGTTTTCCTTGTAGAGTGGGTAAAGGTTCGAATCCCATTGGTGGAAAATGATTTTATTTTTGAAAAAAAATACTTTTTTTTTGTTAAAAAATGTTAAAAAATAAATAAATAAAATTAAATTATTTTAAGTATATTTTAAAATAAGGTACTTTCCTGTTATCTCCCCCCATTCCTTTTTCAACTCAAAATGGTCAATGGACATAATGGTCAAAAATTCATTAATAAGGATTAAATTAATATTTATATACATAAATACATATGATCCAGAATCTGCTGCTAAACTCAAAAGATTGAGAGACTTTGGGGTTCAGCGAAGTGGAGAAATAAAAAACATCGGGGCACGGCAAGGCATCATTTGGAAAGTTATTTAGCAGAATTTATGTGCAGACAAGAAGCGAAAGATGAAAGCTTTTTTGAATGGAGTCTTAAAAACATTTCTGACATTTGGCCTCCGAAATAATGTTTTATTTTTCCTTCATTTTTCATAAATACTTACTAGTTAATTTAATCCTTATTAATGAATTTTTGACCATTATGTCCATTGACCATTTTGAGTTGAAAAAGGAATGGGGGGAGATAACAGGAAAGTACCTAAAATAATTATATTTTTTAATTTTTTTCTTCCTTCATTCTCAATTAATTAAATAAATTTTTTTACATCCAAATAACTAAAAAAATAAATTATTTAAAAAATAAATAAATAAAACATGAGAAATCCAACAGGCAAAATTAAAAGAGTTGCAACCACCAAAAGCATTGTACCAGGGAAAAAAGACAGAGTAAAAGGGTAAATTCCATTAAATAAAGGAGAAGCAATTAAATAACCCAAAGATTGTAGTAATGACATTAATGCAAATATTTTGCCTTTATTTAAAAATTTATTTAATTTTATTTAATTTACCCTGTTCGCTAACACTAACACAAGAACTTGCCATTGTTCTAAATTTTAGTAAAAAATATTGTGACATTAGAGTCTCAAAAATTTTATTTTAGAATTTAGGACATTTGAGTCTCAATTAAAAAATTGACTCAAAAAAGCACCATAAAATTAAGTTTTCATTTTAAGACTCTAATGTACCCAAATTTTAAACCTTAATCCAGTAGGAACAAAACGACCAAAAATAGAAAGAAAAATAGATAAAAAGGCAATTATTGTAGATGTAGTAAATGCTAAAATAATAATTGATCCAATTTTGCTTAAAAGACCAAATAATGCCAAATGTAGATTACTAATTCCAATTCTCCTTTGTAGCAATGGATACAGTAAAATAATCTTTTTTTAAAAAAAATAAATTAAAAAAGATGACATTTAGAGTCTGGGGGATAAGAAAAAATTCGAAATTTTCGAGTTCGAACCCTAAATGTCGAAAAATTCGAAACTGTCGAAATATGTCGAAATTCAAAAACAAAGACTCTAATAATATTAAAAATTTAAAAAAAATTTCCCAGACTCTAATGTCCTTTTTATTTTACACAAAGACTCGCAGAACCAGTATCAATACCATTAAACCAGCCATATTCTTTATCTGTCCATTTAAGTTGAAAACGAAGAAAAGAAAATAAAATATCCATTAAACCAGAAAAACAAATAAATTCAACCTAAAGGGGAAAAATTAAAAAATAAAAATTTTTTTTTTTTTAAATTAATAATTTTTTTCTTTTACCAATAAAACAATAAAAATAATATTTAAATATTTTTGTAAATTTAAATCTCTTTCAGTTTTAAAAATTTGTAAAATATCCAAAAATCTTTTTTTTAATAAAAATAAAAAATTAGTTGATTGAATATTTTCTTCTTCTTCTTCAGTTATTTCTTCTTGTTTATTTATTAATTCTTTACAAAAAAATAATATTTTGATGAATATTATTAAATGTATAATTAATAAAAGAAGGAAAAACCAGGCGAAGCCGATAAGTCTAAATTTTAAAAATTAAAGAATTTTGATATTTTTAAAATGTTTGGTATTTTAAATTATTTTTTATTTTATTTTTATTTTACTGTCTAAGTTGGCCTGATAACAAATATCCACACATACCACCCAACCCCATACTACCCTCCATTAGCGCCATCTGAAAAAATTAAAAATAAAAAAATGTTTTATTTTTTTTTAATTTTATTTTTACTCGAGTGGGACGAAATGTAGATGGTGTAAGTCGAACACTATAAGCAAAGAAAATACCTTAAAAATTAAATTTAAAAATTTAATTTTTAAATTTAATTAAACCAATAATTGAAGTAAATCCTCCCGTAAAACCAAAAAATAAATCACTAATTAATAATAAATAGGGAGAACAATTCAAACAAATACTTTGTAAAATATAATTTAAATCGGCAAGTAAAAGACCAATTAATGGAATTAACAATGATTTACGAGTACTCCAAGAATCGAACACTGAAAAATAAACTTTTCTTGTATTTATATAAGCCAATAAAAATTAGTTTTCCTCAATGCTCCTAGTTGGTGTAACTGGTAAACGCTTAGTTTTCCTTGTAGAAAGGGTAAAGGTTCGAATCCCATTGGTGGAAAATGATTTTTATTTTTGAAAAAATAAACTTTTTTTGTTGAAAAATGTAAATATGGTTTAAATAAAAATGTTAAAAAATAAATAAATAAAGTTAAATTATTTTTTTTAAATAAAATACTTGCTCCAAGCAACAAAGCAGTTGGAATGGATGGCAAAAATAAACATAAAGTTGAGGCAATCTAAGCAAAAAATTGGGGAAAAAAAATATTTTTAAAAATACCAATAAAAGGTTTGCTTCTTTCTGAAGATGTACATCATTATGAATAGCAGAAATGTTTTGACAAATAGTTGAATTAAATCGGTCCGAAGTTAAACAGGCCTTTTCATAAATTAAAGATTGAAATACTGGAAATTTTGCAAATGTTGTGAACATAAATAAAAGCTTTAAAAAAAATAAATATTTAATAAATAAAAATATTTAAAATTAAAATTGTTTAGATGTTTTAAAATATTTTTAATTATTTGACACTTTGATATCTTACACTCTCTAATTTTCTATTTCATTATTTACCTCACTCTCTCTGTTTTATTCTTTTCTCGCAGATTTACTTTTTCGATTTATTATTATTTTTTAAATTAAAATAAAAAAAAATACCATTAAAGGTTCAAAAATAAGTAAAATTTTCTTCTTTTCAGTTTCAATTGAAGTAGGTAAAGTTGAATAATTTGATTGATTATTATTATCATTTTCAGGCATTTTTCTAAGCTCTTTTTAAAATTAAATAAATTAAAAGTTTAATATATATTTTATTTTTATCTTTTATTTTAATCAAAAAATGTTTGTAAAAGATTAAACAAAATAAAAAAGGAAGAAAATGTATTTAAAGTAAATAAAATAATACAAAATGATGGGGAAAAGTGATAAAATTTAATAAATTTTAGATATTTTGAAGTATTAGCTTTAGTTGACACTTTGAAATTTTTTACATTTAAAATTTCATAATGTCAACTTTTTAAATCTCAATATTTTTTTATCCAATGTTTTTACTTTTTTTCATTCTGAAAATTTTATTTTTTTATTTTTTAGTTAACTAAATAAAAAATTTCTAAAAATTGCTCAATATCCTTCACCAAATCCACAACCGGCTCGTGGTATTTACGGTTTTGTATTTTATTTGGCTTCTTGGATTTCTTTGATAATTTATCTCTGTTGGGCTTTGGTTTTATTTTTTAATTAATAATTTTTTTAAATAATTTTTTTTTAGATTCCAAATTGTCTTCTAACATATTTTCATTTGACATATTTACCAGCAAAATATTGGGCTGTTGCAATCCCTTCTTCTTTAATTTTTTTTATTTGTATGTTTTTTTAAATTAATTATTTAATTTTAACATTAATTTTAGTTGCATATATTTTAATTTCTTTATCATTTAATGCGTTGCGATTAAATTCTTTATTTACTGAGGATCATAATTCGAGAAATTTTTATTTGGTCAACGACTTTCTTGACTGGTTTATTTTTTTAAATTATTATTGGGCCAACAAAAGAAAATTGTTTTGTTCAGAACTAGAATTCCTTAGTTTTTACTCTGTTAGGATTTAAGATTTAGCTTTTGTTCTTGGCCGTATCCTCGGTTTTTCAGTTCCTGGCCCAAGCATTTTTGGACATTTTGAGTTTGCCTGACGCTCAAATCTTAACTTGGCCCAGGACAATAAATTAAACCTTCAGACCCCTTTTTAGTGATCTTTATTAGTATCTCCTTGTTTTTTTAATTTATGACAATTGAATATTTTTATAAGCCAATAAAGTGTCTTTTTTAAAATTATTTTAGAGAAATATGCCTCTTTGCTTCAAATTATTTTTTTGTTCTCATAGAGTTTCCAAGTATATCCTTTTTCCCAAATTTTCTACAAATTTAATTATTCAATTTAATCAATCTTCTTCTTCTACTTCTTTATCTCCTTTAATAACAGCCAAATATAAAAGAGAACAACTTATTCGTGAACTCAATAGAAGATTTGAACGTTTACAAAATGTCAAAAAAGGAAAAACAATTAAATTGTCAAAAAATAATGAAATTCTAGTAAAAGTTGAGTCTATTGCTGCGCAGAAGGTTTTGAGGTTTTTTATATTTTTTAAATTTGAGCTAAATTTGTGGAGAGCATAAGGCAACATTTTTTGACTTTTTCCCTAAACTTTTTTTAAATGAAGTTTTTTGTAATGGTAATAATGATTAGAGAATCTTAAAAAGTTAAAAACGAAAACTTGAAAAAATGAAAAATAAAATGATCGGGAGTTAATGGTGGGAAAGGCAAAAACCACCGAAAATTCTCGATCCAATTTTCTCATCCCTTAATCTTCAAAAAAGACTTAAAAGGACAATAAAAGATCCAATTCTTGTCCTTTTAATCTGATTTTTGAGTACGAGACTTGTCTGAATTAAAATAATTTTTGAATTATTTTATTAAAATTTTTAATTTTAGTGTTGACAAAGAACGTGTCAAATTAATAAATGAAAGAGCTCAAAATGTTTACAAAGAAGAAATGACAAGAAAAAATGTACTAAAAAATGTTGAAGAAATTTTGCCTTTTAATATTGAACAAAATCCTCAATTATTTGATGGAAATATTAGTGGAAATAAATTTGAGGAAAATTCTGAACAACAATCTTCTCAAGGTTTTTAAATAATTTTTTAATTTATTTTTTTGTTTTTTAAGATGCTTTAGAAACAGATAAAAGTGATGTTGGATTTTTTGTTTTTAATAATAAATTTTGTGATGATTATTCCGTTGCTACAACTTCAGATCTTCCAGAGGATGAAATGACAGAGTATAAAAAATATTTTTTTTTTAACTTTAATTTTTAGACCTATAATTGAGTTTTATGGAAATACCAGTGAAGCAGTTGAAAATATTGAATTTCAATTGCCTTCACAAGAGCCAATTCCTAAGGTTTTCTTTTTAAAATTTTGGACTTTTAAAAATTAACAAAATTTTTTAGGAAATAAAATATTCGAAAATAGACGAAATTTTTGAAGAAGAAAAAGAATCTGGAGATTGGTTAAATAATTATACAACAACTGATATTAAAGAAGAAAAACTTAAAAATATAAAAATACTTGACTCAAAATGTGAAGGTTGTGGAGCACAATTTCATTGTCATAATTCTTCTCTTCCTGGGTATTTTTTTAATTTTATTATTTTTTATAAAATTGGGTAAACATTGATGAAGATGGTATGAGGCATTTTTGCGGACATTTTTTTATTTTTTGCGGAATTTTTAATTTTTGCGGACATTTTAAATTTCTTCATTAGTGCCCAAAAATTAAATTTAAAAAAATAATAATTTTTTTCCTTTAGCTTTGTACCGTTAGAATTATTTAATGAAATTGAAAAAAATTCCAAAAAGATTCCATTTAATCAAAAAACAGGCTACATTTGTAGACGCTGTTTTCTTCTTAAAGAATATAATTTTCTTGTAAGAATAATTTTTATTTTTTTTATTTTAAATTTTTTTAGTTAAATGTAAATGTTTGTCAACTTGATTATAATAAAATGATGAGCCATTTGAAACTATTTCAAGAGGTTTTAATTCTTTTAATTGTTGATTTGACTGATCTACATGCTTCAATACTTGCTGAATTGCCTAGGATTATAGGGCCTAAAAAGCCTTTAATTGTTGTAGGTATAACTTAAATAATTTTTTTTCTTAATTTGATTTTTGGGAGGATTTTTGATTAATTTTTTTTAAAGAAAATTCTTCTAAAAAAATAAAAAAATAATTATTTATGTAAACTAATATTCTTCCTTTGAGCTTTATTTACATTTAATTGATATTGATGTGTAGGACATTGTGGTGTAATGGTTAACGCGTCTGTCTTATAAAACAGACGGTGTAGGTTCGATTCCGTTTGTTATCCTTTCCTCTCTTACCACCTCTAGCTTCCTCTAAATTGAGCAATTAGTCGTTTTAATATAATTAAAAAATTAATTTAATTTTTTTAAGGTAATAAAGTTGATTTATTACCTCCTGATACAAAACCAGGATATTTACGTCATTATCAAAAAAGTCTAAAAAATGCAATTGAAGAAGCTGGAATAGCTCAAAATTTTAACATTTTGAAGTATATGTTAATTAGTGCAAAAACTGGATTTGGAATAGAAGAAATGATCACAGTTTTAATTTAAATATTTTTTTTTTATAATTAATTTTTAAAGAATATTTATCAAAATTGGGTAGGAGCTAGAGGTGTATTAAGAGGAGATATTTATGTTATTGGATCTACAAATGCTGGAAAATCGTTGGAATTTTTTTAATTTAATATATAATATTTTAAAATTTTAGAACTCTTTTTAATACTTTAATTCAATCTGATTTGTGTAAAGTGCGTGCTATGGATTTGGTTGAAAGAGTGTAAGAAGGGTTTTTTTTTAAATTTTTTAGAAAAAAACATTATTTTAAAAAATTAAATTTAAATTAAAAATTAAACTAAAATTTTTAGAACAACCTCAATATGGCCTGGAACAACCCTTTCACTCCTTAAATTCCCTTTAATGAATCCAACACCTCAAAGAATAGAAATGAGAAGAAAAAGATTAATAGATTTTGCTGCTTGGAGAAGTAAGGTTTGTTTTGTTTTTTATGACATTTTCTCAACTATTTTCATTAAGGAAGAATTTCTCCGTAAAGCATTTTATGAAAAAACGTCAGATCCCAAATATGCTGTTTTACAAGGAATTGTTGAAAATACATTTAAGGTTTTTTATTTTTTAAATTTTTAATTATTTTTTCAAGGAAAAAGAAGACAATTTACAACCAATTTCTACTTTTAAAATTATAAAACAATTTAATAGTGAATTGGATTCAACATCTGTAGAGAATTTGATAAAAGAAAGTGATAGAAAACCAAATATGACTTTAAATGATAATGTTTTTAAAAGAGGATTTTGGTGTTTTGATACGCCTGGGACTGTTAATAAACAACAGGTTTTTTTTAATTTTTTAAAATTTTTTTAAATTAAAAAAAAAGATATTAGACTTATTCACTCTTAAAGAATTAATAAATATAATTCCTCGTTCAATTATTCTACCACGTGTATTTATTGTTTATCCAAATGAAAGTTTACTTTTGGGTGGAGGTATTGGAAGGATTGATTTATTAGATGTTGAGTCTTCTGCTGTTAAAAATTGGCCTATTTTTGTTCGTTTTTTAATTCAAATTTAATTTATTTTTTAAAGTTGACTGTTTTTGCTAGTGCAAATTTAAAGATTAATGTAATAAAAACTAAATTTGTTGATCGTTTTCTGCAAAAAAACAGAGGAAATCCATCACTTGGTGCACCTATTGGAAACTCTGAGAGGTTAAATAAATTCCCAAAGGTTTTTTTTATTTTATATATATTTTTTTTAAATTCATTTTTTTAAGTTGGAATATAAAGATTTTACAATTGAAAATGAACCAAAAAATTTGAAAAAAGGGGAAGAAGAACGTGGAATTGCAGATGTTGTTTTATCTTCTCTTGGATGGGTTCTAATGACAACAAAAATTAGTTTAATCAATGTATATTATTTTTTATTAATTTATTTTTTAAATTGGGGATAGAGAATATTTTGAGACGGGGAGATCCATACTTTGGGTAAGGAAATTAAATATCATAAAAGAGATAAATGTTGGCTAGAAGCCCAGTAGCTAAGTGGTAGTGTTCCTGATTTTGAATAGACAATATTTAGTAGGTTGCGAGTTCGAACCTGCTTGATGGACAAACATTTTATTTTTCTCTTATAATTTAAGATTCGTGCTTGGACGCCTTCCGGTCGTGGTTTAGTAATTCGACAGCCACCAATTTTACCTTATGCCGCTGCCTATCGCGGAAAAAGAATTTTTGGAACTTCAGGTTTTCAAACTAGAAAATTAGCTGATGTTGAAACTTTTTCTCATACACAAAGAACTGTTCGTCCTGGAAAAATTGTTGGAAAAAATTATGAAATTGATCCTTCACTTGATCAACCTTATCGTTTTGTTAATTTTGATATAGTTTATTAAAATTGTGATTTTTTTAAATAAATTTTTTAATTTTTGATATTTCATTTTTGAAAATGTTTTTTTTGTTCAAATTATTTATTTATTTAAATTTTTTTTTTTAATCTATTTTATTTTTTTAGATGGATTTTTTAGTAAATTACAACAACGTTTGTTTTCCAGCAGCGGTTTTAGCGTCATTTTCAATAGTATTTTTATGGTTATTTGAAATAAGGTTTTAAATTTAAAATATTTAAAAAAAAATTGTTTTTAAGTTTAACGCTACTTTTTGTGTCTTTTATTGCATTTTCTTTTGGATTTTTAATTTGTCACGTTCTACTTGAAAACCCTCAGTATTGTTTATGGCTTCAACGTGTTTTTGCGAATATTATTTATAATAATACTAAAAACGAAGAATTTTCAGGCTTTGAAAGTATTCAAAAGAAAGAACAAATTGAGGTTTATTTTAATATTTTTGAGAAAATAATGTTTTGAGATTCCTTCGACGGAATTTACGAAAATTATGAGATTTTGTGTTTCGCGAATATTTTTCCAAAACATTCTTTTTCTTTAATATTTTTAGCCTGAGAATGATAAACATTTGACAAATGTTAAAAAAACAAAAAGTGAAGAAAAGGAACTGTTTGATGAAGCAACAACAAATATTCAACCTTGGGATCAACTAAAACTTGATGAAAATTTTAATCATGAATTGGATGAATTTTTTAAAACATTAATTGTAAATTATGTAAATAATTGGTATATTTATTTTAATTAATTTTTTAATTTAATTTATTAAATTAAAAAGGTACACAGAGAAAATAAGTGAAGATGATTCTTTCACATTTGAAATACGCCAACTTATAAAGCATTCTTCTGCCAAAATTTTAAAGACGTTTTTAGAGGCAAATGTTCTACAAATTTTTATTGATGATATAATTCCTATTGTTATTGCTCATATTGAAAGAGTTATTAGTCTGATTAGAAAATCTCCTGAACGTTTTTCTTTTGAAATTCAGGTTTTTTTTATTTTTTATTAACTCTTTCCTTTCCTTCTTCACCTATAAAAGGGTCAAGGGACATAATGGTCAGACAGTAGAACAATAAAAATTTAATTGAAATGATGTCAAAAATTAAAAAACGGGTTTAGGTAGCCTTGTAAAAAATTGAAGGTCTGACCATTATGTCCCTTGACCTTTTTATAGATGAAGGAAAGGATGGAGTGTTCAAATGAAATTTTTCTTATTTATTTTAATTTTTTTAATAGTCTGTCCCTTTAATGGAACAAAAAGTTTTGGAACTTTGGCCATCAAATGATTTACATTTTGCAACATTATCACAAGATAATCAACTAGATTATCTAAGATCTTTATCTGATACTTTAATTTGCAAATTTGTTGATGATATTCGTATTGGGGGTTGCTTTGTAGATGAAGAACATCAAAAAATGTTAAATCGAGAGGGGGCTATTCCTTTTTCTACCAAGGTTTTTTTAATTATTTTAAATTTTTATTTTAAATTATTTTTCAAAGTGGTCCTGTCATAGTTCTCGACATTTTTTGAGAGAATTATTACTTTCAACTGTTCTCATTCCAACAATTGATTTTTGTTCTGATCCGGATTCTTTAAATTATTTTGCTCTTTCACTTCTTAACCAGCCTGTTTCGTCTTTTGATTCTGTAAATGAAGAAAATGTTCAAAGCGATTCACCATCACAATCAACGGTATAACTTTTTTTAAATTTTTTTTTTGACATTTTGAAACTTACCTTTTTGATATTTTTTAAAATTTTGTTTAACATCTTCCTCTTCTTTTTTACAGAACTTTTTGAACAAATTCTGTGAACAAAATTGCAATCAATCCCCTGATTCTTTACTTTGTCTCAAACTTTCCGATTTGGTACGCGATCCATATTTGGTCAAATTATTTGAAATTTACATTCGGGATTTTAATGGTCCAGTTAAATATCTTGATTGCTTTCTTCAAACAAAAGATATACATTTGAGAATACAAAAGGTTTTTTTATTTTTAATAAAATAAAGGGTACTTCTTGTCTCTTTTTTCTTCACCTATACATATGGTCAAAGGGACATAATGGTCAGAAAATCAGACAGTTATCATTTATTTTGTTTAAAAAAGGGGGATCTATAGAACAAAATTGCACGACATTTCTCCTCTACGGCAAAAAAACTACATTTCGTTTCCCGAGCTCACGATTTTTTGCCGTTGGGAAAAATGTCGTAAATTTCTGTTGACGAAATGTCTGGACACGGTTTTATTAATTTTATACGAATTGATGAGTGTAACCATTTTTCCCCTTTTGACCATTATGTCCCTTGACCAATTTGGTATGTGAAGATTTTGACTTTTATTTTTTAGATTAATCTTGATGAAAATAATCAAATTCAACAACAAGAATTTGAGCAAATTAAATTGGAAACAAAACAACTTTTTTTAGATTTTATCTACTCTGACAAGAATTATCATTTAATTTTTAATAAAAATTTGATTGAAAAATTTGAAGATTATTTTGATGAATCTCAAAACAACAAATCTTCTGAAAATGATGTAAAAACATTGGAAAGTTTAATTGAAGGAGTTTATCAAGAGGTTTTCTTTTTTTTAATTTTATTTTTAAATTTTTTCTTTTAGGTTTATCAATTTCTTCAATACAATTACGTCATTCCTTTTTATCAATCAGAAAATTATTTAGGATTTCTTTGTGGTGCACCTCCCGATGTTGATGAATTAATAAGAGGAATAGAAGAATCTTCGGATGAAAAAATACTTCCAAAGGTTTTGGATGGATCCTTTTCTCTTTCACAATTCAGGTTTTCTTTTTTTTAATTTATGGCATTTTACTTGTCCTTATCCTTTCTTCTTTTTCACCTATATAAAAGGGTAAAGGGACCTAACGGTTAGACCTTCAATTTTTTGCAAGACAAAACACATTTTAATTACAATTTAATCCGTATTTATTACTGTTTGTGACCATATGTCCTTTGACCATTTTATAGGTAAAAGAGGAAAGAATAGGATTAAAAGATAAAGTTTTTAATATTTTTTTTATTTTTTAAGAAAGAAATTGTTCAATTTTATTGCTCCTTCAAGAGAAGTATCATCAACAATACAACAAAATAATTCATCATTTTATCCTTCATCATATTCAACTTCTGATTTGGAAGGATTTTATAACAATGAAATATTAATTAATAATAATAATAATAATTTGTCAGAATGTGAAGATGCTGAAATTGCATTGTGTGATATGGGAAGAAATTTAAATAAATGGACTGTTAAAATTAGTGGAATTGAACAAAGAGGGGGAGGTAGGGGAAGCAGTGATGGAATTGGTATAAATTATATAACTTTGCTTCTATATTCTGATTTTGTTAGGAATAAAAAATCAGAATTTTGTTTTAAAAATCAGAATTTTATTTTTTTAAATCAGAATTTTGTTTTTATAAATCAGAATTTTAGTTTTAAAAATCAGAATTTTATTTTTTTAAATCAGAATTTTGTTTTTATAAATCAGAATTTTATTTTTAAAAATCAGAAATTCTTATTCTATTTAATATTTTAATTTTTTTAAAGTTACTCCCTATTTTGTCTTCAATATATTAGTTGAAAGAAATGATTTATCTGATGAACAAATATTTAATAATAATAATTTAGAAGAAAATTATGAAGAAGAAAATGAATTTATTGAAAAATTAATTCTAATAAAAAAATGGACAATTGGACATAAATATTCAGAATTTTATTCTTTAGAAGATAAAATACGTGATTTTTATGGAAATAATAATTTTAGAATATCAGCATTGCCAGACAGAAAAACAATTTTACAATTATTAAGAATTGGAAGAAATAATAGAACATTAATGGATTCTCATTTAATTTATTTTGAACGTTTTTTACAGCAATTAATTCAACAGGTTTATTTTTTTAATTTTTTACTTAATTTATTAATTTAAAAATAAAATTTATTTTTTTTAATTTTAGCCATTACTTAAACGTTCTGATCTTCTTTACCTTTTCCTCACATCTGAAGAGGATACAAGCGGATTCTTTTCTCCTATAATAATGACTGAAACATCAAATAATAATAATTCATATAATATTTTGACTGATTTAAATCCAATACGTGTTGCTATGAGAAAAGCTGGAAAAGAAAAAGGACAAAATTTAAAACCTTTTATTTTAAATTTATTAGCAAATATATTAGCACCATCTAATAATTTAACAAGTAAAAATAATTTAAATAATTTTAATTTAAATAATTATTCACGTTCAAAACAACAAAATAATAATTATTATTTTTCTTCAAATTCTTCTCCATCTTTAGAATCTAAATCTTCTTTTAATTTAATTAAAAAATTAATTATTGAAGAAGAAGAAGAATTTAATGGACAAGAAGAAGAAAAATGGTTTTTTTTAATTAATTTTAGAAGAAAAAGAAAATTTATTATTTTTTTCTTTAGGTCAAAAATAAACAAAAAACGACAACAATTTGGATGTTTTGCAAAAAATTCATCATCATCGATAATTAATAAAAATGATGATAAAAAACAAAAATTAATGGAATGTGATGACTTTATTTTATGGAAAAATGAATATAATATCAAAAGGTTTGTTTTTTAAAAAAAAATAGAGTGGTTAGAAGTATATTTGTTTTAATGGGGAAAGAGTCCGCAACTTTTGTCCGCAATTTTTTTTTTATTTAATTTTTTTTGTGTCTTCCCATTTTATTTTTATTTTTTTTTCAGTTTATATATTTTGTAAATAATTAATAGTTTAAAAAAAATAAATAATTTAATTATTTTTTAACTTAATTTATTTCTTTTAGCAATTTTTATCAACTTTTACTTTTTTTATTTACAAAATTGGAATTTATTCGTTTACCAATTTGGCTAGAATCTTTCCTATGTTCTCTTGGTTCAATTATTGGATATTTATTTTCAACAATTTTTAGTAAAAAAATTGAAAATGTTTTGCAAGATAAATTATTAAATGCAGAAACTGCAACTAATTTAGGTTTATTTTTTTTTAAATTAAAAAAAATAATTGTTTTTTTTGTGGTATATTTTGGGGCATTTTTTGAAATTTTTATTAAATTGTTTAAGAATTTTTTCAAATTTTATTTTATTTTTAAGTTAAATCATTACATGAAACTGTCCTTTCTTGGAATACTTCAAGGTTTTTATTTTTATTTCTTTTATTATTAATTAATTTTTAAAATAATTAAAAAGTCAATGTCCAACACCTTCACAAATTTCATCTTCTGTTGCTTCCTCTGCTGAAGCTCTTTCTTTGTTACAATTGGAAAATAATAAAATAAATGAACAAATTAATAGAAGAAAAAGAGTAAATAATAATAATACTTCTGAACAGGTTTTTATATTTTTAAATAAAATTAATTTTGAGGATTTTTTGGGAGAAAAATAGAAATTTTTTAAAGAAAGTGTTTTTGAGGGTTTTTGAATTTTTTAAAAATTCAAAAAAAGAAATTCTTTCTTTTTAAAATAAAATTCTAAAATTCTCTCTTTTTAAAAAATCTTTAACTCTTCTAAACCCTAAAAAAAATTTATTTTTTTTAGTAAAAATTCTGCGGAAAAACATGGTCACAAATAAAAGTATTGAAGAAAAAAAATTTTTCTTTTTTTTTTCGAGTGTGTCCATTATTAAAAAATAAATTAATTAATTTGTGTGTGTGACCTTGTCTCTTGCGCGCATTTTTTTATTTAAAAAAATATTTTTAATTTTTTAATAGATAATTTCTCTTTTTTTAAGGAACGTCTTTTACGCACAGAACTTTTACTTCATCGTTTAGAAAAAAAAATTGAAGAAGAATTATTTCCTTGTTCTCAATTAATAAATTGGTTATTTAATAAATTAAATTTAAATAATTTAAATTTAAAAAATGAAAAAACAAAAACAACTTTACTACGTCAATTATTTTTTATTTTTCAAATGCCTATTTTAAATAGACAATTAATTTTTGTACTTTTGGATATTTTTGTACAAAAAATATTTGTTTAAAAATAATAATTAGAGAGAAAGAAGAAATTAGTGTATAAAAATAATTTATTTATTTATTTATTGTAATTTATTGAATTTAAATATTTAAAATAAAAAATAAAATTTTAATTCTTTATTAATTCATTTATTTGTTTTTTACAAAATTATATTTATTTTAATAATTTTTAATTTTTTTTTTAATTAACAGGAAATGTTTTATTTTATTAAAAATAATTTTTTAATATTTTCCTTCCTTTCTTCTATTTTATTATTAAAATTATGCTCATCAACAGCAGAGAATGACGATGATGATTTTTTTGGTGATTATTTAATTAATTCTAGATCTTCAGGTTTTTTTTATTTTAATTTAATTAATAATTTTAAACTTTTAAATAATTTAAGTGTCTCAAAAATATTATAAATGTTATCAAGGAGAGGATGAATCGTCTACTGAATGTATCGGAAAAGTTTGTATTAGAGTGACACATAATCAATGTATTCTTTTTTTAATAGTGAAGGGGAGTATTTTAATAATACTGGGTGAACTATAAATAAAAAAATATATTTTATTTTTTAGCTGGTGCAGATAAACTTTCTTGTAAAAATTTTACTGAACCTGACGACCCTCAAGTTGGAAAATGCAAAAAAATAAATGATGGACAAATGCCTGGACAAAGCGAGGTTTTTACTTTTAATTAGCACTGTTTAAATCATAAATTCTGATTTTTTTCAAAATTTTTTACTCAGAATTCTGATTTTCTTTCAGAATTTTTTAAGTCAGAAATTCTAATTTTTTTCAGAATTATTTTACCAGAATTTCTGATTTTTTTACTCAGAATTCTGATATTCTTTCAAATATTATTTAATTAATTTAAGGAAATGTGTGTGTGTGAAGGCGATTATTGCAATGGATCTCGTCGTTCTTTCGCCAGTAATTTAATTATTTCTTTGTGTCTTTTAACTATGTGCCTTTCAATGACCATTCTCTGCTCAGTTTTAGTAGGTTTATTTTATTTTTATCAATTTTTTTATTTTTTAAAAATTAGTATCGTCGTAATTTTAAAAAATATCCAAATTCAGTTAAAGAAATTGAATGAAAAAATAATTTTTAAATTTTTTTTAAATTTTCCTGTTGCCTTCTAAACCAAAGAAAAAAACCTCTCGTTTCTAAAAAGCCATACACCTAGTAATTAATTATTTTTTATTTTCTTTTATTTATTTTTGATCTTTTTTTAATTCTTAAAAAATTGGGGGAGATTTAAATTTTATTTCTGATTTTTTTCAATTATTTTTCGGAACATTTATAAAAAAAATTCTAATTAAATAAAAACCTCTCTGGCAGCTCTTTACTTATATTTAAATATTTATTTTATTTTTAAATGTCATATCAAAGCATTTATTTTTTAACTATTTTTAAAAAATCCAAAGACATGGGCCTTTACATTTTTATTAATTAATTTATTTTTTATTTAAATAAATGACAATAATTTTAAGTTGTATTAGTAGGACATAATAAATCAGCTATAAATTGCCATTCATACATTGTATTAAATTCGGGAATTAATGACGTTATTGTAGACAAATCCTTTGCAAATTTCTGAAAAATTTGTTTTAATATTTTCAGAATTTCTGATTTTTTCGGAATTTTATTTATCAGAATTTCTGATTTTTTTCAGAATTTTTTAAATCAGAAATTCTGATTTTTTCAGAATTTTATTTATCAGAATTTCTGATTTTTTCAGAATTTTTTAAATCAGAATTTCTGATTTTTTAGAATTTTTTTCAGAATTTCAGAATTAAAAAAAACTAACCTTAATAACAGGTAAAAATGAAAGTAAATTATCCATTCTATCTCCTCTAATATCCAATGAATGTAATTCATACCAACTTTGTAAATCATTTAAGGCTCTTTTTGAAGCATTTTCAATAATTTTAGAATTTATTGGGGAAACATTATAATTTTCATAAATATCCCAAAATAATAAAAATCTTAAAGAAATAAATTCACCTTTTTAAAAAAATAATTATTATTTAAATAATTAAAATATTTAAATAAAAACCAAAAGTCAATCCAAAATCAGCCATAGTTTGAATTAATTCTTCAATAATTGATAAAAAGGGTTCACTAAACATCCTAAAAGAATTAATATTAATTTTTTAAAATTATGAAAAAAAATCAGAATTTCTGATTAAAAAATTCTATCAGAATTTTTGGTAAAATAATTATGAAAAAATCAGAAATTCTGATAAAAAAATTCTGAAAAAATCAGAAATTCTGATTTAAAAAATCTAAAAAAATCAGAAATTTTGGTTAAAAAAATTCTGAAAAAATCAGAAATTCTGATTAAAAATTCTGAAAAAAGTCAGAAATTCTGGTAAAATAAAGCTCCGTACATTTCTGAAACTTTAATTCTTTTAATTTCTTCTTCTTCTCCATTTTCAGAATTAGTAGTAGCTTCATTTCCACAGAATAAATAATTATTCTGTCGGTTAATATAACTTCCATTGGGTAATAAAATATAATCAGTAAATCCTTGTTCTAATGTATAAATTAAAATATCTAATAAAAGATATTTTGAAGTAAATGTTCTTAATAATCTAATCTTAATTAATTTAATTAATATTTAATTAATTAATAAAACTTTGTCAAGTGAATGTTCCAAATGTTCAAATTCATCTAATTGTTCAATCCATTCAAAAAGTAGTACCATTTGTATTTTATTTACCTAAAAAAATTTAATTAAAAAATAAGAGGATATTGACAAGATCCCTCAGTGGAAATTTATCATTTTGGCCATAAACTTTTTCTTTAAAAAATTCCAAAAAATTCTACGATGTTTTTGGAAAATGGGAGACCCTTAATTAAAATAAAAAAAACCTCTTTTGATTAAAACAACTTGCCTGACATAAATCATCAGATGTTGCTGCCTTTTGTTGTCCAAAACAATCTCCTCCTTTTTGTTGGGTAAAATTATTAGAAAGAATCTGTTCCACAGTTTGGCAAAGCATTGCAGAACGTCGATAACGTTGACAAAAGTACCATTCAACAAGTCTGTCAATTGTATGAACTACTTGGGGACTATTAGCCAAAGAAGAATTCATTGAACCAAGAAATCGAGATTTTAATTGAAGCTTAATATATATGAAAAATAAAATTTTAAAATATTAAACCGAATCAAGTGATTTTGCACAGTCAAAAACTTTAGCAGAAAGAAAAGGGCTAATAGGAGGTTGTGAAGAAATGTTATTAGAATCAGCACTGTTGGAAGATTGAGGACCTTTAAATTAAAATTTTTAAATAATTTTTAATTTAAAAAACCTGAACAATTTTTAACATTGCTTGTAAGACCAAATAAATCCTTTACTTCTCTTCTTATCTTTAAAATAAAATTTTAAAAAAATAAAAATGAAAAACCTGAACAGCAGATCTATCCATTCCTACATCACAACATTTTTGTAACCTACAATAACGACAAGCACAACGAGCATCTTTTTTAAATAAAGGTATAAATATTAAAAAAAACATAATACTTTTATTTATTTCACAATTTCCTTCACGTCGACAATAAAATTGAAGATTAAAAGCAACAGCACGACGGAAAAAGGCATTACCTTTTAAAATTTAATTTAAATAAATAAATTTGAATTAAGTAGTACATCCTCGACAAGAAAGAACACCATAATGATAACCATCAGCTCTATCCCCACAGACCGTGCAAAGTCCAACACCTTAAAAATAATAAAGTTTTGTCATTTTTAGTCTTATTTTAGATTAACCTGGTTCAGTTAGTTCGTTTAAACGCATAAATGCAGAAAAAAATTTAAAAAAAGGTTGTTAAATAACTGTTTTCAGTTAATAAGTGAACATTGAGAAAAATATCCACTGCTAACAAAAAATAAAAATTGACATTAGTCTTGAAATTATTTTAAATAATTTTTTAACTGGTTGAGATAAGAATGAATAAAATAAAAATACTCAAGAAATTTTGTGTCCAACATTTATTTAAAATAATCAACAACATAAAACATTAATTTTTTAACATTTTAATTTCTTCTAACAATTTTCAACCTATAGCTTGTTGTGGATAAGGTCCATCTGACCCTCGATCACTAAAATTAAAAAAAAAATAATCAAAATAAAAATGTTAAAGATTTTAACGAGACTTGAAAATTTATTTATTTACCCAGTCCTCCTGCCTTGTACATGTAGAGCATGGCAACGTCGATAGTCTTACTGTCGGCCTCATCCTCACAGCATTTAAAAAGCTTCTTCAAAATTGCAAGCTTGTTGTCGTAGCTCGCTTTGAGAGTCTAGAAAAAAATATTTTAGTTTATTTTAAGTAAATTATTGATTGGTTTTTCCCTATAAACACAATCAACTGAATTACATAGGTCAAATTCTGTTTTTTTTTTGCCAAGAATTCTAATTTAATTATATAGAAAAAATGTACCTCAACAAGAGCACTGGCACCAAATGTACCGACCATAAAATCAATGCTGTCTGGCCAAGTAGTACCATCTAGTATGGCCTAAATAAAAACATTAAAAAATTTTGAATGTTTTCTATTTTTAAAATTAAATACTAATTCAAAATTCATTAAAATTTAATTTTAAAATCATCCCAAAAAATTATTAAATAATCAAAAAAATTTTAATTTAAGCTTCAAATTTACATCCGTAAGTTTCCCTGACACAGATGACAACTCCTTCAAACCACGGTAAACAACTAAAAAAAAATTTTGAAATAAAACAAATTCGTTTTTAAAATTTACCGTCAAATGCCGTTTCGAAAAACAAATGCTGAGAATAAGTCAGGTCTCCAGGAGTCTCCAAGTCCTTTACCTTAACAAGCAGACTACCGAAAATGTTAACGATCTCTGATTTGAACTGAAATTAAAAAATTTAATATTTTTTAATTTTAAATAAATTATTAAAATTTATAAAACACAATTATAAATATTTTAAAGATGTCAGGTATTTGTCTCCTATTCTAATGTTAATATTTGTGCACTCTCTTGTTCTTTGTCTATCCAAATAAAGAAAATTATGTAAAAGGAATTTTCCTGAACATTTTTCACGTTAGACAAGAAGAGAGAGTGCACACAGTCAAAAGAGAGAAAAGTAATGAGAGAAAAAGAGAATAAAAAAAGAGTAAGAGAAGCAGAAAAGACATGTCCAAACATTTTTAAAATTTAAAACTCACAAAAACAAATAACTTTTGGTGTAATTTAATTAAAAAAAGATCAAATGATCTCGAAATTCTAATTTTTGCCCAATTCATATTAAAGGGAATGAAATGTATAAAATCAGAAAATAATTCCGGAGGTAAAACTTTTTGGAATTTTTTCATTTTTATTGATTTAGTGGACAGAATACAAGGAAAATGTACAGACCGAACAGTTCTCCCCCAATTTTCTTAATATTTAAGAACAAAGAAAATGAAGAAAAAAAAAGATAGAAAATTAAAAGCTACAAAAAAAGGCGTTTCTCGTAAAAAAATTCATTTTAATGATAAAGATTTGCTGAAAAAAGGATTTTTATAGAAAATGTGAGAAAAAAGTCTGATAATGCTTTAGATAATAAAAAAATTTGTATTTAAAAATTTTTTAAACCTACATTATCAAAATCTCCAGTCATACTGCCAAGAGTAACATTAGGGATAATTGAATCACCAGGCATTATGTTGTCAGTGTAAATTAAAAATAATAAGGCAAGGTTTGAAAATTTCTAAAAAAAAAAAGTGAAAGGTTTAAGATTTTTGATGAATTAAAATTAGAAAAAAAATTAGAAAAGAATTCAAAAAATAGAAAAATATAAAAAAAAAACTTTAAAAATTAAAGATTATTATTTAAAGCTGTTCATTTTGTTTACAATTAAAAATAAAAGGATGAATAATATATTGGGGAAATTATATAAATCAAAGAGTTTAAATATAAAAACAAAAAAAAATAAATATGTTCTTTGAAGAAAATGTAATAATTGACTTTTGTGATAAAAATTGTAAATACAAATTAATGAAAAGGGAAGCGTTAGAAAAAATAAAAACAAGCCAAAATGATTTTAAAAAATAACAAAAGTATGAGAATAAATAAAGATATTAATTATAAAAAATAAAAACAAATTAAAATTTCGAAAAATTTAAAAAATCAGAAATCATATAATTTTAAAAACAGAGAAAATCAGAAAAAATATAAAATAAAAATTAAGAAATTAGAAGTATTATTAAAATAGGTATTGGTGAAAATAAATAAGAAGTCAAGTATAAATATAAATAACAATAAAAACAAATCAATTAATTGAATAAAATAAAACTAATTTTTGGGGTAAAAGTTCAAAAAGGTTAAAACATTTTAAATAAGTCCAAAAACAAAATGAATAAATATTAAAAATTTCTCCTTTTTATACCTTTCAAAATGTTATAGAGTTAGTAATTTGTTTTAGCGCAAAAGTTAGAGAAGTAAAGATATTAGGTTACTGTAAGGCCAGCTAAAAACAATCCGCTATCAATTTCTCTCTTAATCTTAATTAAACAAATTCTCTTCATGCTATTTCGTTTTTTCATCACCCTATTTGCACATTAACAGAAAACACAAAGAGAAAAGCAGTTAATTCTTTTTCTCTTCTCATGGTTAGTGGGGTAAAAGATCACTGGGACATTAGAGTAACAAAATAAAATGCAGGTTTTTATTATTTATCGGTGATTTTAAAATTTATTTTAAATATTTTTGTCAATTTTGTATTTTTAAAAATTTTAGACTATTTTTAAACCATTATTGGCAAGTTAATTCTCTATTAATTAAGTTTTTTAGGCATTCTTATATTTTGTATAATTTTGGCTGATCATTCGACGAAATGTCTTTTTTTGGCCTGTCGACGAGATGTCCTTTCGACGAGATGATTACGACGAATGCCGGGTATAAATAAGATAACAAATTGTCAATTGAAGAAAATCTCCTTGCAAACAAATTGGATTTTTTTCAGATTTCCAATATTCTTTTTTTAATTTTATAATATTTATTTTTAATTAATGAATCAACAACCTTACTTTTCTACATATATTCAAGATTTGGAGCAGGTTTTATTTTAAATTTTTATTTCTTTTTAAATTTAATTTATAAGGACCCTTTTGATGTTGTTGACTTTGTTGAAAGATTAGCTTGGAGAATGACAACAGGAATGGAAACAGTGGATGCTGCTTTTCTTAAAAATAAATTTGAAGAGGAAATTGGTAGTCTTCAACTGCTTAGTGATCAATTTCAGGTTTATTAAAAATAAAAAATATCATTGAAAGTTAATTTTTATTTTTTTAAAATTACAGAACAAATTGACAACTTTAGAGCAGCAACAACAACGTGATAAAGCTAATTTTTTGGATTCACTTCAACGACTTTATGACGAAAACTCTGTTGGCTTAGAACGATTAAAAGTTTGTTTTTTTTTTGCTTTTATTTTTTAATTATTAAATTTGAAGCAATTGGATCTTATAATGCAAACAGTCTCGACCAAAGTTGTACATTTAGGTGATCAATTGGAAAGTGTGAGTTAAATATCAATTTTAATTTTTCTAGTAATTTTGTACTTTGAAGCGATTTTTGGTTAATTTAAATTTTTTTAGGTTCATGAACCAAGAGCGAGAGCTTTTGATGCACTTCAAATGATGCGCCATTTTGATGAATTTCTTACTGAGCAACCTTTACATTCTGCTGTATTTACTGATCCTGATAGAGTTTGAAAAACCCTTTTTCTGGTTATTTTAATATTTTTTAGTTACTTGAATCAGCAGAAATAATAACAAAATTATCTTCTATTGCTCAAGAATTGGACAAAAATAAATTCAAAAATGTACAAATGAGAATTTCACATAAATACGATGAAATAGAGCAATTGCTAATTGAAGAATTTATTCGTTCTCATGATCGAAAGAGAATGAGAGAAATTGCTGTTATTCTATCTGAATTTAAAGGTTTTTTTATTATTAAAAGGGGATTCAGCTGGTTATTCAAAAGTTTATTATTAGGCGGGGATAGCAGATTTATATAAGTGAGAAAAAGAAAATAAATAATTATCCCTTGTAGCTTAGTCGGTAGTGTACCTGACTTTGTGTGGTTAGGTTACAGGTTCGAACCTGCTAGTGGTTTTACAATTTACACTAGATTCTCTCATTGATATTTTATTTTTAAGGGTTTTCTCGTTGTGTTGACGGTTTTGTCGAACGCATTCAAAGCACCGCGCCTCGTACAGACAACGTTTTTGGAGACATTTCTAAACTTTGTGAAAAAGCAAAACCTCTAATTGAAGAAGTTTTTCCTAGAACAGAATTTGTTGTTTCGAAGCTTTTGCTTAATGTTTTTCATGGGAAATTACAGGTTTTTTTAAATTTCGTTAAAAAAAATTAATTTTAATTTAAAGGATATGGTTGTTGCAACGCTTGAAGAGACAAAAGGCAATCCTGAGCTTTATTTGACTAACCTTTTTGATCTTTATTCAAAGTTTTTTTTAATATTTTAAAATTTTAAAAATTTTTTTAGAACATTTAAATTACAAGCAGCCTTACGCCAACTTTTTCAAACAAATTCGATAGATCCCCAATTTTTGCCTACGTTGAGTCAATCAATTTTTGGACCTTTTCTTGTCACTTATTCAAAAATTGAACATAAATTCATTGCTGATAAATGTACTTTTATTTTGCGAAAATTTTATGAATCTAAAGGACATCAAAAAAGAAGCATTCTTTCTAGCGGGTTTTTTTTACAAATTTTTTTTTTAATTTTAAAATTTTATTTTTAGACTGCAGGACCTGAAAACTCGCCTTTTAAATGCAGAAGATTTTGGTGGTGAAACATTTCTTTCTGAAATTATTGCAATTAATATACTTCAAGAATTTAAGAATGCGTTCATTCGTTGTACCACAGTTTGTTTTTTCTTTTAAATTTAAAAAATTTTTATTTTTTGAAGCTTTGTAAAAAGACAGAATCTTTGGAGCTGATCGCAGCATTCTACGATATGCTTCTTAAATTTCTTTACTCTGAACATGTCGAATACGCAATTGATTTGGGATTGGCCTGTATTCCTTTATCAGAGCCTAAAACTGAACCTTCAGGGAATTTTTTTAAAATAATACAACAAAGTTCAGCGATTACCCATTTGTTTGCTAAACTTTTTGATGACAGTGTACATCCCGAAATTAGGTTTTTTATTTTTTTTAATATTTTTAAATTTAAAAAGAAAATTTAGGGACACTCAAATTGAGGATTCTGTCCTTAAAAAAAGGGATCAAACACTCGGAACTGTGGAAGAAAGGATAAATATTGGTGTTAGACGTCAATTAAATGCTATAGTTGCTTATGTCCGTTATGTATTAAATAATACACAGAAAAAGACAGATTTTAAACCTGAAGAGGATTCCAATGAAATTAGCACAATATGTTCCAATGTAAATATTTTTTTTAATTTAAAGAAAAAATAAATGTGGGAAAGGGTTTTATTTTTTGCGGACAAAATATATATTTTTGCGGATTTTTTTAAAATTTATTTTAAAATTAATTTTATTTCAGGCTTGTTCTTTAGTAATTAAATATTTAAATAAAGTTGTCCAAAATTCTGAAAAAAGTGGAATTAAAGATTGTGTTGATGGAGGTAATTTACAAGTTATACTTTCTGAACTGGGCGAACATCTTTACAATACAATACTTGTACATATTCTTTCTTTTGGATATAATTTGCCTGGGGCAATGCTTTTACTTTGTGATATTAATGGATACAAGTATAATTTTAATTTTTTGTTAAAGTCCGCAAGTTTTGTTCCCGCAAGTTTTGTCCGCAAGTTTTTTTCTTACGCTCATCGACTTGTATTAAAATTTTTAGGATATGTTAATTTTTAATTATTGTTTTGATTTTATGCATCCAAAATATAATTCTTTTTTCTCTTCAAAAAATAATTTGAAGTAAAATATGTTTTGCGGACAAAACTTGCGGGCTTTTTTTGTCTCTTTTTAAAAATTTATTTTTATTTTTTAGACGCTGTATCAGCTCATGGGGAGTTTCCGAACTTGAAAAAAAATTCAATAGTTTACATGCATTAGCAAATCTTTTGGTTGTAGTTCCAGAAAATTTACCTGAAGCTTGTAATTCTCAATTATTGGTTTTTTATTAATTAATTTTTTTATTTAAAAATTTATTTTTATAAAATAGAAGAATGTTGATCGTCAATTAATGAACAGTTTTATCCAATTACGTCATGATTATAAATCTGCAAAACTTTTTTTAAATAATTATTGAGACAACAATATGAAGAGGGGAAAAGAGGAGATATTTGTGTATATTTTATTATTATTCTGTGATTTTTTTTTGGTATTTATTAATTATTTGCGGCGCAAAAGTCCGCAAGTTAATTATATTTTTTTAATTTTGTTTCAAAAGAATTGTTTTGATTTTATTCCTCTAAAAATTAATAAAAACTGCGGAATTGTGTGCAACATAATTAATAAATACCAAAATTTTAAAATTCTTTTTTAATTATTTAAATATAAATTAACAATTTATTAACCTTTTTAAATATTTATTGGAAAATTTTTTCCATAAAATTTTTATTTTAAATTTAATTATTTAATTTATTTCTCTGTAAAAGACAAATGACATTTTATCAGGGAAAAGCTTCTTCTGATTCTAATAATACTAATAATAAACAATTTATTCACATGAACGGCTCTTCTTTTGCTAATAGAAATGGTGGCCATAGACATTCATTAATTAATAATTTATCTAGAGATGAACTTTTTGCGGACGATTTGCTTTATACTAGAGAAGAGAGGTTTTTTTTTGTTAATTTTGAAGATTATTTTTTATATTTTTTTTTAGTTTTTGTACTTACACACCTCTGAAGATTCTTGTTACTACTTTCAATGGTTTTTTTTATTTTTTTTTAAATATTTAAAAGGGTAATTTTATTGTTAATGTGTAAAGGTTTATTTTTTCTTTTATGCTAATTTCCTAAAGTTTTTCAATTTTTATCCCCACAATAATGCCCTTTAAATTTGCTTTTTTTGCATAAAATAAGAAGTAATTATACCTTTAATAATATTTAAAAATTATTAATTTTTAATAAATTAATTATATTTTATTTTTAAGTTAATGGGCGAAGACCTCCAACTAATTTGAGTGATTGGCTTCATTTTGATAAATTATCACCTCCTGAATTGATTGTTATTGGGTTTTTTTTAATTAATTTTATTTTTTAAATTGTTTTTTTAGTCTTCAAGAAATGGATCTTGCTTTGGGTAGTTATGTTGTTGATAATAATGTTAAGGAGAATGAATGGCTTTTTACTCTTCAACGTAATTTGCCTAGCACATATCGAATGGTTTTTTTATTTTATTTAAATTTTATTTTTAAATTTAAAAATTTAGGTAGAATCCAGTCGTTTAATTGGAATTTTTATGGCTGTCTTTTGTAGAAGAGGTGTTAAAATTTCCGTTTCTGATTCATTTATTGCTTCTATTCCTACTGGTTTTCTCAATTTGGGCAATAAAGGAGGTGTTGGTATTAGTATTAGATTGAATGACACTTCTATTTGTCTTATTAATTCTCACTTACCTGCTGGTAATGAACTGAATAAACGCAATCAGGTTTTTTTTCAATTATTTCCTTTTAATTTAAAAATGGTCAATGGACATAATGGTCAGACACTAATAAATTTAAAAACGATATTTAAAAAATAACCTAAAGATTAAAAAGAAATGGCGACTCTGATTTTTGACTGTCTGACCATTATTTCGCTTGACCATTTTTAAATTAAAATCAAAAGGGTAAGTGGAATTAATAGAAAATTATCTTATTTTTTTATTATTTTTTTTGTTTAAATTAATTGTATTTTTAAGGATTTTCGACTAATTTCACAAATGCGTTTCAACAATGGTTTTGGTATTTTTGACCATGATGCAGTCATTTGGTTTAAATAATTAAAACATTTAAATATTTATTTTTTATAGTTTTCAGGTTGGGTGATTTGAATTATCGTCTTGACACACCACTAAGTTATGAAGAAGTTATTAGACGATTACAGGACCATAAATTTGCACAGCTCTTTTATTTTGATCAGGTTTTTTTAATCTTTAAATAGGGTAAATTAGGGATATTTCAGAGTAGGGTAGGTTCAGAGTAGCTTGTTGTTTTTGGTCATAACTTTTTTATTTTTTAATAGATCTGAACAGTTCTTTTACTAATCGAAAGCTCTCGATAAGCGGATTATTTTAACTAATTGGATCGAAAAGATCAGATCATTCCAGAAAAAGTTACAGCACAATAAAAACAGAAAATCGAGCTTTTCTGTTTTTATTGTGCTGTAACTTTTTGTGGAATGAACTGATCTTTTCGATCCAATTAGTTAAAATAATCCAATTTTCATGCTCTTTCGACTGACATAAAAATTATTTTAAAAGGGTTAAAATAAAAAAAGTTATAAGAGCTACTTTGAACCGTCCTTTACTAAATATTTTCTATTTTTTAGTTAAAAGAGCAGCAACGGTTAAGGGTTGCATTCAACGGCTTTTTTGAACAACAACCATCTTTTAGGCCTACATATAAATTTGATCCAGGAACGCATAATTGGGATACAAGGTTTTTTAAAAAAAATTTAGAAAAATTTAAATATTCGTTTTGAGTGAGAAGAAAAGAATACCTGCTTGGTGCGATCGAATACTTTATTGGATACGTGACAAAAATGTTCGTCTTGAACAATTAACGTATTCATCTGCAGAGAAAGGTTTTATTTTTTAATAAATTTATTTTTAATTTTTTGGAGTTTTTTTAGTTGTATTTAGCGATCATAAACCAGTCTTAAGCCTTTTTAATCTTCATGTGAAGAAGATTGATCAAGAGAAGAGAAATGCTGTGTATGAACAGGTTTTTTTTTAATTTTTTTTTTATTATTTTTATAATTCTTTATGAAAATTTTTGCTCAAAAGTAAAGAAATCTGTACTACTGACATTTTTGTTAGTTGGCAAAATGTCCATTTTTCACCCACTGACAAAATTAAATTTTTTTAACTCCAATTTAATTTTTATTTATTTATTTTTTAATAAAGTTGCTTCGAGAAGTTGACAAAAAACAAAACGAATTATTACCACAAATTTCTTTGTCTAAAACGGAGGTTTTTTTTAAATTAAATTATTTTTATTTTTTTTTTAAAAAAGTTTAATTTTGGTACAATTTATTTTGATCGTCCAGTAGTCGCAGAATTAACAATAAAAAATACTGGACAAGCACCAACTCATTTTATTTTTAAATCTGCAAAAATGGAAAATGAGGAACATGAAAAATGGTTGACAATAACCCCTCAATCTTCGTTTTTGGATGTTGGGTAAATTTAAAAAATATTTTTTTTCAAAGTCTTTTTTAAATTTTTAAGTGTAACAGTAGAAGTAACCCTTCAAATATTAGTATATGATGAAATTGCTTGTAATGTACATACTGATAATACTCAATTAAATTCAATTTTAATTGTTCATTTAAATGGTGGAAGAGATTATTTTATTGTAATTGATGCTAGGTATAGAAGACAAGTGAAAGAAGAAGAAGATTTGATTGTTTTTTGACTCTAATAATAACAACGATGTGAAATGGCAGAGAGACAAAGTGTGGTCCTAGAGGTGTTTTTCAAGGTTTTTTAATTTTATTAATTTTCTGTGAATATTTAAAAAAATTCTAGGACCACAATGGGTAAAAAGTATTTAAAATAACTGTTGTGGTACACTTACTCAATTCCTTTCATTTATATTATTATTATTTCCGGTATTTTCTGCCATCTAATTTAGTACAATATATGAAATGGGATATTATTTTGTCTAAATATATATTTGCCCTCAATAATGTGTGCATATTTTTTTTTTTGAACACACATTTATTATTGTATATTTAAAAAAATATTTTTGTGTAAACTTGAATAATTGAAGGAAAATAGAATAAAAAGTGCTTTTGGGGGCATATTTTTGTCATTTTTAAAATTTCTGTTATTTGAAGAAATTATATAAGAGAATACAATTGACTTTTGATAAAGTTGAGTTGTGGCTTAGTCGGTTGTGCTCTGGTTTCGGACATCTTTCTCGATGGTTCGATTCCATCAACCATCCACGCATTTTTCAGCAACAGAAAATAATGTTTTCCTTTAATTATTAAGTTTTAAGTATATCTACTCACTGAACAAATTCTTTATCTTCCCTTACACTCAAACTATCAGCACATAATAAACCAAAAAATGGTATAATAAAATACATCACAGCATTTATGCTTTTCTACTATATTTTGTATAAAGCTCAATTCCTTTTTATTTTTTTAATGATTTCTCTAAGGATTTGGGCTTATATTTTATTTTTAAAGACCTCGATAAATACTTGCTAAAAATGTATTTGTTAGACAGGACCGCTTGATTAAAGTGAGTTTTGATTTAAATTTTTGATATTTTACATCTCTACAACTCCCCCATCTATTGATTTTTTCTCTTCTCAATGGTTATAAAATTAAAGTTTTTTTTAACTTTTAATCATCTTTTTATTTTGCCCGGAAAATAAATTGATTTATATAAAATAACAACACAACAGAAAAAATAATTTTATACTTCCAAGCTTTTTCTTTCTTCATTTTTCTCTTCTATCAACGTTTTCGATGGAATTCAATTGTATTTCTACGCTTCCAGCATTTGCGTCGCGATCCACCAATTGTTTTAGCATAATGATGTCCTTTTCCAAGTCCACGACTTTTACGTCCGGCGGATGTGAGTCCACGTTGTTCACGATGTTTGTGGACTGGTTTTGTGATCCATTGGGTGTCAGGGTTGCGACGAATCACCTTTTTTGAATAATGAATTTAATTTTTTGATATTCGTGACTCCCATTGGACATCAAGAATTCCAAAAGTATACTCTATGTCCCCCTTTAAGACCTCCAACTTTAAAATAAATAGTCAAATAAACCTTATGTGCTGGATCTATCAGAATAACTTCATAAAACTTGTATGTTGAATCCTGTCCAACCCAGTAAGAGTTTAACACGCGGAGCGATCCACAACGACGACCAACACGTGCCTAATAAAAAAACGTAAAAGTATTTTAAAAATTAAAAGAAACCTCAGCTATAGCTTGATGGCTTCGTGCATTCTTCAATTGATTAACTCCATGAGTTTTAGGCTTTCCATACGTCTGTCCTTTTGTGACTTGTCGTTTACGACCACCTCGACGAACGCGAACTCGGTAAATCACATAGCCTAATTAAAGTAAAATTGTATAGTTGACACGAAGATTTCCCCAAGTTCAGGAAAATGATTTGAGTTAAAGATTTACTAAGATCCCCGAGAATATGTAAGACAAGAACAAAGATTTTTCAACAATTTAAACTAATAAAGCATAAAATCCCATTTATTTAAAAGATATAAACCTTGTTTAGCCTTATAACCAAGACGTCGAGCCTTCTCAGGACGTGTCGGACGAGAAACTCGATGTATTGCAGTTAACTGTCGATATTGCCAGCAACGAATACGTAAAATATAGCGCATAACATCTGATTGTTTCTTACGCCAAATTTCCTGCATATATTTGTATGCTCCCATTTTTAAACTTTCAAAATTTGATTTACTAAAAAATTGAAAAAAAACTAGAAATAAACAAAAGAACAAAAATAATAGTCAGTAAAAAACGATCGTTTCTTTACCTAATGATTTTACCAAAATGACATTTATTAAATAAACAAAATGCCAATTAGCGAAAATTTAAAAATTAATTGTAAAGTGGATAAGACCGACTAATCGCGGATCAATTGCTAAATATTTTCTATTGAATATTTTTGAATAAGATATATATCACTCGAAAGAGCTTAAAAAGCTCTTTCGAATGAGCTATGAAAGAAAAAAATCTGTTAGAAATAAACCGAGATATGCGATTTCGAATTTCTGAGGGATATAACGCTTACCCCCACAAAACTTTGATCGAACTAATCTCAGTTAAACTGGTACCTAATTCTATAAATTTTGGGCCAAAGACAGATCAACCAATGGCTTATTATCATACAAATTTGTTAGTCAATTCGTTCAATTTGAGCCGAGATATAGATGAATAAAGATTATACGGCATAATTTTTATGAAAATACCTTAATTTTCTTTAATTTAATTTTTAAGCTTTTCTAAATAAAATAGCAATTTAAAATGTTGACTAAATAATGCCCACTGAGTCAAGGAATTTAATAAAATTAAAATAAAAAATTTTCCACCGCTCAGTTTTCCGTAAAAAATTAATTTCCACCAGAAGGATTCGAACCTTGGTCATTTTTTTTCATTTCTCCCACAAAAAATGAAAATTCTCCACTTAACCAAAAATATATTTATTCTCCCCTAAATTTTCTCAATATTCAGAAGACTGTATCTCGACTTCTATACTATATCTGAGATAAATGAATAGCTCATTTAATTCAGCTTTTCGAGCTCTTTCCAATGATGTATGTCTCGGCCAAAACTTACCAATAGTTTAAAAGCTAAAAAATACCGTTTATTTATTACCCCCAAATTTTCAAATGCTCCTAGCACCTTTTTGAAAAAAATTTGAGGGTAAAATTTTTAAAAAATTTTTGACAACAAATTCAAAATAAAATTGTCTAAAATCGTGCGCTTTTGGATAGTCAATACCATACTTTTGAGCTGAGTAATGAGCTCTTGAAGTTCTGGGGGTAATGGATTACACCAAAACTTTGAGAGATCACAGCGTCTTTCATTTGGGACCTAGAATCCTAAATTTTGGGCTAAAGATGGATCAGACAATGATCTAAAGTTGGTATCATTGATAAGTCCATTCGACCTATTTTGACCGAGATATGTGCTCCCGAAATTTTGGGTGGATCCAAGGCTTTGTTTGATCATAACTCAGTTAATTTGGGATCTAAATCTATAAATTTTTGGTCAAAGACAGATCAACCAATGAATTATTATCATACAAATTTTTTAGTCAATTCATTCAATTTAAGCCGAGATATGCATCCATTATCCCCAAAATTTCAAATGCTCCTAGCACCTATAAATAATGAAATATTAGTGAAAATTTTTGAAAAATTTTTGCCAAAAAATTATAAATAATTGTCCAAATATATTGACAAAATTTTATCAAGTTCTGTCCGTGGATTAAGGTTTGGCGATATTTTTTAATTTTTGCTTAGACTCAAAATGACCTTTTGTAATTTGAATATTTTATATTTTTCGAATATTTGACATTATGATATTTATACATTATTCAATAAAAAATGTAAAAACTTCATAATGTCAAATATTCGAAAAATATAAAATATTCAAATTACAAAAGGTCATTTTGAGTCTAAGCAAAAATTAAAAAATATCGCCAAACCTTAATCCACGGACAGAACTTGATAAAATTTTGTCAATATATTTGGACAATTATTTATAATTTTTTGGCAAAAATTTTTCAAAAATTTTCACTAATATTTCATTATTTATAGGTGCTAGGAGCATTTGAAATTTTGGGGATAATGGATGCATATCTCGGCTTAAATTGAATGAATTGACTAAAAAATTTGTATGATAATAATTCATTGGTTGATCTGTCTTTGACCAAAAATTTATAGATTTAGATCCCAAATTAACTGAGTTATGATCAAACAAAGCCTTGGATCCACCCAAAATTTCGGGAGCACATATCTCGGTCAAAATAGGTCGAATGGACTTATCAATGATACCAACTTTAGATCATTGTCTGATCCATCTTTAGCCCAAAATTTAGGATTCTAGGTCCCAAATGAAAGACGCTGTGATCTCTCAAAGTTTTGGTGTAATCCATTACCCCCAGAACTTCAAGAGCTCATTACTCAGCTCAAAAGTATGGTATTGACTATCCAAAAGCGCACGATTTTAGACAATTTTATTTTGAATTTGTTGTCAAAAATTTTTTAAAAATTTTACCCTCAAATTTTTTTCAAAAAGGTGCTAGGAGCATTTGAAAATTTGGGGGTAATAAATAAACGGTATTTTTTAGCTTTTAAACTATTGGTAAGTTTTGGCCGAGACATACATCATTGGAAAGAGCTCGAAAAGCTGAATTAAATGAGCTATTCATTTATCTCAGATATAGTATAGAAGTCGAGATACAGTCTTCTGAATATTGAGAAAATTTAGGGGAGAATAAATATATTTTTGGTTAAGTGGAGAATTTTCATTTTTTGTGGGAGAAATGAAAAAAAATGACCAAGGTTCGAATCCTTCTGGTGGAAATTAATTTTTTACGGAAAACTGAGCGGTGGAAAATTTTTTATTTTAATTTTATTAAATTCCTTGACTCAGTGGGCATTATTTAGTCAACATTTTAAATTGCTATTTTATTTAGAAAAGCTTAAAAATTAAATTAAAGAAAATTAAGGTATTTTCATAAAAATTATGCCGTATAATCTTTATTCATCTATATCTCGGCTCAAATTGAACGAATTGACTAACAAATTTGTATGATAATAAGCCATTGGTTGATCTGTCTTTGGCCCAAAATTTATAGAATTAGGTACCAGTTTAACTGAGATTAGTTCGATCAAAGTTTTGTGGGGGTAAGCGTTATATCCCTCAGAAATTCGAAATCGCATATCTCGGTTTATTTCTAACAGATTTTTTTCTTTCATAGCTCATTCGAAAGAGCTTTTTAAGCTCTTTCGAATGATACTCCACTCCGTTGAAACTGATCAGTAGAAAAAAAACACCTATAATACAGTATACTGCGATCCTTTGCATTTACTGAAATGGCGTTATTGCCCTTTCGATAAAAAATGAGTGTTTTAAGACTAATTCCTATCAAAAGTCAAATTTGTGTAATTATTTTATTCATCGCTTGATTAAAAAACATGAAAAGCATAAATTAGGAATGGATATAAAAACAAAAAAGATCAACAAAAAATTAATAAATTAAAAAATATATATTAAGTAAAAAGAGTAGGACAATACTCTATTAGAAAAATCAAGAGTCTCGTTTGTCCCACTTTAAAATATAAAATGAATTAACCCAGAAGATCAAAACTAAAAGATCAATAGAGTAGACTCAAATGTCATTTTATTATCCATCTTGTGTTGATCTTCTGGACCTAAAAATCTTATTTTAATTTAAAATGTTATTTTTTTGTATAACAATTTGCGACTTCTTTTCTTCTTTAAAATTTTGTACACTTTGCACGAATTGGCCATCGTTGAAAAATAAAAGCATTAAATAAATTAAAAAACAAGAAAACAATTTAAAAAATGGAGATTTTTGTTAAAATAAAAATGAGAGGTGAAAAGACCATTTGAGTCTTATTCTTATAAATAGACGTGGATAAACAAAGGAAATATATAAAAATTAAGACTCAAATGGTCCTTGACAGTAATAAATATTTTTGGTATAAAATCAGAAGAAAAAAATTTTTTTAAGTCAAAAAAAAACAAAAGAATTGAACAACAAAAATTACAAGAAAAACGGTGAGTTAAGGAAAGACAAAAAAATTAAAAAATTGCCAAAAAAAAATATTTAAAATGAAAGAATTTGTTTATTTGGTAAAGGAAGAGATTCTTTTATTAAAAATGAATTTTTTAATAATTCTGAATTATTGCCAAAAGAATAATGTTGTTGTTGTTTGTGGTTATTATTACATTTATTATTATTTTCTAATAAAAGAGGTGATGTTAATAAATTATTATTATTTAAATAGCAATGGCAAAAAATGGAAGAACTGAAAATATAAAATAATTATTTATTTATTCTGAAATTTTTATCAAATTCTGAAAAATATTCTGATATTTATTTTGGTTAATTTGACATTTATTCTGATATTTAGTACACTAAACCAGAAATTCTGGTTTTAATCTTAAAAATTATTCTGATTTTTATTCTGAAAGTTATTCTGACATTTATTCTGAATTGTTATAATCAGAAATTCTGATTTTTATTCTTAAAAATTCTAACTACTCTGAAAATAATTCTGATTTTAATTATATTACAAACCTTTGTATTATATCAGAATTGTTATGGGGTACCCAATGCTTAATACACCAATAAATTAAATAAGCAACTAATAAATAGGCAAGTGTCATTGCACACAAAATTAAAAGAAATTTAAGTAAATCAACAGGAAATATTGAACGAAGAATTAAATCAGAACATAATGGTAACTATAAATTAATTTAATTTTTTTATTTAAATTTTAAAAAAACCTTTTCTCGTGGTTGGACACTACATTGAGCCTAAAAAATTAAAATTAATTAAAAAAAATAAAAAAAATAACTTTATTCATCAGTTTTTCTGCAGAACTAATTTTATGTGCTTGTATAAGAGCTTGTCCAATTTGTAATTTTATTTTTTGAATAATACAGCCACGAGTAGAGAATAAAAATGGTAAACAACTGAAAGAGAAGGCATCGAAAATTCCAACCTTTTTTAAAAAAAATACTATTAAAAAATAAAAATTAAAAAAATACCAAATAAACATGCCATTGACGAATTGAACAATTAGAAGGGAGAAGAAAAAGGAAAAATGAAGAAGTTGAAAGAGCTGCGCATAAAACTGCTACTGTCATCCAAATGTTCTTTTTATACTAAAAAAAGTTTTAAAGAAAAAATAAACTTGGATTTTAATTAAATATTTTAGAGAGGGTAAGGTCACGGTAAAGCTTATAAAATGACCAATTTAAGACCTATAGCTACAAAATTTTGCAGAAAAATCCTTAACAGTGTTAACTATAATTCGTATAAATTTAAAAATTTTTGATTTAATATAATTAAAGTTATGGCCAAAAAAGGCAAACAATTGAGAAATTTTTCAAATTTTGAACTATAATTTGCCCAATAAAAGATCAAAAATTTTGAAATTTTTAGAGACGTTAGATAACACTATTAAGAATATTTTAACAAAGTTTTAAAATTATAAGTGCTCATTTAGCTATTTTATAGGCGCGCGCGCCGTAACACAACCGTGCCGAAATAGAAAATAAACAGAAAAACCAACTTTTTTAAAATTAAATATTATTTTAAAATTTCAAAACCTCAATCAAATCATGTATAGAATCAACAATTAATATTGGTTGTTTTAATTGAATTTGTTGTAAAAATTCAAATTTGGCTGAATATTCTTCCAAATTAGAGAATAACTCAAGAAAAGGATGAAGAAAAATAATTTGTGCAATTGCTACAGAAAATAGTACCAAAAGTTTGAGACATTGGGCGAAGAATAGCTTAAAGGAAAAAAGTATAAATTTTTTTGAAAATTTAAAAAAATTAAAAAGGTGTGCGCCAAAAATATTTTACAACTGCAAAAAATATTTAAGAACGCCAAAGTTTAATTTTGGCGTTTTTCTACGTTATAAAACTTGTTTTGCGCACAGTCAGATTTTAAAAATCTAAATAATTATTTACTTGTTTTTGCATAAAACAAAGCAAAGATCTCTCATTAAAAAAATTTAATTTAGCTGTGGAAAGCCTCCAAAAAGATGACTTTTTAATCGAAGATTCTTCAACTAATTTTTGATCACAATTTGTAGTAAATATATTTTTAAAATTTAATTGATTATTAAATTGTTTAATTTTTGATTGAAGAGAAGAGAAAATTCGAAGAGGAAGAATTTTTGTCATTTTTTGAATTTTTTTTATTTTAAGACTCAAAATGCACTAAAAAAGAAAATTGTTTTGCTGCTCTAATTTTGATGTTACTTTTCTCTTCACTACTATTAATTTTAAAAGTAGTTGAATAAATAAATTATTATTGGAAAGGCTATTTTGTAGTAAAGCTCTGAAAGTTTAAAAAAATCTTTGTTATATACTTAGAATCAAATGTCCTAGTCTGATCAACTAGGACTTTTGAGTCTGGACATTTAAAAAGAACCATTAGAGTCTGAATTTATTCTCAAAAAAATAAAATTTATCAAGGTTACATTAGAGTCTTAAAACAAACTAATGGATATTTAACAAAAAATAAGCAAATTGACATTTACTATTTTGCAAAAATAAAAAAAATTTTCTTGTTATTTTGTTGCTAATAATAATATATTTTTTTGCAAACAAAGAGTAGCCACTTGTTTTATAAAAGCTAATCCTTACGGCCAGAGTTCACACATAAATATAAAATAACCACAAAAATGACTGGCCAATAAAAATAAATATTTCTGCTTTTCTTTCTTTTTTTTCTAAAAATATGAGGGGGAGGTGTGCAAAGATCAGAGAAGAGAAAACTTTAAAAACAATCAAGAAAAAATAATAATATGAGAAAATAGAGAAAAAGAAAGAAAAAATAAAATGAAAGAGACTAAAAAATGGTCGGGAATGTGGAGTATAAAAAGAAAAGAGAAAATCAACGAGAGAACATAAAAGAAAAGAGAAAAAGTAGCAGAGTGAAAAAATGTACGAGAGAGAGAAAGAAGGGAAGTAGACAAACAAGCAGCATTTTTCCTCTTATTTATTCTCGTCTCGCGCCTGTCAGTGTCATTCACTAAAAGCGGGAAAAGATGGCGCTCTCTTTCTCTTTTATTTACTGAGAGGTAAATTCAGCTGCCAATCTTAATCTTGAAGAAATTTTGCTTTCTCATTTTGCAAAAAATTTAAAAAAAAAATAAAAGTACAAAATTTTTAAAAATTTTTGCTAAATTTAAAAGTTGGTTAAAAATGTTTAATAAAAATATGATCAAATATATATTGACATTAGAATATGTGTATAATATTTTTTAAAAATAATTGATTTTAGAGTTTATATAATTCTTTAATTTTTTTGACAATTTATAAAAAAATACACGATTGACCATTTTGAAAAATATGGAACTGACCATTTTTAAATAAAAATTTAGAATTGTGATCATTTTAATTTTTAAATAAATTTAAATATTATATTATTTTTTTTTTAAATTTGACCTTGCAAAAATATTGGGTTATTTTCTCAACACAAAAATTTATTATTCATCGCAGTCGCGTAACCGTGTGTATGTAATTTGTATATAAAGATTTTATTTATTTTTTGATGCTTTGTAATTTTAAATTTTTAGCATTTTGGCGGTTAATTGTGGTCAATCGTGAAGAAAAAAAAAAAAAAATTTTTTTAATTAAAATTCTTAATTGGACTTAAAAAAATTATTTTTGATTTTCCCAAGGACACTTGAGTCTCAAAAATTAATATATTTATTTGTAAAAATTACAGATGAGAGAAAATTTTTATTTTAATGCTTAAATAAAAAATGTAAATAAATTTTTAATAAAAAATAAAATAAAAGTTAATAAGGTCATTAAATATATACTAACTAAATAAATAAATATATTTATTTTGCCCTTTAAATATTTTATTTATTATTTTTTGTACAGACAGACACAAAAATATTATTTTTCCTTTTTTTTATATTTATTTAAGCATTTTGTCCTATTTTCAACCACATTGAGAGAAAAAAGTAAAGGAAATGGGTGGCACGATGAATTGGGTATTTTATAGAGGAAAGAGAACATAGAGGGAAGAGAAAAGACGACCTTTCTAAAATTTTTTTCCAAAATGAAAAAAAATATTATGATGGTCATGAATATTTATTTAATGTTTTTATAATAAAATTTTAAAAAGAAGAAAAAAAGGAACGGACAGATGTGTAATATTTTGTGGGGGAAGGAGTGAATGTAAGGGTAAAAGTATCAGAACTTTTTTTAATTTAACAAAAATAGAATAAAATAAAGAAAATTAAACAAATATTTTTAATTAAAAAATAAAAATTTTTAGAAGAATATTTAGGTAAGAAATATTAAAAATTGTAAAATAAACAATTCTGACTCTAATGACATTTTTTGAATTTTTGAGATTTTTTAGCTTTAAAAAAATTTATTTTAATTTTTATAGAAAAATCTAAAAATAGTAAAAATAATAAAAATAAATAAACAGGCGGCTGTTTTTATATAAAAAAAAAAAAGAAAAAATAAAATAAATGTTTGTAAAAGGAACGGAACGCGCACACACAAATGGGCAGATGTTAAGAAAGAATAAAATAAAAAAAAAAGAAAATAAAATGTGTTGATGGTTGTCCCGTTATTGGTAAAAAATGGGTGGACGAAGGTCGAAACTGGGTTAAGGACACATTTCTTCTGTCTTTTCCTCCCAATCAATCAATCACTTCTCTTTGAGTATTCAACAAATAAAAGCTGACATAAGCTAAATATTTTACACCCAAAAGATCAACTTCAAGGTTTTTAAAAAATTTTATTCTAATAAACGCCTAGACGGTAATTTTTGAGTTTGTCGGAAAAATCGTCGAAAAATACCGCCAAGTTGATATAAAGGAAGCTTCTCAAGTTTAAAATAAAAAAATCCCAGAAAATAAATTGAGTTTTTGAGTGCTTTAAATAGGTTTACTCTGATATTTTATGGTTTAATAAAAATAAAATAATTTAATTCCACAAACCTATTGTTGTGTCCACTCTTTCCTTGGCCTTAATCAGTTTCTTGTTTCATCTAAGCTTTTTGAGTGACACTGACAGACACCATTCTTTCCATCTCTTTATCTTCGTTTGCCCTTTTTAACCGCTGTCCACACATATTTCTTTTTTATTTATGTTTGGGCAAATAAATGGATTGCTTTTCTTTTTTTACCTCAGTTTACTCTTTGACAAATGAAAAAATAAAATTATAAAAATTAAAATTATTTTGGATAATTAAAAAAATTTTAATTAATAGAAAACTAAAATTTAACAAACCTTTGCCATAGTAAACCATCAGGTGGAATCGAACCCAAGCTTTCCAACTTGACAAACAAAGAGCTTATCCACTACACCACAACTCATTATTTAAGCAACTCTTCTTCAATTAAATAATGCTATAACTTAAAGTAAAGCTAAAAACATAAAAAATAGTTATAAACCCTCTACAATAAATTTTATTTTTTTTAGATAATTGTAGATATATTTTAAAATTTAAATAATATTTCAATTAATTAAAAAAAAAGTTTTAAAAATTTATTTACACGCGACAAAAGAATCATAGAAAAAAATTTAATATAATTGTTGTAATATTTAAGGTCCAATCCAAAAAAAGAAGAGAAGAATGTATGAGTGAAAGTAAATTTATTATCAAGTTTTTTGAGAAGCAAATATTTAATTTTATTTAAATTTATTTTAAATTTATTTTTTGCAATTAAGGTTTCATTTTAAAATTAAAAAAAAGTTAAGTTTTGCGTTATTTTCAGGTATAAAAAATTTTTAAAAATTCAAAAAAATTCTCAAAAAAAATTAAAATATTTGCTAAACATTATTGTGTTTATAATGTTAAAATTAATAAGCAAAAAAAGACAGACATTACAAAAAATATTCACGAAAAGAGATATATCGTCGATAAAGTCTCAAAAATTACATTTTCACAAAAAAAAGAAAAAGGGTTTTGCGCTTATTTGGAAGATTTTTTTATTTTTTATACAATCTTCCGTTTCAATTTTTTAATATTTTTCAGCCTTCATTTTTTGGTGGAGTATACCAACCTTATTTTAAAAAAATTTATATTTTTTTAAAATAGAAATTGGCATAATAAAAATGTGCTTATACTAAATTTAAAATAATTATTAAAAAAAACCTGATTTAGTATGAATATGTACAAGTGACTTGAAAGATTGCTGAGCTTTAACCAAACTATAAGAATTTCCATTTTTTGGCTCAAATGAAATACGAGCATTTCCTTTAACCAAAGTAGCAGAAATTTGAGTAATTAAAGATTCAACGCTGTAAGAAGCTGTCCAGCCTTGTTTTGTTAAAAGTTCCATACAAAGTGCACCACCACTTAACACAAATCCTTAAAAATAAATTTAATTAAAAATTTGTTAAAATTAAAAAAAACCGTTAGTTACAACTGGCGAGACAAGACGAACAAAAGGAGGTTCAAACCTTAAAAAAATAAATAAAATATTAAAAAATAAATCTCTAACGGAAAAGCAGTTCCAAAAATAAATTGAAAAAGCAATCCATCTTTGCTATATGGAGGTCCTGCCAATTTTCTCAAATCTGAAGAAAGAGCACTATCTTCATCTACTTTCTTCAATTTAACATTCCATTCGTATAAATTGTCCTTTTCGAGTTCTATTGTGAAAATACCTGACAAAAGAAAATGTTGAAGGAAATTAAAAAATAATAATAACCATTTTTGTAGTTTTCACTGCTATATATCTGCTTAAGCTCTTTCATAAGACGATCCGAAGCTGTTACAGATCCGGCAGGAGCGCCTAAATTTATATAAATACAAACAAGATAAATAATCAAAAATTGAAACCTTTAAGGTGTTGCTGACGTTGAAATTGAGAGACACGAGTAATAACAGCCAAACCTTCCGGTGGAACCTAGAAAATTAAAATAAACTTTTTGAGATAAAAAGGGAAGAAAATATATTTTTTATTGCGTGAAATTATAAAAATAACATCAATTTACCCAAGAAAAGTGGTTAATTTCAATTATAACTCTCGAAAAGATCAAACCTTTAATGCTCTAATACTAAAACTAAGGACTAATCCACTACACCAGACTACAAACAATCAAAAGGGGGATTAATTAAATAAATAATATACATGACTATCCTCAAAATGCTCAACACGCGCAGCACCAACATCCTCCATTTCGCACATCAAATCATCTTCTTCGTCATCGTCCACAGTGCTCTCTAATTCGCTTCCATTCCCCTCGTCACGATCATCAAGTGGATTCTTAAAAAAATAATAAATAAAAACTTAAAAATTAACCGGAGCAATAAGATCAAGTTCTGGTGGCGCGGTCAAATTATGCGCAGTACAAAGCCTGTGAACTAACAAATGAAGTTGAGTCAAAATACTTGTGCCATCCTGCTCTTGAGTAAGTTGTTCGAGTATAGCAGTTACTAAGGCATCATCAGATTCGCTAAACCAAATTGGAGGGTCTCGTGGGTAATTTTCCTTTAAAATTAGCTTTTTGTGAGTTTTTTAAGAAAAAGAAAACCTGAATGTTAGCACAAATTTGAATAGACTTTCCATCTGTCCCAACAAATTTTACAACAATTTCGTCAATCGATGCAGAAACAATCTAAAAATACAAAAAATAAAACTATTTCTAAAAGAAAAAAAGAACCTGGAAACGTTCGTGAGTTCTAGGAAATAGTCTCTCAAGTAGAGCAATATCTTCTTTAAGTTTTTGTATGCAAGCCATGTTTTTATTGAAATTTAATTTTATACTAACTTGAATACAAAAAGGGAATTACGCTTCAAGTTGATGCTGAAAATGAAACTTTTTTTAAAAATAAATGCAAAAAAATCAATAAAATCATTCAAGCAAAAAGAATATATAAAAGGTAAATTTTTGAACTTTAAATGATGTATTTTTGCGTAGAAAATTTTAATTGATTCATATAAGTGAATAAGCTAACATTATAATATTTAATCTTTCGTGGAAGAAAAAGCTAATTTTGCATGTAAAAAGGTTTTAAAAGAGAAATTTTAAAAAATCGAAGATTAAAAAAAGTGGTAAAAATAGAGGGAATGTCGAAATGGTAAATCTTAAAACGTAAAAAATATTGACCGACTAATCGCGAGCCAAGTTTTTGTACCCAATTTTGCATTTTTATAATTTTTTTACTGTTAAAATTATTTTTAGAAAATAAAAATGGCACAAGCTGGACCTCTTCCTTCTAAAAATTCTTTAAATTTGACAGAATTGCGTAGCAGGGTTATTTTTTTATTTGTTTCTTTAAAAATTTAAACAAATTTTTAAGGTTATGATTGGCCAACTTCCTGATGACTTTTTGCGTATTTCTATACCAGATATAGATCCTAATAATTCTGAAACTGTTGCTACCCAAGGAGGACAAAATGTTGTTGTTCCAATTCCTCAACAAACTCCTTTTCAACCATTTGGATCTGCGGTAACTTCTTTTATATTTTTTGACTTGTTTAAGAGGTTATTTTGTTTGTGAAAGAGCAAAATCACCCCAGATTTTTTATTAAAACTTCTATTTATCTAAATAAAACTTTACTCTACTTTTAAGGACAATTTTTACTCTTTTGTTCCTCCACATACGCGTGGTCGTCTTTCAATTAAAATTGTCGAAGCAAAATTAACTAAAAATTATGGACTTCCAGGCATTCGAATGGATCCATATATTCGACTTAGAATTGGTATAATTATTTTTATATTTTTTAAAGTTGTAATCGCAGGGCACACATTGTTCGAAACCCCAACTTGTGTAAATGGCGGAAAGACTCCTCATTGGAATCGAACAGTTAATGCTTATTTACCTGAAGGAGTTGAATCAATTTATTTACAAATTTATGATGAGGTATAATTTTTTGAAAAATAAAAAAAAATTCTCTCAGCGTGCTTTTACTAATGATGAATTGGTTGCATGGGCACACTTAATTCTTCCACAAGGAATTTTTAATCGTGAAGTAATTGATGAGTGGTACCAACTTAGCGGACCGCAGGTTTTTTTAAATTTATAATAAAGGTGGGAACTTGTAAAATTCAGGTGAGCACCCCATTTATTCGCAAAAAATATGTTGCACCAAAAAAGTGAATAAAAAAAATTTTGCGAATAAATGGGGTGGCGACCTAAATTATGCAAGTTCCAAAAAATTTTTTTTTTGAAAATTTTAAATCTAAAAAAAAATTATTTAAAGGGAGAAGGTAAAGAGGGAGTTATAAATTTGGTTGTTTCCTTCTCTCCTGTTCCACGTCCACAACAAAATCAAGAGGGAGGAGAATCAAGAGAAATTATTAGTAAATTAAATTTTAAATAATTTTTAAAAATTAAAAAAATATTAGATGCTCCATTATTCACTGAAGAAGAATTAAATGAATTGGCCGAAATGTTTCCAAGTATTGAAAGAGAAGTGATAAAACAAGTTTTGGAGGCAAAAGGAGGTGTTAAAGAAGCTGCTGTGACTGCTCTATTAGATATTTCTGGTTAAAAAAAAAGATATTAAATTGACTTAAAGTGGAAAAAAGGTTATTATTGAAATTTTTTTTAATTTTTTCAAAAACTGAACAAAAAAATAATTTTTAAAAATTAAAAAATATTTTAAAAACAACTTGGTGTGTGTTATAACATCAACAAAATAATTAATTTGAAAAAAATTAAGGGGATAAGGTAAAAAGAAGGGGTTTCCATTGACGGATTTATAAAATAAATGGAAAAAATGAGGTAAAATTCAAAAAAAAAGGTGGTGAGGGATTTATAAAGGAAGAGGAGAGAAAGGACCAGGGCCCTCTTCAAAATTAAAAAAATCAAACCTCTCTCTCACGCCTTGAAAATCCTGTCTTTATTATAAACAACTACTCGTTCTTGTTTTTCTCAGCCTAAATTGTTGAACTACAGCAGTCAATGTTTTTGCAGATAATCTCCTTTTTGTTATGTTTTGATTGTTTTCTTCCTCTTTTGAAATACCCAAATTTATTGGAGATTTATTATTATCATCTTGTTTTTCTTTTATTATAAGTTCTTCTCTTTCAATTTCTATAAAAGAAATATATTTTAATATTAAAAAATTAAAAAAAACCTCCAAGTTGTTCAGCAAGTTCTTTTACTTTTTCAAGTAATTCCCTTAGTAGATTAGATTTCTACAAAATAAAAAATAAATTCTTTAAATAATATATTTTACTTCAACAAGTGTTTGATGTAACCTCAAATTTTCCACTTCCAAAAGACTACTTCTTCGAAACATTTCTTCTGGAGATATACTAAAAAAATATTAATTATAAATGACAGAGAATTTTATTCTGATTTTTGTAAAATTTATAGAAAAAAAGCAGCTTGGACGACTACTGCCCAGCTCCAAATAATTGGAGCCCCCAGCTTTTCTCGAACCTAAGACCATTAATTCTTAGACTGCGGCCTAATCCACTTAACCATTCCATTCCCTAGCGACTAGTGGAAATTAAATGATCTTATTTCTTCCTAGCGACATTAGAAATTTAAAAAAGTGGGCCTAATCAAAAGAAGATTAAAAAAAAAAGAAAATAGAAATCTCTCTTTTACACTTACAGTGACAATTGTCTATGTAACCGTCCTTCTTCTTTTGTAGTAGTTGCATTATTTTTTACATTTCCACGTTTATTTGAAGTATTATTAATTAAAGAATTCTTTCCAACAACACTTTTCATCATTCCTTTTCTTTGTTGATGTCTTTGTTGTTGTTGTTCAGAAGAAGATAAATTATTATTATTTAAACAACCTTTTGGTGTTCTCCAAAGTTCAATTATTTTTGGAATAAAAACTAGGCAAAGAGTTAAAGTTGTGCCGAAAATGATGAAAATACTAATTAAACCAAATGCTTCATTTAAATGATCCTTAAAATTGAAAAAATAAAATTAAAAAAAAAATAATAAAAAAAACCTGTAGTATAAGTGCTAAAGCTAATCCAACAGCACACATAACCTTTTTTAAAAAATTACAAAAAATAAATTTAAAAAATACCACAATAGCATAAACAGCAATTCCAATATATTTACTGTCATTTAATGCTGGTACATTTACTGCTCTTGTTTCCCAGGCCAAAAAACAACCAAATAACTTAAAAATAAAATTTAAAAATAATTAAATTAATTTAAAAAAAAACCATTAATAATCCTTTAGTAATAGCAAATACAAGTTGAAAAACAACTGAATGAGAAGATTCACAATGCTCTAATTCTGGTATAATAAGTCTATTTTCTTCTCTCTGTTAAAAATAAAAATTACTTTAATAAAATAAAAAATATTTTTTGGTCAATTAGAGACTTTAAATTAGATTAAAAGTGGGTAGAGACTCAAATGACGCCATTTGAGTATCAAATAATAAAGGAATTCTCAAAAGAGTACATTAGAGTACTTGAAAATGTTTGAGTCTCATAATGCAAAAATCAGAGTATGAGACTCAACTGTCCGGTAAGAGTAAATACTCAAATGGGTAGAAAAATAATATATAATTAAAAAACCTACAAATTGTCCTCTCTCAGCCAGTGCTAACCTAAAAGGAGAGATTGATGCCCAAAGGAGAAGAACAGCTCCATCCATTGCCAAAAGACAAGCAACAATTAAATAAAGTTTAGAATCACGAATTGCTTTTTTATCACGTCTAATATTCTTAAAAATGTTGGAAAAATATTTAAAAATAAAATTTAAAAAAAAACTGTGAAAATAGAGTGAACACGCCAAGTTTTGCTAAACATTGAACCAAAGGCTAGAGTAAAACCAAAGCAAAGAATCCAAACTTTGGCCTTTATAAAATAATAAAAATAAAATTAATAAAAAATAAACAAACGTAGCAAAACTGTTCAAAACGACGAATGCTGACCTTAAGAAAAAACAAAAAATTAAATAAATTAAAAAATTTTTTCCTAACCATTCTAGTATCCAAAGAAAGAAGAAAAATGGTCAAATAAGCACATAATGAACCACAGATTATCTAATTAATTAAAAAAATATTTATTTAAATAATTAAAAAATAACAAACCAAATTGTTCATGTTCTGCGCAAGTCAAATGAAAAAGAAGGAAAATAATTAAAATATTGAGAAAAAATTTTTTTAATTTTAAGGTGCTCTAAATTCCCCATAATTAATAAAAAAAATTTTCTCAAAATGTGACCAAAAATAAAAAATCTTTTTTAAAAATAAATGACCTACCGGACTGGACATTTTAATAAATCTAATTTAAAAAAAAATAAATTTAAAAAAATAATAAAAAAACCTTTGATTTCGATACTTCACATTAATAAAAAGAAAAACCAAAGCCAAGCAAATACCAGCAAAAGCTAACGAACACATTATTGCTAATAAAGATGCAGAAACATATTCTCTTCTACGCAGTAAAAGTGTTGAATCAACGGGGGGAATCCAATCTAAATAAAAAAATTTAGATTTTTTTGTACCAAGACATTTGAGTATGAGAAAACAGGTGTTGATCAGATATAGAAAGATTAAGAGCTGAGACTCGGTCGGATTGTGTGGGTATTTTTAGGTAAAAAGAATCAATTTTGGTAATTATTATTTATATAACACACCCATTTGAGTCTCAGTTTATATATAAGAAAAAGACTCAAATGGTTATGTATAAAAAGTTGAGACTCAAAAAAGTGTTTTTAACTCGAAAATACTTTTTTCTTTTACACGCAAAAAAGGTTTCTTATTTAAAAAAAACCTGACCATTATCTTTGTTTAATTGAAATTTCCCTTCAGCATTGTCAAGAAAGCCAAGTAGAGAATACGAACCTTTAAAAAGAGAATTTTTTAAAATTAAATAATTTTAATTAAATAAAAAACCGTTAATCCATTGTTTTATTTCAACAAGTCCAAGTCTTTCTCCTTTATCATCAAAACGAACACGTCCACTTAAACCTTGAAAATCTGTTTTCCTCATTGTTGAAAGAAAAAGATTTTTGTCAATTTGAAGTTCTTCTTTTTGATTTTTTAAAAAACTTTTATTTAAAGCTAATCCTAAAGCCAAAATTCCATCATAAGCATAACTTGAATGAGCTAATGAATCAACAACACATTCTGTATTAGATCCGTACTCTTCTAAACATTTTTTGCCAAATTCCTCAAGAATTTGGCTAGGCGTCTGTAAAAAATTTTTTTTAGTTTTGTCGGGTTGCGTGACCACGCAGAAAATCCCAGTAAAAATCTCAAATTTTAGTTAACAAAAAAAATAAAAAAAACCTTTTCAACAACCAAAATCTTCTCTTTTCCTTCACTAAAAGGTCTTAAAAGTGCTTGATCTAAAGCAAAATGTCCAGAAAGGAATTGAGTAATTTCTTCCAAAGAACAATTTGTTTGAGAATTTAAATTAATATTTTGCCACCAATAATTATTTATTGTCCCATCTGAAGAAATTTTAAATCCAGCAAGTATCCAAGCAAAATTTGTTCCATAAAGGCCTAAACGAAAAGCAGCACAAAAAACACGAATTGCCAAAGAACGGCTGAGATCAGCAATAAATATGTGAACATCTCTGTGCTAAAAAGAAAGGAGAAAGTCAGAATTCTGATTTTAAAAGTCAGAATTTTAATGTAAAAAATCAGAATTTTGATATAAAAAATCAGAATTCTGATTTTAAAAAATCAGAATTTTAAGTAAAAATCAAAAATTCTGATATCAAAAAAATCAGAATTCTGATTTAAACCATCTAAATTCTGGTGCTAAAAAATCTGAACTTAAAAAAACCTTCAATTCATCCAATTCAGCTTCAATTGCTTGATCACTACTTTCACCACTTAAACTTGCTGTATAAACAACTTGTACTCCTCCCTGTTCAAGCTTTGTAGTTAAACGTGCATGTGCGAGTGCTAGTGAAGAGTGGTCGCTTTGTTTAATGCTTCCAACACGTCGCCAACCATATGCTTAAAATTTTTTATTTAAATTAATTAAATTATACAATCATTGAAATAACTTAGGACACTAATTTAAAGTATTTTTTAAAACTAATAAAAAACCTTTAATCAATTCCTTTCTAGCTCTGTTAAAATTAAAATCCCCCGGTGCAATACGAAAGAAACTTGGATAAAGCTGAAATAATGAACAAAATAAATAAATATTATTTTAAAAAAAAACCTCTTTTGAATCAGCCGTCCCAAACTTTGCATGTGTTTCGGTAAATGAAAGATGTACAATATTCCAATTCCTTTTTAAATTATTTTTGTAAAATATTTTCTATATAGACTAACTTTGCTGCCATTGCTACAGGTTCATTTACATCACTACAAAAAGGAAAAAATTGTTTTTCTTTTGTTTCATTAATTTAAATAAAAAATATACAAACGTGCATATATCTCCAAAAAGAGCAACTACTTTTCCAGACTCTTGTGGACCCATCAAGTCAAATAGAGCTTTCATACCCAAAGATGTTTTACAAGCAGTGTCTTTTGGTGCCTAATAAATTTTATTAAAAGTTCTTTCTATTTTTAAACTTTTAACTGACCAATTGCAAGCAATGAGAGGTCCTCATCAAAGGTGAACTTAAAAAAATAATTTTCCAGTATCCACAAGTTTTGTTTGCAAAAATTTGCTAACAAATTTTGCAAACTTTATATCATTAACAAAAAAATTAAACTTTTAAAATATACTTTGCTAATAGATGATGTAAATGTTCTAAAGAAAGAGTCAGCCATGGACCAATTCTTTGTCGATATTGTTCAGGTAATAAAAGTCCTATAAGTAACGGAGATAGGCAATCATCACTTTCAATTGAAAGAAGGCTATTATTAGTTTTGTTGTTATTGTTGTAGGTGATATTCTGGGCATGAAATGAAGTAAAGCAATAAATAATTAAATAAATAAAAGTTGTTTTAATTTTATTATATGTTGAAGGCATTTCTTTAATAAAAATATAGTTAATACAAAAAACATAAAAACAAACAGAAAAACATTTAAAAAATTCTTTTTTGGTTTGGACTCAAATTAACTGAAGAATTTGAGTCTAAAAATGTGAAATACGCCGACTAAATGCGAAATTATTTGCTGCAAGTAGTCTCTAACCTCCCCATTATATCCTTATTTAAAACGCTGTTTCGCTTAATCGACCCGCGACTATTCGGACTGTCCCTAAAAAATATCGAATCGAGTCTTAAATAAAAATTTCTAAGGGAGAAACTCTCAGCATTCGCATATGTTTTTTAGGAGTAAAAAAGCTTTTTTTAGCAAAAAAATTGCTTCTTTTTTATTTTAATTGTTTTGATTGGAAAAAATAAAGAAAAAAAGTCAATGTTTGTGTTAAATAGATTAATTGATAATTGAAAAAAACATTTTGATGGTAATAAAAATGTTTTTGAACGCTGTCACGATATTTTTATGAGAAAAAAGCGGAAACAATTGAAAAAAAGCAAAATCCAAAAGAAAACTTTTTTCTTTCTTAGACAAAAAGGCACGAGATTCCCTTTTACCTTCTTTTTATATCATGGGAAGATTCTCACTTTTTATAGAATATTATATAGTATTGGCACGAGAGTGAGAGAAAAACATTTTCTCTCTTTTTATTTGTTTTGCTGTTACTTTTATTCTTTTATACTAAATTGTTATATTTCTCTTCTCTGCTTCTTTTCGTCTCTCTCTCTCTCTTTTTGTTTGTTGTTTTAACTATTTCTTTATTTTGTCTCTGCATTATTTTAGCAGACTTTTTCCTGAGGGCCAGAGTTTTTTTACGTGACCCGGTCCTTAGGGAATGAAAATCGAGAATAAGCTAGAAAAACGAAGAAAAGTAAGTGAGAAGGATTTTAAAAACGTTTATTTAGATAAAATTGAAAAAAAATTTGTAGGCAAATTTCAACTGGATTGAAATTTTTGGATATTTAAATTTTTAGATATTTAAATTCTTAGAATTTCGAAATTTAGAAAAAAAATTAAAAATATTCAGGCGTATTTTAACATTTTAAAAAATGTACAAAAAATATTAAAAATTTTATGCAAAATAAAAGAGGTACTTTTCCTTTACATCCATCACATTGGAGTCTCAGGAAATGAATGGAAAAGTACTACCAAATACAATTAAAACAAACAATATATTAAAAAGTGAGTTTTTTATATATAATTTTCCCAAATTTTAAAGGCATAAAAAATATATATAATTTTTGATAGGGACAATAGAGTATCAAATCACGATAAAATAAAATATAAACACCGACACATTTTTTGAGCATAAAATTATTTAAAGAAAATAAAAGAAAATTTTTGTAATCAGCTCGAGAGGGTCAAAAATTCTAATAAAATTAAGGTCAAAATTTGGCTCGAAACTGAAAACTAAAATCCAAGAAATTTCGAAATTTCTCAAAAGGAAAATAAAAAATTAAAAAATAATACTCATTTCTTCCCAAACGTAGCAGCTGTATTACTATGCAAACTGGCAGAGCTTCTTCTCCTTTGTGATCCAGGCGAAACAGTTTTTTTATCAGGTGAACCTCTAGAATTTCTCCTTTCACTTGGAGGAAGAAAATCAGAAATTGTTGCTTAAAATATTTTTTAAATTTTTTAAAATTAAAAAAAATCATACTATCAGCACAAATACTCTCACAGCCATCTTTATCCGGTACACTAATTAAACTTTTATCTTCAGAAGATTTTTTGTTTGGATTTGTGTTGAAGGACATTCTTAAAATTAATTTAAAAAAATTTAAAAATTAAAGAAAACCTTTTAAATTCTTTTTTCTCAAATATTCCCTTCTTTGAAGGTCCCTTTTTCTGTTGTTTATGATGCAATAATTCACTTGGATCAAATTCTGATGCCTGCAAAGAAAATCTTCTTAAACTCTTTTTTCCTTCACTAGCTGAAGTTGTTGTTGTATTAGGTCTTAAATTTCCCCCAATATTTGGTGGTTGACTATAACTATTTTTTCTTTGTTTTTGTTGTTGTGGAGGAGAAGGACTTTTTTGGTTTTGTTGTTGAAAGTTTTTTGTCATTTGTTGTAAAGGCATTCCCAATAAAGGCATCCCTAATGCTAAAACTGAAGAACCTGGCATTGAAGGAACTAAACGTTTTAAAAGTGATGAAGAAGAAGTTGAAGGAACTGCTGCTGCTCCAATAACTGTTTCTTTTGATGTACCAAAAGTTGAATGTTTATCTTAAATTTTAAATTAATAAACTTAAAAAATTTAAAAAAGAAACCCCAACCAATCGCAGAATCATCAGAATCAGTTTCTGCAGAATCCAATGTTCCACTAGCAACAATATTTGCTCGATTTTGTTGCTTTCTCCTCTCATCGACTGTTTCAGGTTCTTCTCCTTGAATTGAATTTGTTCTGGGCAAAAGTTGTTTTAATTGGACAGGCCTTAATTCAGGCAATATTTGTTGTTGTTTTTGTTCTTTTATTCGTATTTCAGTAGGCTCTGAAGGCCTTAATTGAGGACTTTGTCTTTGTACTGTGGTAGACTCAACCGTTCCTTTTTCAATTTGCCTTGTCTAAAAAATATTGAAAAATGGTAAATTAAGTCAGTGATATAATCAGAATTTTAAAATAAACTTAAGTATTTTTTAAAAATTCTGATTTAAGTTTCTGATTTTAATTCTGATGGAAGAATTCTGATTTAAAAATACTTAGTTTAATTCTATTTTTAACATCAGAATTTTTACTTCTGTTTTTGAATTAAAAAATCAGAATTCTGCTTAAAAATCAGAATTTTATTACAAAAAAATCAGAATTCTGGTACAAAAAATCAGAATTACGTTTAAAAAATAAGAATTCTAGTTACAGAAAATCAGAATTCTGATTTTTAATTTAATGTGTTTTAAATACCTTTCAAAACCTCTTAAAATTAAATATTTAACCTTGCTTACATTGTTTGCTAGTCGACTATTCATTAATCCTTCAGTCATTCTATTCTCTACTAATTGAAGTCGATTTACCAGATTTTGAACTTGTTCTAATAACTTTTAAAAAAAATTAAAATTCTTTTAAAATTTAAATTTACTTCTCTATTAGAATTTAATAATTGATGTGTTTTTGATTGTGCTTCAAGTCTAAAATTAAAAAAAAAAAAGTTGTAAAACCGGATAAAATTTAAATTATAAAAAATAATAAATATAAAAACCTTGCAGTTGTTTCAGAATTTAATTGATCTCTAAGCAATTGAACTTGACATGCAGCAACTTGTGCTTGTTGTTGAGATTGTTCAATTTGTGCTCGAATTAATTGCCTTTGAGCATCACTCTGTGCTGGAGAAGAAAGGTCATTAACTAAAAGGGTTGTATTTGCATCTGAAGATGTGCTAGGAAGAGATGCTGCTGCTGCTGGAATTTGTAATGTAGCATAAGGGCTGAGAAGAAGAGGTGAATGAATTGATACTGTTGTTGGAGAAACCATCTAAATTTTGAAAAAATTTTTGAAAATTCATGGAGAGACGAAGAGAATTTTTTTTCAAATTTCCAAACTTTTCGGAAGCACGAGAAATTCCAATTTTTTAAATAAAATTAAAAAAAATAATTACAGAATAAAGAGAAGGAAGTTGTTGCTGTTGAATTAATTGTTGTTGCCCTCCCAAAAATTGTGTAGAAGTTGAGGCGGCAGTTGGAAAAGATTGAGGAGGAATGTTGCCAAGATTTTGAAAAAGGGGATTATTTAATTGCTGCATTGGAATGTTCCACAAATTGGAAGGAAATTGTTGTTGTTGAGGAAGAGGTGGGAGAGGATATGAAGTTGCAGCAATCTGAGGGGCGTTGTTGGAAGCAGGCTGTTGTTGTTGAGGCATTGCAGTAGCGTGAAATGCCAATGAGGGGGATGAGGAGGCTCCACTAAAAAATTTGGTCAAAATAATAAAAAAAATATCCAAATAATGTAATAATACCTATTCCTTGCTGCACTACTATTAATTATTGCAGCAACATTAGCAGGAATGACATTTGCAGGCATTTGACTATAATCTATAACTGCTTTAACGGGTGAAGTTCTTTCATAAATAATTGATTGTCTAGGAGCGTATGAAGATGTTGAAGGACCGGGAATGTCCAAATTATCTTCAAAAAATTATTTATTTAAAATAAATTCAATTAAAAAAGTGTTTAAAAAACCTGTAGTTGACTCAGAACCTTCCCTTTCATTATCATCATTTTCCTCGTTGTCAACGTCCTCCTCATCTTCTTCCTCAACTGTCATTCGCTTTGGAACAAACTGAAAAATAAATATTATATTTAATTTTGAGTACGACTTTAATGTCCTGTTCAAAAAAAACTCACAATGGAATGCCTTTTTTGTTGCCCACTTTTAGGTGATGATGGAGAGTCTTTTGTTCTCCTTTCATTAGGATGTTGTTGTTCATCACTTTCAGTTCCAATACTACTCTTTTTCCTTGTAGAAGAACCAGCAAAAGTAGAGTCAATTGCCCGTTCTTCTTCAAGTAGCTGTCTTTCCCTATTTTGTTCTTGACTTAAACGATTGCACAACTAAAAATGAAATTAATAATATTTTATAAATCTATTTAATATAAAAAAACCTCAAAAGCTTGTCCCACTGTGCGAACAACAGCCATTGCTTGATCCTAAAAGGGCAGAGAAATGTTTTTTTTAATAACCAAATTTTATAAAAATTAAAAAAAATACCAAAATATTTATCAAATATACCTCTAAATGCTCCTCTACAATTCTGGAGGATGAAGGTTGTTGACCACTACCCTCTGCATTTGGCCAACGTGGAAATTTTATTTTTATGGGTTCAGGAGGTCTTTTCCCAGATTTGGCCATAAGACGGAGATAATAAAATTGTTGCTCTGGAGAAATTGCTCCAGGAGGCAAAGGAACGGAAGAACTTTGATGACCCGTTTTCTTTTTTGGTAATGATGCCGTGCCGCCGGGGTAGTACTGTTCCCGGTCCCGGCTGGGAGGTTTGGACATGATGTCGCCAGTTTTAATTTTATGATGATCGGCACAAAAGAAGAGAAAGCAAAAGAAGAAAAAACAAGAAAAAACAAAAAAAGGTTGATGGCAGCAGAAAAATAAAAGGTAATAATATAAAAGGAGGAAAAAAGGAAAGGAAAAATTGATTCAAGCGATTTTATAGATTTTCTTGTTTGCAGCTGCTAAAAAAGAAAGAAAAAAGTCCAACCTTTCTTTTTTTAATATATTTCTTTTAACGGGAAAAAGCTAAAAGTGTGTGAATGAGGGGATATACTTTTAGGCGAAGAATAGAACATTTGTTTCCTCTTTTTTGATCATAAAGTGTAGATATTGTCGATCAACACCCTATATCCAAAAAAAACTTTAATAAGCACAGACATACACAACACTTAATATCCGACGTAGGAACCGATATTAGCATCGACGTCAGACAGCCATTTAATTCTCTTTCTCGGCCATTGAGAGAAGAAACAATACTCTAATGCTCCAAAACATTTATTTTACTCAAATATTGTAAACAACAAAACATGAAACGCTAACAATCTCTTCTTTAAAAACACAAACATTTATTGTATTTCTCAATATCTCTCAACAAGTAATGTTTCTAGTACAAAACATTGTCAGACACAAAACATCGTTTGGCATCAAAACATTTGTAAACATAAAAACAGACAAACATTGTTTAACAACAAAGAAGTGTCTAACAGTCAAACATTTATAAAATTATTTATCACTCAAACATTGTTTCTAACTTTCTATCATTCAAACACTAACAAAACATAAACAAACAAAAACACTCTAACTAGAAAACACTGTCTAACACAAAACATTCTATCTCTATTATCCAAACGCCATAGCTAAATAAAGTTTTTTTCTCTTCCTGATTGATCTACTTATATGTACTCTTTTTTTCTTACGTCATAGACTAGGCAAAACAATAAAAATATAAAAGTTTAAATGTCTAGAATTGAATTTAAAATAAATTGACGGGGATATCACACTTTTTTCTTTTTAAAACTCAAAACGTGAACTTTTTATCTTTAAAAAGAACACAAGAAGAAAATGACGAAATAAATACACGTAAATATTTTGACCTTTAAAACAGATTGACGTTTTATTTTTAATGTTTTTAGTTGACGCAAAAAAAAGGATTTAAGGTAGTAAATTTAATTGGTTAATTAATCCAATTAAAAAGGACGTCATTAAAAACCCGTGCATTGAAAAAAATTATAAAATAAAAAATAATCAGAAGGAAAATTTAAAAAAATAGAAAAAAACTAACTTTGTCTGGACATTTAAAGACATTGCATTTGAAAGAATTGGAAGCACCATCTCTCGCCACATAACAAAAAATTTGGAGATCGTATGAGTCATGCGCAACATAGAAAACCCTAAAAATTAATTTAAAAAAATTGATAAAATAATTAAAAATACCTGTACATTGGATGTGACATTACTAGCCTAAATAAATTAATAAAAAATTATTTATTGTTAAAAATGTGACAAAATTTCTATTTGGGCATTGTCAGATTTGTGCTTTAATAAATAAATATAATAATTAGACCATAAAAACAGTAATATTTACCAACTAAAAAACAAGAACACAAGACCAAAAATAATTCTTTCAATCTTAAAATAACTTTTAAACACAAAACCTGGGAACAGAAAAATGACCCAAAAATAAGGAACTGAAAAGCTTGTGCTCAAAATATAAACCCAAAAAAGACCAAATAAAAAAACCTTGCTTTTAAAAAAACTAACATTTTGCTCTCATCCATGTATTTTTGTTTTTTCCTTTTTCTCTGCAGAACAACTTTCACTCCGTCTACAGAAACACTGTAAAAAGTAAGTAAATAAATAAATAAAATATTAAAAACATACACAATGTCAACAGGTCTTTTCTTTATATTTCTCGCCTTAAACTCGTATCTAACTCTGCGCATTGCTGCAAGAATTTCAAAACGAGCTCCAGGGCGAGAACTTCCCATTTCCATGCTTCCAATGTACTTGAAAAAATAAATTTTTTAAATTTAATTAAAAAAATATAAAAAACCTTTGCTTCAAAATGGATTCCATGTTGTAGGGCAATCTAAATAAAAAAATAAATTTGCGGAAAAATGCAAAAAATAGGGAAAATTAAGAAAATTAAATTCTTTTCAATTTGTACTTGTTCAGGAAAAGAAAAAAGATAAACGATCACTTATTAAATTCCCCAAATTTTGCATAAATATCCTTAAAGTGTTTTTTAATATTTCTAAAATTTACACATTTTTAGGTTATTTAATTAGGAAATTTTGGTCAGAATGTCAAATTTTTGTAGGATTTTTGCTGTTTTTCGAGCATAAAATTGGAAATACTTAATAAAAAATTTTGAAATTTTTGGAGATTTTAGACAACACTGTTGAGAATATCTTTACAAAATTTCAAGCTTATACGTTCTAATTGGATAATGTAATAAAATTGCAATTTCAACCCACTTAAAATGCCTTTAAGAAACGCTCATTTCAAGAAAATAAAAAAATAAATTAAAAATTTATTTTTTAAACTAACCTCACTTCCAAAGGGCATTCCCCTCTCAGGACTCGCCTCATTTTGATTGGAAGAATGTGGAGCAATGGGCATCTCCTCTCTTCCTAAACAAACCTCTCTATTTTCTTCTTTTAATTTTATTGTAGTCGAATTATAGCCATAAGAGAGTATTTTACATTAGAAAAAAAATTAATTCCTTTTTATTCTCTCCAAAAGGGAGGGAATTTGAGGAAATTTAAATTAATTTAGTGCTAAAATAAATTTTAATTAAAAAATTAAATTAAAAAAAATTCTTGCAATTTTAAAAAATTTAATTAATCAGTAAATAAAAAAAAGAAAAGAGGAAAAATTGCTACTTGTTGCTCAATTATAAATATAAACGCCTAACAACAAAACAAAAAGAAAAGTTTTTAAGTCGGGAAAAAAAGAGAGAAAAAGAAAGAGAAGGAAAAAGTGCCTTTTATACTACTAGGCTTTTTCCCAATAGAAAAAAAAGAAAAAATAGATTAAAAGAAAAAGGGGCAATATTAGATCAATAGCAGCTAATAAGTATTTGAAAGCATTAAAAAAAGTTTATTTGTGTCATTTGTTTCATCTCCTTTAATTAACTATTTTACTAGGTGTTTAAGAGGAAGAAAAAGTCGTCGACTGTTTCACACTAACAAACACACAAATTGATTTTCTGGAAAAGAAATTAAAAGAAAAAAACAATGTCCAGTAGCGGTTGAGGATAGAGATCGGCCAAATTCAACTTTTTTTTTCAAATTATTTGAATTTGATTTGAATTATTTTTGGAAAATAAAATATGTAAATAATATTAAAATTCAAATTATTTTATTTAAATTTGATTTGAGCATTTTCCCGATCTCTAGTTGAGGAAAGTGCAAAATTTGGTACTTATGCCCTTATTCCACCCCCCTCCTTCTTCAATGCCGCGCCCTTTTTTTACTACGCCGAAAAAATATTCTAGACTGCTTGATTGATATTGCCCCAAGAAAACTTGGATGTGTAAGAACAGTTATTAAAGATTGAAGTTTTCTGGAAAAACGTCAAACTTAAATCTATTGGGAGCGTTTCATTACTTCTCATTTTAGGGCCCATGGCTGGTTGGTCTTGGCACAAATTTGGATCAAATTATTGAAATTTAATCTTTACTGTGTGGAATGTACTTGTCGATCAATTAAAATCTCATATTAGAGTAAATTTCAACTAATAGATCCAAGTTTTTGCCAAGACCAACCGGCCATAGGCCCAAAAATAGAGAAGTAATGAAACACTCCTAGAGATTGAAACGTAGAAATAAAATAAAATTTAACACGCATTACACATCCAAATTTTCTTGGGGCAATATCAATCAAGCAGTCTAGAATATTTTTTCGGCGCAGTAAAAAAAGGGCGCGGCATTGAAGAAGGAGGGGGGTGGAATAAGGGCATAAGTACCCAAAATTTCATTTGTCAGTGCTGAAATTATACAAGCAGTAATTATGGAACATGCTTATGATAGGGAAATTGAATGCGCTGGAATTTGTAATAAAAAAAAATTAGAAAAATTTCAAAATTTTAGGAAAAGTAGAGGAATGGCCAATATATCAAGAAATGGAGTTGGTGTCGTTTATAGAAAGTTAATAAAATAGTAAAACAGAGAAAGAGATTGAGGCATTTTTTAAATTTAAAAATGTTCAGAGAAAATCTTTTTTGTCTTTAAAATTTTCATATTAAAAATTGAGGTTATTAGAGTTTTATTTAATTAAATTCAGCTTTTCTTTTATTGGCACTTCTTTATTTTGTTACGCTCATGTCCAAGTGATCTTTACCTTCTTAAAGTGAGAAGAGAAAAAGAATTCTGCTTTTTTCTTTATTTTCTCTGTTAATGTGCAAATATGGTGATGAAAAAAATAGCATGCAAAATAAGAGAATTTGTTTAAGAGAGAAATTGATAGCGGATTATTTTTAGCTGGCCTTACAGTATACCTAATATCTTTACTTCTCTAACTCTTGCGCTAAAACATGTTAACTCTATAACATTTTGAAAGGTATAAAATGGAGAAATTTTTTAATATTTATTCATTTTGTTTTGATTTTGGACTTCTTTAAAACAACAAGTTACCTTTAAAACTTGAACTTTTACCCTAAAAGATTATTTTATTAAATTGATTTTTTATTTATATTATATGTTTACTTCTTATTTACTTTCACCAATATTTTAATAATCTTTCTAATTTCTTAATAATAAATAAAAATTTAAATATTTTTTATTTCTTCTGATTTCAGTTTTTCATTTTCGAAATTTTTAAAATTCTGGTTTTTATCTTTCAGATTAAAAAAATTTTTTTTGTTTTTATTTATAATTAATATCTTCATTTATTCTCAAAATGTTATCATTTTGGCTTGTTTTAATTTTGAATCTGGTTAGTATAGGTGGTTTTTTTGTAGCGGTTCAATTTACACAAGTGAGGTGTCATTCGAAAGAGCTCGGCGAGCTGAGTCGAACTAGCCCTGAACGAAGTCGAACCAACTACTCTGAGCCGAGATACAGACCCCCGAAAATCGAAAAACCATAGGGGGGAGTAAGCTCAGTTTTGGGGTGGAAAAGTCGAATATGAGTATGATAGCTCATTCGATAGGTCTCTTTGAGACCTATCGAATGAGACCAAAATTGTCGAGATTGAACGATTTTGAACAAAGTTATGAAAGATCGAAGTTTGCTGGAAACACGCCAAACTTGAACCTACAGAGAGTGTTTTATCACTTCTTCGTGTGAGAGCCCATCCCTGGTTGGCTTTTTGGTACATGCGTTATTCTACGGCGCAAATTACAACAAAATAATTCAGTGAAAATAATTTAGTAGCAGCCGCGGTAATCACTAATAAGAGCTTACTCCCCCCTATGGTTTTTCAATTTTCGGGGGTCTGTATCTCGGCTCAGAGTAGTTGGTTCGACTTCGTTCAGGGCTAGTTCGACTCAGCTCGCCGAGCTCTTTCGAATAACACCTCACTTGTGTAAATTGAACCGCTACAAAAAAACCACCTATACTTCACCAGATCCTTAATTTTTCCCACGCTTCCCTTTTTCAATAATTTTTATTTACAATTCAATTTTTACCACAAAAGTCGATTATATTTTCTTCAACAAATATATTTATTTTGTTATTTATTTTTTTTGTTTTTATATTTGTACTCTTTGATTTTTATAATTTCTCCAATATATTATTCATCCTTTTGTGTTTAATTGTAAACAAAATGAAGTTTGTTTTTTTATGTTTTTCTTATGTTCTGATTTTATTTCTCAAAAATTTTCAAGCTTTACACTTTTTAACTTTTTTTAAAATATAATTTAAGACTTAACTTTGTTTCTTTTTGATTAATTGATTATTAACCAATTTATTTTTAAATAATTTTTAAATTTTTCTGCTTTTAATTTCATCTAAAAAATTTTTAAACCTTTCACTTTTTTTAGAAATTAAAATTTCCTTTATTTATTTTCTGCTTTGGCATTGACATAATGACTGAAGGATCAACTGACTCTGGTGAATTAAATGTTTTTACTGAAAATATGAAGAGCGAATTTCTTATTGTAAGTTTTAAAAATTTCAAAATAATTTTTCCTTATCTAAAGCATGACCGGACTTTTTTCACATCTTTAAAGATCCTTTTTTCAGCAAATCTTTATCATTAAAATGGCTTATGTTTTTTACGCTAAACGCTTTAATTAATAGCTTGTAATTTTCCCTCTTTTTTCTTCTTCCTTTTTTCTGTTCTTTGTTTTCTTAAATATTAAGAGAAGTGAAGGAGAACTGTTCGGTGAAACATTTTTCTAGTATTCCACGGACTTTGAATCAATAAAAATGAAAAAATTCCAAAAAGTTTTACCTCCGGAATTAGTTTCTGATTTTATAAATTTTGTCCCCTTTAATATGAATTGGGCAAAAATTAGAATTTCGAGATCATTTGATCTTTTTTTTATCAAATTACACCAAAAGTTATTTGTTTTTGTGAGTTTTAAATTTTAAAAATTTTTGGACATGTTTTTTCTGCTTCTCTTACTCTTTTTTTATTCTCTTTTTCTCATTCACTCACTTTGCTCTCTTTTAACAGAGTACTCTCTCGTTTCTTATCTAACTTGAAAAATGTTCAGGAAAATTCTTTTTAATTTTTTTCTTTATTTGGATAGACAAAGAGAGAGTTCAAAAATATTCATATTAGAGTAAGAGAGACAAATATCTGACATTTTTAAAATATTTATAATTGTGTTTTATAAATTTTAATAATTTATTTAAAATTAAAAAATATTAAATTTTTATTTAGTACAAAGCTGGTGTCGTTGATCTGTTCAGCAATATTGTTAAAAAGTTCGAGGACATAGAGAAGGCAGATTTGGTATATGCACAGCACGTCTTTCTTGATAATGATTTTGATAGTAAATTTTAAAAACAAATTTGTCTTATCTCAATTTTTTAGTTATTCACAATGGTTTATTGGAATTGTCTTCTGATGCAACTGAACTTAATAAGGTGAATATGAAGCCTAAATTAATTTAGAAAAATTTCAATTATTTTAATAATTTTTTGGGATAATTTTAAAACAGAAAACATTCAAAACTGAATTTTTTAAATGCTTTTATTTAGGCAATACGGAATTATAAATGGCCGAAAGAAGTCAGCCGCGGTAAACTGACCAAAGCTGAGGTATTTTTTCTATATAATAAAATTAGAATACTTGAAAAAAAGAATTAGAAACCTATGTAGTTCAGTTGATTGTGAGTGTTAATAAGGAAAAACCAATCAATAATACTTAAAATGAAGTGTAAAATATTTTTATTAAAAATAATTTTTTTAGTTTCTCAAAGTCAACGTCGAACGTATGCAGAAGTTTTTGAAAACGATTTTTTTGTGGTGTAAAGAAGAGGTTAAGGGTGTTATGGATACAACTTCGGTGATGAAATGGAAGTACTCTGCACTCGGTAAATAAATATAAAAAATTTCACGTCACAAAAAAAGTTTAAAATTCTTGGAAAAACTTGTTCATAGCGCCCAAGCTCCAATTCGAATGATCTATATGTCATTCGAAAGAGCTCGTCGAGTAGAGTCGAACGACATCAAAAAAAGTTTCCGGTCTCAACTATGACCCGAGATACAGACCCCCAAAAATCGAAAAACCATAGGGGGGAGTAAGCTCATTTTGAGGTGAAAAATTCGATTATACAAATGATAGCTCATTCAAAAGAGCTTTTCGAGACCTATCGAATGAGACCAAAATCGTCTTGATTGAACGATTTTGAACAAAGTTATGAAGGATCGAAGTTTGCTGGAAACACGCCAAACTTGGACCTATTAGGAGTGTTTTATGACTTCTTCGTGTGGGAGCTCATCTCTCGTTGGCTTTTTGGTACATACGTCATTCTACGGCGCAAATTACAACAAAATAATTAATTCAGTGAAAATAATTTAGGTCAATTTTTGAGGACCTGTATCTCGGCTCAGAATAACCCAAAAATAGCTTACTCCCCCCTATGGTTTTTCGATTTTCAGGGACCCATATCTCGGGACATAGTTGAGACCGGAAACTTTTTTTGATGTCGTTCGACTCTACTCGACGAGCTCTTTCGAATGACATATAGATCATTCGAATTGGAGCTTGGGCGCTATGAACAAGTTTTACCAAATTCTTTTTTCTAATTTTTATTTTAGTGCTGCAGGGCCAGATGCAATTCATCCGCAATAAGTTATTTTCGGATGACCATTGATTAAAAAAATGTCAAAAAATGAATTTGTTATGTTGTTTTAAGAATTTTTTAGAAATCAGCTTGGATTTGTTACTCATAAATTTTAAATGTTGATATAAAAATTTCTTGAATATTTTTATTTTATTCATTAATTCTCCTCTCAAAATAAATGATTAAAGTTTATCAATATTTTGGTTTTTTATTTTCTTTTTCATCTTTTACTGCGTTTGTTAAATCTCCAATAAAAGTGCTCTCTTTGCCAACACCCCCATGAAGTGTATGTTTGCCTGCTTGAACATCCGTATTCGCAGTTAATCCTTCTTTGCCTCCTCCAAATGTTGAATTTGTTCCAAATTTTTTTCCATCGACTAGAACACCTCCACCAGCTAATAAAAAAAAATAATTTTGAGACTCTAATATCAATTTTTTGTTAGCAGTGAATATTTAAAAACGGGTCATTTGAGTCCCAAAAATTAAATTCATTTCTCACTTTGTACTTGAGCAGTTCCATTTTTATTTTTACTAAATTGTAAATTTGATTGAGCTCCACTTCCTGCTATATTTATATCTGACCCAATTCCAAATTGAGTTTCACCTTCTGGACTTTTGGTAAAATTTATTTCACCAAAAGGTATTGGAATTCTGAAGCTGAATGCTGAAAAAAATAAGTTTTTAAAAATCTAAAGTTTATTTTGGTGTAGTCGGTAATGCTTTAGTTTTAGCGGACAAAGGTCAAGAGTTCGAATCCTTCTAGTGGTAAATTGATTTTAACTTGAAAATAAATGTACCTAGAGCTTTTTTTATTTTTTAAAATTAAATTTATTTACCAGAAAAAATGCTTAATACAAAGAAAAGTAATAAAAGTTTCATATTTATTTTTAGAATATTTTATTTTGTCAGAATATTAAAATAATGAGAATGATTGAAGGAAAATGTTAAAGGAAAGAATATTATTTTATGTATTAGTGGGTGGGAATAAAAGAGAAGAATGACCTTTCCTCTCTTCTTTCATAATTTTGACCTTTCCCAATAAATTATAAAAATGATTTATTCCTTTTTTAGACTAATATTAAGCAGAAAGAGAGAGAATAAAGTTATCTCCTTTTTTGACCTTTTTGTGTAAAACTTAGTCAAAAATAAAAAATCAGAATTCCTTTTTACTCCTTTAAAATATAAATCAACCAAAATTATTAAAAATAAATTCCTTTAATTTTAAAAATATACTTTTGTTTCTGTTTAATTTTTGTCTTCCTTTTAATCATCTTTAATAAAGTCGATTGACTCGCTATTAATACAATAACGTTCACCACCATCTTTTTGTGGACCATCATCTAATTTTTTTTAATAAAAATTTTTTTTAATTTTTAAAATAAATACCAAAAACATGTCCCAAATGTGCATTACAAACAGAACTTTAAAAAAGTAAAATTATATAAATTTTAACTATTTATATTGAATATAAGCGCTTTTCACTACTTCCCCCTTCCCATTTTTCTTATTAAATTTAAAAAAGTCAAAACAACAAAAATGTCAATTTTAAATTTTTCGCATTTTTTGTGCATAGCAAGACAATAATCCCAAAAATTAAAAAAACCTTTATTACCATCTAACTTCTGTTCTTGTACGTCCAAAAGAATGATCAGGAAGTCGAACAATGTTTTTATCTTTGTCAATTGATTTGGAAAATGCTGGCCAACTAAAATTAAAAAATAAATTGTAAGAAAAATTCCCCCATTTCGTCACCTAAACGAAAATTCACCACTTTGTCAAAAATAAAATTTTTAAAAAAACCTTCTACTCACCCACACCCAGAATTGAATTTATTCTCTGACACAAACAAATCTGTTCCACAACAAATACAAACATATTTTCCGCCAGAAATAAAATGTTTATCATACTTTCCAGTGAATGCTGGTTCTCTTAAAAATTTAAAAAAATTAAAAAACCTCAAATTTTATTTACGTTCCAGCTTTCCTTGTAATTTCAAATTGTTCGGGAGTCAAAACTTTTTTCCATTCCTCTTCTGTTATTTGTTTTGGATTTTTATTTAAATCAGCTAATTTGTCATATGCTGAGTTTATTGAAGACATTAAACCTTTAAATTTAAAAAATAAATAATTAATTAATTTTTTAATTTAATTATCAACGTTTAGAGACGTGGAAAAAATGATAATTTGCCCTCTTCATAATTCTATAAAAAGAATATTTTTTAGTTAAAAATCAAAAGTAATAAAAGGAAAAAAAGATAAAAAATATCAATAAAAATATAATAATTAAAAAAAAATAAAAAATATTTTAAGCATTTATAAAATACATAAAGCCTTAGAAATTGGAAAAAAAATTTAAAAAATATTAAAAACTCTATTTTTCTAAAAAAGATACATTTGAGTCTGAAAAATAGAAAAAAGAGTTTTCAATAAATTAAAAAAAAATTATATTTTAAAATACATAAACACGTTGAATATCATCTAAAGAATAAACTGTTAAAGTTCTTGGACAAACAAATTCATTATTTTTTGCCAATTTGCGCATTGATTTTTCCCCATAAACATGACCTTTAAATTAATTTTTTTTTAAATAAAAAAAAGAAAACCGTTGGGAAGCATCATTGGACGATTATCTTCTCCCTAAAAAATTAAAAATCAAATTTTCTTAAAAAAGTTACATCAAAAGGTTCTCCACTAATAGCACAAAATAGCCTTGAATTCGACAAATGTGTGTAGGGAAGACCTTCGGAAAGAGAAAAAACACTGCTACACACAATACATTTGGAATTTGCATCTTTTTTGCATTGAGGTGTTTTGTGTACAGCAATCCCGGCTTTTAGAATAAAAATAAATTAAAAAAAGAATTTAAAAAAACCTTGAAGACAAGCACTGAAAGGAGATTGAGCACAAAATTTATAAATTCGATCATTTTCAATTTTAAAAAGTTGAATTAAAGTGGTGTAGCGTTCGTCACTGAGAAGAGGTTGATGTTCTGAACGACTGGAATCTTTGCCTAGGGCAATCAAACCCATCAACTTAAATTTAAAAAAACAATAAAAAAAACCTTGAATAAAAAAAACGAGAAAAGAAAAATTTTAAATTTTTTACATGAAGAAGATTGGTGTTTGTCATCCATTGTACTCCATGAAGATCAGTTTTGTTTCTAAAAATGAAATTTTAAATTAAAAATTGTTTCCAAAAAGTAACCCAAAAAAGGATTGTACATATTTGAGGGATTCAGCTATTCTTCCACTCTTTACAAGTTCAACACAATGTTGAATGCGTACTTCTGTTTCTAAACCACTTCCAATTCGATGAAGTCTAGATCTGTTGTCACGAACCCAATTCAGGCAAAGAGACAAATCTTTATTACGAAGAGATTCTTCAACCTTTTGAAGATTTCTTTTTTAATTTAAAAATTAAAAAGGTAAAAGTTAACTTGTCTAGCAACGTGATAAACACTCTTTTGTGACTGTATGTCCAATCCAACATAATCTGCAAGCATTTGGGCTGTTTCAAAATATCCAATTCTAAGCAAATGTTCAACAATAAAACGATTAAGTCGTTGATCATAAAAAGATTTTCGAACAGTTTGGTCAGTGCTGGCTGCCTTTATTTATTTTTAATTAATTTAAAAAGAATTTTTTAAAAAGGAAAACCTGTTTAAGCATTTCCACTTGTTTATCCAAATCTTCACCAGCCTCAATTTCTTCGCGTAATTTCTGGCCAATATCGCCTTTAAATTGTGTCACAAGTTGATTTAATTTGCTAATATTGTTGGATACCTTAAAAAACAATTCAAATGAATTTTAAATAAATTAAAAGCTCAAAACATCATTTTTACCAATTTGAATTTTCGAAAAATTTAACCTCATTTGATGAAATTGGCTGTGTTCGACCTTTTAATTTTTGCTCTAAAAGTTCAAATTCTTTTTGAAAATGGAAAATGCATTGGTCAATAATTCGCTGAGAACAACGAAACTTTTTATTCATTAATTCGTAAGGTATCTATTTGAAATAAAAATAAAGATTTTATTAAAAATAAATTTAAAAAATAACCTTAAGTGTCCCAAATTCCAAACAATTTAATTCGCTAAAGTTTGTAAGCGATTTACCTGCCATTTTATTTATCTAAATAAAAATATAAAAAAATCAAAATCCACCCCTAAAAAAAGAGAAAAATTCTCATTCGACATTTTATATTAAATTTAACTAGTTGACACTTTGATATTTTTATTATTTTTATTTATTAGGATATTTTGTCATGTTATTTTATAAAACGCCATAAATATATTTTTTAGGCAATTTTTTAGAATTAATTTTCTTTAATTAACTGAACCATAATTTGAGATCTTTTTATAATTAAATGATACATTAACAAATCAATTAATTAGCGAGAATGTTATAAAAGGAATAAATAATTTGTATTTAATCCAATTTAAACTAAAAACCAGCCATTTTCTCTCGCTAAACCAATAAATAAATACAAATATATTCTTGCTTTTTATCCTTCCAATAATTCCATTTTTCTCTTTTTTTGCGGGTTAATTCTCGTTAACCCATCATCATTCTTTTATCTTTATTTTAAAGATGAAAATATCAATGCTTCTATTTTGTAAGTAAAAATTTTTTTTAAATTTAATTTTATTTTTTTAAAGTTTTGGTTTTGGTCTTCACTCCTTGCTTTTGTCGGCATTTGAATAAACGACAGACTTTTCTTTACCCAGAAGAATTAAGACCTTATGCTCAAAACTATCATGGGGGTACTCGTATTATACACGGAACATTAGGACGTTTTGCCCCACAGGATTGGCCTGGATGGTATTTTTGGTGGTAACGGTCAGTTCAGTGCATCCTCTATAATTAAAGTTTTTTTTAATAATTTTATCTTAAAGTATGTTAGAATAAAATTTAAAATAAAAGGTTAATCAAATTAAAAACGAAAAACAAAAAGGGTTATGGATACAACAATAAACTCCTCTGCGCTGAACTGACCACTTTTCCCCTTATTTTTTGATAATCATTTTTCTGCTTTTTTCAATTATTCTGCCTAATAAAATCTTTTTTAATAAAGGTATACTCGAACAATGTTTAAATGGAATGGTGAAAGCAGAATGAGTCCTTACTCAACAAATGATGTTCACTATCAAGGCTGGAGACTTCAACGAATTAACAACGGAAATTAAATAAAATCAATTTTTAAAATAAATTAATATATTTTAGTTTATTTGTACTTATTAAAATGGTTCAGAAATAAAAAAATTGAATTAAAAAGTATTTTATTTGACACTCAAATTTCGGCACTCAACCGTCCAACTTATTAAATTTTAAAATATGTATAAATTCAAAAAAAAAGTAAAAAAATCTAAAGAATGAAACTACACATATTTTATTTGATATTAAGAAATATTTCATTCCAATCAAGTATCCTTTTTCTTTCTTTTTTCTTTGTCAGGTGGCATTTTTATATTTTTTCTCTCATTTTTGGTGATTTATTTAAAGCTACGATGAATGAGTTGTCCAAAAGATCAACACTATAATATCAAAAAGGACACTAGAGTCTAAGAATTTATTTTTTCAGTTTAAGGCTCTAATGGTATATTAGGTCATTAGAGTATTTTTATATTATTTTAATTTTCCAGACTCTAATGTACCTTAAGAGAAAAAATGATAGGAGAGGATATAATAGGCTATTCCACTTTTTTTAACGGTCTTTTTATAAAATTTTTATAAGCTAAGAGAGAGAATGTCCGATCTTTCTCTTTTTTTAATAAAACATATGGGTTGGGTGTGAGTGATTTTTGTCATTTTTATAAAATATTTTTAAGATTTTTTTTAATTAAATTTTATTTAGAAGAAAATTAAAAATGATTGAAGCTGTGAGATGCCGTTTAGGTGGAAAGGTTTTTTTTATTTTTATTTAATTTTTTTTTTAATTTTATTTTTTTGTAGATACCCAAATCGGAAATTGAAGTTAGTTTTTTACATTTTATTAAAAAATTAGGCGGTTTAGATTTATAAAATTGAGGATTTCAAATTAAGAAACTTTTTAAATAATTTGGGGTATTTTAAATAAACATTTGGGGAAATGTGGTCACTTTGGTGCGAGTGTCGGAAGGCACTGTAACGACCATTTTTTAAATTAATTTTATTTTTAAAAACCTTTAAATTTATTTTAAATTTTAATTTTTCAGTTTAGCTTTTTACCAACTACTAAACGACATTTTAGAGAAAGTAGAGAATGGAGACGAAAAAGAGGAAGAATTATTGCAAAAATAAGAGCTTTGGGAAGGTTTCAATTGGCCTTTTTGCTTTCTAGAATGCCGGTATATTTTTTAATTTATTACTCTAATGGACTTAAAAGAAAAATTAAATTTTTAAAAAAGACACTAGAGTCTTAGATTTATTTTTAATTTTAGACCCTAGTGGTTTGGCCATTAGAGTCCTAGCCAGTTGAATCTTAACCATTAGAGTCTTAGCTTTAATTTACATGTATTTTGATCAAAAAAAAGACTGAAATTCCTTAAAATTTTATTTTTTATTTGTTCCCAAGTCCTTGAGTTCAGAAGTAGAAAGAACACTTGATTTTTATTTTTTTAGAATTTAAAAATACGCGCAAGTGAAAAATACAAGGAAAATAGTGTGTAAAAATGAGAGAGAATTCTCTAATTTTCTATTTTTAAATAAAATTATATATTTGTTTACTTGTTTGTTTACAAAATTTGTAAAATTAGAAATAATATATATACTTTGTAATTTTCAATTGTCATCAATCATTTCTCAAATTTATTTAAAAATCTCTGAGTTATCCCACCCTTCCCCTGTAACTTTTCAAACTGAGATAATTGAAAAATTAGGACATTTGAAACTGGGATACGTTAAAGGAGCAAAATGAGAATAAATTGAGAATTTTAGACGTTGGTATAACTAAGAGATTTGAATATTTAATGTGGGATAAGATAGAGATTTTCTTTAAAATTCTCATTTCTCAGATTAAATGGTTAGAATGTTTATTTTATCACTTTCTGATTACAATAAAAAACAAAAATTAAAAGAAAAAAGTTTCGTTACCCATCAAAAATCAATTAAACAAGAAAATTTTATTCAATTGAAACGTAATACAACAAGAAGATCTTCAATTAAAAAGCCAAGATTTGGTAGCGGAAAGTTGAAAAATGTAGAAAAATGTTGTTGTGATGAGGAGAAGGATATAAAAGGACATGTAAGAAGGTTTTATTTTTTATGTAAATTTTTTAAGTTTTTTGGGGTTTTTTCAACTAAAAAGGTTAAATTTGTAATTAAAAAAATAAATATAGGTATTATTTAATCAGAAAAGTTAAGTGGCGGTTGTGGTTGAATGGTTAGCGTTGTTGATTATTCACTGATAGGTTCAAGGTTCGAATCCGTTTGTCGTTTTTATTTTTTTCTTTTCTTAAAAATGCTTCTTTTTGTTAGAAATCTCTTTTAAATTCTTTTAGAATATTTTTATTACTTTTTTCAATCGATTAACAATAAATATTTTTATTTTCTTTTACCCTTTCCCCTCAAAATCCGTAAATCTTTTTTAAACAGTTGTGTGGCATCCATCACTTTTTAAACATCATTTAGTCTATAAAATCTTTGTTTTCCTTTTCTTGTTTTCAATTTTTTATATTTTTTTTTCATTTAAAATTTTTTTATAAAAAAAGCGTTCTTTTCTACCATAAAAAATTTTACTATAAAAAGACTAAAAAAAGAATGGCTATATCAACACAAGATTTATTTGAAATGAGTAGAAAATTAACTGTTAAATTAGCAAATACAGAATCTGATACAATTCGAAATAAAATACAAAAAAGAAGAGATAAAGGAGGAAGAGGAGGAATTATTTTAGAAAATAATGAAAATGAGAATAATACTAATTGGACCACTAATAATATTGTGGCAAATGAAGCTTCTATGGGAGGGGGTTATACTGGCGGTGGTGGAGGATGGATGAGGACGGGGGCTGTTGATCTTATACCTGAAGAAGTTTTGATTATTTTAATAAATTCTGATTTATTTCATCCCTCTTCTGATTTTTAAATCAGAATTCTGATTTTTCTAAGCCAAAATTCTGATTTTTCTGATCAAAATTCTGATTTTTTAAACCAAAATTCTGATTTTTCTAAATTAAAATTCTGATTTATCTTACCCCTCTTCTGATTTTTTAAACCAGAATTCTGATTTTTCTAAGCCAAAGATAAGTAAGAGATTGGAATATAGGAGGAAAGGATTGAGTCTCTAGAATATAAAAGTTTGAAGGGATAAGGATGAAGAGCCTAAGAAAAATAGAAAGAAAATTTGCGTGACTAAAATGCGTGTTTTTTGGTTTTTTGAACAATTTTCCTCAATTAAAATAATTAAAAAAAATTTCTTTTAAGTGCATCGATAAATTGCCAGATCGTGTTCTTCAACTAATATTCTCTTATCTTCCACCAGGACAAATGCTTAATGCAAGTAGAGTTTGTAAAAAATGGAAAGTAATTATTGAAAGTCCTGCTTTGTGGACAAATATTTCTTTTAGGTTTTTTTTAAAAAATATTTATAAAAAAAATTTTTTTTATTTTTATAGAGTTGCTCATGGTGGGATTCAAGTAAATTTTTCTTAAAAAAAAATTATTAAAAAAAAAATCTCTCTTTGCAAAATAATTTTATTCTTAAAAATTTTACTTGTTTTTAACATTTTTTCATTGACCATTTTGTAACTTTTCATTCCACTGCCCATTTCGTCTCTTCTTTTTTCTCTTTCTCACAATCAGCGTTGCTTAACTTACCAGATTAGACACTTTTTTAAATAATTTTTTTCTTTTTAGGTAACTAATCTAGAACATTTTACTCAATTAATTCCTATTCGGTTTACTGAACTTTGTTCTTGTGAATTGGCAACAGATTTAATTACTCCAAATGTTTGTTTTTTTTCAATTTTTTAATTTGTTTAAATAAAGGTTCTTCATGAATTTGCCAATCGGTGCCAAAAACTCCAATATTTGACTTTAGATTTTTCTACAGCAATGCAATTACATGATTTTAATGATCTTCAATCATTTCCAAGTCGACTACGTTCTTTAACTATTTGTTTGAGTGAAAATATTTTTCTTGAAGGTTTATTATTTTTTTAAATAAGGTTTAAGAGAAGAGTAATTAACGGAGAGGGGGTTTAATTTTATTTTTTCCCAGGTTTTTTGAGAAAGGTTTACACATTCATTTCTAGCGTTGAAATTTTACATATTATTGGTATTTTCCTAAGATTTTTTAAATTATATTTTTAATCAAAAGGAACATATGAAAAGGTGGAAGATGAGGAAGAAGAAGTTTATGAAACGGTAAATAAAATTGAAAGAATAAAATTTTAAATTTTTTCTTTAAGGTTAATCTATTCAAATTAAAACAATATTTGCCAAATCTCACAGTGGTTAATTTTTTAGAATATTTTAAAATATTATTTTTTATTTTTTAGGTCAACCTATGGGGAGTGAGTCTTTGTTAATTTAAAGAAAATTGATAAATTTGTTTTTAGGTTCCTTTTATTACTGATGACCATGTAGATGCTTTATCATCAAATTGTGCTAGATTACAATGTTTTTGCGTTAATTATTGTACTAAAGTTACTGGTAATTTTTTAAATATATGGGTTGAGACTCTACAGACACTTTCTTTTAGAATATTCTAGAATTTTATTTTAAAAATGGAATTCTGATTTTATTAAACATGCCTTTCTATTAGAATATTTTTTTAATTTTTAGGTTCATGTCTTCGTTTAGTATTTCAAAGATGTCGAAAGCTTACAACTCTTTTATTAGCATATACAAGTTTATTTAATTTAAAAAATAAATTTAATTTTGGAAAAAATTAAAGCATTGGATGACAGTATAATCCAACAATTGGAATGGGAAAAGACGCGCATAGAAGAATTGGACATTAGAGCAACTGAATTGAGTACAGAAACACTTATTTCTTTGTTAACAAGACTGCCACACTTACGTTGTTAGTTTTTAATTAAAATTCTGATTTTTTAAATTAAAATTCTGATTTTTAAAGGCAGAATTCTGATTCTTTAAATTAAAATTCTGATTTTTTAAATTAAAATTCTGATTTTTAAAGGCAGAATTCTGATTCTTTAAATTAAAATTCTGATTTTTTAAATTAAAATTCTGATTTTTAAAGGCAGAATTCTGATTCTTTAAATTAAAATTCTGATTTTTTAAATTAAAATTCTGATTTTTATTTTTTCAAAGGGTTAGACGCTAGCTGGCTTGAAAACTTTACAGATCAAGTTTTGGATAGTTTAATGGAATCAAATACAATAAATAATATAGAATATTTATCATTGGATACTTGTGATTCTCTTACAGAATTTGCTTTGACTGAATTAGTTGCTCGTCATGGTCATCAATTTAAAGCTTTAAATTTGGGTGGACATGGGTATAATTAAATTTTAAAATATTTTTTAAATCAGAATTTTCTGAAAAAATCAGAACTAAAAAATCAGAACTTTTTAAAAAATATTTTATTATTTTAAAGTAAATTACTTGAATATTTTTGGATGAATTCAATTTCTCGTTTAAATAATATTTGTGTATTAGTTATGGGTGTGGCTGAAGATTGTTGTCCAAAGGTTTTAATTTTTACAAATTAAATTTTTTTAATTTTAGGTAACGGCAAAAATTCATATTGATCAGGTTAACTAAAAAATATTTTTAATTAATTTTTATTTCAGTTCATTGATTGTATTGCCCAAAATTGTCCAGTTCTAACACGCTTAGAAATACGTTGGGATGATGGTACATTACGGTTTTCTGATAAATCGAGGTTGGGAAATATTTTTTATTCTGATAAAAATCAAGTTGTAAATCAGAATATTTTTTTAAATCAGAAATTTCTTTTTTAAAACAGAATTTTTTAAAACAGAATTTTTTAAAACAGAATTTTTTAAATCAGAATATTTTTTAATAAAATCAGAATTTTTAAAATCAGAATATTTTTTAAGAAATCAGAATTTTGCTTTTAAAAATCAGAATTTTCTTTTTAAAAAATCAGAATATTCTTTTAGTAAATTCATTGATGTTCTTCGCATGAAATGTCCAAAATTACATTCAATTGTATTAAGTGATGGACAATATTATGAATTGGTTAGATCAAATTTTGAAAGAGCAGATAGAATGTCTGTTGTCAGAACAACAGAAATGTGTAGAACAGGAATTCTTCAATGCTCAAAATTTTATAATCAATTATTATTTAATTAATTAATTTTTTGTAAATTTAAAAATTAGATTTAATTTATAAAAATGTAATTGGAAACGTTAGAATAATAAAAAATTTAAAATTAATTAAATATAAAATTATTATTTTCTATGCAAAAAAATCAATATACACAACATCTATTTAAAAAATTAAAGCAGTAACAAATTTCCATTTTATTTTTTAAGAAATCAGATTTTAATAGGAAGTATAAAAATAAATTCTTAAAAAAGGAGAAATTGATATTTTCGAAATTCTGAAATAAATTCTGATTTTTCTATACAAAACAACAACATTCATAAAAACACTTGAATTTGCTTAAAAACATTGACAAACAAATTCTAACGAGGAGCATTAATTCGCTTATTCTTAGGATCATCGTAGTACTCATACATAGCATTTATGTATTCCTCATATCCTAAAATAAAATAATTAATAAAAATGTTTAAAATTATGTAATTCTTGTGACTTGAGAATTTTTTAATTTTTATTTATTTACCAATTCCAGGACGCCTCCAATCACTAACAGTAAAAGAATTGGCATTAATTGATTCTTTAATGCACTTGAACATTCCCTTTAGTATCTTACGTTTTTTGCTGACATTTTCCTTGAGCTTAAATTTTTTTAATTTAAAAAATATTTTAAGTTAATTTTTAAAAGGATCAAATTTAGGAATTTTATAATTCTTTAATCAAAATATAATTAGTTTTTCCCAACAGACTTAACTACATAAAACTAATTCTGATTTGGTAAAAATGATACCTCTCCTTCACTGTCGGGTTGATGAAATGGCCATTAATCTTTAACAGAACTTATTTTCTAAATAAAAATATATTTAAAAAAATGCAAGTTTGAATACTTTCTATATTTTAGAAACTCATAAAATTTAATTTTTAGTTATTTAAATATCCAAAATATTATAGGAATCGAAAATTTTGTATAAATTTATTTAAATTTATATACAGCTTGTTTAAATTTGTAGTTGCTAAATCCTGAGCAGACAAACCTTTAAGACAATAAAACAAACCTAAAAAAATTTGAGATAAAAAATAGATTTTTAAATTCACCGTTGAAATTTGCATCAATGTACGAAAGACTTTTCATAATTAAGGACTTTTCTTTTCCTTCCATATTCTTTAAATTATCAATTATGGTCCCATAAATTCCAAGTGTTTTTACTTTCAACTAAATAAAATTTTAATATTTTTTAATTTTAAATAAATTATTAAAATTTATAATAAGACTCAATCATTAATATTTGAAATATGTTAGAATTGTCTCTCTTATTCTAATGTTAATATTTGTGCACTGTCTCTCTCTTTGTCTATCAAAATCAGAAAAAAATTACAAAGAAAAGAACTTTTTCCTGAACATTTTCCGGATTAGGTTAGACAAGAAAAGAGAAAGCACAGTCAAAAGAGAGAAAAGTGATGAAAGAGAAAAAATAACATTAAAGACAAGTAAGAGAAGCAGAAAAAGAACTGTTAAAATATTTTAAAAATTTAAAACTCACAATACTTAAAAAAACAAAAAAACTCGTTGAAATTTAATTAAAAAAAGATCAAATAATTTTGATGTTCTAATTTTTGTCCATTTCGCATCAAAAGGGATAAAATGGATAAAATCAAAAAATAATTCTTTTGGTAAACTTTTTTGGTATTTTTTCATTTTTATTGAGTTAAAGTTGCAGAGGAGGAACAAGTTTATAACGTTTCTACTTTTCTACCCCTTAACGATTAAAAACAAAGAAGGGGTAAGTAAGTTTAAAAGTGAGAGTAAATAAATTCTGCTAAGGTATACTGTAAGGCCATCTAAAAACATTTCTATGTTAAACCCTCTCTTAATTATAGTTAAACAAATGTCTCTTATTTTTACATGCTATTTTGTTTAACACTCTATGCATACAACAGAGAAAATACGCAAAGAGAAAATCAGTTAATTCTTTTCTCTCTTCTCATAGTCTTTATATTTTTGCCACTAACCATTTAAGCACGCACAGAAATTTAAATTCTCTAAATTTAATAATCAGTTAATCATAAAAAAAATTCAATTTTTTTATGCAACAAAATTATACGTAACATTTAATTTGAAATTAAAAGTAAATTCTCAACATTTTTAAAAATACAAAACAACACAAAAGTATATACTTTTATTGACATTTTGTTTTAAGTTTTCAAGTATGATCTGATAGAATTAAAAAATTTATACTGAATAATGGATATAATTAACACAATTTATATAAAATTTGGTTAATTTTTATGTTCTAAAATATTTTTTTTTAGGAAAAATTTTATTTTTGTATCTTCATAAAAGTAATATATATTTTTGAAAATTAATTTAATTTTTAAATTAATTCTTTTTAAATAATTTAAAAAAAATAAATAAACAGAAAATAGAGATATATTTTTCTTTAAAAATATTTTTAAATTCTTATAAATTTTATTAATTTTTAATTTTATATTCATTTGAAAGGCCTTCAAAATTAATACGTAAAAACATTATTATCATATTTAAAAAAAATTAAATACCGAAAAATTTTCATAAATGCCTAATTTAAATTAATTTCGTTTTTTGAATTTAATTTGCTGTTTCTTTTAGAAAAAATTTTTTTTTCTAAAAGCATTATAGGTTTAAATTTGAAGGCCTTTAAAGTGAATATAAAATTAAAAATTAATAAAATTTATAAGAATTTAAAAATATTTTTAAAGAAAAATATATCTCTATTTTCTGTCTATTTATTTTTTTAAATTATTTAAAAAGAAATAATTTAAAAATTAAATTAATTTTCAAAAATATATATTACTTTTATGAAGATACAAAAATAAAATTTTTCCTAAAAAAAAATATTTTAGAACATAAAAATTAACCAAATTTTATTTAAATTGATACTTGAAAAACTTACCAAAATGACAATATAAAAAGGAGTTAATGTTGCAAAAATAACGTGTCAAAAATTAATCAAAATTTTTATTGTTGCGATTTGTTTCAATAAAACTTCGCGTTCCAACAAGCAATGACTCAGCAGCTGGAAAATTAAAGTTTTATTATTAATTTAATTAATTATCAAATTTAGATTAGAATAAAATAAAAAAATAAATTTACATTTAATTTTTATAAAAATAAAAAAATACCTTCCCCAATATTCTTTAAACGATTGAACAAAATATCATCAAAAAGATGATCACCCATTAAGTTAATTTTATGCAAAAAGCCTCTAAACAAAGCTAATAATTTTTGCTGTCTAGAACGATAATCTTCCCATAACTTGAGATAAAAAAGAATAATAAAAAAGAATAAAATTAAAAAAGGAGCATTTGAGTCTTAAAATGATTCTTTTAAAAATAATGTAAAACTCAAATAATCCTTTTCTAATAATTGTCTAATTTTTAAAAATTAAAACAAAAAGTTGTTTTAATTTTTTATTTTATAAATTTAAAAAAAACCGCAGTTTGTTTAGTTAATGGAATATTAATAGGCCACTCATCTACAAACAACTGAAAAATTTAATTAATAAATAATAATAATATTATTTTTTTAAATTTACATCTTCAACCCCTTCCAAAACAGCATTTTCATGCGTTACAAGAAAGTGAAATAGTTCATAAATATCTAAATATAATTTATAAAATATTATCTTTTTTTTTGACATTTTTTAATTTAAAAAATTTTTAAATTAAAAATATATAATATTTAAATTAATCAAAGATTAGCTTAAAAACACTAATATTTTATAAAAATTATTTAATTATAAAATATTACTCGAAAAATCACGCAAAACAAAAGGCAAGAATGGCGCGTTTATGTTGTAATATTTTTTTTCTAACCAAATAATGTGTGCAATTATTCCGTCAAAGATGGTTTCAACTTGTCGTTTTCTCTAAAAAATAAAATTTTAATTTAAATTAAAAAATAAAAACAATTTTAAAATTAATTATCCACTTTCTTTGAAATTTAATTATAAAAATATCAAATATTTTATTTATTCTAATAAAAGACCATTTTAAATTAAAAGGAATAAAATTAATTATTTCAGATAACAATTCTTTAGATAAATTTATTTTTTTATTTTTCATAATTTAATAAAAATAATTTATTTAAAAACACAATTACATAATCAATGAAATAAAAACACTTTCACTTGAAAAATAAAAAAACAAACAATAGGCATTGTCTAAACAGAAATGCATTCTTCTTTACTCCTTTTAATTTATAAAAGTTTTAAACAAAATATAAATTAGAATGGTTAGAGTGTGTCTATTCTTTTTTATCAGTAAACCAGAGAACTCACATTTATTTGAAACTTGAAAAATCAAAATTAAGAAATAAATAAACTTGAAAAATCAGAATTAAGAAATAAACTTGAAAAATCAGAATTAAGAAATAAATAAACTTGAAAAATCAGAATTAAGAAATAAATAAACTTGAAAAATCAGAATTAAGAAATAAATAAACTTGAAAAATCAGAATTAAGAAATAAATAAACTTGACAAATCAGAATTAAGAAATAAACTTGAAAAATCAGAATTAAGAAATAAATAAACTTGAAAAATCAGAATTAAGAAATAAATAAACTTGACAAATCAGAATTAAGAAATAAACTTGAAAAATCAGAATTAAGAAATAAATAAACTTGAAAAATCAGAATTAAGAAATAAACTTGAAAAATCAGAATTAAGAAATAAATAAACTTAACAAATCAGAATTAAGAAATAAATAAACTTGAAAAATCAGAATTAAGAAATAAACTTGAAAAATCAGAATTAAGAAATAAATAAACTTGAAAAATCAGAATTAAGAAATAAACTTGAAAAATCAGAATTAAGAAATAAATAAACTTGAAAAATCAGAATTAAGAAATAAATAAACTTGAAAAATCAGAATTAAGAAATAAACTTGAAAAATCAGAATTAAGAAATAAATAAACTTGAAAAATCAGAATTAAGAAATAAATAAACTTAAAAAATCAGTAAATAAAAAATAAACATGAAAAATCAGAATTAAGAAATAAATAAACTTGAAAAATCAGAATTAAGAAATAAACTTGAAAAATCAGAATTAAGAAATAAATAAACTTGAAAAATCAGAATTAAGAAATAAATAAACTTGACAAATCAGAATTAAGAAATAAACTTGAAAAATCAGAATTAAGAAATAAACTTGAAAAATCAGAATTAAGAAATAAATAAACTTGAAAAATCAGAATTAAGAAATAAATAAACTTGAAAAATCAGAAGTAAGAAATAAACTTGAAAAATCAGAATTAAGAAATAAATAAACTTGACAAATCAGAATTAAGAAATAAACTTGAAAAATCAGAATTAAGAAATAAATAAACTTGAAAAATCAGAATTAAGAAATAAATAAACTTGACAAATCAGAATTAAGAAATAAACTTGAAAAATCAGAATTAAGAAATAAATAAACTTGAAAAATCAGAATTAAGAAATAAACTTGAAAAATCAGAATTAAGAAATAAATAAACTTAACAAATCAGAATTAAGAAATAAATAAACTTGAAAAATCAGAATTAAGAAATAAATAAACTTGAAAAATCAGAATTAAGAAATAAACTTGAAAAATCAGAATTAAGAAATAAATAAACTTGAAAAATCAGAATTAAGAAATAAATAAACTTAAAAAATCAGTAAATAAAAAATAAACATGAAAAATCAGAATTAAGAAATAAATAAACTTGAAAAATCAGAATTAAGAAATAAACTTGAAAAATCAGAATTAAGAAATAAATAAACTTGAAAAATCAGAATTAAGAAATAAACTTGAAAAATCAGAATTAAGAAATAAATAAACTTGAAAAATCAGAATTAAGAAATAAACTTGAAAAATCAGAATTAAGAAATAAATAAACTTGAAAAATCAGAATTAAGAAATAAATAAACTTGAAAAATCAGAATTAAGAAATAAACTTGAAAAATCAGAATTAAGAAATAAACTTGAAAAATCAGAATTAAGAAATAAATAAACTTGAAAAATCAGAATTAAGAAATAAATAAACTTGAAAAATCAGAATTAAGAAATAAACTTGAAAAATCAGAATTAAGAAATAAACTTGAAAAATCAGAATTAAGAAATAAATAAACTTGAAAAATCAGAATTAAGAAATAAATAAACTTGAAAAATCAGAATTAAGAAATAAACTTGAAAAATCAGAATTAAGAAATAAACTTGAAAAATCAGAATTAAGAAATAAATAAACTTGAAAAATCAGAATTAAGAAATAAATAAACTTAAAAAATCAGTAAATAAAAAATAAACATGAAAAATCAGAAAGAAAGTAAAAAAAATAAACAAGTTTAAGCGCAAGTTTGAGAATAAATAAATTAATCTGCTATGTATACTGTAAGGCCAGGCAAAAACAGTCCTCTATTAAATACCCTCTCTTATTCATATTAAACAAATGTCTCTTATTTTTATATGCTATTTCGTTTGTGTAATCATTTTATTTGCACACGATAGAGAACACAAAGAAAAAGCAATCAATTCTTTTCTCTCTTCTCATTTTATTGGGGTAAAATATTATTAGAGACATTAGAGTAACAAAATAAAATAAATACAAATAAATTAAAAAAGCTGAATTTTAATTAAAAATAAAACTCTAATAACTTCAATTTTAAAGTAAAAATTTTTTAAAACCAAAAATTATTTTCTCAAACAATCTTAAAGTCAAATTTTAAAAAAATTCTATACAACATTCTCTCACTAATTTTATTAATTTATCTATTATTATTATATAAAATTCTGCAGCTCATTTGAGCACGCATTTCTTGATTTATTGACCGTTGATTAGAACAACAGAAATTTAAATTTTATAATCTATTATTATCATTTTTTAAATTCTAGATTTAAAATTTATAAAAATTTTAAATATTTTAAGATAAATAATTTACACTTTTGGCCTGTTAATGTAATTTAAAATACACCCTTTTTATTTTACTTATATTTAAATTTTTTCTTTTTTTATAAGCTCAATGGGTAACAAAAAATAATAAAAAAGTGTAAAAATCAATTTTTATGCAACAAAATTATCCGTACTTTAATTTAAAATTTTAGGTCAATCTTTGTTGAAAAATCAGAATTTTAAAAGTTTGAAAAAAAATTCTGATTTTTAATTTGTCAACAAATAATCTTAATTTACGCCATTCGATTATTGTAATTGCTCTCAATATACAAACGAGTTGAAACCAATAAAAGTTCTGACGCTGTAAAATAAAATATAATTTTTATTAGGTATAAATTGTCATTTTTCACAAGCTTTATTTAAATTTTTTTTATAAAATTCAATCTAATTAAAATGAACTAAAATTAGTTTAAAATAGAACAATTTATATTTTTGGGTAGTGCTTGTATAATTTACGAACAATAAAACAATTTGTCATTAAGAAGAAAAATGGACATTTTGCCAGTAATAAAACGTCAGTCCACGGAAAAAATTTTGAGCTAAATGTCAGACTCGAAGTTTCGCTTTTTTCAATTTTATTTTTAATACTCTGACTGACTGGCCATTCATTACTGGCAAAATGTCCATTTTTCTTCTTAATGACAAATTGTTTTTTTACGTAAAGTAAAAAAATATTTTTCTTAAAATTAAAAATAATACCTTCCACCATGTTTTTCATACGATCAGTCAAATTTGTATTAAAAATCTCAGCATCTGATAGCAAAATTAGATTTCTAAATCTACCGAAGATGTTTAACAACTTTTCTTGTTTCAGCCTATAATCCTCCCAAAGCTGAAAATAAAATTTTGACAAATAATTAATAATTATGGTTTCTTATTGTTAAAAAAAAGTTAAATTAAAAGATTGATTATATTAAAAGAAATTCGTGCAAAAAAGAGCACATTAATTGCAAAAGGAGCGTTTGAGTCTTAAAATAATTCTTTTAAAATTGGCGTAATGTAAGACTCAAATATTCCTTTTTAATAATTGACCAATTTTGTACTGAAAAATTATGGTGAGAAGTTTTTTGACCTTAAATTAATTAAAAAAAAGTAAAAACGAACCAAATTCTGTCCAGCTAATGGTCGTGTTATTGGCCACTGCACAAGAACAAAAAGCTGAAAAATTTAATTAATAAAACGTAAAATTTAAAAAAAATTTACTTGCTGAACCCCTTGAAAAATTGGTTGGCCCCTCATGGCAGAACCAACAAAAAGATTGTAAATATCTAAATAATTAAAAAAAATAATTTTCATAAAAAACACCACCTAATAAACAAACTAAAAATTACATTATTTAATGTAAAAGAGGAGTTTTAAGAGGGATAATTTAGAAAAATATACTTTATCAAAATTGAGAATCATGTCTTATTTCATGTTTTATTTTGAATTTTTTTTTACTTTTCTGAACTCTCAAAAAAAAATTATTTTAATTTTTTAAGCCAAAATTTGCTTAAAAAAACTTTAAAATTATAAAAAATTTGATAATTTACTAGTAAAACTGGCATTAATGAAATGAATGTGAGGCAGATTTACACGGTAGTGTTTTCCGTAGAACCACATAGTCCTATCAATTAAATCATCAAAAATGTCCACAAGAAGCTGTTTGCGCTAAAAGAAAATTTAATTTAAATTTAAATTAAAAAATAAAAACAATTTTAAAATTAAATATCCACTTTCTTTGAAATTTAATTATAAAAAGATCAAATATTTTATTTATTCTAATAAAAGGCCATTTTAAATTATAAGGAATAAAATTAATTGTTTCAGATAACAATTCTTTGGGTAAATTTATTTTTTTATTTTTCATAATTTTATAAAAAATAATTTTATTTTACTCAAAAAAACAATTTTATGCGAAAAAATCAATTAAATAAAACCTTGGAACAATGAAAAAACCCAAACAATAACTCTATTGTCTACCCATAAATGCTCATTTTCTTTACTTGTCTTATCATTTAAAATGGTTAGAGTAAATAAATTATTCTTTTTTTTATAAATTTCAAGAAAGTACTATTCGAATTAAAAAAATTTATTTTTCTCAAAATAAAATTTTTTTATTTAAAAGTTACCTGCTGAAAGGGGGTTGGAGATGCAGCAGGACTACTCTCTGTCGGGGAATTTTCGAGCCCTTGACAACAATTGGATTAGCCATTGATAATTAAGAATAGAACAAGTTTTACAAAGCTTTAAAAGTTAAAGGTTTGAAAATTCTTGGGTGGAAAACTTTAAATCAGAATAAAATTAAAAAATCAGAAAAAAATCAGAACATTAAAATTAAAAAATCAGAAAAAAATCAGAACATTAAAATTAAAAAATCAGAAAAAATCAGAACATTAAAATTAAAAAATCAGAAAAAATCAGAACATTAAAATTAAAAAATCAGAAAAAAATTAGAACATTAAAATTAAAAAAATCAGAACATTATAAATAAAAAAATCAGAACATCAAAAATAAAAAATCAGAACATTATAAATAAAAAAATCAGAAAAAATCAGAACATTATAAATAAAAAATCAGAACATTAAAAATAAATAAGTTAAATTTGTTTATAATTATTAAAGGTCTAAGAGTGTGAATCATATTGATGAAAAACTATATTAAGAAAATAAAAGTATAGATATAAAAACAAAACATAACTAACAAAAAAACAAATCAATTAATTGATGAAAGTCAAAATGTTTTAACTTTTTGGGGTAAAAATTATTTAAAAAAAGAGGAGCATTAATAAATATTAAAACAAAATTAGAATGAATAAAAGAAACAAATTTCATCATTTTATATAGATATTCTTGATTACTCGTTTAAATTGTTTTTTAGCTTCAAAAGTTTTAACGAGAAGATTGGGTATACTGTAAGGTCAGCTAAAAACACGCCTATGTTAAATCATCTCTCTTATTTAAGTTAAACAAATGTCTCTTATTTTTTAATGCTATTTCTTTTGCTCACAACTCTATGCATACAGAGAAAATACATAGAGAAAAGCAGTCAATTCTTTACTCTCTTCTCATAGTTAGTGGGGTAAAAGATTAATTGAGACATTAGAGTAATAAAACACCAATAAATTATAAAAAGCTTAATTTCAACTAAATAAAATTCTAATAACCTCAATTTTTAATATAAAAATTTTAAAGACAAAAAATCTTTCTCAGAACAATTTTAAAATCAAATTTAAAAAAATGCCTATACAACAATCTCTCTATTTTACTATTTTATTAATTTATCTATAAACGCCACCAACTCATCTGAGCACGCATTTCTTGATATATTGGCCATGCCTCTACTTTGCCTAAAATTTAAGAAATTACAAAAAAAAAATATTTTTAAAAATAAACCAGTTCCAGCGCATGCAATTTCCCTATCATAAGCATGTTCCATCATTACTGTTTGTATAGTGTCAGCACTAATGAATGAAATTTTGCGTTCTAACTCGGACAGAGGGGTTATCTTTCCTGTACTCAAAACCTAAAAATATTAAGAATAAATTTAAAAAATTTTTTTTAAATTAATCCGTCCCCGTCAAATTGAATAATCAAAAAATACCCTCACTCAAATATTTTTTTAATAGTAAATTAAAATAAATTAATTAAAAAAACCTGTGTAGCAATATAATTAGCCATTTGAGTATTTGTTTCCAAATTTGAAAATAAATTTGTTTTTAAAGCATTCTTTGCCCTTTCGGTCTCTTCCTCGGTTATTCCAGTTGCTAAATGTCTAAATGCGTGCATTAAAGGATTAATTGCAGAACAACAAGTATCAATTAATTCTCCAGTTAAAACAAAATAGAATCCAAATAATCTTAAAATTTAAAAAAAATTAATTTTTAAGGAAAAATTAATTTAAGGAGAACAATTAATTAAAAATTATTGGGAAGAAAATTAAAAAATTCCAAAAAAATATTTTAAAACGTTCAGAAAATTAAAAAAAATTAAAATATATATTTAAAAAATACCCTGTATTATTATAAGAAATATTAAAAGACTCATATCCCATCATTTCCTCTTCTGCTGCAATCTTTTGAATTATCAAAGAAGGAGCATTTAAAGATGCCGCATAGGTTCTATCCCATTGTCCAAAATAGGTTTTTGCAACCTTTTTAAATTTAAAATAAATATTTTAAAAATTAAACAGAAAAAACCTCTAAAGGTAAATAGTCAATATGTCCTAAATGCACTCCTTCAACTGCCAAAGCTCCATACATTAAAGGATAGCTATCATCACGATAAAGAAATTCTGATCCAGTAAAGCGAATGGCTTGTTGAGGAACAAATTCTCTTCCAATACGACTTGAAGGCAAAAATCCAGAAGGAATTTTTCGGTCATAACTTTATTTTTAAAGAGATATATTTTTTAATAAATTAATTGAGGGAAACGTCAGGGTAATTAGTGATATTTGAAAAGTGTAATATTTGTCTAAAATACTAAATAACCTTTTCCACATCTTCAATACCTTTAAATAAAATTAAAAAGAATCTAAAAACGAGTACAGGAATAATAAAGTGTGTGAAAATCGAAATTCACAATCTACAATTTCCAAAAAATTTTTTTCATTTAGACGAACGTTTGCAAAAAGTAAAAAGAGCATATAGTTGAGTAGGTAAATGAAGATAATGCGGTAAGAAACGAAAAAATAATTTTGGAGATTTACCTTCTCTTATATAAAAATAAATTTAGAAAAAGAAAAACCTATTATCAAGATGACCAAAATGTTTTTCAGCAATTCTATGAAGAGTGTCATGATTAAATCCACCCCCTGCACAAGTTAGGACCATACGACAAGGTTTGCAAAGATCTTCCTTAAAATTCTTGACAGTTTGAATATCCATTGACTCAAAAGCTTTTGAATTTCCAAGAGGAGAATGGGCCATTGTTGTTCCTTGAAATGCTGTCATATGAAGACTTTAAATTTAAAAATTAAATTTAAAAAATTAAAAAATAATACTAATCCATAACAACTCCTTGTCGATTTGTATCTTCATAATTATCCAAACGTTTGAGTGCATTAGCTCGTTGTTCTTCTAATTTTGCTGGTTCAATGTTTGTATTAATCAAAACATCTGCGAGAAGCTCAACAACTTGAAAAAGAATTTTAAAATTTTTAAAAATTAATGGCCCTAGACCATTAAAGTCTGAGGCAAAACTACTCTAATTTTACAAAATAAAACCTTTCTCAACATCATTGGGAAAACATTCAACAAAAAAGGAGGAATGCTCTCTTGAAGTGTAGGAAAACAAACTTGCACCCATTTTGCTTAGATCCTTTTGAAGTTCCAAAGGATTGCGTTTCAATGAACCCTTAAATTGATAAAAATTTTTATCAAAAAAGCTTTCTAAAATTTATACCGTGTGAACGAGGTTTTCAAAAACAGATGCAACACCATTATTTTCATTTGTTTCAAGCTGGGAACCGCCAGCAATCCAAACACCAATCTAAAAAATAAATTTAAAAAATCAAGAACCAGGAGAAGGTCCACAAAAAATTCAAAAAAATTAAAAATAAATTTGAATTACAGTGGTAGTCAGCCGATTGTTCAAATTCGAAGCAACACGAAGTCCGTTAGAAAGTTCCGACAAATTCAAAACATCACCGCGTTGTTCCAAAACTTCATTGGACGTTGCGAATTTACTCTAAATAAAAATATAATAAATTAAAAAAAATAAATTTACAAATTGACGCAAAGACGAAACCAATCGCAAAGCATTAAATTTAAGCATTTTTAACCTTTAATAAATTTTGAAAATAATATTTAAATTTAAAAAAAATAAATAATAAAATTGTTTAAAACGAATAAACTTTAAAAATTAATAAATTCAAAAACTTTTATTTAAACGAAATAAGAATAGTTTAACCTCTCATTTTTGGTTAAAAATAAAATCAAATTATTCCCCATAAAATTTATTTCCCAAAAATAGGGTTAAAATTAAAAATTTTTTTAAACAACCAAAAGCCCATAAAAACACAAAAAAAAGATAGAGGTTAAACTAAATATTATTACCAAAAATAAAACATTAAAAAATAATCAATCCTTAATGAGAGTCTCAAAAAACAAAAAAACCAAATTCCCATCACTTCTTTGCATATTCAACACGCATTGCATTTGTTGGAGTAATCTTAAAATTATTTAAAGCCTTCTTAACATTTGTAGCTTCATTTTCATTGCTAAATTCAACAAAGGCAATGTCAGTACGGTCTGGAATTTGACGAATTTCACGAAGACCGGGAAATCTTTAAAATTAAAAATTTATTTTTAATAAAATTTAAAAAAACTAACGGCTGAAAAACAACGCGTAACATATCCTGTGTACACTCAGGCGGTAGATTTGTAAGAAACAGAATTTTGTTTGGTGGAGCAGAAGAACGTTGTCCATCTTTTGGAACTTTTCCCTTTTTAGTTACGACAACTTCAACTAATTTTTTCTTCTTTTTGGGAGCAGCGATATTCTTCTTGGGTCTAAAATAATGAATTACAACTTCAAGTAGGGAGTTAGTAGTTCACAATAAGATTAGGAATTTATCAAAGTTTTTGAAAAGTAAAAATGGTTAAAAGTCAAAAAAACCTTTCAACAAAAGTTCCTTTCGCTTTAGAAATAACATCAGAATCAGTACAAGCAAATTGAATTCTCATAGGTTTATCATAAAAAGGAAATCCTTGCATTGAACGAAGTGCTGTTGCAGCCGAGTTTATTTCTTTAAAAATAACGTGTGCTTGTCCTCTCATTTTAATATGTGCAAATGCCAAAATGTCAATTATTTGTCCAAATTGAGAAAATATAGCATACAAAGCTTTTTTAAGTTCTTAAAGACACAAATAATTTAAAATAAATTAATTAAAATAAAACCTTCTTTCTTTATCTTTTCATTTAAATTGTTGATGTATAATGTATGATTCGGTTTGATGTCAGCCATTTTTAAATTGAATAAATAAATTAAAACAAAACTTCGAAATTAAAAAAACTAAAAAGAATAAACAAATTTAAATAAAGTGACTCGAATAAGAAATATTAAAAGCAAAGACTCAATTTGAAAATTGACAAAAGTTCTATAATTGTCTCTTACATTTTAATTTCTCATCTCTAAAGTTATATTTCTCTAGTCTCCTATTGAATGGTCAGTTAATCGCAGAAAATATACTGTAGCTGCAGCATACACTAATATTTTTGTCCAATCTTGGCCTATTGACCATTTTGTCAAAAAATTAATTTGTCTTGGCTAAAGCAATGGCGTTTTGTTTAAAATCCTTTGGTTTTTAAGCCAAAACCTTTGAAGCTTAAACCTTTATCTTCTTGCTTTTTTTTATTTTTTCAATAAAGTTTTTAGATTGTTGAATAAATATATTAAGAATTGTTGGAAAGAATGGGAGAACAAATGAAATTAGAAGGACTTTTAAGTGGTCATAATGGTTGGGTTACACAAATTGCAACAAATCCATTGTTCAAAAATATGTTGGTTTCTGCTTCTAGAGGTTTATTCTTTAAAATTAAGAAGTTTTAATCACAAGTTAAGATAAAACAATTATATTGTGGAATTTGGATGAATCTGGATCTGTTTTGTCCGGAAAACCGTTAAAATCGCTTCATGGTCACGGACATTTCGTTTCTGATGTTGTGCTGTCTTCTGATGGGCAATATGCTCTTTCTGGATCATGGGACAAAACTCTTCGTCTTTGGGACCTTAATACGTATATTTTACTTTATTTGATAATCCATTATAAACTCGGTATATTTCAGAGGCTTAACAACTCGCCAATTTGTTTCTCACACAAAAGATGTTCTTTCAGTAGCTTTTTCTGCTGATAATCGTCAAATAGTTTCTGGAGCTCGTGACAAAAAAATTAAATTGTGGAATACTCTTGCCCAATGTAAACATACGATTGTGGTATTTTTTAACTTTTAAAACTGTGTTCAAAAATATATTTTTAGGATGAGTGTCACAATGATTGGGTTTCAACTGTTCGCTTCTCTCCATCTAATACCAATCCGATAATTGTTTCTGCTGGTTGGGACCGATTAGTCAAAGTTTGGAATTTGGGAACATGCCGTTTGAAGACAAACCATATTGGGCATACTGGATATATTAATGCTGTTACTGTTTCTCCTGATGGTTCACTTTGTGCTTCAGGAGGAAGAGTTTGTTTATTTAATTTATTTTGTTATCATTCCGGAAAGGTTTGAAGCCTTATTTTCTAAAAAACTTGAAAACAAGTCTTTAAGTGTTTCTAGTTTTCACTAACAAATTTTCTATTTGACATCAATAATTTAAAAAAATATATTCTTAGGATGGTTCTGCAATGCTTTGGGATCTAAATGAAGGAAAACATCTTTATACATTGAAAGGGAATGATGTGATAAATGCTTTATCCTTTTCCCCGAATCGTTATTGGCTTTGTGCTGCTGTTGGACCAGTCGTTAAAATTTGGGATTTGGAGGACAAAACAGTTGTGGATGAGTTAAAACTTGATATTACAAGTACATCAACAAATAAGAAGAAATCACCTCCACAGTGTACATCTCTTGCTTGGTCAGTTGATGGTCAAACTCTTTTTGTTGGATATACAGATAATTTAATTCGTGTTTGGCGTGTTTCTGCTGCTCGTTAATTAAAATATAAAAGTATATTTAATAATTTTGTGTTCAAAAATTGTTATTATTGTTGAACGATAAATAAAATGAATGTTAAATTTTATTTTAAAGATATAAATGTTGTTTTCATTTAAAATATTTACTTTTTCTCCTTATTTTAACTTTTTTTTACTGATTTTGAAAAAAAATTTTTGTTTTAACTTATGATTTAAATAGTTTTAAACTGAATGAACTGTGACAATGATTCAAGTTATTTTAAAATAATTTTTTCTTTTCAAAAATTTATTTTAAAGTTATTGAACATTTGGTTAATACAATTCTCGAAAGTGTTTTTGTCGGCGAAATTTTTCGAATACATCGTGATTTAACAATTAATAAATTAATTGGATTTAAAGAATGGGGAGAGGATGAAGATGATAAAATAAATGAAGGAAAGCAAAATACAAGAAAATCTTCAATTTCTGTTTCTATTCGAAATCATAGAAATATTGAGTGCAGATGTTTTGTTTGTAGCAGGTTTTCTTTTAAATTTATTAACATTTCTTTTTTTAAATTAAGAATGATTGCAGCAGTTAGATTTGCTCCACATTTGGAAAAATGTATTGGGATAGGCAGGAATACAAGGTTTTTAGATTTAATTTTGAAAAATTTTTTGGGAAATCCTAAAATTCATTTTAAATTTGAATTCATAAATATTCATTTGTTATTGTTTAGAACACAAACGTGTTTTAACTTTTTCTATAGTCCTCGACGAGGTCAATAAACCTAAAAACTAATTCAGGATTAATTAGTTTTGTCTTTTCTTTTAATTTCATATAATCTTTTTAATTTTTAGAGTCAGACGTCGTACCAATTTGACCTCATCCTATGAAATGCCCACAACAAGCAGTAATAATGTAATTAGAACAACGCGTTCTTCAACACTTCGTTCTGCTGCAAAAATAAATCAAAATATTTTTCAAGAAAAGGTTATTAATAATTTAAATTTTGTAGAAGAAGAAAAAAGAGAAGAAGAAGATGAGAATTTTGATGAAGAGGGAGTAGAAGAAGAAGAGGAATTTTCTATTCGTGATCGACTTAGAAATAAACCTTATTCTTTTGGGGTAGCAAAACGTTAAAAACTTTGATTGTTTTTGATTGTACATAAATATTTTTTTGTTTAATATTTTTGTATATAAATGGGTAATATTTGCTTTCTTTATTAGGTATGAAATACCTAAAATATTTTTTTTCAAAATTTTTATAAATTTTTTTTAAAATTGGTTTTTCAGTCTGTGGACAGTCTCTCCGCAAATGTTATCCGCAAAAATACCTTAAAAATTTTTTTAAATTTTTAAGACATTAAAATCTCTATATGAAGGCTATAATTCAACGAGTTAAACAAGCTAGTGTTGTTGTTGATCAAGAAACGGTTTTTTTAATTTTATTAAAAAATTAATTTTTATTCTAATTTTCTTTATTAACCAACAGATTTCTTCAATTGGTAGGGGTATTTGTGTTTTAATTGGAATTTGTAGGGAAGATGTAGATGATGATATTGAATATATTGTGAGAAAAATACTTAATCTCAGACTTTTTGAAAATACTGAAAGTGGGAAAAGATGGGACAAATCTGTTATGGATTTGGGTTTGGAAGTGCTTACTGTTAGTCAGGTTTTTGGAATTTTATTAAGTTTTTTTTAAAATTAAGGGTTTATGGTAGAGATTATAAGGAGGGACTTTTTGTTGTTTACGGTTTTTTGTGTTTTTTTAATTTTTCTGAATAAAATTAATCATTTATTTAGTTTACTCTTCACGCCCAAATCAAAGGAAATAAATTGGATTTTCATCGTTCAATGAATCCTGAAGATGCTCCTCTTTTCTACACAAAATATTTGGAGAAATTAAAAACCAAATATGTTCCAGAAAGAATAAAGGTTTTTTAAAAAATTTATTAAATTAAATAAAAGTACTTTTAGGATGGAAAATTTGGTGCATTAATGTCTGTACAAATTGAAAATGATGGTCCTGTAACTATTACTTTGGATAGTAAAGAAAAAGAATAATAAAGGTATTTTTTAAACATTTTTTCTTAAATTTTTTATTTATCCTGTTTGTAGTTGACTTAGTTGGCGTAATGAGTTGGTTAATTGTTTCTTCCATTTTGTTCTGAAAAATATTTTTTTATAAATTATTTTTGTTTGTTTAATTTATTTTGGGGTAATATTTGTTACCTTCGATTCTGAAACCATGTCTTAATTTGTGTTTCACTCAGCATCAAGTCAGCAGCCAATTGAACTCTTTTATTTACTGATAAATACTTATCTTCCTTTAAAATTAAAGGTTGAATTGATTTATATAAATAAACTTACCATAAAAGACTTTTCCAGTGTATTTAATTGTTGTTCTGTATAAGCCTTTTAAAATTTTATAAAATTCAGAATGTTCTGGTTTATTTTTATTTTGTGTTTTATTTTTGTATTTTATTTTTTATATTCCAAGTTTATTTTTTATATTTCATGTTTATTTTTGTATTTTAAGATTATTTTTTGTATTTTAAATTTATTTTTATATTTCTTTTTTATTCATCTTCTCCCAAACCAAATACTTCCTCTTCTCCCTTTTTAATCGAAAAAATACCTGTCGTGGCTTTCTCTCAACTTTTCGTCTTCTAGATCGGTTATACTCATGTTTTCTTACTTATAAAAAATAAATACTATTTCAAAAAAATATTTTTTATTACTATTCATCCCAAAAAATATTTGCAATTCTGCTAGTGTTGGCGTAACTATTCGAATAGATTGTTGATTTTGAAATATTTGTTTTTGTAATATTGAATCAAAAATGAAGGGATTAGAATTATTTGTTAAATTAGGGGAAGGAAAGCAATTTTTAGTTAAGAGGGATTTAATGCTAAATTCAGATGTCATTAAAGAATTTTTAAAATTTTTGGATAATATGAAAATGAAGTATTTACCTTTTTTACCTTTAATTTATAAATATTCCCTTAAATTTATCAAAAACAGGCCAAAAATTTAATAAAAAATTGAAATTCCACACCATAATATTTTTATTCCCTTATATTAATTTTCTAACTTTTTAGAGTTATATTTCCAAATTTTATAAAAAAATTTATATTTTCTCGTACTTAATTGACTTTCTTTCAAATTGTGAGAAAATTGCTGCTTTTACTCTATTGAGGGATTAAAGAAAATAACATGAGTAAAATGAGCAATATATATACACTATATTTGTATGAAGTAACTGAAAACTAATATTAAAACAAAATTTGTATTTTACAGTACAAAAATAAATACAAAATTTTTGCAGAATTTTTGTTTTAAATAAATAGAACAAGATTCAAGTTTATTTTTTGTATTTAAAGTTTATTTTCTGTATTCAAAGTTTATTTTTTCTATTTCAAGTTTATTTTTTGTATTTAAAGTTTATTTTCTGTATTCAAAGTTTATTTTTTCTATTTCAAGTTTATTTTTTGTATTTAAAGTTTATTATACAGATTAAAACTTAAAAATACGCTTGACTAAGAAATCAGAATTTATATTTTCGCATTTCTAGAATTGCATTATTTTATATTAATTTTTAGAATGTTTAAAACTCAATTATGACAATCGTTGTTATGGAAACAAGAAAAAGGATAAAATATTGAATAAAATAGAAAATGACCATATATAAAGTACTTAAAAAACTTAAATTGGCCGTCCATGTTTAAATATCGACGTCTTATGGATTGTTCAGAACAAACAAATAATCCAACTCCATCAACTTCAAGAAAACACCACCACAATCCACCACATTGTGATGAACAACGAGGGGAATTTCATAGTCAATTTAATGAACAAGATTTTCAGAGACAATTAGATGCTGTTGGGTAAGGGAAATTTAAAAAATACATTATTTCTAATATTTTTTACTTGAAAGCAAAATCAGAATTAAATTAAATATATGTGTTTTTAAGTCAGAAATATTTAAAGAGAAATATGTATTTTGTTTATTTTTGTGTTTCAAGTTTTTAATTTCAAGTTTATTTTTAAAACAGAAATAATCAGAATTTATGTATTTTTAAGCCTAAAAGAATCAGAATTTATGTATTTTAAACCCTAAAAAATAAGAATTTATGTATTTTAAAACCTAAAAAATCAGAATTTTTGTATTTTTCCTCTCAATACTATAAAAGAAAAGTTTATTTAAAATTTTCTTTTTAAATATAGACCAAGAGTTACTGGCCCGGGTGGTGTTATTTTACCTACAAATTCAGAAATGGACAAATTATTGGATTATGGACAAGATTCTATTTCTGTTATGTGTTTTACTTGGAATATTGCTGGAAAGGTTTATTTTTTTATTTTTTATTTTCTCTATTTTCAGTCTAATCGTTCATTATCTCGATTAAATCATTTATTTGCTAAAATGCCTCCATTAGAGCGTCCATCATTAATAGCCTTAGCCTTACAAGAATTGCCTGCCTCAACATTGTAAATTTAAAAAATTTTTTTTTAATAGAAATTTTTTTTAAAAGTAAATTCCACTCTTCATTGCTTCAATCACTTGGAAAATCTCTTGCTTTAACCCACCGTGTTTTTTGTTGGGTACGAAAATGGTCTCAAATGTTGGTGCTTTTTATTAAAAATCCTCTCAGTCTATTCACTTCACGTTTGTTTTTATAAAAAAAATAAAAATTTTTTTTATTTTTTTAGAGCCAGAATATCGCTTTGTAGCAGGTATCAATTTTGCAGGTCCATTTCGCACTAAAGGAGCTATTAGTATTCGTTTTCGGTTATTTCAATGCCAATGTATTTTTGTCGCATGCCATCTTGCTCGTAACTTATTTATTTTTTTAAATTTATTCTAATAGTGAGGCACAGAAATTTTTTTCTATTTTAAAGTTTTTAGGACATTTTAATTTTTAAAAATATTTAGATGGAAAATTGGAACGCAGAATTCTCGATTACCGACGAATTTCAGCCCAATTTGACTTTGAAAAATTACAAAAACAAGGTTTTCAATAATTTAAATTTTTAAAAAAAAATTTAAAGGAAAAAGTCTTTCACATATATTTTGGTTTGGAGATTTAAATTTTCGTGTTTATAAAAGAGATGAATTGTCTGATGTTGCCGAAAATATGCAAAAACGTCTTTTTCGCAGACAGGCTGATTTTCAACGTATTTTAGCTCATGATGAGCTTAGTTTAGAAAGAGAAAATGGTTTTTTTTTTAAATTAATTTTTTTTAAAATTAATTTTTAAGGATTATTCAAAGGCTTTCGTGAAGCAATTATTAAATTTCCTCCAACTCACAAATTTAAGATAGACAGCAATCTTTATATGCAAAATAGAATGCCTTCTTATACGGTTTGGAAATATATTTGGTAATTCCAAGGTTTATGGGCCCCCATTTTTTTTTGTTTAAGAACTACCGAATTATATGTAATTCGAAAGAGCTCGTCAAGCTGAGTCGAATGACACAAAAATTAGCCCGCGGTCTCAATTCTGGGGCGAGATACAGGTCCCTGAAACTTGAAAAACCATAGGGGGGAGTAAGCTCATTTTTGGTTTAAAATTCGAATATGAGTATGAAAGTTCATTCGAAAGAGCTGTTCGAGACCTATCGAATGAGACCAAAATTTTCGTGATTGGACGATTTTGAACAAAGTTATGAAGGATCGAAGTTTGCTGGAAACACGCCAAACTTGGACCTATTGGGAGTGTTTTATGACTTCCTCATTTGGGAGCCCATCTCTCGTTGGCTTTTGGTACATGCGTTATTCTACGGCGCAAATTACAACAAAATAATTAATTCAGTGAAAATAATTTAAGTGCAGCCGCGGTAATCACTTTGAAGAGCTTACTCCCCCCTATTGTTTTTCAATTTTCGGGGACCTGTATCTCGCCCCAGAATTGAGACCGCGGGCTAATTTTTGTGTCATTCGACTCAGCTTGACGAGCTCTTTCGAATTACATATAATTCGGTAGTTCTTAAACAAAAAAAATGGGGGCCATAAACCTTGGAATTACCATATATTTTTATTACTTAATTTTAAAATTTTGAGACTCTAATAGCCCTAAATTTATTTTAAAATGTTGAGACTCTAATAGCCCTAAATTTAATTTGAAGTTTTGAGACTCTAATAACCCTAAATTTAATTTTAAAATTTTGAGACTCTAATAGCCCTCAACTTGAACAACTTTTTTTATCTGTTAAGGATCGTGTACTTTTCTGGACCAATCCTGAATCTGAATGTTTGACTCCAATACGTTATGATTGTATATGGGAGGTTTACTGTAGTGATCATAAACCTGTGTATTGCATATTTCGAATGAAAGTGATGAAAAATTTTGTTAAAGAATCAACAATTAAAATAAATGGAAATTTAACTGTTTGAATATTTTCAGACTCTAATCGCCCCAAAATAAAAAAAGATTTAAGACTCTAATTACACAAAAAATAAATAATCTTTTGAGACTCTAATAGCCCTAAATTTAATTTTATAATTCTGAGACTCTTATAGCCCCAAAATAAAAAAATAATTTTCAGACTCTAATAACCCCAAAAATAAAATAAACATTTTTTAAAAATTTTTATTATTAAAAAAATATATGCTACATAAATAATATCAAATATATTAATTATAGTAGTAGTAGAATATTTAATTAATTAATTAGATAGGCAGGAAGGAGAAAAAAATTGTTTTGTTCTGGGCTTTAAAAATTAGTTTTTTTTTTAATTTTTTTTAAGTTTTCATATTAAACTGAATTTTTTTTATTTATTTTAAAATAATAAAAAACCTTCAAAAACTTTCTTTGGAAATTCAGTTTTATAAAAATCAGTGAAAAGTGTGAGAGTGAAAAAGAATATTAAGGGGGATATTTTAAAAAATATTAAGAAAAAAAATATATATTTATTTTTAAAATAATTAAAAGAAAAGAAAGCTCAAAAATTTCCAAAAAATGTTTATCTTTAATTCCAAAAAAATTTTAAAATTTAAAAAAAAAAGAAAAGAAACAAAAAGTTAAAATTATTGGAAGAAAAAATGACTGATTTGTGAGATTTAATGATTATAATATTTTTATAATTAAAATATACCTAAAAAAGAGAAAAAAGGTTATAATGCGCATCAGTCTCAAAGCAAAAATACTCTTATTTTTAAATAATTAAATTAAAAAAAATTTTCTTTTTGATCGCAAAATAATTTTTCTCTTAGTTAGATATATTTTAAATAATACACATTTTATTTTAAATGCCAAAAAAAAATTATTTATATTTAAAAAAACCTCTCATCCTGATGAAGAAGGATTAGAAGAAGAAATTATTTTTTGAATAGATAAATTTCCTTTTCCTTCATTTAAAAGTTGCTTATCCTCTACAATCTGTTTATCATTATTTTCATCAATTTGATTTGTTTGACGTAATATTGATTCAGCTATTTTACCCATTAAATCAACACATTTAACATTTACATGTTGATGACTTTCACGTCGATTTTGTTGCCAAATATTGTAACGCTCACTTTTTTTCCAACAATAGTAGAAACTGACAAGTTCTCCTATTGCTCTTTTTGGCAACTTTAAAAAATTAAAAATAATTTTAAAAATAAATAAATTAAACAAACATAATTTTGTTGAATTTTTAAAAATTGTTTTCCGTACTCAAACATTCCTTTTTCAAAATTTTGACATTCTTCTTCAGACAATGGACCCTCTGACTCTTTTTTTGTTAGATTAGGTCCGTTAATTGAAGAAAGGGATGGCCATTCGAATGGAGCTTTTAATAAAGCTTTTTTTATGTTATAATTTGCCTAAAAATAAATTAAAATAAAATTAATAAAATTAAAATAAATTTAAATAAAATTTAAAAAATTCAAAGAAGGAAAAGGTATAATTATTAAAAAAAAATATGAAAAATTAATTAGAAAAATCAAATAGTAAATTAGGAAATATATATAAATTGATTTATTTAAATAAAAAACAAAAAAGAAGGAAAAAATTAAAAATTTCTCTCCCCATTAATAAATTTGCGGACAGAACTTGCGGATATTTCCCATTAAAATATATTTTCTACTTAAAATTCAACAAAAAATTAAAAAAAACCGAATAGAGTGCAAAAAGAGCATTTTCATCATCAGGAACAAGTTCATCATTTTCCACTAAAGTTGAAGCAGTTTCTGAAGAAAAAGAAGAACGCTTTTTAAGGTTTTGAGGAGATCCATTTTTTTCTCCAAAACGTAATTGTTCACATTCAATTAAATATTTAATTATTATTGTTTCGGGACAACATTCAGGAGAAGCAATCCAAAGAGCTTTACAGTTTTCATCAATTTTAAGTTTATTTTTTTCGGTCATTTGTTGCTCAATTTGAGGAATATTTGAAACCTTAAAATATTTAAATTTAATTTTTAAAGGATTAAATTTGTTGAGATATGTATGATACTCCTTGTGAGATATCATTAAATTTAAAGTTTTTTAAATTAAATAATCTTATCAAAATAACCTTTAAATTAAAAGAAAACCTGATAATCCTGTCCTATACGAATCTCCTTTTTCCAAAGTTCAGGAGGTAAATAATCTTCAGATTCATCCTCTTCTAATTCATCCGTTTTGAAATAATTATTAACTGCTGCATCACATGTACTAGCAATTGCATCAAGTATTTTACCTTTTATATTATTACAAACACGTGAAGAAGAAGAAGAAGAAAAAGAACAAGTTTGGGCATTTTTAACATCTTCTTCTTTTTGAACAAGTTCAAAATTTTCTTCTTCTTTTGAAGTTTTTGCAATTATTTCATCTTCTTCTTTATTTTCTTCATTATTTACACAATATTTTCTTCTCAATTCTTCCATTGAAAGTTGACCATCTTCTTCTAATTCTTTTAATTCATTTCCATAATCTTCTTCATCATTTAAAGCATCTTCTTCGTCTAATGTAGCTTTAAAGAATTTGAGAAAATTAAATTTAAAAAAAAACTTAAAATAAACCTTCATCATCTTCAATGTCTTCTTCATCTTCACAATCAATTGTAGGATCATCTTCATTATCACTGTTATAATCAGTCATTTCTAAAGTCTTTTAAAAAAGAAAATCTTGTTTAAATTTAATAAAAAAGAAGGTTTACAAAATAACATAAAAAATTAAGGACATGCCCGAGAAGTCGCAGGCCAAGAAGTCGATAGTCTCTAGTTTTCTTTTTATCTCTAATTCTCTTCTTTAGATATACTATTGCGCGGCTAGATGGCCTGCGACTTGTTAGGCTAAAAAATTAATAAAATGAGACAAATCGTCGATTGAATGCAGACATTTCAGTGCTAATATTTTTTTTCACATCAAAGTTCAAAAATAAGAGAAATTCAATTTGATTAAAAAAAGCTCGTATAATTTATTTTAAAAAATCTTTACTTTAATATATTATTTTTTAATTAATTTTATTTACTAAACTATTTATATATTTTCTGATTTATTAAAAATCACATTTTTTCAACTGAAAGCAACAATTTGTCGCACAACAACTCAAACTTTAATTTTAATGATTAGGTCAAAATGAAAATATATTTTATTTTTAAAAATAAATATTTTAGATTTTTTCTTGTTTTTTGCTTGCTAGAAAGTAATCTTCTCTTTGCACTCGCAGTCACTTGAACCTAGAGATAGGAACGGGAACGGGTCCCGATCCCGTTTCCCGGCTTTTTTTTGAGTCACAGGGATGAAAACAGGATCGGGAATACCCGTTTTCCCGGGTCGGGTCCCGGCCGGTCGTTCTATTCTTAAATTTCCCGTTTCCCGGTCCCGGATTTTCAAAATTCCTGTCTTTACTTGAACCTTTAGCATAAATAAAAGCAAATTTAAATTCTAATTAAGTTAAAATTTTATTATTATTTATATTATTTGCTACATTTCTCAACAAAATAAGTATATCAGTTTTATTTAATTTTTAAAATTAAATTCTCAAATAAAATATCAGTTTTTTCAAGTTGACAGCTCTATATATAAATGTTTTGTGTCATTTCTTTATTTTAAAAAAGCATTTATTCAATGACTCCCTTAGGGAATTTTGAAGATACTTTTCTTTTTATTTTCTTCACTGTTAAAAGTGTGAATGAATAAAATGACAAAAAGAGGAAATTGGACATTTTGTCGTCTATCTTTCAAAAATCTTAAAAGTTGTCACCAAAATGACCGATGATGAAAAGAATAAATGTTGGAGTAAAAAAAGGAGTATTTTTCGATGCGCGTATTTTTGATGTAATCTTTTTTGAATTTGTCAATAAAAAATAAATTTGGGTAAAAATGACACGAATTTAAATTTGAAATTGTTTTACAATAAATTGTCAATTTATTTTGAGAAAATTCTATTTGAAACTAGTAGAGTACCATTAGAGTCTGAATTGTTAAAAGAAGAAAAACAGTACAATTTGAGTCAATTTGAGTCTGAAATATACAAATATATCACTCGAGTATATTTGAGTCTGAGATAAACTATTATACCATTAGAGTCTGAGTTATATTAACTATTATACCATTAGAGTCTGAGTTATATTAACTATTATACCATTAGAGTCTGAGTTATATTAACTATTATACCATTAGAGTCTGAGTTATATTAACTATTATACCATTAGAGTCTGAGTTATATTAACTATTATACCATTAGAGTCTGAGTTATATTAACTATTATACCATTAGAGTCTGAGTTATATTAACTATTATACCATTAGAGTCTGAGATATATTAACTATTATACCATTAGAGTATATTTAAACTTTTATTTTTTCTTATTTTTTATAAAAAAATTTTTAAAGCAATAACTATTTGAATTATTCAAAATATTATTAAAAAATACCCTTTATATAATCCCCTTTTCAACTAAAAAAAATCTGGACGTGACCGTAATCCCTCTCATCAATTTATTCTCTTTTTACTCATTTGGCGAAAGCTAAAAATGAAAAAAAAGAGTTTTTCTTCCTGACAGCCGCAAAAAGATTAAAAAACTAAAAAAAGATTTTTCCCAAACAAATCCTCGCCTTAGGGAGCGAATAAAATGACAAATTTGTGTAAAGAAGATAGCATCTTTTTATTTTTGCATTAAAAACTCATTTTTTGAGCTTTTTGGGTATTTTATTGGCAAAATATATATTTTAAATTTATATTAAAATTGGGCCAATTTTTTTTTATTTTTTTTAATTTACATTTTATTTTCTGATTAAATAAACTCATTTGGTCACAAAAATATTGGTCAATATTTTTATTTAATTAAATTTTTAATAATTTATTTTTTCAGACTCTAATGGTGTGGTAAATAATTATTTAAGATAAAAAATAAATAAAAGTCAATTTTTCGATTTTTGTCAATTAAATCAGTTACTAGTAAAATAATAATTAAAAAAATATTTTTCAATAAAAATATTGATTAATTGGAATAAAAATATTTACAATATTTTTATTCATTTCGTCATCACTAGGTCACGCAAAAAAATTTTTTTTAGTTTATTTTTACCGCCTTTTTTACAATTATTTTATTATTTTTTAAATTGTCAGCCACTACTGATTGGTTGACAGTTCTACCCTTAAGGGAAAAGAAAGGTGACAAGAAAGGCGTTGAAAAGTTAGCAATAAAAGAGGAGAGTGAGAAAAGAAAAGAGAAGAGAAAGAAAAAGAATTCAAAATAAGAAAAGAGAGAAATTAAAATAATCGAGAAAGTAAGAGACGCATAAATTGAAAAGAAAATGTTAGACACTACCCAAAGTAATAAAAGAAGGCAGTGGGCGTTTCTCTAACGTGTCTTCGCTTCTTTACGGATAAGTGCTAAAAACATTAGTGTGGGAAACAGTAAAAACTATAGCACCTTTTATATACAATTTTACTAGTCATTTAGCGCTTTTAAAATAAGAAAATATTTTTAATTTTTAAAAAAATAAAAAAAATATTTTATTTTTAAGATATGGATAATTTAAACAATTCTTCCAATTTAAGAAAAAGAATTAGACAAAATTCTTCTCCTTTAAATTCTCCAAAAACAAAAAAACGAGGATTTTGGATTGATCAATTACTTGAAGATAAATTTATTAATTCTTCTAAACAATCTAATAATTTAAAAGAATTAACATCATTAAAAAGAAATGGAAAAAAAGAAGGAAAAATAAAAGGTAGAGGCTCTCTTTTTGGGTGTCCTTTCTATTAGAGAGTTTTAATTTATTTTTTAACCTTTTTAAAATAAAGGAGCCTTTTTATTAGAATATTTTTACAAAAATTAAATTTTTAATATTTATATATTTTTGGTATATAAATTTAAATTTTGTTTTAAGATACTCTAATGTCCAAAATGTGTCTGACCTCATAATTTAAAAATTAAATTTTTTTAAATTTTTAAAAATTAAAAAATATTATTTTAGATAATTTTCCTGAACGGAAAATATTATTAAAATTAGAAGAAGAATCTCCCCCTTTGGATGATTATAATTGGCTGCCTTCTAGGCAAAACAACTCTTCCCTAAATAATTTAAAATGTGAATTGGAAAATAAAGAAATATGGTAAAATTAAATATTAATTTAATATTTTATTTTTAAGGAAACAATTTGATCAACTTGGCACAGAAATGGTAAAAAAATATTTTTTTTTAATTAAAAATTAGAATAAAATGTTAAAAGGGATGTTAGAGTACGGTCTTATAAAATAGACAAAATATTACCTTAAACTTTTAAAAAAATTTTAAAAATTTGTAAAAATATTCTGATACGTTTCTTCTTAATTTATTAAAAATTTCAGAATTTTTGATTTAATATTTCAGAATTTATGGCAAAAAATGTCCAAAAAATTCACTTTTTTTTAGTTTTTTGACCATATCTTTCCAGATAGTTGACCAAAAAATCTAAAATTTATACAAATGTTAGATACCACTAATTAAGATATTTTTACAAAATTTCAGAATTTTATTCCAATTATAGCCTTAATTATAAATTAATTAAATTTAACGGTTCTACTGTACATTTAGTTTAATTTTTTCGTTTTTTCCTTCCAATTTTTTTCTTTTTCAATAAAAATATTAATTAAATTTTATTATTTTTATTTTTACAATTTTTAAATAATTTTTTCTCTTTTAATTTACAGATAATCACCAAGTCGGGGAGGTAAGTGAGAGATTATATTAAAATGAGAGAAATTAGAGAAAAATAAAAAACTAATAAAAAAGTAAAAACTACCCAATTTCCAAATTGACAGTGCCATGAGTCAAAAATAACAAGCCTTTTTTATTTAAAAGAAAATATTTAAAAAATAAGGGGAAATAACCAATTCGCTAAATGGGCGATAACCATAAACGGGGAAGATGCTTTTACGGCGCGGAGCCTCATAACTTTGCCAAATTAAAAGCTAAATTAATAAAATTTTGCAATAAAATGTGCAATACGATCAGCTAATTTTAGTAAAAATTTCAGAATTTTTGTTCTGATATTTCAGAATTTCTGGGCGAAAAATATCCAAAATTGACTATTTTTGATGTATTTTCGACCATAACTTAAAATATAATGAACAAAAAGTTCTAAAATTTATAAAATATTTAGAAAACTAAATAAATTAAATTTATGTAAAATTTCAGACAATATATTTTAATCTTTATAGCAATTTTCAAGCGCACGCCAAAACTGTTCAGCGCCGCAATATCCTCTCTTCCTATAATAAACGAGCCTTTTCTTTTATATTTCCAATTTACTACCACTTTTCTCAATTTTATTTTCGTATTTTTTTTCCTTAAAATTCAATTGTCCGTCAAGTCAACAGAAAAAAAATTTACTCAAAGGCGGCAAAATGAAAATTAGGAGAAAAATGTTTTTTTTTTAATTTTATTAAAGATATAAAAGCAGATGAATTGAAAAAAAATTAAAAAAAAAATTTAATGCGCTGAATGAATGGAAAAAAATAAAATAATAAAAAGATTTCTTTCAATAAATGTTGAAACAAATAAAAGAAAAAATCTAAATAAATAATTTTATACGTTCGCGCGAATGTGCAAATAAAAAAATATAAAAGAGAGAAAGAGAATATATTTTTACTGTATTTTAAGTCAAAGAAAAGAAAAATAAAAGAAACATATTAAAAATATTGTATATATAGTTATTTTTCAGAGAAAAACAAAACCTGAAAGTTTAATAAAACTTTTTCCGGAAAGTTTTATAATAAAACTTTTTCTGGAATGTTTTAGTTTACGGAATGTTTTTTCCGGAAAAAGTTTAAATCAGAATCAGAAAAACTTTAATTGTTCTCTTTTTCTCTGTCCTTGTTATTTCTTTATTGTTATTCTCTTAAAAATACTAATGTCGTTAGAGATTAACCTTTTCTTTTGAAAATAATATTTATTTCAGTTATTCTTTTCTCTCTCTTTTTAATGTCTAAACATAATCTATTTATTCCTCTCAATCTTTTTCTTCTATTACCCCCCTGAGACATAAAAAATATTTTTGCTCTCTTAAAATATACAAGGACAAGAGAATTGTAAAGTATTTAGTGGTAAATAGATGAATAAAAAAGTAGGTGACATTTGAGTCTCAATCATAGGAAACGATATTTTTGGCTTTTAAAATGTAAATTCACAACTTTTTGAGTATTATCCATTTGAGTCTCACATTCTACAATTAAACAAATATAAATCTTTCAGACTCTAACGTCCATAGGTTGATTTAACCGGTTTATTCATCTAAAATACTGCTAAAAATATAAAAATAAAAGCAGCAATTAGCGAAATGAGATTTTTGGTTAAAAATAAGAGAAGAGGGGAGCAACCACTTTGTCGTAAACCTATAAAATTGCTTTCTACTAAAAATATTGGTAATGAGAGAAAAAATTGTTTTATAACTGAAAATTAGAAAAAATAAATAAAAATAATTAAAATAGAAAAAAATAATTTTTTAATTAATTTTTTTTCTTTTTAATTTACTCTAAAAATTAAAAAAAATTAAATTTTAATTTTTTATATAGACGAATGTTTCCAGTTCTTCGTTGTCGCCTACAAGGCACACTTCCCGGTTTTGTTTATCTAATATATCTTGATTTAATTCCGGTTTGTTTTTCTTTAAAAAAATATTTTAAATTAAATTTTTAGGTAGAAAAAAAACATCGTTTTCGTTATGCCTGTAAGTTTTTGGGACATCATTTATTAATTTTTATAAAAAAAGATAATAAATCTCAATGGCAAAGTGCTGGTAAAGCAGAAAGAGCACAATTTGGACGTTTATTTTCTCACCCAGATAATCCTATTGGTGGAGATCAAGTTAATTTAATTTAATTTATTTTAAATTAATTTATTTATTTAAGTTGGCACAAAATGGACAAATAATTAGTTTTGATAAAGTTAAACTAACTAATAATGGTTAATTTATTTTTTATTTATTTTTTAAAAATATAAAAAATTTAAAAGAAATTAAAAAAAAATTGTTTTAATTTTTTACTCTTACGAAAAATTTTTAATAAAGTTGGGTTAGAGAAAAGTTAGAGATCACTAAAATTTAAGAGAGACACGCCTTCTTTTATTTAAAAATAATTTTTTTAATTTTTTTTAGCAGAAAGCAACAGCACAGATCAGGTAAATTTAAAAAAAAAAAATTAAAAATTTTTTTAAAGCTTCAATTAAATTCAATGCATAAATATCGTCCTAGAGTGCATGTAGTTTGTATACCTAAAGAACATTCAACAATAATTAAAAAACAACAACAAATATTTAATAAAGAAATTAAAAATGTTGAGGGACTGAAAAAGCTTGCTAATGGACCTTTTGATTATAAAACTTTTTTGTTTGAGGTAAGAGAAAAAAGTTTTTAATTTCTTTTGTACTCTAATAGTCTCTTTTTGTTAAAACTTTAAGAGAAAAGGAGACATTAGAGTATTGATGGGAACTTTCTTTTTTTAATCATAACTTTTTTAATTTTCATTATTTTTTTATAATTCTTATATCAATCGAAAGCTTAGAGTTCACTGATTATTTTAGTTATTGGGGTTGATCTGATCCGAACACACTAAAAAAAGTTATAGGCAAAAAACGTGGAGAATCGTGATTTTTCATTTATATCTTACATAATCCTTTTTAATTTTCTTTTTTAATTTTTATTAAATAAAATTTAATAAAATAAATATACCATATATATTTTTAAAAGGGAACAACTTTTGTTGCTGTCACAGCCTATCAAAACCAATTAGTTAGTTTTTCTTTTATTTGATTGACGTTTAATTGTATTTTTAAAAAAATATTTTTTAGGTCACACAAAAGAAAATTGAATTAAATCCTTTTGCTAAAGGTTTTAGAGACCAAAAAAATGAAGATATGACTGATGAAAGGCAATTTTTTAATTAAAAATAAAATTTTAATTTATTGAGACTCTAATGGTCAAATTTTAATTTTCAAATTTTTAGAGCTGCAAATTGTTTCTTGATAGAACCTTCAATAACTAACAATTCAAACTCAATTTCTTCAAAAAATACACCTCAAAAGAATAATCGTTTATTCCCTTCAGCACAGTATTTGGCTTCTCCTCCTTTCCGATCTTCTCCATTTTCAATGCTTTCTTCAATAGGCCTTCGTTTTCTTCCAAATTGGTCTTCTAATACTCAAATAGCTCTAAATCCATTTTTTAGAGTAACAGAAGAGAAAAAGAAACAAAACAACAGTTCAACAATTCAAGACTCTAATAGCCCTTTAATTAAAAATTTAAATAACTCTAATCAGAGTTAACTAAAATTCGGTGATTTTAGACTCTAATAGTATGTTAATCTTCTACATATCTTTACTACAAATATATCCCCACATTTCGGTGCCATAAACTCTCTGGTCACTTTATTGTTAATTTTTATAAAATTCTTAATTTTAAAAGAAAATAAAAATTTAAAAATATTTATGAAAAAAAATTAGAATTAAAAATAAAAATGTTAAAAATAATTCTACACAATTTTCTGTCATTTTCCTTCTTTTAAATTAAAAATAATCCCAACCGGATTCGAACCAAACCCTTTCACTGAAGCAAATCGGTTAACTTATCCACTACACCATAATTTTAATAACAGAAAATATTAATTTAGGGGAAAGTATTGATTAATTGGACATTCATAGAATGGTCATATGAGTACCTAGAAACATGAAATTTTGTACAAATATTTTTGATTGTGTTATTTAGTTTATTTAAAAATTTCAGAATTTTTGGTTAACTATAAAATAAGTTATGATTAAAAAACACTCAAAATTTCGTATTTTTTGTACTTTTTTGGTCATAAATACTTTTATAATTTACAAAAAATTATGAAATTTTTGTAATGGTTAAATAACACTATAAGTAATATCTATGCAAAATTTAAGGATTATAAGTTCTCATTATTTGATAATAAAAAAGAACAAACTTACATGTGTCGCCAACACCCTTATTAGGATTTTTTACCGGGATTTTTTTAATTATTAGACTTTTAAATTAAATTAAAATTTTCATTCATCAATTTCTTCATCAACTTGCAATTCTTTCAATTTTTTACTTAATTTTTGTTGAATTTCTTCTTCAAATATTTTTTTATTTTCAAAATTTGACTTCTTTTGCCTTTTATTATTGCTTTCTTTTGTATAATAATTTGTATTAACTACATCCCTAGGCTTTTGAAATCCTCCTGTTTTTGATTGTGTTTGTAGCAAAAGTTGGCCACCTAACCAGCTTAAGCATTTGTTAGACTCTAATTGATCTTTTTCAGTCCTTTCCATTCCAGAAATTTGTGTTGTTATTTGTCTAAGGGGAACATAACCAGTTGACATTCCCTATATAAAATTTTAAAAATTTAATGAAATTTTCATTTTTTCTGATACTCTAATGGCACTTCTGCCGTCTTTAGCTGCGCTGGTTTCGTCTACACGGCACAAACGAGGCAATGCCTTAAGATTAAATAAAAAAGAATTTAGTCTAAAGAATTCTGATTTCAAGTTTATTTTTTAATTCTGATTTAAAGTTTATTTTAAAAATTCTGATTTAAAGTTTATTTTTTAATTCTGATTTCAAGTTTATTTTAAAAATTCTGTTTCAAGTTTATTTTTTAATTCTGATTTTAATTTCACTTACAGCTTTACTCTCTAACAATTCTTTTTTAGTCCAATGACGCCCTCCAATACTTTTAACAATTACTTGACGTTTTGACCCAAATTGTGGATTACGATATTTCGCGTCTGGATTTGGTTGAGACCAAAGAGTTAAAATTCTTTCTGTTTGTTTAGGATCTGTTAGAATTTCTTGACAACGTTTTTTTGGTTCTCCTTCCTATTTTTTTAAATATTTTTAAAATAAAAAACAATTATTAACATGTTCAACAACTCTTGTAACTTGATCTCTAATTGCTCCAAAAGGTGATTGACCTGCTTGAGTAACTGAAGAAGCCCTGCTAAGTCTAGGCACAATAGAAGGATTACTTTCGGTTAAAGCTTTGCTTGAATGCACTTTTATTGCTTAAATTTAAAATTTTTATTTTTTTAATTCTGATTTCGTTTATTTTTTAAATTCTGCTTTCAAGTTTATTTTTTAAATTCTGATTTCAAGTTTATTTAAATTCTGAGTTCAAGTTTATTTTTGAAATTCTGATTCAAGTTTATTTTTTAAATTCTGATTTCAAATTTATTTTTAATTTAAATATTAATTTTTTACTTGTATCTCTGCTTTGTCCAAAGGCGCCCATTCCCTTTTGTGACTCGTATTTATTACTTCCAAATTCCCAAGGAAGACAAGGTTCGCTCAATACCATTTTTCGTCTTTTTTTAAATTAAAAATAAATAAATAAATTATTTTATAATTTTTTTTACCTTAAATGTGGTTCTCGAACTCTTCTTAGTCTTTCCTAAATAATTTATTTATTTTATTATTATTATTTTAAATTTATTTTATATTCTGGAACTAACCAATAAAGCAATCCTTTCACGTCTTTTTTCTTCTTCATATTCTTCACTTGTATAAAAATTATTAATTTCATCCTCGACAGAATCTTCATTTTTATTTTGTTCCTTTAAATTATTTAATTTTACCAAATCAATTTCATTTTCACTGCTATTATTGCTTTCGCTCATTTACTCTGATAAAAGAGAATTTTATTTTTTATAATTGTTGGCCAACAAATAATATATTTTTAGTTTTAAAAGAAGAAAAATACAAAAACAATAAAAATTTGTGTAAAAAAAAACAAAAATATGTAGTAGTAAAAATGTGGATGAGCTCTCTCTTCACTATTTGTGTACATTTCGCTATAACTTGTGTCCCCTATTACGCTTTTTGTTGCTGTTCCTCTTAAACGAGTTATTCTAGTACCTCTCAAATAAATACGCACACTTACCTGTGCTCTTCACTTATCGTCAGGAGAAAAAATAAAAAAGAAAAAAGAATTTGCATTAAAAATTAAAAAAAAATATTCTCTTCATTTCTTAGTAGTTCTGATTTAAAGTTTATTTAGTAGTTCTGATTTAAAGTTTATTTTTAATTCTGATTTAAAGTTTATTTTTTAATTCTGATTTTAGGTTTATTTTTTAATTCTGAGTTTAGGTTTATTTTTTTAATTCTGATTTTTTCTTTCTATATTCTGGCCAGGAAATGAAATGGTTAGGCACTGAACTGACTCAACCGATAATTTTTAAAGTGTCTTTATTTAAATGGAAAACTTCAAAATATCTAAATTCAAAATATCTAAATTTAATGCTATTTTAGAATGCTTAAAATAAATAATTAATTCCCTTTCTTAATAAATTTTTTATTTGTAAATATGTATTGACTTTTTCCTATGTTTTTTCAGTAAATAATAAAGTGCGTTTATAACATTTAAATGATTGAAAGGTTAAAAAGTTAAAGTCAGTTGAGATAATTTATTTCAAAGCAGTATTAAGGCTTTCAAATTAAAATAGGTAAATATATATACTTCGTTTTTTCATTTTACTTTCTTCATTTTTTTAACTTTTCTGTCCCTATTAAAATTAAAATAAATATATATAGAATTATTTACTTCAGTTTCTTATTTTTTAAATAAAATTGTAAATAATTTTTTAATTTTTAGATTAATTTATTTGTGCATTATTCACTTAAATGTCTGACGATTTAAGTAATGAATCTACTACAAATGACTCCTCTCCATTAAAAATACGTGATGTTTTGTCTTCATCTGCACGAGGCGGCCATAATGGAGGTTATAGGCCAAAGAAAAAGTTTCAGCATTTGATTGAAGTATTTTTTTATTTTTTATTTTTATAAGGAATATTTTAGTAAATTTATAGGTAATTTTTTAATAATTTTATTTTAGTCATTGGAAGGTAATGATAAGAAAACCGATGATAATGAGAATATTGACTGTGAAATGGATGATAATAAAGAGGAAAATGATGGAGCAATTTTGGCATCAGAAATTGCAAAAGTGGACTTGACTGATGATGCTGAAGACCTTAAAAGTGAAAAAAGTGATGATGACAGCAGTGATAGTAGTGGCATTGATTTGACTTTAGCAAGAGATCCAAAAAGTTTGTTTTTTATATATTTTATTTTCTTAAAATATTCAAAAATAAATTATTAAATCCAACCCCATTTTCAGGATGCGATTTTTGTGGAGGTAAAAAATATTTTCTTCTTTAAAAAAAAGATTTAATTAGATTTGTCACATAAAAGCCGTTTCTGTTCCGTTTTGGGTGGTCAAAGAAATGATAGAGGTGCTGGAGGTGTTCGTACTTGTTTTCAATGCCATGAAGAAGGACATATTAGAGTAGATTGTCCTAAACGAATAGGTTTTTTTATTAAAATATTTTCTATGTTTTTATATTTTTAGCGACCTGTTTTCTTTGCCATAAACAAGGACATGTTAAAGCTGATTGTCCAAAAAGGAATAATATGGAATCAAAAAAGCGGGAACGAGGTTTTTTTTAATTTTTGGGTATTTTCTTGATTTTTAATTTTAAGTTACTTACACTTTTCGTAAACCTTCCAGTCAAAAGGAAGAAAAAGACAACATTCCTCCAGTTAAAGATGTTTATGAAATTCGTTCAAGTGGTGGAGAAGACGACAATGACACAAAACGACTTAAAGATGAAGAAAAACCTCAACATCGCATTTTTGTGCCTCTTCCTGTCGCTGCTTCGCAGATTAAAAAGCCGGTTATGCTTCGAAGTATTAAATTTTATATTTTTTGTGTATAAGTTTATTTAAGATTTCTGATTTTTTAAGATAACATACTTTGGTTTAGTTGGTAAGACTTTAGTCATTATATCTGGGGGTTGTTGGTTCGAATAGTTTTGGTGGATAACAATTTAAATTTAATAATTGAACTATTTAAATTTAAAATATAAGGGTATCTTTTGAGGATTTTTGATTGTTTTTTTTTTTATTTCACTTGGACAGCATTATATATTTTTCCTAAATTTTTAAGTATATTTTAACTAAAAATATTTTTTTAAGGCAAACTTTTATCTTCTGACAGTGAACCTTCAATTTCTCATAAAATTGTGCGTTCTGAAAGTTCTGAAGAAGAAGATGAAATGGAATCTTGCCATGAAAGTGATGATAATAATGACAAAAATAATGAAGGAAAAAATATTTTAAAGGATAAAATTATTTTGAATGAAGAAGATATTCATCAAAAAAATAGTGACAAAGAAGGAAAAACATTGGTAGAGAATGGAGATGAACTTCAAACAATTTCTGTCGAGGTTTTTTATTTTAATTAAATTTTTTTCTTGAAAAAATGGAATAATATTTAACAGAAAAAGTTTTTCCATCATGGGGGTTCGAACCCTAGACCTCTTGGGGGTTAACCCAACACTTTCCAACTACACCAAAACATTCCTTATTAAACTTTTTTATTTTATGCTCAAGTTTATTTTAAATAAAGATTGACGGATGTGTTGAATTCGACACAGATGATGATTCTAGTTATCTTGACTGTTCTGAAGGTGAAGAAGGTAATGATGAGAAAGGTTTAAAACGTATAATGGAAGAAGAAGATGAATGTTATGGAGAAGATGGTGCTTTAATTGATGAAGATATTATTAATAATTAATATTTGGAAGAAAAGGAAATTAAAAGGGAAGACTTGATGCTTTATAAAGAGAAGAAAATATACAGAGAGATTTTTTAGTAATTTGTAAAGTTTAGGTATCCACCCAATTTACTCGCAATAAAATAGAAATATAACTAAGAAAAAAGTATACACCCCAATTATTCGCAGAAATTTTTAAGATAAATTTTGCGAATAAATGGGATGGATAACCTAAACTAAAAAAGTTACTATGATTGAAGAGAAATTACTTTTTTGACTATTTTTAAAAATTAAAAAAAAGGGAGTGGGTAACTCTAAAAGTAATGTCTCAAAAAAAAATTATTTTTTTATTGTTATCTCCTATAAAAAAATTTTTTTAGTAATTTTAAAAATTACTAAAAAAAAGACTTTTGTTTTTTTTTCATTATTTATTTAAAAAATTACTTATTATAAAATATATTCTTGCCTTTTGACTTTTATTAAAATAAATAAATAATTTGACAAATTTTAATATTTTTATTTAAAAAAAGGCTCCTGAATTTTGCACAGTTAAAAAAAAATAAAAAAGATTGATTTTTATTAGTGTTGATCTTTTGGGTAATAAAAATAGTCAATACAAAATAATCAACTGTGCGAAATTCTTTATTAAATTATTGGAATGATTTTTAGTAGTATTTTATTTTAAAAATATTTAATATTTTTCCGGAAAAAAAAACAAAATATAGGGGAAACGTCCATTTAATCGCTGGCTGATTTGTCGCACGTCTTTTTATTTATTTAATTTTATTTTTTTATATATAATTTTTTTTTGTGAGTAAGCCCGCGATTAATTGGGTTTTATACACTCCCAAAATAATAATAATAATATCAAAATGTCTAAAGAAAAATAAAAATAGTGTTTATTAAATTAAATAATTTATAATTAAATGTCTTCTCTGTGTCATTTTGACTAGGCAAAATCATATAATAAAGAAATTGCAAAAAGAGTGTTTAAACGTACTTGTTCATCCGAATCTTTCATTAATTGTAACAAACCTTTTTTTTAAAAAAATAAATTAATTAATTAAATAATAATAATTATATTTAATTGTTTTACCACTAAAAATTAAATCTTTTGATAAAGTAGCCCTTAATTCAGGTGTTAAAGCAGTTAACATAAAACCTTTAAAAAATTAAAAATTAATTTAATTATTAAAAAAAATACCCATAAGTAAAACAGCATTAGAACGAATATTTGAAGATAAACTTCTAAAAAAATTATTACAATCTAATGCATAATTATTAAGTCTATCAGGAAATGAAATTGACTAGAAAAATAAATAAATAAAAATAAAAAATAATTAAATATTTAAATAAACCAATATAAGTCCAAATTGACGAAGAAATTCAGAATAATTTAAAGACAATTTTCCTTCACTAAATTCATTTTCTATTAAAGTTGTGGCATGTTCACAATTTAATAATGGAATGCATGTTGAAAGAACTTTGGCACAACTCTAAAATATTTTAAAAATATTATTTTTTATTTTGTGGCATTTTGTCTTTTTGGCATTTTGTCGGTTTGACATTTTGTATTTTTACCATTTTGTAATTTTGACATTTTAAATTTAAAAAATAGAAACTAACCAATTTAACAGAATCTTCCTTATCATTTAAATGTAATAAAATACTAATAATATTATTATGTAAACTTTCTCTAAAAATATCATAATTTCCAACTGTTGAACCCAAACCTGAGAAAAGAGAAAAAGCACTAGATCTGAGTATTTCATTTTCCTTAATATTTAAATTAAAAAAAAAAGTAAATTAAAATTTAAAAAAAAACCTTTTCAAAACAAGGCCTAATTTTTAATAATAATTGGGGCAAAACAGTCAAAATTAATGTTGGTTGAGATATATAAACTAAAGAATTTAATGAACTAATTGATTCTGTTGCTAATTGGTCAAGTCTTTTTAGTTTTTATAAATTAAATTTAAAAAATATTTAATTAAAAAAAAAACCTGTCCCAATAATCATCTAAACCAGCTAAAGCAGCTTCTACTGAACGTGAAGAAAAACAGGCAATTAATTCTTCTGAATCAGGCCCTTTTAAATGACTAATTTTACCAATTCCGTTTAATGCCATCTTTAAAAAATTATTTTTAAATTATTTAATATTTTTAGGAGAGTAATCCCCCCGTCTCTAAGAGTGTATTTTTTAGCCCAATTAAATTTAAAAAATTAAAAAAAACCTTTCTAACAATTAATAATTGATCTTTTAAAGCTCCTTCTAAAGTTCCAAAAACATCACAAAACAAAGAAGAATCAAATTCACCATTTTTAAAAGGACAACTTTTAAAATAAAATTTAAATAAAATTAATTAATTAAAATAAACTTTGTAATTAAAGAAGAAAGTATTGAAACTGCAACTATTTTTTCAGCATCACAAACATTTTTTGTTGTTGTTGTTGTTGAATTTTCTCTTCTTAAACATTCACATTCTAATCTCATAAGATCACCAATAAAATGAGGACGAAAATTAAAAAGAGCACAACAAAAAGATGATAACTTAAAAAAATTTTTTCAGACTCTAATGTACCTAAAATAATTTTTTTAATTTTCAGACTCTAATGTACCTAAAAATAATTTATCTAATTTTTAAAAAATTACCGCTGAAATATAATATTGAGGATTAACAATATTTGACCAAACTCTTTCAGAATTCATTCTTTCAATAACATTTTCTGCATTAATTCTAACAAGAAAAGTCCTCAATGCTTCGGCAACTAATTTTGCTGGAGTTTCTACATTTTTTGTTAATTCAGAAGTTACAATTGGAATTATTGGCTTTGTTTTTACTTCTAAAAAATATTAATTTAATAATTTAGGACAATTGAGTCTTATTACAATTTATACTAAAATTAATTTTTTCAGACTCTAATGTCACTTTTTGGTGAGACTCAAATATTAAATTTATTTTTAAACCTTTTTTCCCTGATTGAGAACTTGTAGCAGCCGAAGAATCAGCATTACAATTCTTTTGTACATTAGAGTATTGAGTGTCTACAAGTGAAACCAATAAAATTAAAAGAGCAGCAATTATTTTAGGTACGCGCTTCATTAATTCTTCTTCTGGTTCTCCTTTCTTTAATTAAATAAAAAAATTTTATTAAAATCAGAACAAATCAGAATTAATAAAATCAGAACAAATAAAATTCAAAATTAATTCAGAAAAATAAAAATCAGAAAATAATCAGAACACAATCACAAAAATCAGAATACGAAATTTAAAATCAGAACAAAAAAATCAGAACAAATATATAAATTCTGTTTTCATTCTGATTTAAAGTTTATTTAAATTAAATAATAAAAAAACCTTAACAACTTCAGCAATAGCAGCCACTAAAGCGCAAGTATCATCAGAAACAACTTTAATAACTGAACCACCACCAATATTAATAATTTCAAAATGTGAAGAATTTAAAATAAATTTATTATTTATTTTTAATTCATTTTCTGTTATTATTAAATCTTTATTGTTATTTTCTTTATTTTCAACTTTTTGTTGTTCTTCTGTTGTTTTTAAATTTTCATTTAAATCACCAAGTGTTTTTAAATTATTATTATTATCAATCCATACTCGTTCAAAAAGAAAATCTATAATTGATGAAAAATGTGCTCTTGCCATCATTTCCCAAACTTCTGATAATGTCCTTAAAAAAAATTGAATTTTTTAGAAATTTAAAAAATTAAATATTTAATAATTTTTAATTAATTAAAAAACAAAAATTCCCAATGAAAATAATAAAAAAAAATAAAAAAAAACAAAACTGATTATAAGGAAGTGATTGTCTCAAAAGTACAGAAACAGCCAAATGTAAATGATGACCAGAAAAAAGAGTAAAACCATTAAGTAATTCTGTATAAGTTTGAATCTTTTCTGGACGAGTTCTAGTCAAATGGTCAAGCATATTAATTAATAAAACTTCTGCCTTTAAATTAAATTAATTAATTTAAAAAAATAAAATTTAAGGAAAAACCTCTTTTTGCAACAAATTTGCACGATAAGAAAGAATATTAGTTAATAATTGAGCAGCTGCACTACTTACATTTCCTTGTTTATCAGATAACATTTTGAAAAGCATATGAATGTAATTTTGAACTTGAGATTGTGGAAGACGACTTTCCACTTCCTCAAAAATTTAAATTAATTTAAAATTAATTAAATTTAAAAAAAACCTTGGAAATAGCCAAAATAACACCACTACATTTATTTGAATCTAAACGTCCTTCTTGTGTCCCACCAAAATAAATTTCAATAAATTTATCAATATTAAAAAGAGTAGAATCAACCATTTCAGTGTCAGTAGGTGAATGTCCTCTATGTAAAAGACTTAATTTAAAAGCAAACCAAATAGCTCTCAAAGATTGAATACGAACAAAACCAAAAGAATCGCATAAACGAGGACATAAACGAGCAATTATCCAAGAAAGTGAACAAAATTCTTTTGCAATACCAAGAGTACAATCATTCGCTTTTTCAGAATATACTTGTAAAATTAAAACTGTAAAATCTACAGATCTAGCTCTTTCGTGGTCACGATCACTTCCATAATATTGATAAAATAACTATAATAAAATAATATTTTTTTAAAAGTTAATATTTAAAAAATGAAGTTGATGATTATCCGCAAATTTTATCCGCAAATTTAGTTTAATAATAATATAAATTTTTTTTGAATTAAATTAAAGGAATTCGTACAAACATTAATTAATTTTAGTGAAAAAATATTAAAAAATTGTTTGCAAAATAATTTATTATTTTTAAAAATGTTGCGGATTAAATTTGCGGATCTTTTTCCAGCAAAATTGAAAAACTCAAGTTTTTCAAAAAAACTTTTATTAAAAAAAAGAAAAAAACCTTTAATAATTCACTAACTGTAGGTGTAACACAAGGACGCATTTTAACCATATTTGCAATAGCATTGCGACATTGAATTATTGTAGCTTCCATAACTGTTGAACTGTCATCTTCACCTGTCTAAAAAATAAAAAATTAAATATTATTTTATTTTAATAATTTTTAAAAAAGCAAAAAATGAAAGCGTCAAAAGAGAAAAATAAAAAGAAGAAGAAAACCCAAAAAAGAATTTAAAAAAAATTATTTTTTAGTATACCATTCCACTCTTTAAAGCATCTTTTCCATCCAATTTAATGACATCTTTTTGATTTTTAATAGTAATAGAAGTAGAAGAACAAATATTTTTAGTAGTAGTAGAAGGAAAAAAAATTCCTTCTTTAATTGAAGGAAATGAATAATAATATTTTTTATTATTATTATTTTCAAAATTATTATTATTATTTTTGTAGAAAGTTTGTGGAAAAAGGCATTGTTGACTCAACTAAAAAATAAATTAAAATTAAAGTGGAACTGTGTAATATTTTTTTTTAATTTTTAAATTAAGTGAATACACAGTTCCAAAATAAAAGAAAAAATATTATTAAAGAAAAAACAACAAAATTAAAAAAAAAAAGAAGTTCACAACCAAACGAAAGAAAGAAAAAAAGAGGAAAAAAAGCAGATTCCCAAATTTAAAATAATAATAATAATTTAAAATTAACCGCTTTTAGTCCACTACGTTCTCTATATATTGGAAATATATTTTGCACAAGAACATTAATTATATCAATAAATTCGTTTTCACTGAGTGGAGGTTCTAATAAACTTTAAAAAAAATCACATTTTTTATTTTTAAATAAATAAATTAAAAAATAAATACACAAGTGAAGCAGTAGCTCTAGATGCTTTAAGACGAATTAATGTTGTTACTGTGTCTAACGATTTTTCGTCGTTAACGTATTCCTAAAAAATAAATAATTAAAAATAAATATTTAAAAAAAAGAAAACCTTGATATAACTTAAACATTCATAACGTGATTCAAAACGATAATCACGTATTCTATTTGAATGTACAGATAATGCTATTAAATTTAATGTTTCCAAATGTGCTTCGCGTAGTGAAGATTCCTTTATTTAATTTATTTTTAAATTTTAATTAAAAAAAAGAAAAACCTTAGAATTTGCTGTATATTGACGCAAAAAGGGTAAAACAGTATTTTGTAAACGTAAAACCAATCCTTCAGTTGGGCAGTAAAAAATAACATAGCCAAAACTAAGAACTATAGTCGCCCTCAAATTAAGAATTTCAGCATCTACAGATCTTCCATAAGGCAAAGAATCCTTAAAATAATTTTAATAAATAAAAAAGGTTCTCATTTATTTATACATATTTTAAAAATAAAATAAAAAAAAAACCTTGATAAAAGACAAAAAACCACCACCAGTAGAAGTACTCCCAGTTTGCTTTTTTCCTTCTTTCATATGTTCCCATTTTGAAACATTTTCCAATTCTGTTAATACCAAATCTGCATGATCCAAAACTGAAGCACAATGCCCCGTTGCCATTGAACAACCAATTCTTTCAATATTTGAAGAATGTTGAGTATGTCGAAAAAGAAAATATAAATGTTCTTTAATAAATGAAGGATCTTGTATACGAGCAAGAGTACAACCTAAACAACGCATTAAAAAAGCTTTATCATGTGAAGATAAAAGAGAATCTGAAGCACAAGTAAAAAGACTGCTTAATTGTTTTGCTTGAGCGGAAGCTAAATTTTGACGCCAAGTCTTTAACAAAGATAAAAATTAAATTTGAAGTATTAAACTTAAGTAAATATACTTGCTAAATATTAAAAAGAATTTTTTGGTAATGTAAAAAATTTTATTTTCTTAACATTAACTTCTTAACATCCAAAATTAAAATATTCACCACATGAAGGAATCGAACCTTCACCTAGCCAACCCAAGACAACAGATTTACCAACTAAACCGCAATTGAATAAATAATAAAAAACCTGATCGTCAACATAATCTATCAAAGAACAAAGCAAATCTAATATTAATGCTTGCCATCTTTCAACTCTTGAAAAAAGAAGTTCTTTACCAAAATAATCATTTTTATTATCCTCAGTTGAAGAACAATTTGAACAAGAAAATTCTAAAATTGAAAATATTTTTTCACATTCTTTTTTAATTAAAAAAAAAAACCTTTTTGTAAACTTTCCAATAAATGAGAAATTATTTTTGGAAAAGGAAGAAAATCTTTTTCATCAGAAGAAAATTTATTATTAAACCAAAAAAGTAATTCTCCAAATAAATGAATTGATTCTTTAGCACGAGCATTTAAATGAGAGTTTTGAGGAGCACCGTTCATAAATACAATTAAACGAGAAAATAATTGAAAAGGTCCAGGCATTTTTGCTTTAAAAGACAAAAAATAAATTAATTAAATGATTTTTTTTATTGAGGTGAGCATCCAAAGAATTCAAGTGTTCCAATAAAAAAAATAAAAAATTAAAATAAACTAACTATTATTATCAAAATCAAAAATTTCCAATTTATTACAAGTTGAACGTATTCGACCACAAAGAACACGCAAACATTTGAATATATCGGTGATAACTAAACTGTATTGCTCAACACAAACATACTCAAAAAGTTTTGGCCAAAGAAGCTGAAAATATTTAAAAAAAATCTAAAAAAAAATAAAAATTTAACCTCAATTGCAACTTTGCTAGTATTTGAAATTGTATACAATGCTTGTGCACATTGAGTACTCAATTGACTAATTAAAGAAGCATCACTGGATGTTTGTAACATTTGTTGTTGTTGTAATGAAGAGCGTTGTTTCAACTTTAAAAAAAAATTAATTTAAAATAGAAAAAATATTCAAAAATTTACTCAAAAGGTCAGAGTATTTTAGAGTATTTGATCAAAAAAGTAAATATTTGATCGAGTTATTTTAAACATCAAATACTCAAATGGTACTTGATCAGGTATAAAATTAGAGTAATAAAAATTAAAAGAATAAAGTTTTCTTTTTGGAATTTCCGATAAAAACCCTTTCAATCAGAACACTTTTCCAACACCTATTTTCATAAAATTATAAAAAAAAATACTTGATCAAAATTTAAAAGGAATATACTTGATCAAGTACTTGCCCAAAATATTTGTCCGATCCATAATATTAAAATAACAAAAAAGAGCATTTTAACATTCAAGTCGCTGCTGCGATTGACCAAATTTGAAAGTAAAAATTGTATAACATGTTCCCCTCCTTCATCTGCTTGAACATATTCATTATCAGAAAGAGCTATACATAATTGACATAAATTCATTTTTACACGAATTGGAAGTTGATCATCATTAAGAAATGGTTTCATTCCCATTGTTATTAAAGAACGATTTTCTTTCATTTGATCATCTTAATTTAAAAATTATACATTTTTAATTAAAAAAAAAAGTAAAAAAAACCAGCAGAATTTAGAAGATGTCTAAATAAATTTATTGCACCCAATTTAACTACCTAAAATTTAAAAAATAAATTTAAAAAAAAATAAACCTCGCTTTGACTTTGCATTTTATGCAACAAAAAATAAATCTATTATAAAAATTTATTTATTTAAAAAAAAAACAAACTTCTTTATCAGCGGTTCTGCAACTAGAAACTTGAAAACATCTAAATACTTCATTTCTAATTTTTATTTGCAATAAATTAGGCAAAGAAGCATCATCAGCAACTTTAAAAAATAATAAAATAATTTTTAAAAAATAATTAAATTTCAAACTTTGGTCAATAGGAAGGCAAACATGTGGAAAAATCATTTCAAAAAGATCATTAATGTAATGTTCAATTGGAATACTTTCTTCAATACAAGAAGATTGTAAAAAATTGGAAATTCCCTAAAAATAAAATTTAATAAATTTTAGTAAATTTTATTTCCTTTAATTTTTAATTAATTAAAATTATACCATAATTATAGCCAACTGTTCCTCAGGATTTATAGCTTTTTTATGCAATGAACGAAATAAAGTATCCAAACGTTTAAGATCCTTTAATATTCTTTCACGATCAATCATTAAACAAAGTTTTCCAATACATTCTGCAGCATCTGCGCGACACTAAAAAAATATTTTTTTGATTAAAAATAATTATAAAATAAAATTTTTAAATTTTAAAAAACGTCACTTAAGGTGAAAAACGCGTTTTTCCTCAATGGGACTCGAACCAATAACAATTCAAAGTTAATGCCTAAACCACTACCACCTAGACACAAACAACATCATTTTAATAATTAAAAAAAGTTTTAATATTAAAAAAAAATACAAACAAACTTTATGGTCTCTTGAAGTAGTCATCCAATTAATTACAACATCATACGCTGTCTCAAATTGATCAGCATAACTTTCACTAATTTCGCTTTCATCAACAGCCACACATTCATCAGATTTGTTTTCGTCAGTACTTTGTCTTTTTTGAGTCCAAATAAATTCTTTTACTAAAAATTGAATTTTAAAATATTTAAAAAAATGTGCTTAAAAACCCGAAAAATTTCCAAAATAAAATAATTTAAAAGTTAACTAATTAAAAAAATCAAACCTGATTCAGCAAATGAACAAAGCGCTTGACAAAAGGCACTTTTTATTTGATCATTTTTTAAGTGAGGTAGAAGGGCATCAGTCCGGGCGAGAATGCTTAAAATAAAAAATAAAATAAGACAAAAAATAAAAAAACATACTCATGTAAAAAGGGCAAAAATCCATCAGCTATTAAAATAATTTATTAAATTTACAAAAAGATAAAAACTAACGATTATTTTGTGCAATTTCAGACAATGTCAAAATAATAAATCGATGAGGAGGGGAAGTAGAACCAGGTTGAAATTTATGCAAAAGTGAGTCTACAACCTAAAATAACCATTTAAATTAATAAAATATTTTTTTATTCAAATATTTACATGATTAACAAATTTGTCAGATTTTCCAGCTAAAGCAACAAAAACATCTTTTGCGGCATGAGCAAGTCCATTTTCGACATCCTAAAAATTAAAAATAATTATGAAAAGTGAAAAGTAATAAAAATAATATTTCTAAAAAAAATAAAAACTCAACTTAGCCATACTCATCTCCTGTGTGCTAAGATTAGCAATTAAAAGAATTTGTTGTTCATCACAAATATCAGCAACGTCTACTTGATTAAAAACATTTGTCAAACAACGAAAAGCAAAAGCTTTATCCTTTTCATTCATCTTAAATTATAAATTTAAAAAAATTTGCAATTAAATTAAAAAAAAACCTTTTTTCCATTATCAAGTAAAAATGTATGAACAGCATTTATAAACATCTGAGGCTTTTTAGTGCCAAGTGAAACAAGTGAACGTAAAGCAGCGTCAGTCAGATTAGTATTTGAATTATTGGTCTCGGCAAAGTCAAAAATGGCGTAAATAAAGTCTAAAATAAATAAACAAATTCTTGCAATTGAAAAAAGAAAACAAAAAATACCTTGCATATTTTTCGCCATTAATCATAAAGTTGTAGGCTATTGAGGTTAAATTTATTTTATATTGTCTGAAAAAATTCAATATTTAAAAAAATAAAACACAAAGTAGTCAAATACTGAACAAATGAAAAAACTAAACGAATGAAAAAACCAACAAAAAATATTCGATAAAATGTATAGTTGACATTTTGAAATTTACACTTTAAGAAAAATCAGAAGCGAACATTTCAAAATATCAAAAAAGGCAAACCGACAAATGGTCAGCCAATAATTAATAAAATAAATTTCTCTAGTATGTTTGACTAGCTTTAAAAATTAATAAAAAAAATAAAAAAACTTTAAACAACAAAAAATTTTTTTTTAATTTTATTTTGTTCTAATACAATAAACATCTTCTTCTTTAACATGTTGTTTATATTCATCTATTTTATCTTTAACAAATATATGATAGCCACATAAACTGTCTCCTTGTATTTGAGTTTGAAAAGGGTTTGGTAACTTTAAAAGGTAGAAAAAAATTATTTTTGATTTTTTTAAATTATGAATCATATATTTAGAAGGGTTAAAACAACCAAAAGGTCAAATTAAAAAAATAAAAATTTTAAAAAATGTAACATTTTTTACCTAAAAGGAATCAGATTATTTTTAAATATTTGTTTAACCTAAATAAAATTTTTTTTCTTCTCTTACCTTATAATATTTTTCTTTTTTTATTTCCCATGGAATAAAAGAAATACATCTTGATTCTTTCCATATTTCAAAAAGTGGGGCAATATCAGGCAAAAATTTATCAGGTCCAATATGATCTATAAACATATCATTACTGAGAATGTGTGTATTTAAACCAAGATATAATGCACTAGAGATAAAATTAAAAAGTAAATATAAAGGGTAAAATAGAGTCTTGAGGGATTATATGAGAGAAATCAGAATATTTGTTATGAAAATCAGAATTAAAAAATCAGAATAAATATATGAATGTCAAATTTATTAATCAGAATTTATTCTGATTTTTTAATATTCTGATTTCTAAAAAATATTCTGATTTTAAAAAATCTTCTAAAAAATGTTCTGATTTTTTAAAGCAATTTTTCTAAATTTTATTTCTTACCAAGACTCCAATATTACACTATATTATGTAAATGCAAAATTATTAAAAAAATATATTTAAATACCTATTTATTGCAAATAGATCGTCTTCAATAATAAATTTTTGTCTAATTTCATTTTTTCTAAAAAAATAAAATAAAAAAGGTATATTATTAGAGTCTCATTTATTTTTACCTTTTAAATTGTGTTTCAACACTAAATAATTTAACATCATTTTTTAATTTTTCTAATCTTTTTTCATAAAAATGACCAAATGGTTGTTTAGAAATAATTAATATTGGAGAAAAACCTTCATTAATCATTGAAATAATTATTTTATTAAAATAAGCAAAACGAGCAGGTAGAAATGCTCCACTAGCCAAATTTAATCCGTCAATAATTAAAGGCTTTTTATTATTTAAAGATTCATTCTGATCATTTTTAATTAAATTGTCTAGTAATTGATAAAATCTTTGACTTTCTGAAAATTAAAGAAATAAATATTCTGATTTTTTTTTAATAAAAATTCTGATTTTTTAATAAATATTCTGATTTTTTTTAATAAGTTCTGATTTTAAATTCTGATTCTCAGAAAAGTTCTAATTTTTAATAAAAATTCTGATTTTTTAATAAATATTCTGATTTTTTTTTAATAAGTTCTGATTTTAAATTCTGATTCTCAGAAAAGTTCTAATTTTTAATAAATATTCTGATTTTTTTAATAAATATTCTGATTTTTTTAATAAGTTCTGATTTTAAATTCTGATTTCTCAGAAAAGTTCTGATTTTTTAAATAAATATTCTGATTTTTTAAATTAAAAAAAAACTCTGCCTGGTTGAGCAGCAGAAATTCTTTTTGATAATCCTCTTTCTAAATGTTCTCTAAACGCTGTTTTAAGTAATAAAAATTGTTTCTCATTTAAGGTTTGTTGTTTAGGTAATTTATTTTTACAAATTGAACATTCTAATGTTTCTTTTGAAATTATTGCCTTCTCAAGTTTCCAGTCATTGTAATACCTAAAAAACAAATTTTTTTACGTGTGACACTTGAGTCTGAGCTAAAAAATTTCGGTTTCGATTGAAAAAATTCACTAAAATTATAAAAATGACATTTGAGTCTGAGATAATTTTTTGAAAAAATGACAAATTCACTCAAGTGACACTTGAGTCTGAGATAATTTTTTTTAATTTTAAATTTTAATAAAAATAATTGAAAAAAACCTAAAAACAGTTTTAATATTTTCAAACTCTTCGCTATTAATTGTTTTTCCCAAAGAAACCATTTGATCCATAAATAATTTCAGTAATAATTTTGATTTATTTTCGTCAACATTTTCACAAATAAAGTTTAAAAAAGTATCCCAAAGAATTGAATGTTGATAAAATTTTTGTTTAGGTTCAATTGTTGAGCATAATAAACTAAAAAAAATAAAAAAATTATTTTTCAGTACATTAGAGTCTGAAAAAATTAAAAAATTATTTCAGTGTATATTTGAGTCTGTGTTTGAAAATTTTTTAAAATTTGGTACAAAAGAGTCTGAGAATTTAATAAAATAATAAAAATTATAGTACATTAGAGTCTGAGTTTAATTAAAAAATAAAAACCAAAGTATGTCGAATTCTCTCCTTTCAATCAAAATACTCGCCAAAATAGCAAAACATTCATCTTTATCAGGAATTTCTTTAATTAAATTAATTTTACTCCAATCTCCTTTAATTGCATCCAATAAAAGTTGAACAGTTAAATTTATTGAAGTTTCACATTGAGACAATTCTTTTTGTATTTTATTTGAAATTAAATTTAATTTGATTGAATCATTTTCAGAAAATTTATTTTTTTTAATATGACACTGTGTTTAAAAAGAAAATTTTAATTTTTTTAAATTAAAAAAATTTGAAAATGGCCGTTTGAGAGCGAGGTCGGTTGAGTGCGATTTTTGAGTGCAAACATTTAAAATTAATAAATTTAAATATTTTCAATTTCAACATGAAAAGAATTAAATTTACTACAAAATGTGCAATATTAAAAAATTTATTCAAAAAAAAATCTACCGAAAAAATCAACAAAATGGGCAAGTTAATTTTCAAAAAAAAATTCAGTTTTTTGACCTTAACTTTTTTTCAAATGAACCAAAATTTTTGTTTTTGATATCATTTTGTAGCAAATTTTCTTCTCTATCGAATAGTAATAAAATTATAAAAATTTAATTATTTAACAAAAAGTTATGAGTCATGGAAGTTACGCACTCAAACGACCCTTTCTCTTTTTCAATTAAAAAAAATAAAAATTTAAAAATTAAAAAAACTAACCATTGCAACAATTTTCGCAGCTATCAACAAAGTCTTCTCATTAATAATTAAATTTGTTAACAAAATGGAATGACAATAATTAAGTGCTTCCAAAGGTAAATTATTTAAATAAAGTTGTTCTAACAAATCTATAAATTTTTTATTTGTTTTTTCTATTTTTATTTTATTATAAATTAATTTGTGTTGAGATAGAGGAATTGAAGAAGATTGAATTACAACATCAGTTTGATTGTTTGCCTTTGAAAAAAATTTTTTTTTAAAATGTTTTTTTGAATTTTTTTAAATTTTTGAAGGAAAATTTGACAGTCAAAAAATTAAAAAAATGTTTAAATAACATAAATAAATTAAAAATATTTTTTAAACAAAATTTTAAAACCTAAACATATTTTAAAAGTTAAAAAAAAAATTTTTTAAATAATAAAAAATTAAAAAAAATAAATTTAAATAATATCCTTCCCACAAAATTATGTAAATTAATAAAAATTAAAAAAAAACCTTTTGAAATATTTGAATCTGTTTTTGTATTTTGTTTAAGTTCAGCAACCTTTTTGTACTTTTCCATGCCACGTTTGCGAATAAAATGTGACCTTAAATAATTTTTTTTTTAAATTTTAAAAAATATTAAAAATCAAAACAAACACCCAGGTCGCATTACAAATATCCGAAAATTTTTCGTATTCTCTATGACACCGATTTTTGTCTTCGTTATTCTTTTCTAAGCAATCAAAATAAAGATCTCTAAAAGTTTAAAAAAAATAATTTTTAAAAATTTTTTTTGCGGACAAAATTTTGCGGACATTTTATTTTAAATTTTATTTTTAATAGAAATATTTTTTTTAAATTCCTTTTTTTATTTATATAAAATTTAATTAATTAAAATCACAATTTATTTTAAAATAGAAAAAAACAAATAAATATTTATGAAAAAGTCCGCAAATTCTGTCCGCAAAATCCCTCCCCCACTGCTCTCTTAATTTACATTAGAGTAAATACGAAATTTTTTTTTGAATTTTATATTAATCCAATTCTGAATTCTTATATAAAAAATAAATAATTAAAAAAAAAACCTGTAATTATAACAATCCTTCCGATTATCTAATAAACCTTTATTTGTTTGTGACATAAACAACTAAATTTAATAAACAAATAAAATTAAAAATAAATTTAAAAAAATAAATAAAATGATTTTTAAATATTAATCAAATTATTAAAAAAAATAAATATTTTTTAATAAATAAATTTATTAAAAAAAAAATAAAACTTTTTTTAATTTAAATTAGCTATTCTTCCTTCTGCAAAATTATTTTCCTCCTCGTCAACTATTTTTCTTTTTACTCCTTGTAAAGCCTTTTTTAAAAGAAAAATAATTAAAATAAATTTAAAAAAAAACAAACAGAAGATCCAAATTCATAAAAATGAGGGGCTATTTGTTCTATCCATTTTGGATCAATTTCGCTCAAATCTCTTAAAATAAAAAAAAAATAAAAAAAAAATAAATAAAATTTACTTTATTGAACTCTGCATTACATCAGTAAATATAACCCTAAAAAAATAAAGTTTAAAAAATATTTAAAAATAAATTAATTAAAAATAAATATACCATTTTGGATATTCTTTTCTATACATTAGAACACTTCTATTTAAAAATAAAAAATTATTTTTTTTAAATAATTAAATAATTTTTTTATTAATTTTTATAAGAAAAAATAGCCAAAAATTATAAAATATTTTTTAAATAAATTTATACCCTTTGTAAATTTTAAATGAATGTTCTCCTTTTACTGTAACATATAACCCTCTATGATCATAATAGGCTACCTTAAAATTATTTTAAAAAATTAAAAAAAAAAAACCTGAGAGAAAAAACCACTCAAAAGTGCTCTGCGAATTTTTGCTGTTTCCCCTAATTGTTTTTAAAAATTAAAAAAAATAATAAAATTAAATTAAAAATAAACCTATTGTTCCTTTACAAGAAACAATCTTCAAATTAAAATTTTTTAAAAAATTAATAAATTGATTTTTTATTGTTTCCGCTCGACAGAGAGATTTGTAATTTAGAAAGTTTTGTTGACACCAACTTTGGGAACGTCCTTTCTTCAGAAAAAAATAAATAAAATAATTATTATTTTTCTGTTAAATTCCACCCAATTTTTTCCTCTTTTCTCCTTCATCAACAAATGGTCAAAAAGGACATAATGGTCAGAAATTTAAAATTAATAAAAATTATTTAACAAATTTTCTAGAAGGTCAAAAGTATTGGAAAAGGGTAAGAAGTGTTCATTTAAAAAAATGACAGTCTGACCATTATGTCTTTTTTACCATTTGTAGGTGAAGAAAAGAAAAAAGGATGGGAAAAGTCGCCAGAAAGTCACCAAAAGTATTTTTAAAAATTAAAAAAAACCTCAATAAATAAATCAAAAATATTTAACAAAGTCAAATGATCTCCTTCTTCAACTGAAAGTGAACGTCTATTAACTTCTGATTTGTGTTTTGAACCAAATGGATGATAAAAAACGTCTCTAATTTGCATCATTGCGATCTTTAAATAAAATTTTAAATTTAATTGAAAAAAAATAAATTATACAATTATAGCAATTTCTTTTGAACATTCAAATTCAGCTAAATTTGTTCAATTTAATTGAAAAAAATTAAAATTAAAAAAAAACCTGAAGAAATTAAAGCTTTTGCATGCATAGGAGAAAGAGGTAATTCAGCCATTTGAAAACCTAAAGGATTTGTTAAATATCCAACATCATCAATTGCTTTTAAAGCATTTAATATTTGAAGAGAATGGACCATAACAGCAGAAGATGGTCGGGAAAGATAATTAAACCTTAAAAAACAAAAAAAAATTTTTTTAATTTTTTTTTGAAAATTATTTAAAAAAAGTTAAATAAATATATATTTAAGAAATTTAAAAAGGAAGATTCAAAAAATAATCTCTATTAATTTAAATAAAAACAAAAAATTAATATTATATTGCCCCTTCAATTTTTCTGAAGAAAAAAATAAAAATGACAGAATATCCCATTCCGATAAATTAAAAGAAAGGAAAATTATTAAAAAAAAAAATCTCCCTATTTTTATAAATAAAATTATAAATAATAAACCTCAAAACATTTTGAACTCCCAAAGCTTTTAGCCTTAAAATAACTGAAGAAAGATCTCCTCGTTGAATTTCAGGAATTGTGAAATTGTTCAATTTTTGAAATTCTGATTCTGGATAAAGACGAAAACATTGCCCAGGTCTTAAACGACCAGCACGACCTTTTCTTTGTTCAGCTTTTTAAATTAAAAATAATTTTAAAGAATAAAAAAATAGTTAAAAAAAAACCTGAAGATTTTGAACAAGGAACAACAACTAGAGATTCCATTCCAATTTTTGAATCTAAAAAAATTAAATTAAAAATTTTTTTTAATTTTGGGGGTCATGTCTTCTACACGAAGAAGAAAAATATCAAAAAATTTTTTTTAATAAGTTAAAAAATAAATATATACCAAAAACTCGAATCTTAACAAAACCACAATCAATAACTAAATAAAAAATTTTTAAAATTAAAAAATAATTTAAAAAAAAACCATAAACAATTCCAGTTATAGTAACAGATGTTTCTGCTATATTTGTTGTAATAACTGCTTTTCTTGTTTGATATGGTGCTGATTCAAAAGCACGAAATTGTTCTTTTGGAGAAAGTCCTGAAGTTAAATAAACTTTCTAAAATTAAAAAAATTTTCGTGGAATTTAAAAAATACACGTACTTTACATTTTTGCGGCTAGTCCGCAACTTTTATCCGCAAGTCATATCTAAAAATAATTGAAAACTACCTATGTGAATTTTTATGAAAGGAAAAAATGTGTAAAGAAGGAAATTTGACTTTTATGAGAAAAATATAACTTGAGGATAAAATAGTTGCGGACATTTTGCCAATAATTAAAAAGTCCAAACAAATTAAAATAAATAAATAAAAACCTCCATAAAGAGGTAGAACCATCAATTTATCCAAATCTTTAGGCAACGATTTAACACTTGATTCTAATAATCTACAAGCTTTCTCAACTTCATCTTGTCCAGTAAGAAAAGCTAAAATATCCCCTGGTTGTTCTTCCCTATGTAATCTCAAAATTGTATCGACCGTTGTTTGAACATAATCAGGAACTCCTCTAAAAATTAAAAAAATAATTAAAAGAAACCTTTACAAAACAAACACTTTAGTATAAAATATTTTGACAGGAAACATTCGTCCTTCAACAGAAATAATTGTTGCAGTATTCTTGTCAGGGCAATTATTAAAATCTTCGTTTAATTCAAAAAAGTCTCGAAAAAGCTGGGTTAAATAAAAAAATAATATAAAAAACACAAAAATCATTTAAAATAAAAAAAACTTTCGATTTTCTTTTTAAAAACCCCAAAAATTAAAAAAACCTCAGCCTCAATAGTAGCAGAAGAAACAATAATTCGAAGATCATCTCTTATTGCAATAATCTTTCGAAGCAATCCAACAACTAAATCTGTGTTGACAGAACGCTCATGAGCCTCATCGATTATTACAACATTATAGGCCTTTTTAAATTAAAAAAAGTAATGAGACGAAATGTCATCATTTTCTTAAAAAATAAATTAAATAAACCTCTAAAAGTGGATCACTCATTAATTCCCTAAGCAATAGACCATCAGTAACAAACTAAATTAAAAAGTTTAAAAAAATAATTCAATAAAAACCTTTATTTTTGTTTTATCAGAAATACATTCATCAAAACGAACAGCATAACCAACTTCAGAACCCAAAGAACACATCATTTCTTCTGCTACTCTATTAGCTAAAGTTACAGCTGCGACCCTTCTAGGTTGGGTAATACAAATTTTCATTCCATTTTCTGCCCATCCAAACTCTGCGAGATATTGGGGAAGTTGAGTACTTTTGCCTGAACCTGTTTCACCTTTTTTTAAAAATAAAAAACATTATGGAATCAAAATATAATCTTAAAGAAATATAATTAAGAAAAAAATACCTACAACAACAACAGTTTTGTATTTTTCAATTAAATAAAGTAATTGATTTTTATATTTTGAAATTGGAAGGCGTTGACGCTGTTGTTGTATTGAAAGGGCAAGAAAAGGATTGTGATAAATAATTGAAGATGTCTGATCATTTTCCAAATTTAGGCGACCTTCGTCGACAATTGTAGCGGCGGCATCATCATCTTTTTTTTTTAAATTTAAATAAATTTTATTTTTTTAATAAACCTATTGGCCGTAAAAAGTGTGGACGTCCTGTATTGTTATGTTTTTTATTGCCATATCGATGTTCCATTTCTCTTCTGTTAAAAAATTAATCTTTAAAAAATTAGTTAAATAAATGAAAATAAAAAAATAATAATTTCAAGACAAAATGCCATTAAGTGAAAATACGACAAAACGTCAGTGGGTGAAAAATAGCCAAAATGTTAAAAAATTTAATATTATATAAAAATACACACTAGAAAAATCAAATTTCTTTAGCATCATCAAACGCCTTTCGAGCTCTTTTCAATTCTTCACTTAACGAAAGAAGTTCTTTAACACGACCAAATTTCTTCTGATCTCTACGAATTACTTAAAAAAAATAATTTTTTTTGATTAAAAAATTAAATTTTAAAAAATTACAATAGTGAATATCCTCCAAATTAATTCGATTAGGTTTGCCAACTTCCAATGCTTTTCGGCAAACTTCTCTGATATAATCCATTACAATTTGTTCTAAAACTTCTAAAGTATTTTCTGAAGGTTGCTAAAATTGAATAAATATTTTTAGAAAAATTAAAAAAAAAAATGAAAGAAAGAAGATAATAATTTAATAGCTCTTATTTTTATCAGAAAATATTTAGAAAAATATTCCCAAAATTATAACAAATTAATTAATCTTTTTAAAAATTCGAAATTTCGAACTTCTTTAAAATTTCAGAAGAGAAATTCAAAAAATTAGGAAAGAATTTTTTGGGAAGTCTATGCCTTGAAAACAACCCAAATAATTTAAAAAATAAATAAAAACCTTGTCATCACCAAATCCATAAAGCATTGCCCTCAATTCTCTTCTAAAAATATATTTTCTCTCCTCTGGTGTTTTCTTTTTTGCTTCTTCCTCATCTTCTTCTTCAGAATCAAAAAGGCATGATTCATCAATCATTTTTGTCCAATAAAAAAATTTTAAAAAATTAAAAAAATATTAAAATAATTATTAAAAAAAATATTAAGAGTCATTTTACAAACAAAATTTTTTTATTAAATAAAAAAATTTAATTTATTATAAATTAAATTTTAAAATAACTAAAAAAATTGCAAGCTAACTATTAAAAAAATTATTAATTAATTATTTAATACTTCTTTAAAAATCATCAGTACATTCAATATTGTAAGGTTTCATTTTTTCGAATGCTGTCTCCAAAAGTTTCACTGTTATATCAAGATGTTTGTCTTCAAAAATCAGAGCAGGACGGAATCTAAATTTTAAAAAAATTAAAAAAAAAATTTTTTTAAATTAATTCGACATTTTATCAAAATTTCTTTAATTGGACATTTCGAGTATTTAACATTTTGAAAAATACAAAAGTTAAAAAATTAAAAAAACCTAATAGTAGAATTACCACAACCACCAATATGTAATCCCAAATTAATCGCAGTGTCCAAAAACAAATCTCGAGTTGATGCATTAGGCATATCAAAAGAACACATAGTGCCTAGTCCACGAGCATTTTTAGTCTTTTTTAATTTAATAAAATTTAAAAAATAAAAAAAAAACCAAATTTGGGCAGCCTTCAAATTTTTTTAATTCTGACAAAAGAGAATTTCCAATATTTTTTGCCTTTTTGACAAGTTGATCACGTTGAATTATTTCAACAATTTTTTCTAAAAGTAACAATTTTGTTGGTTCACCCATCCATCTGACAAAATTTAAAATTAAAAAAAATATTTTTTTTTTTAATATTACGTATTGTAAATTCGATAAGGCTAAAAAAAAATAAATTTAAAAATTAAAAAATAAATAAAAAATAACCTCATTAACTCTTAAAGAGTCTTTATAATAATAACCTCCAGTCAACAATTTTTTTGAAAATGTAACAAAATCGGGGGGAGCTAAAAATTAAAATATAAAAAAAAACCTAAAAAATATTTAAAAAAAATTTACAAGGCAATTTCCACTGTTCATGTGCCCAAAATGTCCCACATATTCCACCGCCTGTTTGTACTTCATCCACAATAAAATAAACTCCTTTTTCTTCACAAATTTTTTGAAGAGAACGGAAGAATGCGGGAGAAGCATGATGATCTCCTCCCTCGCCTAAAATAAAAATTAATTTATTTTTTATAATATTTTAAATTTTATGAATGGGCCAAAATTTAAATAATTTTCAAAAATTTGGTAAAGAAATTTTTTAATTAATTTATTAATTAAAATAAAGGCTTTTTCGCTCAAAAATCTAAAAAAAGTATAGTCCAGATTTTTGAAATATTTAAAATTTTATAACATATTTAAAAAAATCAAATAAATTTTAGCCTAAAATCTGGCCCATACTCTTGAGATTTTTGGACAAAAAAAATTTAAATTTTTGACAAAACAAAAAAAATATCTTATTTTTAATGTAAAAATGTCTTTTCTCAATTAATAAAATTTAGAAAAAAAATTTACATTGAATTGGCTCAACAATCAAAGCAGCAACTTCGGTGCCTTTGCGTTTGCCTTCCTCGATTAATTCAATAACTTCTCCCAAACATTCTAAAAAATTTTATAAATTTAATAAAATATAATTTAAAAATTAAAAGAATACTTTTGTCCTGTTCATCATTATATTTTTTATTTTCTTCCAATGGATATAAATAACGAGGAAAATTGGCTACTGGCCATTTAAATGCCTAAAGTTAATAAAATTAATAAAAATTATTAAAAAAAAATAAAATTAACCGGAATGTCAACTTTGTGAATAGCTTTGGAACTAAAAAAAAATATTTTTTTTTTAATTTAATTTTTATAATAAAAAATACCGAGTTATGCTTAACATTCCAAGCGAACGTCCATGAAATGAGCCATTAAAACCTGAGAAAATTATTTGGAATATTGAGTAAAAAAAGTTGAGGGTAAATATCGGAATTCTGAATTAAAATCAGAATTTTTATTAAATTCTGAAAATAATAAAAAATTACCAAGAACACTCAAATTAGGAGTTCCAGTCAATTCATTATTCATACAACTATCCATATCTTCTTTTGTTGGAATCTTTCCTCCTCTTTTACGTGTTTGATAATGAATAAAAGCTGTTTTTATAGCATTTTCATTTGCAGAAGTTCCACAAAGCATTGCCTGAACATGTGAAAGTCCTTGAGGAGCAACTTTACCCAAAGAATTTTTTAAAAGTTCAACAAAATCAGTTCTTGGATATCCTCCCAGTGCTGGTCTACTTACTGAACAGGTCTTAAAAAATAAAGATTTTTGTGTTTCTAAAAAGTCCGATGTAAAAGAAAATTTTTAAAATTAAAAATTAACCAGAAAACGATTTTCTTTTGCAATTTCAATCAATTCTGGATGATTATATCCAAGCGGAAGAGAAGAAATTTGTGTAAAAACATCCTAAAAATATTTATAAAAATAACTAAAAAAATAATACCAATAAATTATTGCCATCAGCATCAACTAAATAATTTCCAAAAGATTTTTCATAATCTGCAAAAAATTTGACTGATGTTGCTTGCTAAAATTAATTAATAAAAAAATAAAATTTATTTAATAAAATACATGAACAGTTTCCATTTGTTCGCGAAGTTTTTTACTTTCAGGTCCAGGAATTTGTGTACGCATAAAAGGTCCATTTGGTTCAGAAGTAGGCAAAGAAGACAAATAACGATGAAAAACTAAAAAATGAAAGGAAATAAAAAATTAAAAAAAAGAAAACCTCGGTTTAGGCAAACAATTCCTTTTCTTGACTGCATCTTTTTTTAATTAAAAAAATCTATTTTAAATTTTTAAAATTTAATAAATATTAAAGAGAAGATAAAAACTTTAAAATAAATTAAAAAGTAGAAAAGAAAAAAAATAAAATTTATAACAAGAAAAATAAAAAAAATATTATTAAAATAAACAACACATTTTTATGTGATACTTTATCGATTTTTCACCCAAAAAAGTAAACAAAATATTAGATAAAGTGAAAAAAAATAAACATTTTTTTATATTTCTATAATTTTTATTTTTTATTAAATATTTTCAATAATTAAAAAAACTCAACAAAAAAATTAAAAAAAAATTTCAAAAATTATTTTAAAAAATCAATAAGCTTCCTCCAATTTATAAAAAAATTTAAAATTTCTTTAAAATTTTTAGTCAAGATTTAATTCATCAGAAAAATAACTTTTAAGATTTTTCCCGTTTACAGCAAATTTTTGAGCAGATTTAATAACATCTTCGTGTGAGAGCTGTACATTATTTACCAATTGCCTTAATTTAAAAAATAAAAATATTAAAAAAAACCTCTCAAAAAGAACATACATATCTATATTATTTATTATATTTTTAGCAGCATCTCTATATTTTGCCAAACAAGCATGTCTTACAATTTCTTTCAAATCGGAACCACTCATCCCATCTGTTGAATTTGCTACTTTTTTATAATCAAAATCATTTGTCAAATTTTCACATTTAAGTAATACTTTAATAATTTCTTCACGTTTAACTAGATCTAAAATTTATTTATTTTTAATTTGAAAATGACATTTTATTTAAAATAAACCTGGTTTTGGAACATTTAATCTAAAAGGAAGACGTCGTAAAACTGCAGAATCCAAATCTTCCGGACGATTTGTTGCACCAATAATTATGACAGAATTAACAGATAGTGCAAAACCATCCCATAAGGCCATGAATTGAGTTTTCATAACTGCTGTTGCTTCATGGTCGTTACGTGAACGAAAACGAAGAACAGAATCTAAACAATAAAAGATGAGTAAATTTGTTTTTTATATAAAAAATACCAATTTCGTCGATAAATACGATGCAAGGCTGGATTTTCTGACACTTAAATAATTAAAAAAAATTAAATACTTAAAAATAGAAAGATAAATAGAGCAAATTTATTAAAATACAAATTTTGGCTAACAGACGGAATCGAACCTAGACCATTCAAAATCGAAAACCTAACTGGTTATCCACTATACCACACAACGCATTCAGTAAAAATTAAAAATAGCCATTTTATTGTAAATAAAATTATACCAAAGTAAATAAAGCTTTCGTAAGTTTTGATGTTTCTCCATACCACATATCTGAATAAATTTAAAATAGAAAACAAATTTAAAAGAATTCAAACCATTTAAAATAGATATATCAAAATTGAGAAAGTTAGCCTTTGCTTTTTTAGCAATTGCACGAGCAATTAAAGTCTTTCCACAACCAGGAGGTCCATGAAGTAAAATACCTTTGAATATCCATTAAATATAAAATTTTGATTTAAATAAACCTTTTGGAGGGCCATAATAAGCTGAAGGTATAGTAATATTAGAAGCTTGAATAAGTAGTGGAAAGATTACATCATCTTCAATTTGAGCTAATATTTCGGAACAACCTCCAATATCTTCCATATCAACACCAGCTTCTGGTAAAACTAAAATGATAAAAATTACTTTAATGTAAAAGTTCATTTAATGGTGAGGAAAAAAGTGGTCCAAAATCTGCTGTTTTCCCAAGTGAAAATGCTATAAAAATCCAAAGATTTTACAATTCCTACGCCTGGAATTATCCAACAAAAGTAGAAAAATATCAAAAAATAAATAAAATAAACCTATTTGAGTTGCCAAACGTAATTCATGTTCATTTAATTCTTCTCTAGGTTCTAGCTTCAGCAATGACTTCAATTCTTCAACTCTCCTTTTTGCTTCTTTTTTTCTGTCACGATTTGGATCAAGAATGGTAATAACTTTGAGTGTAACATAACCAGCTATTCCTGCAGATAATAATGTTGCAATAGACTTTATTATTGCAGAAGTGACTTTATCACTTGGAGGATTCATCTAAATTAAAAAATTGAACAAATCGAAAGTCAGAGGTCAAAAATTTTGGAAACTTTCAAGAAAAAACGATGTATCTCGCAAGTTCAATCAACCTTGGTCTTGAAATTCAAATTCAAAGAACAAGATATTTAAAATATAATTGTTTTTAATACTTTATAAAAAATCAAACTAGAGAATAATCATTTATTTATGTAAATTAAAAAAATTATATTTAAGAGGAGTAAAAATTTTAGAAAAATTTAAAATAAAATTTAAAAATAATTAGCAAACTGAAACACATAAAGTTAACCAAAAAATACTCAAATAAATTACTTTAAAGAACAAAAATTTTTTCATGTTTTAATAGCTTTTAAAATTATTTTTTAAGTGCTTTAATCTTCATCTTCATCAACGTCGATAAGTTCCAATTCCAAATCATCGTCAGCAGCAATAAGTGGCTCTAATTGACCATTAACGAGTTGTTCACCACCATTAAGAAGTAATTGACCATTAGGTATTCCTTGTTGAACTCCAACTGGAGGACCAGGCTGAATAGGTTCTTGTTGCCGCGGAAGCTCAATTATATTTACACGATTCCTAATCTAAAAAATAAAATTGGTAGGGAGCAAATAACCTTCTGTTCAAATACCACCAGACACTAGAGTAAATTTCAACGACAACTCATGAATCAAAAAACACACATAACTTATTTTATAGCATATTAAAATGATCCTATTGACTTTACAGCCTACTGCCAATGTTTCTTGGTTATTATTTTAACATAACTCCTATATACGTTAAGTATTAAATGAAATGAATTGTTTTTGAAATTTCCTGTAGTGTCCGATTTTGGTCGGAATATGTTTCGTCCTGACACTAAATAAACAGCCATATAAAAACTAATAGTTACTTCAATTATTTGACCATTTAATATACGTGTGGCTTCTTCTTGAGTATTACAACGCCCTGTTTGCAAATCCAAACGATACCCCATACGATCAAGGATAATGTTTGCAGTATCAATTCGCCTATTCGCAGCATTGATACGATAAGTAGAATCAGCAAAGTTGTTGTTAATTACAGTGGCGGTTGCATCACAATTGGCAATATGTGTAGATAATTGTTGTTTCATCTCATTTATTGATAGATCAATAGCAGACTGTTTTTCTTCCAATGATTTTTTAAAATCAGACAGTTGTTCTTCCCATGATTTTTTAAAATCAGACAGTTGTTCTTCCCATGATTTTTTAAAATCAGACAGTTGTTCTTCCCATGATTTTTTAATAGCAAGTAGTTTTGTATCCAAAACTTTTTCAACAACTTTTTCGATAATTTGCTCAAAATCTTTACTCTTCATAAATTTTTCCAGCACTTGTTCAATCATTTTCTCAAGATCTTTAGAATCCATTATTTTATTATTTTTCTAAAAAATTTAAAATTAAAAAAGAAATTAGTTATATTTAAATTTATGATTTATATTAAGAGAATATTCATAAATTTCGTGAATATTCAGTAAGGGTATACACTATATACTTAGATTAAAAAATGGAGAATTAAACACACAAATAAAGATGCTAATATCCTAACAGTTTACTTATAGGTTAAAAATAAACGGCACTAGACTAAGAAATTATATAAAATTGCAGTAATAATACGCATAATAATCAATAGTTAATATAAGTTCTCTTTGTGGTCATCAAAACAACTCATCACAAGCGCTTCAGCACATAATTTGAATCAAAAAATGTGCTATTTATTTTTTCATTTAGCCATTAGACAAAAATCTCAAATTATTTAACAAACCTTAACTCCATTAAAGTAGAAAGGTGCAAGACTTTTTTGTTTCAATCTCTTCTTCTTGCACAACTTCAACAATTTCGATAAATTGTTCGGTATTTTCAAATCAATTTGACTCATACTTGCAGAAAATTTTCCATTAAGTGAATTCCCTTCACCAAAAACATCGTGCAACTGAACACGATCATAAACCTCAGAAGAAGTCAAACAACGCTAAATTTTAAATAATCTTAGTTGTCAATAGTTTTAAAAAAATACGGATTTAACAAGTGCTTCCCATCTTGAAACAGTCAAAATCTTCTCATTTGCCGATTCAGATTTGATATAATAGCCAATTAAATAAAGATACATCAACACAGGATCGTTTGAAAATTTCATAAATCCAGCCCAGTGACTTTGAAAAAAATTAAAAATTTAAACCTAAACTCAGAAAAAACCCGTCATTGTCTTTCTCCAATTTGAGAGCTTTACGAGCATCCCACGATCCAAGTTTTTTGCTTGAACCTGTCACAAAAACATGTTGACCATCGAAAATGTCAAAAGGAACAGAAACGGAAAAATTAACAGTAATCATTTACTGTCTTGAATGAGCTAAAAAAAAGTTTTATTAAAATCAGTTGAAAAAAAACAAGTGTAAAAAGTATTTTAAATGAAAACAACATTATATGTCTTTTAATAAAATTAAAATTCATTTTATCATTCAAAAATAACAATTTAAAAATAATAAATTAACGAATAGCAGAAACACGCCAAACACGAATTAAATTATCTGTAGATCCAACGAAAAAAGTTTGACGATCAACTGACAAAGCAAGAGATGTACACTACGGAGGTGATCTCTTCTAATTTGTTGGTATACTTGTAATATCAAGTTTTAACTCATCCACATCAGGGAAAATGATAAAGCATTTATCACATCATTCCCTTTCAATATATAAAGATATCCTCATTGCTCTAGAATTTAAAAGAAAAAATATTAAATGATCAAATAAAAAATTTGTAGTAAAAACTAAAGACCGTATGACTCCTCTTTCAATGTTTTGAAAAATAAAGCTTTAATCTCTACAACCTTTGCAAAAATTATAATAAAATAAATTAGAAACAAAGAAACAAACTCAGCCTCATGAAGTATAAAAAAGCATCAAGAGAAACATAGAGTGTGCTAATATGGTTCATCTTCAAACAGAATGAACCTGTCTCAATCAACAGAAATTTTGTCAACCAGTTCCTCCTCTAATTTTTCAAAAATCCGCCATTAAAATGAAGTAAAAACAGCGAAAGAATTTGTTAGTGTAGAGACACTAGAGATAAATAAAACGCCCGACTAGTCGCAGGCCGATTTGTCGCGAAATAGTAGTTAACCAAAGAGAATTAGAGATAAAGAGAAGAGATTGCTTGCGGAAAATCAGCGATTAGTTGAGAAAACCATTAAGTATTAAAATGTCGCTTTACAAAAATGTCAGGACACGTCGGAATAAAAATCTTAATAGAGTTTTTGGTTTATCAAACTTTTATTTTAATTTTTTTTTGTTTTTTACTTTAATTTTTAAATTTTTAGCAACTTTTTTAGATTCATTTTATTTTATAATGACAGACCCTTATGGATATTTTCATGAAAATGAAAAGAATTCACCAACAAATAGTAATTGGTATACAAGTCCACCACCACCACCGCCTCCTCAAAATGTTGGACAACCAGTAAACAATGTTGGAAATTGGGATGCTTCAACTCAAAATGGTTTGTTTTTTTTAATTTTAATTATTTAGATTAGGTCAAGATAATTTTAAAAGTGTCCGTTGTTCAATAATTTAATTAATCTTCAGATTTTTTATCAGAACCTTGGAGAGGTTCTCCTTCACCACCAAATGTCTATCCTTATCCAAACTATTCAAATCAAAACCAACAAATACCGAATATGTTTGTTCCATCAATTCCAGCAGAACAAGGTTTTCTTTTAACTTTTATAAAATTAAAAAAATAAATTTTGAGCCTCTTTTGCCACTGAAGAAAATTTTGAAAATGAGCCTCCATTGTTAGAAGAATTAGGTATTAATTTTGAACATATAAGACTGAAAACGCTTGCCGTGTTGAATCCGTTGGGAACAGCAAAGGAAGAAGTAAGACAATTTTTAAAAATATTTTTATTTATTTTTTTGAGGTAATTGAGGATCAAGACCTTGCAGGTCCCTTAGTTTTTTGTCTTTTATTTGGCGCTTCTCTACTTTTACATGGAAAGGTTTACTTTTTTAAAGAAAAAAGTGTTCAAAAAGATTTTTTAAAGTTACATTTTGGACATATTTATGGAATTGGATTAGTTGGATGTACTGGAATGTATTCTCTTTTAAATTTAATGGCACAAGGAGAGAAGACTATAACATTTACAAATACTGCAAGTGTTTTGGGTTATTGCCTTTTGCCAATGTCACTGCTTTCTTTAATTGCTGCTGTTCTTTCTTTACAGGTTTAAACATTTTTCTCTAATAAAGACAAATTTATTTATTATAAAAATTGCACATCAGGGTTGATTCGAGTTGAGGGTGTCAGGTTTGCCTGAAACTCCTCGTATCGGATTCAGGTTAACCAGAACAACCCTATGTGTTCTAGTACATCTGAGTCTGAGAATTAAAAAAAGTTTATTTGGGTCTGAATTTTATTATTGGTACATTTGAGTCTTAGAAATTTAACGGGGGATACATTAGAGTTTCTATTATTTAACTTGAGTACGTTTAGTCTAATTGTAAGATTACTTTTGTTTTTATGTATATTTGAGTCTGAGATTATTTAATTTTTTTCAGGGTTTAATAGGTTATATATTTGTTACATTAGCAATATTATGGAGTGGTTCTTCTTCTTCAAAACTTTTTTCGATTGCTCTATCAATGAATGGTTTTTATTTTATTTAATATTTTTTTTAAATTTTATTTTAATTTAGGTCAAAGATTATTAATTGCATACCCTTGTATTTTACTTTATTCTGTTTTTGCTCTTCTAGCGATATTCTGAGAAAGAAAAAAAAATTTTTTGATTCTAAAATTTATTTATTTTTATTTAAATTGTGTTAAAATTGTTTAATAATAAAAATGACGGATTTTTTTGAAGTTGACAAAATGTCCAATTTTATGTTATTTACCATTTTGAAATATTTTTATTTAATTAATTTTAAGCAATTTTTCTTTAGAAATGTTGAGTAAAGATCAATTAAAAATTGTTGGTAAAAAAGAGGAAGAAAGGAATGATGAAACATGGACAATACATCCAACACCTGGAATTTGTGTTAAATTTAGAGAGGTTTTTTTATTTATTTTTTAAATTAAATATAGGGGGAGAGTAATGTCTGTGTTACTTAATTCATTTAATATTTCTGACTTGCAAATGTTTTAGTTTCGTTATATTTTTGCGGATTAATTATATTTACGGACATTTTTGTTATTGGACATTTTGTCCAATTATTTTAATTATTCATAAAAAACGACAAAAACTAAAATATTAAATATTTTCTAAACGTGAGGAATCCTATACCTTTAGACTTTTCAATTATTTAATTTTTAATAAAAAAATAAATTTCACAGACTAAATATCCTTCAACATCAATAATAATAGAAAAACCTCCATCAGACAAATTTTTTATAAATTTGGCCCATTGTATAGAAATGCCTTTTCCTCCAAAAGAATTATGGAAAGATGAAGAATTAATTGCCAAAATGTTAGAAAATGATAAAAATTCTTTTAAAATACCTTTATCTGTTGGAGAATTGGAAAAAGTAGAGGATCATAATGGAATATTTTCTTCAAAGGTTTTTTTTTAATTTTAAAATTATTTTAAAATTAATTATTAAGGTTGATGTAATAGTAAATTCAGAATTTTATGATAAATGCATTGACCAATCTGAATTTTTTAGGCAAATAACTCTTGCAGTGATTTGTGAAAAAATTAAGGTTTTTTAAATTTTTTTAATTGAAAAAAATTTTTTTGGACAAAATGGGAGGAATGGAAAAAAGATTTTTTACGTTTTGCATTTCATTATTTGACAGATTCAAATATTTTTTAAAAAAATTTTCAAAATTCCGAGGTTTTTTTCAAAATAAAAATATGCGGACAATTTTCTATTTTTGCGGACAATTTTATTTTTTTGCGGACAAATAAAAAAATAATTTTTTTATTTTTTAAAGGAAAATTATTCAATACACATAGATCTGTCCAAACAAATAATTTTAAAAAATAAAAAATATATTGGAGAATTAAATATTTGTCAAATTAATAAAAGACCGTTAAATTCAATTATTGATAATTCAAATAAAAATAAAAAAATATTAATTAAAGAAGAAAATAATTTATTATTTGATATTGATGATATTGAAGAAACTAAACAAATTAAACCTAGAAATTTTAAAGTACAAATTTTAGATGGTGAAATTATGGAAATTAAAATTAAAGTAAAAGATAAAGATGGACTGCTTGTACATGACAGGGAAAGGTTTGTATTTTAGTATTTTTAAAGAGAAATTTTCGACCATTTGAGTCTAGAAAATATTTTTTGACAATTTGAGAAAACATTCCAGACCTTTTGAGTCTAGAAAATATTTTAGACCATTTGAGTCTGGAAAATATTTTCGACCAGTTGAGTCTGAAAAATATTTTTTGACATTTGAGTCTGAAATTTTTGACTTTTTGAGTCTTGCAAAAATTTTTTTTTAATTTTTAGAATTACATTAAAAATGAATGATGACAGAATTGTTGTTTTACTTGATTCTTCTAGTACAGTTGCCGATTTTTTTCTACCTTTTCGGATTATAATAGACGAAACTACCAACTGTGAATTTAACCCTAACTCATCTACAATATTTATTGAATGCAAAGTTGATTTTGAATAAATTAATTTTTTGACCATTAGAGTCTGGGAATATTTTTTGACCATTTGAGTCTAGGAAATTTTTTTGACCGTTAGAGTATGGGAATATTTTTGGTCATTTGAGTCTGATTATTTTTGACCATTTGAGTCTGATAAAGTTTTAAATTTATTCATAAAAAAGCTAAAAACAAATTCAACAAAAAAATCAAAATTATTCACTATTACTATTTTCTTTTTCTTCTTTATTTTTATTATTAATACTTTCTAACTTTTTCTTAATAAATTTAAATAATTCTTCACTATCAAATTCAGCATCTTCTACACTTTTATATTTTTCATTGCCAAATATTTCGTGAATATCTGGACTCATTGGATTTAAATATTTTTTTGAAATTTTTAAATGAAATAAAAAGTAGATTAAAGCAAAATTTATTCCATCGACCGCTAAAAAAAGAAAAAAATATTTTTAAAAAAATATAAAATTTATTTTTGTCCGCAAAAGTTTTTTTTTAATCCGCAAGTTTATTTTCTGTAATACTGTCTTTTGTGTTTAAAAAAATTAAAATAAATAAACAAAGATTTTTATTTATTTATTTAGTAAATATTTTTTCTTAAAACTAGACTAGGTTCTTTTTTGCGGACATATTTTTGCGGACATTTTTTTTTGCGGACAAAAAATTTTTTAATTAAAAAAATTTTTTTTATTTTTTTAAATTAAATACAGTATCCAAAAATTATTTTAAACAAAAATAATTATTTTAAAATTAATCCTGCCCATTCAAATAAATAAATAATTTTATTACCTCCCTGAAATCTCTTCCAATGCCAGCCTATACCTCCAAACACAAGTGTCATTCTATCCTAAATTAAATTTAAAAAAATATTTAATTTAAATTAATAAATACTAACATATGCTAAAATGTCTTTATCGGTTCGAATTTCATAACATCTGAAAAAAAATTTTTTTTTTAATTTAATAAAGAAAATTAAGTCGAAAATAACCTGTTTATAAGCTTTTCTTTTGTATAATCATTATAAAAGAGTGAAACGGCCATTAAAAGGGGCGAAGAAATTATCCCACCAATTAAAATCCTTCCCTGAAAAATTTAAAATAAAAATAAATGTGAGACTCTAATGACCCTTTTAAAAGAGGAAAATTAGAAAAAGGGGACAATTGAGTCAAAATAAAAATTAAACAGATTTTGGGTTTTGATTAGAAAAAAGTTAATTAAATAATATAAAATAATTAATAAATAAATTTAAAAAAAACAAACAAACTTGTAAACGTCTGCAAGCGGCAATTATTATTTTATCTGTATTATTAGTGTAATCTTTAGGTTTCAACTTTTTATACAAATAATTGCTATAAATTGGTCTCACAAAATATCCTAAATTTTATAATTATTAGTAGGGTCTCCAAAAATATTGACGAAAAAGTGGCAAAATATTGAAAAAATTTAAATAAATATTGATGAAAAAATCTCAAAATATTGATAGAAATATTGAAAAATCAGTGAAATATTGACAAATATTGACAAAATTTTTGACACTTTGTCATATTTTATCCTTGGTGACATTTTGTCACATCTTTCATTAGTGACAATTTGTCATATTTTGTCCTTGGTGACATTTTCTAATAGTAGAAAATACACAGAACCACAGAAAATAACAAACAGAAATTCTTTGGCTCTGTGGAAAAAACAATAAGTATGTGGATTTTCCCCAGAATTTTATTCCCACAGATTCTGATAAAGTTTTCCGCAGATTCCGAGGTGCTTGTTCAGAATCTGCGAGTACCCAGGATATGATTTCCTAGAATTTTATTGAAACAGATTTTCCCAAGATTATGTGCTCAGAATCCAAAATCTGGGGGTAAGATAGTCCCTTGTTGAATAAACGTTCTTTCCATCTATTCGATTAATCCATTCACGAAACCAGGATATTTTTGATTTAGTTGGGGCCATTCTTTTTTATGCTGATTTTTAAATTTTAGTTCTCTAAAAATGTAAAAAATAGTTAAATAGCGTTGAAAAAATAAAAAAATAGAAAGAAAAAGCGAATTTTTGACAAAAAGTCCAAAATATTGATGAAATATTGACAAAATAGTGAAATATTGACAAATATTGAAAATATTGAAATCAAAAACCATCCTAGAAGCTTCAAACTATGCTAAAAATGTGTTTTTCGTGCATTTCATGCTTCCATTAATTCGCAAAAAAAATATTGATTTCAATATTTTTGGAGACCCTAATTATTAGTTTTATTTTAATATATTTTTTAAAATATAAAAAAGGTTATTATAGAAGTCCCTGGCTTTTATTTTCAAAAAAAGAATGCCCAGAAATAATAATATAATATCACTGTTTAAATGAATAAAATAAAATTTCGATAAGTTGCTTAGTGGTGTAGTGGTTCGGAGCTAAGTTGGCTACTCTAGTGGGTGATGGTTCGAATCCAACTGGAGGATTTATGTTTAATTTAATTAAAAAAAAAATTTTTTAACTATAAATTTAAAGTAAAAACGTAAAAGAAAATTTTTTACCTACAAAGGAAGAAATTTGCAAGCTTTTAATTACCGAGTAAATGAAATATTCAGTATATGGACATCTTGAAATTAAAATATTTTTAAACCAAATTTAAAAAAATAAAACTTTATTGTAGCAAGCTCCTTAGTTGTGAATTTTTCCATGCCGCTATAAACAAAGTTATTAAACCATGCTAAAAAATAAAGAAAAAGAAAAATAATAAAAAATTAAATTAACCTCCAAATCCCACTGTCCATTCTGGATCAGGCCAACCACCTGAGCAACTCATTTTATTCTTTTTCTTTTATTAAAAAAATAAAAAATGTACATAAAAATAATTTTACTAAAACAAAATAGTTAATTAATAAAAAAAGAAAAAAATTTTTAAATAAATTTATCACGGGGGTTTTTTTAAATTTTCTTCTTTTGGCAAAAATATATTTATATAAATATACAATAAATAATATTAATTAATTAATTTAAAAAATTTATTTCATTTCTTTCAGCTAAGTTCAAAACCAGTTTCTGCATGAATTGCATATCTAAGTTTTTCCAATAAAATTTGTTTTTTTGTATAATTTGGAAGCTAAAAAATTAAAACTTACTATTTAATAAAATAAACTTGAAGTATATTAGTTAGTGGTGTAGTGGTTCAGTGTTATTTTTCCTATCTAGTTGGGGAAGGTTCGAATCCAACTCACGGATTTATTTTATTTTAACCTCAAAATAATTTTTTTTGGACAAAATTTTGTCTTAGGACCCCCAAAAATAAAAAAAATATTGTTTAAAAAACCTTTAATAAATTAAAACAAGTTGAAGCAGTCGGAAGACGTTCATTTGTTGGTTGTTTTCTTTTATTTATTGCTAAAAATCCTCTAATAACAGAACCAAAAGTATCACCATGATCTAAATCATCACAAGTCTCTACACAACGAATAGAAAATGGTGGTTCTAAAAAAGCAAATCCGAGAAGTGGTGGGCGTGAACAACTGGTGACGAACTTTAATTAAATATTATAATGTAAAAATCATAACAACTTTAATTTTCAACATTTAAAAGATTCACCAATTTTTTTTTAATTATAAAATAAATTAATTAATAATAAAAAAACCTTGAGAAATAAATGTCTTTCTTCACAAGTAAAATCATTTTGAATAATAGACCAAAACCATCTTATAAGCCTGTGATTGCTATGAAAACCACCATAATATTGAACATGTTTTTTAAGGTCATCCAAATCAATATCACTTTTTAATTTTATAATTAAAAAAAATTAAAAAAAAACCTTAATTGCCCAGAAATTAAAAATTGAAGTTCATGAGTATTAAACAAAGATAACCATTTATTTTCTATAATAGAACGAAATCCATTAACAAAACTAACCGTTTGATTTTTTATTTGTTTAATAACTCGGTAATGTGAATAAAGATGAAGATAAGAAATTCTTTAAAAGTTAATTTATTTTAAAATTAAATTTATTTAAATTAAATTTACTTATTTTCATTATTTACTTTTAATTCACGTCCACCAGGCAGTAATTCATGGGTATAAATCTAAAAAAGTTAAAAATAAACTAATAATTTGGACAAAATAATAAAAAGAGAAGAGAGGAAAAATTATAGTTCTTTACGTAATTTAATTGGCTTAAGTATAATGGCGAGATGGCCGAGCGGTCTAAGGCGCAGGTTTAAGGCACCTGTCCATTCGTGGGCGTGGGTTCGAATCCCACTCTCGTCATAATTTTTTAAAATTTTTTATATTATTAAATTAAATATATCAAATGACGAAAATTCTTTTTTATGCTTCACTTAATTTTATAATTAACATTTTATTTTTTTAAATTAAAAAAAGTGGAAATGTAGGAGAAAATTTGAATTTTTTTATTAAAAAATGAGAAAAATTAAAAAAAATTAAAAAAAACCTTGTCCAAAAATTTTTCTTGAAAAGAAAATGTCAACGCCAAATCTTCAACTTCATTATTATAGTGTTTTACAAAAGTTAAATTTTTATAAAGTAAAGGATCTAAATTAGCTAATTCATCAAATGGATATAATTGTTTATTTAATATCGAAGAGAGTAGAATTGTAGATAATTGTATATCTATACAAATACCTGTGTAAATTATTAAAAATAAATAAAATTGTTATTTTAAAATTTAGAATTTTTCTCCCTTCTTCTATATTTATTAATTTAATAAAATTTAATTGGTACTTGTTCGTTATCCCTACCAACTTTTTACGGACAAATTTATTTATTTATATAAGCAACCAATAAAAAAAATCACTTCAACGCCCAAAATTTTCTCCAAACAAGCATAATTTCTTCAAAAACGTTAACAAATGAAAGTTTCGTATTGCTGAACCAGTTATCACTGCGAACACCAAGCTGTTGATGACATTTATCACATTTGCCAAACTGGACGTTGTTTGTGATAAAGTTTCATTTCGTCTCCATTACGACAAACTCTCGTTTTATGTAGAAGACCACTACCTTGATTCGATGGCAACTTTTTCAGTTGTTGGCAAATCCCAAAGAATAATAATCAAATATAAAATGATAGACTGAACTAAAAAATAACAAATAAAAAAAATAAAATTTAAGAATAGAAAATAATAGAATGTTCTTTTTTATTATCCAAGTTGTCTATTTATATATAAATATTTGTCCGTAAAAACTTGTCCGCAAAAAGTGGGTAGGGAAAACGGACAAGTACCGTCTAATTATTCTTTTTGATCAATTTTAAATTTTTACTTAATTTATTTAAATTCGGGGACGAAATCCACTTAACCAAAGAGAAGATACATACCTTCATATATTGCTTTACCTAATAAACAACCAATAAATTTAAATAATTCCAAATGATTTTCTTCTTGAAGTAAATTTGAAGTTGGGGAAGGATATATTTGTTTATTTGTTGTGTACTAAATTAAAATATTTTTAATTAAAAATAAAAATTAAATTTTGACTTAAATAAAATATTTTTATTTCCAAAATATTTATTAAAAAAATTTATTTTTAATTTTTTTTAATGTCTCTGATTGATACTATTTTTAATACAATTAATAAAATTAAAAAAACCTTGAATAAATTAAGCTCTGGAACAAAAACTTTTTTCAAAATTTGTTCTAAAAATTCTTTAAAAACCTTAAAAAAAAATTATTTAATTTTTTTTTAATTTTAATTAATTAAGAAAACCCCATCTTGGTCAATTCCAGCTTCATCCAATCCTTGTTGATTAATAAATTTAACTCTAATTATTCCTTTTAATGTTTGAGTTGATATTTTTCCTAATTGGCGATAACCTGAAAATTTAAATTAAAAAAAATTTTATTTTTGCGGACATTTTTTGCGGACAAAAAATTTTGTCCGCAAAAAAAAATTTAAAAAAAATAAAAAAACCATCTTCAATTATTCTAGATCGTTCAACAGTAATAATTGTATTATTAGAATTAGAAAAGGATTCCTTATCCTTTTGAATAAATTTACGAAAAAGAAAAATACGTTCACGAAGCTGAAAAAAAAATTTAAAAATTTTTTTTTTTAATTTAACCCAACAGAAAATATTCTCAAAAATTAAAAAATAATTTAAAAAAATCACAAACCGTAATTATATGAGGCATTTTTTCAATTAAAATTTTTGCTCTTTTTTCGTTTCTCTCAAATTCTGAAATTAAAGATTTTGAATTTATATTTGAAATTGTCCAAAAATTTTTAAAATTATTGGTAAATTGTCTTCTACAATCACGATTAAATAAAATATTTAATAATTGATAAATACTTGAAAATAATAAAAAAGATTTTTGATTTTCAAAATCTGAAAAAATAAATTATAAAATTCTTGACTAATTTTGAAAAGTTGACATTTTGAAATTTTCAAAATTTGTCGAAATTTTGTCAAATATTAAAAGATAGGTAAAAGTCCATTTCAGAGATCCCGATTAGGGAATTTTTTTTAAACCAATACCGGGAGATTCTACGGAATTAAACCCCGGAAAATCCAAAAAAGCCTGAATTTTAAAATTCCGATATTCAGGATTCCCCCGTTCCTGGCCCTAATAAATAAAAAATAAGTTCTCAGTTTGACAAAAGCTAAAATTTTCGACACTTTGACATTAAATAAAATTTAAATAAAAATTAAAAAAAAAATAAAGAAAACCTATTAACGAATCCCAAATAGCATGAAAACAAAAACGATTAGCAAAATTAGCAATTTGACAAAGCTGTAAAAGAGTAAAAGGTTTTTCATTTTCATACATTTCCTTTTCGTCTAAAATTCTTTAAAAAAATAAAAATTTTAAAAAACTATAAAATAAAACAAACGAAATAAGAGAATAACAAATTTCACCAAAAAGTTGAAGAGGAGAAAAATGGGGAGAAGAGACATTTGGGTCAGTGACCAAATAACCCAAAATAGTTTTATAACCTTCACAATTACTAACATCTGAATTTATATAATTCCAAAGTTTTGTTAGAACAAGAGAATCATTGCGGGACAGACCTAAAGAAGAAAAATTTAAAATTTCCAAAAAAAAAAAAATTAAAAAAAACTTGAAAGAATATCAATCCTCGAATTAAAAAAGGCAAGCAATGCATTTTGATAAAGTTGACAAAAAATTATTGGTGGAGTGAATTGAGGTAGGGGAACAGCTTTAATATTACCAATATTTTCTATTTGTTTTTTTGAACCAAATTTTCCAATAAATTCTTTAAAAATTAAATTTAAAAATAATTTAAAAACAAACTTTGTAAAATTTCTGAAGAAAATTTTTCTGCTGGAAAATTGTCAAAATTTTTGGAATTTTTTCTTTTCAAAGTTTGTTCATTTTTAGATTCATCAAAATTTATAAAAAAATTATTTGAAAGAAATTCAACCATTTCTTTGCTCCAAAGAAGAGATATTTGTTTTATTATTTTTGTAAAGGTCCATTGAAAACTTTTAAAAAAAAATAAAAAAAAATTAATTTTTTAAATAAATTGGTCAAAAATAGTCCAAAATTTAAAAGAATAAATTAAAAAAATAAAATTAAAAAAAAACCTTGAATCAATTCTCTCAGATGTCCACCCCAACAATGGATGATGCCAACAATTACTTTTTTTATTATTATTAACAACTACATGTGCACAATGTTCAAGTATTTTATTTACCAAATAAGCCCAATCGAGTAAACAAATTGACAAGGACTTTAAAAAAAAATTAATTTTTTAAATATATGCAGTCCGCAAATTTTTGTCCGCAATTTTTAATTTTTCTCAAAGAAATTATTAATTAAAAAAATAAATATTATATTTAATATTAAAAATTTCACTTTTATCATTATTATATTTAATTCTAAGAATTTGTTTAATTAATTTATAATAAAAGAAAAAAGATGCCCAGTGCAGGAATCGAACCTGCGTCGTCGCGGCCACAACGCGAAGTACTAACCACTATACTAACTGGGCCGTTAGCTTTCCTTCTTTAAATGATATATGATTGAATTATTTTGCTTAAATTCTATTTTGAAGTGAAAATATTATTAAAAATAAATTATTATAAAATGGCTAAAATAATCAAATAATAAATTTTATTATTTTCTATTTTATATAATGTTAAAATTTTTATCAATTTTTTTATAGGATAATTCCTTTTATGATTATATACAAATATTTATTTATTTATTTATAATCACAAATATTAAATATTTTTTATAATTTTGATTTTTGTTTTCTTTATCTAACAGTAAAATGTATATATATAACAGAATTTTGTAAGAGTGCGATGGGGTGAGCATTTAAAAAATACTTTTGGATGAAGCGCCGGGAGGAATTGAAAATATTTTGGCTTTGAAAGAGTCCTAGCAGGGAAAAGGAGCCTAAAAAGGAGAAAAGATGCAAAAAGGAAAGTTTGCCAATCCCTAATGTTCCACAAAAATTAATAAAATAAAAAAAGTTGCGGACAAAAATTGCGGACTTTTTGGCGAATAATTTTAAAAAATTAAAAGAAAAATAAACCTGTTTAAATAAATTTCCCAAAAAAATTATATTTGCAACCAAATTTAGTGATTCATTTGTTGATAATGAACAAACAGAATTTTCTTCTTCTTGTGATGAAAGCCATTTTATTGAATTTTCAAATAAATGAGAAGATTCAATTAAATTTAAAGTCTAAAATAATTTTTTTTTAATTTTAAAAATATTTTAAAAATTCTTAACAGGTTTAGAAAGCATTTGAGTAATTGTAGGAAGAGTAATAAATTCAATAAATATTTTGTGCAAAATAAAACTGTTGATTGATGAAATTTCAATAAATCTGTTTGAAGAAAGAAATTTTATTTAAATAAATTTATGAGGAAATTAGCAATTGTGTGTTTTGGTCTAGTCGGTAAGGGCTTTGTCTTTGCCCATGGAGGTTGTGGGTTCGAATCCTATTGGAGGAAGGCTTGTTTATTCAGTAAAGAAATGAGCTTATGCAGCTTTAGAAAAAATTCAGAAATTTTTTTTTAATATTTCTTTAAATAAAAACACTAGAATTTTATTAAATAAAATTAAAAAAAACCTGATAGAAATGAAAAATAATTGGTCAATAGTTTTGTCATCCATCAATCTTCTATCTCCTTTTAGGCCGTCATAAATTATTTTCTATAAGATTATTTTTTAGTTTTTAAAATAAAAATAAAAACCTTTAATATATTTAATGAATCTTGTGTTGCTACAGGAGAAAGTGTTTTTGCAAAAAGTGAATTTATTATTGAAATAATTTGTTCCTTTCCTTTTAGAATTGGCCAATTATCTTCTGTACAGTTACAAAAAATGTAAAGTAAAGGAGTCTGTGATGAAATTTTGCGAAAATCGGAAATTTTTGAAACCTTAAAATGACCAATTTTATATAAAAGAAGGACTAATTTAAAAATCAAAAAATTATTTAAAAAATTTAAGGGGCATTTTAAGAAACACGAAATAAATTAAAATAAAAAGAAGGGCATTAAAATGATTTAAAAAAATAAATGTAAACAAACTAACGTCGCATTTGTTGAAATCTTCAATTAATCTTTTGAAAAGTCTAAAAGTAATTTTACATGCAGAATCCATAAGATTAGTAGAAAGATAAAGAGAAGCAAAAGATTTTTGAATTGAAGAACATTTCATTGAAGAAAATAAAATATCGCAAAATAAAGAAATTTCATTATTTTTTGAACAAAAATTATTAGTTAAAAGAGTAGAACCAATTTTTAGCAATTTTATATTTTCACACAATTCACTGCCAAGTTTATTATGAATAAGAATCAATTCATTTCTTAAAAACAACACAAATAAAATTAATTTTATGCGGACAAAACTTGCAGACAAACTACTTGGGAATAAATAAACTCAAGAACTCGAGACATTTTTTTAAATAAATTTATTAATTATTATTTTAAATTGAATAAATTTATATTAAAAAAATCTACAAATTTGTTAGAAAATCAATTTAAACATGAGAAATCTTAATAGAAAAAATTTTGTCCGCAAAAAAAAATAAAAGAAAAAAACAAATTTAAAAAATAAACTAACTTAATAGATTCCTGAAGGCGTTTTCGAACAAGATATCCTTTTGCCAACCTCTGTAGATTAATCAAAACATTTTGATCCATTAAAAAAAAGTTAAATTCTGTAAATAAAACAAGCAAAAATGTTAAAAGAAATTTGATCGTTTTGTTATGAAAAGGGCGCGACAAACTGGTCGTATTTTTTATTTAGGCGCAATTTTTATCTTTGAAAATTTGTGTTTATTAGTTTTTTTGTTTTATTTTTTTTTCGTTTTATTTTTTCTTATTTAATTAAAATATTTCAGATTTGTAAAAATGAGGCAAATGAACTTAAACACATTTTTAATTAAATTAACATCAAAACCTGATAAATCTAACAACAAAAATGAAAGAAATTTTCTTCTTTCAAAAACAACATCTTTACGGCTTTTTTCAGAAATTGAAAATAAGGAGAATAATAATATTCCATCTATTTGTACTAATCAACAAAAAATTGAAAGAAAAATAATTATAAGACTTGATCCAATTAGCCAATTTATTGCTGCTAGAAAAAATGATGAGAATAATAATAATAATGCTGATTCTGAATTAGAAGTTATTAATGAATCGGACAAAAGAGGTTTAAATTTGGAACGAAATGAACGATCGATAATGCAAGCACACGTTTGTTTATTTTTCTTTTAATGGGAGGGGGTCGCTTCAAATTTACAGAGAAGAAACGCTGACATTTTTTGAATTTCTTGAAAGTGTTTGGGTACTTTAGCCTGTGCCTAAAACTAATTTTCAGCCCACAGACTATAACACATAACCTAATAGTTTTTTTAAACGTTATATATTTTTAAAATTCTAACATTTTAGGGTTTTTATTCCAACGCTGCAGTCTGTTTGCCTTGTTGGAAAGATCCTCATAATAATCAACAAACAATTCAACAATTGGAAGCTGAAGAAATTGAATTTTTAATTGATGGAGAATCTCACAATCAGATGAAACAAGGTTTTAAATTTTAAAACAAAACAAAGCTGTCCTTTGTTAGGTTTAAAAGTTTCCAAAAATTCTGATTCGATTGGACAAATTTCAAGAAAACGTAAACGATCTTATTTAATTCCGTCTGATGATGAATCTCTTGACGGTGATTTTTTTAAGCCACAAACTGAGGTTTTATTTTAATTAATTTAAAAAAATATTTTTTAAGGACAATCAATGGATTGTCGAAAAAATTCTTGCTCGGCGTGTTGTAATGGAAAAATCAAAAGAGAGATCTGTTCAATATTTTTTAAAATGGAAAGGTTGGGATTATAAGCATTCTACTTGGGAAATACACTGCGAAGAAAATTCAATGGAAGACTTGGTTAAATTAAAAATTTTTTTAATATTTGAGAAAGGGTCTGTTGAGAGCGCTATCCTTTAAAGTTAACAAAAATTAAATAAAAAATAGGAATAATATCTTTTTAAATGAATTTTAAGCTTAAACGACTAATAAAAAGGATAAGATATCTCAACATTTTTTTGTGAAGGATGGTACTCAAAATTTATGCTCTCAACTGGCCTTATTCTAAAAATTTCAATTAAAATTTTTTTTAGCTCCAAATATTCAACGAACGCGAAACTTGGCGTGAAGCAATTTGTCGAAGAGTTCCAATCAATGAACGAATATATTTTCATAATAATTATATGCTTGGTTCTTTAGTAAATTGTCATCAATGGGAAGACGAAATGAATAATTTAATTAAAAGTTGTTGTAATTCTAAACAAGCCCCAATTTATGTTGAAAATTGGGTTGATGAAGAGGCTAAACCAAAGAAATTTCAGGTTTTTTTTTAACTTTAAATTTACTTTAAAAATATGTACTTTTAATTCTCAAATGTCCGCAAGTTCAACTTTTTGAATTTTTTTTAGAGTTCACAGCCTTATATATACACCAAAAATAATTTATAAAATAATCCCTTATTATTGTTGTGGAAATGTACTCATCTTATATATTTTTAAAAAATAATCCTTTTGAGAAAATTAATATTATTACTTGCGGACAAAACTTGCGGACTTTTTGGATAAAAATTTAAAAAATACCAATTTTTTTAAATTTCAGTATATTCTGGAAAACCGCTTTTCAAAAGAGACAGAAAAGGCATTGCAAGGTATCGCAAATATTGAACATTGCAAATGTGGCACTGAAAGTGAACAATGCGGCTCTAGACATGATTGCTGTCCTTATGTTTTTTTAAAATTTAATTTAAAATTAAATAAAAATATTTTTAGAATTTTAACCAAAATTTTTGCTACTTGGAAGACGGAAGAATTGATTCTAAAAAAACATCAACAAATAAATATTGGATTGTTGAATGTACTGATGCATGGTTTATTATTTTTATTTTAATAAAATTAAAAGAAATAGAGTGTTTAATTTTGTCAAGTTATTAATATTCTCAAGTGGTATAGTGGTTCACGGGTAAATTGGCTGACTAATTGGTGAAGGTTCGAAACCGACTTGAGGATTTAATTTTATTTGAATCAAAAACTGTGTTATAAATTGATATTTTAATTGAAAAAATTTTTTTTGAATTGAAAAAAATTTAAATAACTTGTTTTAAACAGTGTGGAATACCTGTAGAGATCATTTTACTTTTTTTTATAAATTAATTTTAGCAAATGTGACTTTAATTGTCCAACCCGTGTAGTTCAACGAGGTCGCCAAATTCCAATAGTAATATTCCGTACATTAGAAAGAGGATGGGCAGTCAGAACTTGCATTGATATAAAAAAGAATTGTTTTGTATGTGAATATGTTGGAGAGGTTTTTTTAATTTTTTTAAATAATTTTAAATAAAAGTTTTTTTAGATTTTAACAGATGAAGAATCTCTCGAATCAAAAAATCCAAGCACATATCAATTTCAAATGGATGGATGTGGACCAAAATATTTTTTTATTGTAGATGCTGCAATTTATGGCAATGTATTATTTTTTTAAAATTTTTTTAAAATTAATTTAATTTTAAAAAGGAGGCTAGATTTGTAAATCACTCTTGTAGCCCTAATCTTGCTGTATTTCCTGTATTTGCTGATCGATTGGATGAGAGATATCATAGAATTGCTTTTTTCGCAAAACGTGATATTCGTAAAGGTTTTTTGATTTTTTAAATAATTTTTTTTTAATTAAAAATTATTTAAATTTTTTTATGAATATTTTTGAAAATTTAAGAATTTAAAATAAATTAAAAATTTCATTATTTTAGAAATTTTAGAATTTTTTTATTGAGAAAAAATAAAAATATTTTTTTTTGAATAAATTTAAGGGCCTTGAAAATTAAAATATTTTTTATTTTTTTAAATAAAATTAATTAATTATTTAAATAATTTTAAGGTGATGAATTGACTATAGGTAAATTTAAATAATTTTTTTTTTAATTAATTTAATAATAATTATTTTTAGATTATTGTGCCATAGATCAATTCGCAAAAGGACGTAGACAGAAACAATGCAAGTTAGAAATTTTTTTTTAATATTTTTAATTTAAATTTAATTTAACATTGGGAAAATTTATAAAATTATTATTTATTTATTTTTTTAAAGTTGCAAATCAAAAAAGTGCCGAGGTTATTTTTATTATTAAAATTAACAAATATTTTATTTTTTGAGATCTCTTTTTTATAACTATTTTTTTGTTTTCTCTCACTTAAAGTTTTTGGCCTTTTTATTTACTTTAACAATTTTATTTTCTCTTGGTGATTTTATTTATTTATTTTTTTATTTATTTTATTTTTAATTTTGATAAATTGTAAGAACAAAAAAGTTAAAAAAAATTTTTTTTAACTTTTAAATAAATCTTATGATTTTTTAATCTTGAGGGTGTAAGAAAAGGACATTTTTTTATTTGAAATTTTTTAAAATTTTCTTAGACAGTCTAATATTTAATTTCTTTGTTTAAAAGAGTCTTAAGGTAAAGGGCAATTTAAATTTAGACAATTAAAAAAAAAAGAAAGGAGAGAATTTTAAATAAAACATGGCCCACACAGATTCATTCTCTCATTCATTCATTTTTTTTAATTTTAAAAAATTCGATATACTCTCCCCTCTATTTTATTTTAAAAATTACTTTGAAGGAGTACAAGGCTGTTTTCTTTGTTTTTTAAACTACTTAAAGATTATATGAGTAAATAAAAATAAGTTTTTATCAAAGTTGGGTGTGACGCAGTGGTTGTGCTCTAGTCTTGGCAATTGTAAAGGATGTGGGTTCGATTCCCTCGACTGTCCAAACAATTTTTCCTCGGTTTTCTCATATATTTTAAATTTAAAATATTAAAATTTATTTATTTTTTTCTTTTTCAGATAAAAAAATTCTTTTAAAATTAAAAAAAACATTTTATGAAGAAAAAATATTTTATTTTAATTTTTATACTATTTATTTTCAATAAAACTTTCTCTGAGGCACAAGAATTACCAAATGAAGTTAAAAATCAAATAAGTGATTTAATTAAAGAATTTAAAAATTTATTAGAAAATGATGAAGATTTAATAAATTTAGAATTAAATAAATTAAGATTAGAAGAAAATTATAAAATTTGGAGAAATTTAATAATTCAAAATGAAGAAAAAGAAATTTGGGAGATTTGGATAGAAGAATATTTGGATAATTTAAAATATTTATTTTTAAATAAAATTAATGAAAAAGATTTTTTAAAAGAATTTAAAAAAAAAGAATTATTAAATTGGGGCAATAATTTAAAAGAACAATTGCCTTTATATTTTACCGAAAAATATAAAAAATTAATTAAAAAATTGTCTGATTGGTTTAATAATGTTGAGAAAGAAATGATAAATTCCCCAATTTTGTTAAAACAAAATTTTTTTAAATTTTGTGAAAAAATTGTAGAAAAAGATTTTTCAAAATGGAGTGATTGGATAGAAAAAAATGAGGAAAAATTAATATCAATTTTTCCACAATATAAGAAAATAATTAAAATAATTATAAAATTACCTAAAGAATTTCCTGAATGGAGTGTTGAGAAAAACTATAAAAATCTTTTAAATTTATTTGTTGAGAGCACTGACAACAATGGGTAAGTTATTATTGGTTTACATCCCCATTTGAGTCTTAGAAATTTTATGAATTAATAATAATATTTGAGACCGACGCGGGACATGTTCCTTCCAGTCTATGTGTAGTGTGAAGGGAACAAATCAAATAGATGGTCTGGTTATGTTCCTTCCAGCCTTTGTGTAGTGTGAAGGGAACAAACCAATTAGATGGTCTGGTTATGTTCCTTCCAGTCTATGTGTAGTGTGAAGGGAACAAATCAAATAGATGGTCTGGTTATGTTCCTTCCAACCTTTGTGTAGTGTGAAGGGAACAAACCAATTAGATGGTCTGGTTATGTTCCTTCCAGCCTATGTGTAGTGTGAAGGGAACAAACCAATTAGATGGTCTGGTTATGTTCCTTCCAGCCTATGTGTAGTGTGAAGGGAACAAACCAATTAGATGGTCTGGTTATGTTCCTTCCAGCCTATGTGTAGTGTGAAGGGAACAAACCAAATTATGTGGGATGGACAGAATCACGCGCGGGATTTTGCGGTATACAGCTCCCGCAATCCCGTTTTTTTGGATTTGCGGGATTAGTCCAACGAGGTCCCGTTCCGCATTATTTTTGGAAGAAATACCTCCCGCATATACAATTTTGTCAATCTCTAATTAATATTATTAAAAGAAAAGTTTATTTATCAATAAAAATTTTTAATTTTAGAAAAAATGAAGAAAATAAATTGGATAAATTTATTATTTATTTAAATCAACTTTTTTGTGGACAGGAAAAGTTGAATGAATTAAAAGAAAATTCAATTGAAATAAAAGAATTTTCTGATGGACTAGGTCAAATAGATAAATATCAATATACTGGACATATTGAAAACGTTATAAACGGAATTTCAAGTTTATCCAATTTTAGAAGTAAAATTGATAATATTTTGGTCAAAATAATTTTTTTGGCTAAAAATTACCCTACAGATTATAATTATTTTGATAAAAAGTTGGAACAGACAAATGTAGAATTTAAACATTTTGCTGAGATTGGAAAAGAAAAATATACTGTACTTATTAAAGAATTTGAAGAATATAAAAAAGAAAGACTCGAACCTTTTAAATCTATTAAATTAAATAAATTTATTAAATGCCAAAAATTAATTAAAGAAAAAAAGGAATTTTTAGAAAGAAAAAATTTAGAATTAATTTTAAAATATTTAGTTAAAAATTTAAATTATTTTGGGACACTTATAAATTATATAAATGAAGGAAAATCAGCGAATATAATTAAAATAAGCTTAGACTCTAAGATAAAACAATTAAAAGAAGAGAAAGAAGATAAAATTTACATAAAAGAAATGAATTTAATTAAAAAAAGTTGGGAAAAAGTTGAAGGAAATGAAAAGATAATAAAAAAGTTGGAAGAAAAAGAAAAAAAGTTGGAAGAGAACAAGAAAAAGTTTGAAGAGAAAGAAAAAAAGTTGGAAAAGTTGCAAGTGAAAGGAAAAATGTTTGAAAAGAAAAGGTTGCATTTAAAGTCGGTAATAAACAAGTTGGAAAAGGAAAAGAATGAAGTTAAAGAAATAGTACTCGAAAAGTTTGAATTAGTGAAAGAAAGTTGGAAAAAGAGAGGAGAATATATTTATTTAATTAAAAACTTGGATGTACTGAAGAATTATTTTTTAACTGAAGAAAATGAGGAAAATTTAAAAAATGAGGAAAATTTAAAAAATGAGAAAAATTTAAGTATTTTATTAAATAATTTATTTAATAAAATTATATTAGAAAAAGAAAGTGAAGAAGATAAAATAATTTGGAATGAATATAAAAATTGTAAAAAAAATTGGAAAATACCTAAAATTAAAGATTTTAGTCTAAAATTGTCTGAGGAAGATTCTAAATTTGTACAAAATTTAGAAAATTACAGGTTAGATTTTTAAAAATATTATTAAAAATAAAAAAAAATATTTGAAAATTTAAAAAATATTTTTGTACTTTTTGGCACCAAACCGTCCTTGATCGGGACGGTTTGGTGTCAAAAAATAAAAAAATTTTTTTAGCTACAATTTGCTTGATCGTTTTGTTATTTTTGAAAATTTAACATTTAAAAAAAATATAATTAAAAATTGGGAGAATACAAAAAAGGAATTATCAAAAATTATTTTAATCGAAGAAGAAAAAAGTTTAGGAAAAGAAAATAATTTAAATAAACTTGAATTTTTGAGTAAAAACTTTAAGTTAATGAAAGGAGAACAAAAAAGAATGTTAAATTATTTAATTAATTTTGAAAAATTATTTAAAAAAACTGTTAATGATTTGGGGAAATTTATTGAAGGAAATATTATTGTAAGTTTTATTTTTTGGCACCCAAACGTCCTTGGCATGGACGGTTGGGTGCCAAAAATAAAATACTGTAATCTTCTCTATTTTTAACTTGTCTAGTTAGAGGTCATAAGAGTCTGAGAATTAAGGAAAAAGAGTCTGAGAATTAAGGAAATAAGAGTCTGAGAATTAAGGAAAAAGAGTCTGAGAATTAAGGAAATAAGAGTCTGAAACTTGGATGTCAAAGACAACTTTTAAAATTAAACAAAATATTATACTTCAAAATAATCTTAAAATAAGTGAATAAATCAAATAATAAATTTCCCAACATTTTTTTAGATAAAATTGGAAGATTTGGTCATTGTCTACAAACAAATGCGTTTATATTCAAATTCAAATAAATCTGCTTTAGAATTACATAAAAAAACAAGAAATTTAATTTTAGCCTCAGAAAGTATGGTTAAAAATGCTGATAAAAGTTTAAACAATTTAAAAGACTCTAATGACCCTCAAAAAGAAAAAATACTAAAAAATGAGTTAAAAATAGCCAAAAAATTGACTAAAAATATTTTATTCGAATATCTTGACAAATTGAAAGAATTAAAAGAAAAAGAAGAAATTTATTTGGAAAAACCAAATTCTTACATTAAAACAATTTATTTGGAAGAAGAATTGCCTGAAATTGAAAATTTTTCTTTAATGGATTTTATGTCAATGAGATCAGATTTGTCAACTACTTTTTCTTTGAGACATTCATTTTCGGCAGATTCACTTGTTTCAATGGATAGTGAATACTCAACTGGATGGGAATCACCATACTCTAATGGCATAGGTTCACCATCAACAAGGTCATTTGAGTCTCTGGACAGCATTTTTAGTCCAGAATCGTCTCATCTTCATAATTCGTCTTTCTCATCACCAGACTCAAATGTCACATCAACAGGGTCACTTGAGTCTCCGGACAGTTTGAGTCCAGAATTGTCTAATATTCATCATTCATATTCTTCCCCGTCTTTAATATCATCAACAGAGTTAAATAAATCAATTTCAATTCCAAAGTCTGTATCAGAAACATCATTAATTAATTCACAGTTTAATTGGCGTCCCCCAAAATCACCTTCTAGTCCTTCACTTCAACTTTTATCAGAAACTACTTTACCAAAATTAAAAAAAACAGAAAAAAAGAAATATTGGTTACTTCCAAAAAGATCAAAATCAACATCTTCTTTTACAAAATTACCCCCAAAAAGTGAAAAACCTCCATTAGACTCTAAAAATAAGAAAAATAAAAATACTACAAATGCTAAGAAGAAAAAGGAAATGACAGACGAAGAAAAACAAAAAATGAGTTTGTAAATTAATTATTTTATTCTTTTATTTTTAGAGAAGAAAAATTAGGAAATATTGAGATAAGATTAGGGAATATTAGAGTCTGGATTGGTCGATTTTTGTTTTAAACTAAAAACATGGCACAGAACCGACCACTCGGTTTCTAGAGAATATTTAGACAGAAAAATAACAAGAATATTATTAATTTATTTTAAGACTCTAATATACCTATTTTTAAAATTAATTAATTTCAGTAGAACAAATTCAAAAAGAAATTGAAGAAAAAGACAAAAAATGGAATCAATGGAAAGAAGACCTTTTATTTGTACAAAAAAAGACTGAAGAAAATGTTAATTGGATTTATAAAATTTTTATTGAAATTTTAAAAAATTTAAAAATTGAAGAAGAAAATGAAAATATAACAAAAATTGACAGTCTACCAATTTCAGAATTACCTGAAAATATTGAAGAGATTTTAAGTAATTTATTTCATGCTACGATTTGAGTAGAGAATGAAGCTAGACTCTAATGGACAGATTTTAGATTTTTTAAATTTTGGAATTTCAGACTCTATTGGACCCGTAGACCTTTGGAATAAATTTTTTAAAAATTTGAAGTATTTTTGTCAAAAATCCATTAGAGTCTGAGATTTTATTATAAGAATTAGAGATGTGTATATATTTGTATTTTATTATTTTTGTACAGTAATTTTCATTGTAAATATTATTTAAAAAATTATTTGTAAAATTGACCAATTTTATTAAAAAGTAAAATTATAAAAGTATAGACTGCTTAATTTAAAATACTGTAAATTAACTAAAATAAGCCACAATGGTCTAAACCAAAAGTAATTTTTTTTACTTTTAAATTTGAATGAAGTTAATAAAAAAAACATACAAAAAATTAAAACATTACAAAAACTTAAAACATTACAAAAACATACAAAAAATTAAAACATTACAAAAACATACAAAAAATTAAAACATTACAAAAACTTAAAACATTACAAAAACATACAAAAAACTTAAAACATTACAAAAAAACTTAAAACATTACAAAAACTTAAAACATTACAAAAATATAACAAAAACTTAAAACATTAAAAAAACATATAAAAACATTACAAAACATACAAAAACATATTATTGAGTTCCCCTCAACTGAGTCTCTACAGTTGAGTCCTCGATATTACCCCAATTGAGTCCTATAAAACTAATTTTTTGCTCCTAAACTTTGTTCAAAGTCAACTAAATTTGTTTATTTTGATCTCATTCAACTCAGCTTGAAGAGCTCTTTCAAATGAGATATAATTTATTATATCATTCGTATTACGAAAAAACTTTAAGAGAAAATATATGGTACTCAATTGAGGTGTTTATCTAAAGGAGAATCAACTCAACTGCTCTCCTATTATTTATTTACATATTTATTTTTGGGGTAATTATATAAAATTATTTTTATTTTTTAAATATATAATTTTTATTGTATTAAACGGTAGTTGTATAGTAAATATTCCTCCTCCAAACAAAAGTTTTTTTTTAAGTTTTTTAAAAATTTTTTTTTAAATTAATTAAAAAAAAAGACATTTTTCAATCAATAATTTTTTTCTTCTCCTCGTGGATGTACTTTTTAAAAAAAAATTTCTTTTGTTTGAAAATTTAAAAAAGGAGACAGTAATGAGTGAGGGAAAGACAATGGATTTTTTTAAAAATTAAAAAAAAAGAATGTTAAAAAGGACACTTTCTCTCTCTCTCTCCTCTCCTCTCATTTCATTCATTTTTTTAATTTATAAAAAAATAATTTTTAAAAATCTCGTTAGAGTGTTCTTTTAACGAAAGTCAATTGAATATATTTTTTTAAATTTTTTTAAAATTTATTTTATAATTTTAAGATAAATTTAAAAAAACAATTTTTATGAAAACAAAAATTTATATTTTAATAATATTGTTATCATTTATAAAAAATAATGAAGCATCCGAATCCAACGAAACTCTTAACCCAATTAAAAACAAAGAAACAAAAACAACAAACAATAAACAAATAATTGGTGAATTAATTGAAGAATTTAAACAAGTGTTAGAAAGTGAAGAGTGGAAGAACTTAAAAGTCTATAAAAATAATATTCAAAAGTTTTATATGAAAAAAACTAAAAAAATTGATTCAAATTATTTAAAATGGGTCGAACAAATTGAAAAAAAATATTTTGAATTAAAGTCTGAATTTTTAAAATGGTTCAATGGAGTAAAAATAATTGAAAAAGATTTAGAAAAAAATGAAATAATTGAAAAATTGGACAATTTTAATAAAATATTTTTTTATTGGAATAATAATTTTCTTTTGAATTTACCTTCTTCACAGATTGATAAAGAACAATTAAATTTTACAAATAAATTTAAAAAATGGTTAAATATAAAGAAACAACAAATTTTGTTAAATCCTTTAAAAAATAATTTTGATTGGTTAAAAAATGAATTTTTCAAATGGATTTTGAAAATGACAACAAGTTTTGAAGAATGGAATGAATGGCTGGAAAAAAATAAAATGAAAGAAGAAGCACAAAAATTTCCAGAATGGAATGATGAAATGAAAATAATAATATTTGAAATACCTAAAGAATTTCCTGAATGGGAGGATCAAGAGGAAATTTATTTAGAATTAACTGATTTAATTGAAAAAAATATAAATGATAAACAGGACTCTAAAGGTTTGTTTATTATTTTTTAATTCAAAGGAATAATAAGATTACATTTTGTTGGAAATGTTGTTTTGACTATAGATGGGAACACGAACGGGTCCCGATTCCTTTTCCCGGTTTTTTTTAAGACATCGGGATGAAATCGGGATGGGAATTCCCAGTTTTACCGGTTCGGGTCCCGGCCGGTCATTATAGTTCCAATTCCCTTCCCGGAATTCCCGGCCGGGACCTGGTTATTTTTGGATCTGGAAAAAGCGGGAATTCCTGGTTTCACTCGCGGTCTTTCTATTTTTCAATTTCCCATTTCCCGATCCTGTTTTTTCAAAATTCTAATCTATAGTTTTGACATATTCATTTTCTATTTTGGAAATTTGATCCAATTAGAAATTTGAGATTTTAGCATTTTATACTATTAGTATTTTCAATATCGAACAAATACCTTCATATTATGTGAAGAGTAACTAGTACTTGGAAATGTGATTGTTCCCTTCACACTACACATAGGCTGGAAGGAACATAACCAGACCATCTAATTGGTTTGTTCCCTTCACACTACACATAGGTTGGAAGGAACATAACCAGACCATCTAATTGGTTTGTTCCCTTCACACTACACATAGGTTGGAAGGAACATAACCAGACCATCTAATTGGTTTGTTCCCTTCACACTACACATAGGTTGGAAGGAACATAACCAGACCATCTAATTGGTTTGTTCCCTTCACACTACACATAGGTTGGAAGGAACATAACCAGACCATCTAATTGGTTTGTTCCCTTCACACTACACATAGGTTGGAAGGAACATAACCAGACCATCTAATTGGTTTGTTCCCTTCACACTACACATAGGTTGGAAGGAACATAACCAGACCATCTAATTGGTTTGTTCCCTTCACACTACACATAGGCTGGAAGGAACATAACCAGACCATCTAATTGGTTTGTTCCCTTCACACTACACATAGGTTGGAAGGAACATAACCAGACCATCTAATTGGTTTGTTCCCTTCACACTACACATAGGTTGGAAGGAACATAACCAGACCATCTAATTGGTTTGTTCCCTTCACACTACACATAGGCTGGAAGGAACATAACCAGACCATCTAATTGGTTTGTTCCCTTCACACTACACATAGGTTGGAAGGAACATAACCAGACCATCTAATTGGTTTGTTCCCTTCACACTACACATAGGTTGGAAGGAACATAACCAGACCATCTAATTGGTTTGTTCCCTTCACACTACACATAGGCTGGAAGGAACATAACCAGACCATCTAATTGGTTTGTTCCCTTCACACTACACATAGGTTGGAAGGAACATAACCAGACCATCTAATTGGTTTGTTCCCTTCACACTACACATAGGTTGGAAGGAACATAACCAGACCATCTAATTGGTTTGTTCCCTTCACACTACACATAGGCTGGAAGGAACATAACCCATTAAATATTAAAAAAAAGTTAAGGGAACTGTCGTCTTATTAGAGAATATTATGTGAGAGATATAGAGTAAGGTTGTCTGTTTTGAATACATAATAATTCTCCAGTAACCGACATCCTAATATAGTGACATAATTAGAAAATCAAAGGATACCATTTTTTTAAAATATTTTTATTTTTTTAAATTTCCATTCAAATTTTCAGGTTTGGATAATTTTATTGATTATATAAACGAAAATTTTATTTATGGGCAAGAAAGATTGGAAAAATTAAAAGAAAAGCTTAATAAAATTACTGGAGCCTTTTCAGAAATTAAAAAAGATTATACTAAATATTTTGACAATCAACATGAGTATCTTGAATATGCTGGTTTTTATTCAAAAGGAATAGAAAAATTAATTAAATTAATTTCCCAAACTGATACAATTTTTATTAAAATAATTTTCAAAATAAAAAAATTTCCTTTAAATTATTTTGAAAATTTGAATAAATTGGAACATTCAAAAAAAGAATTTGAAAATTTTGCCCAAATTGGAAGCAAAAAATATTCCGCAATTACTGACGATTTTAGACGATATAAAAATATTTGGATTGAATATATTTTGAATAAATTTGAAAAATTTATTAATTGTCAAAAAATATTCACTCACCACAATGCTGAAAAAGAAAAAGGAAAAAATGAATATTTAAATAAAAAAAATTATAAAGAATGTGAAAAAAAATTTAAATTACCTATTAATATTTCTGATAAAACTTTAAAAAATTTTTACTCTAAAAAAGACGACAACATAAAAGAAGAAATTATTGAATTAAATGAATTTAGGTTATAATTTTTAAATTTTTTTTAAAGAGAGAGAGAGTACGTATTTAAAGCGTTCAGGAAAATGCGTCAGCGGAAATAAACAAAATTACAATAAAATATATAAAAAACATAAAAACATTGTAAATATTAACAAATATACATAAAAACAGTTAAAACAAACATGAAAAAACAAAAACACTTTTTGTATATGTTTTTGTGTTTTTCATGTATTTTTGTTTTTTATAATGTTTTTATGTAATTATTCACTGACGTGTTTTCCGGAAACAATTTTAAAATGAATTAAAGTTTAAGTTTATATAGTCTATATTCTACCGAGAGTGACCAGAAAGTTTCTGGTCACATAATTAGTGTTTCTGAAAAATTTTTTTTAGTTTTAAATTATCCAAACGATTTGAGGATTTGAGAAATATAGAATTTAGTAAGTTTAAAGTAGAACAATTCGAATTTAACACAGAAATAATAAAAAAAGTTGAAACAATGTATAAAATAAAATATAAAAATCAAAACTGGTTAAAAACAGTTTTAGAATTTAAGGCAAAATTACAAAAAGCTGAAAATGAAATAAATAAATTTATTATTGAAAATACTAATGTAAGAAATTAAATTTATTCTTTTTATTTAAATTTAGTTTGGAAAAGAAGTATTTTATCATTAGAGATTAGAAGGGAATTTGAAATACAAAATATCGAACGGGACCCGAAACGGGAAAACTGGGAATTCCTGATTCCTCATCCAGTTAGTTAAAAAAAAGACGGAAAAATGGAACATGTAAAAAAGGAACTTATTCCAGTCTCTATCTATTAGGGTTGTTCCTTGTCGGGGGGACAACGGGGAAACTTTTCGGGGAATTTTTGGAACGGGGAAAATTGAAAAAAATATCAAAATTCCCGGGGTTCCGGAACGGGGAACAACCCTAGTTTCTATGTATTATTCAAATTTTTATCTGTTTTAAGACTCAAAAGGTATGAAAATTGAGATAAGAACGAAAAGTTGAGACTCAATGGATCAAACCTTAAGCTTACAATAAATAACATTTTTTTTAACTTTAGATTAGATTTATTGATTTAATAGAAGTTTATCAACAAATGCATGTATTTTCCGGAATGAATAAATCTGCCATAAATCTTTTCAAAAAAACACAAAATTTGGTTTTAGCCTCAGACAGTAAAATTAAAGAAGCCTTGTTGGAAGACTCTAATGACCACATTAAATTAAAAAATGAGTTTAAATTTGCTTTGAAAGTTAATGGAAAGATTATTAAGGAATATATTGATAAAGCAAATAAATTTAAAAAATTTAGTAAAATTGAAATTAATTATAAAGAAAGTACACCTGAAAATTTGAGTAAAAAGGAACAAAAAAATGCGCAACTAGAAAAAGAAAAAATTGGTTAAAAAATTTTTTTTTAAATTTATTTAAAAAAATATAAGGGGATATTTAAGGCTTAAGCAGACTTGAATTGAAAAATTCCTATCCTCTTAGCGGGGTTTTTTGCTATTATTTGTACTTTTTACCGTTCTGAGGTCCGAATTTCAAAATTAAAAAAAACAGCTCCACACTATGAGCTGAGCCTTAAAGGTCGCTGAGATCTTGGTTTAATACTTTATTCTATTCATTAAAATTCCAACAAATTATATAATAGTTTAATTGAGATATCGTTAGAGCAGCCGCGGTAATCATCTAAAATGAGCTTACTCCCCCCTATTATTTTTTTCAATTTTCGAAGACTCGTAACTCGGCTGATTTCAGTTTAGTGAAACGAAAGTGGTACCATTCGAGTCTGTTTTATAATTGTAAATATTAATATTTAAATAAAATTAAAAAAAATAAAATTTTTAGCAGAAATTGAAAAAGAATATAAAGGATGGGAAGATTGGAAAAAAAATGCCACTGATACTCAAGAGAAAGTAAAATCAAATGTCAAATCAATTTTTGAATTATTCAAAAAAATTACAAAGTTAGTAGAAGTTGATGAAGAAATAGAAGATGATGATGATATAAATGAAGAAGAATGTGTTCCAGTATCTGAAATTATTGAAAAAGATTTAGACAAATTGATATTTGAGATAACAATTAAGAAAATTTGAGAATTTTTTTTCAGTTTTTTGTAAATATGTACATAACATTCGAAAAAGTCGATAAGAAATTGTATTTTATGTCCTTTGTCTTTGTTTAATTTTTAAAATTTATTTTCGTTTCCGGACATTTCGTCAACACGACATTACACGATATTTCGTCCCAACGGCAAAAAAAAATTGTAGGCTCGTACGAACAAAATGTATGTTTTTTTGTCGTAGAGACGAAATGTCGTGTGACACGAAATGAAAGAAGACTTGTTTTTATAAGCTATTTCCTTTGTGATAAATATTTAAATATCCATATACCTTATATAAACTTCGAATTGAATATTTTTTATCAATCTAAAATTTTTTTATTTAAAAAATATATTTTATATACAATGTATAGTTTTTATTTTATTTTAGTATAAATTTGTAAATCTATTTTTTTATATTTAAATAACAAGAATTCTTCGAAGTAAAAAAAAACAAAAAAACTTTTTTCAACGGGGAAACGCCAAAATCAATTTTAAGAAAAATAAAAACAAAATTAGTGGTCACATATTTTCAACTTTGAAATTTAATTGCTAGAATAGAGGATTAAATCATTAAAGATTGTCATCATAACATTTTACATGTTGGTGGTGGCGATATAATACGGTAGAGGACGATTCAGAGTAGCTCGTATAACTCTTCATTTTAAACCTTTTCAAATAATTTTTATGTCATTCAAAAGAGCTCGAAAGGTAGAGTCTTTTCATCAATTGGACCGATCAGATCATTTGATTCTATAAAAAGTTACGCCAAAAAACATTAAAATCAAGATTTTCCACTTTTATCACGCTACATCTTTTTGTTGAGTGATTCGATTTGATCGGTACAATTGGTTAAATTAATTCGCTTATCGGATGCTTTCGATTAATAAAAGAACTATTCAGATCGGTTAAGAAATAAAAAAGTTATGGCCAAAAACAACCGGCTACTCTGAATCGGCAGACTGAATCGTCCCCTACCCCATAGTATAAAAGGTGCAGCCTTTTTCTAGTCTTTTGTTATTGATGTTAGTATTCGTTCAGTCTCAAGTATTCCTGCAGTATATTCTCTCCGACTTAGTCTCGTATTTGTATTATCGTTGCCTATTGTATTTCCTTGTTGTAATAAATATAATTGTTAGTTTTGTATTACTCTTGGTTAACATATATAATCAAGTTACAACATTTACTCAAATAGTCATTGAGTATACTCAATTGTCAAAAATCATTAATTAACAAAGCTAAGGATTAGAGTAGGTTGATTAACAATTCTTTTTAACTTTTTACAAAGTTTTTTATGGAAAATTATAGTTGGGATTCCATTGAGGAAATTCAGTTGATAATAACAAGTTCATAAAGACGAAAAAAGATTGTCGAAAAAATAAAGAAAAATTAAATTAATTGGTACTCAACTGACCCTTTTAGAGAACTACTCAACCGAGGTCTCAATTGGCTTGTTCCGTTACCTGAAAAAATGAAATTTAAGTTAAAAAATTATTATATTTTATACATTTTGTTTATTTGACATTTTGAAACTTTTAAAATTTTGGCGAAAAATTTTTTTCTTAACAAAAATCAATAACCCTACATCTGACTAAAAAATTATTTACGTCAATTCCTTTGTTTAAAAAATTAGTCTATTTCCAATGGACTTTCTTATTTTTTTAAACAAAGGAATTGGCAGTGAATGAAGAAAAATTCAAAAAAGGGCAAAGGAGTGGGTAGGTAACTTTGGGCACAGAAACGTTTTTGGGCGTCTGCTAGTATTTTTATTTTACAAACTTTTAAAATAAATTAAAAAATATATTTTTAATATAAAAATATTTTTAAATTTTTCTAAACAAGTTTTGCAGCAATAAAAAAATGTTTGACCATCGAACGGGTTCGAACCCACGACCCCATTAAATGAGTTTTAATAAAATATAAACTAAACAAATAATTTGAACAAAAAATTTTAATTATTAGAAAAACTATTAAAAAGAATAAATAAAAAAATTTGAGACTCAAAGTGCCCTTTTTATAAATTATATTTGTTACCGCGCCGAAACGTGCCTTCTATTAAAGGGAGGCAAAATCCAAGAAAGGGAAAGGTAAAAATTAATGAATTCCAACGTAATAAAATTTAAAAGTGCAACACGCCTCTTTAAAAAAATTTTTTTCTATTTATTCTTTCCTCTAGCGATTTTTAAAATTCATTTAATAATTTTCTTTCATTTTTAAAATTTTAATAAAAAAATTAAAGTAATTGAAGACTCAAATAGGGAATAAACAAAAGTATTAATTTATTATTATTTATTAAAGATTGGGAAAATGCTAAAATCAAGTTAAATTTAAATAAAATAATTTAAATTTTAAAATTATTTGATTTCCCAAAAATAAGTCAAATCAAATTATTTGAACAAAATTTGATAAAAAAATTTCAAATAATTTGGATTTGGCCCATCTCTATTATTTAATATTTTTATTAATATTTAAAAAATATTTAAAAATTTGTTTTTATTTTTAGATAAAATTTTTTCTCAATTTTTGAACATTAAATGAAAATAAAAATATTTATTTATATTTTTATTGCCTTAATATATTTAAAAAATTATAATTATGCTTTTTATGAAGAAAGTTTAGACCAATTAATTGAAAACTTTGAAAATTCATTTATTTATAAAAATGATATTAATTCTTTAAAAACTGCTTTTAATTATATTAATAATTTAATAAATAATTATTGGCAAATTAAAAAAAATCCAAATCAAAATTTATCCGAAAATGAAAAATTTAATCAGTTAGAACAAATGGAAGGACAAATTATATATTTATTAAATGAAATGCCAAAAGTAGAACAAATTTCATATGAAGAAGTTCCAGAACAAAATTTTGCCCAAAAACAAAATTCTGAATTGGAAGCAAAAATATGGGATAAAGAAAAAATTGTTAAAGAAATGAGGGAATATATGGAAAGAAAAAAATACTATAGGGAAGACTCTAATAGCCAAGATGATTTTATTGTTTATTTAAATAAACTTATTTATGGACAAGAAAAGTTGGGAAAATTAAAAAATAAAAATGAAGAATTAAATAATAATTTTAAAAATGCTGGAATTAATCAACACCTTTTTAAATTTACAATAGACAGTTTGCTTGTAATAAATATTTTAATCAATTTTCATAGCAATGCTGATGAAATTTTAATTAAAATAATTTTGACAGTTAAAGGATATCCTCAAAATTATTTTAATTTAATAAAAGGACTGGAAGAGTCTGAAAATGATTTTAAAACTTTGGTAATAATTGGACAGAACAAATACACCGATATTAATAATGAATTTAAAAAGTTGAGAGATGACAATGTTAATAAAATTAAAAATAAATTGAATGAATTTATAGAATGCCAAAAAAGTTTGAAAAAACAAGATGAAAAAATAAAAGAATTAACTGAAAATGAATTAATAAAAATAGAATTTTCATTTTATGAGACTAATATAAAAGTTTTAAATATGATAGAATCAATTAAAAATAAAAATTGGCAAGACTCAAAAACACCGTTGTTAAAAGAGTTGAAAAACATAAAAACAAGTTTGTTACAGGGAATAATTTATGGAAAACAAGAATTTATAAACAAGTTGGAAGAGACTATAACAAGTTTTAAGGAGGAAAATACAAGTTTAATTAATGGTATGGAAAGAATTGAAAAAATTTTAAAAGATGAAAACGAGGAAAAAAAGTTGGAAAAAATACAGAATATATTAGCACCAATAGAAGCAAGTTTTATTCAGCAAAAGGTAATGGAAAGAGAAAATGATAAAAAAATAAATGTAAAAAAAGAAAAAAAATTAGAAGAATTGTTTAAATTATTTGAAAAAGATTTAAAAGAAAATAAAAAAAATAAAATTGTTTTAAAAAAATTTAAAGAAATAGAAACATATTTAATAAAGGAAAAACCTAAAAAATTTTTGCCAGAATACGAGGAACTAGAAAAAATGTTAGAAAAAATGTTAAAAAATAATAAAAATTTAAAAGAATTTATTAAAGTTTTAACTTCGATTAAAAATAAAAAAGTAAAAAATGAAAAGGAAGTTAAAGAAATTTCAGAAAAATTGGAAGATATAAAAATAAAATTATTGAATAAAGAAGGACGTGAATATTTATTAAATCAAGTAAAAGAAATTGAAAAAGATTTAAAAGAAGAAAAAAGTAAAAATGAATTAATAGAAAACTTGGAAATAATAGAAAAACATTTATTAAAAAATAAAGATTACAACAATTATTTAAACTTTATAGGATCTATGAAAAAAATTTTGTTAAATAAAAATCGTCCGGAGTTTATAAAAAAGTTGCAAATAATTAAAACACGTTTAGAGAACGAATTAAATCAAATAAACTTGTTAAACAATTTGGATGTTTTTATACAAAGTTTAGTGGAGGAAACAAAGTTGGAAACAAACTTGGAAAACAAGTTGGAAACAATGCAAAGAAATTTTATAGAAAAAGAAAGTTTTAAAATGTTTTTGGAGAAGTTGGAAAAAATCAAAACAAGTTTTGGAATTGAAAAAAATTTGGTAAACAAAGAAGGGTTGATTGTAGATGAAGATGTGTGTAAAGAAACATTTAAGTTTTTACAACAAAAAACACCAACACAACACAATCATGATGAAAATAAAAAATATGAAAAATGTAAAGAAGAATGGGAAATACCTAATTCTAATGATTTTGGAAACTATTTTTTTAAAATTCAGGAATATAGGTTAATTAAGTTTTTAAAAAATAAACTATTGTTAGGAGTCTCTCTAATCTCAGGCCAAATAAACTAATTCATTGTATATATTTTAAATCGAAAAAGTATTCTTGAAATCTCTCAAAATCCCAAAATCAATAAAATATATTTTATTTATTTAGCTTTATGCTTATTAAACTATTTGAGTTATTTGAAAAGTTATCATTAAATAAAAATGTTATCACAAATTGGGATCAAACAAAAAAAGAATTGTTAGATTATGAAAAAATAGACTTGAATAATAAGTTAAATATATCAAAGAAATTTTTAAAAAATTTAAAAATGTTTGAGGAAATACAAAATGTTGCTGTGAATGACATGGTAGTAAATGTCGAAAGTAATAATATTAAGGTAAGTTAATGATAAATTTTAGTCCACCCCTGACTATCAAATTCACATATATAAAATTAACCAATTGGTCAAATCCCGTGGTTGGTCTTCGCAGAAACTCGGTCCTATTGGAGGCGTTTTATTACTTTACCGTTTAAGGATTTAACCATTGGTTAAGTTTATAAATAGCAATTTGATATTAAGTCATTTAAAAAGAGTGATTTGGAGGAAACATATTATGGATTTTCATGTTTTTCAGAATGGCCATATGTCCAAAAAATTAGCAATTTTTTGGAAAATTTCTAATTTGTCCCGAAATGTCTGTCATGAAATGTCCGATTTTCCGTACAATATCGTTTTCTGGTTTTGTCTAAAAACTTGTCTTATCTCCAAAAGCTTGTAAAACCATTCAATTTTCTTTTTTTTAGATAAAAATTGAAGATTTAGCTAATGTTTATAAAGAAATGCGTTTATATTCTGGAATGAATAAAGCTGCCATACAACTTTTTAAAGAAACAAAAAAATTAGTTTTGGCTCCAAACAATACAAAATTAATAAACTCTGAAGAAAGCGATAAATTTTCAAAAGAATTTGAAATTGCTCAATATTTAGTAAAAAGCATAAAAGAATATTCTGACAGAATTAAAGAAAAAGTTTTAAATAAAGAATGGGCTGAACAAATAGAAGAGTTTTTGGGAGAACCTTATTTTGGTATATCAATTGTATCTTCAAAATCATCAACAGATTTGGGGGAATATATGTCAGATGGATCGCCCTCAAATTCGTCATTTGGATCGCCCTCAGATTCGTCATTGTCAGGTGGATCGCCCTCAGATTCGTCATTGTCAGGTGGATCGCCCTCAGATTCGTCATTGTCAGGTGGATCGCCCTCAGATTCGTCATTGTCAGGTGGATCGCCCTCAGATTCGTCATTGTCAAATGTACCATTTTACTCACCTAATTTTTCAAATTGTTTACCTGAAAGAATTTTTACTGGTATACCAGAGGAAGTAATACCAAAAAGATTATCAAAAAAGAAATTAAAAGAACTAAAAACTCAAGTGGAAGAACGAAGAAAACAATATAGTTTGTAAATTATTTTTTAATATTAGACTGACAAGGGAACATATCAAGATGTTACTCACTGATTTTGGTAAAAGTTTTACCATTCGAAAGAGCTTATTGAGTAGGTACAGAATCCAAATTTTTAAGTGATCGTTTTAAGGTATTGTAAAGTTACGAGCTTTTAAAGTTTCAAAAAAATGTTCCATTTCCTCTTCGCGTTTCTTTTTCTCCATTCTTTACTATAGCCTTAAGATCACCTCTCTTCTCTCTTTTACTTTCCTTGCAGCGACCGCCGGTTACTCCAAGAAAAAAAAAGAAGAGAAGGAAGCCGGACGCTGTATGGAAAACAAAAGGAAAAGAGAGAATAGAGGTGATATCATAAGTGTGGAGAGTCTCTTTTTTTGAAACTTTAGAAGCTTGTAACTTTTCAATACCTTAAAACGGCACGTAAAAATTTGGATTCTGTACCTACTAAAAAAGCTCTTTCGAATGGTATAACTTTTACCAAAATCAGTGAGTAACATGTTGCTATGTTCCCTTGTCAGTCTTATAGGCTTAGATTGGTTATTTTATATATAAACCTCTTCTTAATGCAATTAGTTAATAAATAATCATTTCCCATTGTCTTATTTTCGAACGGTTAAATTAAAAATGGGAATTAACCTAGACACTAAAATATAGCACTGAACTGGCTTTTAATTTTATTTAAGGACGGGGATTTTTAAATTAACATATTTAACTAAACTTAATTTTAAGGAAATTATATATAAAATTTTAAAAAATAAAATAAATAAAAATAAAATTTAAGAAGCAGATGTTATCGCTTGGTGTAAGAATAATTGGAAAGGTTTTGCTTTAAATACTCAAACAAAAGCAGAACAAAATGTTGACAAATTGTATGATATTTTCTTGAAGAATTTAAAATTGGACAAAACAATAAATCTTTTAAAATATGACAGAAATATTTTTAAAGGAATGGATTGTATTCCAGTTTCAAAAGTTCCAGAAAATATTGATGAAGTAATTGAACAGTTAATTTTTTCAATGACTTGAAAACGAAGTTAAAAGAAATTAAAATATACCAAAATTTAAATATTTATCCCCCTGATATTTTTTTATTTAATCCATATATATCGTAAATTCATTAACCGAATACCATTTTTTAACTCCAAAATATCTTTAAAATTATCAACCGATTTTCGAAAATGTTCATTTGTACATAAAACCTTGGATTAAAAACATTTTTTATTTTTTAAATAAACAAAATTTTTAGTCTTTTTTGGCTTTATTTATTCACATTGTATAAAAATTGTAAATATAAAGATTTTTTGTTTATAGTATCCATCTATAAATGTATACATTTAATTTTACCGAGATAAAAATGTTTTAATTTTGAGTCGTTTTACAAGCGTTCATTTTTTTAAATTTAACTAGGTCGTTTCAGTACCAAAAAATAATAATTTCTACTAAAAAGGCTGAAAGTTTTAAAACTATCCTTCACGAAAATTCAACTATTTAACTGGATATACTGGTCTGAAAATCTTTTAAACACTTACCGGGGAAAAATATAGATTTGAGGGTAGAGCGACACTTCCGAACCGACATTTCCGGACGCCCACAAAAGCTTACAAAGAAATTAGTTTATTTCCCTCTTTAAAGGACCAATTGGTATAATAATTTATTCAACAACTTTGTAGCATGGTACTAAATATATATCCAAGTTTTGGACCAGAAGTTTGAGTCCAGAAGCGTTGGTCCGGAAGTGTCGGCCTGCCGATTTGAGCAAGGATAAAAAATTTTATTAAATAAAGTGTACTTTAATTAATAAAATTTTATACCTTATGATCTTTTAATAAGGTTTTTTATACCTTTATTTTTATTTTTTGTTGAACCGAACTCAGCCATAAATAAATATTCCTTCCAAATTTTGCTAAAAACTTAAAATTAGTTCATCCAGAAGAAATAAAAGATGTCAATGAAAAATTGCAATAAAATATTTCAATGTATGAAAAGTATGATGTATGAGTATGATGTATAAGGGAAAAATTGACTATGTATGAGTATGATAAAATTAGCCGGTATGAAGTATGAGTATGAACAAAATCGAAAATTCCAAGCACTGGTTCCATGGTTCCAGTTCCGAACCAGTTTCAGAAATTTGATAGTTCGTAGTTCCGGAACTGGAACTGGAACTTGCCGATCACTGATTGGAAGCTGTTTTTGGTGTAATTAGAGTCTTCAAAGAAATATGTCTAAATTGAAATATTGGCCAACAAACACGAATTTTCCAAAAAAATTAAATTTCGGAATCGCAAAGGTCGCAGCCTCAAATGTCGCATTACCGCAATAACGAGGTTACAATATCGAAACCTGTCAGGTGACTAAACTTTTATTTTTATTGAAATTCTCAATTTTTTAATTTTATTGAGGAAATAAAATCACGAGAGAAGAAAAAAACGTTGGGGAAAGACAAAGACAAATTTTTTTAAATTTTATTGTCATTAAAAATCAATTGAAAAAAAATTTTAATAAAATAAAAGGGCATTTTATTGACGACAGCAAATATTAAAAAAATGGGAGAGAAGAATAGAGAAGAAAAGGTATAATTTAAATTTACATATTTTAAGGGAAGAAAGGCATTTTCAATTTTCTTCTCTTAAAAATTTTTAAATTTAATTTTTTGAGAATTAAAACCTATAAAAAAAATTTTTTATTTTATTTTAATTTAAGTTAAATTTTGGGGGGAATTTAATTAAATTATTTAAAAAGTGCTATTAGAGTCTAGGGGAAATTAAATTTAAAAGGTTATATTAATTAATTGGACCTTTTTAATTTTTAAGAAATCAGAATTTCTGATTTTCCGGGCTCTGAGAAATATTCTGTTATTTCAGTATCTCTCCAATTGAACGGACAATACCCTAAAATTTTAGTTAAAAGAAAAGTTTTGCTTCTCAAAGTATTTAATTAAAATATTTATTTAAAGGAGAGAAAAGACTAAAGAAAAATAATAAAATATTTTTATTTTTCTTAGTAAAATTGGTTTAATTAAAAATAAAAAAAGAAAAAAAATTTTTTAATTTTATAAAATTCACCATAAATGCTAGTAACATATTTAAAATTAATAAATTAATTTTTTAGATAAAAATGAAACAAAAAAGTTTTATTTATATTTTAATATCATTTATAGCTGTAAATGCTATAATTGAGGAAATTGATTCTGAAGGTCTTTTTGATTATTCGAATTATGAACAAGGAATGACAGACTCTAGCATTGCATTTAAAACTTTTTATAAAAATTGTAATGACAAATATATTTCTATAAAAGACGATTTGATTAAAAAGAAAGAAGAAATATTTAAAAATTTTGAAAAAGAAGAATTGAAAGAATTTAAAGAATTTTTAAAATTGGATAAAAAGGAAGATGATAAAATTAAGAAAAATAAAATTAAAGAATCTATTAAAACTTTGGAAACGATAAAAATAGAAATGAAAGAGGAAAAAATAGAAAATGAATTAAGTATAAAAGGAAATTTAGGAATGATTGAAAAAACAGTAGAGAATAATTTTGAATTAATAAAAACAAAGTTAAAAGAAGATTTAAATAAAAAGAATGAATTCTTTGAAGAGACGTACAAAGATTTAAATAAATTAGAAGAGTCAATAAAATCAGAGATAATAGAATATGAAAATATTATTGCAGATTTGGATACTGTAGAGATAAAGTTGAAAGAAGAAAATGTTTCAGGTTTTAAATTTGTTTTACAAAAATTGATAGAAACAAAAACATGTTTGAAAGATGGGAAAAACAGAAAAGAAGCTTTAAAAAAGTTTAAAAGTGTAAAAACAAGTTTTGACAAAGAATACGAAAAAATAAAGAAACAAAACAAAGAACTAGGAAAATATGTAAACAAATTGACATCAAAGAAAGAAATTTTATTAGAAATTTTAAAATTGTTGGAAAAAGTTTTGATAGAAAATAAAAGTCATAAAAATAATATAAAAATGTGTGAAAAAACAGAAAAAGAATTTGTAAATGAAATAAAAAAATTAAAAGTTTATTTTAAAAATAATGAAAAAATTCAAAATGATTTTCAATATAATGAACAAACGCTAAAAAATAAAATATATGAATTAAAAAAAGATATAGAAGAATATAAAAATATTACAGAAAAGTTGGAGACTGTAGAGAAGACGTTGGAAAATGTGTCAAGTTTTGAAGTTTTTATACAAAACTTGAGAGAAATGAAAAAAAGTTTGTTAGATGGAGAAAGCAGAGAAAAAGTTTTAAAAAAGTTAGAGAATATAAAAACAAGTTTTGCAGAAGGCGTAAATAAAAACAAGCATTTATTGAATTCCTTTTTAAAATCATTAACAAAAAGTGAAGAGGAAAATTATAAAAAATACCAGAAAAAATGGAAAATACCTGTTATTAAAGATTTTGATGCAAAAACTTTGGAAACTGCAAATCTTAAAGATTTTGTTATAAATTTAAAAGATTACAGGTTATAATTAATTAATAAAAATGAAAAAATTAAAATTTTATTTTTAAAAATTTTTAATATAAAATAACAACGATTATTAGGCTTCGAAATTTTTTTATAAAAATATTAAAAAATTTATCTAAAAATTTATTCAAAATTTCGAACTTTTAGACGCTTTTTAAAAATAAAGCGTTAAGGCTGTTGTAGTTAAGTTGATTTAAGGCTGTTGTAGTTAAGTTGATTTAAGGCTGTTGTAGTTAAGTTGATTTAAGGCTGTTGTAGTTAAGTTGATAAAGCTGTTGTGAGCGATTCTTAGGGATGCAGGTTCAAGTCCGCCCAAGGATATATAATTACTTCATATTCTTAATAAATAAAAATATTTATATATTTATAAAATTTATATTTTAGCTGTGATTTGGTCGTTTCTTCTGAAAATTTCATTGAAAAAATTATTAAAAAATCAGTAAGTAAAGAAGAAATATTATTTAATGATGAGACAGAAAAACTCAAAAAATTGCTTGAAAAATCAGGTAAAAGAGGAAGAAAAGTAGAAACATTAAAATATTTAATTAAATTTAATGAAGAATTTAAAAAAAATATTAAAAACGATGAAATAAAAAAATTTATTGAAGAAAATATTCAGGTAAATTAAAAAAAATATAAAATTAAATAAAATTAAAATTTTAAGGATAAAATAAAAGAATTAATAATGATTTATAAACAAATGAATTTATATTTTAATTTAAATAAAATTTCTTTTGAATTATTAAAATTAATTAAAAATGAGAAAAAAGAAGAAGACTATTTAAAAATAAATGAAGTAAAAATAGAGAAAATTGATAATTTTAAGGAATTAGAAAAAGAACATTTTGAAATGTTTGAAAAAATAAAATCAGAAGAAATTAATTCTGTTAATTCAAAAGAAAAAACTAAAATGTCAAAAAAACTAAAATCTTATCAAAAACAACTTGGGAAAGAATTAACAGAAATAGAAATACAATTATTAAGAGAAATTAAAGATTATTTGGCAAAAATTGAATTTTTAAAAATAAAAGAAGCAAATTATTTGGAAAATGAAGAAAAAGGATACAAAGAAATTGAATGGCCAGAAAATTTAAATGAATATTTTAATTTAAAAGAGTCATTAGAGTCTGAAAGACAAGAAAATTTGATTATTGGGTCGCCATCGTCTGATTCAGAATATTTTTCTGGTTTTAGTTCTGATTCTGATGGGTCACCAATTAGAGGATCGTCTTCATCCGATTCAAATTTGGATGATAATGGTTTGTGTAAAAATTAATTTTTTATTTTTTTTTTATATTTTTTAGGTGAAAATCGGTGGGAATCAAGAATATTAAATGTTGAAGGAAAAACTGAAATTAATATTAAAAAGATTTATTTATCAATAAAAAAACAATTTTATAAAAATGAGGATATTTTTGAAATTAAATATATTGATGTTTGTAAAGAAAATAATCTTGATTGTATTTCTGCAAAAAAATTGCCTGAAAAATTTGATGATGTATTAAATGTTTTGAAAGAAAATGTGAATTAAAAGTAGTTTTTTGAGAAAAGAAAAGAAGTGATTTTTGGAATTAAAAAGAATTTTTTTCAGAAAAAAATATTTAAAAAAAAGAAAAAATATCCTCTATGTACATGAAAACCTCTAAAAATATTTTTATTTTAAAATTTGGTAGCAAAGGTGGAAAATGAAATTTTGATTAATTTTTTCTCTTTCGATCAATTTATTTAGTAAAAGAATTGTCCTTTACATTTATTTATTTTAAGGCAATTTAACAAAAAAAATTATTTTTTATCATAACATTTTAAAAAGATATTTTCCATATATTTTTACGAAATTAAAAATGTTTTTTTATTTGTTTTTATCGTAAAAATCCACCAACTTTTATAAAAATTGTATAAATTTTATTTTTTAAAAATTAAAAAAACGCCAAAAAAGTTTATATTTAATTAAAAATGACATTATATCCTTTTATTCAAGTAAAAACTTAAATAGTGTAGGAAAAAGAGAGACTATAAGAAAAAGAGTAATTTAATGATGAGAATTTGTTTTTTTTAGTATTTTTGTTGTTTTTTGTGCATAATATTTTTTGTTTTTATCAAGTTTCTTAAGAACATTGAAATTTTATTTGATTTTTTAGGACTTTTTTTTATTGAAATGGAAGTTGATACAAATTGTGGAAATGTTAATGGTCAAATTGCAGTTGATACACGTTTTGGTAATATTTGGTTAGTTTAAGTATTTTATTTTTTGTTTAATTAAAAAACTGAGCAATATACTTTTAATTTAAAAGTAATGAATTTATTTACTGATTTAAAATATAATCTAAATAATATAATTTATCTTTTTTTAATTTTTTAAAGTGAAATAAATGATGAATTTATCAAAGCAAAAACTAAAAAAGATTTAAAAGGGAAAGCTAGTGCAGCAATAAAAATTTTGAGATCTTTTGTAATTTCTAATAATTATGAATCTGCTGAATGTTTTGTTTCTTCTGTCAAAACTTTACCAGAAAATGCTTCAAATAATGATTGGGCTCGTTGGTTTTATTATTTAGGTTTAATTGAAGCAATGAAGGGAATAAGTGTAAATAATTACAAAACAGCCAAAAAATATTTTGAAATTGCTTTACGTAAAGCTCCGACAAATGGGGCTATTGGATTTAAACAAGAAGTTAATAAGGTTTGGAGAATTTTTTTTTTAATTGTGGGGTTTTTTAGTCAAATTTTATTTTATATTTTTTAGTGGTTAGTTCTTGTAATGCTTTTAATTGGCGAACTGCCTGAAAGAAGTCTTTTTCGCATAAAAGAATATGAAACGGTTTTGCATCCTTATATGTGTTTAACTAAAGGTTATTTTTTTAATTTATTTTTTGTTCTGTTTCAAAAATTAATGTTGGATTCGTATCTAGAAGAAAAATGAAAAGTAATATATTTTTTTAATTTTCAACTGACCTTTCTTTTTTTATTTATAATTATTTTTTAGTTGTAAAATTGGGAGATGTTGAAGGTTACAAAAAAGTAAAAAAAGAATTTGATTCAGTTTTTACCGAGCATAAAACGATGACTTTAGTTGGAAGAATTCATCAAAGTGTTATTCGAACGGCTATTCGTCAAATTGCTACAACTTATTCTCGTATTTTTATTTCTGATATGGCTGTTAAATTACAGGTTTCATAGTGATTTTACATTATTTTTAAACTTATTATTAAGTAACTAAACGATCGTTCAAGAAAAATAAATTTCTAAAATTCTATTTTTTCAGTCTCCAACTGTTGAAGATGCTCATGATACAGTAATGAAGGTTTTTAAAGAAGGAATTCTTCGTGGTATGGTAGTCACAAACGATCCAGAATTTAAAAATCAACCTTACGTAAAATTTGGTGAAGCTGATGATCATTATAGAGGAACTGAGCCACAAATGGAATTTGACAAAAGAATTAATGAATTGTTGGATTTACATAGTCAAGCAGTCAAAGCTTTGCGTTATCCTGATAATTGCAATTCAGAAGTGGAAACTATTGAAGAGCAGCGTAAACGTGAACAAGAGGTTATTTTTTTTTAATTTTGGATTTTGGGTACTTTTCTGTTTTTGACGGTCCGCAAGTTTACCCGAAACTTTTTATTTTAATTATTGATAATTTTGAATGTATAAAATCATCAATTTTTATTTAATCTTGTTAAAAAAAATAAAAATTGTTGATTTTATCCTTCCAAAATAATTATTAGAAATTGCGGATAAGATTTGCGGACATTTCCAGGCAAATAAATTACCGAGATTTTTTCAAAAATAATTATTTTTTTAAGGCTCTTGAGGCTGCAGCTGAGGAAGATGATGATGAAGACATGATTTCCTAAATTGATTAATTTCTCTTCTATTATATGACCTTATTAAATAAATGTTTAATTAATTTTATTGTTTTTTTTATTGTTTTGTTTAAACAATTGATTTATTTTTAATTTTTTTTATTAATTTTTAATTAATTTTAAAGAAATGTCTGAATGGATTGAATATAAAAATCAACTTTTAAAAGCTTATTTTTCTTCAAGTGGTGGATTAGCAAATAAAGATTCTGCTTTTTACAAGGAATTTGTGTCTTTTCTTTCTCGTTTTGAGACAAAATTGGCGAATGTGTTAGTATTTTAATGAAAATTTTGTGTGGAATATAGGAGGTTTTTTATAAGGAAATCATTAGTGAGTTTGTGGTTTAGTTGGTAGTACTCTAGAATGAAATAACTTAGTTAGAGGGTCGATTCCGTTCGCGAGTATTTTTATGGGGTTGAGTACGAAAGTGTTTCATTTTATTTCCAATAACTTTTTAACTATAAATTATATTTCTAAACATTTTTAGACCTTCAAAAAAGATTGATTACACTGAATTGCTTAAAATCGATGAAAAGGATATCCCCTGTAATTCCCATGGTGTTCCACAAACTGAATATAACAAATTCTTGACAACAAACATTTTTATTGGTGAAAATGTAGCTGATAAATTGACAATGCGAAATGTTTGTTTTTTAATTAAAATTGGTTTTATTTTCTTTTAGTTACCCCCATTGGTAATAAAACAATTTGAATTTATCATTTCTCTCTTCTACAAATTTAAAAATTCAAAAAATTTCAAAAAATTGAAGAAATTGCGAAGTGGACAAATAAGCCTACCAATATATCAAAGTAGAGATGAACTACTTGAACAATTACAAAATGTATTTATTTTATTTTAACATTTTTAAAATTTATTTTTAGAATCAAATATTATTGATTGCTGGAGATACTGGTTGTGGAAAGAGTACACAGGTTTATTTATTTTTTTATTTTAATTTGTCAAATAACTTTAAAATTCTTTTAGTTACCTCAATATTTACTCAATGCTGGTTACAGCAAAATTGCTTGCACTCAACCACGAAGGATTGCTTGTACAGGTTTTTTTGAATCTTTTTTCAATTTTTATTTATTTAAAAATATTTTTAAGCACTCTCCCAAAGAGTTGCACTCGAAATGCTTAAACAATTTGATTCTGAAATTGCTTATCAAACAAGGTTTATATTTTAATAAATTAATTATTATTTAATTTAAAAAAAAGATTTGATAAAACAAAAACAAGTTCTACTCGAATGCTTTTTCTAACCGAAGGAGTTCTTTTGCGTCAATTGGTAGATGATCCTGGTCTTCAACGTTATAATGTAGTTATTCTGGATGAGGTTATATTCAAAATTTTTCTTTTTAAAAGATTCTCCTTAACATTTAAAAATTTTTGGGAATTTTTGAAGAAATTTTTGTATTCAAAACTGTCCATAAATACCCTAAAAATCCTCTATATTCTCTTTTTAGGTTCATGAACGTAATATATCAGGCGATTTATTAGTTGCTCTCCTTAAAAGTGCTTGTCAAAGAAGAGAAGATTTAAAATTAATTTTAATGTCAGCAACTATAAACATTGAACTTTTTCGTTCATATTTTCCAGAAACACCAGAAATTTCAGTTCCTGGACGTCTTTTTCCTATTGAACTAAGGTTTTTTAAATCAAATTAAAATTAAGTTTAAATTTTAGATATATGCCTCCATTAATAAGAGAAGTTGATATTTCTCGTAAAAAAACGGCTAAAATAGATGCTGGTCCATACGTAAATATTTTACAATTAATTGATAAAAAATACAAAAGCACTGAAAGAGGAGATGTTTTAATTTTTTTAAATGGAATATCTGAAATTTCTATAATTGCTGAAGCCTGTAAAGAATATGCTGAATTTACAAAGAAATGGATAATTTTAATTTTGCATAGTACACTTTCTGTTGAAGAACAACAAAAGGTTTATTTTTTAATTATTTTATTAGGATTACCCCTATAGGTCATATTACCCTATAGATCACCACCAAAATATCAACACTAAAAATTTCAAAAGTAATTTAAAAAATTAAATTTATAATTGGTAAAAAAATTTTTTTTTAATGCTTCGATCTATAGGCATGGATTCATTTTTTTAATATTTTGATTTTTTAAGGTTTTTGATCTTGCACCTATGAGTATTCGTAAATGCATTTTATCAACTAATATTGCCGAAACATCTGTTACAATAGATGAAGTTCGTTTTGTAATTGATTCTGGAAAAGAAAATTTGATGGTTTATGATCCATCTATTAGAACTCATAAATTGACTGAAACTTGGATTTCTAAAGCTAGCGCAAATCAAAGAAAAGGTTTTTTTATTTTATTCTTTTCGAAAATGTGGGGACGATCCTCTACGCTATCCTTTTAAGAAAATAATAATTTAAAAAAGTTTACCCTTTAAATTTTCTATCTTTTTTTAAATTTAAAGGAAGGGCTGGAAGAACAGGACCGGGTGTCTGTTTTCGTCTCTACTCTGAAGAAGAATTTTCTAAAATGGAAGATTTTACTTTACCAGAAATTAAACGTGTTTCATTAGATTCTCTAATTTTACAAATTTTGGATATGAATATGCAAAGTGCGGTAATATTTTTAAAGAAAAAAATTTCTTTTTTTTTAATATTTTTAGTTGATGTACGAGATTTTCCTTTTCTCGAAAAACCTGAAATTGGCCCTTTAAATCAAACACTTGAATCACTTAAAAGTCAGGGAGTAGTGAATTCTTTAAACGAAAAAATGCTTACTCCATTAGGAATTATTTTGGCAAGATTACCTGTTGACATTCCTATTAGCAAGGTTTTTTTTAAATATAATTTGGGGTATTTAAATTAAGATTTTGGATTTTTTAAAAGCAAAATTTATAGAAATTTTTTATTTATTCATATTTATTGGATATGGAGATTTTTAAAGATCCTAAAGGTTTTCAAAATTCCTAGGCCTTGATTTCAATTTAATTTATTAATTTGGCCAGGATTGTAGTCTTTGACTATAGAGGAAAAACCCAAATATTCAAAAAATTTAAGTCTGAACTTTGGTATATGAAAAACCTCTAATAGGGTCTTAACCATTACATATAAGGGTGAAAGGGATTTTTTGAAAAAATTTTTTTTCAAAAAATTACATTTTTCAATATTCATTTGTTCATTTTAAGATGCTCATCTATGCTTGTGTGTTAAACAAATTAGATATTGCATTAACAATAGCTGCAGGTCTGTCAGTGCAATCACCTTTCACTAATCGTTCATTTCGTGAGTCTGATTGTGTAAATAGTCGACAACACTTACTTTCTGATATTGGAGATCCTTTTACACTTTTACGTGTTTATAGAGAATGGCTTCGTTTACGAATGGAAGGAGGTCAAGATACCCGTCGTTGGGCTAGACAACTTGGAATTGAAGAAACTCGACTTTTTGAAGTAACAAAATTAAGAAAACAATTTAGAGAAATTTTGGAACAAGCAGGTTAATTTATAGAAAAAATTAAATTTTATTTTTTAAATAAAGAACTTTGTCCAAAACAAAAAGCGACAGAATGGGAAGATTTAAGTTCTAAAGAACGTAGAATGCTTTCTGGGGAAAAACGAAAGCTTTTTGATTTGAAAAGAAAAGTTGGGTACGAAGGAAAGAAAACTAAAATTCTTAGAGAAGGACAACATTTTGATACAATTTTGGAATCAAGTAGTGGAAGAGGATTAGAAGAAGAAAAACAAGGTTTTTTTATTTTATAAATTTTTGCCTCTTCGTTACTGCTGAAAAGATTTAGGTAAATCTTTTGCGGACAAATTTAAATTTTGCGGATTTTTTTATTAAATTTAATAAAAAGAAATATTTTCATTATTTACGACATTTATACATAATATAAATTTCAAAAAAAAGTCCGCAAAAAACATCTGCAAAAATCTAATATTTACCAAAATTTTCTTTTTTCAGCCCCTAAATTCTTGGAAAATACCCAAGATCAAATTCAACACTTGGAATTTTCTCTTTTATCTTCTGGACGTGCATTAGAAAGAGAATTAACTACACATAAATTTGATGATATTGTGGCAATACAATTAAAGTTAATTCTTGCTATGGGTATTTATCCTCAATTTGCAGTGATTGATCCTGCAAATAATTTTAGGGTATATTCAATTTAAATTTTATTTAAAAAAAAAAAAGTTGAAATTCATAAAATGATTATTCTATTTATCCGCACATCTTTAGGTTTTGTTATTTGAAAATTTTGATGTTTTGACATTTAGAAATTATTCAAATTTTTATTAGAAATTTTATATTTTCTGTTTATTTTTTTTATAGGAAGGACATGATCAATTTGCACATACTCCATCCAAACCTTTTGTAATTCACCCAAACAGTTCACTTGGCCAAAGACCAGAAGCACTCAGAATAGAAATTGACCATAATGGCTGTTCTTCTCAACACCAATTTATTTTTTATGGACTTTTATTGGAAACAACAAAACCTTATTTGTGCAATACTTGTCGTGTTCCAGCAACTTTTTTACTAATTATTGCTAGAAATGTATTAATTTTTTTTAATTTAAAATTTTTTTGGTTAAATTCCGAGTTATACGTCCATTGGACAAAATGGTCATGGACATAATGGTCAATAACACAATTTCCTGCTTTTTGTGAACTAATTTTGAGTTTTTGACTAGTGAAAACTTGGCCTTATTTTCGTACATTGACATGAGGAAATTTCAAAAAATAACTAAAAATATTTTATTAATTTAGATAACTCTTGTTAAACCTCGTGTTCTTTGTTGTGATGGTTTTATTGAATTTCATTTTGTTGAGGAAGAAGAGTTGGAACAAATATTAAATAAAGCAATCGAATTAAAAAATCTTCTACTAAATTCAGTACAACTTAAACTAAATAATGATGAATATGCTGATTGTAAAGAACTTTGTAAAAAAATTGTAAAATTTTCAAGAATGCAGTGTTTATTTAGGTTTATATAATTTTTTAAAATTATTGACTTTAAATTTTATTAATTTAAATAAATTTCAGCTTACGAAGAAGAATTGATCCTCCAAAACACATGCGTTATGGTGTTTTTACTGCTGATGGAGAAGAATATCAATTTTCAAATAATAAAGGAAGTGAATTAATTTGTGATTTGGTATTTGGTTCTTCAGGAATTATTGAGGTTTTTTATATTTTTTTTAATTAAATTAATTTTTTTAAAAAAAGGAAGAAATTGCCTTGGAAAATGAATTAAATAATAAAACATTTGATGAAAAGAAAATCAAAGGAAGAGAATACTTTTGTGATAAATGTAAAAAGAATCTTTGGTTTGAGGATAATGTACACATATTAAAACATAAAAGAGAACATAATTAATATTTTTTAATTTAATAATCTTTTATATATGAATACCTAATTGTAATTTTTGAACTTTATTTTGTTTGTTTTATTTTTTTTAAATTAGGTTCTAATTTTAAATTGAGTCTAATTGAAGTTTTGCAAAGATAAATTCCCCCATTTCCCCTCTACCATTTTATTTTTCTCATTTTAACATGCATTAGTGTTTTCAAAAGTTTGTTGTCATTCATCGGATAGAGTAATTGCATTTTTAAAAATAAAGAAAATGGGTAACTTATATACAACTTGAAAAAAGATTTAATTTTATTTGAATTTTAAAAAATATATTTACAAACTTAAAGGCTTTTAAAATTTGAGCAAACATTGAAAATTATTTAAAATAAAAATTTGTTGGAATTATATAATATAAAAATAATAAATAATGCAAAATTTTAAATATTTTGAATTGTAATTAAATGCTGCTCCGTGTATGTACGAATGTCCAATAATAAAGTATTAACCGCTGAAAATGAAAAATAAATATTTTTAAAAATTTTTAGTATTTATCAGAAATTATATGAACAGTTTTACCCAAAAATTTTTAATGATAAAACCTATTTTCAAGGGATAAAAATAGAATTTAATTAAAAAAATTTAATTATTAATTATATAAATATATTTTAAATTTTTTATATGTAAAACAATACCACAAGCCATTACTTTCCAGTCAAATAAATGCAACATGTCGAAGTATATTACATTTTCGTCATTCAAAGAAGTACGTACTTGAGCAAAAATATTTGCAAGATGCAGTCTTTTTGCATGAAAATCCAAACGAGGAAGCTAAAAAGAAACAAAGTTAAGCAGATAAAAAATTAAATTAAAAGCACGAAAAAGTATCCCAATCTTGCACTAAAAAACTAAAACGACCAATTAATCTTATTTATTGTAAACTTAAAAGAAAAAGGGTATAAACGAACAAATTCTCCGTCTAATGGCAGTTCAGTTGGCCAGATAAGATTATCTATAAGCTGTAAAATTTATAAATTTAAACATTAAAATGTAAATCTTAAATTTACTGGTCCCAATTCAAATAAAAGCGCCCCATTTCTTGCTGCTTGAATATGCCGAAATACAACTAAATAATAAAAATTTGATGATATATCTTCTCTCACGAATACTCGTTCGATGGTTTATAATGCTTAAGCTATTATTTTTAATCTGACAAAAAACATTAATGACTTGAAGGAAATTCAAACAACCATTACTTTTAAATTCATAAAATTAGCTTGAAGCAATATAAGCCATCGATGATGGCACTCGCGTAAAAAGTGATTAAGTGGTCTAAACAATCGATTAAAAAATGTTTTTAAATATTTTTGACAATTACTTTAACCAAAAAATTTGTAAATTAAAAAATACGTGTTTAATTTTAACAACTTACAAGTAAAGCCACTGCAGACGTATGGCAAATGAGCCAAATTAAGAAGTAAATGCTTATTATTTAAATACAAAAGTGATGCATTAATTTCATCAATAATTGCCAGGAGGGACTCTTTTCGCTGAAAAAGATTAAATTTAATTTATTTTGATATAAAAAAACTAAAAATTTTTAAATCAAGTATCCACTTTCTTTGAAATTTAATGAGTAAAAGATCAAATATTTTAGCCACTCTAATAAAAGACCATTTTACATTAAAAGGAATAAACTTAAGTATTTCAAATAATAATTCTTTGGGGAAATTGATTTTTTTATTTTTCATAGTTTATTTAACAAAATAATTCTTACTTAAATAACAATTTTATACATCATAATGAACTAAAAAACCACTTCACTTGAACAATAAAAAACCAAACAATAGCATTCTCTACCCAGAAAATGCATTCTCTCCACCCTTTTTAATTTAAAAGATTAAAATAAAAAAATTTAAATGGCTAGAGTGCCTAAACTATTCTTTTTCACATTAAACAACAAGAAAGTGCTCCTTAATTTTATTATTTTTTTTGAATTCAGGACAACGGCCACTGATTGTGGATCTGGAAAACGAAACGCTAGCTTATCAGTTTTTTGATAGATTTACACAGGAAGAGACAATTTTTATTTTGTTCTATCCTTAATTCGGTTCTTTTCACTTGTGCATCCATAAAAATCTGTAAGTTTTGTCCGAACTTCGTCGATCATTCACTTCGATATTTCGACGTATTTTTAACAATATATAGAACTAAAGGTTATTTTCAATTATGCGACCAAAAAGTTTATCAAGTTATAAGTTTTATATCTACAATTGAAACATGCGGCGTCTTATTAGAATAAAAATGTAACCTTCGACTATGTTCACCGCGTCAGTTCAAACAACATATAATCAGATAGTCATAAGAAAAAACTAACTGGTGGAGATCACAAATTTCGAGCGCCTTGAGATTCTTCAATCAAGAAAAAACGTAAAGTGGCCGTTGCCCGAATCAAGAAAAATCGGTACATTCCTGTCAATGCCCCCATCCTTACTCTTTCCTTCTTCACCTATAAATTGTCAAAGGAATAATGAATACATTCTTTACAATCAAAGTTGGTTCTGCAAAGTTAAGAAATAAGATTGTGGACATTGCGAGATCATTCAGTGTTACTTCGCAGAGTTTATGCGTGTAGTAAGGAAACGAAGAAGGAAAATTATTTGAATGGTTTCAAGATTTCTGACATTTGACCTCCGAAATAATTTAAATTTTTCATAAATATTTTAATCCCTATGGTGACTGTGACCTATTATGCCCTTTGGCCATTTATAGGTGAAGGAAAAATGAAATGATGTGGCGATTAATGGAAAGTACCAAAAAAAAATATTTCCAAAATAAAATATGTTTTATCAAAAAGTTAACCTGCTCATTCCCTTCGATAAGTATTTGTGGTGTCGGTGTCGGTGTTGGCGCTTCCTGAGACGTTCCGCTACTTTCAGTCGGACTATTTCTTAGATGATCACCCATGAGGGAATAAAAATATTGTTTATTTTGAATTTAAGATTTCTAAAAAATAATGTTAATTAAAGTAAATGTTTTTTAAAATAAACAAGTGAACTCATTCAAGATATCTCATCGAGTTATTTAAAATTTACCCATAAAATATAAAGATTAAGGTAAAAGAGGAAACATTAAACAAGTATTTGATCTTGCTGAACACCCTAAACTAAATAAAGATGAAATGCGTTGCTAGAATTTGATTATCTTCAAAAAAAAGCTTCCGGGTGACTCAAATAATTCATGAAATAGCTACAAATATGACTATTGTGTTTTCTCTAAATTTGCCTAATTTTTCTAAAATTTAAAGCACAAAATACAAACGCGGAACTTACTTACAAAAATTTTTATATTTGAAAACAAAAATGATGTTGATTCCTTATCGTGTAATCAAATATGAATACTTAGAATAAAAAGAAAAGAAAAAAACCTTGTAAAAAATCGAGAAATTCCATTTTTTAGATCGAATTATTTGGATGAAAACTGCGACTAAACTCCAAAAAATTAATCATCTCTGTACAAATTATATTAGACAATTGATCTTCCCGTAAAGTAAACCTCTATTTAATACTACTCGAAAATATCCTGAATGAGAACACTTGTAAGCATTTTTGTATAAATAAATATTTAGCTTACTAATAATGAAAGTGAAATTTCGTCCAATACAGTTAAATAAAATTAAAACGCCAATTGTTACATTTTTAAAAAACCGTTGTCCCTCAGTTGAGTCCCATTGTTGAGGCCTCGTTGTAAATATCTCAGTTGACTACAACAGATTTTATTTTGCTACTAAATGATCTCATTCGACTCCATTCGAAGAGCTGAGTAGAATGGGTTATTATTTGTATTTTTATATCATTTTTATCGAGGAAAAAACAAGAGAAATATCTGTACTCAACTGATGTGAGGCATGGGACTCAACGATGGGACTCAACTGAACTGCTTCTCATTGTCGTAAAGCCGTTGGCGAAAAGTCGCAAAACCATCCACACTTGTTTGGACTCTGATAGCCTTAAATTTTATAAAAACTTCTTTGAGTCTATCATTTATTAGCTTTTATTTTTTGTAAAATATATTCTTATTCTTCATTTTGTGCATTATCTAATATATATTTTAGAAAAAGGTTTTTAAAAAATGTACTTTTACCGCAATGTTGTCCGGCGTCTTTCGTTAACTCGCTTAGTATGTTCTACATTTTTTATTTAAAACAAAAATATTTTTAGCAACTTTTGGCAGCTCCATGTTATTGTGCATCATTTTCTAATTCTGCCCAATTTTCTGCTAATCCTGTGATAAAGATTTCTTTTAGAAATTATCGGTTTACTTCAATTTTGGGTTTTCTTTTAATTTAAATATATTTTTTAATTAAATTTTTAGGCGGTGATATTGTTGATGTTCAGGGTCCAGCTTTTGCTGAGTCAATATCTGAAGGCGACATTCGCTGGCAAAAAAGTTTTATTTATTTTAATTTTTTTATTTGATTTTTAAGAGATTGGCGATTTTGTTAAGGCAGATGAACTTGTGGCTGAAATTGAAACAGATAAGGTTTGTTTAAAGCAAAAATTTAATTGTTTAGCTTTTTGTTATTTAAAATTATTTTAGACATCTGTTGAAGTCCCTGCTCCTTTTGCTGGAAAAATTGTTGAATTTTTAGTCGAGGATGGTGCAAAGGTGATTGCTAAACAAAAACTTTATAAAATGGAAAAGGGTGCTGAAGGAGCAGCAGCAGAGTCTCCAAAAGCGGAGGAGAAGGAAAAACCTCAAGAAAAGCCGAAGCCAGCAGAAAAGGAAGAACCAATGGAGAAAAGTACATATTTTTTAAAATTTTTTAATTATTTTTGATTTAATTATTTGTTCAGAAAAATCTGATGCACCCAAAAAACCTCCACCAGTTCCAGAATTGCCTAAAGAACCAATGGAATCAAAATCTGTATCAGAAATAAAGCCTAAAGTTGCACCTCCAATTTCGCAGCAACAGACATTCCAACAAAGTTATCTTTTAATTTTTTTCCTTTTAAAAAAAATATTTTTAAGAGTCTGGAGACCCAACAGCGTTAACTGGAAGTCGCTCAGAGACTCGTGTAAAAATGAACAGAATGAGACAACGAATAGCTGCAAGATTAAAGGAAGCACAAAATATAAATGCAATGTTGACTACATTCAATGAGATTGATCTTTTGTTTGTTTTTATATTTAATCTATATTTAATTTATTTATTTTTATTTAGTAATGTCATGCAAATGCGTAAAAAGTACCAAGAATCATTTACCAAAAAACACGGAGTTAAACTTGGTTTGATGTCCCCATTTGTTCGTGCTTCTGCTATTGCTTTACAAGATCAACCTGTTGTTAATGCTGGTTTAATTTTTTGAATTTTTTAAAAATATTTTTTAAATACATATATTTAGTAATTGAGGGAGAAGAGATTATTTATCGCAATTATGCTGATATTTCTATTGCTGTTGCAACTCCAAAAGGGCTAGTTGTGCCTGTTTTACGAAATGTGGAGTCTCTGAGTTATTCAGATATTGAAAAGAGTCTTGGAGAACTTGGAGCTAAGGTTTTCATTTTTTATTAAATAATCGAATTTTTGGGGTATTCATGAGACTATTTGTAGTAAAACGCAAAAACGAATTTTTATGGTGTATCTTTTTTAAATTTTTTGTATGATCATCTTTGGTGTAGTGGTGAGCACTTTAGATTTTGAACTATTTTCTGTTAAGTTTGAATCCAACTAGCGTTAACAATCGTTTTCGTGTTTTTTACATTTTTCTAAATATTATATTTTGATCTTTTAGTCAATTAATATTGTTTAATTAATTTATTTTAAGGCTCGCGAGAATAAATTAGCAATAGAGGATATGGAAGGTGGAACTTTTACAATTAGCAATGGAGGTGTTTTTGGATCAATGTTTGGTACTCCAATAATAAATCCACCTCAATCAGCTATTCTTGGAATGCATGGAATTTTTGATCGTCCAGTAGCTATTGATGGAAAGGTATTTTTTTAATGTTTTTTGGGAAAAATTATTTTTTTTTAAATTTTGTTAGGTTGAAATTCGTCCAATGATGTATGTTGCACTCACTTATGATCATAGATTGATAGATGGTAGAGATGCAGTTACCTTTTTAAGAAAGATTAAGCAATATGTAGAAGATCCATTAACTATATTGCTAGATTTATAATTTTTAAATAAAAATAAAATTATGTTAGGCCCAATAATATTTTTTTTTATTCTCCTTTTTGAAAAGAGAAAATGATAAATACATTTTTAAAAATTATTTTTTATTTAAAAGTTGTATTGAATATTTTTATATTTTTAAAATCAATTATATAATATTCTAATTTTTTAAATTAATTTTATAGGAATTTTTATGCGAGGATTCTTCTACAAAAAAAAATTGAAAATTTTCGTACTTGACACTAATATATTTTTATTGATTAAAAGAGGAGAAAAAGCAGGTTTATAATATTTTTAAAATTTAGGAATAAATAATTATATTTTAAAACTAAAAAAGAGACCATTTATTAGCTTTTTCTAAAAATGACAAATTCATTGCCTTCTTTATTTGCACAAAATTTATTTTTTTATGAATTGATTTTTCCACTTAAAAAAGAGCAGCAACTGCTAAAATAAAAAAGGAAGGTCTCTATTAGTTTTTATTATTTTTAGCTTATCATTTTTTCTTTCAAAAGACCATTTTTTAAAGTTCATTTTCTCTTAATTAAAATATAAAAAATGTCTCACGTGTAAATTTTCTCTCATGACTTTAAATATTTTTTTACTTGTTATTTCTAAAAATATTTTTCTTTCAAATTTTGACAATTTTATCTCTCCTTTTTTAAATAATTCTTTAATTTTTTTTTTTTTGACTTTTTTAGAAATTTATATATATTTTAATTCTATAAATAAATTTAAAAATAACTGCTAGGAAGACTTTTTTTAATTTAAGAAACCTTATCAGTTAAAAAAATACTTTGTGTAATTAATTTTATAAAATATTTTTTTAAATATTTTTTAAGACAAACACACCTTAATTTTCTTGGTCGTCTCCTTTTTGCGTTCCCAAGCGACGAATTTTTTTTACAAAATGACAGCTCTTCTTCTTTTTATTCTTAATAAATCTTTTTATGCTTAATACCCAAAGGATCACTTAATAAGCGAGGAAGATAAAATCAGAATAATATCAGAATACTACAATAATTAAATCAGAATAACACCAGAAATATAATCAGAATAAGTCAGAAATAAAATCAGAATAACAGTAAGAATTCATCAGAAAAATCAGAAATAAATTTAAAAAAATCAGAATAAAAACAAAATTTCCAGAATAACTGTTAGTAAATCAGAATGATACCAGAAATAGAATCATAAACTAGAAAAATCAGAATAAGCCAAATAAAATTAGTCAAATCAGAATAAAAACAGAATTTATCAGAATAACAGTCAGAAAAAATTATCAGAATTTTGTGTTTGCTCTTATTACGTCGATCTTTTGGGTACACTTAAAATACACATTTGATTATTTCCTAACACGTCTTGCACGCAATAAATAAATTCTTTTTTTTATAATTTTCTTTAACATGTTTTTCAATAATTTTTTATTTATTTAGATAGATAGAGTGCAGCAGAACACATAAAACAACACCCCATTTTTAATCATCAAACCATTCTTTTATATTTATTAAAAAATGGAATACCGCAAGGCGGGTCCATATTCAGATTTTGCTTCCGTTGACGATGGTTGGAAAGAAAAATTTTATAAATAAATAAAAAAATTAAAAAAATATATTTTTAGATCCTTTAACTGATCCTATAATGGATGAAGAAGCAAAAAAAGTTGAAAAGGAATTGGCAAAACAAATGCAAAAGCATAAAATCAAAGAAGAACAGGATGATGATGGTTTGGGAGGTGGAGAATTGAGAAATAAAAGTTGGGGTTTTTTTAAATTAAAATTAGAATATTAAATTTACTTTAACATTTATTTAAAGGAGAATCTACAGATTCAGGTGGTGGTGAAGGCTTTCAAAGTCTTTCCTTTGGACCTTCCGGGCACGTTATAAGCTCGCCGTATGAGCTTTCTCATTATCCTATTGAGATTTTGGAAAGCAAAAATGCATTGCAAAAGCAGATTTCAAGCAGGTTTGAATTTATTAAAAATTAGATAAAAATAAATAAAAACAGACCTATTAGAGTTTTAAAATTTTTAACTTTATTTCCCTTCTATTTTTTAAGTTTAAAACTGTCAAAAATTTATTTAATTCTCACCAAAATTAATATTTTAATTTTCACAACTAACAAACAAATATATCCTTTTTCTTTTCACAAAATTTAAAGATTATCATCAGAAGCAGCAGTTTCAACTAATAATCCTTTAAACAAATTATCAATAATTTCTTCTTCAAATAATAAAATAATAATTCCAAGTTTAATGGATAGAGCTTCTTCTTCATTAGGACATCAACAATCCTCTTTAATTTTTGAAAATAATAATATTCCTATAATTGGAGGAATACAAAATAGACGTTTATCTTTACAACCTAATATTAAACAGTTTGTTTGTTTTTTTTTAATTTAATTATTTTTTTAATATAATTCTTTCCCTAATTTTTATTTATTTTTCCACCCTTTTAAACTCTTTTCACCTTTTTTAAAAAATATTTTTTAATTTTTTGGTTATTCTTGTGTAGAGGAATTTTTGGCATTTTGTATTAGTGGCAAAGAATTTTTTTTCGACAACATTTTTTTGTAAAAATATTTTTTTATCATTGCACTTTATTTTTACAATTAAAAAAAAAACAGTTTACAAAAAATTCTAATGATCACAAATGATTGGAAAAAAAACTTTTTCTCACATTTAACAAAAATCTATTGCTTTTTTGTAAACAATTTTACACTAAAAAAATCAGCAGATTTAACACATTTACAACAATTATAAAAAAATAATTTTTCCTTTTTTGCATTTTATTTAAAAAATTCTTTTTAAAAAATAATTAATAAAAATAATTTTTATTTTCTCATAAAAAGGGTAAGATTGTTGCAATCTCTAAAACTCTGTTAAACTTTTACCATTTTATATGTTTTTGGTATTTTTAAATAAAGAATTATATTTTCTATAATATTTAATGGGAAACTAATTTTCTTTCATTTTTTAAAAATGTTGCGTTCGAAAAAATCTCAAAATTTACCTTTTTCTGTTTTTAATCTTTTTTTCTTGTTTTATTAAATATTTTAGCTTTTTTATTTTGTAGTAAATTTAATTCTCTATCAAATTATACTAAAAATGTCTAAAATGGTCTATTAGTTATTGAGTTATGAAGGAATTAAAATATTAAATATATTTACTTGTTTGGTGTAGTGGTTTTCGAATTAACTTTTAGCTAGTTAAGGGCACAGGTTCGAATCCCACTGCCGGTATTAAATTGTTTCTTTCATATTTTTTCTTAAATTTATTCTTTTTTAATTTTTCTTTAATTTTTTTACTCAAATAAATTTTTTAAATTATTTTTAAATAAATTTAGGTGCAAACTTGAATCAATTAGAGAACAACAAACAATTGGAAGTTCAGTCGCAGTTAGCCCAGACGAACGAATAATGCTTAGCCAATGTAGCAATCATAGTAATATTGGATTATCCCCAACATCTCCAAGTGCTGGAAGAATTTCTGCTATTTCTCCTTCATCTTTTGCTTTTTCTTTGGGACATGACAAGGTTTTTTTTATTTTTTTTCCAAATTTATTTGGGTGAAATAAGTCTAAAAGAGACTCAACTTTTTATATTTGCATCCCTTTAGTCCACTTGAGTCTTGAAAATTTGCCCGCATATAAGAATGAATTAATGCACTAATATATTTAAATATTCCCACATGTTTGGTGAAATATTTTAATTTTCCCCCGTTTTTAACTTCTCCGTATTTTCTCCCTTATTTTGCTTTTAGAAAGTATAAGTTAATCAAAAAAGGAAAAAAAAATAAGGAGAAAAATAGAAAAAAGTTAAAAAAGGTTTACCCATATATGGAATATTACACCACATGTTTTTGTTGTTGTTATATTTTGATAATTTTTGATCAAAAAATTTCAAACAAAATTTCACTTATTTTGTACCTTTTTTATTTAGCTTGATGACATTGACAGAGAATTAAGTTTACCACAACATGTAGAAATGCATTCATTTAGAGATGCTATTGACGTAAATTATCAACGAATAGTTAATTTATTTAAATTTTTTTAATCAAAAAATTTTTTTTTCAGGGTTTGACTGGTGAAGAACTTTCTGGGGTATTTATTTGCTTAAATTATAATTTAAAAATTATTTTTTTAAAAGGTTCCCTTAGACGATTTGCGTAGTGCTGGTCGTCAATTAGTAGATGCATTACGTTTACGTAGCGAATATATGGAATTAATAGGTGGAGCTTTTCCTAGCACTACAAGAAATTTTTTAATTGGAAAATATCCATCTAATTTACCCAAATGTAGACGCAAAAACACTGAATCTTGTAAGTTTTTTTTTATTGGAAAAAATTTAAAAATGATTGGGAAATGTCTACTTTAAGTGATCTCCCTATTTATTCGCAAAAAATATTTTTCTAAAAATTTTTTGTAAAATTTTTCTTGCGAATAAATGGGTTGTTCATATAAAAGTAGAAAAGTTGAGTCAACTTTTTTGTTTTTTAAAATAAAATGAAAGGAAGATATACTCTAATGTCTCTAATTCTTTTATTTCTCTGGCAGATCATCTTTGTAGGTCTTTTTCTCTAATTATCTAATGCACACTCTCTCATTTAGTTTTTATGTTTGTCTTCTGCGCTTTGTTAAAATTTAAATATTCTTTTTAAACTACTTGTTTTAAAATTATTTTTAAATGATTCCATTAAAAAATTTTCTTCTTTCATTTATAATTATTTATTTCTTTTAGGATTTTTCTCTTATATTTACCTTGTTTTTTCTTCATTAGATTTAAAAAATTTTGATAGACTTTTTTTACTTTGCAAGAGCAACTTTTACTTTTTGCGCACTTTTACATTTGTTTTTATTTTCTTTTTTAATAATTTATAATTTTTTTTAAATTTTTTAGCTGCCAGTATGTCCTATAATCCCCCTGAACCTCCAAAAGATCATTGGGGATTAGATCAGCCTTTACCAATTTATGAACAAACATTTAATTTAGAAAGGCATCGTGGCACAGTAATTAAATTATTTTTTTAAATTATTTATTTAATATTTAAGGTAGCAGTTTTGGACAAGTCGACAGGAGAGATTTTTGCTCCTTTAAAAAAGTTTTATGTGACTCGTGAAAAATATTTAAAGTTAGTTTTTTAATTATTTTTTTAAACTTTTGGTCCTTTTTCTTTTCGTTCAGAGCTTGAACAATTTTCTAAAAAATACCTTTATTTAAGAGATTTCAACTGGATTAATCGTATATGTAATGAAGGTCCTCTAAAAACTTTTTGTTATCGTCGTTTAACTTTTCTTCAAACACATTTTCAACTTCATGTCCTTTTAAATGAACAATTGGAAAGTGCAGAACAGAGGAGTGTTCCACACAGAGATTTTTATAATATTCGAAAAGTTGATACACACATACACGGTTTTCTTTTTTAATAATTAAATTAATTCTTTTATTTAAAGTAATTTTAATTTTTTTATAGCGGCAAGTTCAATGAATCACAAGTAAAAAATAAATATTATTATTAAAAATAATTTTTTTATTTAAAGACATTTGCTTCGATTTATTAAAAAAAGAATGCGAACAGATGCAGATGAAGTTGTTCAAGTTAAAGTAAGAAAAACGTTTTTCTTTATTTTAATATTTTTTTAATTTTTCTAATAGAATGGTAAAGGAATTACAATGAGTGAAATGTTTGAAAAAATGGGTATTAGCCCTTATGATTTATCTGTTGATATGTTGGATGTACATGCTGATAGAAATACGTTTAGTTTTTAATATTTATTTATTTTATTAAATTTAATTTTTAGTTTTCATCGTTTTGATAAATTCAATGCAAAATATAATCCAAGTAAATTATAAATTTAATTAATTTAAAAATAATTTTTTAAATAATTTTAGTTGGTCAAAATGAGTTGAGAGAAATATTTATTAAAACAGATAATTATGTAAATGGTAGATATTTTGCTGAAGTTCTCAAAGAAGTTTTTAATGATGTCGAGGTTTTTTTTTAAAAATTTTTTTTAATTAATTTTTTCAATTTTAAAGGAAAATAAATATCAAAATATGGAACCTAGGCTTTCTATTTATGGAAGAGATACGGATGAATGGGATAAACTTGCTAATTGGGCTATTACACACGATGTAAATAATTTAAAAATAATTTTTATTATTTTTTAAAAAAAGGTTTGGTCCCAAAATGTTCGTTGGATGATTCAAATTCCTCGTCTTTATGATGTTTATCGTTCAAAAAATTTATTAAAAAATTTTGATACATTTTTGTCGAATGTTTTTACTCCTCTTTTTGAAGTAACAAATGATCCTAATTCACATCCCGAACTTTTTAGATTTTTACAGGTTTTTTAATTAATTATTTTAATATTTAATTTACATTTAAAGCATGTATCAGGGCTAGATTCTGTAGATGATGAATCTAAACATGAACATGTTCAATTTACTAAAGATTGTCCTGAACCTGTGGATTATAACTCTGATGAGGTTTTTTTAATTTAATATTTTTAAATAGAGAAATTGTTTTTTTTTTTTAATTGAAAAATTGAATTTTTTGTATTTTTGGGGCTGTATTTAAATTTTTAAAACATTTTTTTAGAAATAAAAAATGTTTTTGTACGAATAATTTTTTAAATTTAATTAATTTATTTAATAGAATCCATCTTACTCTTATTATCTCTTCTATATGTATATGGTTATTTTAGATATTTTTTTAAATTAATTTTATATATTTAATTTAAAGAATTTGGCAGCTTTAAATTCTTTTCGAAAATTACGTGGACTTAATACATTTGCATTACGTCCTCATTGTGGTGAAGCTGGACATGTTAATCATTTAAGTGTAACGTTAGTTTATTTTTTTAAATTTTAAATTTAATTTTTTAAATTTAATTTATTTAATTGAATTTTTAAAGTTATTTAACATCAGAAAGTATTGCCCATGGTTTACTTTTACGCAAAGTTCCGGTACTTCAATATTTATTTTATTTGGCACAAATTGGAATTGTTTGTTTAATTTTAATTTAAATTTTAATTAAATTTAAAAAGGCAATGTCTCCATTATCAAACAATCATCTTTTCTTAACTTATCATCGTAATCCTATGCCCGATTTTCTTATGAAAGGTTTAAATATTTCTTTATCAACTGATGATCCTTTACAATTTCATATTACAAAGGTTTTTATTTTATTATTATTTTTTAAATTTAATTTTTAGGAAGCTTTAATGGAGGAATACAGGTACATATTTAATTAATTTTTATCTTTTAAAATTATTTTATTTTTTTAAAGTATTGCTGCTCAGGTTTGGAAATTAAGTTCATCTGATATGTGTGAACTTTCAAGAAATAGGTTTATTATTTAAAAACTAATATTTTTATTATATAATTTTTTAAGTGTTCTTCAATCTGGATTTGAGGTTTTTTAAATAAAATTAATTTTAAAAATTTTGAAAATTTATTTTTAGGATCGAATAAAACTTTATTGGCTAGGCCCAAATTATAGAGAAGAGGGAGTTTTGGGTAATGACGTTGCAAGGTTTATTATTAATTAATTTATTTTTTAATATTTATTTTTTATAGAACAAATGTGCCAGATATTCGCGTCTCTTTTCGCCATGAATCACATGTTAATGAGCTTTGCAATTTATTTAAATCACTTTTATTTTAAAAAACATAAAACTAAGTAAACCTTTTTTAATCGAGGCAATTAATTTTATTTTTTTAGACATTTTAAAATTTGTTTTTTAATTTTTGACATATAAATTTAGATTTTTTTTAAATAATTTTATTATAATGACAGTTTGTTTAATTTTATATTGCATAAAGATTGTTATATTATTTGTATAAATGAGGTATTTTACTTTGTAATATAAAAGGTGAATATTTATTCTTCATTTTTTCCAACAAGTTTATCCAAATTAAATCAATGATGATGAGTAAATGCTTTGTAACAGTGATACCCAATAAGAGTACAAGCCAAAAGTAGTCCACCATAAAAAAATATATTTGGTGATTGCGGCAAGGCACTTAAAAAATATTTATAATAAATATATTAATACTTAAAAATGAAAGTTTAAAAACTTAACTAGAAATAAGAATATAAAAAGTAATAAAAAAATATTAATATTTTCCCTAATGTATAGTTACTAATATTAAAAATTTACTTAGGTAAAGTCAGAATAACAATTATAGATAATTGACTAGCAAAAACTAAAAAAAAAAGAATTTTTATTTAAATAAGAAATGTAAAATAAATACCTTTAGATAACATTGTCCAGTCAAAAAAATCAGTGGATCGGGAAATTTTTATTGCAGAAATTGAATAGTCTATTAGTTGTAAAACTCTTTCTTTTCGAATTTCGAAAAGAGTTTTATTCTAAAAAAATTAATTACAAAATTTTATCTAATTAAATAAAAGCTAACAGAAGCATTAATTTGTGGCCATTCTCCAATTTGTGAGGTTACCTAAAATAAATAAATTAAAAAGTTGTAAATATGAATATTTGATTTTTAACAATTAGTATTCAAATTTAATTTTAAATAAAAAAAATTACATGATCAATCTCATCATTAATTGAATAAAAACGATAAAAACGATAAATTCCTTAAAATAAAAATTGAATATTTTACGATAAATTTAAAACACCGTCCATCATATAAATTACTTGTCTTAAAAACTCTTCATTGACAATGTCCTGAACATTTATGGAGGATAATTTTTCACTTATCTCATTGAATGTAGAAATTAATTTCGCTTTAGTCTAAACAAAAATAAAATTTTTAAATAAAATCAACTTACAATTATTAGATCAGGATTTTTTAAACGGACTATCCATTTTTTTTGAAATTTGTGGATAAAGAAATCAAAATTTCTAGATACCCTTATGTTGTCCCATTTAATGTTAATAGGAATAAAACGGACAATTTCAAACAAAAGTTCTGTTGGCAAATTTGTTTTTTTGACTTTCATTTGGAGAATTCGTCTATTTTTAATTAAATTTTAATGATAAAGGATTTGGTATTTGGCCAAAAATAATAAAAACGAAAGCCATTTTTATAAAAATATAACCTTTTGGATGATCCACTTTCTGCCTAAATGGACTCTGCAAGAAAAATTTTTCTCTTAACAATGTAGAGATAGAGAAACAAAAAAATATATAAGAAAAGACAGCTAAAGAAAAGGATTGAAGAAGAATAGAGAATAAAGAGAGAAGGTAAGAGAAAAAAGAAAAGAATAAAAAGAGAAGAAGAGAAGGCAGATTTTATATTCTTTTTCAAATAAAAAAATAAACAGCGACACTTTTCTTTCAATTTATTTTTCTATTCTTTATATATAAAATAATTTGATAACTACATGTTCATTCCAAATGGACATATACTAAAATTGGAACAATACAGAGAAGATTAGCATGGCCCCTGCGCAAGGATGACACGCAAATTCGTGAAGCGTTCCAAATTTTTTTTAAATTTTTTTAAATTAATTTAAATTTATTTATTTTAAAGATTATATGGTAATATATTTTTTAATTTATTATTTTTTCTTTTTTCTTCATTATTTTCTTTATTAAATTCATTTTTAGTAATATTAATTTCAATAAATGTTATCCACGCAAATAAAGCTATAAATATATGAACTATACTGGTTAACCCAAAACATGTTAAAATTGTTTTAGATGACAAGTTTGTTGAAGGCAAAAGAAGCAAAACAAGAGTAAACACAAATAATGAAAAACTGTAAAAAATAAAATAATTAAATAAAAATAAATAAAAATAAATAATTAAAATATTACCCAATAATTATTGCTAAACCAACAGATAAAATATCAATAAAAACAGAAAAAATAGCCAAAAATTTAATTTTTAAATTTAAAGAAAATAAAAATATAGCAGAATTAAAGCATTGAAATAAACACCAAAAATCTTTAAAAAAATTAAATTTAAAATTAATTTAATTATACCAAATATTATTCTAGCATAACATTTAAATAAATTTAAAAATATTTCCAATTGTTTTGGAAAATTATTTAAGGCAAAAGAATTTATTTTTAAAATAGAAGAAGATTTTGTTTCTTCTTCTTCATTTTGTGTTGATTTTATTTTTTTATCTTAAAAAAAATTTTATTTTTATTTTTTATTAAGGAAATGGGGGAATTATCTATTAGATCGGGTCATAATTAATGTCGCATTTTCTTTTGCTCATAAAATATTCAAATTTGAATATAGAGATTTGGAAATTTGTACAAAAATTCTTTTAACTGTTTTCTAATGAAGTCCAAAATTTGAATTTTTTTGGTCAGATATATCTAAAGTTATGGTCGAAAATGTAAGGTATAATGTTTTTTATTTACACATTCCCCAACAATCTTATAGAGGTCATAAAAATTTTTTTAAAATTTTGACATAAAATTCTACTTTTTCACTGTCCCTAAAATCCCCCGTTACAGGTAATTTTAATTTCCAAATTCCAGGATGTCAGTACGGGGAATTAATGAATAAATACTTTCCCCGGAGAATGTTTAGATAAAAATAAATATTTGACGGAATAAATAAAAATTACGGGAAGGACAAAATAAAAAAAGAGAGAAAGAGGAATCCTTTGGAAGGAAAATCTTCAATTTTAATTAAAATTAAATTAAATTATTTATTTTTACCTTTATTAAAGGTAACAGGTAAATTTCTTTTATAAGCCATTCTACGCTGTAATTTATTATTTTCTTCAAATTTATTTTCTTCTTCGTCATTATTAATTTTTTTAAATATAATTCTTGCTGTTTTTGTTTTTAATAAAGGTATTTCATTAATTTTATTATTATTTTTATTATTATTTTCTTCAAAATATTCATCATTATTTTCATCTATTAATTTACGTAAGGGAACTATTTTCCATGTTACACGGCGTATTGATTTTTCATTTTTATTATCTTCTCTTTTTTGTTTAGAATTATTATTTTTAGTTTCTAAAAATAAAAAATTAATTTTAAATTTTTTAAAAATAATTAAAAAATAAATATAATACCCAAAAGATCACTACTTTTAGGTAGTGGTGATCTTTTGGGTTGACTAGCAGAAAACGTCTCTCTCAATAAATGTAAAGGAGTGTGAACTATTTTTATTTTCTATGAAATAAATTTTAAAATTATTTTTAAAAAATTAGAAAAAATTTTTTTTCTAATTATAGGAATGTTTTAAATTAAAAAAAATTTAAAAAATTTAAAAAAAAATTTTTACCTATACTTTTACTAACAACAAAATTTCCATTTTTCAACAATCTTCTTCGTATAATTACTTTTCTTCTTCTTTTTATTCCTTCTTTTTCACTAAAAAATAAATTAATAATTTAAATTTAATTTAATTTTTACTTTTCTTTATTTTCTTCTTCTTCCATTTTTATTGGAATTGTTTTTAAAATTGCTGAAGATTTTAAAATAAAATTATTTGAATTATTTTCCAAAATATTTTTGTCCTCTTCATTTTTTAAAGCAAGACAATTATTTTCATCAAAACTTGTTGCTATTTCTTAAATTAAAATTTTTTTTTTAATTTTAAAATTAAGCACAGAAGAATGGACTTTTATGATATATTTGTCTATAATTACTCTCATAGTTAATCAAAAATTCTGAAATTTTTAGAAACATTAAAAAACATATTCTAAAATATTGTTGCAAAATTTTACAGCTCTAGGTATAAAACTGTTTGAGTTATGAAAGAACGCGCCTAAGCATTGTTTTGCGCCTAAATGTCCCTTATAAAAATTCTGTTTATAGGAAAAATATCAGAATTCTTTAAATTACTTAATCAGAATTTAAAATATCAGAATTTATTTTTAGCAAATCAGAATTTTTTTTAGAAAATCAGAATTTGTTTTTAGAAAATCAGAATTTGTTTTTAAAATAACAGAATTTGTTTTTAAAATATCAGAATTTATTTTTAGCAAATCAGAATTTCTTTTTGAAAAATCAGAATTTGTTTTTAAAATATCAGAATTTGTTTTTAAAAATCAGAATTTGTTTTTAGAAAACAAAATTTGTTTTTAGCAAATCAGAATTTGTTTTTAAAAAATCAGAATTTGTTTTTAAAATATCAGAATTTCTTTTTAAAAAATCAGAATCATTTACCATATAAAAGCCAAGAACTGAACAAAACCATTTTAATAAAAACAAGGGCAATAACAAGTTTTTTATTTTTAGAAAAAAATAATAATTTACTAAAATTATTATTTAATTTAAAATTAATTTCTTTTTTTTCTTCTTCTTCTTCTTCTTCATTATTATATTTAGTAATAATAATTCTGTTTTGTTGATATATTTTTGGTGATTTTTTTATTGTTGAAATTTTTGTATAAATTCTTTTTTCTTTTAAATTATTTAATATTTTTGGAGAAGAATAATTATAATTATTATTTTCTTTATTTTGTAAAAAACGTTGAAATTGTTCATGTTCATAGGCCATATTTTTTTAATTATTCTAAAATTATTTTCTTTTTTTAATTATTAAAATAAATTATTTCTTTAATTTAAAAATACAAAAAAAAATTTTTTAATTTTTAGAAAAGTCAATTTATTAAAATTAAGCAGAAAAATAAGAAGAATATAAACTCTACACCCTCATAAATACAAAAATTGTAAAAAAAATTATTAAAATAAAAAAATGAAATTATAATTTAATTCTCAAATTAAAAAATACAAAAACAAAAAAATAAATTCCAGTTTTCCAGTTTTGGAAGAAAAAAGAAGATTAAATAGAGATATTATTTTTTATTTTTTTGTAAAAAAATAAAAAATAAATTTTAGTAAAATAAAATTAATAAATTTTACAGTTTTTTAGATTTTTTTAAATAATTAATTTTATATTTTATATTAATTAATTATTATTTATTTATTTAAGTAAAGAAGAATGACCAAAAACTAAGGCAAAAGTCAAACAAAATTTAATAAAAAAATTTTTTCTTTGTTTTTTTAATTTTTATAATTTAAACAAAATTATAAAATAAATAAATAAAATATTAAAATATTTAAGAAATTTTAAAAAATTCAAAAATTAAAAAAATGCTTACTATTAGAGAGAAATTTATTTTTATTTATTAAAAAAATTTAAATAAATTTATTTTTATTTTTTTATATAAAGTTATATTTATTTATTTATTTATTTCCAGAAGAATAAACAAGTAACACATATTTCTTCTTGGTAAATATAACACTGAATTATTAAATAAATAAATATACCAAAAATAAATAAAACAAAATTAATATAATATTTATTTATTTTTAACATTTTTATACGTCATAAAATTAAAATAAAAAATTAAATTATTTTTTTAATAATTTAAATAATTTTTCTTAATGTGGGGAGCGTGTAGGCGTGTGTCAATAAAAAAATGATTTTAATTTAAAAATTTAAAATTTTTTGAATTTTTGAAGATAATATTTTATAAAATATATTTAAGATTATTTTTTAAAATTTTCGCAATTTTAGAATTAATAAAAATAAATTAAAGCACAAAATAACTTTGCGATTAAGTGTCCCATTTAAATAAATAAATATTTTTAGAGCATTAATAAAGTTAAAAAAAATAAAAAATAAATTTATTGACATTAAAAAAGGGAAAATTTAATTAAAAAATAAATAAATAAATATTTTCTATTTTTAGAAAATTAAAAAAAAATAAAAAATTTTTTTTTTAATTAATTCTTTTTTTTTTTAATTAAATTTAAGCATTTTTACAGCTCTAAAAAATTTAATAAAATTAAAAAAAAATAATAATAATTTTTTAAATATATTTTTTATTATTAAATTTAATAATAATTAAAAAAAAAAATATTTATTTATTTTTAAAAATGTTAAAAATTATAAAAGAATTTAATTTTAAATTTTTTAATGTTTTTTAGTTTCTAATTTTTATTTAAAAATTTATTTTATTTTATAGAATAAATTTTTGTTTTTTTAATATTTTTAAACTTTTTATTTTATTTAAAAATAAAATAAAAACAAAAAAATATTAAAAAAAAACAAAACAATTTTTTTTAATATTTAAAAAAATTATATTTATTTTTTTAAGCATTTATTAAAGTTAAGAAAAATTAAAAAATAATTTAAAGACATTTTTAACAATTAAAGGACTTTATTTCCAACTGTGAATTAAAAAAAAAATTTTTTTTTAAGCAATTAATTCTGTCAGACAAAATTGTGTTAAAAAAATTGAATATTTTTTTTATTTTTTATTAAAAAAATAAAAAATAAATTAATTTATTTATAAAAAAGTAGAGAATAAAATATTAATTTTTTTAATAAAAAATAAAATATTAATTTATTTAAGCAAAAATCCTAGACATTAAATAAATAAATATATTAAAGTACTTTTATTATTATTTATTTGCATTTTTAATAAAATAATATATATTGAAATCTTATAGTATAAAAGAGAAGAGAACGTAAAAATATTAATTAATATAAACATTTATGTTTTCTTTAAATAAACAATTGCATATTTTGCAGTGTTTTAGTGTTTTTTATTATGTTATTTAAAAATTCTGGTTTTATTAAAAATTCTGGTTTTAATAAAATTCTGGTTTTTTGAAAATTCTGATTTTATTTAAATTCTGGTTTTAATAAAATTCTGGTTTTATTAAAAATTCTGGTTTTAATAAAATTCTGGTTTTATTAAAAATTCTGGTTTTAATAAAATTCTGGTTTTATTAAAAATTCTGGTTTTAATAAAATTCTGGTTTTTTGAAAATTATGATTTTATTTAAATTCTGGTTTTAATAAAATTCTGGTTTTTTGAAAATTCTGATTTTATTTAAATTCTGGTTTTATTAAAAATTCTGGTTTTAATAAAATTCTGGTTTTATTAAAAATTCTGGTTTTAATAAAATTCTGGTTTTTTGAAAATTCTGATTTTATTTAAATTCTGGTTTTATTAAAAATTCTGGTTTTAATAAAATTCTGGTTTTATTAAAAATTCTGGTTTTAATAAAATTCTGGTTTTTTGAAAATTCTGATTTTATTATTTTTAAAATAAATATTTTTAAAATTCAAATATTTAAGCAATTAGAGTCTCAACAAAAAACTTTAAATTTTTGTTTTAAAAATAAAATAAATATTGAAAAAGAATATTTATTATTTTTAAAACTAAGAGAATAAATTAACAAAGTGCTGAACAGCTTTTATATTAAAAAAAATAATTTTAAGGATAAAGAATTATTAAAAATATTTTATATCGTTACCCTAGTGCCCATTTTCTTTTTATTTTTTAAATGTTGCGCAGATATTAAAGAGAAGGAGAAGAAGATTTATTTTTATTTTAAAGAAAAATAATTAAAAAAAATATGTTTTAATAAATAATGTTCAGAGAAAATAAAATAGTGTGTAAAAATGAGAGAAAAAGAAAAATGTTTTTAAAGGAATGGATTAAAAAATTATTTTTTTAAAGGCTTTGATGAATAATTGATAAATATATTTTTTTTTAATTTTTTAAAATTATGAATAAGAGATTTAAAAAATAAATTTTCATAAACAAAAATTTTTTCTTTACATATTTTAAGTGTGGCAGTAAAAAACGCTTACTATTTTAATGGATTATAAAAAATATTATTAATTAAAAAATAAAATTTAAAAAAAAAAAAAATATTTTAGTTTGAAGTAGGAAGCCTTATATTTAAATACAAAAATAATTTTAAAAAAAAATCAGAATTCTGATTTTTTATTAATTTAAAAAAATTTACATTGGGAATAACCGGAAATACGCTTATTAATTTTTAATTAAAAAAATAATAAATTATTTAAAAAATAAAAATGGATTAAATATAAGTGTGAAGGTGAGAAATAATTAAATAAATTATTTTTTTTTAAATAAAAAAATATTTTATTAAAAAATAATCTCCCCTCTTTATTTTATTATTAACTTCCGGAACAGATTTTTTACTTTTATACTAGTTTAAATATTTTTTTTTTAATTTTATTTTTTCTTAAAAAAGAAGACTTGTATAAATTAAATATTTTATTAATTTTTAAAAATAAAAAAATAAAAATTAATTTATAAAAAAGAAAATTATTTTTAAAGTTGTCAGTTTATGCAACATTTAAATTTACTATTTTTAGTTTATAAAAATAAAATAAAAATAAAACTAAATTAATTTTTAGCAGAAAAAAAGAAGCAAATTAAAATACAAAAAAAAGACAATTTAGGAAATTTTTAAAAAAAAAATTGTTAATTAATTAATAAAAAAGGAAAAATAAAAGTAATTAAAATTTAAAGAAAAATAAAATTTATTTATTTAAAAAATATAATTGAGGAAGTAATCTATGTCCTTAAAATAAATAAATATTTAAAAAAATCTGTTCCCAAATATTTCTTAAAAATTTAATTATTTAAATTAAAATATTTAAATACTTTTTGCATAAAAGAAATGTTAATCTTTTCTTAATAAAAATTAATTTATTAAAATAAAGAAAGATTTTCTTCATTAAAATTAAAAAAAAAATATAAAAGTCCTAATATTTATTTAATTTATAAAATTAAATAATTTATTTAAATTATAAGTGTAGACAAAAATTATTATTTAATAAAGAAGATTTAAATATTTTTTTATTAAAAATTAAAATTTAAAAAAAATTTGGAACGCTTCACGAATTTGCGTGTCATCCTTGCGCAGGGGCCATGCTAATCTTCTCTGTATTGTTCCAATTTTAGTATATGTCCATTTGGAATGAACATATAATTGTAAAGTTATTTTATATATAAAGAATAGAAAAATAAATTGAAAGAAAAGTGTCGCTGTTTATTTTTTTAAATTAATTTTAGATAAATATTTCTTAATTTTCTCTGTTTTCTTTTTCTTTACTCTCTCTCTCTTGTTGTAATATCTTTTTATGAAGGACACTTTGTCACTGAATAATGAGCGCACAACCGTCGCATATTTATTAATTTATTTAACATTTTAAAAATTTGTCAAATTACTTTTTTTTAATAATTTAATTAAGATTAGATAATTTTCTATTAATAAATAAAGATTAACAAATTAACATAAACAAAGTTCTCCTATTTCTTTCCAAAACTGACTAGCAACAAAACGGACACTTAACTTGTGTTTATTTTCTTTTTAAATTTTGGCATTTTATTCATTTCCATAAAATTTTTCTTGATGTGAAAATGTCAAATAAAAAGATTATTCAATCAATTTAAAATTTCCCTTTCATTTTTTTATTACTTATTGTTTAGTTAACCTTTATTTAAAAATGAAAATATGTTTAATATGTTTTAGCTTCCCAACTTTAATAAAAATATTTAATATTTAAAACTTTAATAGTCTAATTTTCAATGTTTTTTCTTTTCTCATTGTAGCTTATCTCTTGCACTAAACTTTTAAAAAATTTCATTTTTATACTTTTTCATTTTCCTAATTTTATGATTAATTTTTATTTCATTCTTCCAAGGGCATGTTTTAATTCCGGTTTTTACGTTTTTTCCGATTTTTGATTCCTGTTTTTTTAAATATCCAGATTCGGACTTGCGCCATTTTTGATTTATGATGATACATTTTGATTTTTTCTACTAATCTTTACTGAATAGAAAATCCAACAGATTCATTATCCAAATATATTAACTTTTGTTTATTCTTTTTGTTTTCTGTCCGTTCCGGATTAATGAGGTATAAAATGAAAGAGCTCAAGGAGTTGAATCAACTAACTTTAAATTAATTATGACGAACGACTACAAGCAACAGCAATAACTTTTTCCATGGAGATACATGGGGGCAGCCTCAGTAATAATCTAAAGTGAGCTTGTCCCCTATATTATTTCTCGATTTTGAGGGGTCTGTAAATTGGCACATAGTCATTCGGCATGGTTCTTTTATAGATGGTTCGAGTTAGTTCTGAGATTTTGTAAACGATGTCTCATTCATTCAGAACGGATAACAAACAAAACCACGTATTAGTCAATTATAGCCTTTTTATTCCTTATTATTTCGCGTTAATTTATCATTTTAGCATTAAAAACATAAATTTACAATATTTACAAACCAATATTAAAAAAATTAAATGAATACTCAAGAGGTTAATTTTAAATAATTTAAAAATATTTACCGTAAGAAAAAATTTTTTGGTTTCAAAACGGATTATCCATAATGGTTGTTTTATAAAAATAACTACATTTTTATTGAAATTTTTGGCCAAATATTGAAATTTCTGTACCCGTAAAATTTTCTAAAAAATGATCAAATTTTTTCTATGAAAATCAAAAAAACAAATTTACCAACAGAACTTTTGTTTGAAGTTGTTCGTTCTGTTCCTTTTAACATTAAATGGGACAAAATAAGAGTATCTAGAAATTTCGATATTTTTATCTACAAATTTCAAAAAAAATGGATAGTCCGTGAAAAAAATCCTCGTCTGAAAATTGTAAGCTGATATTAATCAAAAGTTAATTATTATTGTTTAAAAATTTTAATTTTTAGACAAAAGCTGCGCTGATCCTCAAATTTACAAATATCGCTCAAAAAATGACTTCACTTATTGGCGTCGAAAATGATCTTCCCGAAGATCAATTACAATTGCTGATTAAAATCATGAATGGTATTTTAAATTAATTAGTTAGAAATTCAATTTTTATTTTAAGGAATATTTAATGATTATCGCTTTTTTTCTGATTCAAATGATGAAATAGATGAGGTGATCTTTTTATTTTAAATTAAAATTCCAATAATTGTTAAAAATAAAATATTCATTATCTTCTACTTTTTAATTTCTTTGTTTTAGGCATTCTATCTACTTCAAGGATTGTCACCACCTTATCCCAGTGTTTGTTTTAATTTAATTAGATAAAATTTTTAACAAATAATTTGAATTTCATACGAATTTTTTATTTTAGAGAATTTATAATTTTTGAATAAGTTTAAGAATTAAAAATGAATAAGATGAATCTATTTCACTTTTTAATAAATTGATTTAAAATTTAATAAAATGTTTTATTTAATTTTTAGGTGCAAATTCATTTTGAAAGTCATAGAACAATGATCCATCGATTAATGATTATTACAAATTCTGCAATTAGACGTTCACGTAATACTGATTTTTTTGACTGGACATTTCTTTCGGAAGGTTTGTATTTTACATTTCTTATTTAAATAAAAGTTATTTTTTTAGTTGTTGATCTAAAGGTGGCAAAAATGGTCGATCTTGCTTTACCAATGTAAATTTTTAATCTTAACAAATATACATTAGGGACAATAATAGTTTTTTTTATTGCTTTTTAAAATTTTTCGTTAGTTTAGAAACTTTCAATTTTAGAAATAAAATTATAAATATTTTTTAGTGTTCAAACACAATTTCGTTATTTCTTTTGTGTTAGTAGTGTTCTTTTTGGTATTTTGGTTGGATATCTTGCTTACAAGAAGCATAGTGAGGTTAAGCATTTTTTTAATGTTGGAAAGATGAATCTTCGTGATCTTTTAACATTGATTTAAAAATTTAATTTTTCTTAAAGCTTTAATTGCCACTAATTTATTTTTTTTATATTTTTAATTCATACAAATCATATTTTTAAACAAAAAATTCTTGTTTCTGGTTTTTTTCTGAAAATTATTATCTCTGATTTCTAAATACAAATGAAACAAGATTTTCTAAAAAAATGTAAGAATAAAAGGAGTTAAATTGTTTTGTTTTTTTGTTATTTATTTAATTTGTTTTTTAATATTTTTAAATAATCTAAACATTTAAAGTTTTTCTTAAAACTTGTGTTAAGCATTTGTTTTAATTATGTCAACTAAAAGGTTTATTTTTATTGCTTTTTTTCTATCAAGTTTTGTTATTTTAGAATCAGTAAACGTCAACAACGCATCCTTAGTAAAATACAAAATTTTACTCGGAAATCTTCTCTGGAAGAATCTAGGGAATTGCTGCACACTTTTCATGTATATTTAACAAATTTTAATTTTTATTTAAAAAAAGTTTAGGTTCCTGATGTCATTTTGAAAAGAGAAAATGAATGTTCTGCGATTCGTAAATTTATTAAAGATGGAATTAAAACGAATACAAATATGAATTCTCGTGTTTTGTGCATAAGTGGAGTTCCTGGGACTGGAAAAACGGCGTCTGTTCTTTCGGTTAACTTTATTAATTTTTTTCCATTTAATAACTATTTTTAAGGTCGTTGAATCACTTAAAAAATCGGTCAACTTTTCATTTAAAAATATAAATGGTTTAGAATTGTCTGACCCAAAAGAACTTTTTATTCAACTTTATCGTGTAGTAATGGCTGGAATGACTGGAGGAAGGAAAAAAATAACTCATCGGTTTAATTTTTATTAAATTATTTAAATTAAATAAATTTAGAGAAGCCCAACAATATTTAAATGATTATTTTACAAATAATGAAAGTAAAAGTAGAAAGAAAGCGGTTGTCGTTCTAATTGATGAGGTTTTTTATATTTAATAACTTGTTATTCTTTTTAATTAAAAAAGGTAGATATGTTGCACACAAAACGTGAAGATGTCATTTATGCATTATTCAATTGGGCAGCTGAAAAAAATTCTAGATTTTGTGTGATAGCAATTTCAAATACCCTTGACCTTGCAGAAAGGGAATTTTCACAAAGAATCGTCAGCCGAATGGTTTTTTTAACTTTAAATTTTCAAAACTTTTTAATTTAGGGAAGCAATCGACTTGCTTTCCAACCTTACGAATTTAAAGATATTGAAGAAATATTAAAACATAGACTTGGAGAATGCAAATCTATAGGTCCAGGAACAATTGAATTAGCTTCTAAAAAGGTTAATTTTTCTTTTTAAATTTTATTAATTAAAAATATATTTTTAAGGTAGCTTCGATTTCTGGCGATTTGAGAAAAGCTTTTGATTTAGTACGCCGTGCAATTGATTTGGCATTGGAAGATTGTGAAAGGTTAAATAAAAGTAAAAGTGAAGCTGAACTTCTTACTTCTCATGTATTTTTTTTTTAATTTAAAATTATTTTTAATTTAAATAGATTATCGAAGCAATAAAAGAATCAGTAACTTCTATTAGAATGCAATTTTTCTATTCACTTTCAAAACATGAATATCTACTTTTTAAAGCAATAGTTAATGAATTGGTCTCAACAGCTTTAGATGATACTGATTTTTCTTTAGCTTTTATGAGATATAAAAAATTATGTACCTCTCAAGGTTTAATTCCCTTGTCTTTGGAAGCATCATTTTATCATGTTCAGGAAATGGCTTCGTTTGTTTTTTAATAAAAATTATTTTTTTTTTAAATTATTTTTTTAAAGTTTTCAATTTGTTGTACTCTCCTCAAAACATATTAAACTTCATTGCAAAATTAAACTTGGATTTCCTGTCAGTGAAGCTGAATTTTGTTTAAGACAGTTGGATAATTTGACAAAGAAGACTATTTAATAATATTTTTGGGGATTTTTTCTTCTTGTTTAATTTGTCTAATTATCATATTTATTTATTTGGTTCTTGCCTTTTTTTGGTTTTCACATTTTTCAATTTTTTTTGGTTATTTTATTGATCTCTTATTTTTTATTTAAATGTAATTAAAAATTGAAATTCTTAATTTTGGAATATTTATTTTGTTTTAATCTTTTACTTATTTTTTAAAATTAATTTATTAATACTTTTAATTTGTATATAATTTAATTAAAAATTAAAAAAAAATTTGGAACGCTTCACGAATTTGCGTGTCATCCTTGCGCAGGGGCCATGCTAATCTTCTCTGTATTGTTCCAATTTTAGTATATGTCCATTTGGAATGAACATATAATTATAAAGTTATTTTATATATAAAGAATAGAAAAATAAAATAAAGAAAAGTGTCGCTGTTTATTTTTTAATATGAAAAAGAATATAAAATCTACCTTCTCTTCTTCTCTTTTACATTCTCTTTTCTTGTTCAATTTTTTTCTATAACCGTCTTTTTTCTTATATTTTTTTTTTCTTTCTGTCTGCTTTACATTGCTAAAATTTTCATTGCATTGTCCATTTAGTCGCAGAATATTATTAAATTTCATTGATAAATTAAACATAATTTTATGTCAGTGAAGTTTTATTTTGTTTAGATAGTTGGATAATTTGACTAAGGAGACTATTTAATAATATTTTTTATTTAGGCAAAAATTTTTTTCTTCTTCTTTTTTAATTTTGTCTAATTATCATATTTCAATTATTTATTTATTCGGTTCTTGCCTTTTTTGGTTTTCACTTTTCAATTCTCTTAATAATTAGTTGTTATTTTATTGATTTATTTTTTATTTTAATTTATATTTGGAATATTTATTTGTTTTAATCTTATTTTTTAAACCAATTTTAATTTATATTTTTTAAATAGTTAAAAGATGACTTCTAATAATGAAGAAAATCTGAGAAATGTCAAAGAAGAATGTTCAGAGAAAGATGATGCTCCTGTAGAAAAAGTTGGACAGGAAGAAGAGCAACATTCAGAAGAAGAAGAAGTAAGACTTAATTTCTTTTAATGTAAAAATTTTTTGATGTTTTTTAATTTTAGGTAATTGTTGATGGCGATGTACGTGGACCAGGAGAAGATTCAGATGAATATTTTGATCCTGATGGTGATGAAATATACGAAGGGGGAGAAGAAAGCAGTGAACCTAGGCCAGGTGGGACGCGTGCACATAAATCATTAGGTTTTCTTTTATAAATTAGTTCTTAAATTTTTAATTTTAGTACAACTTACCCAACGTTTTATTGGATTTTTGCATAATACTCCAGCTGGATTGGTCGATTTGAACATGGTAGTTGCTTTTGTTTAATTTTTTGCTTAATTTGCCAAGAACTTTTTCTTTAAATTTTTAAATTATTTTTAGTTACAGGCTGCTGATAAATTAAACGTCACTCAGAAGCGTCGTATTTATGACATTACAAATGTATTGGAAGGTATTGGTTTGATTGAAAAGCGTTCAAAGAATATTATTTATTGGAAGTAAATATTTTTAACTTTTTAAAAAATAATAATTTTTTTAGAGGAGGAAAGTTTAGAAAACCTGGAGGATCAGTTGAATTATTGCCTGGAGAAGAACAAAAAATGTATAAATTAAAATCTGAATTGACTGATCTTGAACGAGAAGAGCGTTTAATTGATACACATCTTCGTTGGATGAGACAGGTTTTTCTTTAATTTTTTAAATTTTAAATCAATTTTTATACTTTTAGAGCATTAGAAATATTTGTGAAGATCATGATAATTTTAAACTTGGCTATAACACACAAGAAGACTTTTTACAAGTCTTTACTAGCAATTCAAAAGAAATTATAGTTCAGGCACCACCTAAAACGTCTGTTGAAATTAATACAATTGGTCAAAACAATGTAAAATATTTTTATTAAAAATTTAATTTTTCTCAATTTTTTTAAAGATTTCTCTCGATAATATTCGTTATGAAATGAAATTAAAAAGTTCTTCTGGTCCAGCGCAGGTTATTCCAGTCAATTTGGATAATTCTGAAAATTTTCGAACACTTACACCCCCACCAACTGAAAATGATTATCTTCACATGTCTTCTGATGATAACAAGTTTGCATTTATTTTTTTTATTTTTAATTTTTTTTTAATATTTTGAGAACTGCTCCGTCACAACTTTGGGATTTTCTTCATTTTCCATTGCAGTTTGTTCATTCTCAAGAAAGACAGAGGGTGAAAATTGGCGTAGAAAGATCTCATAATCATTTTTTACATGGAATTGTATGATTTTATTAAAGTTATTTTGAATGGGAATTCACCTATTTTTTTCAATTTTTAAAATAAATTAGTTTTCCAATTTTTAGGAAAATAGAGGACAACATGATTATATTTTATCTGCCGAACATAGAGAAGAAGAAGAATTAATAATTGATGATGGCCAATATAATATATATCCTGAAGAAACTGAAGATCTCATTGTTCATTGAATTATTTTTTCTAATATTTTAATATATCTAAATTCTCTCTAATATTATTCTAATTAATAAAATATTATTTTTTTTTAATTTAAACTAATTATTAATTTTATTTTCTTATATAATATTTTTAATTTAATTCTCATTTTTTATAAAAATTAAATAATTTTTGTTTTTTAGAATGCAAAATTCAACATTTACATTTCATGAGGCGATGAAAGATTCGCCAAATTTCAGGTTTCATTTGAAAAATTTTTTTGTTTATTAAAAATTGAGACTTTTATGTAGATATGAACTTGGACAGAGTGAAAAGTATTTTGATCGTCTTCATAAAAGAATGGACGATGTAAGTGAAATATATTTTTTTGTAATTTCTTTCTACTTTTGTGGGTTAGTGTTGACCATAAATCTATTAATTTAGGAAAATTAATTTTTTAAAAATTTAGATGGTCAATATTGTAGACACAGTCATTGGAAATGGACAACGTTTTGTAGCTTCTTTATAGTAATTTTTTAAATAATTTATCCATCAAAGTTTTAAAAGCATTTAAGTGATTTAACAGTGTCTCTGAACAGACTTTGGCTTGACATGCAAATTGATGAAATTCAAAATAAAATGGCTTTTGATATTTACAAACAAATGTCTGATTCTCTTTCTCAAATTGTTTATTTAAATAAATCACTTGTGGACACTGCTTTTCCTTCTTTAAAAGCTGGTTTTGAATCTTTTAAGAGACGCGAATTGGGAAAATTGAACGAAGTGAAGAGCCATTTTAATAATCTTTCTTCTTCACTTTCAGAAGCGTTATTGAAGAAAGCTGCAATAAATAAGAATAAATTTCAGGTTTTTTTTTTAAATTTTTGTGAAATAAAAAGTAATATTTTATAAGGAGATGCACGATGCAGAAAATTCTTTAACCGCTATTGGAACCTGTTTTTCACATACAGGGCTAGATTATGTTGCCCAAATTAACATAGTTAATGCACTCAAATGCCCTATAATCTTGGAAACTCTTTGGGCGTTCATTAAAGAACATGGAAATTTTTTTACTAGAGGAGCTCACTTTTTTGCTGAACAAAAAGAATTTACTGTTAGAGATGAATTGGCATCACTTAGAACTTCTTATAAGCAAATTGAAAGAAAAATGCAAGATAGACATATTTTTGTTCCAAAAGTAACACAGAGATTTTTGTAAAATAAATTTTAATTAATTAATTTTTCAGGAGATTTTTCAATATCCTTCTGGCATACCGACAGATCCTCAGTGTATTATGGAAGGGTATTTTTTTGTTTAAATTAATTTTATTTATTTTTTTTTAAAAAAAAAAAGTTATCTTTTTAAACGAGCAACAAATGCTTTCAAAACTTGGAATCGAAGATGGTTTATGATTAAAGACAGTAAATTAGTTAGTTTTTTCTTTTTATTAAATTAGGGTTGAAAATAAGTAAATTTTTCTAACCTTGGCCCATGGGTGACAAACAAGGTCAAAAATATTTTTCTTCTCTTTTCAGCTTTATTCACATAAAACAATTGATGGTGAACCAGAAGTGCCTACTATAATGGAAGATAATTTAAAGCTTTGTCTTGTTAGGCCAGCACCAACATCAATAGAACGTGCTTGTTGTTTTGAATTGGTTACACCTACAAAGTTTAAATTTAATTATTTTTGTTAAAATAATTAAATTAATTTTTTTAGAAATCATCTTTTGCAAGCAGATTCAGAATCACTTTGCATCGCCTGGATTAGAGCAATTCAACGAACTATACAAAATTTACATGAAGATGATCAAGGAACTTATACACATTCAAGAAGATCATTTGTAGAGAATTTTGAGGCGAAGACTCCTCAATCGGTTTTTTGCAAACTTGGTATATATTTTATATTGTTTTTTTATTTATTTAATTTTAATTAATTTTATAAATGAAATAATAAAATTTTAAAGAATATTTACATCAAAGAAGGATATCCTCAAAATTTTATTTTTTTAAGATACAGCTTCAACTTCATCAGCAAAAAGTGATGGAGAGCGTTCTGAACATTCATGTTGTAATTTGCAAGAAAAGTAAAAAATTTTTTGGATTTTTTTAAATTTATTTTTTCAAGAAAATTAAATATTGGACATTATACTCCATCGAGAAATTTTGATAACGAAAAGCAAAATATGAAATTATTTTTAAAAGAATTACTTTCCGTTCCTGGAAATGAAAAATGTGCTGATTGTGGATCACAAGATGCAAAATGGACAAGTCTTAATTTGGGAGTATTTTTTTTTAAATTTTTTTAAATTAATTAATTTAATTAGATTATAATATGTATTGAATGTTGCGGTGTTCACAGAGGTTTGGGTGTTCATTTTTCCAAAGTTCGATCACTTACTATGGACACATTAGACTTTGAACAACGCAATATTCTTCTTAAACTTGGAAATGTAATTGTTAATTCAATTTTCCTTGTTAATCTTCCAAAATCTGGACAATCCTCAACCTTTGGAATTGATAAAAATTCTGATCGGTAAAAATTAAAATTAAAAATTATTCAAAAAAAATTTTTTTAGGGAAAATCGAGAGACTTGGATTACTAACAAATATGTTCATAAAATGTTCGCTCGGTCATATTTTCGTCCACAATGTATTTTATATTAAATTTATTTTTTATTTAATTTAATTTAAGCTCATTCTCGTTCACATTCGTCACTTTCTACTTTAAAAATTAAAAATAATGAAATTTCTACTGAAGAAAATTTGAAGTCTTCAGAAGCTTTAAGTGACCAAAATAAGGAAGAAAAGACTCAAAGTAATTTTTTTTTAAATTTAATTTTAAATATTAAAATTTAATTTTATTTTTAGAAAGTGCTTCTTCACTTTCTAAAAATTTTTCGGGTTCAGATTCTAATTTGGTACAATCAACGAAAGAAATTTCTGAATCAGAAAAAGAAAGTAAAAATTTAATTTTTGCAATACGTAAAGGAAATATCGAAGAACTTTTTAAATGGATTGTACAAAAAGATTTTGATTTGGATAGTCCTATATCTTTAAGCGATGGAGAATTTCAAACTCCACTGCATGTGGCTGTTAAAAGTGTTAGTTTTTTTGATTTATAAAGTTTTTATTTCTGCAAAATTTGTGAAACTCATTTTTTTAAACCAAAAATCAAAGTGTTTAATTTGTTTTTTTATTTCCTTAAAAAATATAAAAAAATATTTTATTTTTGCGGATAAAACTTGCGGACATTTTTATAATATCCTTTAAATTAATTTTTTTTTATTTTTTTAAAAATATTTTATATTTTTAAAGAGACAAGCAACAGTAGTTGAATTTTTGCTTTTAAATGGTGCTAAAATTAACGTTTGTGATTGGAAAGGAAATACAGCACTTCACCTTGCTTCAATGGAGGGATACACAATGTTTATTTATTTTTTAATTATTTTTTTTTATTTTTTTTAAAGAATTGTTTATCAACTTTTAAAACGAAATGCTGAAAAAACCATAAAAAATAGTGAAGGAAAAATTCCTCTTGATATTGCTGTTGAAAAATGTCATGCTGATATAGTTACATTGTATATTTAATTTTTATTTTTAAAGAAATTTAATTTATTTTTTAGACTTCGTCTTCATGATATGAAAGAAGAATTTAATGATGATCAAAATTTTACACTTGATGAGACTGTAGAAAGTTTTATTGGAGACTTGGCTGCGATGCAAGAAAATCAAAAGTAAAAATGCACAGTTTTTTTTTAAATTTTACTACGCAAACTTTAAAATAATATTTATTTATTTTAAATATTTCTGAGGGGATTATTTTTATTTTTAAATTAATGTTTTATTTAAATTTTTTTCTTTTAGAAAGGGGGGATTTGATGTTTTTTTAGCATAATTTTATTTTTTTTTTGACTCGTTGGTTCTATAATCTTTTTTTATTAAACGATTTTTAATTATTTTATTTCACTAAAATTGAATGAGTTCTTATAAGATAAATTTTAAAAACTCGTTCTAAATGCCTAAAAAGAAGCTGAAATTTAATTTTAAAATATTTAAGACCTCTCTTTATTTTCCTATTTTTTATTATTATTTATCCTCCTATATTATTACTTTATGTTTATATTATTTAAGGTTTTTTGTTAATTTATTTGACCTGTATTTTTATATAAATAATTTCTTTTTATTTAATTTAATACGTTAAAATTATCGAAAAATTTTTTTTTACTTAAATTTTAATTTAAAAAGATTATATTTTGTTATAAATAGATTTTTATTATGTTAATGAATTCGAGAGAAATGGATGTTTACCAAACAAAATATAACAATCTTCTTGAATATTATTGTCAAATGTCACAGGTTTTTGTTAAAAATATAAATTTTATATTAATTTATAGATGAATAATCGTTTAAAGCATCGTCTCTATCATGTTAGGAAAGAGATTAACCACTTGAAGCAACTCAAAAGGTTTTTTATCTTTTTAGGTTTGGTAATTGGGATTTCCCCAAAAATACCTTGAAATTATTTATTTTGCGATAAATAAAATTTCGGACGAATCTTTTAACTGTGAATTTTGGTTTATAATTATAGTTTCCACGTTTTGACCGATTTATTGGAGATGAATTTTTTAAGGAACTTTCATATCTATGGTTTATATGTAGTCTAATTTTTCCTTCAAATATTTAAATTATTAAAAATATCTATTTAATTATTTTCTTTAGGGTTCTGTGCGAAAGGCTGTTGTTGCACCGTGCTGTAATTATCGATTCAAACTTGGAAATTCCGGATAATGATTCTAGTGTTTCACTAAAAGATAAAGCAATTGGAGATGTAAATTTAGATATTTTTAATAATTTTGGATGTTTTAATTTTTTGACGGTTAATGAACAAACAAAAACTGATACGACGGTTAACGGGGGAAATTCAAGGAAAAGGAAATTGCCTTCAAAAAAGGAGAATGGCGGTGATGAACAGCCGAGTAGCAGTGGTGGTAATAGCAGGAGAGGTGGTAGTAGTAGCCAAAGGGATGTGAGCATTTTTAATTGAGAAAAAATTTTTTTAATTTAATTTAATGTTCAATCTTTACACAGAATAAAAGACGTAAGGCAAGAGATGACGCAAAAAGAAATATAATTTCAATAATTGAAAGTATCGTTTCTAAATCAGAGGATTCTAGTAGTATTAAATCTGAACCCAATGGTATTTATTTTTTATTTTTAAATTATTATTTTAAATTCTCAGAATGTCCACAACAGGAAATGGAAGTAAATGAGGTGACGAATGTTACTCCTTCCGAACAAACATCAGGTTGATAAATATTCAGTTCATTGCCATTTAATGTTTTGTATTAATATAATTTAATTTTTTATTTACTATCTAAAACCCTTCCCTCGTAAAAAAGACGGAGAAAAGTTCTTTCAATGCGACACTATGACTTTTGGCAATGAACCGGCCGGAGTAAATGATCACAAAACTATTTAATTTTTAAATTTTCAGTGTCGTCTTCTTCTAATCAGAATCTTGTAAAAAATGAAGAATAATTTGTGTTTTTTAATTTCAAATTTATTAATTTTTAATAGATAAAGATTTTCCTTCTTTGATTTTATCATTTTTTATTAATAAAAATATCTTTTTTTATTAAAAATTGTCATATATTTTTTATTTTAATTATTTTTTAAATCAATGTTATTTCCATCTTATTCACTTTTAAGAAAATTTGCAGCAAATTTATCAACAACTTTTTATTTTCAACAACAAAATAATATGCATATAATACCAATTCCTGCAAATGCTGATAATTATATGTATTTAATTATTGATGAAGAAAGTAAAAAATCTGCGATTGTTGATCCTGTTGATGTAAAAGCGGTTAATTTTTTAAATTTAAATTTCTTTAAATTAATTAATTTTAACTATAGATTTTCGATACAGCTAAAAAAGAGAATGCAGATTTGGAGATGGGACTTGTAACACATCATCATTGGGTATTTTTTTAAATATTTTTTGATATTACCGCAAAAGTCCGTAAGTTATAATATTTATTTTCTCAAAAATATAAAGAGAAATGAATAGATTATTTGAGGTATAAAATCAATAATCTTTTCCAGTGTGCATTCTAATTCATCAACTCCTCGGCCTTTTCATCCTCTCCTAAAGAAACTCGCATAGATAGCTGTCAATCAGTATATGCAATTGTCCTTTATATTACCAACAAATAAATAATAATTCTTTATAATCTTTTTGTGGAAAATATTCTTATATATTTTATAAAAATAATTTTTTTAAGAGAATATTATAACTTGCTGACTTTTGTGGGAATGACCGAAAAGTACCTTTAATTTATAAATTTTGAATTTCTATCTGTGACTCACAATAGACTTTTGACTTTTCCCATTCACATGATTAATACCTTCCATTTCCACATATTTTCAAAAAAACTACTAAAAATAACACTGAATATACTCTAAATAAACCTTTTCGAAAACAAGAGTTCCCAAGTTACGTGTCAAAATTTCTTTTATATTTATAGGATCATTCTGGAGGTACAGCCGAATTAAAATCAAAGGCAAAAGAGGCGTTAAATTCAAATATTAAAATTTATGGTGGAGATGGAAAAAGAATTGAAGGTATTGATTTTGTGTTGGAGGACAATAAAGAATTTCAACTAGGGTCATTAAAGGTAAATTTAATATAAATTTTATTTTTTTTTATTTATTTTTAGATACTTGCAATGAAAACGCCTTGTCACACTTCAACACATGTATTTTTTAATTTTTTAAAATTTTGTATTTAAATATTTTTATAGATTTGCTATTATATAACAGATGAATCCAAAAATCAAAGAAGCGTTTTTACTGGAGATACTTTATTTATTGGTGGTTGTGGTAGATTCTTTGAGGGAACGGCAAAAGAAATGAATTTTGCTTTGAATGAAAAGCTTTCAAAATTACCTGATGACACGGTTTAATTTTTTTTATTATTTATTAGATAATACTGACAATGAGTTTTGAAAATTTCAAAAAGTCTAAAATTTTCTTAAAGGGGAGAGGATATGCCCAGAATTTTTAAATTTATTTTTGTTAATTAATTTACTAAAATATATAATTAATTTATAGAAAGTCTATTGTGGTCATGAGTACACAGTCAAAAATCTCCAATTTGCCTTGAATATAGAACCTGTCAATCCTAAAATTAAACAAAAATTGGAATGGGCAGAAAATCAGCGAAAACAAAATTTGTTTACAATTCCTTCGACTATTGGTGAAGAAAAAACATTTAATCCTTTTATGCGTGTTCAGTAAGTCTTTGGATAATATTTTTTTTAATTTGTTTTTTAAAAGGAATATTGGTATTCAACAAAAATTAGACACTTTGAATGATCCAATTGCAACAATGCAAAAGTTGAGGGACTTGAAGAACAGTTTTTAATAAATAAATTATTTTATATTATTTTAAATGATAGATTTTTATTTTTTTAAATTAAATATTTTTTCTTTTTTTATTGTTTTTAACGTTTATTAACGTTTCTTTTTATTTATCAATAATTTATTTATTTTCTTTTTAATTTTTTTTAGCTTTAAAAAAAGAAAATGCCTTCTTCATCAAATCTTGACCAGGACATTGTTCGCGAGTCTTTAGAGTGTCCAATATGCAAAGACTTTTTTGTTGAGCCAAAACAACTTCTTTGTGGACACACTTTTTGCCAGGGATGTATTGATGGTTTGGAAAGAATTGTTTCATCAGCATTTGGAGACAACAACTTTCTTTCAACAATTTATCGTATTTAATTCTTAAATTTTTAATTTGGTAACTTTAGCTCGTTCTTCTGAAGCGCGGCGTTGTGTAGATCAGCGAATGAATGATTACCAAAGTTTGTTTTTCTTTTTTTTTAATTTGGAAAATAATTATTTAAAGACTAAAATTTATATTTTTAGGATATTCCATTATGTGTCCAAACTGCCGTAAATTGTCACTCATTCCAGAGGATGGATTAAATACTAATTATGTTGTTAAAGGTTTTATTTTTTAATTTATTTTTTATTTAAATTTTAGAAATGGTTGAAAAGTTTCGTTTTATTTGTGTGTCAAATGGTGAAAGTTTTATTAGCAACAATGATTCTGTTGATAAAAGTTTATGTACTGGATGTAATCGTCAGACACCTAAAAATGAATTGTTCTTTTGCAAGGGATGTGCACTTAATAATAATACTAAAAAAAAGGTTTTTTTATTTTTTCTTTTTTGGTTTTTTCCATTGGATTTTCTGTTTGGCAGTTAACCACCACTTCCCCAAAATTCATAAAAATTTTTAATTTTTTTAATTTTGATTTAAAAGCTTATTTGCTCTCTTTGTGTTATAAAAATGCATAAAGAACATGATGTCATAATGTTCTCTGATTTTGCTTCAACTAAAGATCGTGAGGAGGCCGCAAATCTTATTACTGATGCTGCTTGCCGTGCACGCTCATTTGTTGAAAAAATGAAAACTATTCGGACAAATTTTAATCAAGGATTTGACTCTATTGAACAGGTTATTATTTTTATTTATTTTTAAAGAAATTTTTTTTTTTTTAATTTTTAAAGAAATTAAAATACAGCCTTGAACCATTTGAAGTTTTTTATGTTCAATGTTATGATAATGAATCGAATTTATTAAAAGAAGAATTGGAAGAGAAAGTGCGTAAAGCAAAGCATTTGAGTGACCGTTTTTCAATGGTATTTAATTTATTTAAAATTTTTTAAAATATTCTTTTTGTGTATAACACCCTCTCCTCTAATATATCTTATCGCAAGTGTTTGGAAGATTATTTTTATTTTTTCCTTGTCCAAATATCAGCAAAACGTTTTCCAAACACTAGCGAGTCAGAATTGGAGAAGTATACCTTTTTATAAATTTGTTTATTATTTTTAGACTTATACAGAACTTGAGAAAATTAATCAGGACACAACTCGTTTTTTCCGTTCGATTAATTCAATGCCTGGTTTTGATAATCCAAAATGTTTTTTAAATGAAAAATTAATTAATTTTTTTTCTTTTTTAGGTCCTCGTTTTCTTTCTTACTTTGTTACTGATTGTGAGTCTGGACCTTCAACTTCTTCAAATAATTTAACTCCATTCCATGTGTTATCGTATGTACAAAAATAAAAAATTAAATTTTAATTTCTTTTAAAGTAATTCTTTTGCTTATAATTCGGAAAAAGATCGTTTGCATAAACGCAAAAATAAGCACAGACGTAATCTCAATATTGCTGACCCTCGAATTGCTACTAATGCTTCTGATGATTCTTCTGTAATTGAAATTTTTACGGGAGTTGATTTGCATTAAAATGAATGATTTTTTGGATAAAAAAGAAGAGAAAAAAATTAATTTGGTTTGAATATATTTTAAAGAATTTTTTATCAAATTTTAAATTTGTTTTTTTTTTAATTAATTTTTGACGAGAGATTGAACATAAAAAATTTTTTTTTTGAAAAAGAAATAAAAATAGAGAATTTATTTTTTATTTTAATTAAATTTTTGTGTTATTTTATGTTAGGTTCAATCTCTAATTTATTTTTGAAATTACTGACTTTATAAAAATTAAATAAATTTAACAACCTTTTTATAATATAATTTATCAATATATTTAGTTTTTTAATTAAATAATATTTTTTAAAAAAATTTATTTGTTTTTTAAATTAAATTAAAAAAAGAAAATGCCTTGTACAAGTTGTATGATTGATTATTCACGCAAAAACAAAGAGGTTTTTTTTTAATTTTTATTTTTCAGAAAATTTTCTTTTTAATATTTTAGTTTGGCTGCTCAAAATGTAAATTTAGTTTTTGTCGTAAATGTCTTCCTTATGAAGTTGTAATTTCTTCAATCTCGGCACAACCTGTTCCTGTCTGTTCTGGTTGTTATGCTTCAATAGTTTGTTTTTATTTTTCTAATTTTTGTAAAATGAGACAAATTGTTAATTTTTCGGGGAATAATTAGAGAGCGAACCCGGACCGGTTTTTTCCGGGCCCGGAACCGGGTATTTTTGGAAAATTCCGGTTTTTCCGGGCTAACCGGTTTTCTCGGTTTTATCCGGAAAAACCGGCCCGGGTGCCAATCAGATGAAAAAGTCCGGGTACCGGGCCCGGATTTTTGAAAAGTTCGCTCTCTAGGAATAATATTATGATGAGTTTATATCCCTAAACATCAACTCAATGATAGCCAATTGTATTCACAAGGACTGGTAAGAGATCCTGTATTATCAAACAGTAAAAACCAAAACAAGCACTAAAACATTCTTTACTTAACTAAATACAACAAATACAGAATATTGAAGGAATAGGTTGGACAAATACTTTACAAAACAAATTACATATAGAATAAGGAGTTTAGAAGAGATTGACCTATTTGTTTATCTTTCATCTTATTCTCAATCCATTACGCGTAGTAAAAGTTGTGATTGCCTCCACCAGTAGGTCCTGGAAATCCGACACCACCTTTAAAATGAAAATTTTTTTAAAAATAGTTTTGATTGATATTTACCTCCATAGCCAGGATACGTGGGACCAAAAGGACTCTGTCCTGGAAATCCTCCCATACCCGGATACGTGGGACCAAGAGGACGCTGTCCTGGAAATCCTCCAACACCCGGAACTGATTGACCACCATAAGGATACTGTCCTGGAAATCCGGCACTACCACCTTTAATATGAATATGTTCTATTATAATAATTTTGATTGATATTCTACCTCCATAGCCAGGATACACGATTCGACCACCAATAGAACGCTGTCCTGGAAGTCCTCTGAAGCCCGGAAGATACGTGGATTCACCAACAAAATAACGAGGTCCTGAAAAATGAAACTTTTCTATTAAAATAGTTTCGATGGATATTCTTACCTGCATAACCCGGACAATACATGGATTGAGGACCACGACCTCCAGAGGGCATATAGACACTATTCTGCTCACTGCCGCCACCAGGCATCTGGACTCCGCCAAGGTACGAAGAATTTTGCATTGAAGAGCAGAAATAGAGTTGTTGTCGTTAGCCGCACAGACTGCTTACGTTGAGAAGTATAGTTTGTTTCGTTGAATATAGAAATTCAAAATTTTCTTTCCTTTTATACCTTGGATTGGGACGGTTCCGTGCTGACGGTTCAGTGCCAATTTTTTTTTTTTTAATTATCAATTTTATATTTTGTCACATTTACATTTTATAACTACGCGAACAAAATAAAAATTAATTTTCATTTATATTTAGAATCAGCATTCTGAATTATTATCAAAAAATAAAAATCGAGAAATGTCTTCAGATATGACCTTATGGAGCGGAGAAGGTCTACCACCACCTTCATTGAGACCTTTATTTTCCAAACAATCAAAACAACCAATTAACAAAAATGAATGGAATGAATTAGAAAATCGTCTTCAACGATTAAATGAACCTTTTGAGGGAAAAGATGAAAAGAAAGAAAAAATTCAAGGAATTAAAGAATTAGAAGAAAGATTGGCTGCTTTGCGTGGTGTTGATGTTGATATAATTAGAAGGCCTGGATTGGTTAGAAATTAAATTTTTTAATTTTATTGGAAAATAAAAGAAAACTTTATTTTTTAGCTTGTAGTAAATCAGAATGATAAAAGTCAAGCGGATGATTTATATTTTGAAAATGAGGCTAAAAAATTGTTAGATAAGGTTAATTTTTAAAAATTTTTAAACTAATTATTAATATTTGTTTGAGGAGGTTATTTGTGTGAAAAATAAAGGGAATTTAGTCTAATAAAATAGTAATTTTTTAAATTTTAGGCTAAACATTCTCTACAAGTTGATCATAAATTCTCTTTAATTTCTTCTGCTAATAATGACTCAAAAAATAATTTAAAAATTAATGATTCAAATCAAGATTGTTCTTCTATAAATTCTTCTGTTATTAATGAAGTATAAAATTTTATTTATTTTTTAATTTTTTTTTGCAGACAATTGATAAAATAACAAAATCTAAAAAGAGTGAAAATTCTAGTAGTAGTAGTAGTAGCAGTTTGGAACAACAAAATTTATATCCTAATCTTGAAGAATGTATACGAAAAGTTAGTTTGTTTTTAATTTTTTTAAATATAAATAATTGGTTTTTTAGACTTTGGAAGATGCTACAGCAGCAGAAAACGAAGCTATTGCATTTATTAATTCCCATCAACAAATAAATAAAAAAGATGATGAAAATATTGATAATAACAATAATGGAACAAATCAACAAAAACAACAACCAAAAAATATAAATTTACAAAAATTCTATAAATTTTTTAAAAAACCTTCATTTCGTTAAAAAAAATTTTTTTTTATCTATCTTTTCCTAACAAAAAATTTAAAATTTATTTTTTATACTAGAAAATGAATAAATATATTTAATTTAATAAAATAACGCTAAAAATAATTGCGTAAAACCTTATATTAATTTTATATTTTTTTAAATTAATTAATCTGTTCGAATATAGTGATGTATTAAATGAACATTTTGAAATTGAACATGCTGTATGAAAAATAAAAAAAATTAAAATAAAAATTTTTTACCATATCCATATTCCCTTCTTGGTTTATTTCATAGACAAACTCCTCTGGTGGTATTTGCATTCCGAGAACTACATGCCTTTTAAAAAAAATTTTTGAAATGTTTTAATATAAAAAATTCTTTAAAAATATGTTTAATAAAGGTGGCAACTTTTCGTCAATAGACTTTACTTAAACGGACCATTCGTCAATACCTTTTGTCAACGGACTTTTCGACAACAACTTTTCGTTAACGGATTTTTCGTCATTGAGCAAATACTTATATTTTTAAAAAAGTAAAAGAAGATAAATAATTAACTATACTAAATTGGTAGTTTTTGCGTCAAAGAGAAAAGATTATGATTTTCTTTTGACACTAAAACTTTTTCTGTAGCACATATATAATTAGAGTTAGATTTTTCATTTCTTTTCATTGAAATATCTCCAATGAGCAAACTCTCCATCCTATATATTAGTTTTTCTTTTGAATTATGTTATAATTTGCATTTTCAGCGGTTGTTATCGCTTCGGCCTTTTGTTGCTTGTTTAGCAAAATTAATGCTGAATGAGCATAAAAATTTTCTAAGTTGGAGATGATATATTAAATATTATTTTTTAAGTAGTTCAAAATACAAAATAGTATTTTCTTTTTAATTTTAAAAAAGTAGTTGGTAATTACAATATTGTCCAAAAGAATGTTTTTTGAACGAACATTCTGAGACGTTTATTCGCTGGCGGTTTCTCATCTCAAGTGGTTAAATTACGCTCTCTCCGCCTTTGCCGATTAAAAATTACCTGTAGTTATGCAACTACCATCTATTAAAATCTCACAAGTAAAAATTAAAAATATGAAAAAATCCATTGTTTATACAAATGGATTTTCAATAATCATTATCATCATCACTTTCAAGCAAAAGTCCATCTTTCATTCGTTTCGTTCTTTTATTATTTAATTCAAATGTTATCCAATTTAATAATAACCATACGTCTTTCAAATATTTAACAGCTATTTTATGGAAGTTTAAAAGCTTAAAGGGGTTAAATTAGAAAAATTAACAGTTACTTACCTTATCCAAGAAATCTGTATCAAAATTTAGAATTGGCAAAATATTTTGAAATTCATAACGTTTATTAATTAAATTTGTTTCAATTATGCTGGAAAATATTATCAAAGCCTCAAAAAATTTTGCCTGTTCTTCAGAAATATCACCTAATATCTCTGCATCCGGCGTTTGAGGGCCTTCGCCCCTCAAACGCCCCGCTAATGTTTGTGTAATATCTTCAATGTTCGATATTAACTAAATGGGGATTCTTTCTGATGATTAACCAATTATATTTAATTTAAAAGAAGTATTTATTCAATATTATACAAAAGTAGATTGAAGGTTAAAGGCAAAAGATAAATGATAAGTTCAGCTTATATATAGAATTTTAGACAAACAAATAAATTAGAGTTTAGGAAAGGTCAAGACAATTTTAGTTTTGGGAAAAATATAAATTAACGATAAGAACTGTTTTTTACTTTATTTTTAAGTCGGGGAAATATTTATATTATCATTTTTATGTTTTATTTATTCTAATATTTATTTGGCCTAATTAGAGAGATGCAGCAGTTTGGAAAGGTGTGGTGGGTTAAAAGTCGTGGTGGGTGCAAAAGTCGTGGTGCAAACCTCCGGCGTTTGAGCCCTTCGGCCTTCAAACGCCCCGCTAAAGTTTGGAAAGGTGTGGTGTGTTAAAAGTCGTGGTGGGTGCCAAAGTGGTGGTGCAACCTTCCGGCATTTGAGGGCCTTCGGCCCTCAAAAGCCCAGTGAACCACCTCAACCCCAAAATTTGGCCCTCAGTAACTTTTTCAAATTTGATCTAAAAAATTTTTTTTGAATTTTACCCAATTCTGCACTAAAATTTTAAAAAATACACAAAGAATTGCCAAAATATGCACCAAAATATGCAAAAATTGCTCAAATATGCATTATATGCAAATATGCATGAAAGTGCCAAAATATGCAAAAATATGCTATAAGAACCGGGTCCTAAACACTCGTACCAATGTAAAAACACCATTTTTGAGCTTCTCTGCTCGTGGCATATCCGCATGCAAAACATGCATGCATGTTTTGTTAAGCCCTGATAATTAGAGTTAGATTTTTCATTTCTTTTCATTGAAATACCTCCAACGAGAAAACGTCAATATGGTGTGCCTTTGTCTTTTGTTGTCTGTCTGTAACATAGACACTTTGTTTTTTTACTTTATTTCTCTCTTACATACTCTCTTATTTTCTTTTGCTTCTTTTCTCTACTAAAGCACACAAACTAATATAATTTTCTTTATGTATTCTCCATCCTATTTATTAGTTTTTCTTTTGAATTATGTTATGAATTTATTTTGTATCTTCTTTATCGCTTCTCGGCCTTTTGGCTAAGATCAAAGTGTAGTATCTGTTCTTTATGGCTTAATCTCCATAACTATCCCTACCGGGATAAAAGAGATTAATCAATTTTTGGAAAAGGGCGTGAGTTTGAAGCTTGCTTCTGCTCTGCCACGCGTCGGCCCGGTCTTGCACTTACCTCCGGGAACGGCGCATTCCTCCCTTTTGGGAGGATCAAAATCAAGTGTTTTTCTATTTATAGTGTTTATATTTTATCTTAATTTATTGATAGCTTGGTGTTGTTTTATGATTTTGTGCATATATTCAAGCTTTTGGGTGGATTTTTATTAATTTAGTACATTCTTTTGAAATTAACTATTGGAAAGAAAAAATAAAATAATAAAAGTGTAAAAAAATTTAAAATATAAGTAGAATGCCGTAAACGGTATTACAGTGAGACGACTTAATCTTTGCTGACTTTGCTCAACGAGCTAACGACCAATTACATTAAGTTATCTTCGAACAATTTCATACCACTTAACAGATTTTTAATATTTAGAAACTTACATATTATAAAGAACTAACAGAATTTTTGCTTTAGAAAAATCCTTTTTTAAAAATATTTATTAATTGACGAAAAGTTGCGTTACCACTTAATTAACTAAATTATTAACAGGAATTAAAATAACATATACTATAAATTGTTTTCATTTAATTCGATTTATAAAATCGAAAAAATATTTTCTTACCTTTCAATAAGTCTTTCAGTTGCTGGATTATAAGTAAATAAAATCTAAAAAAAATATATTACCTAAATTTAATTAAATTAAAAAAACAACCAAATGGTCTTTTCCATCCCAATATTTTGCCCTAAATTCTTTTCCAAGTTGAAAATTCCAATCAGCATTTTTTTGTGATCCTTTTACCCATTTACTTCCTTGTAATCCAAGTCCTATCATCATTCGATAACCATAACCATTTGGAAATAAAACACGAGTTAATTTTGGGGGTTTAATTGTTCTTTTCATTTCTTCATAATAACCTTTTTTTGAATGAATTTTAAAAGTTAATTAAATATTAATTATAGGGGAAATACATATATCTCCTCAACCTTTTATCTCTACATCCGATGCTTTTTTAATAAAAAAAATTTTTTTAATTTATGAGAAAAGTTGACTTTTATAGGAGTAGTATATTTAAAAATATTTGATTTTTTGTCCTATTTTTTAGAATTTTTGTCATCGTCTATTATATCCGTTATGTCCTTATAACGAAAGTCAATTGTTTTATTTTAAATTTTTAAACTCTCTTAAAAAGTATGTTTACTAAAATAAAGGTATTTAAAATATCTCAAAAAATAAAGAATTATTATTTACCTTTAGCAGTCAAATAATTTTCCCAATTATCACTATATCCGTATTGAAAAGCTCCAAAAAATTTTTGAGGAATATCATTTTGTAATTTAATAAAATTAATTAAATTAAATAAAATTATTAAAAAATAAATTTTTGAAAAAATCATTTTTTAAGATTAGAAAATGAGAAGAGAGAAAATTAAGTAAAAATGAAAATTAATTTTTCAAACAAAAAAAATAAAATTCCGGTTTTTTTGTAATTTTTCTTCTTTGCCCAATAGAAAATTAATTATTATTATTATGAGCAAAATATTTTAAATTTTTAGCCTTTTTAAATTAAAAATTGCGGAGAGAAAAATTAATAATAATTAATTTTAATAAATTGTGAAGCCTTAATTTTCTTAATAAATTTTATAATTTTTTAAATTTTAATTGCTTAGTTAATCATTTTTATTTGATTTTTTTAAATTACCTGTACTACTTAAGTATAAATTTTAAAAAAATAAATAAAATTAATTTTAAATAAATTAAAGAAAATTACCCAAAAAATGTAAAACAAAAACAACAGAAAAATATACAAAAATGTACTTGTAATGAGGTTTTGAGAGAATAATTGAGTTTTAAAAGATAAAATAATATGTTCATTAATTTAAATGAAAAAAAGAGGGAAATGGCGGTAAACAAAAGAATTTAAATTTTACATTGTTTTTTTGTTATTAAAAAAACAATCTTATAAAAAATTAAAACAAAATTGCATAAAACAAACTTAAACATTTAATTGAAGATCTATAGAGAAGAAAAAAAGCTGTTAATATGAGACATGGGTAGCTCAGTCGGTAGAGCATTCGACTGTGTATGAAGAGGTCTCAGGTTCGAACCCGATTGGTGGATAAACTTTATTTTCCTATTTTATGAAAATTTTTCGTCCATAAAATTACCAAATTTAATTTCCAAATTATGCAAAATTTTTTCTTCTTTATATAGACAAATTTAACATTTTTTATATTTCTTAAAAAATGCAGGTAAGTTATTTAATTTATTTATATTAACTACTACTAGAAGTAGCAGAATTGTTACCACCACCATACCCATTTAAAAAAGGCTTATTATTATTATTAATTAAAAAAGGTGAAGAATTTTCAATTGTAGAATTTGAAGGAGAAAAGGATGAAGAAGAAGAAGTTAATAATAATAATGATGATGGAAATTTTTTTAATTCTTTATTAATTAATTCAATTAATTTATGCTTTTTAAACATTTTTGCTTCATTTAATCCAAACTCTAGCAATTGACGTTTACAATCCTTTGATATTGTTTGTTCAGAAATTATTTCCATTAATTGTTTATAAAGAACAATACTTTCTAAAATTATTAAAAAAAAAAAATTAATTTTATTTATTTAAATCCCCCCTAATTAATTAAAAAAAATAATTTAAAAAAATAAAATAAATAAAACAAACTGAGGCCAATTTGTCTACATATTTGACGAATTTGTCGTTGTTTAAAAATAAATTCTTTGTATTCAAGTGTTGTTTTTGTTGTTGTAAAATTAAATTCTCCTCCTCCATTATTATTATTATTATCCAAACGAGGCCTTTTAAATGGTGGTCTTCTCTGATAATTATTATTATTTAATAATAATTTATTATTTTCTTCTTCATCAAGTAGAGGTGTTAAAGTTGAAGAAGTAGAAGGTCGTTGTTCATCAACTTCTTCTTCTCCTCTTTTTATTTTTAAAGAATTTTTTAAAACCTTTGAAGATTGTTGGTGTTGTTGATATTTTTCCAAATCAATAAAAGGAATTTCTTCTTCAAAACCTCTTTCTTCAATTTGAAAATCTTCTTCATCTTCTTCTTCAATTCCATTTATTTTATCTTCTTCATCTTCTTCCAATTTTCTACGTTCTTCAAATTCTTGGGTATCTGGAGGGGCTGATTGAATTTCCAAAAGTTCAGTGTTGTCAAAATTATTTTGATTATTTCTCATTGCACGTCTTCGATTTCTGATAAAAAAATAAATAAATTAAAAGAAACTAAATTAAAAAACAAACTTCCAAGCTGTCAATCTATTCAAATCCAAAGGACCTGGTCTCCTTTTTGGGCGAATTATTTGATTAGTACTACTCCCTGGACCTTCAGAAGAAGCTCTATTATATTCACGCTCTCTTCGACGATGTTCTTTTCGTTCGGCACTACTAGAAGAAGAGGAAGAGGGTTCATCACTTCCAGAATTGTTTACATTCATTTCTCCAACCTTAAAATTATTTAAATAAATAATAAATATTAAAAAAAGAAAACCTCATCAACAATAGACATATTCTTTTTATCTAATTTAAACGGATTTCCAAAAGCATGTGGTCTGGCAATCTGTGGTTCAAGTTCACGTTTAGGCCCTAAACCTATAGCATTTAATGACTTCATATATTCCTCGTAAATGCCCATTTTTGCGATTGGCAAGTTGTGCAAGTCTTCTAAAAAATTAAAAGAAAAAATTTTTTAAAATTAGAAAATTTAAAAAAAACCTGCGTGTTGTAATTTAATCTTTTGTCCAGGCAATCCTCCCTCTAAAACGTGTAAATTGCTTGTTTGAACTTGTTGATCAAAATTTAGACGCATTTTTTCTAATTGAGAATAAAGATTAACACGAAGAATATCAAAAGGATTTTTAAATTGAAGTGAAGGAATAAAAGTTTGTGAAGGAGTTTCCAATAATAAAATGCTGGAATCTTTAAATGCATCTGCCGGAATTTGTGATTTAAATTGAGAAACGGCTGGGCGAAATGTACAAGAAGTTAAAGCACTTTTGCCTAATTGTTTACGTGAACGAGAAACTTTTACCTTTTTAAAAATAAGAAAAAAATTATTTTTTAAGCCAACTTTTTCAATTTTGTCCGCAAAATATTTTATCCGCAAATTTTATAAATAAATAAATTCTTTTTTAGGAAAAAGTCACCAATTTTATTTCGAAAAATTTCAGGAAAAAAATATTGAAATTATAAATCATCAAAATTAAAAAATTATTTATAATAAAAAAAAGTTGCGGATAAATTTGCGGACTTTTTTTAAATTTTCTTACAAAAGAAGCAGCATTCGGCGGAAGTAGGGACGCCTCTTGTAAATTTTTTTGAACAGCGTTGCAAGCAGATTCCTTTTTAAAAAAATTATTTTAAATTAATTAAAAAAAATACAAATTCTTGTTGTCCTTGGTGTTTAATACGAGCTTGGAGTGCCACTAAATTACAATATCCATAAAGTTTTGTGTTTGCATCTTCCAAACATGAAGGCATTACTTTTATCCGACTTAGGGCGTTTTTTAAGCGCTGAAAATTAAAAAATATTTTTTTCATTTTTGAGAAAATTTTTCAAGGCTTCTAAAATTTTCCAAAAAAAACATTTATTTTTAATAAAAAAAATAAACAAACTGAGTAATAATAGGCTGGAACAGTTTTTAAATATTTTTCAAAGTTGTGTTGAAATTGTGCATGACTGCTCCCAATTTTTGGATTTTTTCCCATTGCCAAAAGAGAAAGAAGCTCCGGATAATTATATGGCATTACATAAAGAGTCACAGTTGCTGAGGTAGAAATTTTGATGTATCCAAACGGAAAACCGAGTCCTGGCTGTCGATAAGAATTTTCAACGAAAACCTAAAAAATTTCAAATTATTAAAAAAATCTGCAAATAAAAACAGCAAGAAAAGTACGCAAAATTTCAAAAAGCCGCAAATCTTATTTTGAGGATAAAACACGCGAAATGTATTTTTATAAGTGACTAATTAAAATAAGATTTTAAACCTGCCAACAAAGGTTCGATTCTTTTCCTTCAAGAATAAATTGAGCTAAAGGAGAAGCACTATCCAACTCGTACTTATCCAAAGGAAAGTCTGTATTGAAAAGAGGTTCAACACGTTCACATCGAAAAACAACTACTGGATGGGCATTTCTAGGAGGTAAAGTACTCCTAAAAATTAAATAATTAATTTTAAAATAATTTTTAATTTAAAATTACTTGACAGACTCGGGCCAAAAAGCCTCTGGAATTGGCCAGTGACTGTGTTGTTGTCCTACTTTGCTTTTTATTAAAACTAATGAGTTCTTCCATTCATCGTTGTTTTCACGTTTTGTTTGATCATTTTCTTTAAAAAAATATAAAAATATTTTTAGTGAAAAATTATCCAACAAAAATATTTTTTTAAGAATGAGCCAAACCAGAAAACTTTAATTTTTTAATATTTGGAATTTTCCCATTTAAATATTTATTTTCTAACCATTTATTCCATTCGGAATCGGCGGATCTGGTCCTTGTTTTTGAAAGCGAATGAATATTCCATTGGTTTGAATTTTTTGAATTATGTGATCAATGCATGGACCAAGTGTCCGATGTGAAGTTATTGAAAATGAACGACCTAAAATATTTATTTTTATTGTAAATCATTATAAAACAACCTCCTATTTGTTCTGCAAAATTTTGTGCTACACTATTATCCTCTGGTGGCACAACTCCTTGTTGTCGCAATGAATTAAGTTGCAAGTGACCAGGAAGCCTCAAAACAATAGGAAAAAGTCGTTGATCCCAACGATACCCTTCAACGAAAAGATCACTGCCAGTTAAAAGCCGAGGTTTTGGTAAAGTCGCCTACAAATTATTTTTTGGTTTAAATTAAAAATTATCAAACTTCTGAATTTTGTAAAGGTAAAGAAGATCCATCAATCAAAGGAATAATAACAACATGTTCAGCATAACTTGGATACCTGCCAAAACCAAAAGCTTCAATAGATGCACCAGAACCACTTTGCATACGACTAACAAGCAAAAGCCTTAGGACAGAGTCTAGACTAGACTCAAATTTCAACGACCCTTTGGCTTTTAAATTTTTCAATTGTTCATTAAATATTCTTTGACTTTCTTTCCATCCCGACTAGAAAATAAAAAAATTAAACACAACTTTTCTTTTGAATTAAATAACCTTTATATTTTGTGGGTATTCTTCAAACGTCATCAACATGTACCTGTCCCCACTTGATGCTGGATCCCGCTGTCTTTGCTTAAATTTAAAAATACCTTTACCTTTTCTTTTAATTAATTCGTAACCTTAAGGAATTGTTCTATTGCTAATTTTGCATAATCTAGGTAAGTTGTCCCCAAATAAGTTCTTTGTAACATTGAAGCACTTGTATCAACCAAAAAAATTATAATCGTCATATTAAGAATTTTCAACAAGATATATCTCTTAAATCAACAAAATAAAAATACTTTGATATAACCAAATAAAAACTAATTTTCACACACTCACAAAAAACCGAAAATACCTAAAAACGTAAAAGCAAATGACTTTTATATGAATTTTAGAGAGATATTTTGTCAAATATATTACATAATGCCAAAAAATAAATTAATAACACACTTTCAAATTGTCATTTACTGAATTCACGTAAATATCATCATTTTTATTTAATTCGACGTTTTTTAATTTTTTTCTTAAATCTATTTCATTTTTTTAATTTTTATTAGCATTTCAATTTATATTAAATAAAATTTAAAAAGGCCTTAAATTATGCAACTAACTATAATTGCTGATGATGATAGTTGTAGCTTAGAAGTTAGTCCAGATATTGAACTTGAGATTTTTGTATCTCTATGTAAAATTGAACTTTCTTCTATTGCTGAACTTCCTTTGGAACAATTAGAATTAATTTATAATGGTCAAAAAATTGATTTGAATTCACCAGATTTGTTGGCAAAACAATTAAAGGTTTATTTTAATTTAATTTTTTTGAAATTTTCTTCTCATAGGATTTTAATATAGAGGATGGTAATGCTGTTCATTTTATAAAAGTTAAACCGATGAGGAATGCTGCACCTCCAAATGTTCCAACGTCGTCTACTTCTAATGGACTTTCTGGACTTATTTCACATTTGGTAAAAAGCATTAAAGTGCCAACAAAGCGTCCCTCTGCAGAGTCACAAATTAGATTGTTGGCGGAACAGTATTTTGAAAGACTTTCTGAACCTGGCGAACTCGATGTTGTGAGAGCAAGATTTCCAGAGTTGGCAACTGCTTATGAGGCAAATCCAACAGATAAAGGTTTTAATTAAATATTTAAATAATTAATTATAATTATTAAGACAATTCAAAATTAATTTTAGAAAATTCATTAGTTTATCTAAATCTTTTTCAAAAAGCCTTTTTATTGATTTTACCCCATTTAAATTTCAGAGGCTTTCATTGCCGCGTATCTTCATTCAAACAAAGAATTTGCACGAAAACAGCGTTTAATGATGGACGAAACAAGTGAAGAAGGACAGCGTTATGTTGCTGAATTAATTGAACATCAAAATCTTGATTTTATGCACGATTTTGCTATGGAGCATATGCCTGAAACTTTAATTTCTGTTCATATGCTTTATATTCGAATGAAAATTAATAATTGTCCAGTTATTGCTTTTATTGATTCAGGTAATTTTAAATATTTAAAAAAATTAATTTAAAAATTCTTTAAAAGGTGCGCAATCTTCAGTTTTATCTGAATCGTGTGCTAAAAGATGCAATATTCTACGATTGGTAGATAAACGTTTTCGAGTACAACTTGTTGGTATTGGTGGACGTCAAAAAGTGCTTGGAAGGTTAAATAAAAATAATTTTAAATTAAAAAAAATCTTTCAGAATTCATTCCTGCCAATTGCAAGTAAATGATCATTTTTTTCCTTGTCCTTTTGAAGTTGTGGCAGACAGAGATAAAGATATATTGTATTATTTTTTTTATTTTTAATTTTTTAATTTAAAATCAGATTTGGATTGAACACATTACTTAGACATAAATGCAGCATTGACTTGGCTAAAATGGTTTTGAGGTTTGGAGATGGTACAGAGACGCCATTCCTTTCTGAGGCAGAGTTTCAACGTGAAAAGGCAGCTGTGATATCAGACGGTTTGTTCAAATATTTTTTTTCTTGATTTTATTTTTTGCTTTTTAGAGCATGTCAATAAAGAGAAATAAATTGGAAAAAATTGAGAAAATCACTTTAAGCATTTATTAACAAATTTATTCGAAACTATTATTTTTATTTAAAATTTAAAAATGAATAAAGATTATTGTGAGCTTTGGAGTATTTTTTAATTTATTTATTTAGTTTTTAAAGGTGAAATTTAACAAAGGTAGAGGGAAGGATTTAAAGGAAAAATATAATTTAAAAAATATGACTGGACGAAAGTTGAGAGGTGCAAAGTCAATTCGTAAAGCAGAACCACGTTCAACTAAACCTGAAAATAGAATATATCTTATCTTGTTATTTATCATTATTTTCACACTAAAAATTAGCTTATTCCACCAATTATTCTTTGATTTTCAAGGGCCTTATTTTGGCACTGAACTGCCAACACGGAACCGTCCAGAGTATAAAAGGAATGAAAATTCTGACTTTATTTATATTCAACAAAATAATTATTTAAAGTTTGTGTGGCTAACAACACAACAACAACTCATATTTCTACTCTTCAATGCAAAGTTCTTCGTACTGTGGTGGAGGTCAGTCGTCTAGTGGCGGCAATGAACAGAATAGTAGTATCTATATGAACATTGGAGGTAATTAATCCTAAAAGAGTTGTAGATCTAATTAATGGACTTTAACAGTTACACCAGGAACTGGCAGTATGAGAGAAGAATATCCTATTCTGAGACCTCCCAGCACAATCAACGTCACTTTGCGTGAAGCAACAACAACAACTGGAGGGCTTAGTGGGACTTCGACAGGTTTTAACAAATTTGACTTTTAATATAAAAATTTAACTTTAATTTTTTATAGGTACTTCTACAGGAAGCTTCGGAACAAATCCATCTGGACTAATGAGTGCTAGATGCTTCGTACCTTCATCACTTCCCGCTAATGATCAAAGTCAACAACCTTCTAATAGAATCAACCCACTTCAACAACCTACTGTTATGAGCTGCGTGTATGGTCCTCCGAGCAGGAGAGGTAAGAATATCCATCAAAACTATTTAAGTAGAAATTTTCATTTTAAAGGTGGTAGTGGCGGATCTTCAGGACAGAATTCTACTAGTGGAGGCGGCAATAACAGCGTTTACCTCGGGAGATGAATTGAGCATAAGATGAAAGATAAACTAAATAAATTGGTAAATTCATCTTAAACTCGTTATTCTATATATATTTTGTTCATATTGCTCCTCTAATCTATTCGCCCAAACATTTTGTATTTGTTGAAGAGTAAAACATGTTTTAATAGCCTGTTCTTTATTAACAAATTTATCCGAGACTTAATAAAATTTAAAAATTAATAAAAATATTATTATAATCTTTGGAGTGTTTTTTAATTAATTTATTTTTTAGTTTTTTAAAGGTGAAAGTTTAACAAAGTAGTAGAGAGAAGGGAAAAATATAATTTAAAAAATTTTCAAATTAACAAGAAAAATTATTAAAAAGTATTTTTGTAAGTAAAAACTAAGAGGTTTTAGAGAGCCCTATTAAAAAAAATCCCATTATCTTTTTAAAATATTAAATTAAAAACCTTTTGATTCGTTAAATTCTCTCATCTTTTTTAAATAGATAATTCATTTCTTTTTTTGAATTCCTCAAAAGAAAAGGCTTCAATTCCAGAACAAGGCTCACTCCAAAAAAGTACTTGTAATCCAGATGCTTCGACAGAATGTTTTGTGTTTTTATCGACTAATGCAACAACACAACCTCCCCAACCTGCACCTGTTAGTCTAGCTAAAAAAGGAGATATATAAATTATATTTTGGTAAAAATGAATTTTATAAAAGTTGGGTTTTTCTTTCTAATTAAACTAAAAGTTTCATTATTAGATAGAAAAGTGCGATTGTAAAATTTTAAAAAATATGAAAAGGTTAACCTGCTAAACAACCAGAAGTTAAACATTTTTTTACTGTATAATCTAATTCAGGACAGCTACATTCAAACAAATTGGCGCATGATAAATGACTAGCGTTCATTAATTCTAAAATTGAACGAAAATTTTCCTTATGGAAATAATCAAAATTTGGAACTAAAATTTAATTTCAAAAGAGAAATAATTTTTTGCCACAATTTTTAGGACAAAATGTCACTCAAAGTGTATCTTAAATTATAAAAAACCTGCTAATTTTTCCAATGCCTTTTTGTCTTGAACTATGCATATTCTTTCAAATTCCAGGACTCTAGCAGCCTCAGAAAAAACGTGTTTCGCCCGTTTAGTAAGCCAAAATTTCTGCACTAAAAAATATTTTGGAATAAAGAGAAGAAAATGGAGTAAAAACTTACTATCCTGAGTGTTTGAATTTAACGAATATTTTTCCAAATCTGTTTCTGTACATTCCAAAATTTCACAAATTTGTTTGCGCGTATAAAATTCTTCAGAATTTTCGTCCAAATAATTGTTAACAAATTCCAGCATTTTTTCAGGTTCTTCAGATAATCCGGCCAATTCAGCGACATCTTTAAGTGTTCGAACAGAATACCATTTATTTGTTGTAGAGACCAGTTTTGCGTTTTTGGCTATCACTTGAGCTGCTAAACGACATTCTACAACACGTTGATTATATTGGGAATTAGCTCCTTTGTTACTTTAAAATTATTTAAAAATTAAATTAAATTTATTGGATAAAAACTATAACCATTCCCGTCCAGAATGAATAACAGCAAATAATGCATTTGAGGGTAAATTGACTGGACGAAAGTTGAGAGGTGCAAAGTCAATTCGTAAAGCAGATCCACGTTCAGCTAGACCTGAAAATAGAATATATATTATTATCTTGTTATTTATTACTGTTTTCACACTAAAAATTAGCTTATTCCACCAGTTTTTCAATTTTCAATGGCCTATATCTTGAAACTGAACCGGTGGCACGGAACCGTCCCATTCCGAAGTATAGAGACCTCTACATTTCGTCGAACAAAAATGCACGACATTTCGCCTCTACGGCAAAAAAACTACATTTCGTTTACCTGAACCCACGATTTTTTGCCGATGGACGAAATGTCGTGCAATTTCTGTCGACGAAATGTCTGGACATGGTATAAAAGAATAGAAAATTTTTAATTTCTATAAACGACCAAACAAACTATACTTCTCAACGTAAGCAGTCTGTGCGGCTAACGACAACAACTCTATTTCTGCTCTCCAATGGCAAATTCTTCGTACCTTGGTGGAGTTCAGATGCCTGGTGGCGGCAGTAAGCAGAGTAGTGTCTATATGCCTTCTGGAGATCGCCGTCCTCCATCCATGTATTGTCCGGGTTATGCAGGTAAGAATATCCATCAAAACTAGTTTAATAAAAAAGCTTCATTTTCCAGGACCTCTTCCTTCTGCTGGTGTTGAATCCGCGTATCTTCCGGGCTTCAAAGGACTTCGAGGACAGCGTACTATTGGTGGTAAAATCGTGTATCCGGGCTATGGAGGTAAGAATATCAGTCAAAACTATTTTTATAAAAACTTCATTTTAAAGATGGTAGTGCCGGACTTCCAGGATCTACTGGTGGAGGCAATCGCAACGTTTGCTACGCGTAATGAATTGAGAATAAGATGAAAGATAAAAATAAATAGGTCAACCTCTCCTAAACTCCTTATTCTATATGTAATTTGTTTTGTAAAGTATTTGTTCCAATATATTCCTTCAAAGATTCTGTATTTGTTGTATTTCTATTAGTAAAAATGTATAAATATGGTCTGTTGTGGATTTGTTCACTGTTTGAGATACAGGCCCTCTGACCCTTTTGTTAGTTTACCATTTTGAATATATGAGTATTTCACTTTTAAGGGTGAAAATTTTTTTGAATAAAATGAAACTAACATTCGCATGCTTGGTCCATCCCTCCTCCTTCCATTCCCACGAAACGTTCAGATTTTGTAGTGAATTCTGCCAAATCTTTCTAAAAAATAATTTAATTTTTATTTATTAGGCTGTAATTTATCTTTTTACTTTTGAAATTTCGCCAAAAGCTTTTTTAGTTTGCACACACAAAGTGGCTAACGCAGCTGCACAGACTAATGCTGATGAACTGCTAAAAATGAGAAAGAAAAAGTCAATTATAATTTATATTACCTTAAACCCGCACTCGGTGGAATTCTACTACCTACTAAAACAAACATTCCTTTAGCTTTTTCCAAAACTTTATCTTCACTTTTATCCTCATCATTTAAGAATAACCTTTCTAAAGCACCTCTCCATCCGGCAAAAAAGTAATGATACCATTTTGGACTTTCTCCATTTGAAGAAGAATTTGAAAAGGAATTTCCAATTTTAAGGGTAAATGAACTAAATAAAATAATTAAATGTTCTTTTTTATTAATTTAACAAATTTACTCATATCTAGTATTTGCATTTTCCAATTTTATTTCCCTTTCTCCGCCCTCAATAATTGTTGAGTTTCCGGCGGCAACCTTTTTATCAAAAATTATACGTTAATTTTTTAAATATAGCAAATTATAAATTATTTGGCATTTTGTAAATAATTGGATAAAATATCTTTTTTTATTTTTTTTCTCTCACCCAAGTGCTATCTTCAATGGCCATCGGTAAGACAGGATAATGTGAATAGTCTATATGTTCGCCGATTAAATTTACTCGTCCGGGACATCTTATAAGCCATTCTGGATTCTTGCCGAATCTTTGCTGATATAAATTGGCGCATTCCTCGCCGCTCATTTTGATAGATGGAAAAGAAGAATTCTTCTCAAGATTTTATTGGACAATTAGAAAGGCATAAAAATTTTTAATTTTAATTAAAGGACTTAATAATTACAATTTTTAACTAGAAATATTTAAAAAGATAAAAATTCGAAAATCAATAAATGAGAGAAATGTGAATTTGGAAAACTCATATAAAATGAAACAGAAAATATATTTTTAGGCTATTAAATAGCGTATTAATCAATCAGTTGACAACGCATCATTTTTATTGCTCCAATTTGTACATAAAATTATATTTAAATTTTTTCTGCTCAAAATGTTATGTATTAATTTTGTTTTTAAATGTTTTTTCTTTTGCTCTTCAATTTTACTGGAGTCTAAGTTTTGTGAATAGTATCGCTATCTCTTTCATTATCAATCAGACTAAATAATAATCTCATTATTTTAACGATAAATTTAAATTATCTAAAATATCATAATATTTCAAGTTTTATAATTACAAAAAATAAAATTTAAGTTTCAATCCTTAATTCAACAACTCCACGGAAATAAACAAATACGTCGTCGCATAGTATTCGTCTGAGGTTCCTTATCACCTGTAGTGACCTCCTGGTCTATTTCAAAATAATCCAAATGGTCGAGAATCTGTTCAATAAAAATGGAATTATTGGATAAATTCACAAGATATATTTAAATGTTGTAGAGATAACTACATATACAAAATTTAGTTAATCTTGCCTTTACCCCTTCAGACTCAATTAGTCCTCCACTGTTAATTTTCTTTTCTCCTTGTGGCAATTCGTCCAATACTAATTGCACCTTAGAGTCTGAATTTTGATTTTCTTTAATTTTAGAGTTTGTTGTTAAATTAGCAATAACAAAATGCAAAATTAGTAGAAAAGGCAAAATTTTAAAACTCATTTTACTTTAATATTTTTTATTTTGAGGCAATGTAATGGAGAAAATACAAAATTATGAAAATGCTTATTTTCTCCTTTTAAATGTATATGATTGTTGTCCATTTATTTTCTATCACAATTAAAAATTCCATTATATTTTTTACAATTTTTATAATCTCCCCAAACAATAATGTATTTATTATTGTACACAAAAACAATTTTTTTATTTCTTTTTTACCGAAAATTAACGACTTTTACGTAAATATATATTAAATTATTCGTTTGATAAAAAACATTTTTTTATTGTTTAAGGCAAAAAATATACATATTAGACCTCACAATGCTTTTTTATTTCAGGGTAATAACCCTCTCTTCATGCACTTTCTGATCCATTTGGAAAAATTGCTTCAACTTTGGTAGATGTTCATGTCTGGAATGTATTAAAATTGAAGGAAATTTCGCATATTTGTTCTGAACATTATGAAAAGGAAGCACAAAAGGACGAGGTTGTCGATTTGTTTAAAGCATCTTTTATTAAAAATTTTTCTCATTCTAAAACTAAACTACATTCTGGCGCTCCCCTTCCTGACATCACTGCTCCTTCAGCATCCGTCAATGGTGATGCAGATGAGAGAGATGCTAATGCCTCAAATTCTACATCAAAAACTGAAGGTTACTAGGGGAGTGTTTGAGTCAGGCTGTAGCTGTTCTCTCAGGTTTAATATTAAATAAAAAAAATTAGATTTCAAAGATTTAGAAAAAAATCATTTTGCTTAAGGTCTTATCCATCTGTGTAAAGGCACTGTAAGATTAAACCAATTTCATTCTGATCGTCAACTAATTTGTCTAACTATGGTAGAAGCATTGCTTTGTGTTTATTTGGTTTTCATCGACTGAGCAGTTTTATTTTTAAATTTTTTCTTCTAATTGTATCATTCTTTAGCTGTACTTAATGACAAACAACATTATTTACTTTTCTCATTGGTTGCCGCTATTCAACCTAGAATGCTAATAACTGTTGTACAAGATGAAAATGATAAGAATGAATTGGTCGAAAATCTGTTATTTTTATAGTTTTTTAATGACTTATTGTTAGAAAAGGATTAATTTTGATTTTTAATAATTTATTATAAAGGTGCAAGTTCGTTTGATCAAGCGATCAAGCTTTTGATGTTGTTGCGCAAGCAAGAAAGCCTCGTGCAATCACTGGATCCAAACGCATCAACACCTTTACTATTAGGATGTGGAGAAGGGGCTGAACTTGCGGATGACGATTGTAATTGAGCTGGGATTTATTTGAAAATTTTGTATATTTTTTAGTTGTTCCATTGACACCAGTATTATAGGGAATTGTGATCTTGAAGAGTAAAGAAAAAGATGATGAGAAAAAAATTAAAAAATGAAACTAAACTTATTTTGAAGAATACATTTTTGTTTCGATAAAGGTTTAGAATGTCGAAGGCAGAAATTTAAGAGGGACGAGTTTAAATAAATTAGTCTAAATTTTAACTTCCTTTTTTAAATAAAGTGGAAGTTAAATGGACAAAAAAGAATAAGTTGATAAAAAATAACAAAGCATTCTATATTTCAATTTTTTGCAAACTTTTACCAAACAAAGGTTAAAAACTTGAATTAAGTGCCTTAAACCGATTCTTATTATATCCAAATCCATAAAACTAATTTTTTATTAAGACTTAAAAATAAATTTTAAAAATATAAATTGAAAAAACAATTTAAAAAGTTTTTTAAATTTAATTTTTTGAGAACAATAATCTTTCAATTCACTAAAAAAGCTATGAATAAATAATATGAAAAAAAACTAAAAAATATTAATCTGCTTCATCTCACTTAAATTATTTACACCATTAAAGATTCCATTAAATAAAACAACTTCCTCCTGCTGATTCATACCTACATCCTCATCTTGCTGATCTTCAGCTTCTACAACATCTTCCTCAGCTTCATCCTGATCTTCAGCTTCTACATCTTCATCTTGCTGATCTTCAGCTTCCACATTTTGCTGATTATCTTAAATTTATTATTTAATTGTATCATTTAAATTATTAATAGGTTATTTTTCGATGAAACCAATCTGATCCTAAGTTTAATAAAGAACTTATGTGGAATGATCAGATCGATTATTTTTGAAAGGTAAATTGATTACCCTTAAAAATAAAAAAAATACCAATGACAGCTGGTGGTACAGCTGGTTGTGCAGCTTGATTTTCTTCCAATATGTTTACCCTTTCGGCCAACTAAAATAAAAAATAAATTATAAGTACATATGTATACTATATATAAAAAAAAACTCCATTAATGTCTCCTCTAATTTGCTGTAGTTCTCCCACAGTTACCATAGCATTGTTATTAACTATTCCTACAAGTTGCTGCAATTGAATAGCATTGTTATTAACTACGCCTATAAGTTGCTGCAATTGAAAAGAATTGTGATTAACTACTAATATAAGTTGCTGCAATTGATTATTCAATTGATTTACGTCTGTTCTCAATAGTTGTAATTCACGTAGAATCTGACGATTCATTTTTGACTTAAGTTTTTTTTAAATTAAAAAAAGAAAAGAATTTGCGCATGATCTACGAAGTTGAGTATCATTTTTTGCGAATAAAATGCCTACATAACATATATGCGTCATTTAAATTATCAGTTGCAACAGGCATGCATTAATATTATTTACGGCAACAAGAGGCCTGCGTTTTGATGTCCGTATAAGATATAAAGGGAGGGGACGATTCAGAGTAGAGATCGGAACGGATCGGGTCCCGATCCCGTTTCCCGGTCCTTTCTCCTGGCTTTGTCTAAGTCGATGGGATGAAACCGGGATCGGGAATACCAGTTTTCCCGGTCATTCCATTCTAAAATTTCCAATTCCCGGTCCCGGGTTTTTCAAAATTCCGATCTCTAATTCGGAGTAGCCGGTTGTTTTTGGCCATAACTTTTTTATATCTTAACCGATCTGAATAGTTCTTTTATTAATCGAAAGTATCCGATAAGCGGATAAATTTAACCAATTGGACCTATCCAATCAGATCACTCATCAAAAAGTTATAGCACGATAAAAGTGGAAAATAGTGTTTTCGCGTATTTCGAGGATAATTTTTTTTTATCAACTGATCTGATCAGTCAAATTCGTGAAAAGACTCCATTTTGCGAGCTCTTTTGAATGACATAAAAATTATTTGAAGATTTAAAATTAAAAAAGTTATACGAGCTACTCTGAATCGTCCTTTACCGAGATATAAACACTTATATATTTCACGGAATGTCCCTATTTCACTAAAAATCTTGAAAATTTTAAAATAACAAACATTGAAAATTTTCTGATGAATCAAAGAACCATCTCTATATTTAACTGTCGGCATTTTTAACTGTTTCTTAAAATGATGATTTGTATTGTTGTATATCTCTTTAAGAGGTTTTTGCCAATTTGATTTAATACTAATACAATGACCAAATATATGGCGATTCAAACGACGAGTAGCTATTTTTTTAATATTTTTAACTTTTTTATCGTCTACAGAAACCATTTTTTAGAAGACAAAAACTGTTAAATTTAATTTACAAATTCTTTCTTTTAATTAACAAGGTATTTACCTCTGGATTGTTCAAAAACAAAGATTTTTAAAAATCAAGGACGTTGGCAGAAATTTAAATAATTTTAAGCAAAATTTGTTGAAATTTTACTTTTTTATTTAAAACAGCCTTTTTAGTAATAGTGGTGAAGAAAATGAAAGGAAAAATGTATATGCATGTGTACAAGTATATTATCGATTTAGGCTTATCCATTAATATCCACACTATTTTATTTTTCTTTTTTACTATATAGTCAGTATATTTTTTTGTCTAGTTATGGTGAGAGAACTGACAGTTTTACATTTTTACTGCCAGCCGGTTTGTCACAAACTTCTTTTTCAATTTTTATTTTGAAATTTCATTTTAGTAAAAAATATAAAAACAAAAGTTCCAAAAATATATTTAAAAAAATATATTTAAAAAATTTCTTTACAACATCAAAACTATTTGAGAAGATGCAGAACCCGCATAATTTACAAAATTTCTAATTTTATCTGTTAATTCTTCTAATTCTTCATAATTTCCATTAGCTTCCAAAGAAGCACGTAAATTACCAAATTTAATAAAAATATTTTCTGTTAAACATTGAATTTGAGATATTTGTTGGTCATCAGGTTCTGGTTTTGATGTTTCCAAATTTGGGTGAAATGTTGTAAATCGACCGTTATTCTCTTCTAGAAGACGGTTACATTCTGATAGAGGAACCTAAATTAAAAAAATTATTTTGTAATTAATTTGTAATTTTTACAAGAAAATTATTTATAAAATTTATAAAAATTTACCCAATCAAAACAATTATCACAGAGCAAATCTGAAGGTCTAAAACATCCTTTATAACGCATTTTTGGACAATCATAAAGATAAAAACCCATATAATAATAATGCAAATTTGGTCGTTGCTGCGACAATTGTTTAGTAAAATTAATTTCCCATAATGCTGAAAACACTCCCAAAGAAAGGAAAGCATAATCAGGATCATAAAAAAGATATTTTGAAGAAAAACAATTAGGCAAAATATCTACAACACCAACAGCCACTATACGACCATCTAAACGATATTGTTGATGATAAGAACCTAGTGGTGGGATAAAATGTCTTTTTTGTTGTTGTTCCTGAAACTTTTTTTTTTAAATAATGTTCAACAATATATTAATCCTTAAGCCCTGGCATTACCAAAAAAACACTCGTTTTAAGTCTATTTTAGAATTTAATTTCTTTTAACAAATTTAGTTAACTGCCCAATTTAAATAAAAGCAAAATATTTACGGATTAATAATATTTTGAAAAATTAAAAATTGACCGGATCAAAAAGAACTACTCTCTCAAATAAACCCTAAAAAATATTTAAAAAAAACCTCATCATTCTCTTCTTCATTAATCAAAGGAGAGGATGCTAAAAAACGAGTAAATGAATTAGGTGAAAGCTCTTCAGGATCATCTTTGTGTATTTCAACTTGATATCGTTTAAAAATATTAAATTCTTCATCAAAATCTTCATCAAGTTCTGGGGATGGTTGACCTACTAATGTTACCTAAATATATATTTTTTAAAAGAATTTAAAAAATTGAAAAAACCTTAAGTCGATGTTTAAACTCATTTTCCATTTTTTCATCATTTAAATATTCAAAATAACTTTGTAAAGTTTTTATTCGAGCAGCTTCTTTTTCGGCACGTTCTTTTTTATACTAAAAGAATAATTTAAATATTTTTTTCTAAATTATTATTTAAAAATATAAACCTTTTCTAAATCAACTCCTTTTAACCTTAAACGTTCTTCTGCTTTTAAACGCCTCAAATGTTTCTTTTTTGTTATTTGTTCGGTAGGTTGAGATTTTACTCTAAAATAATAATAGTTTAAAAAATCAAATAAAAATACTCTTTATTTTCCTCTTTTGATTTTATTTTATTATTTGATTGAACATTCTTTTTATTTACAGAAGAAGAACCATAACTTTCCATTTTAATAATAGCCTTTTCTTTAGGTTTAATATCATTTAAAAGATAATTTTTCATTGCAAGAAGCACTCGTTTTTGCGTTCGGGAAAGGCGAAATTTGTGAACATCTAATCTAAAAAAGAAATTTTTTTTTGTTTAAACTAACATAAAGAAATTAATAATATTTAAAGGAATATCTCAGTTTAAAAAAAACAAAAAAACCTTATAGTATATTGAGGACAACAGGTCTTTTCCATCAAAGGTTTATACAAATATTTACCAGACCTATAAAATAATTTAAAAATTATTAAATAAAAATATATTCTTAAAACCTTCGCCAACCCCGATCCACCAAACCTTGATAGGCACGAACAGTGAGACGATAAGCCCAGAGACCTAAAATTAAATTTAAAAATAATATTTTATCTAAATTAAAAAGGGGTACTATCGCTCATTGTTCGGCCTTTTATTAAAGAAAAATAATTTTACCGACTCCAACCAAGATCCAAAAGTTGATTGAAAGAATTTAGGGTCAAAAAACGAGCGAATAACCCTAAATCATTTAAATTAAAAATCCTAATATTTTTTTTTGAAATTTACCGAAAGTAACAGAGTTACATTCTTCTTTAGTCTCATTTTTGTCGTGATCATCTTCATTTGAAGATCCATCTTCTGTTAAAAAATTTAGTTTATGAACCAAAATTTTTTGAAATTTCAGAATAGCAACCAATTTAAAAATAAAAATTTCCGTAGTTTTATTTTCATTTTTCTCTTTTTATTCGCAAAAATGACCGAAACGATAAGAACCCCTTTAATGTTAAAAAAACCTATTTTCGCTTTAGAACGTCTAGTAGAATTACAATAGCCACAATGGTTACATTCACTAATTCCAACATAACGAACAACTGACATCATCTTATTAGTAGACATTTTGTTAAAACTTTTAAAAAGTATAAATATTGAAAAATATAAAATAATATATAAATAAAATGAAAATAAGTAAAAATAAAAATTATTTTTAAAGTATTAAAGAAAAAAATGTCCGCAAGTTTTATCCGTAAATATATTTAAAAAAAATCAAAAATCAACAAAAATAACTTTAATCATCGGCTTGTTTATCATCAGCTTGTTTCGTTATCTGCAACCTTTTCCTTCCTTTTTTCGCTTTTTGTTTTGCCAATTTTTCTTGTAATTTAATATCCTCTTGTCTCTGTGAAAGCATAAATTCAAATCGGGGATCTTCTGGATCAACCCAATAACCAAAATATTCTTGAACTTCACGAACTTTTCTTTGTAATTCTTCGCCTTCAAACTTTTGCTGACTAATAGATTGAGCTTTTTCTTCATAATATTCTTCCAATAATGCATCATGTTTTTTCCAATTTTCTTCAATTTTTTGTAGCCTTAAAAGTTATTTTTAAATTAAAAAAAATCAAAAAATAATAACATATTTTCACGCTTTAATTCCTCAAACATTTGATTATTTTTTGCTAATTCAGCAGATTCTTTAGCTTTTCTATGCATCCGAAGTGAAGTAAAATCTTCAATTTCCTTAAAATAAAAGAACCAAATTCCAAAAAAAAATATAAAAATAATAAACCTCTATTGTCGGCCATAAACGTCGAATATCTACCCCGCTTTTCATTCCATATTGTCCAAAACGTTCACCCATTGCCCATTTTTCTCGTTCAAAATCATATTGCAAAGGAGGTATTCCGCCTTCTGCAATAATTCGATGACGAGTATTTAAACCAATTTTTGGTATAGAGGCAACAATTTTGTTCATTTGATCTGCAACTTGTTAGTGTATAAAAAGAGAAAATATAAAGTGAGAAAAAATAAATTTTTATTTAGCCAAATTTTTAATTTTTCTATTGACATTTTTGTTTGTAGATATTTTGATATTTTATTAGTAGAAATTTAAAGTGTAAATTTTCAATTTGTTAAATTTTAAATGTATCGTAATTTTTTTCAATTCATGTCTATTTAAAGCTTTTTTGATTTTTTGTTTTACATTTGTCCATTTTTTAACCAGTTCGATTTTTTCTAGCAATTTAAATTTTTTAATTATTTAGATTGTGTCCACAAAAACATCACCCCATTTTTAATCATCAAACCATTTATTCAAAATGTCGTTCCGCAAGGATGGTCAATATTCAGATTTTGCTTCCGTTGATGATGGTTTTTATTTTTTAAATTAATTTTATAATTAGTTTTGTTAATAATTTTATTTTTGTTCAGATTCATTTACTGATGAGAATTCAAACAATAATGAGAAGATTATCGAAAAAGACAGAGAAATTCGTGATCTCAAAAGTGAGAATGCCGAGCTTAGTCGTAAAGTTATTTACTTGGAGAATTCTCATGGGGAGGAATGTGCTAGTCAAGTATGATTTAGTTTAAATCTAGTAATATTTAGTAAAATAGCTGTACTTTCCCCTCATCTACAAAAATTTTTTCTTATTTTTCTGATTTAATAGTGAGAATTCTTTTATTGCCTTAATTAAAATATTTTTTACTTTAAGATTTTGAAGTTTATTTCGAAAGAGAAAAACTTGAAAGAGGAGTTGGAATTTTACATTGAAAATTATAATCAAACAATGACTTCTTTTTCTGAATTTAAGCGGGATGTTGATAACAAAAATAAAATTCAATCTGAGACAATCAAAAATCTTAACCATAAAATTAAGGAGTATGAAAATCTAAAGGTAATTTTTTTGAATTATATTAAATTTAATAAATTTATAGCTTCGTATGTCTTCTTATGTTTTCAAGCAAAATCTTCCGTTAGTTTTTTTTATTTTTTTTAACTTTATTTTGGATTTTTTCAAATAAAATCTTTTTAAATTTATTTTTACTTTTAGACCAACAACTTCGAAAGATTATATTGTCGAGGATGCCATCAATTGTCCTTCTTTGGTGAATAAGGAAAAGCCTGGATTTTTTTCTCGTTTGTTTAGCCGTGATTCTATTATTACAGCTACTTGGGTATTTTATTTAATTTTCTTTAAGAATAAAAAAATAGTTGGAGAGACCCATTTATTAAGGTAAATTTTTTAAATTTACCTTAATTTTTTAGAATTATCTTTTTTTAATTTAAAATTTTTTAGTTTCTTGGATTCAATACATTGATTGTTGTTCTCTTCGTTCATGTTTACATGTTTACTCAGCAATACCTTTAACTTATTTAAAGATGAAAATTTAATTTAATTTGGTCTTTAGGTTATTTATTCTTTTTAAAAAATTTTTTTCTTTCTGAAAAAAAAATACAGTCAGACATTATTTAAATGGTTTTATTAAATAGAAGGTATTTTTAGAGAATATTTTTGTCTTAAATAAAAGTTGTCAGACTGTATTTATATTTTTGTCCCTGTGTCGTTTATTCGAAAATGTGATTTTTGAAAGTAAAATTCATTTAAAATTTATTGTTTTTTTTAAATTTATTTTTAAAATTTATAAACCAAAAATAGGTTTTTACAAAAATAAAAACTAAAAAATTTTAATATTTTTTAATTATCAATCAACTGTCCCATTGTCCAAAAGGATCACAATATGGCATAAGATCTCTAAGAGAACAACCATATTTACAACATAACTTGAAAATAAATAAATAAAATTAAAATTAAAAAAAAACATACAAGCATCATTTCTGTCATTGAAGGTGCTCTATATTTATCTGCAGGCAATGCTGTTGTTGATGATGTTGATAATAAAGATAACCTTTTAATTTCATAAAGATTATTATTCTCTTTTAAGAGTGAATTACTTGAAGATTCTAAAATATATTTTAAAAATTAAATATATTTTTAAATTTAAATTGTTAAAATATGAAAGAGGAGAGAAAAGGTGGGATAACGCAGGGCAATTCACTGAAAAATGATTTATTTTACTATGAAAAATTTTTTTAATTTTTTTTATTTTTTATCTGTGAATTGTTTGTCGGCCCCAAGTATAAAAAATTAAAAAAAAAATTTGTTTTAATTTACCAATATTTATTTGATTTTCTTCATCTCTTTTTTTCCTTCTCATTCCACAAGTAATTTCCCAAGCTGCAGTGAAAGATTCTCCCCCAGGCGGGCAAAGTTTCATTAATCCATAATTAGATTGACGAACAAAAGAAGAAGAAATTAATAAATAATTTAAAGAAGAAAATAAAAATATTAAAATTAAATTAATTATAGACGACATTTTTGTTGAAAAACTTTAATTTGAAAAAAAAATAAAAAGAATTTTTTAAAAATATTTTTTTCTTCCTTCTCTGTATTTATTAAAATAATAAAAAATTTTAATATTTTATTAAAAGGCTTCCTCCTCTTTTAATAAAAAAATTAATAATATGGATAATCTTTCATATTAAATTGAAGTCTATTTTTCTTTTTATTATTAAAAACGTTCATTATAATAAAGGTTAATTAAAAACTAAAAATAATTTTATTTTTAATTGGTAAAATATTTAATTATTAAAAATAAGGCTTTTTCTTTTAAATTAATTTTTGCAAAATTCTTTTGATTTTCTAGAGGTTAAGAATTACATATTTTGTTCTCATAAAATGAAAACTCTCGTTATAAGGACATCTCTTCTTATATTTCTCTTTTATAAGAACACCTCAAAGGACTGACTTACCCTTATATCTCTTTGTTTCCTTATAATGGGTTACTGTATTTTTTAAGTTAAGAAAACACTTTTAGGAAATTAAAAAGTGAAAGGACTAACTGGGAAAGAAAATGATTTTTTTTTAATTTTTTTCAAGGAATATTGTATAAAGTTTTGAAAATTTGAGATTTGTGGAAAAGTTAAACTATTTATATTTTTTAAATTTTTTTTGTTTATTTTAAAGTCAAAAAATTAATAAAAAATTCTAAAAAAAATTTTTCTAAAAAATAAAACAAAATTTAAAAATCCACAAAAAAACAATTTTCCGCTTCTATTGTGTGTTTTGTTTTTTTATTTCCGTTCAAAAATATTTTTTTCTTTTTCTACTCATTTTCCCTTCCGTTTGGGTACATTAAAGGCACTCTTGTTAAATAAAAAATTTTTTTTTAATTTGTTCCTGGTTAATTATTTTCAAAGAATCTCACGCAAATACACCACTGACTAATTTAAATGACGAAAAAATAAAAAAAAATATTTTTTAATCCTTAAAAAAAAAGAAGAAAAATATTATTTTAAATTTCTAAGAGAATGAAAAAAGGAAAAAGTGCTATATTTTTATTTTTTGATTTTTAATCAAAAAATAAAGTCATTAAAAAAAAGAAGAAGCCTTTTTTATTATTATATTTTATTAAAAAGTGCAACAAAATAAAAAATATTAATTTTTTTTATTTAAAAATTGTGTAAATAAATAAAAGTTATAATGACGTTAAATATGTGGTTAAAAAATATTTTTTTTAAATAAAAAATTTTTTTAGCCCAATTAAAAATTAAATTAATTTAAAAAAATTAATTTAATTAAAAATTTAAATAATAAAAAATTGTTTTTAAATTAATAATATTTAAAAAAAAATATTTTTTTTTTTAATTTTCAGATTTTGTTTTGTTTAAAAAATTCCCTTCAGCATTAAAAATAAAATTTTTAAATATTTTTAAAAATATTTATTTATTTAATATATCAAATAAAAATAAAAAATTTTTTTTTAATTAAAAAAGGCAGCAAAAATGCTTTTAAAGAAAAATAAGGAAAAAATATTTAATTTTAAAGCACTTTAAAAAAAAGGTTAAAGGCTATTTTAACGCAAATATTTACACCAAAATTATTTAAAAATATTTTTTTAAAATACTTGAAAAATAAAATAAATTTTTTTCAATTAAAAAAAATTTTATTTAAATTTCTAAAAATGGAATATTTAAAATATTTATAAAAGGTAAAATAAAAAAATATTTAAATTGTCATGCTGAGTTTTTGGAAAATATTTTTTTCCAAAAATATTTATTTATTTAATTCAAAATAAGATTAAAAAAAGGGAAAAAATTTTTGAAAGAAAAGGTGACATAAAATAAAATTTTTTTAAAATAAAATAAATTCATAAAAGAAATAAAACTTTTATTGAGTAGAGGGTGAAGTAAAAATTAAAAAATAATTTTAGTAATTAAATTAATATTTTTAAAATAAAAATTTATAAAAAAGAGGTATTTAAAATAATTTATATTTTTATAAATTAAATAAAAAAAGTTAAAGAATTTATTTAAATAAACATTTTCTGTTTTAAATGTCAGAAAATCGAACTCTTGAAAGAATTTTTTAAAGTGGCAGTATAATTTAAAAAAATAAATTGATAAAAAATAAAATAAAGCAAAAAACATTTTAATTTTTAAGTTGACCTTTGCCATCAAGTTTTCTTATTTTTTACAAATTTTAAACTAAAGGCTTCGAAAAATTCAAATTAAATTATTAAAAAACCTGATTTTTAAATTATTCTTTTATTTTCAAAATATCTGACAATTCTTCAATTTCAATCTCTTCCTTTTCAAAGTGTGGAAAAAGTGGATTATTATTTGTTTCATTTTTTAAACATTTTACAAATTGGCAATCCTCCTTTCGCAACTCAATAAAATCGGCACTTTGATTTTCAGAAAATTCTTCATAAAGACGCTTTCTCTCTTCCAAAAGAAGCTTTTTTTAAAAAATAAAATAAATAAAATTATACAAAAAAAACCTTTCCTCCACCAACTTTTCCACCTCCAAATTCCTTCAATTGAGTCATAAAACCATTATTTGGCCAAGCCCAAAGTCTTCGATTTTTGATAAAATGTGTGCCCCCAAGATAATTTAAATTAGTAACAGTCATCAAATAAGCAGCACAGATACAAACACTTCTGCTGACGCCAACAAGACAATGAACTAGGACATTTTCTTAAATTATTTTATTTTTTAAATAATAATTATTTAAAATAAGAAAAAGAAAACCTTTTTTTAGTCGATGTGAATGTATAAAAGAATTTGAATGTTGAAATTGATCAATAATCTTTTGTGAATATATATCTTGTAAAGTTAAGTGAAGAACTGAAAAATCTGGAGAAAATTTGTAACCATCAGGATGGCTTCGAATTGAGACAATTGCTCGAATTTTATTTTCAATCAACTGTTTCTCGTCAAAAGCAGCGCTTAAAAAAATAAAATGTTTAAATGACACGAAAGAAGGAATTTTAGAATTTTTCCATTTTATAATATTTTTTTAAGTTTAAACATTTAATTTAAAAAATAACCTTAAACCACCAACATAAAGTCCTGGAATTAACTTAAATAAAATAACAAGATTAAATACTTTGATAAATAAATCAAAAATAACCTCAGTCATAATTGCTAAATAAGTATTTTTATTTCGATATTTTATAAGTGAATTGAGAGCCTCAATTCGATTTTCATCAATCATTACATCCTCCATAATACTAATAATTAAAAAAAATTAAAAAAAGAATTGAAAATAATATAGAAAATATATAAATTGAAAAAAAACAAACAAATTATTTGAAAAATATTTTTTAAAATATAATTTAAAAAGAACAATATGAAAAAGATGTGCTTTGATTTTTGCGTTATTTTTGGATATATTGAAGAGGAGATAATTTATATGTGAATATATAAAAACAAAAATGTAAAGGGTTGAACTTAAGCCTTTAACCTCACATCCAGAGTTAATTAAATTAAAAAAAAATTAGTTGTAAACTAAGAAAAGGTCATGTAAAGTCGGACATTAATTTTTATAAATTGTGTTTTTCATAGACACGGAAAGGTAAAATATTCATATTCAATTTCTATTATAACAAAAACATTCTAAAGTTCAACCTTTGTTAGATTTAAAAATTTTGAACGAATAATAAAAAAAAATAAAATTATTTAAATATTGCTTAAAATTTTCAATTTCTATTATGACATTGTGATGAACTAGAAGCATCATTTCCTCCAATAATCCCATTTTCATTGTTCCAAGAGAGACACATAAAATCACCAAAAGGACCAACACGATCACGGGCATTAGAAAGTTCCTCGAGAAAAGAAGGACCACCACCACCACTAACGCTGTCTTCTGTTGAATCAATAGATGATCTAAAATTAATGAAAATAAGGGAAAGTTAAAAAAATGTTAACAAACTCAATTCTTGAAGATTTTCGAGACCAAAGGTTTTCATCTTTATCAGTAATCTGTCCATTTTGTGGAACTCTTTTTGGAGGAATTGGAGGTGGTGTTGAAGGTGAATTTAAAGGATTATTGATTATTTGTTGAACAGTCCTTTCTGGCCTTGGAGGAGGCAAAGAAGTTGATGTTTTAGACATCATAGAATCACATTCTAAAAAGTAATAAAAAATCTGAAAAATTTAAAAGTAAAAAACCTTTTTTAAAATTTGCTGGATTGTAGGACTCAATAAGTACATTTTCAGTGCCTTTAATCTCGCAACGGCAAAACGGACAAGTTTTGTCGGCATCAGATTTACCCTTAAAATTAATAATAAATGAGATATAATAAAACAAAAATCAAAACCTGCCACTTATATAAACAAGGCCGACATAACAAATGACCACAGGGTTCTAATTTGACATTTTTATTTTGTTCATCACATATTTTACACATTTCAAAAGTTGTACCCATCTCGCAATAAATTTGGTATTGTTCTGGCGATACATGCACTTTGCCTTCAGTATTTGATTGAATAGCAAAAGAAAGATCAATATTTTTAGGTCGTCCATCTGGATAAAGATAGAAACCTTCACGGCTACCATCAACCTTTTTAATAAATTAATTTTGGACTTTGAATTAAAATTATAAAAATACCAATGATTGAATGAGTGATTTGTTCTGTGGAATTGTCTGATAAATTTTTCCATCTGGTGCAACATAACCAATTGCCCATTGACCCAAACGCGTGCAACTCAAACGGAAGATATAACTTTAATAATTGATTGATATGAAAAGAATAAAAACATTAACCTTCCTGGTTTATTAGTATATTGCTGGAGTCGTTGCTTTACTTCATCATAAGTCATAAAAGCAACATATCCTGGATGAGTAACAGCTAACCATTGCCAATTTTTAAGTAAAGAATCCCAAGGGTGAAAAAGTCTGAAATGCAAAAATAAAATAATAAAATTAAAACAAAAAAACCTTGTAAAAACATCAAATTCAAAATTGCTGATATGGTCTGAAAATAATAATTTTTATGAGATAAATTTGAAAAAATAATTTTTACCATTGCAAGTGAGATCAATAGTATTCTTTAAAGCATGAGTCTCATTTCCAACACAAAATTTATGGACTTTGTTTAGCTCATTTCTGAATTCTTCCCATGAAACAATTGTTCTATCAGCCCCAAAAGATTCAATCCAAAATTCCTCGGCTTGCCTTTTAGTAATTCGAAAACGACTTCCGATAAATTTTCCGTCTGGAAATTCAGCCTTCAATTCAGAGAACATGTGCGAAAAAATCAGCGAATTCATTGTTAATTGTCTACGAGCAGTAGTTCCCTCATCAAAAATTTTTTCTTTTTGATTTTGAAATAAACGAACAGTTCTTTTGCATGTATTCGTTAAATTAGATATAAATAAACGTAGATAAAGATTCTCTTGTAGAATGTTCGGATCATTAGTTAAGATTATGTTGAGAAGATTGTAAATGTCAGGCAAAATATCGAGAATAAAAGGAGGTGAATTTTTAAGAAACATCCGTGGCTGTTGGCAAAGCCGAATAACAGTTTCCATTAAATGATAACATTTCTCAATTGATTTTCGATCCTAATAAAAATTAAAATATTTAAAAAAAATTAACAAAAAAACCTGAGGATTTAATGCACAATTTGGACTCGTCATTAATGTTTGTGAAGGAAGGTTTGAATTATATGTGAAAATATTTTGTGCTGAGGAATTAACTAAAGAAGCGGCCGTTCCAACCATTCGATTTAGGAATGAACTAGCAGCGTTCATGATTTTTAGCTTAAAAATAAAGGGAAAAATGATTAATCACTAATGGAATAACAGAAAAGTGTAAGTGCAATAAATATAAAAATTAAAATGCTAACAATAAGGCAGTGAAACAATTTCTTGGATTTAACAAGCTATTATCGGCAACGATGAATCGGTGGGACTGAAATGTCGCCGACTAATTTCGTTAAACAAAATGCCAAAATTTGAATGCCTTTTTGAATTTTGTTTATTTTTATCATGTAGCATAAAATTTCTATTGAATTAGTTGCTTGTTTTATTCTAACCATTGTTCTTATCAAAGAAATTTTTTTATATTTTATTTCTTGTTAAATATTTTTATAACTAGAAATACCTAAAAAATAAGATTATTAAACGTTTTAATCAAGTGCTTAAAAATGACTGACAATGAGTTAGAATTTGTTCTTGAGTATAGCAGGTTATTTTCAAAATTTAATTCTTATTTTTATTTTAAATTAATCTAGGCAAACTTTTATTAAAGAAGAAGCAGAAAGGAAGGAAAAAGAAAAAACTGAGGATGTAGATTTAATGATTATTGAGAATAATGAAGTGCTTGAGAAAGATCGCCAAATAAAGAAAATTAAGCAAATGTTATATTCAGAGTAATTTTTTAAAAATTAATTCTTAAATAATTTGTTATTAGATCCGCTGATTCATTGCAAAATGTTGTCTCACTTTCACCAGTATATTTACCGCAATCACCATATTTTATCCAACCACAAATTACAGCGCAGGTGTTTCCTTTTGTTTCTACTGCAAATTATTCTAATCACCAATTTCCTCTTCCCTCTACCTCTACAGCAGTACAGTCTGAACGTAGCTAATTATATTTTAAATTTAATTCTATTTTTGAACAAAGATTTTAATTTTCCTTTTAAAAATTTTTATTTATTTTTAGAAAATTTTTTTCTTCCTTCTACTTCCTTGTCATTGCCAAACTCTCCTAATTTTTGGTCAAACAATTGTTCTCAACCTATTTCTGTCTCGATTATGAATTCAAATTTTCATAAGCCGTTAGAAATTCAGGCGGATGTAAATACAACAGAAAAGGTTTTATTTTTAAATACTTATCTAGTTTTTTAACTAATTTTATTTTCAGAATATTAATTTATCGTCTCCTCTCAAAATTCCATTTCGAAATGGTGATTTGATTGATCTGCATTCCCCTAGAAATGCATCGTCTTTGACTATTGAAGATGTTAAAATAAATTTTGCTTAAATTATAATTTTTAATTTAAGTTCGATCCTTTATATAAAAAATTACAAAAATCTGAAATAGATGACAACGACAATAAGGAACAAAATGACAAAATAATAGCAGAGGATGAGGTAAAATGTTTTCCTCAAACTAACACTAATGAATGCGTAAACACGCCAGTAGATGATAAATCTAATAAAAATCAATCTCACTATCAGCAACAGCAAAGGTTTTTTACTGTTTATTAAATTTTTTAAATATAAAAAAATATTTTTATATTAAAGGTTGCTTTGCTGCGATGACCTTGTGACACGTCAGGAAATGGCTTGCGATTTTTATAAGGAGGTTTTTTACCTTATAATTTTTTTATGTAAATTTTTTTAAGAAACAACTACTTTATGAACGTTTACCCCGTTTTCGAAGTTGCTTAACTGTTAGCAATAAACTTCAAATTACTGATGTTTTCTTCGTCGCTCCTGTACTTGATTATTTTGTGACATCAGTTGATACTATTAAATTATGTGTTCATCAAGATGATACGTATGCTTTTCAGATTTTTCTTCAAATTAAAAAACCATTTGATTTAGTTGGCCACGGGATACCCCTGAAGAGTTAAAGTCTTTTGAGTTGGCCTGTGGAGTGAGAAAAACTAGTGATGAAATTCTTTTGGAGGTATTATTAAGGCTTCTAACACAGGAAGAGATTCAACGTAATGAAGGTCAAATTCCACTCAACGATTATGCTTTAAAAGTATTTGGAACTGATGAATTTTTAGTTCCAGATGCACCAATTGGTTTTTTAAAAATATTTTTTATAATTAATTTTAAAAATATTTAGGTAAAAATTTATTTGTAGCACAATTTTTGGCCGGTGGAAAAGATGTAGATTTAGAAGTTGGTCGTCGTATATTGCCAAAAATCAAAACAAATAATAGATTAATTTCAAGGTTATAAATTTTAATTACTTTTTTTTTAATACTTTTTTAATAAAGAACAACGATCTGCACCAATAAAACTATGAACGAAGATTTGTTTATCAATTTGATCAAAAACTTAACCAAACATTTAACTAACTGTTTAGCTTCACCAGAAGATAATAAATTGCGACAGCCAGTTCTACAATCTATCAAGTTAAATTTTCAATAAAATTAAATTTTTGGAACCGAAAAAAACTAAAAAAATTAAACTGAGAATTAGATTAAATATTTCCCAATACTATTAAATTTTCAACGAACTTCTTTTAAAGCTTTCTGCCTTCAACATTTAAAAATTAATTTTTTTAAGATTGTTAACCAATAAAATTAACAACATTCAAACATTAGACCTTGTCTCTTCAGTTGATCTTCTCTATAAAGCTTCTAATTTGACGTCTTTAAGAGAATCAGTCAGCTCTATAATTACTTCATTAATACATCTTTTCCGTGCTTATTGTTGTTCTTCTCTTACCGATTTTTCAATAAATACTGAACCTCTTGGTTTAACAGAGTTTTCTACTATTAGAGAAAGTTCACATTGTAATGAAAAGCTTCTTTTGAGTGTTGAATCTGCACACAATTTACCTAGCTCTTGGAATGATAAGTACAAAGCATTTTATATCGAAATGCATTTAATGTATGGTCCAAAGTCTTATGGAATTTGTAAAAGTGGACCATTAAATATTGTAAATAAATATGGCTTTACTTTTGTGCCTTTTCAACTTTGGGTAAAAATTATATTAAAAAAATAAATTGAAAAATTTTTTTTTAACATTTTTCAGAATGATTTTGATTTTTATATACCTTCATTGCCTCGTGAATTACAAATTTGTTTTATTTTACATGGTATCCCTATAATTGGTGATGAATGTGGAACACCAACTGATTTGTTTAGTGATACAGATGGTGCTTCAAATGAACTTCAAAATTTAAGGATTAACAGCTTAAACAATGAAAAAAGACTTGCCTCTGCCAATTTGCCTCTTTTTAATGTTGACGGGTATTTATTAAATTATTTAAAATAATAAAATGCTTGTTTTTCAGTTTTCTCCTTCAAGGTCCCCTTCTTGTTCCAATGAGACAAATGGAAAATGATATAGTTCAGCCTTGGGGACCAAGACCTCTTATTGGTGACACTGAAGAAGTTCTTTTACTTATTAAAGCATTAGAATATGATTATAGAATTAGATTTCCTGTGAATATAACTCCAAATGAAATGTATTAATTTTAACTATTTTATTTTAAAATAATTTTTTTTAATTAAGACATTGGCGTGACTTTGATGCCTTACAACCAGAAAAACAAGAAATTCTTCAAACCCTTATAGACAGTGGTGTCAGTCATAAGTTAGTTTATTTAGATATTTTGAATTTAATATTAAAATATTTTATTAATTATGTTTTAGATTAAAAGTATTTATTTTTTAAAGTTTATCAAAAGATGATAAAGAATTGCTTTGGTCTGAACGTCACTTTTTACATCAAATACCTTCTGCCTTACCACTTGTTCTCAGCTCAGCTACTTGGAGTACTTATAATCTTGGCAATGTTTATGCTCTTCTAAAAAAATGGGTGCCTTTATCACCTGTGGTTGCTTTAGAATTAATTTTACCCCTGTTAGTTATTAAACATTTTTTTTAATTTTATTCCAACTTTTAGTTTTCAAGATCAATATGTTCGTGAATATGCTATTAAATCATTAAGGCAGGCATCTTCTGAATTTCTCTTTAATTTAATTACTCAACTTGTGGAGGCTCTTCGCTTCGAAACTTTTGAAAATTCTGCTTTGGCATTATTTTTATTGGAGCATTCAACAAAGGATAGGCGTTTTGCTCTAGAGCTTTTTTGGTATTTTTAAAAAATTTTTAATTTAGTAAAATAAAAAAAAAAATTTAAAATTATCTAGGCAACTTCAAACAAGAATTCAAGATGTTAAAAGTCCATCATTCTCTTCACGTTGTAAATTACTACAAAAAATGCTTCTTGATCTAAAAATACCCAGCTTGGAGGATGAAATTGCTTTCCAGCAACAATTTTTGGATCGACTTGATAAAATTTCGAAAATTGTTAAAGAATGTGCTGAAAACATAGCAGTATGAAGATTTTATTTTTTAGTATTTAAATTTTTTAATTTATAGACAAAAACACTGCGTAAAGAACTTTATCAATTTTCTGATGAATTTGATTTTGAAAATCTTCGCATTCCAATTGCTACATCATTTTGTTGTAAATCTTTATCTGTAAGATTTATTTAAAATTTTTTAGTTTAATATTTAAATTATAGATTTCTGAATGTTCAATATTTAATTCTTTAACAAAACCAATTAAAATTGTTTTTAAAGGCAAACGAAATTCTTTTGGAATAATTTACAAGGTTTTTTTTAATATTTTTTAATTATTTTTAAAAATAATATTTTATTAAAGGTTGGAGATGATTTAAGACAAGATGCTGTTGTTACTCAATTGGTTAGAACAATGAATGATATTTGGTTAGGAGAACAATTAGACTTGAGAATGATTTTATTTCGTTGTATGCCTACAGAAAGTAAAAAAGGATTGGTTTGTTTTAAATTAAAAAGATTATATTTTTTAAATCATTTTTTAGATTGAATTAGTTCCAAATTGTAGTACATTACGTGAAATACAAATTCAAATGGGTACAGGTGCTGCTGGAGTTTATAGAGATGATGTTCTCAATAATTGGTTAGGCAAACAAAATCCTTCAGAGTTTCAATATAAAGCGGTATTTTTTTGAATTATATTTTTTATTTAAATTTATTTTTTATTTATTTTTTTTAAAAAAGGCAATTGAAAACTTTCGACGTTCTTGCGCTGGTTGGTGTGTGGCAACTTATATTTTGGGTATTGGAGACAGGTTTTTTTTAAATTTAATAATTTAATTTTTGAGCTTTTAAGGCATAATGATAATATTATGTTAACAACATCTGGGCATGTTTTTCATATTGATTTTGGCAAATATTTGGGTGATAGGCAAATGGCTGCAGGATTCAATAGGTTTTTTTATTTAAAAAATTGTTTTAAAATTTTTTAAAAATAATATAGAGACAGAGTTCCATTTGTTTTTACTCCAGAAATGGCTTTTGTAATTAATGGTGGTCAAAGCAATACAGAACAATTTCAACGCTTTGTTGATGAATGTTGTGAAGCTTTTAATTTACTTCGCAAGAATCGTGCAATTTTATTTAATATGATACGCTTTCTTTCATGCTCAGATATTCCAGGGATGTCTATGGAGGCTGTGGTTAGATTTCTTTTTTACTTTTTTTAATTTTTGTTTCCTTTTTTTAGACCTATGTTGAGAATAATTTAATGCATGAAATGAATGATATTCAAGCAACTGTTCTATTCACTCGAAAACTAGAGGAATCGATGCAAAGTAAGCGAAAATAAAAATCTAAAATTTTATTTTAAATATTAAAATCTTTTAATTAATGTTCAGGTCGTTTCCCTCGGTTAAACTTTTTTGCACACACAATAGCTCAATTCAAAGGAAATCCTTTACATATTTCTGGAGTGTCAAAGTCTGATGATATGAATAGATTATCTTTTATTTCAGAAATATACATGTTTATTTTTATTTATTTTAAATAAATTTATTTTCTTTAATTTTAGGGAAAAAGATGATGGAAGAATTGATTCTGTTTTGGTTAGTTCATATGATAAGTGGTTGGAAAATTCTAGAAAAGTTTATGTGAGAGTTTAATAAAAATTTTTAAATAAATATTCTTTTTAAAATATAGATGTATAAATTATTGGTGGAAAGAGTCAATGAGAATGTACGAACGGAAATTTATAGGTTTAAAAACAAAATTTTAAAATAAATATTTTTTTAAAAAGGTCGTATCAAGAATTTGAAGAACTTCATGCAAAGCTTTGTTATCGCTTTTCTAGCCGGGCTATTCCTCCTTTATCTCAAACTGTTACTATTCTTGGAAGAACAAATGTTAGAGAAGTGGCTATTAGACGTCAGGTTTAATTTATTTTTTAATTTTTACAAATTATTTATCTTCTTTTTTTTCTAGCCTGAACTTCAAACCTTTTTATTAAAATTGTTTAAACTGTCAGATGAGGTTGCGCATTGCGATTTGGTTTATACTTTTATGCATCCTCTTTTTCGTGATACTGAACCTGAGAGTCGAAAAATTAACGGTTTATTTTTTTGATTATTTTCTGTTTACAGTAGGGCTATTTATCACATGAAAGGGTGAAAAACAAAAAATTAGGAGATTGGGGGGTTACTTATTTTTTGCTAAGAAGAAGTTAAACTACTTGATAAATATTTTATAATTTTCTTTTTTTAGGAATGCCAGATATTTTGATTGATTCAAATATTCATTGCCAAATATTACTTCGAATAACACTAGAACAATTTTCAGAGTTGAAAATTTTTATTGGACATGCAAGAAATTTGCCATTAATTAGTCGTGATCAATCACCTGATAGTTATGTAAAAACTTATTTACGTTGGGGAGAAGAGGATGATAGTTTATTATTTTCTCCACGTTATTGGAAAAGAAAAACAAGAGTAGTTAAAAATACACAAAATCCAACATATAACGAAGAGGTTTTCTCTTTTTATTTTTTTAAAATTAAATTAAATTTAGATTTGTTATTCACTAAAAGATGTACTTTTACATGGAGTTTCCGTTTATGATATTTCATTAAATGTATCAATTTGGCACTCAGGAAATCTCAAAGTCAAGTTTGCCTTATGCGAAACACGAATCAAATTAAATCAGTTGGGAGAGGGTGAATCAGATAAAAAAGGAATGGAACTGGAAAGATGGTTTTCTATGAAAGTTAATTAATTGAATTAATGTATAATTTACTTTAAAATCTCGGATTTTTATCCATTCTCTTATTTAAATAAAAAAATCATTTTGAAGGTTATTTTGGAATTTATATAAATAAAGGAGGGATATTCCGAGGTTTTATTTTAATTGAATTATTAAAAAGTTGACTCTAATTATAAGGACGTTGAAGGACTCAACGGTGTTCCTGTGATATTCTTGGGAGAGTCAACTTTATTCAAATCTCAGGGTTGGCAAGAAAGTAGAGACAACTTTGTCAAATTTTGTTATGCTTTTATACATTTAGATTGAGTGTTGTCAACCATTTGATTTGAATTAAAAAAAAACTTTTTCTCAACATTGGCATTACCTTTAAAACCATAAATATACCCAAATATTAAATAATATCTACTCTTTTTTACTTTTTCTATATTAAGATTCTCTATTATTATTAGTAAAAATAATTTGAACCTCTCCTATCTTTGACTTATTTAAATATTCACCAAATATATTATGTATGTGTCTTTTTATGACCAGATTTTAAAATATATTTATTGTAATAAATATTGTATAATTTAAAAATAAATTTTATTTGAAGTTCAATAATACAAATATATTTAAAAAATAATAATAAATCAGAGAATTACTTATTTGTTTCAACATTTTCAGAATTATTATTAACATTTTCAGATATTGATATTTCTTCTTGAACAATTGGCGGTGAAACATTCTCACACAAAATTGCCTTTTTGAGAAAAGTTTTAAATTCTTCAAAGTTTTTCTGAAATTGTTGAAATTTAAATAAAAATAATTATTAAAAAAATTAAAACCTCATCAATTTGAATTATCCCTTTACGAACTAAAGCATCAAGAGCAGCACGTGAAGCAGAAACTTTTGCAACTTTTTTGTTTTTTCCTGGAACACCTTGCGCTTGTAAATGAGGTCCTCCCAAAACATCTAATGGAACACCAGGAACTGCATATGGCATAATCTTAACTTCGTTTGTAAATCTGAAATTAAATAAAATAGAAAAAGGGTCAATAGATTGAATTTTTTCAAAAGTAAAAATACAAAATAATTTAGAAAAAACCTTGTCTCAGGATCAGATGTTTCCATTATTTCGCTAGGTTCACTATAACTTAATTCTCCTAAACGATATTTTGCACATATTTCAGTCAAAAGTGTAGTAGCATTTTTGTTTCCATTTGTTGCTAACAAAAAATGTGTACGTGAGTCAAGATCTTCATTTGGAAATAAAGTTAGAAGGAATTGATTAGGTTGTAATTCTTTAACTTTCTATAAATTAATTTGTTCAGTTAGTAATAAATTTAAAAAACATTAAACCTGTTCCACTTTCAAAATTTTAGGTCTAGTAGGACCATCAAAATCAATATCTTCGGCGAATGAAGCCATTTGCGGATCAGATCGATCTTGATAAAATTCTGCGCTAATTTTGCCCAAATCTTCTTCTTTTTGAACTATAAGACGAGAATGGCGAGTTGGAGTTTTAAGCTTTCGGCCATTGCTACTCAAACAATTTAGCTTTAAAAATTTTTTGTAAAAATAAAAAAGAAAAAAACATACACGTTGTTCCAAAAAAAGCTTTTCAAGAATAGAAACAGCACAAGATCTTTTTGCTTCTTTTTTCGATTGCGAAGGAAATCCAAAAACTGGTTGACCATCTAATTCCGAGACAATAATAAATTTACTAAAAATATTTTTAAATAAAAAATAAACTAAAAAAAACTTTTTGTCAGGTCGTCCAGCTAGTTCATACTCAAAAAACTGAAACTTTGTTTCACCACCGACAGAACAATAAGTATTTAATAATGAAATTGGATCTTTTTGTGTTGAAATAATAAAATCCTTTACAACTTGAGAAATATCATTTTGACGATAAAAAGCTCCAGACATGTTAAGTTCATCAACTGAAATTTAAAAAATCTTTATAATACAACTTACAATTTAAAAATGTTTTATAAAATTTAAACAAACCAAGACGTTTATAATATTCATATGTTGTAGTTTGATTATCACCAGAAACTTCAGTTTCTTGTTCATGAGAATCTGACATTTTGAGTAAAAAATGCTTTATGAAATTATTTTTAGAAACCTAAATTTGATAAAATAAAAAACAGAAAAATTGAAAAACGAGACAAAACCTTCTAACTTCAAGAAAAAAAATAAAAAAATTATAGAAATTTACAAGGATATATTGTCATTTTATTTTTAATTTTAACATTTCGCCAAAATTAGGCAAATTTACAAAATACTTCAATTATTTTATGTAAATTTTTTGTTTTTAATTTAATTGTAAATTGTTGTACATTTTAATACCAGAAAATTTTCAAAATTATATTTACAAATTTATCACAACTAAAAATAATTGAAAAATTATTTTATAAAATAATTATTGAAACAAAAATGTTAAATATTAAATTTATATTTTTAAATTACTATAATTTTTAATTGGAATTTTTAATTTAACAAAAGATTTCCATATTTAATTTTAAAATGCAACAATATCTTATAAAACAAAGATTTTAGCTAAGAGATATTTAATATATATATATTTAATTTCTAATTATTAAAAAAATCATTAAAAATGAAGTAAAGGACAGAGATCAAAAAAAATAAAATAAAATAAAAAGATAGTAAAATTTGGGAGATTTACAAAATTAATTAAAAAGTAAATAGATAATATACAAATTATTTTAATTTAAATTATTCCATTCATTATTATAATAATTATTATTAAAAACTAAAGAAGAATTAGGCATTCCTCCAATATTTAAAAGTTCATTATTATTATTATTTTGATTTTCTTCAATTAAATTAATCCCTTCATTTTCTGAATAATTTAAATAATTTTCTCTTCTTAAAATATTTAAAGAATTTGCATTTATTGGATCATTTGGTATTTGTTGTTGTTGCTGAATATTATTAAAAAATTTATTCATCATATTATTTACTGTTGTTAATTTATTTTCATTTAATTCTGGTCCTTTTTTTGTTTTATAACGATGATTTTGAAACCTAAAATTAATTAAAATAAAATTATAAAAATTATTAAAAGATTTATTACAAGATTTTAAGGGAAAAAAGAGAAAGTTTTAATTAAATTAAATGATTATTAATATTAAACTTAATAAAATAAGAGTCCAAAATATTTAAAAATATAGAAACACAAGTTTAAAAGTTTCATTAAAGTCACTTGGACAAATAGGTTCGACGAAAAGGTGAAATAGTTGTGAGAGGACATTTTTGTAGAGATCGACCAAATTAAAATTTTTTTTTAAATTATTTGATTCGTTTTTAGCATTTTCCCTATCTCTACCTTTACTTCGTCCCTATGGAGAATATCTTCATTTTTAAAAGATGTTACTTATAAATTTATAAAAGTGAAAGGTTTTTTAAGGGGAATTCTTCTCCCATTTTCTTCTTTTTGGAACTTTTTTAAATTTTTAAATTTAATTTAATAAATAAGAATTCTTCAAAAATTATATAGTTTACCATATTTTAACTTGTGTAGGTTGTAATTGAATTTCTCTAGCTAATTGTTCTCTGTCCTGTGCTGTTAAATAACGTTTTTGGGCAAAACGAGACTCCAAAATTAAAGTTTGAGCTTTTGAACTTTTTAAATAAATTTATATTTTTTATCAAAATAAAAAAAACTCACAAAAGAACTCTTCTTTTTCTTTTTTTCTTTTTAATTTCTATTCCTTCAGTAACATTTTGTCCAACAATTTTATTTTCTTTAGAAATAAAATTAAAATTATTATTTTCATTAATTGATGTTGTAGCAATATTTGAATTATTTATTTTTTCTTTACCTTTTTTCTTTCCTAATTTTATCTAAAAAAATATTTTTTTTTTAAAAAAAATTTAATTTTAAAAATAACTTTTTGCCCACAATTCTTTTGTTTTTCTGAATTTTCTCTTTCTTTTTTAATAATATTATTAGAATTTAAAATTTGTGAAGAAATTAGAGGTTGTTGTTGTTCAATTTCTTAAATAAAAAATGAATATTTTTTAAAAAATTAAAAAAATATTTTTTTACCAGAAGATCCTCCTCCACTTAAAGAAGGAGGAAAAAAAGAATATTTAGGCATTATTGTAGTTGAATAAAATTGTGGAAAAGAGGTTGTTTGATAAAAATAAGGATTTTGAGTAAAATAAGAATTATTAATACCCATAATTGTTGAATTAGTATAATTATTTAGAATATTTGGGTCATTTTGTTGTAATATTTGTGAAGAAACTAAATTAATAATTATTTTAATTAATTTTAATTAATTTTAATTAATTAAAAAAGACTTTTAAAAATATTAGATATTTAAGGGAATATTTTTTTAATTTTTTTTAATTTTTAATTTTTCTATGGATATCCTAATTATCAAACAAATTAATTTAAAAGTTTAAAATAAATTAGTGTCCTTTTTATTTGAGAGAGAAACTCTCCTATTGGAGTGTCTTAAATTTATTAAAATAACTCTTATTTTGCTTTTTTATTTTAATTTTTCTTAAAAATTTTTAAAACATTTTCAGATATTCCACAAATTGTTTTATTTATTTTTAATTATTTTTTTACCAAAATTAGAAGACATTTGTTGTTGAGAAGTACACCAAGGGGATGATTGTGGTAAAACAAAATTATTAGAAAATAAATAAGGTTGTTGATATTCTTGTTGTTGGTAAAGAGAAGAAGAAGAATTAAAGGAAATATTATTATTATTATTAATAGAAGAATTATTATTATTTGTTAAGGGGGATATTGAAGATAATTCCAATTTAATATTATTATTTGTTTCTGCATTTCTAAAAAATAAATAAATAAATATTTTTTTTTTAATTAAATTGTCTAAGGACATAAAAGGATTTAAGAGCATCTGTGTCCCTTTAAAATGTTCTTATAAAGAAAATAAATGGTCTGATATTCGTCGAATTTTCGAATATTCGATGGAATTTTTTTCGACTTATTTTTGAGAAATCGAATAATTTTCGAATTCGAATTATTCGATTCGAATTCGATTTTGGCAAAATCCCGATCTCTAGTTTGAGATAAAATATTATTTTTATTAATTTATTAGACTCCAATTGGGGGAATATAACATAGCTTATAAGAAGATTATTTTTTATTTATTTAAAATTAATTCTTTTATGATTACTTTATTTTACCTTTCAATATCACTTTCCACATTCTGACGTTGTTTATTTTGTTCAAAGTTTTTTGAAGAAGAAGAAAAATAAATATTATTATTATTATTATTATTTGTAGTATTACCACTTAAAATAATATTATTATTATTATTTCCTCCTTTGGCTAATAAATTGCCAGAAGAATTTAAAAAAATTGAAGAGGCTTCAGTAAATGAATTTATTGTGTTGTTGAACATTCTCTCTCTTTTGAAAGTGAAGAGAAGGCCAAAGGGTTTTTTGTTAAATTATTTATTTAATTTTTAACGTCGGCACTTGAGAGTGTTTTGAGTGTTTTTTTAAAGAAATTACTTAATTACAAAAATCTTTTTTTTTTTTAATTATTTTAAAAAAAGTAAAAAAGACTTGAGACTAAAATATTAAAAAAACTTCTTCAATTATTGTTTTTTCTTTTTTCTTAAAAAATAAAAGAAAATATTATGAGAGAGGGTCAAGAGTTGTTGTTGTAGTAGTTGCCCTCTCCCCACACTTGACCGAAAAGGAGAGAGTCTTTAACTTTTTTTTCAAGTTAAGGGCATTAAAGAGGAAAAGAATTAAAAGAAGAGGATAAATTAAATAAATTAAAATAATTTTTAAAAATTAAAAAAAAATATTTTCCAAAAAAAAATTTCCAAATTTTTTTAAAAAATAAAATATTTTATTAAATTTTTAATATAATAAAAATAAATATTTACCTATCTACCTAAAACTTTTTTTTATTTAAAAATATAAAATTAAATGCGAGAATTGTGTCTTTTTGGTTGTCATTTTCCACTTAAATTTTTCCCTTTTTTTATTTTTTTTTGGGTAAATATTAAATTACTGTAACTATTTTCTTCTCTTTTTTATATTTTCTTGTATATTTACTAAAATATTATTATTATTAGAAAAATTAAAAAAAAAAAAGAAAGAAAAAGTTTGCGGTAAAAGGGGGGCCAAGAAAATAGAAAAAAAGAGAAGAAGGGCCTAGGTAATATTTCAGCCCAATATATATTTAAAAAGGGGGAAATACAAACAAAGGATAGTCCCAATATATTACAGAAAGAAAAATACAAGTATTGAGGCTTCTTTTTTTTTTTAAAAGTAAGTGTATTTTTGTAAAAAAAGAGCCGACAGAGTTAAACAAAAACAAATATTTGAAAAAATTATTTTATTTTTTAAAGAAAAAAGCGGAAAGAAGATGCGCGGAAAAATGAGAAAAAAATTATAAAAATTGGATTATTATTAATTTTATTAAAAATAATTTGGGTTAATAATTTTAAATAAATTTAATTTTTTTAAATTTTGTAAAAATATTTTTTTAATTTTTGTACAAAACTCTAATAAATAAACAAAAAATTATTTAAAATAAAATAACCCCTTACTAAGTTATTTAAATAAATAATTATTTTACAGAAAAAAAAAAGATTACCCTTTAAATTTAATATTTTTTTATTCAAAAAAGGCACACCTTCTTTTTCATTTTTTAAATATTGTAATGTATAGAATTTCTTTTTTTTAATAAAAATATTCACAAAAAAAAATAAAACAATTTTATATAAATTTTTTCAAAATTTTGGGTTTTTAAAAATAACGCTATTTCAACAAACTCCAACCGAATACAACCTAACACTTGTCACTTAAATAACCCTACAGGGTATAGACTTGTCGACTTTTACAGTTAAACTGAATAGCGCCAATACAATCCTTGAATTTAAGTGAGGGAAACGGCGCCTGTGAAATAGCGTATATTAATCTTTTATTTTACTGCTTTTATTTATCTCCATTTTTATTTTAAAAATTATTAGATGAGTAGTAAAATAGATATATATATAATATATTGTACTCTAACATTGTCAACAATACTCTAATCACAACTTGTTTTAATTAAGCATTCTTAGATTTTGTATTTTTCTCTGTTATGAAGTCTCTCACACACATATATTCTCTTGTTTTAAGTTTATTAAAGAATCCGGAAATTCCGGAAAATATTAATTTATTTATTTAGGTATATTAGAGACTCTAAATAGTTTTAAAATTATTATATAAATGTGTAAATTAAATAAAAAAATTATTTTTAAAATTCTGAAAAATCTGTACAGATATGGAAATAGCCGTTCTTTTATATTAACAAAGTTGACAACTAGCTCTACAATGCATTCCCATCCATCTAGGATTTCTTTCACATTCTCCAATAAATGCCCAAAAAGGGCAGAGAATATTCATATTACTACAACCTGAAAGAAATAATTTGTTTTTATATTGTTTTGAATTGTTGTTGGGATATTTTTACTTTTCTATATTAATGTTTTTCTCATTAATGTTTGAGAGAGAAAAACAAACTTTAATGTTCTCTCTTTTCTATTGATCTTTTTCTAAATAATGTTTGACAGAGAAACGATTTAATGTTTTGTTTCTCTTTTGTTTTTTAGATATTTTGTTTTTTCTCTAAATGTTTTTATGTTTTTCTCTTTTATATTTAAAACAAAAACATTTAAATGTTTTATTAATGTCTAACCTCTTCTAGGTTTTTGAGTGGATATATCACTAAGATTTTCACCACAAGACGAACATGATTGTTGACAATGTGGACGCATCCAAAAAGGATTACTCTAAAATTTAAATTTTTCTTTTGTTTAAAAAAACATTTAAGAAAAATAAACAAACTTCACATTCTCCCATATCAGACCAAAATTCACATAATTTATGATAATTAAAACATGTTTGTCTATTAGTAGTTGTTGTTATTGTTGTTGTTGTAGTTATACTTTTGGATGTTTCTGTTGTTGGTAATGTTAATGGTTCTATTGGAGTTATCTTTATTTAAAAATAAAAATGTAATTTATTTCTTTTATAAGAGATTTTTTTAAGACAATTTTTGTTTTATAAAAATATTTTTCTCGTCACAAAATTAATTTAAATACGTAAAAAAAAGAAAAAAACTAAAATCCACTTACAAAAGAAAATAAATAAAAGAAAAAAAATAAAAACACTACCAAAACAAAATTAAAAAAAAAACTAAAAAATATATAAAAAAACCTTTAATTTATTTAACCAATTTTTATTAATACTAATTTTCTTCTTTTCTTCTAAATTTAATTTATTTTTATTAATTAAATTTTCTTCATAAATTTGTGTAGTAAAAGAAATTGTATTTGTGGAAAAATGATTTTTAAAATTAAAATCATTATTTTCATCAATTTGGGGTTCTTCTGTTTCATCAGCATAATAATCATTATTTAAATTAATATTATCACTATTATCACCATCACCACCAATATTATTATTATTTTTATTAAAATTATTTTTAGAAACAAAAATAGGATTAGGAGGATATTCTGTCTGTTGACTAACAATTTTTGGACGTTTTGTAGTTTCTGTGGTTGTACTAGATTTCCATTGTTTTGGCCTTTGTGGTCGATGTCCAGGCATTTTTGGGGGAGGTGTTGGACGTGTTTTTCTTCTTTTAATTGTTGTACTATTTGTTGTAGTAGTTAAAGGAGGAGGAGTTGGACCTTTTGTTGTTGACTTTGTTGTTGTTGTTGTAATTGTTGTTTCTGTACTTGTTGAAGTACTAGGTAAAATACATTTGACACCTGTTGATTTACATTTATCAGCATGGTTAACTAAAATGAAAAAGAATTTCTGTCGCATCTCATCTTTTTAATATTCACTTCTCAATCTTCAAAGGCTTATAAGGGTTTTATTTTTGGCAACATGCTTTGTAAGAGTTGGCCAAAAAACTTAAAGGTTTTTGGCCATGATTTTTCTACTTTCAAACTTTACACATTATCAAATATAACAAACTCTGAGTTATTCCGAACTGATCAACATCTCAGATAGTTGGTGTGATAAGATAAAGACTCTAATCTCTATCTTATCACACCCCAGAGAATTTATAGAAAAAAGATTTGATAACTTGGTATATCTAAGAATGTATGGGATAACTGAAAAGTTTAATTTACCTTTACATCCACAAGTTCCACAAGTCATAGGACATTTAACCCTCATCCAAAAAGGATTATTATTACATTCACCCGCCACTGCCCAAAAACAACAAAGGTCATTTGTATCCTTACAAAAATCATTTTTATTATTTTCTTCATCAAAATCTTCATTTTCTTCTTCTTTTTTAATATTTTTAATTCTTTTTTCTATTTTTTCAATAATTTCATTTTCATCAAAATTATTTTGTTGTGAAGGTGGAAATATTTTTTCTTTTTCTCCTTCTGAAAGTATTCGACGACCTGTTGACATTGTTGTCATTTTTATATTTACTGGAACTCCTAAAATAAATTAAAAAAAAATTTTTTTTAATTTTTAAATTTGCCTTCTCGTCCATCCATTTGAGCAAAAATATTGGCACGTATAGTTGTTGAAGTATTTAACTAAAAATTAATTTAATTATTTTTTTTTTAATTTATTTAAATTTTAATAAATAAGATAAAAACTTAAAAATATTTTTATTTCAAAAATTCCCTTAGAATTATAACTTTAATATTTAATTAAAAGCACAGACTCTAATAGGTAGCTTTACAATGAATAAAGAAGAAAAAGAGGCAATATCAGTCTCTTTATTTCCTCAAAAACATTAAAAACAAAAAACATTCATTTATTAGAGTCTGGGCATTATTGAATTAATTAATTAATTTTATAAAAGTATCAGAAGAATTTTTAAAAGAAAAAATATTTTTAAATAATTTTTTAAAGAAAAAAAATAAATATTTTACATTTTCAGGATTAATTGTTGTTGTTGTTGTAGGTTTATTTGTTAAAATTTCTAATTTTCTTTTATTACTCAAACTTTCAAAAACTTTTGAAAGTTCTTTTTCTTGGCTCTTTGTTCCATCAAATTCCAAATTTTGTTTTTCTTCTTTTTCCTCTTCTTTTTCAATTTTATTATTATTTTTATTAGATTTAAATCCATTTTGTGGTTGTGTAGAAAATATTAATTCTGTTGCCTGAAATATTTTTTCTTCTTCTGAGCGTTTAAATTCTTCTAATTGTTGAGCATTATTTTCTCCTGAAGGTTTTGAAAAAAGAGTTTCTTGTTTTTCAATTGAATTATTCATGTAAAACTCTGCGTATCGATTTTTTAATTCTAAGACACAAAGTTCTGGTACTTAAAGAAGAAAAATTTAAATTAAAAAAATAAAATTAAAAAAATAACGCCGTTCAACAGACTCCAACCAAGATACAACCTATCACTTTAATTTTAACACAGTTTGGCCCTGATGGACCTGCCAGAGGTAACCAAGCTCCGATCTGGGTTTGCACCCTAATCTGATCAGGGTACAGCCTCCAACAACTATATCATAAAGTGCGGGGAACCGGCATCTGCGAAACGACGCATCCACTCTCAACAAAATTATTTTCCTTTTATTTATCTTTCAATTAATTTTTAAAATTATTAGATGGGTAGTAGAATAGAAATATAGAGAGAAATTTTAACTTATTGAATGAGAATGAGAGAGAAAAAAAATATAGAAAGGTTTATTGAATAATATTTTAAAAATTTGTTTTATAATTAAAAAAATATAACGTCGTTTCGACAGACTCCAACCGGATACAACCTATAACACTTAATCTTTAACTAGCTTGCCGTACAGTCCTGAAGTTTGTTAAACGACGTCCTGATTTGGCATAAAGTGAAGGGAACCGGCACCCGCGAACAGACGCTTATTTTTTAGAAAATTCTTTTCCTTTTTATTTATCTTTCTAATAATTTTTAAAATTATTAGATGGGTAGTAGAAAAGAATTATAGAGAGAAATTTTAACTTATTGAATAAGGCTAGAAAGGAAATAGAGAAAGAAAAATAAAAAAGATTAATGAAAATATTATTTAATTTTCTTATTATAATAATTTAAAAAAATTGGGCTATAATTTAAAATAAAAAATCACGCCGTTTCAACAGACTCCAACCGTATACAACCTATCACTATTTTTTAACTGACACACAGTTTGGCCTGCCATGCCCGTCCCAAAGTTAGCCAAACAACGGGCAGGTCTGTGGCAACAAAAGTGAGGGGAAACGGCATCCGCGAACCGGCGCTGTTCTTTCAAAATATTCTTTTTCTTTTATTTATCTTTCTAATAATTTTTAAAATTATTAGATGAGTAGCAGAGAATTATAGAAAGAAAAGAGAGAGAAATAAAAAAGAGAAAAAGAAAAAGATTTGCTGGTTAAATTCTCTAATAATAATTTTTTAAAAATTTTAACGACCAAAATAGTCTTTAAAAAATTAAAAAAAACAAACATTTATGACAATTAATATCCAAATTTTCAATTATATTATTAGGAGTAATTTCAATAGCACAGGCCATTGTTGGAATTTCATGAATATTTAATTCTGGACATAAAGCACATTTTTTGCCTTCTTCTTCCGAAAGAAAACTAATTAAATTTTTACCATTAATTGGAACTATTGTACCTAAAATAAATTAAATTAAATTAAAAAATATAAAATAAACAAATATGAGCATTTTCTTCAATCCATTTATACAAATTTGGAGGACGTCTGTCAATTGGGGGATTTTGTTTAGTTAATGTTTCTATTTCTTTTAAACAAATAATTTTATTTAATTGATGAAATATTATTGAAAAAATAAATATTTGAAATGAAGGCATTCTTTTACTTAAAAATTAAAAAAAAATATTAAAAAAATTTTTTTTACTTTTTAAAAATTTAATTTTATTAAATAAAGAAGGAAAAATGAGAGTGAAAATTTTATTTTAATTTAATTATAAGGAGAGATGAGATATTTAACTGACCTTGCCATTGGCATTTTAATAAAATTAATTTATTCTTTTGATAAAATTATTTTTTTTTGTTTTTATTTTAATTAAAAATTTATCAAAAAATTAAAAAAAATTATTTTTATTTATTTGCTAAATTTCCAAAGAAGGTGAAAGTGTGAGGAGAGAAAAGGAGCAAATAAATATTTAAATAAAAAAAGATTTTATTTAAGTACTAAAAGTACTTAAATATTTTTATAAACAAATTGAATGAGAAGAGGAACTATTTGCAAAAAAAATATTTTTTTAAGGGTAAAAGAAATAGAAAAAAAAACAAATTTTTAGTTCAACCAGTAATTAAATATATTTTTTTAAAATATATTTAATAAAATAAAAAAAGTTTTAAAAATGTTGCTGTGTGGTGTAGTGGTTAGTGTTTTCAACTTTAATTAAAATGCGTAGGTTCGATACTCTTTGATAGTTTTTTATTTTTAAATTTATTATTTTTAATATTAACTAAATATAAATATGTAATAAATAAAATATTTATTTATATCTTCTTTTAATAAAAAGCAATAAATGTCCCATAAAAGGAAAAAATAAGTGGGACGTGTAAAAAGCTTATAAACTCAATAGGCGTTAAGAAATTGAAGGAAAAAATTAAAGATTTTCTTGTTTGTTTTTTATTGTGTGGACAAAGGGAGAAGCTTTTTTTTTAAAAAAAGACAATCATCTTAAGGAAAGAGAGACAGTGAATAAAAAAAATTAATGTATTATTATTATTAATTTTTTTTTTAATTTTTTTGATTTTTAATTGTATTGAATAATTTAATTTTAAATTAGTTTTGTATATTTTTAAAATTTATTTTTTAATAAAAGTATACATAAAAAAGCAAAATATTAGTTTTAATTTCCAGTTAAATCGTCCATTAATTAGCCTTCAAAATTAAAATTTTAATAAAATTAATTAATTAATTTATAAAAAATTAATTAATTAATTTAATAAAAAATTAATTAATTTTATTAAATATTTTTATCTATAAATTGTCTTTAATTTTATAACACATTAGGGTATTTATAGAGTTTGTATCCCCGTTTTTCAAATTTTTCAAATTTTTTTTTTGTTTTGTATAAATGATAATAGCTCATTTGAAAGAGCTTATCGAGCTGAGTAGAATAAAAATGAAATCAGCTCGATCGAATAATTTTGAACAAAGTTATAATTTTTTAGGGTTTAGTTGGAACATATAAATTTATTTTTCTAAATAAATTTAATAATATTTTTTTTTAATTAAGCAACAAATCGGCGAAACATTTTATTGTTATTTGCTTACTTTTAATGATTGTTTTTATTTTAATTTTCTAATTTTTTAATAAATATTAATAAATTAGAAAATAAATTATAATATTTTATTAAATCTTAATAATTAAAAAAAAGTTTAATTGGTGCCTACCATGCCCTAAGAAGCTCTGCAATACAAACAAACCAAACAGCTGCATTTTTGGCACGCCGAGAACAAATGGCCCCATTGGCAGGTGGTCAATGGTCAGATAGTAGATGTAAAAATGTTTTTGGAAAAACAACTGTTTAAAATTAATAATAATTAAATATGCCATTTTTATTTATTTTTATAGGGTTGATAAAAGAAATAAATATCGATTAATTGTGGATATTTTCTTCTTGATTCTTTTTTTTATTTTTCTATCTTCGAATTAACAATTTTATTCCTAAAAAATATTTAAATAATTATCTTATAGAATAATTTTGTTTAATAAAGAATTTAGAATTATTGAAATGCCAACCCTAATTTCAAATAATAATTATTAATTGATTAATTGTTTTATTGTCATGTCTTTCTAAATAAATATAGTAAATTTAATTATAAAACTTAATTTTTGTTTGTTTAGTTTTGAATAAAAATTAGATAAATTTTTTATTCTAAAATTTAAACATTATTTCCCTTTTTTGATATAGAAAAGCGGCTGACCCTTCCCAGGAAATAAAACATTCGTGGGAGGCTTTTCTTTTTAATTTATTAGTTAGGCTAGAAGGAAACTTCTCTGGCTTTACAATATATTTATTTTGTTTAAATAATAAAATACTAGTATAATTATTGTAATATTTACGCAATTATTCCTCAAAAACCACGTTTAATATTTTACTAAAAATTTTAAAGTTTATACAGATTTTATATTTTAATACTATAAAAACCTCTAATTTCTATCTTTACTTATGTCAAATTAATTGGGATTCTTCCTAATAAAATTATGTATATTTTCTTAAATATTTTTAACTCAATTTTATTAATATTAATTTTATTAAAAAATAAAGGTATAAAATTAATTTTTAAAAATAAATTAATTAATTTATTTAAATATAGTAGAATGTACAAAACTACAAGGTGATTATATTGTACATGATCCTTCAATTGTTCGTTTAAAAAATAAAAGTTTTATAATATATTCAACAAATATTGGTATTGAAGCAAGAATATCTAATGATTTAATTAATTGGGAAAGAACTTCTTGTGCATTTCCTAATGGAATTAAATGGGCTGTTAATTTAACCAAAACACCTAATAATTTTTGGGCACCAGATATTTCTTTTCATAATAATATGTTTTGGCTTTATTATGCTGTTCCGTGTAAACAAGGAACTCATACAGCTTATATTGGATTTGCTAAAAGTAATACTGGATTACCTGGCACTTGGAATGATCAGAATAAAGTTTTATTTTATTTTTTTAAATAATTAATTTTTTAAATAATTAATTTTAAAATAATTAATTATTTAAAATATATTTTTTAGATAATAAGTTCAAATGAAAATAGTAATTTTAATGCCATTGACCCAAATTTACTTGTAACTCCTGAAGGGAAATGGTGGTTAACTTTTGGTTCATTTTATAATGGAATTTTTCAAGTTGAATTAATTCCAAATGATGGAAGACCAATATCTGGGGCTAAAGCTATAAATATTGCAAGACGTCCTCCTAATGTTATTGGGGCTATTGAAGCTCCTTTTGTTTTTTATAAAAGTAAAAATATTTAATTTAATTAAATAATTTAATTAAAAATTTCAGATAATTTTTATTATTTATTTGTTTCTTTTGATAAATGCTGTGATGGATTAAAAAGCACTTATAGTATTCATGTTGGTCGTTCTAAAAGTCCAAATGGTCCTTATATTGATGATAAAAATATACAAATGATTAATGGAGGTGGGATGCTTTTGTTAGGTTCTAATGGAATTCAAATTGGCCCTGGAGGACAAAGTATTTATTCTGATAAAGAATTTGGAGATTTATTAATTTATCATTATTATGACAAAACTGATAATGGTATGCCTAAATTGGGAATTCAAAAAATTATATGGAATTCAAATAAATGGCCAGCATTGAGAAATATTTAAATATTCTTATTTATTAAATAAAAATATTTTTAAAAAGTCTATCAACTTTTATAAATTCTTTTTCTTTAAATATTAAAAATTTTCATTTTTATAAATATATTAATTTCTCTTTAATTTTCTTCTTCATTTGTACATAAATTAATTATTTTAAATATTTATAGAATAAATAAATAATACTTTATATTTTTTCTAAAATTTAAATTAATATATTTTATTATTATTATTTTATCCTTTATATTTCTTTTCCATATTAGAGATTATTAAAAAGAGATATTTTGTTAAAATATTTTTTTACTAACACTTTTAACAAACACTTCTAAAATAAAATTTAGTATAATATTTTTAATTATAAAAAAATATAAGTAACTGGACGTCTTCTGTTGATGATTGGGAATAATAATAATAATATATTTGTTCCCCTAATATTTTCTAACTAAAGTCAAAAAATATTTAAATTATCAATAATTATAAATTAAAAATATTTATCAATAAATATATACAAAAAAATTTTTTAATAAAATGAATATTTAAAAATTGGCTAAAATAAAGCCAAAAAATTATACATACATATTTTTTGAAAAATTGTTCCAAAAATATATTTTAAAAAATTTTTTTCAACTTTAATGAACACAAAAATGTACAACAGCAGCAATCATTACAAGTCCAATAATAGCTCCAGCACTTGCAAATGTAATAATTGTAATTTTTGTAGCAATTGATAAAACACTTAAAACTGCTGTAATTCCAATCATTCGTTTATTTCTAAACATTTGATTAATTCCTTTTGAAGATTTTTTAGTTGTTTCTTGTGAAAGTGATGGATGTAAAAAATCTTTTCGGGTCAAAATTGCCTAAAAATTTAAAAAAAAAAATTTTTAAATTTATTATTTAAAAAAATTTACTTTAAGCAAAGCAAGTGTTTCGTCAGAAATATCTAAAGGAGAATAAACCTTTTTTGCAATTAATGTTTTTAATATAAATTTAACAAATAAATTTAAAACTTTAGAAAAATCTTTTGGTTTTTCTACTTTATTTTCATCAATTAATTTACATCGTTTTTTGCTAATAAAATCTCTTTCACAAATTAAATTAAAAAATTTAAGACCTTCTTTACGAAATTCTTCAATTTTTTTCTCACTAAAAAATTTACTTTAAACAACTTTTTTTAATCTTAGAAATTTAATTTTAAGCCAATTTAGGGAGTTAGGCTTATTTTTTGTTATTTACTCTCTTTTGGATTCGAACCTTTTCAAAGAGAACGAAAAAACATTTACAGGCAAAAGCTTTAACCACTCAACCACCAACACTCTAACAAACAGATGTTTGTTTTTATGTTGTTGTTTTTAAAAAAATATTAAAAATTTAATTTTAATGGGGGAAACATTCCTCTATCTAATGCTAAATAATTAAAAATAAACTTGTAATAAAAAATTTCAGCCTGTGGATCCAAAGGTATTTTTTTAAATTCATTCCAAACTTCTTTTGTTAGACTCCAATAAGCCCAAAATTGTATCTTTAATTTTTCCCAACCTTTACATTTTGGCAAAATATTTTTATTTTTAACACGATAAATAGGCCCATCGAATTCTTCAACTTCTTTTTCTTTTTCTTTTGATTTTAAAATATTCCAAAATTTGTTAGATTTAATTCGAATAATTCCATTTTCATCAAAATTTTGTTTATTTTTTGAATTTATTATTATATGTTCATCAATTAATTTTTCATTTTTTTGGATTAATTCTTCTGTTTTTTTACTTATTAATTCAAATTTAATTTTTATTTCATAATTATTTAAATGTTCGATATTCAATGGTTTTTCCATTTTTTCCAATTCTTCAATCTGTTCCAATTCTGCAGTCATTGGACAAACTTCCCTCCATGTTTTTAAATTTATAGAACATTTTCTATTAAAAAATTCCTCAGTCAAAGGGCAAATTTCTTCGCAGGAAAGTGTTTTGAATTCTTTAGAATAATTTCCTTTTTCTTTAAAAATAACTTCTGCTGATTGATAGGAAAAGTTAAAAAATGTTGAAATTAGGAAAAGACTTTGAATAAAAAAATTAATATTTTTTTGAAACATTTAATAAAAATTTTTTATGAATTTTAAATAAAATAGAAAATTAATAAAATTAATTTAAAAAAATTAAATTAATTTTAAAGGAGTAAATCATAAGGATAAAAATGCACTTTTAAAAGACAGAAATTTAAAAGGGCAAAGGAAAGGTAAAAAAGAGCAAAAAAATAATTGATTTAACAATATTAGACTAGACTAAATTTGGCCCTATTAATCGAAATATAATTTTTGTCAAATATTTTTGTTTATCAAATACCTTTTCTAACAAACTTTTTGTGTTATTTATTTTTTAAATTTCCCTATAAATTTATATTAAATTATAAATTCAAAAAGTGCTTAATGTGGATCTGATTAAATTATTATATTTTAATTAATTAAGAAATATTTTAAATAAAATTATTAAAATTTAATTTAAAATATATTTAATCACATCCTTCCGGAATTTATATTTCCTTAATTATTATATAATTATTTTGAAATAAAATTTTAATTAAATATTTTTAAATATATTCCTTTAATTTTTAAATTATTAATTTTAACTAAAAATATTAATTTTTAAAAAATAATATTCTGGCTACATTTATTCAGAAATTTGCAGTAAAACTTAAAATTATGACAATTAGTTATTAAAATTATTATTATATTTTTAATAAAAAATAATTAATTAATTTATTAATTTTTTAACAGTTTTAAAAAATAAAAATTATTTTTTTATTAGATAATTTAAAAAATATTAAATTGAATAATAAATATAAATTAGGTAATTTAGTATTAAAATAAAATTAAAAATAATTTTAATTTAATTTAATTTAACTCAAAATTGTTATTTAAATAATTAAATTAATTAATTAGATTTATTTTAAATTAATTTAATTATTTTTTCAAATTTATTTAAATACTTTATTTTATTTTTTATTGACCTTTGTCTTTTTTTATTGACTTTATACTCAAATAAAATAAAATAAAATAAAATTTTTATTAGATTATATAAAACTCTAAAAATGTCTATTAATACATCACTTTATTTTATTTTCATCACTCACTTTTCTCATTAAATAATTTAAAAAATATATTTATTTATTTAAATAAAACATTACTTGACTTCTAATTTGTCAAAAAACTATTTTAAAAAATATTCTAAATTTTCTCATTTTTTTAATTAGAAAAAATGTTAAATTTAATAAGTAAAAAATTGCTAAAAATATTTACAATTATTTTATTTTGTCTAAATTTTGATTGTGCATTTGCCCCAGGGGCACATTTGTTTATTGAAGGAAGTAGTTATGAACATTGGGGGAGAAGTAGAGATAATTATCAAAGAAGATTAAGCACAGCTTTTTTAAATAGTAAGATTAAATATTTAATCTCTCTGACTTGTACCAAAATTAAAAATATTTTATAAAAGTAACTCAACTTTTTTGCTAATTTAATTTTAATAACGTTGATTATATTAAATGTTAAAATATTTTTGGGAAAAAAAACCTTAAAAATAATTAAGCAAGTTTTATCCGCAAGTTTTATATTTTTATTTGACCACCCCTGATAAAAAATAATCTCTGCTAAAAATATTACTTGCGGATAAAACTTGCGGACATTTGTGCGCATTAAGGAAAAGTACCCTAAAAGTACCCTAATAAATTTAAATTTTCTAAAAAAAAACAAATAACAGGAATTAATTAATTCAATTTTCTTTACCTAGTAATTTATTAATTTTATTATTAAATTTTCTCTCAAAATTAAATTAATAAATTTTTTTTTAATTTTTATGTTCGGATAAAGAACGCGAAAGATTAGCAAATTGTATGGGCAATTGTTATGATGCTGATTCTAATTGTCATTCTTGTTTTGCAAAATGTGTTAATAAATGTGTTCTTAAAAAGCCTCCAACTTCAACAGTTATAGTTGTTGGAAAAACTTGAAAAAATTGAAAAAAAGGAGAGAAAATATATTTAAATGATTAAAAACATTCCTTTGAAAAATAATATTATTAATTTTTAAATATATTTTTACGATAAAAATTAAAAAAATCTTTTTGTTAATTTTTATAAGGCATTAGAATGACACAAATATTAAAATTAATGGTTAAATTATTTATTATTTTTTGGTCTAAAAAACAAAAATAAAAAGGAAAGGTCCTTTTAGCCTTCCAGTCATCTATTACCCTTAAATATTAAATATTAATTTCTCAATAAAGGTCCCAATGGTAAAACACAGATTTTTCTTATTATTTTTAAAAAATATTTTAATATTTATTTAAATAATTTTTTAAATTAAAATAAAATAAAAGCACAGACTACAAACTAAATATAATACTTTTACAACATTGCACATATAAATTAATTTTAAATAAAATTTTAATTAAAAATAAAAAGAATTTTTTCTTTTTTAAATAATTCTCTATTCTTCACATTTTCTTTTACAAAATTAAAAAAATTTTTTTTTAACTGCTTAAAGCAACAGCCTGACACCAAACGTTGTGTTTAACAACATTACAATATCCATCACCACTACTACTAAAATGTACTTTATTTGCTGTTACATCGCCAGTTTTAGCCTCGTCTGCTGTTGCACATACTACTAAAAATTTTTGATCTTCATAACGTCGAAAAAGTGCTGTTTGAATTGAATTAACTGAAGCTATTGCATCATCTGCTGTTATGCTCTTAAAGATTAAAATATATTACGGGGATTTGCTAGTTAGTGTCCTTATATCTGATATATTTTGGAGGAAAATTAAAGAAAGAACTCAGTTCTATCATCTATAATTTATGTGTCTCCTTATAAAGAGATTCAATTATATAAATTATTTTTACCTCTTCTAAAACTTGTTTCCATGCTGTTTGAGGGCATGGAGTATTATCATTTTTATAATGAGGCTGAACAGCTGCCTAAAGAAAAAATAAATTAATTTTCTAATATTTTTTTATTAATTTTCCAACCTCACGTTTCTTACGTCCACAACAACCTCCTCCACCGCCTCCACCACAACCACCTCCTCCACCCCCACAACCACCCCCACCTCCACAACTACACCCACCGCCACCACCTCCTCCCATTGGAAGACCACAGCCTTCAATGAGGCTAATTAATGAAATTAATAAAATAAAAGTAATAAAATATTTAATTAATTTTGACATTTTTAACTAAATATAAGAGAGTAATAAATACAAAAGAGCCAAAAAAATAAATTAAACAATTAATTTAAATTATCAGATATTTAAATAAAATTTATTTAACGTTTAAGACATATGAACAGAAATTTCTGTTTCACAAAAAAAGGAAAAGAAAAATAATTTAAAAATTATTTTTAATTAAAAAATAGAAAAATTAACAAAGAATAAATTCTTTAAATAATGCCTTTTTTTAATCTTCCGCATTTTAATTTTTTTGTTAATTTTTTTCCTCCTCTTAAAAGCCTCTTAAAAAATTAGAATCTTTTTTAAACCTTTTAAAAAATCCTAAAACCACAATATTAAACAAAAATCTTGTTATTTTTGTTTAACATTTTTTATTTCGCCAAAAACAGTTAAAAATGTACTTTTTTGATTGATAGAAGAGAAGGGTTTTTTTTTATTCCTGGAATGTTGAAAAACAATAAAAATAAATACAAATCACGAGTATCTTCTTTCCTTTATTTTTTATTCATCTTTTCAACACTTTTAATCTTCTTCCAGTTCTTTTCTTGTGATTTTTCGCCACTAAAACCGCCAAATCGCCGAATTCCCACAGGCACTTTTGGTGATTAATGAACGAGAAAATTGTTTTTGTGGTGGCCATTTAGTATAGAACTAGCATAAAGAAAAAAGAATAAAAAATAAATTAATTATAAAGATATATACAAATAGAAATTCAAAGACCCAAAATATATTAAACTTAAATACTAATAGAAAGAAAATGATGGATATATAGGTACGTTTGGGCGCAAAATTATTTTGGGCGTTTAATAAAATAAATAAGATTAGAAAATAATAAAAATTTTAAAAAATTATAATTAAATGTTAAAATAATAATATTTTAAATTTTATTTAAAGTATTTTGATAAGTTAGAAGTAAAAAATAATTTAATAATATTGAAAGACATTTTTGAGTTTAGACAGCTAAAAACAACAGCAAGAAGAAAACAGTTTTATTTTATTTATTTTACTCCTTTTTTCTTAACTCCTTATTTTTTTAATAAATTTTTTATTTTAATATGTTTTGGATTCTTTTAGTATTAAATGGTAAAGAAATATATTAAATTTATATTCTCTCTAATTGAAAGGCATTTTTAGAAAATAGGAACTCTGATTTAGTAGATGGGCGTTAAAAAGAAGTAATAAAAATATCAAAAATAAAAAAATTAGAGTTCGTCCCCGTAGATCAGGGAGGGCTTTAATGGGAAAGGGGACGAGAAATGTTGCCGGGGCGAACGGTAATGGGGTGTGATTATCAGTTGAAGTGGACAACAAAAGAGAGGTACTTTTGAGATTTTTTAGTCAAAAACACCGCGAGGGAACGGGGACGAACACTAAAAAAATATTTAAATTTAAAGGCTTCAAAGTATTTATAAAAAAGCCTTTTTATTAGAATAAATTATAAAAGATGCTTTTTTAAGATTTTATATTCCCGCGCCTAAATGTCAATTAAGATAAATGTTTAAAGAACAACTTTTTGACATATCAAGAATTGAAAAGAAAAAAAGATATTTTCCCGTTCCACAGCTTTGATAAATATTTTTGATAAAGATATAGATATCCTTAAAATAAACAATATAAAAAGAGATTATTTTTTTTATTAACGTTTTTTTATTATTTAATTAATTAATTAATAATCTTCTTACAATTTTTTTATTTCTTTTAATTATTTTTCCATAAAAAATTAAATATTATACCAAAAGTCTTTTAGAAATAAAAAAATAAAAGTTTAATTGTTTGAATTAGTTTATACTTAAATTTCATTTTTGAAACATTAATATAAATTTTTTTTTTGGAGAAATTGTCAATATTTCTGTAAAATATTTTATCTATTTTTTAGAAAATTAAAAAAAAAGACAAAAATGTCTTCAAAATTAATTAATTCTTTAATTATTCTAAGTTTACTTATTTCTTTTATTAATTTAATTGAAAGTTTTGGTTTGCCTGGTGGAGGGGGAGGTTGTGGTGGTGGTGGAGGCGGTTGTGGAGGTGGTTGTGGAGGAGGAGGAGGAGGAGGATGTGGTGGTGGTGGAGGTTGTGGGGGAGGCGGAGGAGGATGTTGTGGACGTAAAAAGCGTGATGTTTGTGAATTTATTTTTAAATAAAAATTTGGAAATAACCCACTTCTTAATAATTAAAATTGAAGAATATTAGGAACATAGTGGAAATTAATAAAATCAATATTTAAATTAAGTTACATCCATTCTTTTGTTATATTTTTTTAAAGGTGGCAGTTCAGCCCCATTATAAAGCAGATGATACTCCATGCCCTCAGACTGCTTGGAAACAATTACTTGAAGATGTATAATTAATTTATTTATTTTAATTTAAATTATTAAATAGGGTATAAATGAAAATGATGCAATATCTTCAGTTAATTCAATTCAAACAGCTCTTTTTCGACGTTATGAAACTGAACAAAAATTTTTAGTAGTATGTGCAACAGCAGATGAAAATAAAATTAATGATTCTTCAGCAAATAAAGTACATTTTAGTAGTAGTGGTGATGGATATTGTAATGTTGTTAAGAAAAATATTTGGTGTCAAGCTGTTGCTCTAAGTGCTTAAATTAAAAATAAAATTAAAAAAAAGAATATATACCTCATTAATTAATTAATTATATATTTTTAAATATTAGTGCAATAACATAAATATTTATATTTTTTTTATTTTTAGATTTAAATAGAATAAAATTAGATTAGTTGTTTAATTTATATTATATTATGTATTTTTAGAATTAATTAGTATTTTAAAATAAAATTATTTAAAAAAATATTTGGCGCTGGTCCAGTTTATGAGTCCAATGGACTTTTATGAGTCCAATCAAAATATATGAGTCCAATGAACTTTTATGAGTCCAATGAAAGTATATGAGTCCAATAAAAAGTTAATGAGTCCAATCAAAATGTATGAGTCCAATCAAAAATTTATCAGTCCAATCAAAATATATGAGTCCAAACAAAAATTTATGAATCAAATTAAACTTATTTTATAAAGTATTTTAATTTTATTATATGTATTAAAGTTATAAAAAAGGTATGTATATTACGTGAAAATAATTTTATTAAATTTATAAAAAAAATGATTAATGTTCAATAAAGGAAAAAAATTAGAACCAAAAATTAAACAGGGAACTGGAATAAGCTGAAGGACGTAAAATGCATGCATATTGTTATATTGGTAGTTTTATTTGATCAAGAGATAGGACTTGATCTGGATCCAGAGTCGAGATCCAGGCATTTTTTGGGCAACTGGATTTTTCTGGACCTGAATTTTTCGTTTACTCCAGATCCAGAGTCTGGTCCACGTAAATACCTAATCAAGATCCAGAATCCAGATCAAAAATTTTTTAAATTCATATCTGTTTAATTATTAAATATTTTAACTAAAGATGCCGATGGATCAGTACGAATGTTACTATGTATTAGTGACATGGAGCTTGTTCGTGATAGAACAATAACTATGTTTGGTAAATCTGTATTTTCATGCGCTGCTAATTGCTTGATGTAAAGCGTAAAAACATTTATGAATAAAAAAGGATTTAAAAATAAAATATTTCAAAATATACTCGATTTTTATCACATAAATTTTTATTGGACTCATAAATTTTTGTTTGGACTCATATATTTTGATTGGACTCATAAAAGTCCATTGGACTCATAAACTGGACCAGCGCCAAATATTTTGTATTATTAAAATATATATTCTTTATTTACTAATTTAAATACGTAAAAAAATTTAAATAAATAAAGAAGTTTAAAAAGCTGCAAGTCTAAAAAATAGAATTTATATAATTTTTAAATTTTAATTTTTTTATTTTTTATTGCAAAATTTTTAATTTAATTTATTACCAATTTTAAATTTTTACAAATTATTCTAAAATTCTATTTTTAAAAATAGAACAAAAAATTATTTGTGTCAGATGCAAGCTAAATTTAATTTTAAATTTATTTATTCAAATTTTTTATCAAATTTGAAAAAAAAATATTAAAAATGGAGAAAAGCTTAATTAGTAAATTAATTCTATTTTTATTTATTTATTAAATTTAATATTCTCTAAATTTTATTAATAGGTATTCTGCAAAAATAAATTTTTAAAATTTATTTAACTGTTAAAAAAAAGTTTTTTTTTAATAAAAAATTAATTATATAAATCATTTAAAAAATTAAAATTATTTAAAAATTAAATTTTATTTTTTAATTGATTTAATTTTTTTAGAAGATTTAAGGAAAACGTTATTAGCTAAAAATAAAAATTATTGTAAAAATTCAAAAATTTAATTTTAAAAAAATTAATTTTTCTTTTAATTTTTTAATTAAATTAAAAAAATGATTACTTCTTTTATTTTAATATTTTCTTTAATTTTTATTCTTCTATTTATTCAAGTTTACCGTACCCATGGAGAAACAAAAATTAATTTAAATAAAAAATATCAAGTAATAGATGGATTTGGAGCTTCTAGTGCTTGGCAAGGAAATGTTTCTGATAAAATAATGGATAATCTGTAAATATTATTTTATTTTTAATAAAATATATCTATTTTAATAACTTTAGAAAAATTCACAAAGATTTTCCCCTACTAACTGTACTTATATTAGGAGTAAATATTTTCTAAAAATTAAAAATAATTTTAAAAATTTATTAATTATTTATTTTTTAGTTTTAATAAAACTGGTCTTTCAATTTTACGTGTTCGTATTGATCAAAATAAACTATGGAATGAAGAATTATCAAACGCTAAAAAAGCATTAAAATATAATGCAATTGTATTTGCCTCTCCTTGGCAACCTGAAAAAGGATTGGTAAATATGAACTTGACTAAACATGGAACTATTCCCCCAAATAAATATGATGATTATGCAGATTATTTACAAAGTTATGTTGATTATATGAAAGAAAATGGAGCTCCACTTTATGCTATTTCTATACAAAATGAACCTGATTGTGAATCTACTGATTGGACACCGCAACAAATGGTCAACTTTTTAAAAACTTCTGCAAAAAGAATTAAAGGAGTTAAGGTTATGGCCCCTGAATCGACTGGATTTTCACCACAAATGAGTGATCCGATTTTGGTTTAATTTTTATTTAATGGAAGATTTATAGTTAAAAATTGGGCAGAAGGTTATAAGATAGAAAAATAAAAAATCACATTAATATTTAAAAATAATTTAATACACAATTAAGTGTAAGTTAAAGAAGAGAAATCGAAGGTTCAAAACCTGAATAAATTTTGGACATTTTACTATATAAATAGTGAATTTATAAGTCATTAAATAAATATATTTAATTAATATTTAAATTTATTTAATTAATGTTTTTCAGTTTTTTAAAATTTTAAATTAATTTATTAATATTTAGAATGACCCTGAATCAGCTGCTAGACTTGATATTTTAGCTGGACATATTTATAATAAAATTATATTTAATCAAACAAAAGCTATAAATATGGGGAAACATGTTTGGATGACAGAATATTATACTAAAGGAAATGATTGGAAAAGTGTAATAGAATTAGCTAAAAGTATACATAATTGTATTCATATTGCCTATTTTAATGCTTATTTATTTTGGTGGTTTTTTGAAAAAACGTCAAATATGATGATAACTGATTCTAATGGAGAATTAACTTCTAAAGGTTATGTTATGGCTCAATACTCTAAATTTATTAAACCAGGCTATTTTCACGTTGATTCAATAACAGATAATAATAATAATAATAATAATGTTCTTATTAGTGGATATACTGGAGGAGAAAATAAAGTTAAAAAATTAATTAATTTAATTTTTTTTAAATTTATTTAGATAATAATTGTAGCAATAAATATGGCTATTACAACAAAACAACAATTCTCAATTAATGGAAGTATTATTCCATCTTCATTAACTCCATATATTACTTCACAAGGAAAAAATCTTGAAAAACAAATTAAAGTCAATTTATCTGATGGAATATTTTCATATTCACTTCCAGAACAAAGTATTGTTACTTTTGTTTCTGAATGAGAAATTTAATTTTAATTTTTGAAATGAATAAATTTGGTAATTTTTTTCTTTTACTTTTTCTTCTCTGTACTCATTTCCTTATTTTTAAAAAGAAGATATATTTAATGTTCTCCTGGAAAATCTATGCCTTCAATTAGGCTAACCTAACAAATTAATATTCCAACATTATTGTTGGATATGGGTAAAGATGACTTGTTACTATATAAGCTGGCAGGCTTATATAGTATAAAAGCCACTACAGTCAAGGGACACATATGTACTAGGAACTGTCCCCCTTTATCAGCACCAAGACCAGTGCCGAAGTCCTTTCCTTTTTCTTATTATTTAACATGCTAAAAAGCTTCTTCAAAAATCATTCTGATAATAAAATATATTTAAAACCTCTTCATTAAAAAATGTTTCTGTTAAATTAAGTAAATATTATTAATAAATATTAAAATTAATAAATTATTAAATTAATTTGGGGGTCTAAGAAGATTTTCCTCGACAAAACACTTGTTTTTATTGACTTTTGTATTTTTTAGCGGATTTTCTATGTATTATACTTTGCTTTACTTTGTATTTAATTATTTAAATTTATAAAAGGTAAATTAAAAAAAATAAAATAATATTTTCATCAATAAATAAATTAAAGTCTCTTTTTATAACATATGATATGTATCATTAAATAAATATTTTTATTTTATTTTTATCTTATCAGTAAAATAAATCTATATAAAAATTAGTTTGGTAAAAAAATAAAAAATATGTGGCAATCATTTTATTTTATTTTTTTTTCAAAATATCAGCAAAAAAAAAATAAAAGCTAAATATTTATAATTCTTAAAACTGATAAGAACAAACAAAATTGCCTTTTTATTTTTTGAAAATAATATTAATTTATTTAAAATATTTTTTTAATTTTTAAAGTAAAAAATGAATAAATTAATTATTATTTTATTATTATTAATTAATTTTATAAATTCTTATTTAATTCATGAACATATTTCTTCTTCTCGTCATAACAATAAATGGCCAGGAAAGAGTGTTTTGGCAGTTGGGCCAAATTTAAAAGGTTGTTATCAACCAAAATCAGAAGAAATGCGTAAAGAATTGAGGTAAATTATTAAATTTATTTTTTTTTAATTTTAAATAATTTTTATTTTATTTTTTGAGAGGGAAACCTTTTTTAAAGTAAAAAATTGAGAGAAAATTATTAATAAATATATTTAAAGTAAAAAAATAATTAATTTAAATTTAAATAACTTAAAGGAAAATTTAATCTAAAAAAATTAAAAATAGTCTTAAAATATTGTTTTTTAAGTTTATTCTATTAAAAAAATATAAATTAAATAATAGTCTTTCCCTTGAAAATTGGAAAATAAATTTTTTAAATTAAAGGGGGGAAAGGTGAATGTTACAAATAATTAAATAAATATTTCTTTTAAATTATCCCCTTTCTTAAATAAAATTAAAATAATTATTAAAAATATTTTTACAAATTTTAACGAGAAAAAGAAAAAATTGGTTTTCTTTTAATTGAAATTATTTCATCATTTTTTAAATTATTTAAATTTTCTTCTCTACTATTATTATTTAAAAAATTAATTTTATTTTCTTTTTCTTTTGTATTATTTTTTTGATTTTCTTCTTTTTTCTCTTTTGTTGATTTTTTAAATATTTTCCAAGGTTTTGAATTATTTACTAATTTTATTTTATTTAATTCTTCATTTTCTTCTTTTATATTATTTGATTTTTTAAAAATTAAATTTGTTTGTTTGTTTCTGAAATATTAATAATAATTTATTTTAAATTAAAGACCCGGATCTTTTAATTTAATTTTAAAAAAATATTTTCTCTTTTTAGAGTTCTCAGTTTTCTCTTAATATTATTTAAATTTCTTGGCTGAATATTTTATTTAATTACTGATAAAACGGAAAAATATAATATTAGATAATAAGGCCATAAAAGAGAGGGATAAGTAGGAGAGAGTAATCAGAAAAGGAATAAATAGTAAAATTATAAAATAAATTTTTTAAATAATTTTATAGTGGAAAAGAGTCAATTTTTACTTTGCAGCTTTTTTAAAACTTAAGTTTTCTCTTATGTTTTATAAAAGCTGCTAGTTCGAAAAGGGGTTAAAGAGTCATTTATAAATCTTTTTATGTTCTAATTTTTTTTTTATTTTATAAAATTACCTAATATTTTTATTTGTGTTATTCTGATTTTGTGATTGTTTAAATAATTCTTCAAATTTATTTTCTAAATTTAATTTAATATTTTCTTCTTCTAAATTTTCTTTTTTCTCTTTTAAAGCTTCATTTAAAGGTAAAATATAATGTGGAGGATAAGGACGATTTTCTTTAAAATTTTTTCTTCCTTTATTTAAATTTTCAAAATTATTATTTTTACTAAAAAATCTTTTTTGTTGTCCAAATTGAGAATTTAAATAATTATTTCCTCTTTTTCTTCCCAAATATGTTGAAAAAGGTTGACGTTCTTCTACATATTTAAGTGTACATTCTCTTATACATTGAGGGCGACAGAGAGGAGCACAAGGATGAGAACGGATAAGACCATCATTTGACTTTTTTTTAAAAAAGAGAGAAATTTTTAAGATTTTATGAAAGAGGAAAATAACCAAAAATACTCAAAATTTTCAGATAACCAATTTTCTCCGTTTCCCTTATTTAAAGATTTTAAGGAAATAATCTGGTAACTTAATTTAATATTTAACCTCTGCCTTATAGTGATAGATAAATTCTATTTAAAAATATTTTTTTTAATTAAATGACCCTATTTAATGTACAATTTGGTTAAAATTTTAGGGGTGTATATATATTAGATATCAGGAAAAAATTAAATCAAATTCAAATAAAAATTAAATCATTTGAATTTAAAAATTAAATGATTTCTTAAAAATAACTCAAATTAAATTCAATAATTTAAAAATTAAATTATTTGAATTTGGCCTATCCCTATTCTTTATAGTAACATTCTAAGACTTTCTTAAAATAAAGTTTTTATTTATCTAACCGTTCCTCTGTCCATATCATTCAAAAACATTGTTGGTTGTTGTACCGTTTGTTTCTTTTCGTTGTTTTGTTCAGATTGAATAGTGACATTAGAGTATGAAGTTCCATTATTTTGTTGTTGCTCTAATCCTTCATTTCTTTGTCCTTGAAGTAAAATTTGTTGAATTTGTTGTTGAATTTGTTGTTCTCTTTGTTGTAAAAATTGGTCAGATTTTATTAAATCTTCTCCTTTTTGAGGAAAAGCATCAAAATGTTGAAGACCTCGTGAACAAGACTTTAAAAAAAGTTTTCATTTTAATTAAAATAACTAACTTGTGCACAAACAGCAACACATGCTGGAACACAAATTGTTGGGTCTTCATTTGTTTGAGTACTTAAACAACTAACAACACAAGATTTTGGACAACGAGTCACACAGTTTGTTGCTGGTCCATTGACTACAGTTTCTTTAAAAGAAAAATTAAAGGATTTTTTAATTGACCGTTCATCCTTTGTAAAATCGTTAATTCTATTTATAAGGACACTAAGGGATTGAACAATTTTTTTATAATTCCGATGTTCCTGTTGTGTTTTTTAGAGGCAAACTACTGGTTAGGACCAGTTGGTATAATTATAACTTTTTTTGTTTTTATACTCTGAGATCCTTATTAGTAACGTATTTTCAATTCAATCATTACACATTGAAACCAAGACCCAAAAATTAATTTTAAAAGATTTTAAAAGAGGAGAGTTTAATGTAAAATCCAACAACTAAACTCAAAGGTACTTATCCTTCTAATTTAAATTAAAAAACAAACGTTGTTGTTGTTGTAAATTATTATTTATTTCATTATTATTATTATTTTCAGTAACAGATGTTTGTGGAGGAAGAGAACTTGTTACTCCTAAAGAAAATTCTGTTCCGCCCAATTTTCTTCTAATTTGTTGTTTTTGTTGTTGTTTTTCAGCACAATTTCTTTGACAATCAAAATGACATGTTTGGGAACATGTTCGTCTTTGATTGTTGGAATTTTGTGAAGAAGTTTTAATTTGTTGTTTGTCACAATTTGCTTCACAATTGTCAAAACAAACGGGGAAACAGTTTCTGTAAAAATTTAATTTAAAATTTTTATCTTATCTCGTTAATTTATATCAAAATCTCTATATTATCACATAATCTCTATATTATCCCATAATCTTTATATTATCCGATAATCTCTTTATTATCCTATATATTCCAAACTCTGAGTTATTCCACATTTTTAATATATTCTAAACTCTTTAGCTTATCACACATTCCCAGATATCCCAATCTCTTTCAGTTATTTCGCAGCTGAGATAATATGGAATAAATTAAAAATTTATTTAAAAAATTCCTACTCTGGACATTCACAAATAGCATCGGGAGAGCATTGACAACTAGATAATGGAGAGGTATAAATAGGCCTTTCAATTGGGCGAACTTCATAATGTGAGGGAACGGATGATTCCGTTTCTTGATAGGGCACTGTAAAAAAAAATAAAAGGAATTTTTTCTGATTTTTTTAAAAATGTTTAAAAATTTATTTTTAATATTTAAAATTAAAAACCTCTATGAGTATCCAAAATCCTTGAACAAGCTCTTAAACAATTTGCCCTGCATTGTGAAACTTGACATCCATTAGGGGAATAATCCGCTGCTAATAAAGAATTTTCTGTTTCTTGATCATTTGCATAAGGAGTAACAAAATATCCACTACTATAGCGTTGTTCTCTTTCCCTTTCTCTATAAGGGTCAATTTCACGAGTATAAGGTTTATTATTATTAGTACATGTACTCAAACAAGATTGATGACAAATCTTTTTTAAAAAAATAAAAAATGTTTATTTATTGTTCTAGAGCTTAAATAAGCTTTTTAAAATTTAAATTAACTATTGATGTTAATAATAAAGAAATTAAACTCTCAAAATTCTTCGTTATTTCTTTTTATTTTAATTATAAACAGTGATCAGTTTATTCGATATTTTCAAATTTGTGGGTAGAAACGGAACAAATCCAGAATGCTTTTTTGCGACTAAATCCGATTAAGAATTAATCAAAAGATAATGAAAGATTGTGGATTTGGGACATTGACATAAAAAAATCCGGCTGTTTTTAGGTTCCGTTGCCGAATATTAATTAAACGATTTTTGACTAAAATATAGTAGAAGGGGTTCATTGTTTATTAAAAAAGTTTTTTTAATTAAAAAAAAATCAAAAAAAAAAATAACCGGAAAACAAGCAGAATGTATAGAAGATGGACTTGCTGCTCTCGGATAAAAATCAGAATTTCTTTCATCTCCGCGATAAGCAGGAAAATATCCATCAGAATCTCCCCACCCTGTACTTCCTCCTCCTACACCTTTACGGCAAGGGCATTGTTGTTTATTTTCTTCTTCTCTAGATAAACTTGCACGATCACAACGACAAATAAGTTCATCATTAATTGATTGTATTCCAGTACATTTACAATTTATTGGAGTATATTTTGAAAGACAATTACATGTTGATGATGATGGAATTCCATTTATATTAGTATATTGACGTTTGGAACGGGAAGCCTTTTAATTAAAAGAAAATGTTTTTTTTATTTAAAAATAAGAATCAAAGTCTGAATAAAAATTTAAAAAAAAAGTCAAAAATAATTAAATAAGAAAATAACCTTCTTTTATTATTTTATCAAACTTTACCTCTCATTTAGTCAATTTAATCATTTATATTCTAGCTACTTAATTTAATTTTCTAATTGTCAAATCTAAATTTATATTCCGACTTTTCTATTTATATTCCTAACTTCCAAGTCAGTCCAGCTTTAAATTTTTTACAAGGGATAAGTTAGAGAGATAATTATTTTAAAAAGGTTATATTAATTTAGTAAAATAAAAATAGTTTAAGTCAAAAAATATTGGAATATATAAGAAAATTTGCTTTTAAAAAAATATATTTATTACCTCTTCTTTTATATTCAATTGTCCTTTAGATTTTAAATTTAAACATGTAATAATAATTAAAAAAATTAAAATTATTTTTTTTTGAAACATTTATTTAAATTTATTTTCTGGAAAATGAATATAAAAATATTTAATAATTTTAGAAAAAAGGCTAAATAATATTCTCTCATTTTTTACCTTTTTCCCTTTCTCCGATTCCTCTTAAAATCAGTAATACATATTAGGAATGGTCAAGTACCCTTTTTTATTTATTATAAAGGTAGAAACATATATTTAAAAATGGACACAAATTTTGGACATTTTTATTTTATTTTTTTAAATTTATTGGACAGACAAATACCCCCAACAAAACCAGTATTTTTTAAAAGCAGAAAATTTTTTATTTGAATAAAATTTTAAGGAAAAGAATAAATTTATTTATAATATTTTTCAAGAGGAATCTTGAAAATTTTTTTATTACTTTTTTGACATTTTTATAATATAATTTATTTTTTTTAATAAATAGAATTGAACCTCGATTGTATGAATTGGAAAGCTTTGATCCTTTAGAATTGCCTGATACTTGGGATTGGAGAAATGTTAATGGGGTAAATTATGTTTCTGCAGACAGGAATCAGCATATTCCTCAATGTTGGTTAAAAGAGAAAAAATAAAAATAAATAAAATTATTATTTTTGATCAAATTTAACCTATTTTTTTTAACAATTTTAATAGAAAAATAAAATAATTTTTTTTTGTGAGTCTGGGAATTAATTTTTAATTTTCTTACCTAATTATTAATTAATTAATTTTATAAAAATTAAAAAATAAATAAAATATTCAGATTGCGGTTCCTGTTGGGCAATGGGATCAACTTCTGCTTTAGCAGACCGTATAAATATTAAAAGAAAAAATGCTTGGCCTCCCGCATATTTATCAGTTCAAGAAGTTATAGACTGTGCAAATGCAGGAAGTTGTGAAGGAGGAGATGCTGGCCCAGTTTATGAATATGCACATAAACATGGAATTCCTCATGAAACTTGTAATAATTATCAAGCAAAAGATGGACGTAAAAATTAAATTTTAAACTTTAAAAATTTTAAATAAATTAAAAAGAATGTGATCCTTATAATCGTTGTGGAAGTTGTTGGCCAGATAGATGTTTTGATATTAAAAATTATACTCTTTATAAAGTAAAGGAATATGGACCTGTTTCTGGACTTGTTAAAATGAAGTAAAATAATTATTTTTTATAAATTAAAAAAATAATTAAATATATTATTTAATTAATAATATTTTTAATTTTATAAAATTAAATTACAGTGATTTTAATTAGAATTAATAAATAAAAATAATTCACCAAAGATATTTAATTTTTTTAAATTAATTGAATAAGTTTAGGCTAAAATTGGAGGATTTTTTAAAAATAAAAAATATTTAAAATATAATAAATTTGTTTTAGAGCTGAAATATACAATAGAGGACCTATTGCCTGTGGTATTGCTGCTACAAAAAAGTTTGATGATTATTTGGGTGGTATTTACAAAGAAAAAACTAATGAAGTTTAATTTAATTTTAAATTATATTTTTATTTTTTTTTATAGGAAATTAATCATATTATTAGTGTAAGTATTTTATTAAATTAATTTATAAATAAATTAATTAATTTAAAAAAAAAGGTTGTTGGATGGGGAAAAGATGAAAATTCTGGAGTTTCTTATTGGATAGGTAGAAATAGTTGGGGCACTGCTTGGGGTGAAAATGGTAAGAATAAATTACTTTTTAAAATAAAAAAATTTAATTTTTAGGCTGGTTTCGCATTGTAACCTCAGAATATCGAAATGGAGGAAATAAATATAATTTAAAAATTGAAGAAGACTGTTATTGGGCTGACCCTGATATTTAATTAGAATTTAAAAAGAAAATTTTATTTTAAGAGAAAATTTAAAAGAATAAAATTATACAAAGGAAAAAGAAAATTGGGTACTTGTCGGTTATGCCACACCCCCCCCCAGTTCGGTGCCAAAATTTGAGTGTCAAATTAATACTTTTAATGCATTAATATTTAAATTATAATCCGCATTTTTGTTGTTTTTTATGATTGATGGTTGTTAAGCATGTAGATGCCAATATGGCGATGCCCAACAAAAAATTGTAAGGCAACAAAGGGTCTAAGACCCGATACGTGTTTTTCCAATCAAAACTTCAATTCCTCACTATCCTGAAGTTTATTTATTGGTGGTCTACTGAACAAACATCCATCGAATTTTGAGTAGGGAAATTGGATTGGACCATTGCACTACTATCGATTGGTAATTATCTGCTGATGCATTTGAAGAAATTATAAATACGATTAGAGAATATATTCCACCAACACAATTTAAATATTAATGCATTAAAAGTATTAATTTGACACTCAAATTTTGGCACCGAACTGGGGGGTGTGGCATAACCGACAAGTACCGAAAATTGTTAAAAAATAAATTTATTTTTAATATAAAATATTTGTGAAATTCCTTGGATATAAATATTTTTTGTTTGCAAACAAGACAAGAACTGAATAAATAAATGAAATATGATAATTAAACAAAATTAAAAAAGAAAAAAAATCCCCAAAAATATTATTAAGCTGTCTTCTTTGTCAAATTATCCAACTCTTAAAAAAATTTAGCAGGTTTAATTTTGCAATGAAGTTTAATATATTTAGAGGAGAGTACAACAAATTGAAAACTTTAAAAAATAATTTAAAAAAATAAAAAACAAACGAAGCCATTTCCTGAACATGATAAAATGATGCTTACAAAGACAAAGGAATTAAACCTTGAGAAGTACTAATTTTTTATATCTCATAAAAGCTAAAGAAAAATCGGTATCATCTAAAGCTGTTGAGACCAATTCATTAACTATTGCTTTCAAAAGTAGATATTCATATTTTGAAAGTGAATAAGAAGTTATTGATTCTATTATTGCTTTAATAATCTACTTAAATTATAAAAAATTAATATTAAGTAAATGAAATACATGAGAAGAAGTTCAGCTTCATTTTTACCTTTCAGATTGTTCCAATGCCAAATCAATTGCACGGCGTAGTAAATCAAAAGCTTTTCTCAAATCGCTTAAAATTGAAGCAACCTTAAAAAAATATTTTTAATTAATAATTTTTTAAAAAGAAAAGTTAACCTTTTTTATAAGCTAATTCAATAGTTCCAGAACCTATAGATTTGCATTCTCCGAGTCTATGTTTTAATATTTCTTCAATATCTTTAAATTCGTAAGGTTGGAAAGCAAGTCGATTGCTTCCCTAAAATTAAAAAGTTTTGAGCATTTAAAGTTAAAAAAACCATTCGGCTGACGATTCTTTGTGAAAATTCTCTTTCCGCAAGGTCAAGAGTATTTGAAATTGCTATCACACAAAATCTAGAATTTTTTTCAGCTGCCCAATTGAATAATGCATAAATGACAACCTCCCGTTTTGTGTGCAACATATCTACCTTTTTTAATTAAAAAGAATAACAAGTTGTTAAATATAAAAACCTCATCAATTAGAACGACAACCGCTTTCTTTCTACTTACTTTCATTATTTGTAAAATAATCATTTAAATATTGTTGGGCTTCTCTAAATTTATTTAATTTAAATAATTTGATAAAAATTAAACCGATGAGTTATTTTTTTCCTTCCTCCAGTCATTCCATTACTACACAATAAAGTTGAATAAAAAGTTCTTTTGGGTCAGACAATTCTAAACCATTTATATTTTTAAATGAAAAGTTAACTGATTTTTTAAGTGATTCACGACCTTAAAAATAGTTATTAAATAGAAGAAAATTAATAAAGTTAACCGAAAGAACAGACGCCGTTTTTCCAGTCTCAGGAACTCCACTTATACACAAAACACGAAATTCATATTTGTATTCGTTTTAATTCCATCCTTAATAAATTTACGAATTGCAGAACATTCATTTTCTCTTTTCAAAATGACATCAGGAACCTAAACTTTTTTGATATAAAAATTTGTTAAATATACATGAAATGTGTGCAGCAATTCTCTAGATTCTCCTAGAGAAATTTCCGAGTAAAAATTTCATTTTACTAAGGATGCGTTGTTGACGTTTATTGATTCTCAAATAACAAAACTTGATAGAAAAAAAGTAATAAATATAAAAATAAACCTTTTAGTTAACATATTGAAACAAATGCTGAACACGTTTTAAGAAAAACTTTAAAATGTTTAGATTATTTAAAAATATAAAAAATACAAATAAAGAATGTAAACAAAAAACAAAATATTATTTAATTCTCATTTATTCTTAAATTTATTGTTAAATTAAGCCTTGTTTCATTTACATATCAAATGATAAACAAAAAATGTTTAAGCCATGTTTTTTTATTGATAGTTAAATTTCATTTTTAGATAAAACTAGAAACAAGACTATTAAAAAAAAATACATGTTTTTATGAATTAAAAAATAAATTAGAAGTCGTAAAAATACATGTTTTAGTAAAAATTGAAAAGTATTGAATTAAATTAAAAATAATCATTTGTTATCCTTTTTCAACAACAATTTTACCAAACAAATTATTGGCGAGAGACGTATTTCTTATATCCATTATATCCAACAAGAATGCAAATCAAAAGAAATCCACCATAACAAAGAATTGGTGAAGGTGGTGATGGCAATGGTATAGCACTTTAGAATATTAATAATATATTAATGATTAAAATTGTAAGTTTAAAAATTAACGAAAAATTTAATTCTAAAAATCAATAAAAACTTATATTGCCTCTAATGTATAGTTAAGATTAAAAAATTACTATGGCGAAGCAAGATTAACAAGCATGGACAGTTTATAATCCAAAACTAAAAAAATAATTTTTATTTAAATAAGAAATGTAAAATAAAACCTCCAGACAATAAATCCCAGTAAAAGAAATCGTTTGAGACAGAATCTCCTATGGCAGTTATTGAGAACTGTATAAGCTGAGCAACACGAGCTCTTCTTATTTTGAAAATCACCTGCGACTGTAAAATAGAATATTATTTAAGCTTATCTCAGTTTATTAAAAAAGTTAAAAAATTATATCTTTTTTTAATTTTTATATTCATTCCAAAATTATAGGTTTTTTAGTATAATAATGAGTCCGAAGTTCAGATTCAATTTTTTGTTTTAAAATTTTATCCAAATAATTAAATAAAAACGAACACTGGCATTAAGAGAAGATGCATCACCGAGTCGCGAACGTACCTAAAATAAAAAAATAAAGTGGAAAATAATGAACATTTTCTTTTTAAAAGTTATTCTAATTTTAATATTAAATAAAAGGATTACTTGCTCTATTTCCAAATCAAGTTGTGCATAAGTGCTGTAGTCAGCATGCATTACTAAAAATAAAAATTGATCTTTAGCCAATAAATTTAAAATACAATCCAAAGTCCGAACGAAATGGTCCAAAACATCTGGGCTTAAAGCTTCTTCTACTCCGTTCAACCAGGAAATTTGCTGGCTCAATTTGTCAAATGCAGAGCGAAGAGCAAACTTATTCTAAATAAAAATGAAATTTTTAAAAATTATAATCAACTTTTGATTAAGTTTGTAATAAATTATCTTGACAAGATCTTTAAAGTTATATATTCCAATAAAGTTGGGTGTTTTCTTAAATAATAATCAACTTACAATTATTAGATCGGGATTTTTTGCACGGACTATCCATTTTTTTTGAAATTTGTGGATGAAAAGATCGAAATTTTTGGATACTCTTATTTTGTCCCATTTAATGTTAAAAGGAAAAAAATGGACAAGTTCTAATAAAAGTTCTGTTGGTAACTTTGTTTTTTCGATCTTCATAGAAAGAACTCGTCCATTTTTAATAAAATTTCACTGATACAAAAATTTCAATATTTAGCCACAAATTTCACTAAAAAATGGGTCATTTTTATAAAATATTTCCATTTTAGATTCTCCATTTTGTAACCAAATAAAAAAATCTCTTACATTAGCGTAAATATTTATTTTTAAAAATAAATTTAAAATTAACCTTAATTTGTGTGGTGTTCATATTTTGGAATATTGTTGTTGTCAATATTAAGATTTTAATTTATTGTTACTTAAAAAATGATAAATTAACATATAAAATGAATGATAAGATAAGGAATCTGTTGGATGGTTTTCTAAGCGAAAGAGAGTTATTTATAAAACTTAAGAATTAAATCAGAAAAACATAAAAAATTAGAATTATGACACATCTTTAAAAAAGAAATAAATGGAAGAATAAAATAAAAATTCAATTTGGGAAAATAAAAATTAAAAAATGAAATTTGTAAAAGTGCGGGATTAAGGGATAAACTAAGAAAATGAAGTAAAAAATTATTTTTATACTTAAAATTAAATATAGGCTGGAAAACTAAACGCATATTAAAATAATCTTAAAAGGTTAAAAATAAATAATGAAAAAGAAGAGGGGAAATTCCATTGATTTATTAATAATCTTTTTCTTTATATGTTCGCATCAAAGAAAAATTTAGGTAATGAATAAAACGCCAAAATTAATAAAAAAATAAAAACGCGTTTTTTAAGAGGAAAAAACTGTAAGGTCTTTCCATAAAATTTTATAAGCGAATAATAACACAAATTTCATGATTTTCTTTTATTTTTAATGAATTTAATTATAAATATTAATCTAATTGAGAAAAATAAATAAATGTTTTTAGACTATCCGCACTGCACCGACCTCTTAAAATTAAAAATTTAAAAATAATTATTTTGGCGTTCTATCCTTAATTTACAAATTTTAATTTTTTTAATTATCAACTCAGAAATTGCATATTTATCAATCTTTTTTAAGGTTTCATTATTTAATTTTAATCTAATGAATTCTTTTTCAATAATTTTATTTTTAATACTACTAAATATTGAATTATTAAATTCTAATGGTAATATTTAAATTTTTTTAAATTTTTTTAATTTTATTTTTAAAGCATTAACACGTGAAAAGGCTGAATTACAAAATAAAAAGAATTTGGAACTTGACAATAAAGATTATGAAACAATTGAAATTGATACTGAACCAATAACTGAAAATTTTGGTATTTTTGCTTATGAAGAATTTGCTTTTCCAACAGACATTTTTTTCATTAATTTTCAAAATTTAAAAATTAATTATACTTTAATATTGCCAACACCTAGTGGAGTTTGTCCTCAAAATACAAGAATGTTTGTTTTTGTTCCAAGCAGAGTAGATGGATTTTATACACGTAATATGATTAGAAATTCTTGGGCAGCTAACTTGGTTTATTTATTTATTTTTTTAATATTTTTTTAAATTTGTTCAGGCTCATCGCAGGTTGGATTTATTGTTAATATTAATTTATTTTTTTACTTCTGAAAATTAATTTTTGAATTAAAATTATACATTTATTTTTAAGCATTGTACTAAAATTCATTATGGGATGGCCACAAGAGCAACAAATATTCGAACTAATGCAAGAAGAATTGATAAAATTTGATGATCTAATAATTTATGATATTGACGATTCTTATCGAAATTTGTACTTGAAGGTATATATTTTTTAAAAAGACATTTTACTAAAAAGACAATTCACCGACAGGCAAAAATTTTTGTTTTTAATAAAGGTTTTATTTTATATATCGATTTAAATAATTGACTTGATGGTTTAAAAACCAAATTACCTCAACTAGCAGTTGAGTTTTAAATCTGTCTATTTGCTCTCAAAAATTGTCATTCGGTGAATTGTCTTACGATGAATGTGCCCAATTTTTACTTTGAAATTCAAAAATGTTTTTTAAGGTTTATGTAGCTTTTCAATGGCAACAAATTTTTTGTTCAAGTGCCCAATATATTTTAAAAACAGATGATGATACAGTTATTGACTTTGACAGACTTATTTGGTGGATTGACAATGATTTTGGAAGAAGAATTGTTCGTTATCCAGCTGCTGTTTTTGGTGGAATGATTAAAAGATCGTCTCCTATTCGAAATGAAAATCATCGCTGGTATTAATTTAGTTTGTTTTAAAATATCCCTTTTTAATAAATATTTCATGACTAGAGTTTACCTAATTTTTTTTTTGATAATTATTATAACCCTTGGGACTGGAGTTTGGTTAGATGATTAGAGATTGAATATTGACATGATCTTTGCACTAAAGTGCGTTCTCAACCCATCGGGGCAGCATAGTTTGAACATTTGACATTTCCAAAATTTTGACTTTCTTTGAGGCTCACTTTAGCTGACATAAAAAACCTGCATCTATTAAAAATTAATTCTTCTTTTTCTTTTTAAAAAAGGTATGTTTCTCCTCAAGACTTTCCTTCTTCAATTTTTCCATATTATGCAAATGGACCAACATATTTGCTTTCTTCAAAAGCTGTTCAATTAATAATGAATAATACAGAGGATGTTCATGCTTTTGCAATTGAAGATGCTCTTTATACTGGAGTTATTGCAAATATAGCAAATGTTAAAAAATTTAGTATTTGGGAACATTTTAGAAGTGGAAAAGATGTAAAACTTTAAATTTTAAAAAATTTTTAATTTATTTTTTAAAAAAAGATTTATCTTCATGAAAGGTGCAAAGTAGAAAAAAAGAGTGGAAAAAGAGTTCCCTTTGTTACTGCACTTAATGGAATTTCTGATGCAATTAAAATGAAAATAGCTTATGAAAGACTTCATTCTGTTCAATGCACCCCTTGGTCTGTTAATCAGAAAAAAATGACTTTAAATTTATTTTGAAAATATTTTGCTAATTTTTTGACTAAAAAAATAAATAAATAAACAAACAAAAACTAATATTCTTTTTTTGACGAATTTATTTATTAATTATTTTTGTAATTTATAAAATTTAAAAATTACTTATTTTATTAATTGTTTGTAATTTTAATTTTGTGATTTTGACTAAACTATAAAACAAATTTATATATACTTTTAATAAGACGAATTTTTAAATTTTTTTAAATCATGGTGTTGTAAAATATGTGTAACTTTTTGTAAAATCGAAAGAAAATTTTATATAAAATATAAATGTATTTTTAACTAAAAAGATATGTTTAGGTAAAGGAAGATAATATAATTACTTATATAATAAATAATAGCAGAATGTATCCCCCAGAAGGCTTTTAAGGGAACAGGGATGGAAATGTTATATGATATGAGGAAAGTTTAACATTTAAAAGGGACAATTTATACATAGTGAAGAATTACCGGGAAAACAAGTTGGGAGAGGACCCTTTTGTTAGTAAAATGTGTCTGACCGGGGAATGGGGATGCACCCAAAACATAATAGTTTAGAAGAGTTTTAATTCAACTTTGACAAGTTTTAAAAAATAAATTTGATTTTTCTGAAAAATATATAGGTATGTCATTTGTCTTTTTGAATTTTAATTAATTTTGTAATAAAAAAAAAGAAAGTTTGTCTTTTATATTAGTTTAACTCATCATAACTGACCCTCTTTTTAACTCGTATCTTTATATTTTTAAAAAGATTTTAATTTAACAAGGTTTACTAAACTTTTAGCTCTTATACTAAAATTTCGGCTTAAAGAATGTGTTTTTTTCAAATTTCTTTATTTTTTCTTCTAAAATTTGTTCAGTTAATTTAGAAATAATATCAATAATTTTGTTTACTTTTTCTTTAACTTCTTCACAAATTTTTTTTTATTAAAATCATTTTTATAATTTTTTATATAATATTCATCAGTACAAAAATCATTTAAAAACAAAACACTAACAATTCCATTTAATCTTGCATTTTTAATTTCTTCTAGTATTTCTTCAAGTTTATTTTTTTCTATATTTTTTATATCAGCAAGTTTTACTGTTTGTTTATTACTTTTCTAGAAAAAGGTTAATATAATTTAAAATTTGATTTTTTTTAATTTTTATTAATTTTATTATAGACCAAGACCGAGACTTTTGGGAAAAACCGAGACCGAGATTGCCGGGACTCTCGGCTCAATTTCGTCCTACTCTACTTAATACCTTAACGTGAAACTTTCTACTTAAGCGACCAAAAAGTCGCAGGTTTTGTCCGCAAACTATTTATTTTCAAATAAGTTTTTTTGAAATATTTATTTGAAAAAAAAAGAATTATTTTTTTTGGAGAAAAAAATCAAAAAAGTGGAGAGTGGATAAACTGAATCTTAAATCTTGATTGGTTAAACTTAATTATTTATTTATAAAAAATCAAAATGATTTGACATTTTAGTAACTCTAGACCTCTCGTTTTTATTTAAATTTAAACAAATAATGTCCTCAACCGTTTCCATTTCTGAAGTAATTTTCTTCATTGCTTCATTTGTCAATTTATAATAATTATTAAAAGTTTTTAAACTTTTAAAATGTTGTAAAATTTCTTTATTTTTGCCATTTCTAACTTTTGTCAAATAATTTAATATTTCGTCCATTTTTCCAAAAATTTAGCAGATCTTAATGCTCGAATAAAAACAGGGTCTTTTTTAAGTGTTTCTAAATCTTCATATTCAGCTTTTGCTAAATCTTCTTAAAAATTATTAAATTTTAATTAAAATTAGGAAATGATTTAATTAAAAAAAAATTTTTTTAATTAAATTAATTTTATTTATCTTACCATTATTATCAACCATTTTTTCAACATTTCCAAAAGTAAAATAATTAAAAATAAAAAGTATTATTAATAAAATAAAATTAAATTTTATTTTATTTTTCATAATTTAAATATTATAAACAAACTAAAAAGTATTATTTAATGTAGTAATTATTTAAAAAAAGAAACGATTTTACAGAATTTATCAAAGTTATAATTATTTTAAATAATTAATTATTATTTAAAAAATATTTTTATTAAACCTATAGGAACTGAGAAAAAGTAAAAATTTATAAAAAAAGTTTCTTTAAAAATAAATAAATTTTTAAATTTATTAAATTCCTAGTTGAGATAAAAATTGAGACTTTTAATTTTTTTTTAAATTAATAAAAAATTGTTTAACTAAAAGGCACTGAAATAGACACCTTTATACTTTGCCAAAATTAAATAAATTAATAAAAGAATCAATGCTTTAAAAATTAATAAAATGTGTAAAGTTGAGTCTAATATAGTTATAAAAATTGTTTAAATATTTTTAAATAATATTTTTTGGGGAAGGATGGAAAAAAAACTTGTTTTGCTTTTAAATTATTTAGACATTTTAGAGAATATTAATTAATTAAATATAAAATATTTCCAAGTCTGAAAGTCATTGACAGACTCTAATGGTTAAATAATGTCTACGTTGACTTGTTACTGCGAAATCAGGCGTATTCTCTCTCTTATGACATTGCTAAATAAGTCTTGTGATAAAAAAAAATTTTTTTTTTAATTTTTCTCTTCTTCACATGTTATATACATACCTTTAAGAGTTCAAACAATTAAAAATTATAAAAGTTAATTTAAAATTTAATTTAATTAAAAAAATATTTTTATTATTTTTAGACTAAAAGATGGTGAAAAGAATAATCTTTTTTAATAATAATAGAAGAATCATTATTTAAATTATTATTATTTAAAATTCCACTTAAATCTTTTGATGCTCTAGAAGAACGTCTTCTATTCGAAAAACGTCCACTACTTCCTCCACAATTATTATTATTTCCTCCTTGAAGGGAAAAACCTCCAAGTCTTCCTAAACGATGTGTTCTTGTTCTAATTATTGTAACTTGATTTACTTTTAAATTAAAAAAGAAAATAAATAAATTAATTTAAAAAAAATTAATTACGTAATTCATTTAAACCAGGAACGACAAGACTTTTATCTGTTGGTGTTTTATGACGTAAAAAGAAAGCTGTTACCTTTAAAAAAAATAAAAAATATATTTAAAAAATTATTATTATTATTAAATTTTAAATTAAAAAAAAAACTAAAGCTGTTAGAAGAGAATTGAAAGAGTAACTCATGGAAAAATAAAGGTTGTGGCTATTTTGGTTAATAAAATAAAAATAATTATAAGATTTATGAAAATAGAGGATTTCAGATAAAAGAGAAAAGAGTATTTAAGAGGTTTTGGGAAAGAAAAAAAATAAATTGAATAAAATAAGTAATTTAGGGTGAGATAATATAATAAAATTTTAATATATATTTTTAAAATAATTTAAATTTACTTCTAGCCAAACACATAATTGTACAGGTAAAAAACTGAGTGCAGCAGCCATAAAAGAAGATCCTAAAAAATAAAAAAATAATTTAAAGAAAATCTTGCCATAACGAAAAGTGAAGACTGAAGGTTCCCCAGCAGCATTAGGTTTCATTCTAGGGGCCATTTCATCATCTACTATACAAATAACTTGTAAAACACCAATAAAGATTATTAAACCTTTAAAAATATTTTTTACGAAAAAATAAATAAATTTAATAAAAAAACCTCCAAAAACATATAAAATTGCAGAAAATATAGTTTTCCAATTATGACCAAAATGTCCGAGAAAAGAAAATAATAAAGCAAAAACAGTTAATAAAGCACCAGAACAATGCATTATTGTTGGGATTAGAAGGCGAACTAAATTTAAAAAATAAATAAAAATCAAAAAAATATTAGTTGTTGAATTAAATTATTTTGGAGGATAATTAAATTCTACTATTTCAGTAAGAATTGACACAAAAATCAAAAATATAGTCAAAAATATAAAAAAGAGTAAAAAATTATTAACAAGGCAGAGAGCACAGATTAAGTTTCTCTTCTCCTCATTCTATTGCCATTATAAAAATAGTTGCTAATTATTAAAAAGAACTTAATATTTAATTAATATTAAAATTCTATTTTTTTATTTAAAAAAAAAACAAGTTTAAGCAAATGGTATCCTCCAGAGCCAATAATAAAAAAAACATAAATTGCCTACACATTGCCCCCATTACTTTATTTTAACAAGACTTTTATTAAATTTTATAAAAAATAAAAATATAATTATTTACCTAAAATAGCACTAGTAGCAAAACTAAATTCACTTAAATCTTCACCAGAATAAGCAGAATTCCAAACACAAGCATCCGGTGCTAATTTAGGAATTAATTTATTTAATTCAGATAAAGGAAGTAAAAAATCAGTTGAAGGATTGTTTGCATTATTTAATAATAAACTTTCATTTGTTGCTATCCAATATCTACACATTCCAAAATATCCAGCATTATATTCAAAGGGAATTTCCTTTTTTAATTTAATTTAAATTAATTAAATAATTTACCAAAGGTCCTCTGTCATCATTAATTAAAGAAGAAGGCTCTTTTGGAAGATTTAAAGGTCTTGGTTCTCTAATATGAACCCAATCTAGCTTTAAAAGTTAATTTAATTTTTAAAATTTAATTTAATTAAAAATAAAACTAAGAAAATAGGTGCAGTTTGTGCACATAAAACAAAAAGTCCGCATAAAGTACTTAAAGCCCAAATTGATTGTTCTGTACAACTCATCTTTATTAAAGGCTAAAAATTATTAGAAAAAGAAAAGAAAATTTTATAATAATAATTTAAAAATTAAATAATAATTTTGAATCGAGTAGATTAATTTCTGGTTATGTGAAATAATTTAATTAATAAAATTTAAATAAAAATAAAACTTTAATAAAAAATATTAAATTAATGTTTAAAATATAAAATCTTTATATTTATTTATTTTTTTAATAAAAAAACTTACATAAAATAAAATTTGAAAACATCCTTCTTTCCTTCTTTCAATATTAGGTCTATCAGGCACTCTAAGGGAAGTACTTGGAAATATTAATTCTTCTAAATTATTTGACATATCAGCACTAGTTGAGGGTATATTATTATTACTTTATTTAATTTAATATTATTAAATTTTATTAAATTAAAATTATTACTTGTCAAAATTCAACATTATTTTTATTTTGGAATAAAAAATAAAATTTTAGAGAAGAAAAATATTAAAATATTTATTTTTTTAAGAAAAATAATTTATATAATTTTTAAAATAATTTTTTTAAAATGTCTTTTCTCTGTTTTTTTTAATGTTTTTAATTTTTTCTTTTTGGAAAATTGGACATTGGGGAATTAGGCAAATAAATAAATATAAGCATAAATGTCTAGTTCAATTTTTATCTAAAAAAACGAAGAAAATTAAGAAAAGAAAATAAAAATATTATTAAATTTTATTTTATCAAGTAAAAAAATTATAAATTTATTTTTTTTAATTTTTATATTGGTATTAAAAAATATCTAAAAAACATGTGTAAAATTAAATAATAAATGGATATAATTATTAAAGTGTTTAAATATGCTATCATTTAATTTTTTTTATTTTAAATTCCAAACTTTCAAAAATTAGGTGCTTCAATATATAATTATCAATTTTGATGTCTTTAATTATTTATATTAAATTTTTTTTAAAATAATTATTATTTTAACAAAAATATTTCCAATGTCAATAAAAAATATTTTAAAAATTAACAAATCTCTTAAAGTTTTCACATCAACATGTTTTATGTTGTCAAACTTTTAAATTAATCAAATATAAAAATATTTAAAAAAAATTTACCCATAATAACTACAAATTTATAGTTTAAAGTTAAAAAATAATTGGTTTCAATTAAAAACTTAGCAACAAAAAATATATTTAATTTTCAGAATTATTATTTTTTAACTAACAATAAGTCGTACTTAATTAACAAAGTATTGGTTATAAACATTTTTTAAATAAGAAATTAGTATTAAATTAATTCTTAATTGATACATATATTTAATATAAAAATAATTAAATATTTTTAATTTTTATATTTAAAAATTACGTTAATTACAGAATTGTAATATTTATATTTTATTTAATATTTAATTTTTTAACAATGGAATTTATTTTATGGAATAGAGAAGAATTTGATAAAATATATAATTGTACAGGAATTAATGTTGATGATATACCAATTGAAAAAAGACAATATCCAATAGCTTCAATTATTTGTATAATACTTGGATTTATATATTATGTATAATTATTTATTTATTTTTAAAAATATAAATAAATATTTAAGCCTTTATATTTTCCTTGTATTTATTCTTTTTGGAAAAATAAATCAAAAAATTCAATTTATATTCTTTTAATTTATATTTCAATATTGGATATTGGAATACTTTGGGTACCTACTTTTGCCAGTGGAATTTTGAGTTTAAATGGTGTTGTATATTGTTCTTCACCTTTTATTACTTATTTTATTGGTTGTACACTTTTATGTAAGTTTATTTCAAAAGAAAAAAATTTCTGAAAATTGAAATTATAAAAAAACTTTTTGAAATAAAAATAAATAAATTTTAAGTTTTTTGGTATGCTGAATGTACTGCTGATTTGGTATTTTTATAAAAATATTTAAAAATACTTTATTAATTATTTTCTAGATTTTGGGAATAAATAGATGTATTGAAATGGCATTTCCAAATATTTCAAAAATACTTTTTCATGGTTATCGTATTTATATTTGGATTACTTTTTGTAATTTATATGGAATTTATTGGCTTTTATTTCATCATTCTTTTATTTTTGATGGAACAACATTTGAATTTTTAAGTGATCCATTAAATGGATATAAACATAACAGATCAGAATTTGTGAAAAAAATATTTGTTTTTTAATAATATTTAAAATTTTAGTTTGAAATGGATTTATTTGAATATTCATTAACTAATATAATTTTGGCTATAGGATCTCCAACAATTTATTTATTATTTATCATTTTTCTTTTCTTTAAAGCTAGAGAATTATCTAATCGTGTAACAAAAGAAGAATTAATGGTTAAATAATTAAATATTTAATTTATTTTTTATTTTTCTAAAGGTTTTTATTCAAGTATTTATTATTTCAATGTTCAATACTTTAACTGGAATTGTCTATTCTTATAATATATATTATGAAGATCATGGAAATTTACTTTTAATGATTGCGCATTTTTCATGGTAATTAATTAATTATTTTAAAATAGTTTAAGAATAAATATAAAGATATCCTATTTATTTTTAATTTAATAATTTTAAATTCTTTTTTAGGTTGCATATTCATGGTAAATTAATTTAAAGTTAATGAAATAAATATAATTAAAATTAATTAAGGTTTTCCTCCAATTATTTATTTAACTTTAAATAAAACAGTTAGAAAAGATGCTAAACTTCTTATTAAAAAATTTATTGTTTTTATAAAAATGTTTAAAAATAAAATTATACCTATTAATAATATATAAAGTATGATTGGATAAATAAAAAAAAGAAGAAATTACTAATTTTTATTTGTTAAATTAATTTGATAAAAATAATATTATATTTTTTAACCTTTTATTAAGAGTTGTATTTTAGATTAAATTAAAAATTAGTATTATATTTAATAATAATTCTTATTATATAATTGAGAAGTGGTGTTTTTTTATCTGGGAATACTTATTTTAACTATAATTTTGGGGTTAAAAATTTTAATTTAGTTTCGTGTGTAAATTAAAATATTTTTAGTCTTGGTCTTCGGTTTTTTTGGTATTGGAACATTTCTATTTAATTTCTGTTAATTAAATTTTAGCTTTCATTATCATTTTTCTATTAATTTTAAAAGGATTCATATCAAAATTTACATTTTTATTATTTATCCAATTACTAATAATTTTTCCAATAGTTAAAGCATGTTTAAATCCTGTTCCAGAAAATCCTCCAGCAATAAATAAATTTTTTATTTGAGGATGACGATCAACAATAAAATTTTCATCTTCTGTTAACTGAAAAATTTATAAAGAAAAATATTTTAAAAAAGGAATTTTTATACTAAAAAACCAAAAATACCTACCTAATATTAATATTTTTAAAATTTTATTTTATTATTACATTATAAACACAAGCACATTTATTCATTGGAACAGAAGAATCCAAATCTGGAAAATGTTTGCAAATATATTGACTAATATCTGTAAAATCAGGAATTTTTGTTTTATCTGTAGAAACATGTTCATCCATTGAAGAAATAGGAAAAGTACATTCATGATGAGAGGATAAAGACCCATGAAGTGATAACTAAAAAATCAGAAATAAATCAGAAAAAAACAGGAAATAATTAAGAAAAATCAGAAAAGGATCAGAAAAATCAGAAATAAATCAGAAAAAAATGGAAATACTTAAGAAAAATCAGAAATAAATCAGAAAAAGATCAGAAAAATCAGAAATATCTTAAAAAAATAAAACTTAATTTAATAGCATTTGGATAATCAATACAAGGTAAAGAATAAAATATTTGTCCATTTTCTTCAATAATAACAAAACTTGGGGCTGTTCCATTTTCTTCAGGTAAAAATAATTCTTGTCTGCTTTTAACACGCCAAAAGCAAACTCCAACTCTATGGGGAAATATTTGAATATTTGGTAATAAATTGGGAAGCCAACCACCAGTAGCTACAACTACATTTTTTGATAGGTAATGACCTACTTTGTATTGTTAAAAAATTAATATAATAAAAATTTTAATTAAAAAAAAGTCCTCTTTCCCCAGAAAAAGAAAATGAATTAATAAAGATTCTTCTAAGAAAACTAGGGTCAATATCCATTTCTTAAGCGTATAGTGATTTAATCATTATGGGAATATACGGGACAAAAAAGGGTTATGTGAAAAATTTTAAATTATTTATTTAAGGAAGATGTTTAGGATGAAATCTCCTCTATAAGTAAAGACAAACAAAATTTAGTAATACATTTTGTTTTTACCTTTATTTGTAACAACTTCTAATAAAGAAATTTCATTTTCTTTTTGTTTAATAGGTATAATAGATAAAACTTTTTCATTAAATTTTAAAGTAGCCAATAATTCTCCAAAAGCTAAGAATTGTCTCTAAAAATTATTAAAATAAATATTTAAAAATTAAATTAACTTGAACAGCTTCTAAACAATTATTAGCCAATAAAGCACCTCCACCAGGTTCATAAATTGCAGAATATTTTTGATCAAAGTTTATCATTTGAGGAAAACGTTTTTGTATAATAGAACCTCCAAATAATATTTCATGAGGAATACCAAAAGAATAAAGAATATTTGACTTTTCTAAGGTTCTTTTCCAATCAAAATCTATTGTTAACATTCCATTTTTTCTAAAAAATAAATTTTAAAAAATTTAAATTTATTTAATTTATTTTTTACATAATTAAAGTCTTCCCAGAATTTTTATCTATTTTTTCCATTTCTTCCCATTCTTTAAAAGCATCCAATGCAAAAGGAAGGATATGAGATTCTCCATGAGTACAACGAATTATTCGAGAAGAACCATGTGAAGAACCGTGTACATGACCAGGTGAAAACTAAAATAATAATTTAATTTAATTATTTTTAAAATAAATGTATTCTAATAGAAAGGCACTTTAAGGGGGTACTCTCTAATTAAACGGACATTTTGGTAAGAATGTCTTAGGATTGAAGAAAGTTTTGGCTATGAATTTTTGAAAAAATCTTTATAAATATATTAAAATATTTCTTTAAAAAACCTGTTCTAAAAGCAATGTTTTTTGTCCACTTTTAGCTATTTTATAAGCACATCCACTGCCAATTATTCCTGCACCAATAACTATTGTATCAAAATATTGTGGGTTTGACATTTTAAATTTTAAAAATAAAATTTATTTAATGATAAAATATTGATAATTTTATCAAAATATTTAGGATTAATGGGGTGTTCTTCAAAATATATTCCAATATATATTTTTTGCTTCAATTTGTCATGTTTGTCTTTATACAGAGCTAATCGCAGTGTCGAAAAATATTTTAAGAAATGAAGCTAACAGACCTTTTCTTATAACTTAAAATTGTTTTGGCACAATTCTCGTCTTAATTTTCGTTAATAAAAGTTTGAATATTTAGAATGACGATTGAAAACTTTTTTTTTATTATTTTTTGTATTTTTAAAGAAAAAAGATATTTTAATTTTATTTAAATAAAATTAATATTTATAAATAATAAAATATTTAATTTAAGATAAATATATTTAAAATGAATGTGTTCTTTTTATTATTATTTCCTGATAACAGAAGAATAATAAAAAAATTGGAAGAGATAAAAGGTGCATTTTTATTTATTTTATAATTTAATTAATTTATTTATTTTATAAAAATTAAAATTTATTTTATAAAAATTAAAATTTATTTTACATTTTAAGGTTTTATTTTTAAATCTTTTTCTTTTTTACTTTCATTTAATTTTTTTAAAGATTGTCAAATTTCCTTCATGATTATTTTTTGTGTCATTTTACAAAAAAAGCGGCAATTTCTTTAGAATAATGAAGTTTGAACATAAAATAAAAGTAAAAGGTCATTAGAGCTTATATATTATTTCTCTCATCCGGCAAAATCAATAATAAAAATAAATAAATACAAAGCTGCAAAGTGGCAAAAAGAGGATGAGCTTAGAATTAGTGAGGGTGGATAGCTTGGACAGTTGGACACTTCTTTTAAATTGGCGTTTATTTTATTTCTTAAATATATTTTAGGAAATTTATTGTAAATCAGCATAAGGAAATCTAAAAAAAGATTTTTTTAGATTGTATTTTTAATTAATATAAAAGTTAACTCTCTTTACAAGGACACCCAATGTAGAATTGAATCAAAGAAGAATAGAATCCATTTATAAGGACATTCAAATTAAAATATTTACTCTAATTATAATTACACACAAATGGCCAAAAACTAATTATTGTCCTTCTAGAGGATATGTTCTTATATCCAAAGTGTCCTTATAACGGGAGTTAACAGTAAAAGGTTGTTAATATAAGCCATAATATTACAGCGCCCTAATGACCCTATCCTTCTAAAAAATTGTTAATGGGAGTGAAAGTGGATAAAAAAGAAGAAGAAGAATATAGAGGGGGTTTAGGTAGGTTAGTAGTAGATTGCCAATCTCGTTGACTGCTGTTTCTTCCCAGGGAGAGAGGAGACAGGCGGTGTCAAATTCCCCTTTTCCTTTTTCCTCATAAATAAATAGTAGTATCCTCTCATTTCTTCACTTTTCTGCTATTTTTCTTTATATATCCTCTATCTTACTAAAATAAATTTTTTTGGCTTTTTTAGACAAAATTTTTGTTAATTTTGTCTTTTTATGTGCCGTATATTTATTTGGCAAAAATACTTGGCACATTTTGCCAAATCCTCTTGAAAAGGTAAATTTCTATTTTTTTATATTTTTGAAGATATTAAAAAAATTAAAAATAAAAGCAAATCCTTTCCGACATTACGAAAATTTTTATTTTTAAATTTTTTTAATGTAAATAGGTACGTATGTTACCCCAATATAATAAATATTTTTTTAAATAAAATTAAATAATAATTTTAAATTTTTTTTTTTATTTAATTTCCCAAAATTTTATTTTATTTTAAATTTTGTTTTTTAAGCCCCGGCGGGAATGGCAAAATTGTCCCGCTTTAGAAAATTACCAACAACAGCAACAACTGCAGTAGAACGTCTTTATAAACGTCCTCGCAGGAACAACAAAAACCATAAATTGTTTAATAATAATAAACAATTAATGGGTAATGTTTTGAATATTCGTTCAAGGCGTGCTAGAAGCCAAATGAGAATGGGAATTAAATTATATCAACAACAAAACCCTCAACAAGCTATTCGACAATGGAGAGCTGCGAAAAGAAAATTAAAGTAAATTTTATACAATTTTTAAATAAAATAGAAAAATTATTTTAAAGTTCTTATTAGGTCTTTATTTTATTTTAAAACACAAAATGTTTGGATTTTAAGAAAATTTAAATTTTTAATCTTTAGTTTATTTTAACTAATAAAAATAGGGTAGAATAAATATAAAGGAAGGTGTGATAAAATAGAGATTTGAGAAATAAATTAGAGAGAGATTGTTGAACTTTAAAAGAGATGATGTGATAAGAGATAGGGAAGAGATAAAAATGTGTTAAGTGTTTGAGAGTTGATAAAATGATAATTTAGAAATTATAAGATAAAAGAGAATGTGAGGGAATATCATAAAGAGGATTCTCTTTAAAAATAAAAATATTACAAAATTAGATAAAGAAAATATTTTATTTTTAAATTTCTTTTAGAACTTGTGAAGATAAATTTTTAACAAGTGGTTATATTGTCCAAGCATATTGTGATTCTGGCGATTATGACCAAATGCTTCAAGCTGTAATAATAAATTATTTATTTATTTATTAAAATATTATTTAAAGGCTATAGAACAAGTAGAATTAGCAAATAATCAAAATGATGATTTAATGCGTTCTGAAGCTTTACTTAATTTAGCTAGAGCAAATGAAAGATTAGCAGAATATGAAAGAGCTATTAATTTTGCAGAACAAAGTTTAAGCCTTCCTGGAATTGATAAAAGAAGTCCTGGTTATGCACATTTAGGTTTTTTTTTAAATTTTCTCTTTTTAAAAATTTTTTAAAATTTTCTTTTAAAAAAAGTAAAAAAACTCTATTTTTGACCCAAAGTTCGACCAGACTTTTTCTTCAACCCTTAACATTGCTTATATATTTATGTTATAAATGAATAGCTAAAATTTAATTAATAACCTTAATTAATAAAAAATAAAAATAAATATTTATTGTTATCTGACAAAGTTAGAAGAGAAGATTTTTGGAAACTGTGTTCAAAACTGCCTACTTTATATTCTCTCTTTTTTATTAAATTATAATCTTTTTAATTTTTTTTAAATAATTAATTAATTAAATATTTTTAATTAAAATATATTTATTTATTTAATTTAAAAGTAATTGCAATGTCTAGAATGGGAATTTCTGGATTACAACAAAGTTTAGAACATTTTGAATTGTCAATGAAAATTGCTATAGAAACAGAAGATAAATTATTAGAATTACAAATTAGCCTTGGATTAGGCGCTCTTTTTACATTATTAAGGCAAAATTATTTAATTTAATTTTTTAAATTTTATTATAAATTAAATTAAATTTAAGGGATTTAAATAAAGCTTTAATTTTCCTTCAAAATGCTTTGGGGATTATGCATGGTATTGAAGCTAATCACGTTCATGCTAAATACAGATCTGCTATACTTTATCAATTATCTGTTATTTTAAGATTAAAAGGACGTCTTTCAGGTAAAATTAAATTAAAAATTAATAAATAAAAAAGAATGCCAAAATTAATTTAAATTTAATTAAAATTAATTTAATTAAATTAATATATTTATTTTTAAATTTTTTTTAAGAAGCTCGTCAAGTCTGTGAGGAGTCTATTCACCTTGCCAAGCAAGTTGGAAATAAGCCAACATTTGCCCGTGCATTGGCTAGTTTAGCAGATATATTTTGTGAAATAGGAGAAACTGAAGCTAGAGAAACTGTTACTGTTAGTTTTTTAAAATAAAAAAAAAAATAATTAATTTTATTTTAAAGAAAAGTTGGGGAAGATATGAACAAGCTTTTCGCCTTTTAAGAAAAATAAATGATCGTTCTGGTCAAATTATTGTATTAGCAAGTATGGCACGTTCTGCTAGTGAAAATAAAGGTGTTCATTATGCTGGGAGATGTGAATGTCAGGCAATACAATTAAATAGGAAACGTTTAGAATTGGCATCTATTATTGGGTCTAAGGTAATTATTTTATATTAGAGAAATTGTCCAAATTATTAATTTAACAATTATTACGAATATTCCCCCGTTAAATAATATTTTATTTCTTCTATTCCACTACAAAAAATTATTATATTTTTATTTCTCACTTATAAACCTATTTATTTATTATTATCTAATAAAAGAATAAAAACTATAAAATTTATTATTTTCTAAAATATTTTTGGACTTTGAAGAGATCTAAGCAATTAATATCCAAAATATTTAGCTTTATATATCTAAGATAATCTTGTTTTGAATTTTATATTTTTTAGATAATTCTTTTAAATTTTAATAAATTAATTAGAGTAATTTTACTATAATTTTGGATAATAATAAAAATTAAATAAAATTATATCTATTTTTAAAGCATGCAATGATGGAATGTCATTCTCGCCTCTATGATCTTTATTGGTTATTTTATTAATTTAATTAAATAATTAAAAATAAAAAAAATTATTTTAAAGTCAATTATCTGATGAAGACAACTCTACAGAATCAAATAAACAACAAAGACATTTAATTCAACAAATGGAACTTTTTTGTGATTTTTGTGGTAAACGTTATGGAGAAATTGAAGAATCATTACAAGCACTTTGTTGTTCACATATATTTCATGAAAAGTTATTTTTTTTATAAAAATTAATTTTAAAATAATATTTTTAGATGTTTACAAAAATATTTATTAACAAATGGGGATGAACCTTATATTTGTCCAAAATGTAGAATTAAAACTAGCTTAATGGAAAACATATCACTCTCTTCTTCTACTGCTCAAACACCTGTTGATACTTGTAAAAATTATATTTTTTTATTTTTTTTTTGGATTTCTTTATTAAAAATATGTTAAAAAAATAATTAAAATATTAGAAAAATATAATATTAAATAATTCGGCTTCGATCCAAGGTGAAATAAAGGAACATTTAACCACTAGTCCAAGCAACTACCAACTTAACCACAAAGCTACTTAACTTAAGTTTTCTTAAATCCTCTTTTAAACAATAATTTTTTTAATTTAAATATTCTTTTTTTCTTATTAGCTGATTTTATTTGTTCTAACATTCCTTCAACTTCCAACGCATTCCCTCGATTATCTTCTATAAAAACAACAACAAATCCCCAACCTGTCATACTTTGTGAAAGAAATTTTGTTTGTTTTTTTATTTTAATTTATTTTTTTTTTATTTTTAAAATTTAAGGAAGAAAATTCAAATCGTTGGTGTTCTCCTACAAATATTTGTATAGAAAATGCAAAATGTCAAATTGACCTATCTACTTCAACAAATTGTTCATTTACAGTCCCAACAGTTATTAAACAACAAGAAATACAAAATAAAGAAATAGTAAATATTAGAAGAAAATCTGTTCCTATTGATTTAAATGTTATTGTAAATAATGGAAAAAAACAGAAATTAATGGATTTGGAGAAAATAAAAGGTTAAAAAATAAAATAAATTTATTAAAATGAACAACGTTAAAAAATTCCGATCAAAATATGTACAATTTAAAAATAATTTAGAAGAATTTTAAAATTTTGAGAGGGAAAATATGGGCAGTTTAGATATAAAAATATTAATCTAATATCCTGAAAATAAAATTTATTTTCCCTTTTAATATTAAAAAAAAATTATTTTATTATAATTTATTTAAAAATATATTTTATATTTTCCTTAGATATTCCAATTAAAAAAATTGAGCAAAATACTGAACAAATTCAAATAAAAGAAGAAGAAAATAAAATATTACAACAAAATCATATTTTAACAAAAACAACAAATAATAGTGGAAGATCAAAAAGAATTTTATTAATAAAAAGTAATAAAACAGCAATTAGTCCAGTTGTAGAAGAAGATGAAGAAGAAGAAGAAGAAAAGGAAGAAAAACAAAAACAAAATTTGGGTATTAGTGGAAGAGGGGTTACTAAACTTTAAATTTTTATTTAATTATTTTTTGATAAATTTTTGTTTAATTTTTGAGATTTTTTAAATTAATTTTTAATTTAGTTATGATGTAATTTTGTTAATATTTTTGTCATTTTTATTTATTATATTTTAATAATTTTTTAAAAAAATATTTAAACAAATAAAAAAATTTTTTTTATCAAATACAATTTTTTTACAATACAAACAAATATTAAGAAGAGAAAAAAATTGAAAAAATAATAAAATAAATAAATAAAATATATATACCTATTTTTATAAAAATAACTATTAAATATACAATTAAAATATAAATAAACTTGAACAACTTTTATTTTTAGTTTAATGTTTATTTAAAAATTATAAAAGAAATAATTATTTAAAAATTAGTATTATTTTTATTTATTAAATATTTGTATTTATAGAATATTATAAAAATTAATAATGGTAATTTTATTTATTTTTTTTAATTCTTTAAAATAAAATTAATAATTTCCAATTATTTATTTTAAAGTCAAATAGACTAGAAAAAAAAATAAAATATTAAAAAGAACACCATAAAATAAATAATATTTAGAACACAAATTTTGTGTTGTATATCAATTTATTTTAGATAATATTTTTTAATTATTTATTTCTTTTCTTTTGTAATTAAAAATTAGCCACAAAGCATTATATTAAAATAAAATAAAAAGAGAAAAAGTAATTCGATATTTTTTTTTAATATTTTTTGATTAATAAAATAAAAACATGACGTGATATTTTAAATTTAATATTTTTTAAATTTTAATTTTAATTTATTTTATTTTTTAAATTTAATATTTTTAACTTTTTAATTTATTTAAAAATATTAAATTAAAAATATTAAATTTATTTTAAATTAAAATTTAAATTTAAATTAATTATTTAATTTTAGATGAGACAAAATAATGGTGAAAATAAAATTGGGGTTTTTGAAGGAATTGCTTATTGTATTGGAGATATTATAGGATCAGGTATTTTTAAAAAATAATTTTTATTTTTAAATAATTTTAAAAAGGTATTTTTGTATCTCCAACATCAATATTAAGACATACTGGCTCTGTGGGTCTTTCACTTTGTGTTTGGATTTTGGGAGGTTTAATTGCTGCATGTGGGGCACTTGTTTATGTTGAATTAGGTTTTTTTATAAAATATTTAAAAATTTAATTTAATTTAGGAACAAGTATAAGAAAATCTGGTGGAGATTTTGCTTATCTTTCACATGCAAAATGGTAGAAATTTTGATTTTTTTTTAAATTTTATAAATAGAAAATTTTAATAAACAGAGGAGATAGTCCATAGGATGTTAAAAATTAATTAAAATTATTTAAATTATTTAAAAAATTTTCCAGAAGCTAAAATTGTTGTCAAAGTCCCTTTGAAATTAAATTATTTAAAAAATATTAATTTAATAAATTTATTAAATATTAAACAAAATTTTTGGATTATTGTGATACTCCTCCGTTCATATAAAATTAGTCCTAAAATATTTCAAAAATTTTTTAAATAAAATAAAATATTTTTTTTAAAAAAGGCATCCATTAGCAACAGCTTTTTTATGGGTATCCACAACACTAACATTTCCTGTTATTATGGCAATACAAACATTAACATTTGGGGAATATTTAGTAGATGGTTTAAATTATTTTTTTCCAATTAATTATCAATTTATTGGATTATTAAAACGTTTAATTGGTTTTTTGACTGTTTGGCTAATTTGTTTTATGAATTTATTTTCTTTGGTAATTTATTTAAAATTATTTTTAATTTTTTAAAATATTTAAGAATAAAATAGCCGGTCGTTTCCAAGTTGTTTTAACAATAATTAAATTAATTGTAATTTCTATAATAATTATAATTGGATTATTTGAGTTTATATTTAATAATAAAACTAAAAATATTACTTTTTTAAATAATATTTTTGATGGATCAAAAACTGAACCTGGCGATTTTGTTTTAGCTTTATATGCTAGCCTTTTGGCTTATAATGGTAAAAGTTAAATATTTTTTAATTAATTTTTAATTATTTAAAAAAATAAATAATTTAATTTTAAATTAATCACAGATTTTTAATAATTTTATTTATAAATTCCTTTTTCATTTTTTTCTATTAATTTAATTTATTTCACTTAAACTTATCTCTACTATTTTAAAATTTTATTTAGGGGTTACTATTTTATTCAGTAATAATTTACTTATAAATAATTAAAAATTAATATTATTTTTTTTTAATTTAATTCACAAATATTTTATGAAAAAATGAGGAAAAATAAAAATAATAAAAATTCTCAAGCGACGTATTTTTTCCCTCATTTTAAGTTAAAAAAATATTTGAAAAACTATATAATTTATTTAACTTGAAAATTTATTTTAAGGCTGGGATATTCTCAATTTTGCTACAGATGAAGTAGAAAATCCTCGAAAAGTACTTCCTTTAGCAGCTTTATGTGGAATTGGAATATCTGCAATTGTTTATCTTTTAATTAATATTTCCTATTTTTCTGTATTAAATATTGAGGAATTTCTCAGTTCAGAAGCCGTAGCTGTTGTTTTGTTTTTTCTTTTTAATTTAAATAAAAATTTATTTAAAATTTTTAAGAAATTTGCTCAAAAAACGATGGGTGACTTTTCTCGTATTTTTCCTTTTTTAATTGCTTTAATTTTACTTGGAAATTTAAATAGTTCTATTTTTGCTTCATCAAGGTAAACTTAAATTTATTTTTTAAATAATTAAAAATTAGGTATGTATTTGCTGGAGCTAAAAATGGAATTATGCCTTCTGTCCTTAGCTCTGTACATGAAAAATCTATGAGTCCCAGAGTTGCTGTAATATATGAAGTAAATTAAATTTGGGGATTTTTAAATAAATAAATTAATTAATTAGATGATTGTTCTAATTTCTCTTTCATTTATTGGTGATTTGGAACACTTAATTGCTTATATGTAAATACGTACTTTTTTAATAATTAAAATTTGTAAAATATTTTTTAAATAATTTTATTTTGTCCTTTAAAAGAAAAAGCTTTTTTTTAAGAGATGAGAAGTAGTTTAGAAAATTAAAATTAAGAAAAAATTAAAAAAATTAAAATAAAGAAGTATAGGGATTGAAGATTATTAAAGCCATATCCTTTATAATTAACAATATTATTTTGTTCTTTTACTTAGCGAATGGAATTTACAAAAAATAAAATTTTCAAAAAAATCTTTTTTTCAGGTCATATTCTTTATGGATGCAAAAAAGTTGTACAATGGTAGCTCTACTTTATATGCGTCATCGTGGAGGGTTTAACTTAAGGAAAGATGCTGTAAAAACTCCAATAATTCTTCCATTTATTTGCCTTTGTATATTTATTTCTATGCTTATAATTTCTGCTAGAAAAGTTTAAAAAAATTTTTTTAATTTTAAAAAAATTATTTTAGGACCCTTTTATTATAATTTATGCTTTAACAATGTTGGCTATTGGTTTAATTCTTTATTATATTTTTATTAATCCACAAAAACGAGGAAAATCACTAATTTGTGGAAAATGCTTTGAACGATTAAATGGTAATGTTTTTAATGAAAAAAATTATTTTAATTCCAAAAATAAAAAAAAGGAGAATTGGTGGGGATTTTGAAAGAATATTAGGAACAGAAATTTAAATGAGAAGTGGGTCATAACCTTTTTAAACAACAAATTTTAATGTTTTAAGAGATTGGGAAAATAAAATATAAATTGAGTAATAGCTATAAGTTTAAATAATTATTTAAATTTTTTATTTTAAGAATTATCTATATTCTTTGCTCAAATTGTTTTTAATACAACAGTTCAAACAAAAGAAGAATAACAAAGAAAAAAGGATATAAACATTTTTTAATTATATACAATATATGTATATTTAAATTAAATATATATAACTAATTTTGGTCTCGATATCATTGCATTTTATTGGATAATTATTTTTAATATACCTATTGAAAATAAATTTTTTTTAGTATTTTAGTGTAAAAGTTAAAAAAATAAAAGGAAACTGTGGGAAAAGAAAAAGAGAAACAGAGAAATAATAGAGAGGTTAAGAGAAATAAGAGTATCGGCGGTAGTGCTTTTACTACTGTTCTCTGACAAAATAAAAGTTTCTTTTACAACCTATATAATTATTCTTTTTATTATTTCCAACGGTATATTAATGAAATAAAGTGCAACCTAACGTTGAGTGCAGTGAGCTGGATCGCTCATGTTGAGAGCATAAGACATGTAGTGTGAGAAGTGTTGGCCGACTGTCCGCTTAAGAGTTAATACTCTTCTGTGGCAGTCGTAAAAGAGCAGTAGGTAGCCTAAAAAACTACTACACTGTTCTCTGACTAAGTCCAGTTTATGAACTGTGGCACGGTCATTGGGATGCACTTAACTAGTGTTAAGTGCAAACCGCATGTACCCGACTTAATTCTTATTTCGTCGGTGACACTTATTTAGAAAATACTTGCAAAAGTATATTCTGAACATTGGCCTGGAGGAAATGACCTGAAAAGGTTGTTGTGGAGGGGCGTAGGCAATGATAGCATCTTTGATGTCTGTCTACTAAATATACGCCAAGGAGGTTGGAGGTTAAGTCCAACACTGGAAAAGGCACTAATGTTGTACTGATGCCCGATGGAACGGTTGCGCTCATATTTTTTAAAATTGTACTTTTATTTTGGATAATTACAAAAACCGTTTAATTAATATAGCTTTATTAAACAAATATTTTTATTAATTTTCTTGAATACTTTCAAGAATTTTTCTGTTTTTTGCTTTCCGATTTGCCAATTTTTTGAGATCTTCTACCTCAATATCATGCATTTTATTGGATAATTATTTTTAATATTAAAAATAAAGAAAAATTTTTTTAGTATTTTAGTGTAACGGTTAAAATAAACAAAAAATAAAAGGAATCTGTGGGAAAAGAAAAAAAGAAATTTAAAACAATAATAGAGACTAATGTAAGAGAAATGGAAAAGTCTCTATAGGCAATGCTACCACTACTGTTCTCTGACAAAATAAAAGTTTCTTTTTCATCCTATGCAATTATTCTTTTTATTATTCCAATGGTTATATTAATGGTGCAAAAATTGGGAAATTGTGTTGAGTGCAATAAGCTGGAGTGCTTATGTTGAGGGCATAAGACACGTAGTGTTTAACCAGTCCCATCTTTGGGAAGTTGTTGCAGCCTGTCACTTGTCGGAGTTCATTCTCTCACTTTGACATGTGTAGAATGCAATGTTAGTCTTGGGAATTTTTTTAAGCTACTATTGTGAAAAAAGATTAGAACAAGTTAGCCAAAATGAGCTGACTTAGGTCTAATCTCTATCTCCCTTAACGAAGTTGACGAATGCTTGATTTTGTCAAGGGTAGCTGAAGCAGTAGCCTGTCTGGTCTAGCAAGGCTGGACTCGGTCTACGCTAGATCTCCGATGTACTTGTAACAAGTATGGAGGATGCAAGCCTGGAGGAAACGACCTGAAAAGGTTGTTGTGGAGGGGCGTAGGCGCGATACCTCTCTTTGAGATGGCTATCAAAATATACGTCAAGGAGGTTGGAGGTTAAGTCAACACTGGAAAAGGCACTAATGTGTACTGATGCCCGATGAAACGACTGTGCTCTCAATTTTTAAAAAATTATTTTGATTTTGGATAATTACAAAAACCGTTTAATTATTTATAAGAAAATATTTTTGTTAATTTTCCTGAATGCTTTCACGAATTTTTCTATTTTTTGCATTGCATTTTGTCAATTTTTTAAGATCATCTACAATTTCGTGAACTTCTCTTCCTCTGAAAATGATATTTCTTCATTAATCTTTAATTTATTTATACCTAATTTCTGGGAGAAATATCCAAATAATTATTAAACAAATACTCTGTGGAATAATAAATAAAGGTAGAAAAGACCAAACTTCAAAAATTTCATAAGATGGTAAAGTTAAAAGCATAAAAATAAATGCTGATAAATAATAACAAAAAAAGACAAGTGATTGACCCAAAGAACGAAAGTTTGTTGGAAATAATTCTCCAGCGATATAAAAGGGAATTGTACCAAGTGACATACTGAAATATTTGGAAAAACTTAAATTTAATTAAAAAAGCTGTGATTTACCCAAAACAGCAAAAATAAGAAATAAAGCAGAAAGCACATCCATAACGAAATGTTTGTTCTAATAAAGTAAGTCGATCAAAAATTAAATAAAAAGAAAGGGAAAGAATATTTGCAATTCCAGTATAGAGAAGTAATGAACGACGACTTACACTAAAATTATTTTATATTATTTTTAACCATAAATTTTTATTTTAAAAATTTATTAAATTTTAAAAAGAGAAGGGGAGACTTTACCCACTCATTACAAACCTTTCAGACATAAAAGTGCCCAAAATATTAGTTAACAATGAACAAACAGTACAAAGAGAAGCATAAAATTGTGCTTTTTCAATATCAAAATGTTTAGCTAATAAAGTTGTTGTAAAAGGCCAAGGTCCAACAGTTAATTGAAGAGCACAAAAACTAAGTAATATACCAAGAAGTAAATGTTTTTGATTAAAAATTTCTTTAAAAAGTTGAAAAATTGAATTTTTATTATCATTATGTTGATGCTCTTTTTCTAATTCAGAAAGAAATTTATTGTGGTCAATATTACCTTTAAATAATTATTTTATTTATTTTTTAATTTAAAAAACCTTGATAAAAATGAAGAGATTCCAAAGCTGATTTTTTATCTTTTCTTTTAAAAAAAAGAAATTTTGGTGTTTCTTTTATTAATAAAGATGAGATTATAGCAAAAAATGTTGGCAACATTGTTATTCCTAAGTAATTAAAAATATAAAGTTTATTACTGTTAAAAGGGAAAACTTTAAGAAAAATGACGTTAATAAATAGAAAACTGTTCAGGAAAAATATTATGGGGAACGAGGTACCCTGTTGATATACTTATTTAAATTTTAAAATTACTCCGCCGTTCTTTTTCTATTTATTAGTGATATCTTTAAGTAGTCCCCTTGAGTTTCCTTCTACTATTATATGGTGAATTGTCCTTCTCAAATAATTATTTTTTACCTGTTAGAACTACTAAATTCCTTCCTAAAAGCCAATCCATGCCCAAAATCATGCCAACATTTGTGCCAAAATTAAAATAAAAGCCTCCTAAAAATACTGACAATCCTCTATATTTTGTAGCTGGGAATTCCTTTTATTAAGAGAATAATAAATAAAAAATTTTTTTAATTTTTTGTACCGTCACAAAAAGAGTAAAAGCACAAAAATTTAAATTAGTCAGGGCTGCACCAAATATTCGACTTAATAAAAATAATTCTGGTATTAAAAATATAATTGATAATGTTGTTAAAGAAGCAGAGATAAAAGAACCAATATTTGTGTAAAGCAAAGTAGCTAATTAATTTTTTTAAAAGGGAGAGAGTTTTATTTTTAATAATACAATAGCGGAAACCGGGGGACCAACAATAAAAAATTCTTCAAAAATCCACAGTTCTTTGATCTATCCACTCCTTAAGAATTTTGATCATTTTACAACGGGGCAATGAACTGGCGGTACGGAATCGTCCCAATCCAAAATAAGGGATAACTCAGAGTGTTTTTACCCCTCCCATTTAACTAAAATAATTTTAATTTTAAACATAATAATTTTTTTCAACCTTTCCTTCCTGCATGTTCACAAAGATAAGGTGATATAAAATTACTTAATAAAAATCCAAGTAATGGAAAATTTAAAATAAAATTCCAAAACCATAATAAATAATTTTTTGAAATAATTTGTCCTCTTGAAATATAAGAATCATTAATAAATTTTTGAATACTATCAGCAGCAGTATTTGTATAAAAAGTTGAATATGATTGAAAAAATACATTTAAAAAGGAAATAATAGAACCAAAAATACAAGTTTTTAAAAGACGTCCATTTGGGGCAAAAATATTATTTTTGAACATTAAATAAATGTTTTTTTTAATAAAATGTGTTAAATAAATGGTTATTATCTAATAATATTAAATTAAATATAATTAATTTATTTTAATAAATATTTATGTAACTTTTATTTAAAAAAGGTGAAGATAAAATAAAAGAATTTTTATAGTTTAAATTTATTACTTTTTTTTAATGTAATTTTGCTTATATTTAAAAAGAAAAATTTAATTATTTTTTATCAATTTTATAATTAAAAATTAAAATTATGCCTGGATATGTGACTTTTATAATAAAAATGAATAAATATTCAGAGGAGTATTGTTAAGGTTTATTTAGTTAAAAAAAGAAAGTTAAGTTAATGTCTTTTATAAAATAATATACCAATAATCTACCAGTCGACTTGTGCTACAATAAAAAATAAATAAAAATATTTAAAAGTTCTTTCTTTGTTTTAATCAATAAAATAAGCAATTAGCTTTAGTGATTGTTAAAAGATATTAATCAATTTATTTTTCTTTTGCGCTGGCAAAGAAATGAAAAATAATATTTATAATTTTAAAAGCAATAAATATAAACAAAAATAAATAAATATAATTAAAAACTAAAATATTTTTAATTAAAAATATTTTAAAAAATAAATTTGAACTTTTTTATTTTAACATTAGCTAATTAAAAAATACAATTATTTTATTTTAATATAAAAAATTAAATAATAATTAGTAATTTATTTATGTAAATTTATTCTCTTATATAATCTGTAAAATAATTATTTTTTTTATTTTGCAACACTATTTATTAATTTCATAAGTTGTGGTATTTTGTATTTATGTCCAGTATTATATCCCTTAATTAAAATTTAAAAAAAATATTTTTAAAAAAAATTTACAGCTCCATCTAATTGACGCATCCATGCCTCCCATTCTAATTCTCCAACTCCCCATTGAATACCACCCATTCGCTCTTTGGTATGTATCATTTTGTCACTTCCATTTTTATCAGCTGCTACACGATTCATTCCATTTGCTAAAAGAAATTTATTTTGAAAAAAATAAAATAAAATTTTTTATAATTTATTTTAAAAATCAATTATTATTTAAGGTAATTAAATTATATGTTAGAATTATTTTATTTTTAAATATCACTTTTATTTCTTTGAAATTAAACGAATTAATTTTACTTAAGAGAAAATTTACCCAGTTTTTAAAATTTATTTTATTTTTAATAAACCTTTTTTAATAAAACAATGAGATTAGTTATGGGGGGCTAATATAAAATAATTAAAAGAGTATCCCTTCACTGTTTTACATATGAAATATCTCTCTACCAATTAATAGTATTTTCTTGTTTACAAAGACATATATATTTTTTTAAGATAATTTTAACTGTGAACATTTAAATTTTGTGTTTTATTTAAAGTTAAAAAAGAAAAATAATTGTGTTGTTTTCCTCTTTCTTTTACCTCCATGTTTGGCAAGTTCATAAGTTATATCAATAGATTTTTTATTTGGCAATATAATATTATTTAAGCCAGCAGATAATGCTGCAATTTGAGCATTACAAGCATTCATTGTGTGATAAGCTAAATGTAAGGCTTCCTCTACAGATGTTCCACAACAAGCAAAACCATGATTTCGAAGGAAAATAACCTTTTTTATTTAAATTATTTTTTGAAAGAAAAAAAACTTTTTTTCCTTCCAATTGTTTAGCAATTTCAGCCTTTTCTTCTTCAACTGAAAGCATTCCTGTAAATGTAATATAACCAACTGGGCCAATTACCATTGCTTCTAAAAAACAGAAAATAAAAATAGATTAAATATTAAAAAATAAAATTTAAATTAATACATATTTTTATTTTATTTTAAATTAAATAAATTACCTTGATTTAAAGGTAAAAGGCCACATTCCATTGAAGCAACAGCCGAACCAACAGATGTATGAACATGAAGAACACATTTAATTTCAGGAAAAGCTTCATGTATGGCTGTATGAAGAATATAACCAGCTTGGTTTATACCTAAAATAATTAAAGGAAAAATATAAAAGTGAATATTAATTAAATTATTTTAATAATTTCCTCCTTTATTTTGCTTTTGTGAATATTCTTTTTAGTTCTAAATTTAATTTAAAAAATATACCCAATGGTGTTGAGCCTGGATCAAGAATACGTCCATCAGTGGTAATCTATAAATAATTAATTAATAAATAAAAATGTTAAATAAGAAAATTAGTTTTGGACATTATGTCTCTTGTTGTTGTCCTTCAAGTTCTCAGTTTTTCTTTTATAAATTCTCTACTAATAAATTATTAAATAAATACCTTTATTAAAGAACTAGCAGTTATTTCACGATAAAGAAGGCCAAAAGGATTAATCAAAATTTCATGTTTGTCATCACCAGGAAGTCGAAGCTATAAATAAAAATTAAAAAAAATTTAATTTAAAAAAGAAAAGTCAATAACAAACAGAAATATGATTATAAATAGCCTGGGACCAATGAAACAAATCAACTAAACGGTAAAGACAGGCCAATTTATTTCGACCTTCAATTTCGTCTTTTGAATATTTCACTTCTCCTTCTTTTAAATCAGCAATTGGAATTAAAGGTTTATCTGATTTAAAAAATATTATTTAAAAAATTGCAAATATTAAGAGAAAAGTAACTTAAATCTCTTATAATATATTTAAATAAAATTAAAATTAAATTTTATTTAAAAAATATTTTTTAATTAAAATTATAACCTCCAAATCCATTAAGATTTAAAGAAATATCCATTTTAATTTAATTAATTTATTTTTAATATTTTTTAGAAAAAATTAAAAATGTTAATTAAGAAAATAAAATTATTAATTTTAAATAGATAAATATATTTATTAATTACATTTTTTTATTTATTAGATAAGAAATTTATTTATTTTTACGAATTAAGCAAAAAATGTTTACACAACAATAGTGTGGAAATTTATATAATGAAAAAAGGGTAATAAATAAAATTTAAAAAAAAATAATCATGTGATTAATAAAAAAGAGTTTTTTTAATAAAATAGAATTATGTACAAACTACTACTATATAATAAAAATATTCTTTGAATATTCAAAATTTATCTTCTTTTCTATTAATTTTAATTTGTTCGTTAGCCTAAAAAATTAAAATAAAAATTAAATATTTTTTTTGTAATTAAAAAAAAATTATTTAAAATTAAATAAAAATGTAAAAAGAGTAAAAAAGACATTTAGTCACTTTTAGGAACAAACTAAAAAATTATTAAAATAGGTATATTTGGAAAAGTTTTTCAAAAAATTAATTTAAAAATAAATTTAAAAAAATTGAAATATCTCCCAATAAATATTTTTTAAAATTAAAAACACCTTTTCCAGTGCTTCTTGATTCCCAAAAACAAAAGGACAATTATTTAATAATGGAACAAATTTTCCCCATCCAGCATCTACTGTAATTTCGCCACAATTCCAAACTATTTTTCCTTTGGAAATTGTAATTTCAGCAATTCCATGTACTTCCATTCCTTCTAAAAATAATAATTAAAATAAAATTAATTAAATAGTAAATTAACCAAAAACATTAAAATCAGTAGCATGATGATGTGTTTTAGAAGAAATTTTTCTACTAGCTGTTGGATTCCAAATGACAATATCTGCATCTGATCCTTCTTGTATTCTTCCCTTTTTTGGATAAATATTAAAAATCTTTGCTGCTACAGAACTTTAAAAAAATAAAAATAAATTTTAATAAAAAACCTAGTAACAGCCACAAAACGCATTGGATTTAATTTTCCTTTAAAAACACCTTTTTCCCAAACTAGTGACATTCTATCCTCTACACCATTTACTCCATTTGGAATTTTTGTAAAATCATTTAGTCCCATTAGTTTTTGCTGGCAAGTAAATGTACAATTATCTGTTGCGATTAAATCAAGTTGACCACTGAAAAGATAATTTTTAAAAAATATTTTTAATTAATTATTTTTGACCATGCCAATAAATCCATCAAAGCATTTGGTGTACTTGGGTCTTTGCTTAGTGGAGGTCTATAATTTATTTTTAAATTCTTAAAAATAATTATTTTCGTTATACGAAAGCACATAAGCAGCTGCATGACTAAAATCTTCATTAAAATAATGAGATCCATCGAGTGCTAGTCCAGCAGCTATTGGCTCTCCAAAAATTGGGAGTCCTCCTGAACATTGTCTTTGGTTAATTATTGCACTTGCTGCACCTAAATAATTAAATAAAATATTTAAATTTAATGGAGAGAGGGTCCTTTTTATTAAAAAGGGTCCTTCTATTAGAGAGTATCAATTTATTTAAATCCTTTATTTTTTTTAATTATCTCTAACCTTTAGTCATTACATGAACAACATAAAGAGGACAATTTGCCATTTTTGCAATTGTACATGCTCTGTTGGTAGCTTCAGCTTCAAGCTGTTCAGGTCGTGATTGAGTATGTCCTTAATTTTATTTTTAATAATAAAAAATTAATTTTTAACCTTCTGGCCCAGTTATTCCATTTTCTAATAATTCTTTTTGTTTTTCAGTTATTACATGTCCATTTTCTGCATGAACACGTGCTAATGCTTTTAATTTTGAACATTGTTTGAGACCCTTTATAATTATTAAAATAATTTTATTTTTAATAAAAATGAGCAAACCTGATAAAATTGTTTATCTGTTACCATAAATACATTTTCGTAAGCAAGAAAAAATTTAAATGAATTTATTCCTTTAAATTAAAAATATTTAAATGACTCTCGTTATAAGGTCACTTGAACCAATGGTGTCCTTATAACGAGAATTAATTTAATTTAACTAATTAATTAGAAAAAATAATATAATTTGTTTATTTATTTAAATTAAAAAGTAATGCCCGGGCATTAATTTAAGAAATTAATTTTTAACCATTTCTATGGGTAAAAAAAAATTATTAAAGAAATTATTTAAATGAAAGGTAATTTATAAATTTACCAAATTCAGGCATAACCAACATTTCCATCTCTTTAGCTATATTCTCATTCCAATTAGTAATAGCCATTGAAAGGCCATAATCACAACAAACCTTTTTAAATAAATAAAATTAAATATTTTTAAAATTAACTTTAGGATCAGCCCATTCTCTCCATTGTTTATAAGCTTCCATTGGACTACTTTCCTTTTTTGGAATTGCAAAATCAATAATCTTAAATTTAAATTAAAAATTAAATTTATTTAATTAATAACCATAGTTGTGCCACCAGCTAAGGCAGCTCTTGTCCCGTGATAAAAATCATCAGCAGCAACTGTTCCCATAAAAGGTAATTGCATATGAGTCTAAATTATTTAAAAAAAAAATATAAAATAATATATAACACTTACATGTGGGTCAATACCTGAAAATAGAATAATTAAGAATTAATAATTTTAAAAAATTTTGGGATTTTTTTTTAAAAGTGGTAGGGCAGGAGACAATTTTCAAAAAAAATTTGAGTACTCTTAAATTAGAGCCAAGGCGACTCAATAAATGTATCTAAAATATATCAATAAATACCTCCAGGAATTACTAAACGTCCAGTTGCATCAATAAGATCTACCTCTTGTCGGTCAGTAATTTCTGAAATTAATCCTTCACGAACAGCACTTTAAAAAATTAAAAATGTGTAATTTTAATAAAATAAATAAAATACATAATTTTATTTCCTTTAACCAAAACATCAGCTTTAAACATAAAATCATCATTTACAACTGTTCCCCCAAAAATTAATAATTTATTTTTAAAGTTTTGAGGTATTGAAAGGCTCATTTTATCAATTTTTAATAATAAAAAAGAAAAAAAATATTAATTAAATATTAAAAAAGTTTGCAGTAATATTAAAAGAAAAAGAAAATAATAGTAAAGTAAATCGATTTGATAATAAAAAATTATCAACAAATTTTTTTTTTCTTATTATAAAGTACATAAATATTTTTTCTACTAATAAAACAATAATTAGGTATATAATTTTTTTATTTTTATAAAATTAAAATTTTTAGTTAAAGTCGAATCCGTTTATTTTCAAATTCACCAAAGGACCTTTCCTTGACTGGATTTAATTAGCACATATATATCCTGAGTGGTAAGAATTATATTTTGGTTTTCAACATAATTTCTGAAGAAAGAAATTAGTAAATTTTGGGCAATTAATAATGAGGGTAATTAATTGATAGACACTAAATCATGTATTTTTGGCATTAAAATATTTTCTTTTTAAGGAACATAATACCCTTCCCTAGTGGTTGTCTTCAGATTGTGACATAAAAAATTAATTATTTTTAGTTTATTTGAGAAAAAATTAATTATTAAATGATGACTAATTCATAGAGAGACTTTCGTTTAAATTATTTCAAATTTTCAAAATTTTTTCACTACAATAATAGGTGATGAGCGTAGGGTTGTTCCCCGTCCCCGACGGGGAACAACCCTACTGAGCAGTGATTGTAATTTTCGATTTTGCTCATACTCATACCGGTTAAAAAATTTGCACATACATCATACCGACCTTTTTTAGGCTTCATACATCATATTTACACCTGCACTTTTTTAGGTTTTAATAAAGAGAAAAAAGCGGGTGTGTTTAAATAAATTAACTTATTGTTAGGTCAACATTTAAAAATGTTCAAACTTAAATTATACAAATACAATTTGGAAAACGACATTTTGTCACACCAGCAATAAAAAAATAAATTAATTGAAATAAAAAATATTTTATAAAAAACAAAAATTATGATTAGCTAAATTATTAAATAATTATTAAATTAAATGATTAAATTTTACTGTATTTAATATACCGTATTATCTCTAATAAACCGTCCCTTCTAGTAGACCGACCCCTTCTAAAAACCGACCCTATTTTTCTGATGTTTTAGAGCTGTTTTTTCTTAGTTTTCGAGAAATATCTATTCTTTTTTTAGTTTATTGTGCTTAATATCTTCAGCCTCGGAAATTAACGCTGTTAGTGTTGAGGAAGAGCAGAACCCAACTACTAGTTCTCGTAAGAAGACAAAATATTCAATAAAAAAGAAACATGAAGTCATTGAGTATTCGAGAAAGAATTCAAACCATGCAGCTGTTAAGCATTTTGGGAAAGGTTATATATTCCTGACGAATTACCGAGTATCCAGAACCGAGAACCGATATGCTTCAAGGAGTTGACGAACAGAATTTGGTGCGCAAGTGTCTAATACGGTATATATAATTAAAAGAAAATATGACAAATTTGAAGGAAAATATTTTAATTTAATAGTTAATTAATTATTTATCTTTATATTTTTTAAATTAAGTTTAATAATTATATTAAATATTTAATAAATTAATTTAAAAATTCACAAAAATTGTTTTATTATTAATATTTAATTACTTTTTAATTAAATATTATAAGTTTTATTTTATTTAGTATTCATTTTATTATTTAAATATTTAAAGAAAAATATGTTTATATTTAATAAATTTTTCTGAAAATTAATTTATTTAAAATACATATGTTACATATTTACTTTTATCTGAGTTTTCCCTCAACTATTAATTATAAAATATAATAATATTATTTATATAAAATCTTTTTCTAAAACCCGGCATTTTTTAAAATAATTTATGTCTACTACGAACATATGTATACTTTTATTTGTAAAGTTTATATTTTAAAATTTTTATAAAATTTTAAATATAATTTTTTATTTATTTATACCATATTAAAACAATTAAAAAAATATTAATATTTTAAAATAAAATTTAAAAGAAATATTTAATTTTTTTCAATGGCACTTATTTTATGGAATAGAGAAGTATTTGATAAAATATATAATTGTACAGGAATTAATGTTGATGATATACCAATTGAAAAAAGACAATATCCAATAGCTTCAATTATTTGTATAATACTTGGATTTATATATTATGTAATTATTTATTTATTTATTTTTAAAAATATAAATAAATATTTAAGCCTTTATATTTTCCTTGTATTTATTCTTTTTGGAAAAATAAATCAAAAAATTCAATTTATATTCTTTTAATTTATATTTCAATATTGGATATTGGAATACTTTGGGTACCTACTTTTGCCAGTGGAATTTTGAGTTTAAATGGTGTAGTATATTGTTCTTCACCTTTTATTACTTATTTTATTGGTTGTACACTTTTATGTAAATTTATTATTTTAATTTAAAATTAACCAGAAAAAGTATCATTATTTATCTTACCAAGCCAAGCATTTTTAAATTATTTATTTAATTTTTAAGATTAAATTAATTTTTTAAAGTTTTTTGGGGTGCCGAATGCTCTGCTGATTTGGTATTTTTTATAAAAATATTTAAAAATACTTTATTAATTTTTTAAGATTTTGGGAATAAATAGATGTATTGAAATGGCATTTCCAAATATTTCAAAAATACTTTTTCATGGTTATCGTGTTTATATTTGGATTATTTTTTGTAATTCATATGGACTTTATGGTCTTTTATTTCGTCATTCTATTATTTTTGATGGAGTGAGATTTGAATTTTTTTATGATCCATTAAATGGATATATACCTTACAGATCAGAAATTGTAAAAAATAAATATTCTTTTATAATAATATTTAAAATTTTAGTTTGAAGAAGATTTATTTGAATTTACAATAAATAATATAATTTTGGCTGTAGGATCTCCAACAATTTATTTATTATTTATTATTTGTCTCTTCTTTAAAGCTAGAGAATTATCTAATCGTGTAACAAAAGAAGAATTAATGGTTAAATTAAAATATTTAATTTATTTTTTATTTTTTTAAAGGTTTTTATTCAAGTATTTATTATTTCAATGTTAAATACTTTAGCAGGGATTGTCTATTCTTATAATCTTCATAATAAAGATCATGGACATTTTCTTGCAATGATAGCACATTTTTCTTGGTAATTAATTAATTATTATTTTAATATAAAGAATACACACAAAATTATTTTTAATTTACTAATTTTTTTATTTCTTTTTTTAGGTTGCATATTCATGGTAAGTTAAATTAAATATTTAATAAATCAAATAAAAGTTTAGTTAAATTAATATAATATAATAAAAGTAATTAATTATATTTTCAGGTTTTCCTCCAATTATTTATTTAACATTAAATAAAACAGTTAGAACAGATACTATAATTCTTATTAAAAAATTTATTGTTTTCATAAAAATGTTTAAAAATAAAATTATACCTATTAATTAGAGATCGGCAAAAATGCCTGTTCGAATAGTTGTCTCTCCTTATTTAAACACTCTTTCTTTATGTCTACCCAAACTTCGAAGAAATTCGAATGAGATGCACGAGAGCTTATTTTACCGCACTTCGTTCTCTGTTGCTTTCTATACTGCTGTGTATTAATTTCGAATAATTCAAAATAGGGCAGACACTAAGCGAGAGAGTATGTTAGCAATGTGACATATAGGAGAGACAACTATTCGAAAGGCATTTTCTTGCCGATCTCTACTATTAATAATATATAAAGTATGATTGGTGGATAAATGAAAAGAAGAAGAAATATTTTAACTAGTGTTACACGAGACAGAGACTTTTGGGAAGCAATCAAGAATGAGCTCTAACGGCTCCTTTTATATTGAACTTCATCCCCAACTTTGTAGGCCACGCGATTTGTCATTTTCTATTTCCCGTCTAACCCTTCCACTTTACTCTAGCTAAATTATTAAATAATTATTTAAATTAAATTAAATGATTAAATTTTGCTTTACTTAAAATAAATATAATTAAAAGGAGATATGTATGACAAATTTAAAAGAAAATATTTTAATTTAATAAATAAATGAATTATTTATCTTTATATTTTTTAAATTAATTTTAATAATTATATTAAATATTTAATAAATATTTTTATATATTTTTTGTATTAATAATAAACATAAATTATATTTAATATTTAAATTAATTTAAAAATTCACAAAAATTGTTTTTTTATTAATATTTAATTACTTTTTAATTAAATATTATAAGTTTTATTTTATTTAGTATTCATTTTATTATTTAAATATTTAAAGAAAAATATGTTTATATTTAATAAATTTTTCTGAAAATTAATTTATTTAAAATACACATGTTACATATTTACTTTTATCGGAGTTTTCCCTCAACTATTAATTATAAATTAATAATATTATTTATATAAAATCTTTTTCTAAAACCCGGCATTTTTTAAAATAATTTATGTCTACTACGAACATACACATATGTATACTTTTATTAAGTATATATGTAAAGTTTATATTTTAAAATTTTTATAAAATTTTAAATATAATTTTTTATTTATTTATACCACTAGCGGAGATGGACGCCCTTCGGGCGTCCTTCTCCGCTAGCAAAAAACAATAAACTTAAAATATTCTGACAATAAAAACTTTACACTTACAAACTTTTTAAAAGAACAAAACACATAAATACTGAGACTCAAATGTTTCTGACTCAGACTCAGTGACTCACTTAAGTGCCTCTTACTCAGACTCAACTATCTCTTTCTCAAAATCACGTTTCTCTTACTCATGTTTCTCAGCAAAGTGCCTCTTACGTAGACTCAAGCGTCTCTGACTCAAGCGTCTCTGACTCAAGCGTCTCTGACTCAAGCGTCTCTGACTCAAGCGTCTCTGACTCAAGCGTCTCTGACTCAAGCGTCTCTGACTCAAGCGTCTCTGACTCAAGCGTCTCTGACTCAAGCGTCTCTGACTCAAGCGTCTCTGACTCAAGCGTCTCTGACTCAAGCGTCTCTGACTCAAGCGTCTCTGACTCAAGCGTCTCTGACTCAAGCGTCTCTGACTCAAGCGTCTCTGACTCAAGCGTCTCTGACTCAAGCGTCTCTGACTCAAGCGTCTCTGACTCAAGCGTCTCTGACTCAAGCGTCTCTGACTCAAGCGTCTCTGACTCAAGCGTCTCTGACTCAAGCGTCTCTGACTCAAGCGTCTCTGACTCAAGCGTCTCTGACTCAAGCGTCTCTGACTCAAGCGTCTCTGACTCAAGCGTCTCTGACTCAAGCGTCTCTGACTCAAGCGTCTCTGACTCAAGCGTCTCTGACTCAAGCGTCTCTGACTCAAGCGTCTCTGACTCAAGCGTCTCTGACTCAAGCGTCTCTGACTCAAGCGTCTCTGACTCAAGCGTCTCTGACTCAAGCGTCTCTGACTCAAGCGTCTCTGACTCAAGCGTCTCTGACTCAAGCGTCTCTGACTCAAGCGTCTCTGACTCAAGCGTCTCTGACTCAAGCGTCTCTGACTCAAGCGTCTCTGACTCAAGCGTCTCTGACTCAAGCGTCTCTGACTCAAGCGTCTCTGACTCAAGCGTCTCTGACTCAAGCGTCTCTGACTCAAGCGTCTCTGACTCAAGCGTCTCTGACTCAAGCGTCTCTGACTCAAGCGTCTCTGACTCAAGCGTCTCTGACTCAAGCGTCTCTGACTCAAGCGTCTCTGACTCAAGCGTCTCTGACTCAAGCGTCTCTGACTCAAGCGTCTCTGACTCAAGCGTCTCTGACTCAAGCGTCTCTGACTCAAGCGTCTCTGACTCAAGCGTCTCTGACTCAAGCGTCTCTGACTCAAGCGTCTCTGACTCAAGCGTCTCTGACTCAAGCGTCTCTGACTCAAGCGTCTCTGACTCAAGCGTCTCTGACTCAAGCGTCTCTGACTCAAGCGTCTCTGACTCAAGCGTCTCTGACTCAAGCGTCTCTGACTCAAGCGTCTCTGACTCAAGCGTCTCTGACTCAAGCGTCTCTGACTCAAGCGTCTCTGACTCAAGCGTCTCTGACTCAAGCGTCTCTGACTCAAGCGTCTCTGACTCAAGCGTCTCTGACTCAAGCGTCTCTGACTCAAGCGTCTCTGACTCAAGCGTCTCTGACTCAAGCGTCTCTGACTCAAGCGTCTCTGACTCAAGCGTCTCTGACTCAAGCGTCTCTGACTCAAGCGTCTCTGACTCAAGCGTCTCTGACTCAAGCGTCTCTGACTCAAGCGTCTCTGACTCAAGCGTCTCTGACTCAAGCGTCTCTGACTCAAGCGTCTCTGACTCAAGCGTCTCTGACTCAAGCGTCTCTGACTCAAGCGTCTCTGACTCAAGCGTCTCTGACTCAAGCGTCTCTGACTCAAGCGTCTCTGACTCAAGCGTCTCTGACTCAAGCGTCTCTGACTCAAGCGTCTCTGACTCAAGCGTCTCTGACTCAAGCGTCTCTGACTCAAGCGTCTCTGACTCAAGCGTCTCTGACTCAAGCGTCTCTGACTCAAGCGTCTCTGACTCAAGCGTCTCTGACTCAAGCGTCTCTGACTCAAGCGTCTCTGACTCAAGCGTCTCTGACTCAAGCGTCTCTGACTCAAGCGTCTCTGACTCAAGCGTCTCTGACTCAAGCGTCTCTGACTCAAGCGTCTCTGACTCAAGCGTCTCTGACTCAAGCGTCTCTGACTCAAGCGTCTCTGACTCAAGCGTCTCTGACTCAAGCGTCTCTGACTCAAGCGTCTCTGACTCAAGCGTCTCTGACTCAAGCGTCTCTGACTCAAGCGTCTCTGACTCAAGCGTCTCTGACTCAAGCGTCCATCTCTGTTCCTCAGCACGGCTTCTTTTCTTATGTCATCACTGGAGCAGCAAGGTTCGTCGGCGTCCATATTGAAGCAAATCTAGCAAAGAGCGTTGTTTATGTTTGTAGTGTTGCAATGTAGTGGTGTTAAAGACTGATCAAAATACAGGGTTTTTATAGTATCCATGTTCTAAGTTTATTTTCAAGTTTTAAAGTTCAAGTTTATTTTCAAGTTCTAAGTTCAAGTTTGTTTTCAAGTTTTAAGTTCAAGTTTGTTTTCAAGTTTTAAATTTAAACTTAAAACTTATTTCAAGTTGCAACTTTACTATAAAAACCCTCCATTTTCACTTCCCCCAATCACTTGTCTATAAAAACCGGACAAACAGACAAACATTCTCAATTATATAATTAGATATTAAAACAATTAAAAAATATTAATCTTTTAAAATAAAATTTAAAAGAAATATTATTAAATTTTTTAACAATGGCACTTAGTTTATGGAATAGAGAAGAATTTGATAAAATATATAAACCAATTGAAAAAAGACAATATCCAATAGCTTCAATTATTTGTATAATACTTGGATTTATATATTATGTAATTATTTATTTATTTATTTTTAAAAATATAAATAAATATTTAAGCCTTTATATTTTCCTTGTATTTATTCTTTTTGGAAAAATAAATCAAAAAATTCAATTTATATTCTTTTAATTTATATTTCAATATTGGATATTGGAATACTTTGGGTACCTACTTTTGCCAGTGGAATTTTGAGTTTAAATGGTGTAGTATATTGTTCTTCACCTTTTATTACTTATTTTATTGGTTGTACACTTTTATGTAAATTTATTATTTTAATTTAAAATTAACCAGAAAAAGTATCATTATTTATCTTACCAAGCCAAGCATTTTTAAATTATTTATTTAATTTTTAAGATTAAATTAATTTTTTAAAGTTTTTTGGGGTGCCGAATGCTCTGCTGATTTGGTATTTTTTATAAAAATATTTAAAAATACTTTATTAATTTTTTAAGATTTTGGGAATAAATAGATGTATTGAAATGGCATTTCCAAATATTTCAAAAATACTTTTTCATGGTTATCGTGTTTATATTTGGATTATTTTTTGTAATTCATATGGACTTTATGGTCTTTTATTTCGTCATTCTATTATTTTTGATGGAGTGAGATTTGAATTTTTTTATGATCCATTAAATGGATATATACCTTACAGATCAGAAATTGTAAAAAATAAATATTCTTTTATAATAATATTTAAAATTTTAGTTTGAAGAAGATTTATTTGAATTTACAATAAATAATATAATTTTGGCTGTAGGATCTCCAACAATTTATTTATTATTTATTATTTGTCTCTTCTTTAAAGCTAGAGAATTATCTAATCGTGTAACAAAAGAAGAATTAATGGTTAAATTAAAATATTTAATTTATTTTTTATTTTTTTAAAGGTTTTTATTCAAGTATTTATTATTTCAATGTTAAATACTTTAGCAGGGATTGTCTATTCTTATAATCTTCATAATAAAGATCATGGACATTTTCTTGCAATGATAGCACATTTTTCTTGGTAATTAATTAATTATTATTTTAATATAAAGAATACACACAAAATTATTTTTAATTTACTAATTTTTTTATTTCTTTTTTTAGGTTGCATATTCATGGTAAGTTAAATTAAATATTTAATAAATCAAATAAAAGTTTAGTTAAATTAATATAATATAATAAAAGTAATTAATTATATTTTCAGGTTTTCCTCCAATTATTTATTTAACATTAAATAAAACAGTTAGAACAGATACTATAATTCTTATTAAAAAATTTATTGTTTTCATAAAAATGTTTAAAAATAAAATTATACCTATTAATTAGAGATCGGCAAAAATGCCTGTTCGAATAGTTGTCTCTCCTTATTTAAACACTCTTTCTTTATGTCTACCCAAACTTCGAAGAAATTCGAATGAGATGCACGAGAGCTTATTTTACCGCACTTCGTTCTCTGTTGCTTTCTATACTGCTGTGTATTAATTTCGAATAATTCAAAATAGGGCAGACACTAAGCGAGAGAGTATGTTAGCAATGTGACATATAGGAGAGACAACTATTCGAAAGGCATTTTCTTGCCGATCTCTACTATTAATAATATATAAAGTATGATTGGTGGATAAATGAAAAGAAGAAGAAATATTTTAACTAGTGTTACACGAGACAGAGACTTTTGGGAAGCAATCAAGAATGAGCTCTAACGGCTCCTTTTATATTGAACTTCATCCCCAACTTTGTAGGCCACGCGATTTGTCATTTTCTATTTCCCGTCTAACCCTTCCACTTTACTCTAGCTAAATTATTAAATAATTATTTAAATTAAATTAAATGATTAAATTTTGCTTTACTTAAAATAAATATAATTAAAAGGAGATATGTATGACAAATTTAAAAGAAAATATTTTAATTTAATAAATAAATGAATTATTTATCTTTATATTTTTTAAATTAATTTTAATAATTATATTAAATATTTAATAAATATTTTTATATATTTTTTGTATTAATAATAAACATAAATTATATTTAATATTTAAATTAATTTAAAAATTCACAAAAATTGTTTTTTTATTAATATTTAATTACTTTTTAATTAAATATTATAAGTTTTATTTTATTTAGTATTCATTTTATTATTTAAATATTTAAAGAAAAATATGTTTATATTTAATAAATTTTTCTGAAAATTAATTTATTTAAAATACACATGTTACATATTTACTTTTATCGGAGTTTTCCCTCAACTATTAATTATAAATTAATAATATTATTTATATAAAATCTTTTTCTAAAACCCGGCATTTTTTAAAATAATTTATGTCTACTACGAACATACACATATGTATACTTTTATTAAGTATATATGTAAAGTTTATATTTTAAAATTTTTATAAAATTTTAAATATAATTTTTTATTTATTTATACCACTAGCGGAGATGGACGCCCTTCGGGCGTCCTTCTCCGCTAGCAAAAAACAATAAACTTAAAATATTCTGACAATAAAAACTTTACACTTACAAACTTTTTAAAAGAACAAAACACATAAATACTGAGACTCAAATGTTTCTGACTCAGACTCAGTGACTCACTTAAGTGCCTCTTACTCAGACTCAACTATCTCTTTCTCAAAATCACGTTTCTCTTACTCATGTTTCTCAGCAAAGTGCCTCTTACGTAGACTCAAGCGTCTCTGACTCAAGCGTCTCTGACTCAAGCGTCTCTGACTCAAGCGTCTCTGACTCAAGCGTCTCTGACTCAAGCGTCTCTGACTCAAGCGTCTCTGACTCAAGCGTCTCTGACTCAAGCGTCTCTGACTCAAGCGTCTCTGACTCAAGCGTCTCTGACTCAAGCGTCTCTGACTCAAGCGTCTCTGACTCAAGCGTCTCTGACTCAAGCGTCTCTGACTCAAGCGTCTCTGACTCAAGCGTCTCTGACTCAAGCGTCTCTGACTCAAGCGTCTCTGACTCAAGCGTCTCTGACTCAAGCGTCTCTGACTCAAGCGTCTCTGACTCAAGCGTCTCTGACTCAAGCGTCTCTGACTCAAGCGTCTCTGACTCAAGCGTCTCTGACTCAAGCGTCTCTGACTCAAGCGTCTCTGACTCAAGCGTCTCTGACTCAAGCGTCTCTGACTCAAGCGTCTCTGACTCAAGCGTCTCTGACTCAAGCGTCTCTGACTCAAGCGTCTCTGACTCAAGCGTCTCTGACTCAAGCGTCTCTGACTCAAGCGTCTCTGACTCAAGCGTCTCTGACTCAAGCGTCTCTGACTCAAGCGTCTCTGACTCAAGCGTCTCTGACTCAAGCGTCTCTGACTCAAGCGTCTCTGACTCAAGCGTCTCTGACTCAAGCGTCTCTGACTCAAGCGTCTCTGACTCAAGCGTCTCTGACTCAAGCGTCTCTGACTCAAGCGTCTCTGACTCAAGCGTCTCTGACTCAAGCGTCTCTGACTCAAGCGTCTCTGACTCAAGCGTCTCTGACTCAAGCGTCTCTGACTCAAGCGTCTCTGACTCAAGCGTCTCTGACTCAAGCGTCTCTGACTCAAGCGTCTCTGACTCAAGCGTCTCTGACTCAAGCGTCTCTGACTCAAGCGTCTCTGACTCAAGCGTCTCTGACTCAAGCGTCTCTGACTCAAGCGTCTCTGACTCAAGCGTCTCTGACTCAAGCGTCTCTGACTCAAGCGTCTCTGACTCAAGCGTCTCTGACTCAAGCGTCTCTGACTCAAGCGTCTCTGACTCAAGCGTCTCTGACTCAAGCGTCTCTGACTCAAGCGTCTCTGACTCAAGCGTCTCTGACTCAAGCGTCTCTGACTCAAGCGTCTCTGACTCAAGCGTCTCTGACTCAAGCGTCTCTGACTCAAGCGTCTCTGACTCAAGCGTCTCTGACTCAAGCGTCTCTGACTCAAGCGTCTCTGACTCAAGCGTCTCTGACTCAAGCGTCTCTGACTCAAGCGTCTCTGACTCAAGCGTCTCTGACTCAAGCGTCTCTGACTCAAGCGTCTCTGACTCAAGCGTCTCTGACTCAAGCGTCTCTGACTCAAGCGTCTCTGACTCAAGCGTCTCTGACTCAAGCGTCTCTGACTCAAGCGTCTCTGACTCAAGCGTCTCTGACTCAAGCGTCTCTGACTCAAGCGTCTCTGACTCAAGCGTCTCTGACTCAAGCGTCTCTGACTCAAGCGTCTCTGACTCAAGCGTCTCTGACTCAAGCGTCTCTGACTCAAGCGTCTCTGACTCAAGCGTCTCTGACTCAAGCGTCTCTGACTCAAGCGTCTCTGACTCAAGCGTCTCTGACTCAAGCGTCTCTGACTCAAGCGTCTCTGACTCAAGCGTCTCTGACTCAAGCGTCTCTGACTCAAGCGTCTCTGACTCAAGCGTCTCTGACTCAAGCGTCTCTGACTCAAGCGTCTCTGACTCAAGCGTCTCTGACTCAAGCGTCTCTGACTCAAGCGTCTCTGACTCAAGCGTCTCTGACTCAAGCGTCTCTGACTCAAGCGTCTCTGACTCAAGCGTCTCTGACTCAAGCGTCTCTGACTCAAGCGTCTCTGACTCAAGCGTCTCTGACTCAAGCGTCTCTGACTCAAGCGTCTCTGACTCAAGCGTCTCTGACTCAAGCGTCTCTGACTCAAGCGTCTCTGACTCAAGCGTCTCTGACTCAAGCGTCTCTGACTCAAGCGTCTCTGACTCAAGCGTCTCTGACTCAAGCGTCTCTGACTCAAGCGTCTCTGACTCAAGCGTCTCTGACTCAAGCGTCTCTGACTCAAGCGTCTCTGACTCAAGCGTCTCTGACTCAAGCGTCTCTGACTCAAGCGTCTCTGACTCAAGCGTCTCTGACTCAAGCGTCTCTGACTCAAGCGTCTCTGACTCAAGCGTCTCTGACTCAAGCGTCTCTGACTCAAGCGTCTCTGACTCAAGCGTCCATCTCTGTTCCTCAGCACGGCTTCTTTTCTTATGTCATCACTGGAGCAGCAAGGTTCGTCGGCGTCCATATTGAAGCAAATCTAGCAAAGAGCGTTGTTTATGTTTGTAGTGTTGCAATGTAGTGGTGTTAAAGACTGATCAAAATACAGGGTTTTTATAGTATCCATGTTCTAAGTTTATTTTCAAGTTTTAAAGTTCAAGTTTATTTTCAAGTTCTAAGTTCAAGTTTGTTTTCAAGTTTTAAGTTCAAGTTTGTTTTCAAGTTTTAAATTTAAACTTAAAACTTATTTCAAGTTGCAACTTTACTATAAAAACCCTCCATTTTCACTTCCCCCAATCACTTGTCTATAAAAACCGGACAAACAGACAAACATTCTCAATTATATAATTAGATATTAAAACAATTAAAAAAATATTAATCTTTTAAAATAAAATTTAAAAGAAATATTATTAAATTTTTTAACAATGGCACTTATTTTATGGAATAGAGAAGAATTTGATAAAATATATAATTGTACAGGAATTAATGTAGATGATATACCAATTGAAAAAAGACAATATCCAATAGCTTCAATTATTTGTATAATACTTGGATTTATATATTATGTATAATTATTTATTTATTTTTAAAAATATAAATAAATATTTTTAAAGCCTTTATATTTACCTTGTATTTATTCTTTTTGGAAAAATAAATCAATTAATCCATGTTATATTCTTTTAATTTATATTTCAATAACGGATATTTGTTTACTTTGGACAATAACTTTTGCTTTTGGAATTATGAGTTTAAATGGTGTTGTATATTGTTCTTCACCTGTTTTTACTTATTTCGTTGGTTGTATCATACCACGTAAGTTTATTATTTTTAATTTCAAATTAACCAGAAAAAGTATATTTATTTATCTTACCAAGTCAAGCATTTTTAAATTAATTTATTTAATTTTTAATTTAAATTAATTTTTTAAGTTTTTTGGGCTGCTGAATGTACTGCTGATTTGGTATTTTTATAAAAAAATAAAATAATTAAAAATAATTATTTTCTAGATTTTGGGATTAAATAGATGTGTTGAAATGGCATTTCCAAATATTTCAAAAATACTTTTTCATGGTTATCGTGTTTATATTTGGATTATTTTTAGTATTTTATATGGAATTTATTGGCTTTTATTTCGTCATCCTTTTATTTTTAATGGAATGACATTTGAAGTTTTATTTGAACCATTAAGTGGATATAAACCTTACAGATCAGAATTTGTTTAGATAATAATAATTATTATTTTTTTTAATTTAAAATTTTAGTTTGAAGAAAGTTTGTTAGAAGTTACAATAAATAACATAATTTTGGCTATAGGATCACCAACAATTTATTTATTATTTATCATTTTTCTTTTCTTTAAAGCTAGAGAATTATCTAATCGTGTAACAAAAGAAGAATTAATGGTTAAATTAAAATATTTAATTTATTTTTTATTTTTTTAAAGGTTTTTATTCAAGTATTTATTATTTCAATGTTAAATACTTTAGCAGGGATTGTCTATTCTTATAATATTCATAATAAAGATCATGGAAATTTACTTTTAATGATAGCACATTTTTCATGGTAATTAATTAATTATTATTTTAATATAAAGGATACACCCAAATTTATTTTTAATTTAATAATTTTCAATTTCTTTTTTTTTTTAGGTTGCATATTATTGGTAAATTAAATTTAATAAATTAAATATTTAAGTTTATTTAAATTAATATAATTAATTATATTTTCAGGTTTTCCTCCAATTATTTATTTAACATTAAATAAAACAGTTAGAACAGATACTATAATTCTTATTAAAAAATTTATTGTTTTCATAAAAATGTTTAAAAATAAAATTATACCTATTAATAATATGCAAAGTATGATTGGTGGATAAATAGAAAAAGAAGAAATTATTTTAATTAGAGTTACACGAGACAGAGAATTTTGGGAAGCAATCAAGAATGAGCTCTAACGGCTCCTTTTATATTGAACTTCATCCCCAACTTTGTATATTCATATATAAATCAAATTTTATAAGAAAATATTAATAAACAAATTTATTTTTAAATAAAAGGAATATTATGTTGTGACATTTCTTTGTTAAAATAATTATTATTATTTTCATTATTATTATTATTTTTATCTAAAATAATTGATGAATTTATTTCTTTTTTAATTTCTTTTATTTTATTATTTTTCTTTTCTTTTGAACTACTTGTATGAGAAGTTGAAGATGTAGAATATAATGAACGATGTAAATAACCATTAGAATAGGTTGATAAAGAAAGTATTGGAGCTAAATCTTCATGTCTTTGATTTATTAAGCTGTTATTTAATATTGGTGTTTTTAATGAAAATCTTTTTAATTCGTCAGCATCTACCCAAGAGGGGAAATCGCCATCTCTTTGAAATAAAGGAATAAGTTCTGGTGGCCATATTCCTTCCTTAAATTTTTTTGAAATAATTTTTAAAAAATTATTAAATTATTTTTCAATTTATTAAAAAGAGGAAAACATATACCAAAAACATATAATTTTGTCCAACTCTACTAAGTTGCCCTTCTTTAACAGCAATAGCATCACCAACCATACGATTCATGTCTACCTTTTCCATTGATTCTGGACTCATTCCAATAGCTTGGCCTACAGCACTAATTAAATCTTTTACTGTTACACTTAAAAAAAAATAAAAATAATATTTTAAGTTTTAAATAAATAAATACCTTTTTGAGCCATAAAAGAAGGTTGTATGAGCAGTACTAGTTGCTTGTTTTCCCAAATAGTAAAGGCTTCGAACATAATTTGAACCAACATCTTTTAGAGAAGAAAATAAAAATATTATTTATATTTATTTTTTTTCCATAAAATTAAATTTTTATATTTTTAAAATTAATACCTAAAGCAATTGTTGACAAAACAAGGCCAATACACATATAAAGAAGAACAATAGGAATTAATGAATTACTTTTGTTTTAAAAATGAAAAATAGTTAATTTATTTTAAAAACTTTTCCGGTATTAAATGTCCATATTCAATAGCAGTAAAACAAAGATATGAATAAAATAGTCCATCAATAAATTGAAAACAACCTTGAAGTAAAGGAAGTAAAATAGCTCCAGCTGCCTTTAAAAAGAAAATTTATTTATTTATTTGAATTTAAAATAAAATAAATTGTAAAATAAATCGGATTAAAGTTACATATACATAACTATTTATCTAATTAAGGATTAAATTTAAAAATTCTTAAACGTCAATTCATAATTTTCGTTATTCTACAAAAAGGTAATATATACTATGTTTTTAATTCAAAAAATGTTCTGATTTAGTGATTAACATATTTGACTTGTATTTAATTATCATAATTATACAAAAGGAATTCTTACTTAATTTTTTACACCAAAAAATCTGAATGATCTTAACCTCTCTTAAACTCTCAAGAATAAATAAATTTAAGATTAATAAATATTTTAGACAAACCAAATAAATAAAAACAATAGCAGCTAAAGTAAAAGGGGATATTTGTTTTGCTTCATATTCATCCTCAAACTCTTCATCTTCATAAAACCAAGGATTTAAAGAAATTGTTTCTTCATCTTCTTCATCCACTGGATTAATAACTTGTTTCCTTTTTTTAAATCCAAATAATTTAATTAAAAATGCACATCTGTTATTTTTAATTATTTTAATTAAAATATTTAAAAATTACTTAAAAAAGCGCCTCAAACAGTCAAAAATTATATTCTTCTGTTTCTTCTGGCAATAATGTTTTCTTATATATCTCTCCATTCTGCGCATAAAAAGACCAAAATTTGTTAGGATTATTACCTTAATACTTTAATTTTAATACTTTTTTATTAAATTATTTATAATTGTCACTTATATTTAATAAATTAATTAGTACATACCAAGGCCAAATTTAAAAAATAATTAAGGCGATTATTAAAATATTTTACTAAAAAAACTAACAGTAAATGGAACACCAAAGAAACCCCAAACAACAGTGAAAAGTTGTGCTTGAATTGTCTCTGGTTCAATTTTACCATAACCTTAATTTTTTATTTTATTTTTATTTTTTAAAAAATATATTTTTTTTTTATTTTCCTCACAAGTGTGAGAATTTTAACACATTTTCTTTTGATTTTTCAAATTTCTCCTTCTTTTAAATTCCCTTCATAAATCATAAATAATATTCAAAAATTCATGACTTATCTCTCAAAATATAAAAATAGAAATAAATGACAGAGAAAAAACCGAAAAAATATTTTTTGACATTTAAAGAGTAAAAGGACTTTAAAAAAAATATTTTTTTTTAAAGTTTTAAAAACAGTTGGTTTTAAAAGAAAAGAAAAAGTTTTTTTAGGGAAAGAACACCCAAAAATCCCTTTTTTATGTTGCTTCAATAAAATAATAAATTGCAATGTAATGGAGAAAAAAATTAAAGAAAATGATGGCTCTTGTCATCTGCTTGAACAGAAGGCGTTTTTAGAAAAATATTTGAGAGAATATTTGAAAATTTTAAAGAAACGTGATCTTCAAAAATTAAAGAGAGTTAACAAAAAATCGATTTTAGATTTTATATAAATTTTAATTGAGTGATATTATTTGTTGCATATCATATAAATAAGAGAGAAGTAAAATTAATAATAAATTTATTTATATTTTATAGCTTTTCTTAATATATATAAAAATATTTATTTTATCACTATTGTGTTTATATAACATTTTTAAATTATTAAAATTTTTTATTATATTTTTCAAGTTATTTTAGTAATATTTTACGAGTCTAATTGTAAATTTTTATAATTTACAATTTAAAATTAATACATTAATCTCAAAATTAAAAGTAATCCCTTAATGTGTGCATTTTTACTTAATAATTACTAATTTTGGATTTTTTTAACACTAATTCTCTAATATATTATTAGGTAAATTAAATTATTCATGTCAAGATTTGCTCCTCTCAATTTTAAAAATTAAAAAATTAATTATCCCATTTAATATTTTTAATTTAATTTAGGAATATAACAAAAAATAAATTTTTATTGTTTATATTAATTATTATTTGCCTTTTAATTTTTGTTAACAATTTGATCTCTTCAATTCCATTCTTTTCCCCTAAATGCCATTAATATTCAGTAAACGCGCACAACCACAAACACCCCAATCCACATCATCAGGTTTTAGGCATGGTCCTCCAAGTACAACATCTTTTGGTTCTGGACATTCTCAACAACAGTCACCAAGAGCTAGGTTAACTTTTTAAATTATATTTTTAATTTTAAATATTTAATTTTTCAGACATAATCTCAGACCAAATGCCTCAGGCAGTTCAATAGGAGTAATAAGACGACTTTCAGTCGCTCAAACCGGACTTCGCCGTAGAGCAAGTCAAAGAGCCAGAAAATCAATTCAAAGGTTGAGAGGGCGAGGGGATACTGTTCGACGTTTTTTAAGGGTGAGAAATGAAAATTTAAATTAAAAAAAAATTAATAAAGGACCCAAAATTAATTGGCCAAATTGCAAAAGACATTTATCAAAAATGGCACATAAAGCACTTGATACCCTTAGTTTTTGTAATGTTTTATATGCTACTTGGAGCATTCCTTTTTCTTTGGTTAGAAGAATCTGCCGAAAAAGAACGTATTGCAAAAAGGTTTAGGAAAAAAATAAATAAATCTAACGTTAAAAAATTTGATAGAAATTTGGAATATGAAAGAGAAAGACGTCTTTTTAGTAAAAGAATGGAAGAAATATTGTTGGATAGAAGTTTTGGTGGAGATATAATTAAAAGAAGAGAAAAAGTTGAAGAAGCTGTTGATCATTTAAGAATAACACTTTCAAAGGATCCATTGCCTAAATTACCTGAATGGTCTTTTACTAATTCAATGTTGGTATTTTTTGAAAATTAGTAGTAATGGATTAATATGTAGAATTAAAGCTAAAAAAATTAATTTTAGATAATATTTTTAGGTATTTTGCTGGTACAATATTCACAACAATAGGATATGGTGACATTGCTTGTGAGACTTTTTATGGTCGTTTAGCAACAGTGATATATGCTATTTTTGGTTAAAAAATAATTTTTTAAATTTAAAAAATTGATTAGAACCAAAAAACCCTAATAAAATTGGAGAATAATTTTTTAATAAAAATAAGAATGAATAACAAATGATTAAGCAATATTAAAATAAAATAAAATTTTATTTATAATTTAGTTTAAAATAGACCCATTTAAATTAATAAATTAAATTTGAAAATTTTATAATAAAAATTAAAAAAAAATCATTTTTAGGCATTCCATTAATGTTAATTACATTAAATGAACTTGGAAAATACCTTTATAAATCAATTAATGAATTCTTTGCAATGTTTAATAAAATATGGACAACTTTGCGCAAACGTTTAGGATTAAATAATAATAAAGGAAAAAATGATGCAATTAATGATATAGAAAAAGGTTTAAAGCCAAAAGATAGCAGACAAACAATACAACTTAAAACAAGTAATGAAGAACAGGGAAAAGCAGTCAGTTTTCATCTGTAAGTAAATTTAACCAAGTAAAAAATCAGAAATAAATTAAAAATCAGAATAGAATAAATCAGAAAAATAAAACCAGAAATAAAATCAGAACATAACGAAATCAGAAATAAAATCAGAATTAAAAATTATAACATAAAGCAGTAGACCAAAAATCAGAACAATCAGAATCAAATATTACAAGAAATCAGAACAGAAAAATTAAAATAAAAAATAAGAATAAAAATCAGAAATAAAACTATAATTATTATTAATTTATTCTTTTATTATCAGAAATGCTCAAGGTGAAGAAGAAAAATCTATGACAGACGATATTTCTTTAAAAATGGAAGTAAATGAAAGTGATAAAGATTGTGATGATTCTGGGCAAAAATTTTCTCTTCCAACATTAAAAGAAGAAAATACTCTAAGTGATGATGAATTAAAAGATGAAAGTGTCATTGAAGATAATGATGGAGGTGCTAGTGTTAATTGGGAAGACGATGAAGAAGAAGAAGAAGAAGAAGAGGAAACACCTGAAACTGAAGCACCAAGAATGCCTGTAATTGTAGCAGTTAGTTGCACTTTTGCTTGGATTTTTCTTTGTGCTGCACTTTTTTGTATATGGGAGGTTAATAAAAATAAATTTGAATAATGATTACCTATTCACTTAAATATTTACTTTTTAATATAAAATTGCAAAAAAATTAAAAAATAATCCGATATTCTTCCAAAAAAATATTAAAAAATAAATTTTAATTAAAAATAAAAATATTTTATTTAGCTTCAATGGACATATGGAGATTCCCTTTATTTTATGTTCATTTCTCTCCTTACTGTTGGTCTAGGTGATGTTAATGTTCAAAGAAGAGATTTGGTAATATATTATTTTAATAATATTAATTTATTTTAAAATAATTTTAATTTAAGATGGTTCTTTGTTTTATTTTTGTCATTATTGGTCTATCACTTGTATCAATGTGTATAAATGTTATTCAAAACTCATTAGAAGATCTTTATCGAAAATTATTATTAAAAATCTTATCAGATTATCAAGCAGCATTAACAAAAGATGGAAGTCATAAAAATGCCTCAATGGGTGTTATTAAAGCTTTAAGTTTAAATAAAACAGCAAAATACTTAATGCCAATGCTTAGTGATACAACTAAACGTTCTGTTATGCAAAAAGTTCAAGAAGAGGCAAGAGAAACTGGAATGGAAATTCCACCAATATTTGAACATTTTGAAGAGATTAATCATATAATAAACAAAAAGGTAAATAAAAAAGAAGATAAATTAATTAAATAAAATTTAAGGAATTAGCAAATGATGAAGAAATACAATCTACAATAATTGATCAAATATTAAAACCAACATTACAAAGTGCACATTCCAGTCTTTTATGTGGTAGATCAGCCAGTTTTACTTCACGTGATAGAAATACACAAACAGAAATTAAAAGAAGGTAAAAAAGAGTTTTTTAAACAAATTGGTAGAAGATATATTTAGTAAGTCTCAACATTAAATATTGCATTTTTCCTTAATTTTAGGTGGATTTTTTTGAATTACATAATTAATATTGAGGTGTATTAATTGTTTTTTTAATTTTTTGAAAATATTCTGTTCCTTTACATGAGGCTATTTCTCTCATTTATTCTAATAATTGGATATATCCAAAAATAATTAATATATCATTTCAGGGAAAACAAAAATGACCAAACAATACGTATTGAACTAGAGGATATGTCTTGCCAAACAGAAATATCAATTAAATTTGACAGAATAGGAATTGAAAAAGAGCAACAAACAGATAGATGTGGGTCATCAGATGAAGGAATACAAACTTGTTATATTGAACAAAGAGATGCAGAATCAATGACAACGCCTAGCACAAGCATGGTGAGAATAATTTAATAAAATTTAGAATATACTATTCCCTTTAATTGAATAAATAAAAATATTTATTTAATTTTCCTTTTATATTAAGAGTGTTGATATTCAAACAGATAGTGTTTTATGTGTAGATGAAGATGTTCAAACATTTGAATTGCTTGAATTTAATGATCAAGAGATTCAAACAGATGAAAAACCAACAAAAAATCAGAGAATACAAACACCTCTTCCTGTCTTAGTTGATGCTGAGGCACAAAGTGAAGAAGTTGGTTATTAATAAAATAAATTTAAATTAAAAAAAAAAAATATTACCAAATTGTAATTAAAAATAAACCATTCTTAAATTAATTCAATTTTTTTTAAATTTTACTAAGTTTATTCTTTGATTATAAAAAAGAGCTTTAAAATAAATATTAAAAAAGAAGAAAGAATATTTTAGATAAATAAAGACTTGGAAAAAATTCATGGTTCACGACTTCGTGAGGCTAGAAGAAGATTACGTCAAGCATTTCATCGATCAAAAGCTAGAGGAATTGAAGACCCTACAATGTTGGGATGGCAAGAATTTGATGATGTTAGCAAATTAAAAAAAAGAAAGAAAATTATTTATTTATTTTTTAGGATAATTTATCAGATGAAGATTCTTTAGATTGGGACCCAATTGATGGAATGCATGCAGAAAAACAGGTAAAATAAATAAATGTTTATAAAAATAAAAAAAATTGTTTTAGAAGCCTGTCAGTCAATTAAAAAAGATTTTTGATGAAAGCGAAGCTGGTACTTCAACAAATTCAAGACAAGGTTCTTTAATGAAAAGAGATAGTCAACAGGGTTCTTTAATAAAGAGAGACAGTCAGCAACAATAAAAACGAGGTGATAAAATAATTTTTGTTTAATTTTTTATTTTTTTTTGTAAATTAATTTTAAATATTTTATTTTATATTTCCCAATAATTAATCTATTTATATATAAAATTTATTATTTTTTTTTATTTTTGGAAAATCTCCTGAGATAAGAGAGAGCTTAATAAATTAGGTATATTTAATTTTTATTTTTATATTTATATTTATTTAACATTTATCTAAAATATTTATTTTTGGCCTACCCAATGTTGTTAAAATACCAAATCCATAAAGAAAAGCATTCCGGAAATTCCAACTTTGCTTTCTTCTGTCCTCTACTTGGTCAAAAATACCAATTAAACAATCTTCTGTAATCTTTTTACTTTTCAACATTTTTGTGTGGTTACTTAAATTGAAAAACGAAATAAAAATTATTATTTTATTAATATTTTAAGTCCCACTTAATAATTATTATATATTTAATGAAAAAAAGATTACGATAGAAAATTTATTAAAATTATTAATTATAAATAAATATTTTAATTAAATTTATTTTTTAATTTTTAATTTTAAATATTAAATTTTTTCACACCTTTGTAATAAAAAATCAATACAATCAAATTTCCTTTCAATCAATTTGTCCCATTCCTCAAGAGATTTATCACGTTCAAAATAAAGAAATGCAACACCTCCAAAAAGTGAATAAAGAAATAAAAGAATAAAACAGCTGATATTTGCTAATAATTTTTTTAAAATTGTTGAATTATTCATTTTTTAGAAAAAATGAAATTTAAGAAGAAAATATATCTAAAAAATGTTTTAGTTAAATTTAGAAATTTTTGAAGCTTTTAAAAAGAGAAAATAAAAATCTTAATGCAATTGTTCTCTACTAAATCCTTTGGGAGAATTAGCAAAAAGAAGAAAAGAAGAAATAGTTAAAAAGGGCTCTTTTCATTTTTGCTACCAAAAAAGAAAAAAGAGCTGTTGATAAGTCACGAAATATGAAAATTGGATAAACAAAAAAATTTTCAAAATTTAATAAAAAATAATTTAATTAATTTAAAATATTTTTCTAATAAAAAGAGATATTATAATAAAGATAATATAATTTTTTTAAAAGTTATAAGGAAATTAATAAAATTATTGACATTAAAGTCATGGCAAAAAAATTATCAAAAAACTTGTGTTCCAAGTACAAAAAAACTGACAATGAGAACCTGAATTCTCACAGTTTCCGGTTATTATTTTATTTTTTAAAATTTTAGACAAACCATCTAACCTTCTTCAATTATTATTTATTTTTATTTATTTGATAAAATTTTTAGTTAATTTAGTTTAATCCCTTTTTTAATCGTTTAATTGGAAAACATTAAAAATAATTTTAAATAATTTTATACTAATGCATTTTTAAATCTAATATTTTTTAAATAGATGCTTAAGGTTGATTTTTTATTTATTATAATTCTCTTAATAAATATATAGAAGGATTAAATAAATGCCAAACTAGTTAATTTACCATAAGATTGTTCAAAATGAGAAAAATTATTTTTAAAGCTTAAAAGTTTTATTAGCTACCATAATATTTTTTTATTAAAAATTTTAAAATTAAAAAGAGATATAATATTTATGTTCCTGTGACTGAATAATTTTTTTACTATTTTTATTATTTTTTAAAAATTTAGGGAAATGATTTTATTATTTTTTATTTTATTTTTCTTAATTATTATCTCATTAATTCCTTTAACTTTTGGAAATATTGTTAAAATAGCTCATCTACAACCAAATAATCCAGCAATTGTACATGAACCACAAGTTTTAAAAATGTGTTCAAATAATTTAAAAGAAAGGAAAATATTGCCAGATGTTATCAGTTTTGAGTAAAAAAATTAAAAATAAATTTATTTATGTAATTTATATTTTTGTTTATTAATTAAAGTGTTTTTACAATGGAATCATGTAATCGTTACAGTGGAGTTGAACATGCCGCATATCTCCATTATGTGAGAAATGCTAGTGTTTATTTTGGTCCAGGATGTAATAATGGTTTGTTTGTTAATTTTTAATAAAATTGTATTTATATGTAGAATATTGTCAAATATTTACTTAAATTAACCAAAAATCTTTGATAAATTTTCAAGTGCCGATCTTGAATTAATTTTAATTTTTAAATAATAAAAAATATATTTTTCTGAATATTATCACAGGTCTTAAATTAACCTTTAATTTTAATTTTAAAATTAATTATTCCCTATGATTAATTAAATAAAATGTTGATTGTATTATTCAAAGAAAAATAAATCTTTTTATTTTATTTTTAAATTTTAATTATTTAATTAAAATAAACAGAAATGCTTGTAATTGGAAGACTTGTTTCTCGCTGGAATGGTTAATTATTCTTTAAAATTAAAATTATTAAAATAAATATTTAATTAGTTCCAATTGTTGCTCATATGTCTGGAGATGATGCTCTCTCTGATAGAAGCGGTCTTTTTTATTTTTAAATATTTATTTAAATTTATTTTTTAAATTTTTTAGTTTTTGATACTTTGGGTTCTGTAGCATTAACCTCTGCAACAGAAATGGCACGTGCCACATTAACTTTTCTTCAACTTTATGGATGGAAACAAGTAATAATTAATTATTTTATTATAATTAATTTAATTAAATTTAAAAAAAGGTTGGCTTAGTACGTGCAAGTGTTAACTTTGATCGTTTATCTCTACATTCACTCAAAAATTATTTAAAAGATGCCCAAATTGAAATTAATATAGAAATTGAATTAGACCCTTATATGACTCCAGATGAGATAATCGCTACTGGAAGACTTAAATTACTTAAAAATAGAGCAAGAAGTAAAAAAAGAAGAGAATTTTATTTTAAAAATATTTTAAAAATTTAAATAAATTTTATTTTTTAAGTAATTATTGTGGAAATGGGATTAGATCTTCATACAAACCGTGCATTTATGGTTGCTGTACATCGTACTCAACTTAAAACTAATGGTTTATATTTATTTTTATTATTTTTAAATATCTGATTAATTAATATATTTATTAGTATTTTTGATATTTTTTAATTTTATTAGTCAAATTTTGTAGTGAAGCACAAATTGTTAAAATAATTACCCTTAAGATTTTTTTAATTTGATCTCTTTATTATTTTAATTTAAATATATTTTTATTTAGAATATGTTTATATAATCCCTTGGCTAGCTCATGTAAGGAATTTTATTAATTTTAATTTTATTTATTTTTTCTCCTCTAAAGATGCATGACCATTATCCTTGGGAATCAAGTAATATAGACAAACTTGAAACAAAAATGGCTTTTGATGATACAATTGTTATTACTGTAATAATAAAATTTTTAATTAATTTTTAAAAATAAATTTAAAGGCTCATGGCTACGATAAAAAATTTATTGAAGATTTTGAGTTACGTTTTTCTAAGGTCACTGGAGTTATTAGTAGTCATGTAAGTTTTTAAAATATATTTAAATTTTTATTTATTTTTTTAGTATGCTACTCTTTCTTATATGTCACTTTATGATGCTTTATATTTAGTAAGTCAAAATAAATTTATTAAAATATTTTTTTATTTTTTAAATTAAAAATAACAACGAAATTTAAAAAATAATAATTAAAAAAAAAATTCTAGAATATTATTTTTAATTTTTAAAATAAATTTATATCCGTCCCCCTAATTCAGCTCATGCGAAAATATATTATTTAATTAAAAAAGTAAAAGTTTGACCACTTAAGAGTTTTTAGGAATTAATAAAACGAGTGATTTATAATTATTTTGTGGAGTGGTGTTTTTTAAAAAATCTTTTATTTATTTTTAATTTTTTTTTAAATTTATAAAATTATTTTAGTATGGTTTGGCTCTTCGAGATGCTTATGATGAAACAAAAAATGACAGTATTTATGTTGATGGTTCATTTATTTGGAAAAAAATGACTGCACGTCAATTTCTTGGTTTCTCTTTATTTTTAAATTATTTATAATTAATTATAAAAAAAGGTTCAACTGGCCAAGTTTTAATGAACAATAAAGCTGTTAGAGTGCCAAGTTATGCTACTTATTTAACTAAAAATGGGTCAATGCGTATTGTTGTTGAATTAGAGGCAAGATTAGGTGATAAATTAAAATGTGCTGTATCTGACAATGATTGCTCTGAACATGTAAATTATTTTTGGGGATTTAATATATTTTTTAATATATTTTAAAAGGTAGCTCATGAGGTTAACAGCAATTTTTGGTATAGCTATGATGGTCATTTACCTCCTGAAATGCCAAAATGTGGTTTTGATGGAAGTATTTGTGATTATACAGTACTTTATGTTATAATTGGAATTGCTTTGTTCTTTCTTGGTAAAATTTAAAAAAATAAATAAAATATATATAATTAATTATTTAATTAATTTTAATAATTTAAGGGTAATAAATGTTTAAAAAGTAGAATATCCTTTTAAATCAATTTAATTATTATTCCTTCATTTAATAATTTAAATAAAGTTTTTCTCTCATTATGAATGTCTAAGGGTTATTCTTCTTCTCTTCCTCAATGAAAATAAAATTTATTTATTTTTTAAAGTTCTCCCTCATTAATAAGAACCTTCATTCAATAATTTTTCCTTTTTAGAGTTTATTAAAAAATAAATATTTAATTTAAAATTTAATATAATTAATTTTAAAAATTAAATATTTTAATATATTTTTTAGTAACTATTCCAATTGGGTATTTTCTTTATATCAAAGAGTAAGGAAGAAATTAATTTTTAAATTTTAATTTAATTTATTTTTTTTAGAAAAGAAAGAATGCTTTATGATATGACTTGGAGAATTCCAAGAGAACAAATTCGTCTTTTAGAAGCTCGTTCTAGAACTAACGTTTTGTTTTTATTTTTTAAAAATTAATTATAATTAATTAATTTTTAGAAAAGTGGAGGTTCAAAATCTTTTACTAGTGATTCTTTTACTGGAAGTGTTGAAACTGAAATGGCAAATAGTCGACTTAGTGCAAAACAGGCAAATGCTAATGGAGTTCGTTGTGCTTATAAAAGATTTAAACAAACAAGAAATATTAGTTTTAATAAAGAAGAATTGGCACGTTTAAAAGAGGTGAGTGTTTAATTTATTTATTTTATTAAATTAATTATCTTAAAAATTTATAAAAATATTTTTTGGTACTTTAGGTGTTGTTACACCCTCATTTTAATCTTTAAGAAATTTTTAACGAATTAAAAGAATTAAAAAATTAATTTATTTTTTTTTTAATTTAAGCTAAAAATGATAGAATTTGAAAATTTAAATAAATTTTATGGTATTTCTTTTAATCAACAAAATGAATTAATTATTTTATGGATTCTTTGTCAAAGAGGAAGTTTAGAGGTAAATAAAAAATAAATAATATTTATTTATTTAATTAAATTAAAAGGATATGTTATTTAATGAAGAATTAAAAATTAGTCGTAATTTTCAAGTTTCTTTTGCCAAAGATGTAATTAAGGTAAATAAATAAAGAAATATTTATTTTTTTTAATTTAATTAGGATTTATATTTCTAAAAAAAAATATTTTTTTTTCGAATAATTTTTTATTTAAAAAAAATAAAATATTCATAAATTGTTACGTGCATTATATTAAAGCATAATAAACACAAAATTTCGACCCATTCAAAATTAAATATATATATTTAATTTAATAACTCTCAAATATTTTTTTAATTATCTCTTTTTTAAATATCTAAATTAAAATTAAAAAGGGTCTATTTTTTATTCACACATCAACATTAAAATATCATGGTTTTCTTTGTTTACAAAATTGTCTTGTTGATTCTAACTGGAATGTTAAATTAACTAATTTTGTTACTGAACAAATAATTGGAGAAAAACTTAGACATAATGAATTAAAATATATGACAGAATCTATAATTAAAGCACAGAAAAAACAAATAAATAAAAAAGATTTAAAAGTTGATGAACGTGAAGAAAAAGAACGTTTAAAGAGGCGAAAGGATATTGAAAATGAAAAAAAAGATAAGGTATTTCTGCATTTTAGAAAAATAAAAAAAATATAATTTTTGATTTTTTAGGAACGTGAAAGACGCAAAAAAGACAAGGATCGTGATCGGAGTGGTGGAGATCAAGTAATTTTTTTTTTAAATTTAAATCTAACAATTAATCTACCTTTTTTATTTTATAATATTTAATTGATTTATAGAGCAAATAATTAATAATTAATTAAAAAAATAAATAAAGGATAAAATATTTTTATAGAAAGTTGCAATGTAGAGAAATATAACCTACTCTAGGTTCTCTGCCTTTGACCTAACTTACCTAGTTATTTTATCATAACTTTTTTTAAAATTTATATAAAAATATAAAGTAAAATTTAAAAAATAAATAATAAAATTAAATATTTTTTAAAAATTTAAATTTTTTAAAATCGGCCAATTTTTGTTTCTTATTTATTTAACTCTTTTATATACTTATAAATTAAATAATGAACCCCTCAAATTCCAAAATATTTATAAACTTTAATTTTCAAATATATTTAATTTTGTTATTTATTTTTTAAATTTTAGTTCGTATTTTTATATAAATTTAAAAAAACAAAGGCAGAGAGCCTAGAGTAGGTTATCTTTCTCTGCATTGAACAACTTTATTTACAAATATTTTTTGATCTTCTTTTTTTTTCTTTTTAAAAATATTTATTAATACTTTGATTTTATTAACTCAATTAATATTTTTAAATTAAAAAATTGTTGATTAATTGATAGACCATTATATAAAAAAATTTCGAAAAAAAATTAACTTTTTATCATTTAAATAAAATATATCTCCCTTAATTTTATTTTTCTAAAAATATATAATTTTAAGGATAGCACTGAGGATAGTCGAACAATCTCTGATGAAGAATTGGAACAATCTAAAAAAATTTATGAAAAATCACATTTAAAAAGTTTAATAATTATTATTTAAATTAATTAAATAATAATATATTAAATTAATTAAATAATAATATATTAAATTATTTAAATTAATTAAATATTAAATTAGAATATATTCAACAAGCACCTGAAATAATTCGTGAATTTATTTCTTCAAAGCATTTACCTCAAGGTTCTCCCGCTGCAGATATGTATAGCCTTGGAATGGTTCTTTATCAAGTTTTATTTAAATTAGAACCTTTTTATGAGAGAAATATGCAACCTAAAAGTTGGAAAATTATTTATTTTTAATATTAATTTTTAATTTTTAGAAATTATGGAAAGAATATCTTTATCAAGTGAAAATGATCAAATTATTCGTCCAACATTTCCAAATCAACGAAATATAAACAATGAAGAGGGTTATAATTTACAATTACTTTCGGTAATTAAATTAGTGTAGTAGAGGATTGTTGGGAGAGAAAAAAGGAATTTTTTAATTATATTAGAGTAAAAAGAATTCATTAATTTTTGTTAAAATAATTTGGATGGTTTGGCTAACCTTTTATTATCCTTTTAATGTTTTTTTGAATTCTTTATAATATATATTAGTAGAAGGTTATGCCTATTTAATAATCTTTTTTTTTCAACCCTTCCTCTAACAATTCAGGTAATTCCCGGTTTAATATGAGTAGTAGACCATTCTCTATAATAGGAGAGTTTCATTTTTTATTAAAAATAATAATGTCGTTTTAAATTAAAAGAGAGAAAATCTAGAGGTTTAAGTTCCATTAATTCATTTAATTTTTTCTTTAAAAACTTTTATTTTTAAACTAGAATAATTATTTTAATTTTTTATAACTAAATATTTATACCTAATTGACTTTCTTTATATTTTTATTAAAAAAATTTATTTATTTTATAAAAAAGGCAATAGAAGCATGTTGGTTAGAATTACCAGAAATGCGTCCAAATATAAAAAGAATGAAAACAATGGTTAATTCAAATTTAAAATCAACGGGAAGTGGTTCTTTAGTTGATCAAATGATGAAAATGATGGAAGAATATACAACAAATTTAGAACAATTAGTTAAAGAAAGAACTCAACAGTTAGAAGAAGCACAACAACAAGCTGATCGTTTACTTAAAAATATGTTGCCAACGTTGGAATTTTTTTAAATATAATTAATTTATAATATTTTTATTAATATTTAAAAAGATTTTAAATAATTAAAAAATTGTTAAATTCAAAAAAAATTTTCTACATATTTAAATAAATCTAATGTGTATCAGGGATCGAAACGACCCTTTTCCCTAAAATCGTGATTTGAAATTTTTCAGAAATTTCTGATTATAGAGAAAATTGGGAAAATTACTTATTAACTATCATTTTTATTTTAAAATTAAATTTTAATTTAATTTTATTTATTTTTAATTTAAATAGATTAATTGCTGAAGACTTAAAGGCCGGGAGACCAGTTCTTCCACAATATTATTCAAATACAACAGTATTATTTTCTGATATTAGAGGATTTACTCGTATTGCAAGCACTTCTACTCCAATACAAGTTGTTAGTTTTTTAAATGATTTATTTTCTGGTTTTGATGCTATTATTGCTAAACATGATGCTTATAAAGTTGAAACGGTTTTTTATTTTTAATTTTTTTTAATTAATTAAATTGTTTGTTTAAAAGATTGGAGATGCTTATATGATTGTTTCTGGTGTTCCTCGAGAAAATGGTAATGCACATGTTCAACATATTGCAGATATTGGGTTAAAAATGCGATCGGTTTTATTTTTTTTAAATAAATAATTAAATTAATTATTTAAAGTTTGTTTCAAATTTTAAATTGGCACATAAACCAGACGAAATAATGATGGTTAATTAATTAATAAAAATATTTTTATTTAATAAATTAATTAAATATATTTAATAGGTCAGAATTGGATTTCATAGTGGACCTGTTGCTGCTGGCGTTGTTTGTTTTTTTATTAATAATTGAATTGAAAATAAATATTTTTTTTTAAATTTAATTTTAAATAAAACAAAAGCTTTATATTTATTCCTAAACTATTATATTAATTTTTAAAAAATAATTAATAAAATAATTTTATTTAAAAAGGTTGGATTAGCTGCCCCTCGTTATTGTCTTTTTGGTGATACAGTAAATTTAGCTTCTCGAATGGTTTTATATTTTTTTTAAATTTATTTTTAAATTATTTATACTAAAAGGAGTCTAGTGGTGTTGCTAATAAAATTCAAGTAAATTTAAAAAAATTAAATTAATTAATTAATTATAATTTAAATTAATTTATTAGATTAGTGAAAATTCATTTAATTTACTAAAATGTTTTTATCATCAATTTGTTGTTATTGAAAGAGGAAAAGTTGAAATAAAGGTTTTTATTTATTTTTAATTTTTAAAAATATTTTTTTAGGGAAAAGGTGAAATTACAACTTATTTTTTAGAAAGTAAAGAACTCAACAATTATGGACGAAAATTTTGAAAAATTTAATTTTAAGGAAAAATAAAAAAATTTTCTAGTCTTTTATATTTGTTTTGAATATTCGAATTTTGTATAACAAAATTTAAAAAAAAAAAAGAATTTTTTGGATAATTTTTTAAATAATTTTCCAATTTTTATAAATTAAAATAAAATTAAATTCCCAACTTTTTAATTTTATAAAATAATTAAATAAATTTTAAAAATATTAAAAATTAAAATATATTTAAAAATAGGTTGATTATGTATTCAAGGTTCAGCGGGATTGGGATCCCGTTCATATCGGGCGGTATTTCCAGACTTTTCTGAATCTAGAGATCCCAATATTTTTTTAAATAATAATTCCAGCATGAGATTGGTATTAAAATTAACAACTCCCGTTCCACGATTTTTTCCCAGCGGAATCCCAATCCCGCCGAACACTAATTTATATTAATTAATTTATTTTTTAAATAGGTAATATATTTTTATTTTCTTCATTTGACCATCTTATAAATTTATATGGTACTACGGCGGACTCGTTTTTTATTTTCCAAAGACTTGTCATCAATTTTATTTAAACTTTTAGCCTTTCCTTTGTAAGCCCTTTAAAAATTAAAATATTTAAAAAATTTTTAAAATATATATTTTTTTAAAATAAAAATTTCTTCAATTGGTAATATTGTTTGAATATAATATTTAATTTTTTATTTAAAAATAATTTGAGAAATTTTTTAAAATAATTTTTTAATATTTTCTCTTGGCTCTACCTTAGGATATGCGTCCTTTCAAAGTATATGCGTCCCTAAAACAATATTTGAGTCTGTATAATAGATAGAGGGAGTTCTAATAGAGAGGAAGGGTTCTAATAAATGAAGAGGAGCTTGAGAAGGTTCTGATAGAGTGGTGTGTGCTTTATTAGAGGTAGAAAGGCCTCATATACAAATCTGTCAATTAAAATTTCTGATAAAGTTCGCCTTATGAAAGCCCTAGACTCAAATGAAAGGTGTGTATTTGCCTAATTTTTATTGATGGGACGCATAAACTAATTTTGGGACGCATATACTTTCATGGGACGCATGTCCTAAGGTAGAGCCTTTCTCTTCTCTTTGCATTAAATAATTCCCCAATAAATTCATAAAAATTTCAAAAATTAAAAAAATTACCTTTTTTTGAAAAATTCAATTATAATTTCAGTTTTCTTTTTTTCCTCTTTATCTTTTTCTTCTTTCAAAAATTCTTCATAACTTTTAACAAATTTTCCCCACTTTTCTTCTTCTTCTTCTTCAATAATTTTTTTATTTCTTATTTTTTCAATTTTCCCTCCAGTCTGATTTTTTACTGTTGTCAATATTAATTTATTTTTATTTTCTAAATTATTTAAAATATTTTTTAAAAATAAATTAAATTTTATATATGAAATTATAATTTTCAATTTTTGGAAATCTTGGAAATTTTTGAACAAATATAAATTTAATAAAAATAATAATAATTATTAATATTTATTAATTTAATTAATTTTTAACCATTTAATCCTTTACATACTTTTTTTTTTATTTTTTAAATTTAATTTTTTACCATTATCCTTGTTCAAATTATTATTAAATTTCTCTTCTTTTAAATTTTCAATTTTATTATTATTATTAATATTTTTTCCTTTATTAAGTTCAATTTCAATTGAATTATCATCAGATTCATCTTCACTATTTGTATAATTAAGTGTAGATGAACGAGTTGTCCATTCATTAAGCTAAAAAAATATTTTATTTTTTAGTAAAAAAATATTTTATTTTTTATTAAAAAAATATTTTAAATTTAAAATCTTCTTCTTTTTACTAAAAATTGATTTTTTAAAAATTATATATTAATACTATACACATTTTTTAATGCTAAAAATAATAATATAATTTAGTTTTTTTTAAATTCCAAACAAAAGAAAATTGACCAAGATTAGTTAGAGATTTTGATATTTATTTTTGTAAATAAGATTTAGATAAAAGTTTTTTTACGCAGATTTTGTTTTTTATTTGAAGAAATATTTTTAAATTTATTTAAAAATATTTCTTTAAATTATATTAAAAATTTTACAAACTTTTTTTGAAATATTTTCCGTTTCTTTAACAGTTTGCTTCCCTTTTTGAATAATAATTCCTCCTTCATCTTTATTTAAATGTTCTCCTCCCTTTTTTCGTTGTCGTGAAAAAGCCCCAAAATTACCATTATTATTTATTTTAATAAAAGAATTTTTTTCTTGATTATTATTATTATTATTTATTGTTGTAGAATTGTTCTCTCCAATAGGAGTGTTTGATCTTGTTGAAGAACTTCCCAAATATTTATTATTATTTTTTGAAGAATTGTTTGGAGAAAAGCCAGTCCTTCCCTGTCTATTTTTAAAGCTATAAGGGCGATAATTATAAAATGGTGGTGTTGATTCATAACGATTATTATAATTAGAATAATTATTAGAATTATAATTATTAGAAGATTTTGGTGGTGATTGATAAGATGATTTAATTATTGTTGTTGTTGTATCAGTTATTATTGTTGAAGAATCATCACAACATAATCCTCTTCTTATATTTTCTTCTCTGATATTATTATTATTATGCTGATGAAATTGGCCAAATAAATGACGAATTGCTGGTACATAACTAAATTTGAATTAAAATTATGACGATATCAAAAAACCACAAAAATAACAAAATGACAAAATTAAAAATAAATTTCTAAAATATTCAAAATTTCTAAATATCATTGAAAATAACAAAAAAATGTATTTAAAAACTGTGTTTTAGTTTAAAAAATTAAGTGGGAATCAATATATAAAATTAAATTTATAATTTAACCCAATCTATGTCTTATTTATCTCAATAAATAAAAAAAATTATTATTATTTTCTCAATATTCCTCTACTTATCCTTTTTAAATATTAAAATATTTTATTAAACCATTTATTATTAATTGGTGATAATTTAATTCCATTTATATCTTCTAATGATTGGTTATTATTATTACTACAACCACCATTAATTAATTTATCTTCACATAAATGATGATATTCTCCTTCAGGCATTTTTGTTGTTGTTGTTGTTGAATTATTATTATTATTATTATTATTATTAACAAAACCTAAAGCTTTAACAATTCCATCAAACTTTGCTTCCATTGAATTTAATTTTAAATTTAATTGTCTTTGCATTGATTCAAAACGATTAATTAATTGTTGTTCTGATTTCTTTTTTTAAATATAATTATTTTTTAGGCAGGCCGACATTTCCGGACCGACACTTCCGGACCAAAGCTTCTGGACTCAAACTTCTGGTCCAAAACTTGGATATATATTTAGTACCATGCTACAAAGTTGTTGAATAAATTATTATACCAATTGGTCCTTTAAAGAGGGAAATAAACTAATTTCTTTGTAAGCTTTTGTGGGCGTCCGGAAATGTCGGTCCGGAAGTGTCGCTCTACCATTTTTTAAATATTAAAATACATTTATTTAAATAATAATTATTTAATTAAAATTAATTTAAAAAATAAATAAATAAAATTACTTTCCATAATTCGGATAAAACTGAGTTCAAATCAATCGTATTTTCAGCCACTTTATTAAAATATAAAAATTAATTTATTTAAATTAAAAAAACCCTTTTCATTTTCCAAATTTTGTTCAGTCATTTTATTTAAAATTAATTAAAATAAAAAAGAATTTTTATTTATTTAAAAAAAATATTTAAAATAGGTAGTAATTCTTAAAAAATTAAATTATTTTGATGGTGAAAAAATAAATTTATTTATCTATTTTTTGCCTTGCAAAATGTTTTTTTTTTATTTGAGAGGATAAAGTAATTAAAAAAATGTTTTGTTTTGCGCTTGTAAAAAATATAAATTTATTTGAATTTAAATTTTTTATTTGAAAGTTTATTTGCCTTTGGAGAATATTTAAATAATATTCAAATAATATTATTTAATTTTTATTAGAACTTTTAAATATATTTTAATAATTATTATTTAAAAAAACTATTTTTCATTAATTAAATTAATAAATTAATTAAATGATTAATTTATATGTATATATTAATTAAATTAATTTTAATGGTCAATAATTTGTTTATTTTTTGGTAATTAAAAAATTCTTTCTGATTCATTTGTGAATTAAAAAAATATTTTATTATCCACTAATCACCTCTACTAAAATATATTTTATTTATTTATATAATCAAATTTTATGAATTTTAGTAATTAAAAGGTGATTCATTAAATTAAAATAATTTATTAAAAATATGAATTAATTATAAATTAAATTTATAATTGAAAAAAGAAAGAAAAAAGCATTAATTAATTAAATTAAAAATAAATACCTTAACTAATTTAATAAAAGTACTTTCTCCATTAAAATTAATCCCTTTAATATAAAGAACCTTTTTGATAAAAATATTAAAGAATATTCTATTAAAGCATACTTTGAAAGTTAAAAAATAGAAGAAAAGGTGCTTTAAATTATTTAAGGTATTTTTTAATATAAAATAATTTTTAAATATATTTTAAATGATTTTTTGATTTTATTTATTCTTTAATATTTGCATTCCTAAAAATTAAAATAATATTTAATTAATTAATTAAATAAAATATTAATTAAAAAAAAAACTTAAAATATCGGTTGAATTTCCAATAACTTTTAATAAAAGTTTTTTTAATTTTTTTTGATGCATTTCAATTTTCTTTTCAATAATCTTTTTAAATTATTAAATTATTTAAAAATTATTTTTTAAATAAAAACTTTTTTTATTCTTGATAATTCTCTTTCTTCTGATTCCATTGTATTTAATGCTCTATTATATTTTTCAAGAAGTGCGTGCCATGGACCCATTTTTGTATTGACAATCTTTTTTTAAATATTTTTAAATATATATTTGCTAATTTTAGTAATCTTAAACTAAAACTCTCAACTAGTTTGGTATTTTTAGATATTTTTTTAGTTTTTTATTTAAGAAAAATCAACAAACTTCTCATGGTTTGCTTTAACTTAAGCTTATTTAACTAATTAACACTACAACTAGCCCTTGGGAATATCTGATTCATTATGATTATATTTAATAGAAATTGTCCCGTTCAGACCTATCTTTATAATCTTTGTGTTCCTAAATCCTTTTTGACCTTTAACAAGAGTCAAATGAATAATTTTATTTTTGGAATATATTAAAATTTATTTTAAGATGAAAATTGAATGAAAATATTTAAATCTTTTTTGTGCTTTACTATATCTTCTGTATTATTTAAATATATTATTTTTACCTCAATTACATCATCAACCCAATCAGCAGTTACAATAATATTTATTAAAATTATTAAAAAGATAAAAATTGAAATAAATCCAAATTTCATATTTAAGCATAAATAAATATATAATTTTAAAAAAATAAATTATATTTATTATAATTTAATTAATTTTTTTAAAAAAGAAAGGAAAAGAAAAAAGAGTAATTTTGTTTATTAAAATAAATAAAAGACTACATTAATTTTTTATTTTTATTTTTCCGGAAATGCGAGAATATTTACACATTTATAGAAATTAATTTATTTATTCAAGTTGATTGTGTTTTTTATATTTATTGATTTAATTATTACATTTATTTTAGTTATTATTACATTTTTATTTGTTTAATAATTTATTATTTGGTTGTTATAAAAATAATTATATTTATTAATTAAATTTTAATTTTTTTATTATTTATAATTTTAAACTTTAGATTTATTTAATTATTTTTAAAAATTTAAAAGATTTTTTTTTAATAAAATTAAGTCAAATTAAATATATATTTAGGCATACTACTAAAAATAAACAAGTTAAATTTTATTTGTTTTATTTTAAAAAGTTTAAGTTTAAAATATATAAAAAAATAATTTATTATAAATGAGATTATTAAAAAAAATAAATTTATTTATTTATTTAAAATAATAATAATTATTATTATTATTATTATTTTCCATCTCCATAAAGTAAAGGATTGAGCATTGCATTCATTACAATTAAATCTTCAACGAGAAGTGCTCCTTTCTCAACAAGCATTGAATAAAGAGATTCATCACTAAATCTCAATAAATTGAGCACTAAAAAATTAATTAATTAATTATTAAATTAAAAATTTAAATATTTTTTATAATAATTTAATTTAGAATTAGTATTAAGGAAGGAAAAACTTAATAAAAAATATTTAAAAAATTAATATATAATCACTCAATATCATAAAAAATATGCAAAATAATTTTTTTCATTTTTTTACTTCCTTAAGATAAATAAAACAAGCCGAAAAAAAATATCGGGCTCAGCCGGTGATCGAAACCGGGACCTCTCGCACTTTTGTGAGCACGCCCAAAGCGAGAATCATACCACTAGACCACTGAGCCGACATATAATTTTATAAATAATATGCTTTTAAATGAAAACTTAACTATATATAAAAATAAAATATTTCAATTAAAAATAAGGTTTTTATTTTTTCAAAATTAAAATAACTATTAATTAATTAAAAAATTTATTTTTTAATTTTTTACAATTATAAGGAAGCCAAAAGGCACAATGTGCTGCTACAATTAATAAAGAACGCAAAAAAACTTTAGAACGTAATTGTTTTCTCCAAAGAGGTGTTCTACATCTATTACCACAATTAGTTGAACACATTGAAGATTTTTTCCCCAAAGAATTTCTTTTAAATTTTTCATTAAATAATTCATTTATTGGTTGAGAATAACGTCCTCCACCTATTCTTGATAAATTTATTATTTGTTTTTTATTTAAATTATTTTCAGTTGTAGAAGGTACATTTAATGAACATCTCTTTGCTTTTAATTGTAAACCATTATTACTGAAAAGAAAATTTAAATTTATTTTAAGAATTAATTCATAATAATAATTAATTTTTTAAATTATTCCTTTTAATAGTATTTTTAATTTGTGTTAATAACAGCTATTTCCCCTTATAACCCTTTTAAATCATTTTTAATACGTATATAGTCATTATTTTCAATTTTTAGGTTTTCAGTCCTTAGATTTGTCCTTATAAAATTAATTTTTTACCTAACAGTAAGATTATCAGCATTTCTTCTTCTTGAATTCCTTTCAGATGCAGCTCTACTTAATTTTGATAAAAGACTAGAACTTCTTTTTGTTTGAAGACGTAAATTAGGAGAACTGCCAGAAAATGTTAAAGATGTTCCAAAGAAAAAAAGATTTAAAGAAATTGGAATTTTAGGTGATGGAGGAGGTGCTGAACTTCCTTTTTCTTCTTCTTCTTCTCCTAAAATATCTTCTTCAGGTACAACAGCTAATGGAAAAGGAGAATTACAATCTTCGCTAAATTTTCTTCCAAAAAGAAAACAATTTAAACGTTGGGGAAAACGCCTAAAAAAATTAATTTTAATTTAAAAAAAAAAATTGTTTATTTTTAAATTTATTAAATCCTTGTGACTTTAAGTCCACATAATAATTCTAAAATTGTTTAATTATTTCCTAGAGCCTTAAACTTTTCAAAAATATTTTTTTTTGAATTTAATATACCTAGATAATAATGTACTATGTATTTTGAAAGGTTAAAATAATTATTAATTAATTTTTAAGATTTTATCTAATTATTTTTTAGCATTTGTGACAATAACTTTTTAAATTCTTTATAAAAAAATAATCAAACTTTGTAAAAAATTAAAAAAAAATAATAAATTTTTATAAATCTTTTAGATAATTTTATTTTATAAGCTAAAGTCTCCTATTCACCTATTTTAATAAATAAATTAAATTTACCAAAATGTTGTATTTCTGCTAGTATATCTTTTTATTATTCCTCTTTCGTTGCCATTAATATTATTTTTTAAATAATATTTTAATCTTTTATCATTATTATCATTATTATCATTATTTCCATTACTCCAATTTTCTGGAGCAATTAAAGAAGAATAAGAATTACAATTAGCTAATAATTTAGTATGTTTTAATGAATAACGTAGAACTCTCAAAACAATTAAAAAATATGAAGAAAATAAAGAAATAAAAGGAATAACAAAAACTCCTGCTTGATGAAGAATTTCATAATAAAATTGTGTTTGTTTATTAAGTGACCAATGACGAGAAATTGGGAAAGATGAATTACTTGAACGAAAATGTTCTGCTATCTTTAAAAAATAAATTTTTAATTTTAAAATTCCAATGTTTCATCAAATTATTTGCTGAAAAATAAGTTTCCTCAATCTATTAATTATCAAATTAATTAAAGTGTAATTATTTGAGTAAATATATTATTTTTCTTATAAATTTATTTTTATTATCAGATGTAAAATATTTCATACGAATAAAGGTAATGTATTCATTAAAAAATCCTAACCATTAGAAAATGTTTTAATCATTAAATATCCCCTCTTTTTCAAATATATTTCAATCACTTTCTTATTCTCAACTATACCCTCTAAACTAACCAAAAATTAATATTTTAAATAAATTAAATAAATAATAATAAAATTAAATTAAATAACCTGCCAAATAGTAGTACATTGTGACCATCCCTTTTTTAATTCAAAATTAGTCCAAAAAAATAATTGAGGTAAAGCACAAATAAAAGCTAATGCCCAAGCAATTAAAATAAATAATTTAACTCTTTTAATTGAAGAAGAATTATTATTTGTTTGTACTTGACTAGAATAAACAACTTTTAATCTATCCAATCCAATAGCAACAATAATATTAGAATTAGAATAATAAGTAAAAGCTGACAAAAATTGATATAAACGACAACCAAAATCTCCAAATAACCAACGATAAGATAATAACCAAATTAATTTCCCTAAAGCATGTACTAGTAAAATACCAAAATCAGTAATTGCCAAATTAAATTTTAATAAAGTAAAAGAATTCATATATAAAAATGATGAAGAAGAATTACTAAATAATAATAATGATTTGGTTGTTTTAATTGAGAAATTACTTAAAAAATAAATAAATTGTTAAAATTTTTATTTATTTTATTTTTTTAATCATTTCGATTTTTGGTTTTTTTATTCTAAAAATAATTTTATTATTAAGAAAAAATATTTATTAATGCAAAAGATACGGGGACTGATGGTTCCATAAAAGAAAAAAAATAAATTTAATTTTTTAAAAATTAAGATTTGCTCCTTTTCTTAAAAAAAAGGATGTTTATCCCCTCTCTCTAAAATATATTTATTAATTAATTATTTTTAAAAATATTATACTTTTATTTTATTATTTTAATTTAGACTTACCGAGAATAATTAATTAATTTAATAAAAGCTAAAAAATTTAAAATTGTTCCAAAAATAATTAAAAAAAATAAAGTTCCAATTTCTATAAAATCAACTAATTCTCTATCTGAATAAATTGTTGTATAATTAATTATTTTTTGTTGTTCTTGTTCATTGCTCAAATTATTATTATTATTCATTTTATTAAAAAAATATTATTAAAATTATTATTTAAATAAAATAAAATATTTAAAAATTAAAATAAATATTTAATAATAATTATTTATTTATTGGCTTCTCTATTTTTAATAATAATAAAAAAATTAATTAAAAATTTAAAATAAATTAATTATTAAAATTATAAATTAATTTTAATAATAAAAATGAGATAATTTTAAAAGAATATTTAAAAAAATTTTTTTAATTTAAATTAGCCTTTTCCTTTATAATATAATATTTTAAAGTATTTTTAAAAATAAAACCGGAAAATACTAATTTATTTATAATTTTTATATTTTAATAAAACAGTGATGGCTTTCTAAAAAATATTTTTAAAATATTTTTTAATAGCAATAATTAAAAAAAAAGATTAATTTAAAAAAATAAATAAATAAGTAAAGGCTTCTTTTCTACGCAACAAATATTGAAACAAAAACAATTTTTATTAATTTTTAAAGTGCAACATTTAAAAATTAATTATTAATAATTATAAAAAGAATATCCTAGAATTATTATTAATTTTTTTAAAGGTTTTCTTTTATTTAAAAAAATAATATATTTTAAATAAAAAATAATTTAAAAAAAATAATAATAAAAATTTATTTATAGAATTTAATTTAATAATTAAATTAAATTTTTATTATTAAAAATTTAATTTAAAAATAGAAACAAATTAATTAAAAATAAAAATTAAATTTTTAAACACGTAAATTTTTTCTTTTTTTTAATTTAAATTTAATAAAAATTAATAAGTTTTGCAAAATAAATGAAATTAATTTTTTATAAAAAAAAAGATTTTTTAGAAGTATAATTTTATTTTAATATAAGTTTAAAAATAATAATTGTTGTGGTAATTTTTTTTTTTTATAATTTTTTTATTTGTTAATTTGTTTTTAAAAATTAAAATAAATTGTTTTTAATAAATTAAAATTAAATTAAATTTATTTTAATTAATTAGAGATTTTTAGGAAGAAAAAAATGTTTTTCTTTAATTATTATTTTAATTATTAATTTCTAAAATAAATTTTAAAATTTATTTTTATTTAATTAAAACATAAAAAATAAATAAATTTCTCAATTTCCGATTTTAATTATTAATTAAAATAATTTATAAAAGCTTTTCCACATTTTTCTCTACATAAATAAATAATAAATTTATTTTATAAAAAAAATAAACAAAAATAGCATTTTTATTATTCTTAAATAAAAATATTAATTTCCATATTTGTATATTTATTATATGCAAATTTTATTCTTTTTATTATATTTGGTATTTTTATTTATTTTTTAATTTTTTGTTAAAATTAAAATAAAATTTTTTAAAAAAAAGAAGGGGTTTTTAGCAAGTTAATTATTTATAAGAGTTTATAAAATAAATAAACTTATTAATTAAATGTTAATATTATTTATAATTTAAATAGTTAATTTATAAATTAATTAAAAACAAAATTTATAAAAATAAATTAAAAAAAGGGATAATAATGGTAGGGGAGGATAATTAATTTTTTATAATGGAATAAAAAATTAAATAAAATTATTTTTAAAATAATATAAATATTTATTTTTTTATTTTAATTTTTGTCACGCCTAACATACCAATAAATAAATAAAAGAAACAAAAAAATATTTATGAATTAATTGCTTGAATGAATATTTTAGTTAAATACCTATAATAACACTTTATAATATAATAGAATTTTAAATAGAAAAATGGGAAGTAAAAAAATATTAAAAAATAAAAAAGCATCAATATTTCCAATTTACTTGGGTAAATATATTCTGTTAAAATTTGGGATTATTTTTAAATATTTATTAAAATAAAAGATTAGGTATATTAAACTTTTTTTTAAGTTTTAATTTTTAAATAAGTAAATAATTAAATAAATAAATATTTAAGTTTTTTATTTCCTCATTTTATTAAGCAGTGGACATTATTTATTGTCAACAAAAGTAAATATATATTTATTTATTTTAAAATATTAAAACAAAAAATTTAAAAATAAAATAAATATTTTAATTAAAAATAACAAATATTATTTCACAAAAAAAATTTTAGAAAATTAAAAAAAATTTTTTAAAATAAGGAAATAATTTTAATAAATAAATAATAATATTATTTATTTAAATTTATTTGAATAGGTACTTTTACTTTAAAAAAAGAATTTTAATATTATTTAAAGGAAATTTATTTGTTTGTACTTTTTTAAAAAAAAGTTTTGACGCACTTCTTCTTTTTAAAAAAAATATTGAAATATTGCCTTGAGGTAATATTTCTTTAAAATTATTTTAAAATATTAAAATAAATATTTAATTTTTTTAAATAAATAAATAAATATTTTAAAAAAGAAAAAAAGATAAAAAATAAATTGTGGGAATATTTTTAAAATTATTAAAAATATAAATATATAATATATAATGTATGTGTGGGCTTATTTTGTAGTGTGTAAATATATAATTAATTATACTAATGGAGATTAAATACTTAAAATAAAAGTAAAATATTTTTTTTTTAATTTTTAAAAATTGCTGCAAATTAATGTAACAAAAATAAAATAATTAATTAAAATAAAATTATTTTATTTTAATTTAATAATTATTTTATTATATAGGTATTTTTTATAATTTTTATGAAAAAAAATATTTTAAGAAAAAAAAAATTTTAAATAATTTCCTTCAATATTATTATTATTAAATACAAAAATATTATTTTAGAATTTAATCAGCAATTTACTAAATTTAAAAAATAATAAATATTTTTTTATTCTCTTTTTAAAGTTTATTTTTTATTTAACTATTCTACTAATTGCTATCAAATAAATAATTCACAAAATAAAATAAATAAAAAATAAAATGAAGCGTTAAAAAGGAACACACACATAGCTAATTAATTATTATAAAAATAAGAATTTTAATATTTATAGTTATTTTAAGATAAATATTATTTAAAAATAGATGAGAAACTTAAGTGTCTAAAAATTGTTTATTTATTAGCTTTTAAATATTTATAATTAAATTTAAAAAAATAATATTTAAATATTTTAAATAAAATAATATTTAAATATCTATTTATATTTAAATTAATTCTAAAAAAATAAAGAAAAAATAATTATTTCATACGAATCATATCTTTTTAAAAAAAAAAACAAATTTAACAAAAAAACATATATTTAATAATTTATAAAATGGTTAAATTAAATATATAATATTGTAATATATTTATTAATTTATTTTTATAATTGTTAACTAATTTTTTGTTAAATTTTATTAAATTAAATAATTTTTTTAAATTAAAATTAATATTCTCAAATCACTTAAAAAGTGTAAAAATATATTTTTTAAATTTACCATATAATTATTAATTTTATAAAAAAAAGGAAAACCTTCTCCTAATATTTTTAATTTCCTTTTAACACTAAAAGAGAGATTAAAGCTGTTTTATTTTTTTTTTGAAAGAAAAAAAATTAAGAAAAAAATATACCGGAAATTAATTGAAAAATATTTATTTTTAAAAAAAGAAAAAAATTTAATTAATTAATTTATAAAAATATTTTTAAATTATTTAGGCAAAAATAGTAAAAAATAAATAAAAATATTTATTAAAATAATAATTAGATATATACTTATATTTTAATATTTTAAGAATTTTGTGTATTATTATTATTATTCTGTTGATTAATTCCTTCTTTTCCTTTATTATTATTTTTTCTTTTTCCACCAAATCCATAAAGAAAAGGATTAATTAAAACAATTAAAAATTGTAAATCTTTTAAAATATTTGCTTGTTCACTTAATTTTTCATAAATTTGTTCATTACAATGTTTCATTAAAGCATAAAAATTATAAGGAGACCATAATAAAATATGAAATAAAATAACTAATAAAGTTGTTTTAAATGCTCTACTTTTTAAATGTTTTTTCCATAAAGAAGTTGTTAAATTAGATGATGATGTTATTATTTTATTATTATTATTATTAATTCCAATAATTGTTGAAATTGAAGATGATCTTATTGAAGAATTTCTTTTATTTTTATTATTTTTTATTTCTGAACAAAAACAATTATTATTATTTTGTTGTTTTTTTAATAAAGAACATTCATTATTACTATTTATACGTTTTTGTCTATAACGAGGAATATAATGATGTTGTCCTAAAGAAGCAGAAATTGGACGATAAATTGTAGTAAATTCTAAAATTGTTTTATTTTAATTAATTAATTAAATTAAACCTTCATTTAAATTTAAATTATTTATTTTTTCATTTTCTCCTCTTTCAATTTGATAATTTTCTTCTTCTCCAATTTTATTAACATCTTCCCAACTATTTCCTGAACAATTTAAATTATTACAAGTAATATTATTTGGAATAAGTAAATGTTGTTGTTGTTTGGAAAACTAAAAAATTAAATTTAAAAATAAAATCACAGCCTTTATTAATTCTTTTGTATTTAATTTTATAACAAATAATCAATTTAATTAAAAAAAACCTTTAAATTAAAAGAATTTTTAATTCTAACAAAGAATCTTTTTGCAGAAGATATTTTTTCATCATTTTCAATATTTTTTTGTTTATTAAAAAATAAATTATTATTATTATTAAATGAAGAATTTGTTGAAATTGAATTTCTACAATAATTATTATTACATAAATTATTTAAAAGATTTTCATTTAAATAATTATTATTATTAATTTCTTCACTACTAAATGATGATTTTTCAATTTTAGGTGATAAAATTGGTTGTTGATTTTTATTATAACAATTATTATTATTATTATTTAATTGATAATATAATTTAACTGAAGGAAAACTTTTAATTGAAGAACGTTTACTACTATATCTTCTTTTCCAATTATTATTATTATTATTTATTTTTTGATTATTATTTAATATTTCGTTATTTGTAATAGATAATTGTTGATTTATTTGTTGTGAAGTCTATAAAAAATAAAAAATATTAATAAATACAAAAGTCAATAAACAATCTTGTAAGATAAGTTTGTGGTTTAGTGGTTAAAACTCCCGAATTACTCTTAAAAGGATTGATGTCTTACAAAGCGTTAAAATAGGTGAAATGATTATTTTATTAAAATAGCATTTAATTATATTTATTTTTATTTAATTTATTTAATTAAATTTAAATATGTATATTTTAATTAAATAAATATTTATTTATTTTATACCTTATTACGAGGATTGTTTGCTGCAAAACGAATAAGTCTTGTTGTTATTAAAGCATAACAAAATATTAAAACAATTAATGGTCCATAAAAAACCAAAAACTAAAAAATTAAATTTTTTAAAAACATGTTTTAATTAAACAATTAAGTTCTTAAAAATTTAAAGAAATTAAAAATTAATAACCAAATGTGTTAGTTCATAACTATTTTGAATTAATGGACTTAAAATAAACTCTCTCCATTTAATATTATTTTTTTGTATAATTTTTTCATTTTGTTGTTGTTCAAGATATCTTTCATAACGGTCAATACTCCATATCTAAATAATTATTTATTTAATTAATTTAAATTATTTATTTTACATCTGTGCATTGAACCCATCCTTGTGATTCTGAATTTCTAAAAGGATTATAAGTTGTCCAAACAAAAAGCTAAAAAATTAAATAATTTAAAAAAATATTTATAAGTTAAAAATAAACCTGTGGGAGACTAAATATAATTGAAAATAACCAAGCAAAAATAAGCATTATTCTAACCAAATTTAACTGAAAAATTAAAAAATTAAATTTATTCTAAAAGTATATAATAATAAAAAATAATATTTTAAAATAAAAGGCTAAATAATTTCTACTCTTCACTAACTAGTTAATTAATTAATTGGTTTTAATTAAATTATTTTTGGGATTAAAATGAGAATTTTTATTTTACAGAGAATTCATTCTACTAATTTTAAAGTAAAACCTTTAAGATATTTAATTAATGTAAGGTAATATGTTAAACAGATATTTAATCCAATTAAATTTAATTTAAACTATCCTTTATTAAATTATTTTAATAATTTTATTTTTTAAAAACCTTTTTCTGTCCCATATTTAATTTTTGTGCATTTAAAACAGTGGTTAATCTATCCAAAGCAATACAAATAACAATATTTGAAGATAAATAAAGAGTAAACATTGATAAAAAATTAAATATTCTGCATAAACATTCTCCACCTTTCCATTCATAAGTAATCAACCAACTTAATTTTCCAAGTGCGTGAATTAATAAAATGAGTAAATCACTTATATTTAAATTTAATTTAAGTAGAATAAAGCCATTCTTAAAAATTATTTATTATATTTGTATAAAAAATAGAAAAGTTGAGATACTCTCGTTATAAGGGCAGAGATATATTTATATGGATGTTATTTATAAATAAATAAATATTTTGGTTAGTCTTAAAGAAACAAATTAATAATAATATTCAAAATGGAAGGTCTGTCCATTTTGGTGTTATTATACCGGTAATCAACTTAAAATATTCAATCCCGTTATAAACCATAGGATATAAAGAAGCACCCTTTCAAATTTGTTTTTTTCTCCAAAAAATAAAAATAAGAAAACAAATTACCCCTTATTATGTTCCGATACCTTTTGGAGTGCTCTTATAATTAAATTATCAAAAATAAAATATTAATTTATTAAATATATTATTATTATTATTCATCTCTTTTACCTTTGATTTTCCCCCACGTTCTGCAATTTTCTTTTCAATTAATAAACGTTTTAATACACAAAAATTAAGTGTTAATCCAGTAAATATAATTAAACCTAAATATGTTATTTCAATATAATCACTAAATAAATGTTGTGGAGGTAATATATCTTCTTCTTCTTTATTATTTAAAATTAAATTATTATTTGTTAAATTAATATTTGTAGAAATTAAATTATTATTATTATTAATTAATGTTGTAGGTATTGTTGTTGGGTTAATTTGTGTTACTACCATTTTATTTATTTTTAATTAATAAAACTGAAAATTAATTAAATAATATTTAATTAAATAAATATTTAAATAAAATAAATAAATAAAATAAAACAAATAAGAAATATATATAATTAAAACAATATTATATCTTTTCTAGGCCATTTAAGTGCCAGTCATTCTAACAAATGAACAATTTAATAATTTTATTTGTTTATTCTATCATTAAATAAAGCAAAAAATTTGCTACTAAATAACAAAAAATCAGAATTTTTGGTAAAAAAGAAAAAAGGTTATAGGTAAAAAATATATTTAAGTTTTCAGAAATTTTATTTTATTAAAAATATATTTTTTAAATATTTTAATTCTTTTTTAGAAATAAAACAATTTAATTTTAAAAACGTAAATTAATAAATTAATTTTGAGACATTAATTAATATTTAAATAAATTAATTAATTTTAATTAAATTAATATTAATTATTAATTTAAAAAAATGGAAGAATTTTATTTTATTTAATTTATTTTTTGCAAAAATAAATTTTAAAAATATTTTTAGAAATTATTAAACAGATGATTTATTTTTTAAATTTAATTTTCTTTAAATTTTTAAATAAAAACTGTCTGATATTTTAATTATTTAATATTTTATTTTTAAATTAAAAAATAAAATAAAATGAAATTATTTTAAAATTAATATTTAATTAAATAAACATTTTTTGGGGGAAATTTATTTTAATACATATTACCTATTTAATTTTTAAAAATAAAAGAAGGAAAGGGAAAATATGAAATTTTTTAGAGTAAATAAGAAAAAAAATGTTTATAATTTCAAATAAAATTTTAAAATAAAAATTAAGATTTTACTATGATTTAGAAATAAAAATTTAAAAAATACATATTAAATGTGAGCATTAAATTAAAAAAAAAAATATTTTATTAAAATAAATAAAATAAACATTAAAAAGTCTAACACAATTTTTTAATTATAAATTTAATTTATATTAATTTAATAAATAAATAAATATACAATTTTCACACAAAATATAAATATTTATTTTATTTTTTGTTCAGAAGAAACTTAAAATAATTTTAAAAAAATAAATAAAAATAAAAGAAGGTGGTAATAAAAATAAATAAATTATTTAAAAAAATAAATATTCTACGAAAATATAAAAGATAAAAATAGAAATATTTTTGACAAGTGTTTTTTATTTTTAATAAATTTTAAATTTACAAAAATATTTATTTTTTTTGCAAAAAAATAAATAAATAAAATAATATATTTAATATTAAAAATAAAAAATATTCTAATAAAAAAAAATAAATTTATTAGGAAAAATAATTCCTTATTTAAAAAATAATTTTATTTCTATTAAATTAATTTTTAATAATTTAATAAATGTAAAAAAAAAGTAATTTATATTTAAATTAGTAAAAAATATTTAAATAATTTTTTACAAAATTTAAAAATGTCTGCACGAAATAAATTCAAAAAATAATAAATTTACTACGTAAGTAAGTATCATTCAAAAATTAATAAAATAAGCAGATGTATACAAAAAATTATAAAATTTTGCAAAAAAATTTCAAATAGTGTTATTTAACAGTTTTAAAAATTTTTTAATTTTTGGTAAAATATAAGGGACATTAGAGTCTAAAAAATGTCAAAATTTTATTAAAAAAAGTCAATTTAAATAAAAAAATTTGCAAATAAATTTAAAAATAATTATAAAAAATTTAAATATTTTTAACTATTAAATAACATTATTTTTTAATTATTTAAATAAAAATTTATTTTTATTTAATTTTTATTTAGCGATTTTATAAGCGATAGACGCAGACGGTGACCTTAACCAAAATAAATAATTAAAATATTTTTTATTATTTAAAATTTAAAAAAATATTTTTAATTAATAAAATAATATAAAAGTTTTAAAAATGATCATTTTCTTACAAATTTTATTTAAAAAATTAAATTCTGATTTTAATTTAAAATTTTATTTTTATTTATATTCAATAATTAAAATATTTTTTATTTAATTTTTAATTTATTTTATATAAATAAAATTAAATATTTTATTTTAAAATCTCTAAATGTCCTCTTAAAATTTAAAAAAAATTTAGAAAATAAAAAGGTGTGGGATGAAATATTTTATTTTAATTAAAAAAACATTTATTAAATAGACGGAAATACATAAATATAGTGTATTTATTAAAATTAATAGAAGAAGAGAAAAAATAAAAAAAAAAAGGATTTTGAAGATTAAAAATAAAAAAAATAAAATAAATTATAATTTTGCTTAAATAAATAATTAAATATTTTTTTAAAATTTTATAAAGTTGGTTTTCTTTAATTTTTTTCAAAAAATTAAAAAAAAATATTTTTTAAACAAAATATGTCATAAAATAATTTATTTTTTTATAAAATAAAAAAATATAAAAAAACTGAAATGAAGATTAAAAAAAAAATATTTTATTATATATTTGAATAACTTTAAAAATAATATTAAAAAAAAAATAATTAAATTTATTTATAAATATTATTATACCCTTTTAAAAATTAAAAAAAAATATATATATTAATTAATTTAATTATTTTAAATTAATTTATATTATTAAATATATGTAGAATTATTAAATTAATATATTTATTTATTTAAAAGCCCTTTTTTATTATTTAATTTTAAAACTTAAAAAAAACAATTTAAAGCTTAAAATATTTAATTATTTCTAAGAAATTGATATTTTATTAATTTTATAAATTAAAAAATTATTTAAATATTAATAAAAAAATAAATTTAAATTATTTTTTAAAAATAATAAAATAAATAAAAAATAAATAAATAATTATTTAAATGAAGCCAATAAATTTATTTATTTATTTTTTAAATCCATTTTATTCTTTTGCAAAAAAAATATTTTTTTAATAATTTTAAAAATGTTAAAAAAAAATAATTTTAAGAATTTTTTAATAAAATAATAAATTTAAAAAATAATAAAATATTTTTAAAAAATTAAATGGAGTAAAATTAAAAGTTAAAATAAATAAAAATAATAAAAAATTTTTTTGTCCTTTTAAATTAATTCCGGAAAGAAAAATGAGAAAAAATAAATTTATGGGAATTAAAAAAGAAGAAAAAATAAATAATTGACTCTGTTAAACATTTTTATTTATTTTTTTTAATTTTAAATTACTCTCATTTTCATCAATAAATAAATAAATAAAATTAATTTAAAATTTTTAAATTAATTTTTAAAAATTAAAAAAAAATTTAAATTTTCTTCCTCATCAATATATTTATTTAAATTAATTAATACAAAATATTTTTAAAAAAATTTAATAAAAAAATTAAAAATAGGGAGAAAAAATATTTATGTATTTTTTTAATTTATAAAATTTTAAATATTTTTAGTATAATTATTTTAAATAATAATAATAATATAAATATATTTTATATTTTTTTAAAATTAATTAATTATTTTGGAAATTATTGAAAATTAATTATTTAAACAATTTTAAAAAAATCAGAAATTCTGTAGTTATAAAAAATTAAATAAAGACAACTAAAATATATTTTACTAAAAAATAATAATAAAATTTAAAAAATAAATTATTCTTTTGAAAATTGATAAGAAAAAAAATTAAAAAAAATAAAAGTTAATTATATATTTTTTAATTTCTTTTAAAAAAATTTTCTAAAAGTTAAATATTTATTTTTTTGTTAATTTAATCACGTGAATTTATTTTATTTTTAAAATAATCTTAAAATATATTTTGACATTTTGGTGCTTTTAAAGAAATTATTTTAAAAAAATAAATAAATAATATTTTTTTATTAATTAAATTTTCTTCTAAATTTAATTAATTTTTTTAAAATTAATAAAATTATAGGCAAAATAATTTAATAATTAAAATTATTTTTTAATTATTTTTTGACATAAATTCTAATTTTATAAATTAAAAATTCTAAAATTTTTAAAAATATTAAATATAAATAATTTAAAATAATTACAATTATTTATTTAATATTAAAACATTTTTTTAAATTTCTGGGGAAATTTAAAAAAAATATAATTTTTTTTAAATTTTATTTCAAAAGATTTTAAAAATTAAAAAAAAAAATAAATATATTTTAAATTTAAAAAATAATTATAAATTATTTATTTTAATGAAAATTAGTCATTTAAAAAAATAAAAGTATAATAATAATTAATAAAAGAGTTGTTGCGTGTTTAAATTAAATATTAAGAATTTATTATTTAAATAAATATTAACATTAAAAATATTTATTTTATTTTATTTATTTAAATAATAATAATAATAAACACCTGGCTTTTTTAAATAATTAATTTTCTAATAATTATTTAAATAAATAAATAATTATTTTTATAAATTAATAGTTTTTATATTAATTAAATTATAGAAGAATAAAAGAAAGAAAAATATTTTTGGTAAAATTTAAATATTTTTTATTATTGTCTTTTATTGTCTACTAATATTTATTATAAAGAATATATATTTTAGGAAATTAATTTATTTAATTTGAAAAAAAATATTTATTTATTAAAATATTTATTTCCTAAAATCTAAATTTGTATAATTTAAAAAATTAAATTTTTATTTATTTTCTTCGAGTTTTTTCGCAAATTAATAATAAATAATTATTTAATTTTAATAATTCATTTTTGGTAAATTTTATTTTTAAAGTTCTTATTCCTTTTAAAAATAATTTTTAAGTACTAAAATAATTATTTGTGAGAATTTGTTAAAAAATAGGAAGTGTTCCTTTAGGCAACATTTTAGTAAAATTAAAAAAAAAGTAAAAAATTATTTAAAAAAATTGTTACATTTATGAGAATATTTTAAAATATTTTTTAAATATTTTTGAACTTTTTTAAGGTAAATTAATTAATAAATAAAAAGAAAAGAATTTATTTCACTATAAAACAGTTGTTTGTTTTTAAAAAATCAAACAATTTTATAAAAATTAAAAAAGAAAATATTTAAAATATTTTAAGTTCCTTTCTTATTTTTAAAATTTAAAATGTTAAATTTAAAAAAAATATTTTTTGGTTTTTATAAAAATAATATTATTTTTAAATAATTATATTTAATTTAATTTTAAAAATATTATCAAATTAAAAAAAAATTGAGAAGAATTTATTTTAAAGTAAAAAACAATATTCTGTTAATTTTCAATTTAATTGGATTCGAACCTTTGCTCCTTTAAAAATTTATAAAATTAAAGTTGAACAACTTAACCACTCAACCACTGATAAACTTGTAATAAAACATTTTTTATTAAACTACAAAATATTATTAAAACTTGAAAATAATGAAAACTTTATTGTTAAAAAATTAAATAAAAAATAATTTATTTGTTTTTTCAATTTTTATTTTTTAAAATAAAAAAAATAAAAGTTTTTATTTTATATTATTGTTAATATATATTAACTGTTGTTATTGGTTGCCATTAAAAAATAAAATAATAAAAAAAGGAATGGCAGCTGGAAATTTAAATTTTATTTATAAAATAAAATAAAATAAAGTGTAAGTAAAACACTGTTTAATATTTTATTTATTTATATATTTGGATTAGAGAAATAAAAAAATAAGAAAAAGATTTTTAAATAAATGTACTTTTATTTTAATAATTTTATAAAAATATTTTAATAATAATTTAACTTCCAAAATTAATTCTTAGTGATAAATAGACAAGAAAAAAATATTTTTTGTAAGTTTTTTTATTATATTTATTTAAAATATAGTGTATTACGTAAAATAATATTTTTTTAAAATAATAATAAATTTATTTAAAAATATTAATTTTAAAATAGCTTTAAATGATGTTATACTAACGTAGGAAATTTAAAAAAAAAATTGTTAGGAAAAATTTTAAAGCTATTTAAAAAATTAATAAAAGATTAATATAGGATATTTAAATAAAAATTTAATTTTTATTTAAATATTATTATTTTTACGTCAATAATAGTAGTTCCTTTTAAAATTAAATAGTTGTTTTTTTTTAAATTCTTTGGCCAATTTTTATTTTTTTATTTAATTTTAAAAAGAAAAAAAACTAATTTATTAACAACTCTTTTTTAATTTAAAACAACTGTTTTTTTAAATAAATAAATTGGTTATTTGTTTTTTAATTAATTAATTAATTTTAAAGGGAATGTTTTAAAGTATTAATCTTTTCTTTTTTCTATTGCGTGCCTAAAAATGTGAGTGGTAAATAAATAAATAATAAATTTAAAAGTACTCGTGATAAATAAAATTAAATAAATATTTGTATGTGATTGATAAATTTTAAAAAAAATTATATATTTTTTAATTATATTTTTTGTTTTTTTGATTAAATATTTATGTAAATTAATTTTTTATTTGCAGAAATTATTTAATAGAAAAATATATATTGAATAAATAATTTTATTTATTTTAAATTGGGTATTTTTTGCAAAATTTTTTTTATAGAAAATACCAAAATAAATAAAAATATATTTTTTTTTTTAATAAATAAAAATCAGATAAAATTGAAAAAAATAAATTTAAATATAATTATTATTACATATTGTAAATTAATTATATTTTTAATTAAATTATTTTTACTTTTTTTTTTTGAATTTATTAAAAAATAATTAAAATTTTAATTTTATTTTTACGTTTGAATTAAAATATAGGTACATAACTATTTAAAAAAAATATTTTAATTTTTTTTTAAAAATTAAAAAAAAAATAAGAAAAGTAAATAAATAAATAGAATGACAACATTATTATTAATATTAAAAATAAGTAAATAAATATTTATTTATTTTATAAATAACCTTTTCTCTCTATAAATATTTACTTTAACTTGGCATTTTTAAATTAAAAAGAAAAATTATTCAATTAAATTTTTAAAAAAAGAAAAATGATAGCTACAATTTTAATTATTTTATTTTCTTTTTTAAATAAGAACAATTGTGTTTTGAATGGAAAATAAAATTAAAATTTAAATAAATTATTTTTTTTATTTTTAAAATACCGTATTTCCTCTAATAAACCGACCGGTCGGTTTATTTTTCAACTACCCTCTAGGGGGTCGGTTTATTGGAGGGGGTCGGTCTAATAGAGGGAGTCGGTTTATTTTTCGATTAGCAGAAAAGCACCAACCACTACTGACTCGCCAAAATTTTTCATTTATTGTTAGACTTTCTCTTTTTCTTAAAATTTGATCTTAAGAACTGGGTCGAATGTTACCACTCTCGATAGACTTCTGAAATTTAAAAAACCATAAGGAGGGCAAAGCTAATTTTTGAGTGTAAAATTTGAATATACAAATGAAAGCTCTTTCGAAAGGCCTAAGGGTCCGTACTTAATTATATTCATTGATAACCTAGGAGGGTTTGATTCGTACTGTATTCTATTAGTAAAATTACAGTTAATATATAATTAGTTTAGCGAAGATAGATCCAAGTGAATCAGCCTTGGAAATCACAAAATGAATTGGTCACCTGGTTTTTCAATTTTTGGATTCTATATTTAGGCTCATAGTTGAAGCGTGTTGATAAATAATTTTGGTGTCGTTCCACTCGACTTAAATAACTCTTTCGAAATAACTATCATTTATATAATCGAATTTTTCACCCAAAAAGAGCTTAGTCCACCCTTTTGTTTTTTATTTAGGTCTTATATCTCGGTTCATAGGCAATTCTGTACCATGAGAGTGTTACCATTCGTATCAGGTCATCGAAATGAATTGAATTAGGTATATATTGACTCCCATTGTCATTATCCACTATACTAGTTTATTAGAGAAAGGGGTCGGTTTATTAGAAGGGGTCGGTCTAATAGAGAGAGTCGGTTTATTAGAGGAAATACGGTAATATTTTGAAGTCCTTTCACTCTAATTTAAATTAAAATTATAAATTAGAATTTAAAATTTTAATATTTTAATTTAAAAAACAATGTCATAAACACACAACAATCTAAAACTTACTTTCCCCTCAATAAAAAAAAAAATTTTATTTTTTTTTTATTTTTTATAAGTAATAATAACCCAATTCCAAAACGGAAATAATTTTTTTATTTTACAAAAACAAAACACAAAATTAATAAAACAAAAAAAAAATAAATATATTTATTTAAATAAAATTAATATTACTAATAATTAAAAAAGAACAAAAATAAAATTTAAAAAAAAATAAAAAAACTCTTCAGCCTTTTGGTTAATAATAAGGTTATTTTTATATATTCCGGTGCTCTTTTTTTTTTTTTAATAAAATAATAAATCTAATTTTATTATTTATAAAATGCTAATTTTATTTAAAAATAAAAGAGAGAGAAAAGAAAAATTAAATTATTTTTTGATGTTATTTTTTTAATAAAAATTTTGGATTTTTTTAATAAAAAAGAATTATTTTTTTGGTTATAAATAAATATATTTAGAATTTTTTGGTTTAAAAAATTAAATTTTAAGAAATTAAATTTTAAAAATAATATTTTTATATTTTATTTTAATTATTTTGTATTTCTACTATTTTTAGAAAATTAACATTTTTTTAATTATTTTAAAATAATACAATGAAAAAAAAATTAAAAAAAATAGGAAATATTAAAAAAATAAATTCTTTTTTATTTATGGTATTTTTAAATTGCAAAATTATTAATTATTTTTAAAAATTAACAAAAATGGGAATAAATTGGAGAGATATTTTAATATTTTTAAATATAATTATTTCCATCCTTTTTAGTAAAAATAATATTTTAAAAATAATAATTTTAAAAATAATAATATTTTTAAAAATAATAATAATATTGTTAAATAACTTTATAGAGAAATTTATTATTAGAGAATATTTTAAAATATTTATTTATATTTTTAAAAAACTTTACTTAAAAATTAAAAAATAGTAAAAAATATATTATAATAAAATTATTCTTTTATTAAAAAAAAGTAAATAATTTTCTTTTAAATTTTATTAAAACAAACATGTGAATTTATTAATAAAAAAATGTCATTCAAAAAAATAACAAAATTAATAAAGAGGAAATGCAAAAGAATATTATGTAGTAAAATATAAATAATATTACTCTTATTTAATTAAATTAGAAGATATCTTTTATGAGAAAATAATTTATTTTTAATTTAAAAAAAAATTGTAATTAAAATATAATTTATTTAATTCAGGGTAAGACATTTGCAGAGGACAGAGATTTTAGTTTAAAAAAATTTAAAAAACCAGCTCAAACTTAAATTTATTTTTTATAATATATTTGTTTTTAGTACAGGGTGACCAGAAAGTTCGGAGTCACGTTTTAATTCACCATAACTTTTTTTATATTTTTTATTTTTAAATAATTTTAAGCTGATTTTATAGCCTATTCAATTCTCTATTATAATACAAAATTTGTGATTATTTGGACGGTTATCACAAAAGTTATAGCCTTTTCCGTAAGGTATATCAAATTGTCCTCCCCAAAAATTCACTTCCTGTATCTCAACACTGAGAAGTCAGATTTGTGAGATCTCAAAAGAAATCAATAGAGCATACCTGCGACCCAGACTAATTTTTAATATGAAAACTGTACCTCTGGCATGGAAGGCTGTGAGTAGATGTAATTCGATTTTGGGGGGAAATGAAATTTTTCATTTTGTGAGTGTTGCGCGAAAATTTATATCTCTCCAAATACTAAGCTAAAATTTTTTTTATTCTATTATTTGTGAAGACCAGAGATCCCTCTAGATTCTAAAAAAAATTTAAGTCAATCCCTCAATCCTTTCTCATTTTATAATTTTTTAAACACAAAAAGAGGTGCGAGTTTTGGTCAAAAATTTTCATCCGTGCGTTCGTCACTGTATCGAAGCAGGTAGTAGAAATCTCTTAAACTCTTGATATTTCTTAATCCCTATTTAGTTCTCTTTCTTTTCTTCTTTGTTTTATCTCAATAGCAAAATTTTGAATTAAGTTATGATAAAAAATAATTGACTCCGAACTTTCTGGTCACCCTGTACAATTTTTATTCATTTTTTACTCATATTTAAAATGTTGGTACACACGCAATTATTTAATAAGAAAAATTAAATTTAAAAATAATTAATTTATCAAATTAATTAAAAAAAATAAAAAATAATATTTAAAAAAATAAAAATAATTTCTTCTTTTTTTTCAATTTATCCACAAATCATCATACTTTATATATTATTAATAGGTATAATTTTATTTTTAAATATTTTTATAAAAACAATAAATTTTTTAATAATAATTATAGTATCTGTTCTAACTGTTTTATTTAATGTTAAATAAATAATTGGAGGAAAACCTGAAAATATAATTATTAATTAATTAATTTTATTATAATATAATTATTAATTTAATTATAATTAATTTACAGGGTGCGGCAAATTGGGAGCGGGTTTTATTTTTTGAATAACTTTTTTCAAACTTATCGAAAATCGATAATTCTTTTTTCATTAGATTCATAACTCTTTCGGTAATTTTTTGATACCAGATTCAGCTAAAAAACTTTTTTAGAAAAAAATCTATACTTAACTTTTGTAAAAAATTTTTGGTACTCTTTAAGTATGGGAATTTTTTGTTTGTTTGATTCAATAGGGTCAAATGAGGTGTCATTCGAAAGAGCTCTTCGAAATGTGTTAAATTATGTTTTTTTGAAGTCATACGAATGCCTACGAGCCGAGATACAGGTCTTAGAAATTAGCTAATTTTTTGAGGTGAAAAATTCAATTATGAGTATGAAAGTTCTTTCGAAAGAGCTCTTCGAGCTGAGTTGAATGAGATAAAAATTAGCTCAATTGGACAAATTTAGACAAAGTTATAAATTTTTGAAAAACGCTCATTTAGGTGATTACCGCGGCTGCTCCAAATGAATCTTTTCCCACTACGGTTTGAAATAAGTTTTTTTAGCTGATTGGTATCAAAAAATTACCGAAAGAGTTATGAATCTAATGAAAAAAGAATTATCGATTTTCGATAAGTTTGAAAAAAGTTATTCAAAAAATAAAACCCGCTCCCAATTTGCCGCACCCTGTAAATAAACTTTTAAATCTTTTATTAAATTTAATTTAACTTACCATGAATATGCAACCTAAAAAAAAGAAATTTAAAATTATTAAATTAAAAATAATTTTGGGTGTATCCTTTATATTAAAATAATAATTAATTAATTACCATGAAAAATGTGCTATCATTATTAAAAGTAAATTTCCATGATCTTTATTATAAACATTATAAGAAAAAATAATTCCTGTTGAACTATTTAATATTGAAATAATAAATACTTGAATAAAAACCTTTAAAAATAAAAAATAAATTAAATATTTTAATTTAACCATTAATTCTTCTTTTGTTACACGATTAGTTAATTCTCTAGCTTTAAAGAATAAACAAATAATAAATAATAAATAAATTGTTGGTGATCCTATAGCCAAAATTATATTATTTATTGTACATGCAAATAAATCCTTTTCAAACTAAAATTTTAAATATTATTAAAAAAATAATTATTATTATCTAAACAAATTCTGATCTGTAAGGTATATATCCACTTAATGGATCCATAAAAACTTCAAAGTTCACTCCATCAAAAATATAAGGATGACCAAATAAATGCCAATAAATTCCATATAAATTACAAAAAGTAATCCAAATATAAATACGATAACCATGAAAAAGTATTTTTGAAATATTTGGAAATGCCATTTCAATACATCTATTTAATCCCAAAATCTAGAAAATATTTATTTTTAATTATTTTTATAAAAATTACCAAATCAGCAGTACATTTAGCAGCCCAAAAAACTTAAAAAATTAATTTTTTTTTATTTCAAAAAGTTTTTTATAATTTCAATTTTCGGAGATTTTTTCTTATTAAATAAACTTACATAAAAGTGTACAACCAACGAAATAAGTAATAAAAGGTGAAGAGCAGTAGACTACACCATTTAAACTCATAATTCCAATAGCAAAAGTAGGTACCCAAAGTATTCCAATATCCAATATTGAAATATAAATTAAAAGAATATAACATGGATTAATTGATTTATTTTTCCAAAAAGAATAAATACAAGGTAAATATAAAGGCTTTAAAAATATTTATTTATATTTTTAAAAATAAATAAATAAATAATTACATAATATATAAATCCAAGTATTATACAAATAATTGAAGCTATTGGATATTGTCTTTTTTCAATTGGTATATCATCTACATTAATTCCTGTACAATTATATATTTTATCAAATTCTTCTCTATTCCATAAAATAAATTCCATTGAAAAAATTAAATAATATTTTTTTTAAATTTTATTTTAAAAAATTAGTATTTTTTATTAATTGTTTTAATATGGTGTAAATAAATAAAATAAATTATATTTAAATTTATTAAAATTTTAAAGTATAAACTTAACATATATATTTAATAAAAGTATACATCTGTCGTAGTAGACATAAATTATCTTTTAAAAAATGCAGGGTTTTAGAAAATTTTTTTATAAATAATATTATTATTTTATAATTAATAGTTGAGGGAAAACTCAGATAAAAGTAAATATGTAACATACCTATGTATTTTAAATAAATAAATTTTCAGAAAAATTTATTAAGAAAGTATAAACATATTTTTCTTTAAATATTTAAATAATAAAATGAATATTAAATAAAATAAAAGTTATAATATTTAATTAAAAAGTAATTAAATATTAATAAATAAAAACAATTTTTGTGAATTTTTAAATTAATTTACTTAAATATAATTTATGTTTATTATTAATACAAAAAATATATAAAAATATTTATTAAATATTTGGCAGGCCGACATTTCCGGACCGACACTTCCGGACCAAAGCTTCTGGACTCAAACTTCTGGTCCAAAACTTGGATATATATTTAGTACCATGCTACAAAGTTGTTGAATAAATTATTATACCAATTGGTCCTTTAAAGAGGGAAATAAACTAATTTCTTTGTAAGCTTTTGTGGGCGTCCGGAAATGTCGGTCCGGAAGTGTCGCACTACCAAATATTTAATATAATTATTAAAATTAATTTAAAAAATATAAAGATAAATAATTAATTATTTATTTTCTTTAAATTTGTCATATCTAATTATATATATTTTAAGGGTGTGACAAAATGTCATTTTCCAAATTGTATTTGTATAATTTAAGATTGACCTAAGTTAATTTATTTAAACATATTTTGTGTTTATCTCACTTTTTTCTTTATTAAAACCTTTTCCTCTCTCTGTTTTATGGAGTCAGTTTAGCTTTATTTGTAAAAGATTGATTTAGAGAATTTATGTGGAAAAGTTCAAGTCTTCTTTTTCATTAATTTATTTGAAGAATTATGTATATTATTTAGTACGCGTTATCTAATTAGGACAGATGTTAGGATGTCCTTGACATTTCTTCATTTTTTCTTTCAAAATACACGGATATCATTCCGGATATAATTCTTAACAAAAACTCTTTTAATTCATATTTTTAGAGTTTAATTTTACCGTCGAATTTAAATAGCACCAGTGAAATTTTTTAATTTTGATTTTTTAACTTGTATTTTTCAGAATCTACATACATTTAATTTATAATGGAATCTCATTCATTTAATGCAGATAATATTAATTATCTTGATGACTATATGCAAATTCCTCTTTCACAAAAACCTTCACAACTTACATCAATTAGAAGCAAGGAACATTTATACAATTTAATTTGCATGTTTGTTTAATTTAAATTTATTTATTTTGTTGTTAGTTCTATATTACCCCATGCTTATTCAAATTTGGAGCCATTATGTGTTGGTAATACGGGAGCTATTTTCTTCGCCAGAACAGACTATAAATCAACAGAATTTGATGAACAAGACTGGATAACTTTAGAAATGTGTTTATCAATTGCCTCTGAATGTCGAAAAAAGATGATCTTGATTTCAAATTTTTTACAACAAAATATAATGAAAAATGTTTCGATTAAGTCGCAATTAATACAGCATGAATGTTTAAGGCCAATACTAGATGTTCTTCAAAATTTCTTGGATGAACTCACTAAATCTTTGCAAAAGAAACGAAGAAATTTTAAAGGTTTCATTTTTAATTATTTTGTTTTTTTAAAACAAAAACATCATCTTTTATTAAATTATTATATTTAACATTTTTAATCGGTGCTTTTATTTTTTAATTAAATTTTAAAAATAATAGATCCATGGGAGCTTTTCAACTTTCTCACAAATTACGCAAAACAAATTGACACAATTTTTTCAACTTTTCAAGATATTCTTTCAACAATGAGTATTCTCTCCATAAATGATGTTTTAAATTTTTGGAAAATTTTTTTGCAAGAAAAAATTAATTTATGGGATTATAATAAAATGGTATAATATTTTTAACATTTTTTACTAATATTTTTTAAATAAATAAATAGGTGAAATGGCAAGAAGAGCTTTTTGAGGGATTTGTATATTTACTTGGAAAATGCATATTTGAGGAACTTTTGTAAATTATTATTTTTTTATTTGAAAAAAATTTAATTTTTAGTTCAACACCGACAATTAATTTTTTCAACTTTTTTGCTGAAACAGACCAGTATATATACAATATGATCTCTTTTTTACATCAATGTCTTGAACTTATGCCAAAAATGATGAAAGATTCACTGCCATTATTTGATAATATTTTTAACAATTTTTGGGAAAATGCAAAGAAGAAAAAATGGTATATAAATTAAATAATTTTATTAAATTTTTGGTTTAGACAAAATATAGGGTAAAATTACTGGGTATACTTATTTTTGAAATTATTAGTTTTTAAAAACAAGCATTTATTATAATTAAAAAAAAAATTTTTTAAGTGTTCGTAATACTTCAACATTTCTCTTTCTTCTTATTCGCCAATCTTTGGATAATTTTTCAAATGAAATAAATAGAATTGTTTTAAATGAGCTTCATTCCTCCTATACACTTTTATCTTCTCATTTACAAAATATTAAGGTTTTTTTAAATAATCTTTTTTTTTAATTTATTAAATACTCTTTAAAGCAATTTTATTCTCTCAACACTAATTCAATGTCCAATTTATTAAATTCTTCTTGTATTCCACCTTTTGAGGATTTCTCAATAAACTCAGAAATGAATAAATGCACAGATTGGGTGATTGTTGAAAAAGAATTTAAAAAACGCATTGGAAATACAAATGAGAATTATATAAATACTTTCTACAAAAATGTTGAGTTTTTGTTTTGAAAATTAAATAAAAAATTCATAAAAATTTTGTAAAAAATCTGATTAAAATTTTCATTTTAATTAAAATTTGGATAATTAATCATTAATTTTTAGCAACATTGGTCAATTTCAGTTTTCCTTACTCCTAAAATTTATGAATCACTTGATAGAATATTTATACATCTTTACAAGTTTATTCATTCGTGGCATATAATTATGAAAGAAATGAATTCAAGAAGAAGCAAAACTTTAATTTTTACTATTAATATAAAAGCTCAAATTAGACGAAGATTATCTTTAAAAATTGTTCGATTCTTACAAATTGTGATTCAAGGAATTTTGGGACAGGTTTTTTTTAAAATTATTTTATTTATTTTTTTAAATTATTAATTTTAGTTAAATACAGTGAATGCTTATTATATTAAAAAATTGTTAGAACAAGTGGATAATTCAAATATTCTGCTTCAAAGGTTAATAGAAATCACTAAAGAATGGAATGAAAGTCTCGATTCTCTTCACGTTAGTTTTTTGTTTGTCATAGAATATTATAATTTTTATTATTTAACTTTAGGTTCTGATCACTGACGCGCTTCTTGAACCTTTGGACGAAATAGTAAAGATTGTTGAAGAATTTACCGAAAACTCACAAGAACTTAATGAAAGTTCGACTCGTCCAGAAAGTAATGGAAACAATGAAGATGACGATTATGAGGTTAAAAAATACTTATCTTTGCAATCTAGACTTCAACGCGTTTATTTATATACAATCAATGTGGAATTTAATAAGAAAACTGAACAAATATTTTCAATATGTGAAGAACCTCCGCAAACTAAAAATGCATTATTTATTATTAAAATGATGCTATCTACATAATTATGACATTTAATTTTATTAGAATTTTATTTATGTAAATATGTAAAAGTTGCGATTAAAAAAAATAAATTAGGAAAAGCAGATTTTATATAAAAATAATAGAGGAAAATTATCATAAAAAATTAACGACAATTACTATTTTTAAACATATCTAAAACATTTTTGGTTATTTAAAGGGACACGAGTTTTGAAAAGCACTGAATCAGCTCTAAACTGGCTAAAAAGAAGTGGGTTGTAGCCGTAAACCCTAATAAAAAATTGAATGCATTTATGCCGTTCATCAAAGTAGTAAGGATTATTTGAAAGACTTTCTTTACAAGTTGGACACCTTTAAAATTTGAAAATATTTTCAAAAATTTATTTAAAATTTCTCAAACTTTAGCGTCCATTTACTTGTTGTCTTAATTGGTGGTTTTCTTGATAAATGTGATACAAGAAAATTCATTGCCAGATCTTCACAGTTTGTCCATTCATCTACTTTATCACGAATAATTTGTGGCATGTGATATGTGTAAGAGTGTAAATAAAACTAAAATATAGTAAATAATTATTTAATATTTTATCAGAAATATATTTACAATGTGCAGAAATGCTGCTCCAGTCAGAATCATGCTGAACTAAAAATATTTATAGATTAAGGCGCCTTTCCTTTCACTAGAACACCTATGACCAAGCAAAATAACAATAATAATTTATTTACCTGACATGTGTGATTGCTATCATAATTAATTGAATCGCCAAACCTTGCATGATAACGTGCTGGAAAACCAACAATTCTATCTCTATTCTCACGCCAAACTCTAAATAAAAATTTTAGAAAATATTAAAGAAATTTAAAATTAACCTAAATGCAAAAATAATTTCATATTGCTTTAAATCAAGATCATCATCCATTGAAAGAACTGCTTCTGTTTCAATCTCATTAAAAGGAATAAATCTATTATTTAAAGAATTTTTTGTGCCATTAATGAATAAAAGAGGAACACGCAACCTTTAAAAATAAAAATTTTAAACAAAAAAATATTTTTATTAACCTAGGCCAAGCTGGTAATGATGGAGAACGCTTAACATCGTTCCAAATAACAATAACTTTATTTAAATAAGGCAATCCAATAAGGCGTTCTAATGTATTCTAAAATTGAAAATTTATTGAAAATAAAATAATAATAAAATTAACTTACTGCTAAAACATGTTCTCGATTAAATGTTGTTATTAATACTAAAATTAAAAAAAAATTATTTTATTTGAATAAATTTTATGTAAAATATATTTATCCAAAATTAATAAATGAAAATTTATATTATACTTGTAAAATGTTCTCTTCGTCTGTTACCACCAATTGCTCTAGAAAATTCAACTCCAGAACCAGGTAAAATTGGACGCATTCCAAAAGAAGTGTCTTCATTAAATTCTGCATCGGAAGGTAATGGATAGTCAGTTGGCAAGAATTTAAGCGAATTTGAGATTGCAAAAGGATAATCATTCCATAGCTTATAATTGTACTAAAAATAGAATATTTTATTTAATAAATAAAAAATATACCAAATTAAATGTAGTAAAATTGTGTGTATATTGAGGTGAAATTACAGGAATCTAAAATGCTTTCATTATATTAAAAATATTTTTATAAAAATCAGAGGAAATTAGATCATTTTAAATAAACCTTACTTCAGAAGGTCCCAAGTACTCATCATCATAGGGAGGTCTGGTTGCTGTTGAAATAAATGAAGGATATCCCCAAATTGAATTATTGTTTGTTTTGTATAATGGAATACTTGATTGAATAATTTCATCAGAATCTGGTATTTGAAGGCGAAAACGCATTAAAGAAATAATTGAACGAATCAAAACTAGAAATATAAAATTAAAATTTTATTACAAAATTTAGTAAAAACCTCTTTTATCCATTAAAAAATTTTCAAAGTAAAAACGTCCTTTTCTTTTCATTTCGATCAAATCTTGAACACCAAAAGAACGCAAAATAAAATGTAATTCAGGAAAACGATAAGATGGAATTTTTACGGTTGCCAATTTCCAATCAACAAATTCTTCAAATGGAAGAGATATGTGAAGAGAACAAATAACAGGAATTGATCCAGCTTCAAGAGATTCGTAAAAACTTTCTAAAGAATTTTTTAACTAACAATAATAAAAAGTATAAATATATTTTTTAATTTTTCAAATTAAAAATAAAAACCTTGAAATGAATCGTTATCTGGAATAATTATTGTAAAAGTACTCTGTTTGTAAATTCCAATTCTTTCTTCACTTGTATAACAATTATTATTTATTGAACAATTAAAATCGATGAAATATTGATCTTGAGAAATATCCTTAAAAAATTTGATAATTATTTGAAATATTTTAAAACATACCATGGATTTTTTAAGCTCAATAAAATCATTTTCTTTCAATTTTGTAAGTTTATAAGTTGACAAAAAACTAACAAAATATTTTTTGAATACAGGCAAAAGTGGAGGTAAATTAAGCCAACGATCTGGATCAAAATTTGGAGCGGACAAAAAAGCGGTGAGATCCATTGAAGGTCTAGAGAAAATTAAAAAGAAAGTTTCTAGATTGATTTTAAAAATTCTTTAGCAATTTTACCTTAAATTCTTGTCATTTTTGGAAGAAATAAGCATTGCTGCTTGAATTTCATTTGATTTCAAATCTCCGCTAAAATCAATCAAAAGATGATTGCGCCCATTTGGATAAAAATAATTTAATTTTTTAAAGTTTTTTCCAATATCTAGAAAAGCAATGAATAGACAAGCATTATCGGGAATTGATGTAACCCGATGAACATTTTGAAGCTTAAATTCCAAATAAAATTTTTCTGCCAAAATTGAGCACTTTTTTGGTAGAGGATGTAAAAATATTTTTAATCCTTTACTGATAGAACAACGTCTATATTGAAAAATAGCCTTATTATTAAGAAAATATTTTTAACCTAAAATCAATGCTCTCCTCAAATAAATTAAAATTTGATAAAATTCTTTCATCCTCTTCCTTGTAATTTTCATTGATTGGAGAATGAGGCAGTTTTAATTTAACATTGCGTTTATCACTGTATTCATGCCGTAGTAAATCAAGCTCTTTTATTAGAATTTGTAACTCTCTAAGTTCTACCTCTAATAATAATGTAAATAAAATAAATTAAAAATAAAAGAAAAAACCTTTGGTTGGAATAAGTTTATTTATAGCATCTAACTTTTCAGAAGCCTGTTCAAGTTTTTTCAATAAACGAACATGTTCCAAACGAACAGATTGAAAGACACGCTTCTCCTCATCGCTAATAAATGGGCGAAATCCATTATGACATTCTAATCCAGCACTCTGACTAAATATTTATTTTAATAAATTATTTATCAAATATTTGTGAACAACCTTTTTCCTAAATTTCTTGTATATGGCAGTTGATTATAAATTAAAAACGTTGAGCAAATAAAAAAGGCAAGAAGTAATAAAAATGGAATTAACTTATGTGAAAAAATCCTCTTAAATTTGTACCTAATGAATTTCCACATTTGCTCCAAACTGTATTGTTGTTTTGCATGAGGTATTGAAGAAAAAATTTTAACTTGTTGAAAAACTATTATAAAATTCTGCGTCAATGGAAAATCGGTCAGTAGAAAATCGTTCAGTACTCGGAAAATGCGATAGTATCAGTGGTTGAAAATATTGAAAAAATTTGGAATTTTGTAGTCTATTCAAAAAAATTCAATGATTTTGTAAAAAATTTATTTTAAAAATGAGCAAACAATTCACATAAAAAATAAAATGAGAATCATTTAAAAATTGACAGTTAGAGAGGAAAACAAGTTGTTTATCAATTGTCTTTTTAAAATTTGTTAGAAAAACAAGCATTAAATTTTAGACAAAAAACCAAGCTTCGTATTAAATTAACATTTTTACAAATATGATGAGATTAAATTTTAAGAAAAATTATAATTAGACAAGTTAAAAAAATCGTTTGGTATCAAGAATTTGTCGAAAAATCGCAAGCATTTAACGAAAGTTCAATTCAACAAGAAGTAATGGAAACGAAGATGATGACGATTATGAAGTTTTAACAACTAAAACTTCAAAGTATATCTATATCAATCTACTTGGAATTCATAAGAATCTAACGTTACAGTGAAGATCCGTAAACTAAAAATTCATTATTTATCATTAAAATAATGCTATCTACCTAATTATGACGTTTAATTTTTAAGAATTTTAATTTGTAACTAAAAGGACCTAAAGATCAAAAAATGATTTGAGATAGTCTTTCAACTTCAATTCAGGCGATTAGAAAAAATAAATTAGAAAAACCGATTTTATATAAAAACAATGGAGGAAATTTATCATTTAACAATTAACAACAAAATCTGCTACACACATCTGCGCATGTTAGGCAAAAATAATATTCTCCATTCCTCTCAAGTCAACAAAACAAATACTCATTCAGCACTAAAAATTAAAAACATTAGTAGAAATCCATACTTATGTGTTTGATTAAAATTAGCTCCTAGAATTTTCAGAAAATTTTCCTATATAAAGTTCCAAGTACTTTTAGTCATCAAAAATCTAACAAGATCTAAAATTATTTAAAGGAAAACCTCGTTGATCCAGACTCCCCATGATTGTACAAATTTAAAAGCAACAGAGTATGAGACAAGAGATCTAAAAGATATAATCATTTTAAACAGAACTTTAATAACCGTCTGAAAAAGAAAGCCAGCCATTAAACGAATCCTCATTAGTGAACTTATTAAGCGTTCTAATTGCACGTCCTACAAGCAAAAGAATTGTAGTACGCTTCTCTTCATAAAAAAGCTTATGCTGAAAATAATAAACCGTTTCTAACTTTAAAATAAATAAGATTAAATCCCTTGTTTAAATTTTAACCATTTTCAAGAAAATCATAAAAACAAACCTCAGCGCCTTCCGGCCAGATGATCTCACTCATGATCTAAAAACAAATAATAGGCATTAAAAAAAATGATTTGAAATCAAAACTAAATCAAAGAGTAAAGTTTACTAAATTGAAATCCGAATTAATGGCTGACTTCCAAACGAAGGCCGAATGAATATCTATAAATGCGGAATGTATATACATTGTGGCAATCCTAACAATTGGGGTGCCACCCCAAATAATCGCAGTGGCATAGTAAAAACATGTTTTTAGAGGTTATCGAGGTCGCTGATTACGAATATGATCTTATCACTAATCCTTATCATAAACTTTAAAAATCACAGATTTTATCATGGATATTTCCAAATTACTCAGCTTATTAATACAAAAGAATCTGCTATTCAATAGTTACAACAACGTAACATTTTACAGTCTGTAACCTCACTATGCCCATCATGTAATCAGTAAATGAGCGAAAATTTTGATAAAATCTGTGATTTTAAAAATTAGTGATAAGAAAAAACTGATATCATATTAGTAATCAGCGACCTCGATAACCCCTAAAAACACGTCTTTACTATGCCACTGCGATTATTTGGGGTGGCGCCCCAATTGTTAAGGATTGTCTACATTGTGGATTTAAGATAATTTTTGAATGTTCTATATAAAAAATATATACTATTATATCCCTGTCCAATTTTAAGCACAAGCTGATCACTTAAATTTCATTAAGTTTTAGCCAAGTTATTGTCTCTTTAATACGAACAAAATTATCAAGGATTACAGCTTTGTTCTAAATAAAAGGCATTTTAATCAAATTAATTTCAAGATAAGATTTAAAAAATCATAATTGTTAAAACACATACAAATTTTATGCGAACTATCCTTTTTCTTTGAAATTTGATTAAAAAAAGATCAAATAATTTTGATATTCGAATGGAATCCCATTTAATGTTAAAGGGAATGAAGCTGACAATTTCAGCCAATGATTCTCTAGGTAAATTAATTTTTTTGATTATCATCAGAAAAAGGGGCTTACAAGCCGCTTTATCATTCCAACAATTTTTTATTCCCAAAAATCTAAGAATATGACCAATATTAACAAAATATGCCCAAAATTTTTGAAAAGCGTCGTTTCATAGTGACACTCTGTTTTAATGTTTTCTATGTCAAAGAAAAAGGATACTTAGCGATTATAAAAACATTTAAATATTTCTTCAATATTTTTTAATAAAAAAGTAAAACCTGAAATTCCGACATGCCGAAAAATGTAGAATATAAATATTTTTTAAGTGTCTAAAATTGTAACAATAACATAAAAATATAATGTCAGTATTTTTAGTCAGATTGACCTGACTAAACATTTAAAAGGAAACAGGAGGGTTAAAAATGTAAAAAAGTTTAATTGCGCGAAAACAAGCGAGAGAAACAAAAGCTAATGAGTTATAGAATTTGAAAATTTTAGAATCGGTTTAAAAAATTGAGTGGGGTCAAAAGTACACCTTCAAAAAATATTGGTGTGCGAAAAGAGTGCTATGTAAATTCGAAAGTTAGTAAATTCGACAGTACATTAAACTAAAAATCATATTTAAAACGTTTTTGGCAATGACCAGTTTTCCATATCCAAGTATATTGAAACAAAAAACGGAAAAAATGTTCTAGATATCTTAATTTCCGGCTAAAGTGGAAATGTAGTTAAAATGAGATAGTTCACTGTCCAATTTACAGACACGGCAAAATCTCAATAACAAATCTATAAAAAATTGGAAAACTAAAAATCGATACAATTTTTATGTATATGATAAAAATAATGCGAGTATTTAATAATGTACTTATTGTTAGATTAATAAATACCTATGTAAAAATTTGAAAAATAACGCGCGCCTTTAATCATATTCGTTTCTACGCCTATAGAAAGCCGTTTTAACGCAAGTATTCTCATGTTTCCTATTTATCTCTAATTCTCTTTATTTAAAATACTATTTTGCGACCATTGAGCCAAAGATGTACCGCCGTTTAACAAATGCGGTTAGCTTGAATTAGAACTTGGCAGAATCACATTAACAAAATCCTGGATTATACTTAAAATTTTACAGGACAGGATCCGAAGAATTAGTTCTGTTACTGAAAATCTTAAAATAACAAGGTTTGCCATAAGATCATGCAAAAACTGCCAGGATCACGTCGTATGATGAGCTCTAATCTAGAATAACAATAAATAGACAAGCATTATCAAAACCGTTAAACTTTAAGCTGATGATTTACTTTTGCGAATAAAAACTTTGGAAAGTTTGAGCAATTTTCTGGTAAAAGAGGAACTCAAAAATAAATAAAAAAATTTTTTATTAAAAATAAACAACCAATTTACATAAATAATGAGAATCATTTAAAAAATTGACAGTTAGAAGGAAAAACAAGCTGTTTATATGTCCAAATTATTCAAACAATAAATTTTTAGACAAAAACCAAGCTTCGTATAAGATTAAAATTTTGACAGAATGTGATTGATTTTAAATTTTACAAAATTATTTTTAATTAGACAAAAAAATCATTTGATATTAAATCTAATACATTACATAGTTTGTTAAATGATTTACATTCTTCAATAAGTGAGAGATTTAACGAGACCAAAGAAAATATTTGAGCAAAGAATAAACGTCCCACCAATAGTTATCAACTTTTCAATTTGTCTTCGCAAACTTGAATAATATTATTTTTATATTTATTATTTAATTTATATTACCTGTTAGATAAATTCTGGCAAAAATAATTAACAACTGTACTGCTAATAAATTGACCATCTAAACCATAACAGGGAACAGCATTTAAAACACCCATTGCCAAAGAAAAAGTAATTAAATAACTAGAAAAAAGCTCAAAAATTCGAGGAATCCACCAAGGCACAAAAGCTTAATAAATAAATAATAAAGGAAAATGTTTAAAAACAAACCAAAACGAGGAGTTAATTCAGAAATTCCAACAAAATACAAGGGCTAAAAAATATAATATTAATTTAGAAATTAATAAATTAAAACCTCGCTGAGATAACCAATGAAGAGAATTGGCTTTCGTTGATCTTTAACTTGAAATCGAAGAAGAACAGTATCATTATAAAGTGCTGGGACAACACAAACATATCCATAGGGTAGAATCTCAAAAAGAATTTTATTAAAAAAAGATAAATCAGTTAAAATAGGGTTATTTTTAAATTTAAATACAAAAAATAACTCACTGAAAAAGACTTTGAACCTCTACTTGAAATTTGACATTGTGCATGTTCAGTAACTAGAATATTATTCATTTTTCAATTTTAAAATAAAATTGGGAAAATTTTTTATTAAAAATTTTTACTCACTCTGCATTGCAGGAAGACAAGCATGTGAATAATCTGTAGAAGAATGAGTGGCAACATCAGAATTTATATCAGGTTTAAGAGTTGTAGCTTCGTCTAAAGAAAGCAGACGCTGCAACAAATTACAAAAATAAAGCATTAAAGAGCAAAAAACCGTTTTTAAATTAGATGCTCTCTTCTGCCTTTTTCTAACTCCAAATTCTGCTTCAAAATTAGGAAATTCTGGAAAAATTGGCTTTTGAACAGTTGGTTCGTGCGTTGTGCTTCGTTTAAGCGGAGAAAAATAGCGAAAACAAATGTGTGTAGTATTTGTAACATTAAATTCAGAGCAGCATTGAACCTCCCCATCTGAATGGATGACTTTATCCTCAGAAGCTGTCATTCTCGAAACAGAACGGAATTGAGCCAAAAAACCAATTGAGCTGGTTGTATTAATTCTACCACTTAAACAAGCATTCCAATCGTCAGCGTTACGTATTTTACATTGGTTAACACGAAGAATTTGATGTCCAAGTTGAAGGCCTGTTTTACCATAAAGGCCAGACATTGAAGATATACCTGTTTTGGATTAAAATATATTCAAAATATATTTAAATTATTTTAAAATAACCTGTTACAACAACACCCGCATTATTAGAATAAAAAGGCTTAAAAATGACTGGAATTAAAAAAAGCAAAAATAGTCCAAAGATAGCAAGGATAATATTATGCCAAACTCCAGCTCCATAAATTCGTAACTTTTGAGCATAGGAACAGCGATCTCAAAAATAAAAAATATAGAATTAAGCTCAAAAAATACCAAGCTCATTAGGTTCTACTTCAGTAAAGGCACCAGGATAAATAGCAAAAACAAAAAATCCAAGTCCAGTAACTCTTACATTAGCATTTACTGCAGCTATCGCATGTCCTGCTTCATGCAGAATACTTGCAATAATCAAAACAGCGACAAAAATGGGCAGATGAGAAAGTGGAAGATTAAGGCCAGGAAGGACAGGAGTAATTCCAGCTTGAATTAAAAAAAACAAAATTAACGTCAATCAGATTAAAATACTATAAAAAATAAATATAAACCATTGATATGTTCGTGAAGAGGAAGAAAAATTGGTGATTGTAAAATCTTTAAAGCAGAACTTGGTTGAGTTGAATCAGTTTTTGGTGTTAAATTTTGTTTTTCTGTTAAAAAATTGGTTGAAAATTCAGAAAGAAGTAAATGTAATAAATAAATTGGTGTTGTAACATAACAAATTAGTGAAATAAAAGCACCAATTGTAAACCACAAAGCCTAAAAATCTTTAGTTTTTAACCAGTAAATTTATTTTACAATTAATTTAGTTTTTCTTGGACTAGACAAAATCTTCTCAACAAATTCTTGCAAAAAATAGGGAGAGGAATAATTCTCTGATTGTGTAAAATAAAGACGAAACTAAAATAATAAAATATTGTTTTAAGTAAATTTTTTGATAACCTGAAAAGGGGCAAACGAAAGTCCATAATGCCTTAATAATTTTATATATCTAAAAAAAGTTTTAATTAAAAAAATAAGAAATTTTACCTTGTAGAGTTAGAATGACGAAAATAAAAATCCAAAAAATAAATTACGGACCAAAATAAAACAAGGAAAATTATTATTGTAAAAAACATATCAGGCACATTTTAACTAGAATAAATTTACAAAGTTATAAATAAATAAATAAAAATAAAATTTTTTCCAAAAAAATTATAGAAATTTTTTCTAAAAAAATTATAGAAAATTTTTTAAATTTATTTCGTCGTTTCAGTGTCGGTCAGTTAACATACGTTAATTGGACATTTCAGTGTATGCAAAAAATTAATAAATATTATACTGTACTACTAAATTAAAAGTTGTGGTTTATTAAAATTTCAATAAAAAAAATTGTTTAAAATTAAAAGTTTCATATAAAAGCCTATAAAATTAGTTGCTAAATTCAATTCTAAAATCAGGACTATCTAACTCACATTTCTACATTAAACAATTAGATTGTAATGAAAGAATTAGATGGAACTCCAATAGCTGGTCTTTTTCTTGAATACAATCATTTTATTTACATCTTCGGAGTATTAATTGTTGTGATGTTATTGTGTTGCCTTAGCCTTGTTTACGTTTGTTGTGCAAATATGGTAATTAAAAAAGTTTAAAAAATAATTAATTTATTTTTCAGAAGAAGAAAAAGCAGCAGCAGGAAAGCGAGTACATTATTGAAGAACAACCAGCTAATGCGAGTGATGAGAGACCAAAACGAGCTGAAAAGAAACAAAAAGGATCAACACCACAAAGTCGAAAACCAACGAGCGCGAAAATTCCCAAGTCAAAGAAGCCAAAACATAAGAAAGGTGGCGGTGGTGCAGCTTATCCTCCCGAAAGAAAAGGCCTAGCGGCTGGTGTTGTAGTGCCGGGGACCTTCGAAGCAATTGATTTTCCTGGTTTTAAATAAATTTTTGTTTTTAAAATATAAATAATTTTAAGAGAAAAAGCCGCAAAATGGAGCTGGTAAAGGTGGAAATAAAAAGGGTAAAAGTCTTTTTAACTTTTTAATTTTTTTTTAATAATTTATATTATTAACAGAGGCGCCCGGCTATGACAATTTGGATATTTAAAGGGAGTTCAGCCCTCATTAATGGAAAGGCTGTAAATGTTTAATAAAGAATGTTATAAAAAAGAGGAGAGTAAAAAAATTTGTTGATAATGTTTCTAATTATTTTTTTAAATAAATGTTTTTTTATTGTTCTAAATATGTATATCTAAATATCAATTTTGTTGTTGATTATATGTATAACCTTTTTATATATAAATATTTGTAAATTAATTTATTTTAATAAAAATTAATATTTCCAGATATTTTTATTAGAAAATTTTATTATTTTTTAGTTATTTATTTATTTGATTTTATTTAGACTTCTCTCCCATGACTTCAATTTTTAATTTTAAAATAAATAAAATATACTAAAATTCCCAAAGTAATTTTTCATTAAAAAAGATTTATTTCATCTTTTGTTCTCTGAACATTTTTATTTTCATTTCCGTTCAATTTTTAAATATTAAAATATTTATTTTTTATAAAATATATAATAAAATTAGTAAAGTTAATAGAATGTTTTGTTTAATTCTTTGAAAATACTAACTGTTTTGTATTTATTTTTTATCAAAAATTTATTTAAAAGTTATGTCTTATTTTTTAAATAAATATAAAAATATGTGGCCAAGTCACTGTTTTTTTTAATATTTTTTTATTAAATAATAATTATATATTTAATGGTCAAAATCTACCATCTAGTGTGTCAAGACCCTTTATTATTATTTTTCTTTTAAAATATTCTTCGCCCAAACCCTTGTGTTATGTCCACATTTATATAAATAAATATATTCATTTTCCCCTTCAATTTTGCATCATCACGCCTGTGCAATTAGAAAATAGCTTTTTCTTTTTCTCTTCCATTTTTTCTTCTTCATTTTAATTTATTTTTTTCTTTCTAATAAAACCACTAAAATGACTTGTTGTCATCGTTCAATGAGTGGTGGTTTGATTGGCTTTTTTGATCAGCTGAAGAATTTATAAATAAAAAAAGAATTAATATTATTATTTTTAATAAAAATTTGCGCGAAGAAAGTGAAGAGGATATTTGTAAAATATAATTAAAAAATATATATTTTTTTAAAACTTCAAAAGAATTTTATTAAGAAAAATTATTTTGAGAAAATGTTTTTTTTTGAAGATTTTTAAATATTTTTATAAATTACTAAAAGCTGAAATCACCAAAAAAAAATATATAAAATAAATAATAATAATATATATTTTAATTTAATTTAAAAAAATTCAAATAATAAAAAAATAACTAAAAATTCCAAATCTTTAAAATTGTGATTTTCCTTTTCCAAAATATCTGATTTTATTTCTTTTAAGCAAAACCTCCTAAAAATTATTTAAAATTTAAGTACAATTTTAATGCTAAATTTATATTATAATTTCCTTTAATTTATTAAACTTAAAAATAAAATTTACCTTTTTTTAAATTTTATTTTTATAAATTCTCTCCTCATCAATAAATAAATAAATAAATAAATATAAATTTTAAAATCCCATTTTCACCTCATTTCCTCTCATCATCAAAAATATTTTTTACCTCTTTTTCTCTTATTTTTTTATTTTTTCTCTTTAGGTTATTTCCAGTTGAATTAAAAATATTTATTTATAAAAACCTCCAAAACATTTACTACTAAAAATATATAATAATAATAATAATATTCAATTTTATTTACTAAAGATAGGTTCATTTACCTCTTCTCTACTTATTTCCTTTTTTAATTGCCCCCATCTCTCATTTTGCTAAAATATATTATTTTATTTTTTCATAAATTAGAATAATATATCCATTTCTAGGTTTGTTATTTAATAATAATATTTTCCTTTTTATTTATAAAACTGTTATTTTTATTTAAATGAAAAAGTAAAATATTATTTTTATTTTTAAAATATTTTTAATTTTTCTCAAAATTAACTAGACATGAATTCCATTGTTTGGTTGGAATTAATGCTTTTAACTAATTATTTTTTATTTAAATATTTATACTATTTTTATATAAATATATGCCTCATAATTAAATTTTTATTTCTATCTCATTATCCTATTTATTAAGTCAGATATTTTTTTTTGTTCAAAATATAATAAATTTTAAAAATATAAAAAACAAATAAATTTAATTAATTGTTAAATAAATAAATAAATTAATTATTTATTTTATTAATTTACTAAAAAATAATTTTAAATAATTTTTTAACCTTCAAATAACCATTAAAAAATTAAAAATTAATTTATTTTTTATTACCATGCATTAAATGAACCTTTTTAATTTTTTATTAATTTTTTATTACCCTTTTTCTTATTTTTTATTCACTGGATTTTTACTTTAATTTTTAAATTAATTAATTAATTTTAAAAAATTATATTTTCCCTTTTTTCTTCCTAAGAACACTATTTTTGTATTTTTATTTAATTCTTTCATTTTTTTATTATTTTTACACAATTTATATTCTCATTAATAATTATTATATTATAAATCCTCCAAATCCTTCATATCACATTTTTGCCTTTTTCTTTCTCTTTTTTACTTTCTGGACATTTATTTATTTATAATATAGGTATATAATAATACCTTTATTTAAAGAGAGAGAGAAATACTTAATATATTTATTTATTTATTTCCTTTGCTTTTTCTTATTTTTTGGGTATTTTTTATTAGAAAATTTGTTTTCTATTAAAATATTTAAAAAATATTTTACACTCTAATATAGCCCTGGGCGGAGCAAAATAAAAAAGAGAAGAAAGTGTTAAAAAGGAAGGGCCGAGAATATAAGAAAATGAAGAAGGGGAGGACCACTTTCCTTTCCTTTTAACCCTTTCTTGGCCTTGATATTTCCCCGTTGGTCTTTTTATTTTCATTGTGTCCCTCACGGCGCTCCTCTTGTCCACATTGCTCTTTTGCATTTTATTATTATATTTTTTCTTTCAAAATCGAGATTTAGAGGAGAATAAATAAATAAATAAATATACATTTCCGCCCCCACAGATTTATTTTTTTGAATTTTTTGTTAACTTTAAAAATCAAACAAATTTATTTTTATTTTAGGTATATTTGTTGCTTTAAAAAATCTTAACCTTTTATTTAAAGGTTATAATGTTGGTCAACTTTATTTTTTTAAAGTTTCGAATTTCATTTAAAATCATTCTCTGTTGGACATTTACTAAATATATACTTGATGATTTTTAAACAAAAAAACTCAAAAATACAAATATTTATTTATTTATTTGTTTTTTTATTTTTATTTTATAGCTTTTCCTTCTTCACTTTGCTCCTTCACCTTTTTTTAAATTAAAATAAATAAATAAATTGGCCAAAAACACTTGTACTAAATATATATTCTTTTATATTTATATATACCTATCAAATAATTAATTTACATGTTTTTTGTACATTTTTTAAAAAAAAATATTTTATTTTATTTTATTCTAATATAATATTTTTATTTAATTTTACTATTTTAGAAGATTTATTTTCTTTTATTTGTTTTATTTTTTAATAAATTTTTATTTGCTTCTTCTTTCCTTAAAAAACTTTATTTTATTTATTTTTCTTTTTTTATTAAAAAAAAAAACTAAAATATATAATATCATTTTTCCAAGTTTCTTTAATTATTATATTGCCACTACTGACCATTTGCCCAAAAAAAAAAAGTTATGATTCTCTTTTCTTTTAAAAAAAAAGAAAAGAATGTTTGGCAGCCAATTATATGCTTCAATAAACATTCTTTTATTTTTAGTTATTTTTTGTTTGTTTGTTTGGCGCAAAAATTACTTTTTTATTTTATAATATAAATAAATAAATATATTTATATATATTTTGTTTTCTTTAAACTTTTATTTTTATTTTAGAAAATCTTTTTTTTATTTTTTTTTTCTCCTAATAAAATTATCTTTTTTCTTTTATTTTTTACCTCCAAAAAGCAGCTGGCAGTGTTTTTGTCCACTCTCGTATATTTTTTAAGGGCTACTTTTTTCCCCTTTTTTCTAATGATTAATTGACTTTTTGATGTAAAGTAGGTATTTATTTATTTTTTTGCAACGTCTTATTACAAAACTAAAAAAAATATTTTTTATATGTCCAAAATATATTTATTTATTTATTTTTTAAATTAAGCAGATGGAATTTATTTTTACTTTTTTTTTAATTTAGTTTTTTTAATAATATAAAAAATTTTATTTTAGTGTTCTATAAATACATATTTATTTATTTTAAAAAATATGTTTGGGGAAATTTATGTAAAAATTAAATAACTTTAATTTTTTACATTTTTACTTTACTCAAAATAATAATTTTAATTACCTCAGTCCCTTATTTATAATTAAACTTTAAAAATATCTTTTATTTTTATCAAAAATACTTAATTTTAAAATAATTTTATAAATTTAATTATTTTAAAAAAAAAATTATATTTTAGTTAATATTTTATTAAAAAATGGAAGAAGAATTAAAATGCCCTCAATGTCACCATTTTCTTAGACAACCAGTTCTTCTTCCTTGTGGACATTGTTATTGTCGTAATTGTGTTTTTTTATTAAGACAACAAAGACAAAATGAAGGATTGTCACTTCCTCAATCTAATTTATTATATAATAACAATTCTATAGTTCCTTCCTTTTCTTCTTCTTCTTCTTCGGCACCTTCAAGCTCATGTTGAAATTATTTTGAAAAAATTAAAAAAAAAATTCTTTAAAATATTTTTACATATAATTTACTTTTCTTCTTAATTAGGTGCATCTGACACCCTCTCACTTGCACCATCTTGCTGTGATGAAGGTGACCATTCATCATCTGGGCCAGATGACAAATTGGACAAATTGTCCATTCTAAGTGATTCAGCTGATTCTGGGTTTGGTGGTAGTGGTGGAGGGTTCCGTACTGTGACAGTTGGTGGTACGTACATTTTTATTTATAATTTTCCCACAATTATTTAACTAATTCGGATAAATCAAAGGTTGGGAAAATTGTTTTAAAAAATACTGATAAGCAGAAAGAAATAATAATTAATAATAAAAAGGGGAACTGTGAATGTTAAAATTAATTAATTAATATTTTATTTTAATTATTTTGATTAAAAAAAAAAAAGATTAAAAATCATAATATTTTATTTGTTGTTTGAAAATTTTCTCAGAATTTTTAAAAAATTTATTTTATTTTTTAGGCTCAAGGCCAAACAGTTTTCTTTCAACAAATGGTCATCATCTTCCTCGACCTCTTCCTCCTCTTCCTTCTTCAATTTTATCACAATCTTCTGCCAATACTACATTTTTACTTCAATGCCTTGTTTGTAATAAGCCAACATATTTTGCTGATGAAGAAGATGCTAATAAACGATTAACTGAAAATGCAACAATTGCACGACTTTTGACAAAACATTTACAACAAAAACAACATTCAGTTGATGAAGGAAAAGAAAAAAATATTAATCCAATTAATAAAGTTGTTGAATCTGTGCCTGAATGCCAGGCAATTTTTTTAATAAATAATTATTTAAAAATGTTGAATTTAAAATTAAAAAAAATAATTCTTTTAAATTAATTAAATAAAAGATTATTTAATATATTTATTTTAGTGGTGTGAAAATCCATTGGGTGCATTACCATCAAAATATCATTGTAATACTTGTGGTTATTTTTATTGTTCTGACTGTCAAATATCTTTACACCCACCTAGAGGTCCTTTAAAATTTCATCAACTTTTGCCAATTGGACAATACAAGTAAATTAATAATTTAAAAATTTAATTTAATTATTTTAAAAAGATGTTTTAAATCTTCTAATTTTGATTTGTCTTCGCCTAGTAGTGCCTCAACTTTATTAATTACTTCACAATATTCTAATAATAATTGTTTAATTAAATGTTTATTACATAATGAACAAGAATTAAATTTATATTGTTCTTTATGTAAACAAGCAATTTGTAATATATGCTCAAATGGATTAAAACATTCTGGTCATCCTATTCAACAAATAAATTTAGCAGCTAAAGCACATAAGGTAAAGTTTTAATTAAAAAATAAACTTTAAGTTAGTTAAGTTTAATTTTATTGAAAAGTTAACATTAAGTGTTGTGGTTAAGTTGGTTAGTGTTTTGAAATAGTAAAATAAACTTAGGTTTTCTTCAATTATTTAATATAAAAAAGAATTTTTGTTTTTCAACAGTCATTTTATAATAAATCAAATAATAAATAAATAAAATATTTTTGAATATTTATTAAAATATAAAAAGAAAAGTTTTATTTAGACAGAAGAGACAATCTGTTCTTCTTAATTTTATTTTTATTCTTTTTATTTCCTTTGTTTAACAAAATTTATTTTATTTTTTATTTTCCATCCGTTCATTGCTTTATATAACTAACTAATCTTCTCTTCTTTTTTTTTTTCAAAAACCTTTTTGGTGGTTAACATCTGTGCGCACCCCTATAAATCAAAAAAGAAAAGAAAAAATTGTAATTTCTCGACTTTGTGTCGGCTAATTTTAAATCTTTTTTTTTCTTTTTTGGCATTTTATAAGACTAACGGTTCTCTCTTTGTATAATTTAATAATATTTATTTTTTATTTATTTATTCGCGCCTAAGCCAATATATCACACAATTAACGAGCGCAGCCTTTGATTATTTTCTTTCTTTTTCTTTTTTTAATTTAAAAATAAAAAGGCGTTGAAGCAGAATAATGGGAAATGGTCAGTGAAATGGAAATTAATTTTTAAAAATTGTGAGGATGTTCTCTCTTTGTTAAAATAAATAAAAAGTTTAATTTTTTATTAAAATTTGACATAAATTTTATTTGGAAAGATTTTTCAAAAATTTTTGAGAAATAAATTGCCAAAAAAGAAACTCAAACATCAATAATTAATTTAAAAACATTTAATAAGTATTTAATAATAATATAAGAAAATGTTTGGAATAAATGTTAAAAATAAATAAATAATTGTTTATTTTACATACTTTCATTTTTATTACTTTTTTATTTTTAATGACTATTTTTATTTATTTTCTAAACTCATTTTTTCACATTCTTTTGCTCTTTCCTTTCTTGACTTTTAACCCTTTTTTTTTAACACCTGCATAAAAATAAATAATAAAAATTATTTTTTTTATTATTTTTAGACATTATTTTTGCTCTAAATAAATATATTTATTTAAATTTATTATATACAAATTATTCAATTACACATTCTAATAAATTTATTTATCTTACTCAATGGTCATAAAACAATTCTTTTATTTATTTATTTTTAAGTAAGGGATTTGAGAAAATGTTAAATTTAATTTTTTCTTTTTGTCTAATTTTGATTAAGAAATGTGACATTTGATACTAATATTATTTTTGTATTTTATTCATCTAAATATATATTTGAATTATTTTTTTAGGAAAAGAATTTTTTACCATAAGTTCGAAAACTTTTCTCTTCTTTTATTTCATTTATTTTATAATAATAATATATAATTATTATATTAAAACTTTTTAAAACCTAAAATTTGTGTCCTTGGCCCTTTTCTCATTTTTCATTATTATTTATATATTTTATTATTTTTTAATCTTTTTTAATGAGATTTCTCACCACGGGTGGTCCCAAAATATATATTTTTACCTTTTTTTAATTATAATATAAATTCTAGTAAATGATTGAAAGATTATTTTTATTAAAAATAAAATAAATCAAATAAATATTTATTTTTTAATTATTTTTCAAAAGATATATAGTTTAAAATTAGTTTAAAAATTAAATTAAGTAAAAGTTTACTTTTATTAATTTTGATTGAATGTTTTGGACTTTTATTAAAAATTAATTAATCATTTTTTAATAAAATTATTTATTTATTTTTAAAATTCCAATCAATCTTTCTCTTTTTAAAAAGAAAACTTTTTCTTTTACAAGAAAATAAAATAAATATATTTTAAATATTTGATTAATTATATATTTTTTGGATTTTCTTCTGGCAAATAATCTTTAAAAAAAGAAATTTCTTTTTCTGGTGGTTGACATCAACAACACACGTTTTTAAAGTAGTTGTTAACCCTAAAAATGATTTATTATTTTTAAGAATAGGAAAAAAGAGTAAAAAGAGAAGGATAACACATTTTGAGTGGACATTGAATGGTGGTTTTTATGAATTTTATGTTTTTTTTTTTGAGTAATTTGTCTTATTTTTTGGTTAATTTTAAAAAAAGTATTTTCTGATGACTAAGCCAATACTTTTAAATTTTTTTAAATATTTTAAAATAATTATTTTTAAAATTCGGTGAAAATTATATTCGGTGAAATGCCCTACCAACAACTTTGGGGAAAAGAAAAAAATAAATTATTTTTAACCAACTACTAATATTCTTCCAATTTTTATTTTAACCCAGCTGTAAACCACAATTTACTGCACTTTTGCTGTCATAAAAATTTATTTTTGGGGGAATTTTTGGAAGAAAAAATAAAAGAAAAAAAAGAATTTAAATGACCTCTTGAAGGTAGTGGACATTTTTGAGGACTTTTTTGAGTTTTTATGTTTAAAATAAAAAAAGATGTTAAAAAATGACTTTACTTTTTTTATAAAAATGAAAAGATTGAGGATTATCCTCTAGAGGGATAATCCTCAATTCTTAAGGGTATTTTTAGACAAAAAACATCCAGAATATTTTTTCAATTTTTTGGTGACTTTTTTTTTGTTATAGAAAAATTTATTTAAAATTTTTAATAATATTGGAATTAAATTATAAGAATTTAAAAGAATATTTAAAAAATATTAATTTTAAATTTTTATTAAAAAAAAAAATAATAAATTTTATTCAATTCACACCATTAAATAAATTAATTCATAATTTTTATAAAAAATTACTCAAAACCACCATTTAAGCTTTATTTTATTTTTAAATATTTCTCTTTTCTTTTATAACAGAGAAAATAATAATAATAATAATAAAACATTTCAATCTCGCGCAAAATGATTGATGAATGAATGATGGACATAATTTAAATAAAAATAAATAAAAATATATTTTTTAATTCTTTTTAAACCCAACAATTTATTCTTTCTTTATTTTCATCACTCTTTTTTTAAAAATATTTAAATATTCATCATCATTATATTATATTGGCTTATTTCCATTTCTTTGGGTTTTAATGGTTGTTAAAAATGTCAGAAATATTAAAGACTGATTACTTTTTTTAAAATAAAATAGACAAAATGCCAAGAAAAAGAAAGAAAGAAATGTAAAAATAAGGGAAAAGCACAATTTTAAAATTAAATTTTTATGTTTAAAAATAAGAAAATGAATAGCTAAATCTCCCTAAAGACATTATTTATTTATTTATTTATTAATTTTAATATTAAAAAATAATTGAATTCTTGGATTTTTACTAAAATTGAAATTTTTAGAGGAATTTTTTAAAAACTTTTTTTATTTTTATTTCGGAAATAATATGTAGTACAAATAATAAAAATTAATTTATAATAAAATTATATTTTTAAATAATTTAATGTTCAAAAACAATACATAATTTAAATAATATTTTCTTTTTCTTTTAATAAATTTTTAATTTAAAAATTATTTAATTTAAAAAGAACACTCAACAATTTCTTTTCTTTTTAAAAATATTTTTAAAATTTTCAAGTTTTCCTTAGAGAAAACACTTACAATAAAATCTTCTTTTATTTCTTTTTTTTTCCTTTTTAAACTGCTCAATTTCGTATTGTGCGCATTTAGGCCAATGTCATTCCTTTGGGTAATCTTCTCTTCTCAACAAGCCTTTCCTCTTTTTTGGCTTTTTTATTCTTTTTGGATTTTATTAAATAAATAAAGAGTTTTATTTGATGAAAAAGTATTTTTAAATTAAAAAAAATTTATTTAGGGATTTATAAATAAAATAAAATAAAAATAATTACAGTTAATTAAATAATTATTTAATCAGAATAAAAGAAAAATGATTGATTTATTTAATTGTTTAATAATTTAAAAAATATTATTTAATATTAATATTTTATTTAAAAATTAGAGTAAAATAGAAAAAAAATAAAATTAATTTTTAGTATTTATTTATATAATTTTTAGACAGAATTATCACATTCTCTTCAACTTCTCGGTGCTAAAGTTCGTCAAGCGACTGAAGAGATTGGTACACTTAAACGACTACAATCTAGAATTGATGTAAATAAAAATAAAATATTTTTTGTCTTATCCCACTTCATTCTTAATTATCACAACTAGGATAACTAGAAATGTGGAATATGTGGGAATGTTAAAAGGAATTAGTAAATGGATTAGTGGATAGGGATAAGTTAAAGAGTTTTAATAATTTGAATCTCTCACTTATTCCTATCTTAAAGACCAAAAATTTGATGGGATAACAAAGAGATTGGGTTAAATTGAGAACACTTTTTTAATTTTTTAAAGGAAAATTCTTCTGAATTTCAACGTGGAGTTGAATCTCAATTAGATGAGTTGGAAGAATTATTACGTTTAAGAAGAAAACAATTAATAAATTATATTAATAATGAAAAAGAAAGAAGAAAATTGCAACTTTGTAAACAAATTGGACGTTCAACAGCAAAATTAGGGAAAGGAAGAGCTTTAATTCAATTTTGTATTGAAATATTAAAAGAACCAGAGCCTATAGATTATTTACAAGTAATCAAATTATTTTTGAAATAAATTTTAAAAATAATAAAAAAAATTTATATTAGGGAAGGGATGAATAAACTCTTCGAAAAAATTTATTTTTGAAATAATTGGGTTTATCATAAATTATATATTAGGGAATTTTGTTCATAAAAAATTAAAAAAAATTATTTTAATTTTATTATTTTTTTAAAGGCTGGATCAGCCTTAGCAAATAGAGTAACAGATCAAGAATTTCTTTGGCACAAAGAAGTAAAAATAAATTACCCAGAAATTGAAGAACATTTTCAACTTGATTTGGATATTTTAAATGTTAAAACAGCAATTGAACAATTGGAATTTTTACAACTTAAAGGTAATATAGGAAAAGAAAATAATTTAAAAAAAAGAGATATTTAAATTCCTTTTAATATATCCTCTCTTTATAAATAATAGTTTAAAGGCAGATATACCTTTAAGAGACATTTTCTCTATTTAAATTATACAAAGAACAATTTTTGGACAAAATTAATAAAAAATATCAAAAAATAAAATAAAATTTTATTAAAAAAATTAGATAAAAACAGTAAAGAAACAAACAATAAAGGTAAGTAATAATAAATAAATAAAAGTTGTGTTGGTAAATTTGGTGATAATATTTAATATTTATTTTATTTAGTTTCAATTTTTGTTTTGTTAAATATTGTTTTTTTTATTTCTTTAAAAATTAAAATTTTTAATTTAAAATTAAATTAATTTTAAGCTCCTCTACCCCCACAATTTCTTGCTGAAGAATGTTCTGCTGAAAATAATTCTGTTACTTTAAGTTGGGTTTGTCCTCCAAATGGAACTTCTATTGAAGGTTTTATACTTGAATTAGATTCTGGTGATGATAATAATATATCCAATAATTTTCAAGTAAATTTTATTTTTTATTTAAATTTTTTAATTTTTAAGGAAGTTTATTGTGGCCCAGAATATGCTTGTACTGTTGATGGTTTACATTTTAATACACTTTATAATGCTCGTTTAAAGGCTTTTAATACAGCAGGAGAAAGTATTTATAGTGAACAAATTTGTTTACAAACTGCACAAGGTTATTAATTAATTTATTTTTTAAAAGACTCAATTTAGGAGAATTGGGAGAGAATTTATGAAAGATTTAAGAATTTGTTAAATATATCTCAAATAAAATAAAGATTTATAATTTTTAGTTGCTTGGTTCCAATTAAGTGAAATGGCTGATTCTACTGAAAATACAGAACAACCATCAAGAGAAATTCGTTCACAAAGTGTTGGAGGAATTGTTAGTTCAGAATTGCTTCTCTCAAATAATTACTGTACAGTGACTGGAACGGTTGGATTTTTTTTAATATTTTAGAAGAAAATAAAACTTTCCTTTTATAAATTCTTATAAAAATATTTTTTTTAATTTTTATAGAATATGGAATATAGAACAATTTTGGGAACAGTAACCTTTTCAAAAGGAGTTCATTATTGGGAGGTTAGCATTGACCGTTATGATGGAAATGCTGATATTGTTTAGTTTTAAAATTTAAATTTAATTTATAAAATTCCCAAAAGGTTATTGGAGTGGCACAGCCATCTGTTAATAAATACGCAATGCTTGGTAAAGGGTTTTTTTAAAAAGAAATTAATATTTTTTAATTATTTTATAGGCAAAGATTTACATGGATGGAGTATGTACGTAGATGGAGAACGTTCTTGGTAAAATTAATTTTTAAAAATATTTATTATAATTTTTTAAAGGTTTTTCCATAATGACACACATCATGGAAGAATGAATGGAGGTATTAAAAATGGTTGTGACTCTTTAATTGGAGTTTTAATGGATTGTGATCGAGGCACTCTTAGCTTTGCAATAAATGAAAGGCCAATTTGTATGGATGCTTTTAAGTAAGTTTTTAAAAAAAACAATTTGATCATTTTAAATTTAAAGAATAATATTTTCATCATTTTTATAGAAATATGCCTTGTGGTCTCTACTGTCCAGCTTTTAGTGTTAATTGTAAATCAACAATTACAATCCATAGTGGACTTAAAGTTCCTGATATATTTGTCAATTAAATATATTTTTTACTAAAATACATATTTCTATTTTCTAATTAATTTTAAGCATTTAATAAATTTTTATTAAAAATAATCCAATTATGAAATATTATTACAATATTATATCCAATCAACCACCTTTCAGAAAATACAAAATTTTAAATTTAATTCAGAGAAAGAATACCTACGAAGATGCATAATAAATTTGAATTTTTTTTAGTTTAATAGTTCAAAAATATTAAAATAAATATATTTAAATTGAAGATAATTTTGTTTTATTATGCAACTTTGATCCTAATTTACAAATTTAAAACTAAGTAATTGATGTAAATAAAGTAGAAAATTTTAATGAGATTTTTATAATTTGAAAATGAAACAAAAAACTGAAGCAAACTAAAATTCAAAAAAAAATTTTTCAAAAAATAGGTAAATAAATTTATATGTTTGCCTCAATTTTGAATTAATTATATGTACTTATATAAATTAATAATTAATTTAAAAGTGAATGGACCCATACCTTTGGTTAAATTTATTTATTCTAATCCCTTTTTTATTAAATATTTTATTTTTAATAAATAAATTATTAATTGTTGTCAATCTGTGTGGAAGAAGCTGAAACAGATTGTGGAGGTTCCGACAGTTGTTTTTTGTGTCCAACCTTTTGTAAATTTTCATTAACAGAAAATTCTATTTTTATATTTTTATTACTAGATTCTTCATTAATTTTTTCATCTTCAAAAGATGATTCTTTTTTCATTTTTGTTGCTAAGTTTGGTGAACTTGTTAATAAAAGTTTATTTCTTTCTGTTAATTCACCTTCTTTATTTTGTTTTGATTTTTTAATAGATTTAGTGGACGAATCAGTTGTTGATAAAAGTGGAGATGGTTTTCTTAAAACAGCTCGACGAGCTGTACTTGGAGAATGAGAAGTTCGACGCATAATTGAACTAGATCCTGGTGAATATTGAATAAAACTGTTGCTACTTCCATGAGAATACTAAAAAAAATGAGGAACAAATAAAAAAGTGGAAAAATCATAGAATGGATAATTTATCGAATAAACATAAAATTTGTGTTAAAATTTAATGACTAACCTTCTTCCTTGCCCGTTCCAAATTTTCCAATTCAATGTTTTCAATATTTAATTCAATTTGTCCAGAAGACTTTCCAATATCAATATTTCTATTTGGTGCTATTCTAGATGTTTGTTGTTGAAAAGGATGAATAGAAGAAGAACGATTTTCCTCTAATTTTCCTGATTTTCCACTTAAAGAACCCCCAGAAGAAGAAAATATTGTGGTGGGTGGTTCCACAATTGTTTTTGTAGTAATTACATCTCCTTTATTTCCAACAAGTGAAGCTTTAGTAGCTATTTGTTGAGTAGAAATAAATGAAGAAATATCAGGATTTGTTGATTGTAAAGGACCATTTATTGCTTCGAAAAGAGTTAAAGGTTCACGTCTTACAAAAGAAAATTAAATTATATTTTAAAAATTTAAGATTAAAAAAATACCGAATTCTCATTGTAGAAGACATTCCATCAGAACCAAGGCCTACTAGACTACTTCTCATTGCTCTTATTTTTAGAAGAGCTTTAAAAGGAGAACGACAAATTGGACAATTATTTAACTGAAATTAAGTAAATTTTAATTAAAAAAAATAAACAAAACTTTATATCTAAGTGTTTCTGCACATCCATTACAAATACATAAATGACGGCAAGGTAAAATCATTGTATCACGTGGATTTGCCTGTTTTAAAATTTAACATAAAATTAGTAATTAAAAAATAAATGAAAAATGTTTTAAAAACGAACCATACAAATAATACATTCAGCTCCATTTTCTTCAGCCATTAGATTACTTTCTGCATCCTCTTTATTTTCAATTCCAAAAATTTCTTGAAGAAGATAAACAATTCCATTTGCAAATAATTTTTGTTTTAGAGGTTTAAGAATTAACGCAGCTGATTGATCTGTTGAGCGTTCTATTGAGCATAAAGTTGATTGGACCTGAAAATTTTTATAAATTATTTAGTAATTATGCAATCAAGTAAAATATTTTATCTAAAAAGTAAAGTATAGAAAAAGAGTAGAAAAATTTGGCTTAATTAAAAAAATTAGAAAAAAACCTGTTCTTGTAATTTATCAGAGACAGAACGTATTTCAATCAAAACTGGAAAATAAGCAGAAGTACCATCCCAATGCATAAATTTTAGATCATAACGATGTGGTTTAAATACAAAATGGCTGAACTGTTGATTTGAACCAACAGGGAAGTGATAACGTTCTGATGAATCAATCCGTTGATTTGGGCGACAGAAAAATCTAAAATTTTTTAAAATAGATTTTAATATGTGAAAAAAATGTACTGAATTTGTTGAAAATCATCAACAACTTCTCTTGAACAGAAATGAATTTGTACATAACAAGGAACATCACAATCAAAAACAAATTCGAGTTTATAAAATCCCGACGAATATCCACCACCCTGCCTACCAACTCTTAAAAATGTAAAATAATTTTAAGAAAAAAATACTTTTAAAAATACTTTGTAAATCTGACGGAATCTCGTCGAACATTGACCAATGCATTCAAAACACTAACAGAATCAGTCACACCTTTTGGACAGTGAGGAAACTGAAAATATAATGAAAAAAAATAAAATCCGACGAAAGTGCACGTCTTTAGATTTTCAAATCCCCAACATGAGCTCCCAAAGGATTTATATACTGACAGTTAACCTTCTGAAAAATACGAAAAATCAAGATTTTAGCTTGAAAATTTTATATATCTAATTAGGATAAAAACATAAAATAAAAATTTAAAAAATACTTTAACAGGTCTGCCATCAAGCAATTCAAGATCTTGTTGAGCACCAAAGAGAAAGACTTCCTGTTTTGTTGTGTCATACAATTCGCCACCCATCAAAAAGTGATTGCCAAAAAAACTAGAATTCGCTCCTCCTTGACTTGTGCAGCCTTTACCACCAAATTCTTCACCAGCATGTTCTTCACCAATTCCTGGATTGCTGCCATTCCGTCGTTGTTCTCTTCCTCTAAGTGGTAAGTTTGCTGGGAGGTAAGTATTAAGGAAAGTGAAGAGCCGCGATACAGATTGGCCCATTAAGGCTTAACAGCTAAAAAATTAAAGTTAATTGTCAAAATGAAACCTAAAAATATGTAAAATAAAAGAACAAATTAAGTATAAACTTATTAAATAGTATAGCAAAAGATAAAAATTCAACATTGAAAAACTAAAAACTATATTTTGTCGCGGATCTGTGCATTTTCATGACTATATTAACAAAGTCATGATCGAATAGGTCCGTCTTATTATTTTGGAGAAGAGTTACCATCACGCAATAATTAAACGCAAAGGTCTTTGATTTCTCCTAATGAGTAATAAATGGTTCGTTGGTCGGAAGTGAACTTGCGCCCTTAAAGTTTATACAAAACAAATGCTTTATCCACTACACCATGTCGCCCTTTGCGAGTAAGTAAAATAAATTAATATTCATTATATGTATTTTATTACTGATTAAAGTACTAATTAAAATTTTAATAAACTCACAATCGAGTTAAAATACAGAAAAGAATCTTAAAGTAAAATAATTAAATATAACGCTGATAAATTAATATTCTAAAAAAAGTGCGCAAAAATCAATCGATAATTTAAAAAAATTACAATGGAAGTGTCAAAATGCTAAAACATTATAATCCAAAAACTACTTGAAAGTCCAAAATTATTTTCTGTTGCATAAATAATTTAGCCTTTAGAAAAAATTTTAATTTTAGTTTTTTAATATTTGAATAATTATCATCTGAACAAAATGATTGAAATTACAATAAACGACAGACTTGGGAAAAAAGTTCGAATAAAATGTAATCCTACTGATACAATTGGAGATTTAAAAAAATTGGTTTCTGCACAAACTGGAACTAGGTTTTTTTCTTTTATATTTTTAAATAATTTTTATTTTTAGAGCAGACAAACTTGTATTGAAAAAATGGTATACAACATACAAGGATCACATTACACTCCAGGATTATGAAATACACGATGGTTTTAATTTTGAATTATATTATCAGTAAAAATATTTAGTTTCTAATTGGAAGCTATAAATGATAAAAAATAATTATTTATAATTTTTTTGATTCTGTTACTTTTTTTATTGTTTAACAATAAACAAATTGAGAATAAAAATCCCTCGTTAAAAAAAAGATAATATTAGATTTATTACATAAAATTATCTCAAAGCGGCATAATGATGGGAGATTTTTAAAGTTCAATTAATTTTTTAAGTTAACTCGGAGTTTTAGCTTGACTAGAATTTTAAAAAAACTTTCAAAAATCAGAAAATACCAAAAATTATCAGTTAAATAAACACAAAATTAGAAATTCTAATCAAGCTTTGTTTAGATACATTTAATGATGTTAAAATTAATCACAATGAAAAACTTTCGGCCAAAAAATTTAAATTAGGTAAATTGAAGATTAGCAAAAAAAACAATATTTAAAATAATTATTAACCATAATAAGTGAAGCTATTTTTATCTGTCTCGTCAACAACAACCTTCTTTAATAATTCTGGAATGCTTAATCGAGAACGAAGTTCACCAAAAAGAAAAATAGCAAGATTTTCTGTAGTACTTACAATCCTATTGTCCCTTAAATTTATTTTAGATATTTTAATTTTAAACTTTAAAGAAAACCTAAAATAAGCAACATCTTTGTCCAAGTTTTTATGATCAACAAGCTCAAGTACCTGAGACATTTCACGTTTGAGATCTGACAAATTATATACCTAAAAATGAATTAATATTTATTTTATTAGAAGAATGTGAAGTTTAAAAAAGTGAGCAATTTGTCAAAAAAGGAAAATACCAAAATATATTCTAGTTTTAAAACGTATTACAGAAATCTTCTTAAGATAAAATATCAAAAATTCTGACCATTCCAGTTTCAGCATTCACTGGTCCTTCTAACACTACTTTTAACTTGTAGTTGTGTCCATGCCCATTTGAATTATTACATTTGCCAAAAAGTTGTTTGTTCTCTTGAATACTAAGTTTTGGATTATTGAGTCGATGAGCAGCTGAAAAGTGTTCAACACGAGACAATTTGACAATCGGTGGACTTTCATTTAATTCTTGATTTGTTAAAAGTTGTCCAGTTGAATTATTTATGTTATTATTGATACCAGTAGCAGACATGACAGTAATATCCTCCAATGGATAAATATTTGGATCAAACAAAGTTCTGAGCACTTAAAAATGAATTGAAAATGAAAAAAAGTCTTAAAATATACTATCAGTAATTTTTTCATTATTAGATTGAGCTTCATCTTCTATTTTAACAGATGGATCAAAAATAGGCTGCTCATCATTTGTATCTGAAAATGAATTATCAAATGATAAATTAAAAATATTTTAGCAATCAATGAAATTAATAAAAAAATCCTTACATTCATGATTATCAGAAGAAGCTTGTGATCGAGCAGGACTCTCAACAGCGACAAACGAATTATTCAAATCTAAACCCTCAGGACGTCCAATAACTGAAATTTCATACTGATTTGAATCTTGTGTTGCCTTTCTCTTTGTATTTTTCCATTTGGTTGAAACTTGATCAGCTTCAAGTTTTTGCGAGAACAAATCAGGATGACGAGACTTCAGATGGCTACGCAAAATACTTGTAGATTTAGCTAAAATAAAAATTTGGAAATAATTTAAATCTTAAAATTACCATTTCCACGGCTTTTAACCCAATCACAATTTTTACATCCAGCCAAATTCTCATCAAGCTTTGAAAACCAATACCACCAAGAAGACTTACAAGTAGACTCTGATGTCGAATCCAAATCAATCTTTATGTCCATAGTTTTATTTTGAAATTTCTAAATATTTTATGGCTTATGTGAAAGAATTTCGAACAGTGAAAACTTGCAAAGTAACGGAAAGTTAAAGTATAATAGTCTAAAAAACCTTTTTACAAACCTTCAAATAATTTCTATAACATCTTCCCATTGTGGAAGTAGAACATTCTCCAGCCTTCCGAATGTCAACGGGAACACTTTCACGTGCTAATTTAACTGCATCCCTAACAGGAGGAGGATTATCTAAGCAAGCCTGCTCTTTTAATATATTTAGAGCATCTCTAACTGCTTCATGTTTAGCAGGATGGTTATGTTGTCCATTTACTACAGTTCCAAATTTAAATTTTTTACCGTCATTGAGCAACAAATCACTTTTTACATGAATTCGACCTTTACAATAAGGATTCCGATGTACACATCTCCATATTTCCATCCCTTAAATTTTAGTATTAAAAATATTCTTTTTAAAATTTTCTACCTTCTTCAATTTTACTGTCTGCTTCAAAGCGGAATTCATAACCATCACGTCGCAATAATTCTTTACCTCTAGAACTAACAGTGAAATCAAAACGTACAATTGTATTTTTCTCCAAAAGTTCATCAACAATTTGTGAAATTTGTTCTTCTCCGACAAACGATATTCCATTAGGAACTTTAATCTCTGTTTCTTCTTGACTTGAGGTACTTTGAACATTCATATCACAAAATGGTTTACTTATTATTAGGAGTAAACCATATTTTGGGCAAAAGAAAAAGAAAAAAAATTATCGATTTTTCTGCTCAACTTTCCGTTACCGCGCTAATTTCTGCCCTATTGAGTAAATAATAATGCTTAAAATTGTATGAAATGTTGAATTCAGTCTTACCTGCAAAACTCTAATGGAAAATGAGAAAGAGATAGCAAACAAAAATAGTGCATAAAAATTTAAAACGCTTTTTTGGCATAATATTGTTGGCATTTTATTAATTTCTCGTTGAAGAATTAAAGAACAAAATATTCATGTTTGTGAAAAACATTTAAATTAACTATTTTATGTGCTACTTTGATTTAGATCTATATCTTAAAATTTTTCAACTTTTATATGAATAATAACAAATCAAATAAAATTGTTCCAAAATTAGTTGGCACTAAAGAATGGACGACAACAAGGCAATCAATCCGAGAACTCCTTCCTGGTACAAAAACTGCCTATTTTGTTCTAAGTTTTTATGTGAGCTTTTATTAATAAATTTTAAAATTTTGAGCATTTCTAGAGTGATTCGGAAAAGCTTCCTCAATTGGGATTAACTACTTTCCCAGTCAAAGAGCTTTTTTGGGAATTGACAAAAGAGGATATACCTCCAGAAAAATGTGAATTTATTTTGAAGCATAAATGGAATGAAAAAGATGCTGATTATTGGGGTGAACTTGTGCCAGGTTGTGCTTTTCCCGTTGCCATATTTATGTTAATTAGTAAAGATGAACCTAATAAAGTCAAGGTTCTTGATTATTTAAAATTTTGAATAGATTTTTTCAGATCATGTTTGAACATAATGGAACAAAATCAAGCATTTACAAATTCACAATGTGCCCAATTTTGCAAGACGCCTATCTTTTTTTCTTTACATCATTCTACAAATTTGTTAGTTTTCTTTATCATTTTATTTATAAATATCTTTCAATTCTTTCTAAAGCCAAGCAATGAGAACACTAAAAATCAAATGGCATTATTCAATCCAGATGATTTCTTACAAGAATATTCTAATCGAGTTAAGGAAGGTATACTTTCAAAGAAAGCAATTTGGGAATTTTCAATGTGTGTTGGATGTTGTTCAAATACTGCTGATATTGTTATTATCCCTTGTGGACATACCGTTTTCTGTTCTCGATGTGAAACAAAATGGAAGGATAAATGTCCCTTTTGTAAGAGCGATTTAGGACGTATGTTGTTTTATTTTCGTATACATAATAAATTTCTTTTAGTTGATTTAAAATTCTCTCGATGCAAAAGCCGCATTCCATATAAACAATGCATGGTTTGTCCAAAGTATTTTGATTGTCATAAAATGGATTGTATGCTCTTTCCGTGTGGATGCATAATTGGTTGTTGTATGTATGCTGAAAAAGCTATTGTACCGAGTGAAGGAAGTAAATGCCCAAATTGTAAAGAAGAAGTTAGTGCTTTGCAAAAAGTTTTTATTCAACATGACGCATGTTATTGAAATTTTTTAATTTTGACATTTTTGAGCTTTGAAATTTAAATTTTTCAACATATAATTTATAACAACAAATAAAACAATAAAATTATGGTGAGTTCTACGAACACGCCATACACGAGCGAATAATAACATTGGCTTACTGCGCCTTGCAAATTGTTCGAATATGGTGGTTACACATAAAAAATCAACTGCTGCTCACGGAGTCGCCGTTCCACCCGAAAATTGAAAGAAAAAAAGAAATTTTCGAATATTCTTTTGATGTTTTTAATGCTTTTATTTATTTCATCCACTAATCATCATTTGGGACACTAACTCCATCAGTCGCGGTCTTCTTACGTGGAAATTTGCTGATCCTTGAAATTCCTCTTTCAGGTTTGAACTTACATCCATAGTGGTGAACCTTGCTCTCGATAATTTTACAATCTTGCTTTTTTGGACCAGTAACCATTTTTGCGCGTGACGTACATCCTGAATTTTTTCCTTCATACCTAAAAGTATAAAAATTTTAAACTAACATTTTATTTTAAATTTACTCATAATAAACTGCATGTTTGGTTTTTTGCGATGGTGTAGCCATCCATCCAACAGTTTTTGACAGGAATTTCATAACGTGTCGTATGTCATCCGCATCCTCCCCCGGTGGATTGTAGTTCCATCAAAGCTATTGGCAATATTGGACAATTGGGAGTGATAAGATCAGATTCGTGATCAGCGACCTCGAAAACCTCTAAAAATTGTTTTACTATGCCACGGCGATTATTTTCGGTGGCGCCCCAATTGTCAAAGATTGCCAATAGCTTTGATGGAACTACAATCCACCGGGGGAGGATGCGGATGACATACGACACGTTATGAAATTCCTGTCAAAAACTGTTGGATGGATGGCTACACCATCGCAAAAAACCAAACATGCAGTTTATTATGAGTAAATTTAAAATAAAATGTTAGTTTAAAATTTTTATACTTTTAGGTATGAAGGAAAAAATTCAGGATGTACGTCACGCGCAAAAATGGTTACTGGTCCAAAAAAGCAAGATTGTAAAATTATCGAGAGCAAGGTTCACCACTATGGATGTAAGTTCAAACCTGAAAGAGGAATTTCAAGGATCAGCAAATTTCCACGTAAGAAGACCGCGACTGATGGAGTTAGTGTCCCAAATGATGATTAGTGGATGAAATAAATAAAAGCATTAAAAACATCAAAAGAATATTCGAAAATTTCTTTTTTTCTTTCAATTTTCGGGTGGAACGGCGACTCCGTGAGCAGCAGTTGATTTTTTATGTGTAACCACCATATTCGAACAATTTGCAAGGCGCAGTAAGCCAATGTTATTATTCGCTCGTTTATGGCGTGTTCGTAGAACTCACCATAATTTTATTGTCCTCTTTTTTTGTAACAAAATAGACATTTATTACAACAAATAAATATATACTATCATTCTTGCTCTTCACTGTCCTCGCTTTCACTTGAATCCGATGGTCCAACATTTTCAACAATTCCCTAAGATTTTCCAAATATAATTTTTGAATATTTTTACTATTATATTAAAAAACCTTTTTTGAACTGATTGCCAACAGTTTTTCAATGTTTTCTTTTAGCTTTGTAGCTGCTTCTTCAACACTTGATTTTCCTCTTCCCAGTAACCAATTACTCATTTTAATTAACAGATCGGCTGTTGAGTCAAGTGTATTATCTTCTGATATTGTATCAAATTCATTATAAAGTATTTCTTCAATCCATTCAGAAAGTTCATATGTATACAAGTCAGTGTGTTTGAAAATATGTTCTGAAAGCACATCAGCGAACCATTCGTCCTTTTTTCAAAAACATTGATTTTTACCACCCAATTCTAAAAAATTAACCTTTACTGCTGTCTTAAAACCTCCGAGTTGGTTTTTCACCGAAAATTGATAACATGGCCATGAGTCCAGTACAATGCGAACAATTCTCTTTATTCCATCAAAAGAGTTCTCAATCAAAATTCCATTTGATAATTTAATGCTCATCAGAATTTAATATTTTAAAATAAAATAAGAGAAAATAAAAATTTGTTAATATTTTTAGTAATTAAACAATACTATATAACTATAAAAAAAATATTAAATAATTTAATCAAATAAATAAAATGATTAGAAAACAATAAAAATTTATGGGTTTATGGGATAATAAATAAAAAATATTATCTTCCAATATTAATTTCAAAAAATTGTTTTGAGAGTATTTCAATAATTCTTTCATTTCTTCTTGATCGTTCTCTGTCCAAAACTTCTTGAGAATTATTTACATTAATTGCTCTGCTGGGCCGACACTAAGAAGAATAAAAGTCAAAAAATATTATTAAAAAAATAAAGATTATACCAAAGCTTGTGTATAAAGTGGCAATTCTAATGGTGGTTGTTCATAAATTGCTAAAAATACAAAAAATAAAATTTAAATATTTAAAATTACCAGCCATCTTTTCCATTAAATTAATATCACTAATAAGAGGAAAATATGCAGGCCCAGAGTCTACAGTTGCAGCAGTATTTTTCAATAAATGTTCTACCAATGTTAAGTGAGGTTTAATATCTACATGCATTTGTCCAATAATTGCTGCTAAAGTTGGCATTCGAAGAAAATAAAGAGAAACTGCCAGTTTAGAGTAAATCTTGGAAAATATTTTATTAATTATTATCAAATTAATTTGTTTTTGCAAATTTCCAAAAAAATTATTATAAAAATTAAAAATAATTTTATGAAAGTTTGTTTGTGTTTTCCTACACAAAGTTGCATCAAAATATTTAAATAAAAATATTAATTTATTTCTCACCAAATCAATATCAACTTTTTTGTTAATTTGTTTTGTTGTAGTGCCATCTTGCAGAGATGCTTGTATAAGTCCACGATCAAATGCTACAATTATTTCTAAATAAAGCAAGGCTGCTTCCTCATATCTCTCACGGGCTAAAATAATAAAAATAATTAATTAAAAAAATAATAATTAAAAAACCAAAAGCAAAATCAGCACGAAAGCATAAAAATGGTAAATAAACTGGTCCAACAAGAGATGCTTGTTCCGATAATAAATCTAATACTTTTTCGACATAATCAACATCAATCTCACATGTTCTAGAAATATAGAAAATATATTTAATTAAAATATTCTAAATTACTTAGTGTTCGGAGCATTCTTCTCCTGAATATTCTTCTCGGAAGATTTTCTAAAAATTACTCTTTTAGTGGAAAATTCCTCCTAAAATAATTATTAAAATCATTTTAAAAATTATATTATGTTTTAATAATCTTATCACTATAAAATGATCCAACATTATTTTAATTTATGAATAAAATTTTTTTTATTATAAAACTATGTTTTTTGTATATGCGATTTTTTACTCTTATTTGCGATAAGAATTTTCCGATAAAATTTTGGATGAATTTTCCGGTAATCAAATTACTTGTATGTATCCAATATATTTATAGATTGCCACAATTCAACATTATCCAAATAGATATTTCGTCCAACAGCACGCAACAAGATTATTCCAACATCCTCTGTAGCATTTTCTATAGAAGCAATCTCACCTGATGCATTAATATTGCTTTTTAGGGGCTTCTGATCAGTAGTAAGAACAAAATTGTAAAGGAAACAGACAAATCCTATCAGAATATTAAGAACTTCCAAATCCTAAAAATATTTAGATAAATTTTAAATTAAAATTATAGTTGACCTTTAACTCTTCTATTAAAGTAATTAAAGGTTCTTTTCCAATCATACATTGCCTTGGCTCTTCTCTAAATATTATTAAATTTTATTTTAAAAATTTAATGCTTCTTTACCCAAATCTCGCTGCATCAAATGTTGGCGTTAAAACTTTCCAAATAACTTCTCTAGCTGTTTTAAATGCTTCATCTCGTTTTTTTTCTATATAAAGTTTAGTGAAGAAAAAAGAGAAAATTACGGCAATGTTTGTAAAAGGAGTAGTTAAAAGTGGTTGAGTTTTGATGCGTTGAATTGAAAATGACCATTCACGATTGTTAAGTAAATAACATGTTAACTGTTTGTGTTAAATATGGATTTATAAATAAATAACACTCAATATGTATATACCTATTAAAAAATTCTCATTTTAAAAATATTAAAACCTCTTTACTAAAGATTTGAAATGTATTCTTATTGTCTTGTATTGCTCGAGTCAAAACACCAGTAAGTTGTTGTTTCAACTCTGACGCATTTTTTACAAATTCTTGTGGGAAGGATGGTCGACAAAAATCTGAATTCCAATTTGCTAACTAAAAAAGACAATTTTATTTAAATAATAAAAATATTTTTAAAATTAACCCCTATCCTCATTGAATCACATAAAAGAAGCATTTGCAACTCTTTATTTTCTTCTATAACTTTGCAATCTTCACTAAATTTATTTATAAATTCTGTCCATTTTTTCATATTCTAAAAATATTAAAATTAATATTATAAAAATTTTACCCCTTGAAGAGCGAGTTGTTCCAATTTCCATAGCATTATTTGACTTCGAATAAAAACTCGATCATCATATGCTTTAAGAGCATTTAATATTGGATCAGCCGAAACAGGAGAAAAAACCATCTAAAAATTATTTTTTATTAAAATTTTTTATCAAATTTCAATTTTTATTAGTATCTAATCATTACTCTCTTATTTTCAATACGAATTGATGAATCAAGTTGTAAAAATGAATTACGGAGAACATTAATATCAAAAGATGTAACAATATTCCAAAGTGCATTTTCGGATTTGGAAAGTTCTGGTAATAAATTTTTAAAAGATAAATCTTGAATTTTAGATTTAAGAAATGGAAAAACCTTGTAATTGAATATCAGAAGGATTTACGGGTATTTTGTCACTGCTAGAAGGCAGAGTTAAGTTTCTAAATAGATCTTATTGTTAAGTTTATTTTTGAAAAAATTTAGAAAAACCTGATTTTTTGATCATCAGATAATTTTCCATAACCCGAAAGTGTATCAGCAAAACCAAAACAATGTGAACATAAAAAATAAAGTGAGCCAAGTAATCGAGCACGTCGAATAAATTTCATTTTTGAATTTAACCCGTTTTGTGAAGAAAGATGTGTATGGAAACTCTGGTAAATAAAATCTTAAATTAAATTAACTATGCGTAGCTTTACCTTAATTAAGGCTAAACGTAATTCTTCTGATTGGCCAAGCTCTTTTTCACGATAAATTTTAGAGATTCGACAAATTCCAATAGAAAGTAGTTCAACTAAAATATTGACAGGAATTTTGTGTTTTGGTCTATGATTTGCAAATTGCATAAGCAAATTATTTTCTCCACGTTGCCAAAATGAACTCTAAAAAAATAATTAAAGTAAATTATTATTTAATTAAAAGTATACTTCATTTAAAGAATCAAATCCAAATGCACGGGCAAATCCGTTAATATTTTGTTCGTTTGGTAAAAAATAATGATTTCCATCAGCTAGAATTGCTCCAGAATTTTGTTGAAGCTTTTGCCATATTTTTCTTACCTTAAATAAAGAATATAATTAATTAAAACTGAAGAAAGTAAACAACTGTTCCGAAGATTATTTTTGCTTTAGAAAAATGCCTTGCACTGAAATGAGAATTAAGAAGATCAAAAGCTGTTCTCAAATGAAAAATATCAAATTGAAGGAGCCATTTGTCATTATGAATGTCAAGTTTTGGAAATTCGTCAATATTTTGAAGATTTGATCCCTAAAATTATTTTATTACAATTTTCTATATGTAAATTAAAATACCTTTGCGATGACCTCTGAATTGGGATAAAAACACTCCTTTGTTGGCACATGGATTACAGGCATTTTAATCTCTGAAATCATTTTATTCAAAAGTTTTATGGCTTCTGGCGTTTTCTTTTGAACTTCAGCAGTTATTTGTGAGAACTTCTCTGCTTGAAGGAGACTTTGATCAACATAATTATAACTATAATAACATATATTAATATTTTATACTAAAAAAAAACAAATTATGTGACTTACGGATTACTGACAGTAGGCCTTACAGGGATTGCGGGAAAACGAGCTTCTGAATCGACCAAAATAACCCAACGAGCATATAGCCAAATACCAAAAACTTTAGAGATATCAAATTTATCAAAGGACGCTATATTGCAAAAATAATCGAATGAATCTCCTACGACATCCTAAAACAAAAAATTATTAAATTTAAAATAAACTTAAAAAACTTCTTGCATCAATGTCCATTTAATTAATTGATCCAGTAAAGCCTGAATTTTCTGTATGTTCAGACTAAATTAAAAAATATATATGAAAAAACTAAATTTAAAAAATACTTTTTCATTAACAGCGTCAAATCCCACTGACAAAAAGCAAAACAACTCATAGCACATAACCATAAATCATTAACTTTATAACGCAAACAAATTTTGTCTTCTGTATATAAAACATTATCATCTAAAAATTGTCAAACTAATTACCTTGATCTAAATAAACCTTTCCAACTAGTGACAAATCCTTCTCAGCGGCCAATGCTTGCTCCACAAATTGATCACACAAACTAATAACACAATTTTTATCTTAAGAATAAAAAATATAAACTAAAAAAGAAGGAATCATGCCTGTTGTTTGATTTAATAAATCTTTCAATTCTTTGCGGTTTAGAAAGTAATCTAGCCAATTCTTTAAAGGTTGAAATTTAAGAAAATTTAATTGAATATCCATAACTGAAAAAAGCAAATTTTTAACACATTTTAAATGTTACAATTCAAAAATATAATAATTAGTTTAAAAACTTTAAAATTAGAATGATGAAGAAAAATTAACATGTTTAATCAACAAATCTTATTTTTTTGGTAAATATTAAAGTACAATTAAATATTATAAAAATGTACAATAAATGAAAGAAATAATTTTATAGAAAATCCCGAAAATAAAAGAAAATAACCGAAAAAAATAAAAGTAAAAAATAAATTTAACTAAACAAAAATTGGTATGGATATCCGTGATATTTACTGCGAAAAACAGAAAGCAACAAACTGAAGAACACAACAACCATTCCAAGACCGATGCATGACATAACTGAAAAATAATATTTAATTTATTTAATTCAAAATTTATTTTATTACATTTTCTTTTCCCCGGATCAGTTTTACTGCTTGCAGCATCATTTAAAACAATAACTCCTGCAGTAATACCTAAATATAGGCCAAAAACAATGTATGTTTCTGCAATAAGTTGGTATTGGGTACTTCCATGAATAAATGAAGTTTCTCGTCCATGAGGATGTGTCATCATAAAAGGAGGACCTCTTATGTGATTCCACATTTGTCCGGACATGAATGCAAAAACAATTGCCTGTTAAGGAAAGATTATAAAAAATATTATAATAAATTGAAATACAAGGCAAACACACGCCCAAAAAGTACGATTAAAAAGAAATTCCAAGTTGTTGCGACGCATATAGAGAAGACCAAGAACAAGCATTACTAGAAGAAGAATTACGACAGGTGCAGCATAGCTCGGTGGTCTTAGAATTCTGATCTAAAATTAAAAAATGTTTGTTAAAAAATATAAAAAAACATGAATATCAGCTCGATCCTGAACAAATTTGGCCATTGCTTCTGCGTCAATACCCATACGTTGAAAATCCATTGAATCCTTTAAAAAATAACAAAAATTGTTACTAACAATAATTTATAAAATTGAAAACTAACAAAAAACAAATAAAATCGTATAAGAAAAACCTGTGGACGCCTTGCGCTTTTAGCAGGAAAATGAAAAACTGCCGGTGCAGTGTTAAGATTTAACTTAGGATTTTTAAATTTATTAGAAAAATAAAAAGATAAAACCAAATTAAAAATTTGAGGCGCATTCTCGTAGTCGACAACAGCAAAATATAAAGCTTTATTATTTAAAAAAGTGTAACGATATGAATTTGCCATAATAAGAAATTCTTCGTAAGCAGGCCTAAATAATAAATTATAATACTACATCTAAATAGTCATTAATTTAAATCGAACTTGCAAATAGGACAATTCATATTAGGCGAAAAGACAGTAAGCATAACAATCATAGAATAGTTGCGAGGAGAAGACTGAACATAAGTCTTCCACATTTCCAAATTTAGACTCATAACAGGACGCTTCATAATAGAATCTTGCAAATTTCGAACCTTTTCCTAAATGTTAATTTATGTACAAGCAAATATATTTATCGTTAAACAAAAAGAAAATAAATTAAAAAAATATATTAAAAAATACCTCTAATGTAGCTCCACGATCAGAACTTCCAAGTGGATAAACCACTGCCAATAAAAACAGAATTTTGAACATTTTGTTCATCAAAATTTTTTTTATAATTTAAAAAGTTAATCATTTAAAATAATAATAAGTAAATGATACTTATTTAATTCAAACACATTGATAAGGCAAATTTTTTTTATTAAAATGGAGATGATTTGATACAATATTATAAACAGAGGAAAACCAAAATATGAATTAATTATGAATTGAGTTGTCAAGTTTCCTTCTCAGTATCTAAACATATTATATCATCATCAAGATCTATCTCATTATTTTTGTTTTCAACTTCTTCATCATCTTCTGAGGAAATAGTAATCTCATCAACTTCTTCATTATTAACATGATTTGAAATTGGTGTAGAAACCTTTTGTTCTTCAAATATTTCGCTCGACCCTTTTTCATTTACGTTGTCGACATGATTTTCACTATTGACTTTCCCGTTTTGATCAATAATTCTTAAATTTATTTTTAATCAATATTAAAAGTAATAATTACCTAGAATGTTGACAATTATGTGTACCACAAGAGCAAATCAAATTTGAATTGGTCATCTTTGCATTCCACCAAGCAGGTCCATAATTGAGCGTTATCTCTTCACCCAAACTTAATTTAAAAAAATAAAAAACATTAAAAAAATATACATTAAATCTCTAGCAGCAACTATCAATAAATGAGGTACATTGTTATCATAAATCTCGGAGATTTGGGTATAACAATTAGCTTCGCAGGAATGATTTACAAAACGTGCCAAATTTCCCTTCTTATGTGCATTAACAATGTATTTTTTATTTCGCTATATATTAAAAAAATGATAAAAATTTAAAAAATGTTACGTGTTCAAATATATAAATATAATCATCCTCATCAATTCCATCTTTGTCTTCAGATAAAATTCCTGCATACTCAAAAAGAATTGTATCCTTTTTCACATGTGTAAAAGTGCGCAAACCCCACTTCTTTTGAGGATTAACATAGTAAACCTGAAATAAACAATTTGCCGGTAGATATCGTTTTGAACAAGTTGCTTCTGTTTGACTAAAACATGAGCAAAGAGGACAACAAAATAAGGTTTTGCCATCACATAAGCATTGATCCCGAATGTTATTGGCACAATCCGAGACTAAACATTTGCAAAAATTCTAAATAGTTTTTATTAAAGATACATAATGCAATTATTTCGATTAATTGAAAAAGTGAAGCTGAAAATTATCCAATTAAACTCCTATCTAAGAACCGAATAAAATAGAATACCTCCCTAGTCGTAAAAAAATCTTTCAGCTCCAACGACAACTCAACATTCTCAATATATTCAAAGGAAGGAAGATGATCATAATTGTACTAAAAATTACAAAGTAAATCATAATTCGAACAAAAAACCTTATTCAAAACTGCCAATTTATTCTTTTCCAAACCATTACTTAAGTCATCCACCTTGTAAATGTCCTGAATCATTTATAAAAATTAAGTATAACAGCTGAAAAAATGAAAATGGCATAAAAAGAATTTATAATAATAAAATGCTAATATAAAACAAATCTGAATAAATAAATTTGATAAGTTATTTTAATGTATAATTCAAAAAATGTGAAAAAAAAATATAATAAAAGAAATGAGAGAGTTACGCTGTATTAAAAATCCCGAGTCGGGACCCAGAAAGCTCGATTTTTCCTATCTCTAATTCAGAACACCATATGTCAAGACGATAGTTCTCATTAAAATTTTTTTTTGCAATTTTGAAGTTTTAAGTTGACAAAAAACTTTATGAATATAAGGGCAAAAGTGGAGGTAAATAAAGCGATCTGGATCAAAATTTGGAACAAACAAAAAAGCGGTGAGATCCATTGAAGGTCTAGAGAAAATTAAAAAGAAAGTTTCTATATTGATATTTAAAAATTCTTTATTCATTTTACCTTAAATTCTTGCCATTTTTGGAAGAAATAAGCATTGGTGCCTGAATTTCATTTGAATTAAGATCTCCGCTAAAATCAATCAAAAGATGATTGCGTCCATTTGGATAAAAATATTTTAATTTTTTAAAGTTTTTTCCAATATCTAGAAAAGCAATGAATAGACAAGCATTATCGGGAATTGATGTAACCCGATGAACATTTTGAAGCTTAAATTCCAAGTAAAAATTTTCTGCCAAAATTGAGCAATTTTTTGTTAGAGGATGTAAAAATATTTTTAATCCTTTAGTGATAGAACAACGTCTATATTGAAAAATAGCCTTAAAATTAAGAAAATATTTTTAACCTAAAATCAATGCTCTCCTCAAATAAATTAAAATTTGATAAAATTCTTTCATCCTCTTCCTTGTAATTTTCATTAATTGGAGAATGAGGCAGTTTTAATTGAACGTTGCGTTTATGACTGTATTCATGCCTTAGTAAATCAAGCTCTTTTATTAGAATTTGTAACTCCCTAAGTTCTACCTCTAAATAATGTAAAAAATAAATTAAAAATAAAAGAAAAAAACCTTTGATAGGAATAATTTTATTTATAGCATCTAACTTTTCAGAAGCCTGTTCAAGTTTTTCCAATAAACGAACATGTTCCAAACGAACAGATTGAAAGACACGTTTCTCCTCATCGCTAATAACTGGGTAAAATCTATCACGACATTCTAATCCAGAAGTCTGACTAAATATTTATTTGAATAAATCTATTAAATATTTCATAACAACCTTTTTCCTAAATTTCTTGTATATGGCAGTTGATTGTAAATTAAAAACGTTGAGCAAATAAAAAAGGCAAGAAGTAACAAAAATGGAATTAACTTATGTGAAACAATCCTCTTAAATTTGTACCTAATGAATTTCCACATTTTTTGCAAGCTGTATTGTTGTTTTGCATGAGGTAATGAAAACAAATTTTTACTTGTTGAAAAACACTTCTAAAATTAGAGGTTACAACTATTAATACTTTTAAATAAATTAATTCAAATAGAACCCATTTATTTATATAAAGAATAAAAAGCAACAAATATTTTTAATCACGTTTTAACAGGAATGTTACAAAAAATTCCGATCAAAAATTTTTATCTTTTGTTACCAAAATTATCTGAAAAACATCCATTCGTTCAAGTCAAGGTAAGCATAATCACTCAGCGCTAAAAAATAAAAAAAATAAAACTTGAGTAAAGGTTATTATTCTAGATGTTTCATTAAAACCAGCTCATTATTGTTAGAATTTTCAAGAAAAAATTTATTTTTCTATATTCAAATAGTAGTTCTTGTCAAAAATTTAAATAGTTAAAAAACAGAATCGATTTAAATGAATCACCTGTGTCCAGCTTGACCCCGTTTGGCAAGATTGGAGAGTAAGGCACTTTGAGATTCAAGCTCTAAAAACATTAGTAATTTTAAACTAAAATAATATATTATAACCTTCAGTAAATATGAGCCAAATACGCAAATTTTCTTCAGTTAATGGTAAATCATGTAATGCCAGAATAGCACGCCCAACGATCAAAACAATAAGAGTCCGTTTGCTTTCATACAAATTCGGCTAAAAATAAAATCCAATTTTTTAAAGTAAATTATTTAGAATATATTATAAGAGATGTAACTCTTTTTGGGAGAGGTGAAAAAGAAATTTTCTCCTAAAGAATTATACTCTTAACATTTAGATTCCATTGAAAAAATATTGCCAGTATAAAATGAAAAAAATAACGAGATTACTCCCTGATTAAATTCTGGCGAAACTTTTAATTAAATTAGAAAACTAAACCTCGTTTCCCTGAGGCCAATCGATCTCCTTCATTATCTAAAAATTAATAAGAATTGGCAACAATACGATTTGAAATTAAACAATATAAGCTATAAAAATTGCTTACTCCAATGAAATCAGAATTTATACGTGCCTTTGCATAGAATAACCAATAAAAAACTACAAATAAAAGAATTAAGATTTTAAACAATTTTTTAAATCTTGCATAATTAAAAAAATATACCATTTAAGCCATCATCAAGCTTTTTCATAAGAGAATCACTTCCCACAATTCCCTTTAGGCCAATGATTGATTTCTTTACACGTACCAAACAGTCAATAATCTTTGCCTTGCTCTAAATAAAAGGCATTTTAATCAAATTAATTTCAATGATAAGATTTAAAAATCATAAATTTTTTAGAAACATACAAATTTTACGCGAACTATCCATTTTCTTTGAACTTTGATTAAAAAAAGATCAAATAATTTAGATATTCTAATGGAATCCCAATTAATGTTAAAGGGAATGAAATTGACAATTACAGCCAATAATTCTTTAGGTAAGTTTACTTTTTTGATTATCATCAGAAAAAGGGTATTAAAATCCGCTTTATCATTCCACAAAAATTTAATCACAAAAATCTAAGAATTCACCCATGTTAACAAAATATGACAAAAATTTTTGAAAAGCGTCGTTTCGTTGCGACACTCTGTTTTATAATTTATATGTCAAAGAAAAAGGATAATTCGCGATCATAAAAACATTTAAATATTTCTTCAATATTTTTAATAAAAAAGTAAAACCTGAACTTCAGACATGTGAAAAATGTAGAATAGAGTAATATATTTAAATTGTCTAAAATTGTAACAATAACATATAAAAATATAATGAAAGTTATCTTTAGTCAGATTGACCTGACTAAACATTTAAAAGAAATCGGATGGTTAAGAATCTGAAAGGGTTAAATTACGCGAAAACAAAGTGAGAGGAACAAAAGCTAATGAGTTTTAGAAGTTGAAAATTTTTGAATTGGTTTAAAAAATTGAGTGGGGTCAGAGTACTCCTTCAAAAAATATTGGTGTGCGAAAAGGGTGCTATGTAAATTCGACAGTCAGTAAATTCGTCAATACATTAAACTAAAAATCGGATTTAAAACGAGTTTTTGGCAATGACCGGTTTTCCATATCCAAGTATATTGAAACAAAAAACGGAAAAAATGTTCTAGATATCCTAATTTCCATCTAAAAGGTCGTATGTTAGTTCACTGTCCAATTTACAGACACGGAAAAAGGGAAAATCTCAATATAAATCAAAAAACAAATCGTAAAAAAATTGGAAAACTAAAAATCGATACAATTTTAAGTATATGAATAATAATAATGTGAGTGTAATAAGATTAATAAATACCTATGTAAAAATTTGAAAAATAACGCGCGCCTTTAATAATGTTCGTTTCTACGCCTATAGCAAGCCGTTTTAACGCAAGTATTCTCTTGTTTTCTATTTATCTCTAATTCTCTTTATTTAAAATACTATTTTGCGACAATCGGCTAAGGCTGTACCGTCGCTTTAACCTTATCCGTTTAAACTTTAATCCGATGTTTTAAATAGTGACCAGAAAAATCGATTTTTCCGGATTCGGATTCCGGATCGGATTTTGTGAATAGAGCCGGACCGATTTTTGGGACCGGATCCGGATAATCCGGCCGGATCACGGTCCGGCGCCGGTCACTAGTTTTAAATAACGATCTTTCTATCTTTAAACAAATATAATCCGATTCAACTTTTTTTCAAATAAAATTTTTTTTAATATGTAACTATTTAAATATTTTTAGCACACACTTAATTTGATAGTTTGGATAATAAATGGATAACGCAGAAGAAAGCGTAATTCAGGTTAATAAAAATATTAATAAAATACAATTTAGAAGATTTTTGTCATCCGAAATTTTTTTATTTTTAGAATGAATTTGTTAAACCCGTCCGTTCAATTCTTAATATTAGTGATGTATCAGTTTGGTTAAAATCTGAAGCACACAATAAATATATGAAATTTATTCGACAGCTGAATAATTCTGTTAAAGGTGTTTCTACCGATTCCGATATTAATGTTTCTGAAAATATAAAGAAAATCATTGAAATGCTTAATTTGTTTCAGGTTATTATTTTAAATTGTTTTTATCATTAACTTTAAAAAAAATTCAATTATTTTAAGAATTGGACGCAAGATTGTCCGCCTGAAGATATGGGAGCTCAAAGATTTGGGAATAAGGCTTATCGGAAATGGTATGCAAGATTGACTTCTGTAAGTAATTTATATAAACTTTTATTTTTTTTAATTTGAGGATGCAGAAATTGCTTTACTCAATGTGTTACCAAAAGATTTAGGTTCAGCATCAAAAATTGAATTAATTCCTTATTTAATGGACTCTTTTGGTAATTCTACAAGAATTGATTATGGATCGGGTAGTTTCAAATTTTTTTTATTGCATGTTTTAGAAATTAGAAAATTTTCGCTAGAAAAAAATTAATAAACCAATGAAAAAATCCAAAGATGAGATTCTAATTAATATTTTTTACTTTTCACTCCTGATTGATAATTTTTATATTCTTATGTTAGCTAATTTTTTGTTTAGGTCATGAAGCATCATTTCTAATCTTTTTATTTTGCCTTTATCAAATTGGTTTCTTAACTACTCCCGACGATGACTGTTCTGTTGTTTTGAGAGTATTCCATCGGTTTTTGTTTTAAACAGTCTTAAATTTTAATTATATTAATTTTAGTTATTTAAAATTGGTAAAACATCTTCAAGGTATTTATCGAATGGAGCCAGCAGGAAGTCGAGGAGTTCATGCAATTGACGATTTTCAATTTTTACCTTTTCTTTTTGGGAGTTCTCAACTTATTAGTATGTTTTTTGAAAAATAAATTTGATTTTTTTAGACAATAATTTTCGATTAATTCCTGATTATTATTTGCGGCCAGAAATGGTCTCCCAGTATCAGCATGATAATTTATTTTTTGAAGCGATTCAGTATATTAATGAGGTATTAAATTTAGTATTTTTTATGAATTTAAATGATTATTTTAGACAAAAACTGGACCTTTTTATGAGCATTCAAATCAACTTTATAATATAAGTGCCGTCCAATCTTGGGAGAAAATAAATGAAGGAATGTTTAAAATGTATGAGGGAGAGGTCTGATTCTTAAATTTTGATTAAAAATAAAATCTTAAACAAAAATACAGTAAAAAAATTTTTCGATTCCTCATGTTAAAAATTAAGTCCGCGATGGGACTTGAACCCACAACCTTCGGAGCTTCCCCACCACCGGAATCCGACGCCTTGTCCATTAGGCCACGCGGACAACTAACAGGGTCGGCTAATTTCACCCTTTATTTTAAGCCATAATAGTTTAAAATATTGAGTTGTACTTAGAAGTTTGAAATGAAAATCATACTTTTCAATAATTTTTTACGATTAACTTGCTTTTTTATTTAGATGTTTCATAAAATTTAGGTGTTGAAAAAGTTTCCAGTAGTTCAACATTTTCTGTTTGGTAGACTGTTCAGTTTTAAAGAAAGTGAAGACTCTTATGCAAGTTCGAAAGCTATAGGACTTGACTCTTTAGCAAAGGGAAGACATCCATCGAATCTTGGAATTATTCAAGAATAATTAGTAAATTCAAATTATTTTATTTCAAGCCATAATTTTTAAGAATATTAGATATCTTTATTGCTTTTAAAATGTATTTTAACCTTTTACTGCGAATTTTTTACATTATTTTTTTCTTTAAAATTTTAAATAATTATCTTTGTTACTTATAATTAGAGTGAGTGATTAAATTGCTTGGTTTTCAATTAATTATAAATAAATAATTCTTTAATAATACTGAGAAATGTTCCAACAAAAAATATTCAGCAATATCAGCTCAAAGATTTTTGTAGCCAGAACAAACATCCTTGGACTTCGTCAATTCTCAGGTAACAAGGAAGTAGACAAAGAAATTTCAAACACAAAAGAAAACGAAGACAAAAATGATGAAAAACCAAAAGAATTCAATGGACCAAAAGGACCAGAACCTACAAGATATGGTGATTGGGAACGAAAAGGAAGAGTATCTGATTTTTAATTTTATTTAATATTTACTTTTTGATCATGACAATGTTTTTTAGTTAAAAATGAATTTTACTCCAAGTGGAATTATATATCTTTTCTAAAGACAACATTTAGTGAAAATATGAGAATTGGAATGGGGAAAATTCTTCCATGTTCTTTCAATTTGATTCACTGGGTGCTGTGTAGTCATTACTAAATTAAGCAGGCTTTTCCGTAAGCTTAAGTTGAAGTTGTAAATTGTGATGCAGTTCGGGACGAATGTCACAAACTAGCTGTAGCAAGCGAACAATCACCTATAATTTTTAGTTAAAATAAAACATCTTTACATTGGCTACATACAAAGTAAAACTACTAGCTTCTAGGAAAATATAGGTACGAGTTGAGACGAGGACCATTTTTAATTTAATAAAGCTAAAAATACCAAGAAATTCACCAGAAAATACGACTCGAAAAGATTTAAAGCCAGAATTTTATTCAAAATTAACCTGTTGTTTATTGGCGGCCACACTACGAGTCATTTCAGTCAAAGTCTCGTCAGTTTCGCGTTTTATTTGTGCAGCGATATCATCTCGAGCACCAAGGTAATTATGTTCAAACTCACGAAATCGTTTCTCACGCTCCTACAAATAAAAAAATAAAATTCCTTAAAACATTTAAATCACCTCTCGATATTTGTCAATTTCAGCTTGTGCTTCTTGTTTAGCTTGCTTCAATCGTTGAGCCTTTCTTTTCCGCGCCTCATTAATCTAATTAATAATTTAAAGTAATAGAATGAGATAAATAACCTTTTCAGCAGCTCGTTTCTCTGCAGCAAGTAATTGCTGAATTCCAGCAGTTTGAGATGCCATATTTTAGCAAATTTTAAGGTTTGTTATTTTAATAATGCCTGAAAGAAATATAAATGAAAAATAAATTAAAATAAGATAAAAAACGAAAATAACCAAATGTAAAAACGAAATAACCATCACTGATCTTCGGTTTTATTTAAATGTCTATGCACTCCATTATTTACACAATATTTTTTCTAACTCATTAAATATCATTTTGGTAAAGTCAAAAAAACAATTTTTAAAAAAGAGAAACTTATAGAAGGGTAATCTTAAAACAACAATTTATCGTCATCTTTCATTTAAACATGAGGTAATGCAAATGTTTATACAAAATAAGACAAAATTAATAAAAATTTTTAGTCTTTTAATAGATAAAAATATAAACACTGTCCAACTATTTTCAATTACCAAGTTAGAATTTTTTAACCTTTGGTTAAATGTCGTAATTATTTAAAAAATCTTAAATATTATTTCATAAAATTTTATTTAAAAATTAAAAAATTTAAAGAAAAATAATATGTATTATAAAAATAAAAGTTAATAATTTTATTATTCAATAAAAGGAAGATGACTTGTACTTCGTCTAATTGCTTCAAATTCACTAGGACTTATTAATAAAAATTCTTTTTTCTCATTTAAATATTTTTCATCTCTACTTGCATTTCTTCGATGAATTCCTGGTTTTAAATTACTTGGCAAACTAAATGATTTTTGTGGAGAAAATGAAGGTAAAGATAATCGTCTGTCTTGGCCTATTTCTTCATCTTTGTTACATAATAATTCTTTTTCTAAAATTTTTTCATATTCTTTTTTGTAAATTTCTAAAATTTAAATTAATTTAATTTTTTAAAATTTTTTAAAACCTATTTCTCTTTCATTTTCGTAGTCAGGCGATGAACAAGAAATGTCATGTACATTATTGGATTTTCTGTTATAAATAATTAATTGAAAAATTGATTTAAAAAATACTCTAATTTCTAATTCAGCTCAGCTCAAAAAGGGTAGGGAATAATAAAATAATTTTATTAATTTTTCTTTAATTTTCTCACATTTCTGGAGTGTTTTCTTCAATTTTTTGTTGTTCAAAATCATTTTTCTCATTTTGTATTTTATCTTGTTTTTCCTCAGATTTTTCATCATCAGGATCTGTTAATTTTAATCCTTTAGAATGATAAATTACAAAAAGATCAGCAATAAAAGAGCAAAGGCGAAGAGCACCATAAAGTAAATGAAACCTTTTTTTAAAGTTATTTTTAAATTTAAATAAAAAATAGAGCCCGACAGGATGAGTCTATCTGTTTTTGTTAAAATTTTAAACAGAAAAATACCTAAAAGATACCGATCGAGCCGGGCATTTAATTTAAAAATAATAAAAAAATACAAACAAACCACACTCTAAGTTTGTCAGTAGCGTATAAAGCACATGCCCCTTTATTATCACATTTTTGTGTCCAAAATAAACAAAAATTGTCTATAATTGCACCCCAAATGATTGGTGAAGGTAAAGTTGCTTTAAATAAATTAAAAGAGTAATTTTTTATAGAAATATGTATTCTTAGTAAATTAAACAAACAAACCAAGTAAACTAACAAGAAATCCATTAAAACCCAAAGAAATACTTCTATGTTTAGGAGGAACAGACCTAAAAAAATATATTTAAATATTTAAGGTTTAAATCAACCTAAGCATAATTAGAACACCAGGAACAACACCCATTCCCCCAACAATCTTTATTAAAAAAAATATTTTTAATTTAAAATAAATAAAAAATACCCCTCCCATTGCCATGTTTGCAAAATACCAATATCTAAAAATATTAAATGAAAAATAAAAATTATTAAAAAAATAAAAATACAATTTATTCCAACAATCTCCCTCATCACAAAAATCTCTTGAAACTTTTCCATTATTAGTAGCACAAGTACAATTATCAAAAATTGGTGTTTTCTGTGTATTTAATATTTCTTTAATATTTGTTAATTGACAACCAGCATGACAAGGAGAAAAGAAAACATTAGAACCAGAAATATCACAAACTGGGTATAAAGGAGAATTTTCACAATTACAACCATTAAGGCAATAATTTGTTGTTGAATTTAGTAATTTTTGATTATTTTTACTTAAAAATAATTATTTTTAAGGTACTTGTGTGTTATCCCTACGGACTTTTTGCGGACTTTTTTTTTTTGCGGACAAATATCAATTTTTCTTTTCTTTCTCCATATACTGTTGTCACTCAGTCAATCAATTAAATTTGATTCATAATATATATGAAAAGTTAAGAAAAAGTGCTGTTTATCATTTCTATTCCAGTTTCTTAGCTATTTTATTTATAATGAAAATTTGGGATTTGCCAACAACTGAAAAAGATACCATCGAATTCTTACAAGAACGTGGTCTTCTACACAAAACTAGAGTTTGTCGCGCTGGACATGAGATGAACTTTATCACAAACATGATTGGTGATAGAGACGTTTTTGAAGAAATTATGATTGATTGGAGGAAATATTGGCCATTGGATTGATTTTTTCTTTTATATATTTTCTCTTAAAAAATAAATTTTGTCCGCAAAAAAAAAGTCCGCAAAAAGTCCGTAGGGATAACACACAAGTACCATTTTTAAATTTTATGACAATTCACCGAAATTATTATTTCTTTTTTTATAATTAATTAAATTATTTTCTTATTCTATTCTTAACAAGAACTTCCCCTAATACATTAAAATTAAAAAAAAAATTCCTTTCTGTAAAAAAATCAGTGAATTGCCTAAAAAATAAATAAATTTTAACATTGATTCCCCCAATGCTGTCATAGTAGATTTACATCCAACTGTAGAATTTAAAAGAGAAAAACATGCAGATAATACACCTGTTATTGCTACCTTTAAATAATATTAATTAAATAATAAAATTTAAATTAATTAATATATATTTTATTTAATTAACTAATAATGCAGCCCTTCGACCTTGTAAATGTAATTTTCTCATTAATAAACTCCCAAAAAGAACACCAATAGCAAAAGCAATAATTCCAACAACACCTAATAAAATATTAAAATTATTAAAAGAAAAATTAAATATTTGTTTTTAAAGTTAAATAATCCCCCCAAACTTATATTAAGAAAAAAATCGGTGAATTTTGTCTATTTAATAAAATTTAAAATATTTTTATTTTAATTGGAATAATTGAGACTTTATTATATTTTCAAAATAAAAATTTCTATAAATTTTAGATTAAATATTTTAAATAAATTTAGTAGAGAAAATAAGAAATATTTAATTAAAAAAATATTAATTTACCCATTAAACGATTAACAACATATTGAGGTATTCCAAATTGTAATTCTAAATATTTTGGTAAAAAAATATGAAATCCCTAAAAATTAAAAAATTAATTTAATTAATTTAATTAATTTAATTAATTTTACCTTAAATGCTAAAACATCAATAATTCTTCCAATCATTGCCCAGCGATATATTGGACGTTTAAAAACTGTAGAAATATTTTGTTTAAAATCTGTGGACATTGCTTTTAAACTTTTTGGTATCTTAAAAATAAAATAATTTTTTTAAAATTATTTTATTTTATCAAACTTTTCCATCTTCTGATTTTTCCAAATGTCTATCAACCAAAGCTAATCCTCTTGAATTATTTTCTTCTTTTCCATCAAATAATTTTTCTTCATTATTTTTACTCTTTTTTGGATTTCGAAAACAAAAAAGAAGCAATGCGGGAAAAAATAAAACACCTCCAATTAACATAAAACCTTCCCACCAACGACCTAAAAAAATAAAAATATTTAAAAATAAATTAAAAATAAATACCAATCCACATTGGATCTTTTGGAGTAATTCCATGAGGTGCTAAAAATATTTAAAAATATATTTAAAAAATAAAACCTTCTCCTTTATAATAAAGTTTATTAAAATAAGAGCCCATCCAAAATCCAACCATTGGACCCATAATGCGAATACAAAACATTCCAGCTAAAAATTAAATTTAAAAAATAAATTTTTAAATTTATTTTTACCAAAATAAAGAGGTAAATTTGATTTTCTTACATTATCATCAATTAATGGCTAAAAATAAATATTAATTAATTAATTTATTATTTATTTATTTACCAATCCTAAAGAAAAAGGCATTGTTCTTCCAATACCCAAAATTAAAAGTCCGAAAAAAATTGTAGCAGTTGGACCAATATTTGAGACATCATTTTTACAACGAATTTTTTCAATCTTTTTTATTTATTTAAAAATTAATAAAAATATATATATTATTTTTTTTAATTTTATTTATATCAGATAATGGAATATTTATTTAAATAATTTTAATTATTTATTTAATATTAAATAGAAAGAAATGGTTAAAGGGGTTAAATTGGTTGTTTTTACTAATTGTAAGAAAAAGAGTTTTAGTACTTTGTCTTTATTTTAATTTAATATTAAAAATATTATTTTTATTTTTCCAATTATTTTAAATTTTTAATATTAATAATTAATTAAAATTAATTAACCATGTTTCTCAAAACATTCAAAGTTTTATCACAAAATGCATATGAAGTAGTACTTAATTGTCTAAGATTGTCTATATCACTTTTATTTGCTTTATTGTATTTTTGCAAAAATTTCTAAAAAAAATATTTGTTTTTTTGGTATTTTTAATAAATTAATTAATTTAAAATAATTTAGAAATAATTTAAAAATAATTTAAAATAAAAACTTACATACATAAAAAGTAAGACAAGTAATATTTCTTTTATTAATTAAATTAAATTCTTGTTTTACACATTGATCAAATTCAGATAACCAAGAATTTGATGTTTCTTGTAAATAATTATTTAACTTAAAAAAATAATAATTAAATTTAATTTAATAAAAAAAAGACTTTATTTCGAATAGGTTGTGCCCATTGTTCTTCTGGTAATTCTACTAAAAATTGGTCAAAACCTGTATCTATTGGTAATCTTTTTAAATCACTTTCTATTTGCCATTTTAATGTTGAAGAATTTAATTTAATTTCTTCAACAGGAAAAATAAAATGTGAAGAACTAATTAATAAATTGGCAACTATTTTGAATAAAAATATTTATTTAAAAATTATATTTACATACTTGAAATTAAAATACATCCACCACCAATCCAACGAGCTCTATTTCCCTAATTTTAAAAATATAATTTATTTTAATTAACAATTTAAATTAATTTTTTAATATTTTAAAAAATAAATGTATTGTGTATTGAAAGACAAATAAATTTTAATTTTTATTTATTTAAATAAATAAAGATTACTTACTTTACTACCCAAATAAGCAACAAATACAACACTTAAAAATTAAAAATATTTAAAAATTAAAAAAAAACAAACGAGGGAATATATCCAAAATCACCAGCAGAGACCATCATTCCAGAAATTTTACTTGGAATTTGAAATTGTTTTTCTATTGAAACAATGGCACTTTAAAATAAAATAAATAAATTATTTTTAAAAATAATAACCTAGTCATAAAAAATCCCCCAATAGATTCAAGAAAATAAACACTTAAAAAAAGAACAAAAAAACAGCAAACAGTTTTATCAAGATTTAATCGACGATTATTTATTGCCATTTTTTAATTATTAATATTTTTTAAAAATATTAATAAATTGAATTTAATAAATTCTTCATTTATTAAAATCTGAACAAACAAAAAATAATAAAAATAAATTTAAAATTAAGAAACTAAGAAAATTTAATAAAAATCAGAATAACTAATATTTTATTATTATATTTAGTATCTTCTTTTTCAATAAAAAATCAGAATATATTTTTCTGATTTTGTGTTTTATTTATTTTTTTTTTAATTTATTTGTGTTTTTAGGTTTTACTGTATTTTTCTTTTTTTTTAATTTTATTCTGATAAAGTTTAACCTTACTTAATTATTTAATTAAAATATAGAAAATATTAAAAAAGAAAATTCAATTAAATAAATGACAATTCTTATTTAAATATTTAACAAAAAAATATTATTTTATTTTTTTAATTTTATTAAACAAATTTACTGGTAAAACAAAATATTGCTGATAAGGCAATTAGAATCTCTAATTTTTTAGGTAGTTAAAAAAATGTTTAGTAATAAACTATAAAAAAAGGAAAAAAAGATAAAACAAAATAAAAGGTTCCGACGTTTTCAAAAGATAAAAAAAATAAAAAAAATTATTTTTTAATAAAAAAATATTTAAAAAAATTAAATTAATTTTATTAAAATACTTTAAACATTAAATGGGTTATTTATTAATAATTTTAAATTAACTTTTTAATTACAAAAATTGAATTCTAAACTTTACATTTGTATATGTCTAGCTATTTTTTAATGTTAATATACAGATTATTTTAAATAATTTATTTTTATTTTTAAGTTACCTTAAATTTATAGTAAATTTAAAATTATAATATCTATTAATTAGATACTCATCAATTTTTTTGGTTTAATTAAATTGACTTTATTTTTTAATCTTTGCTTAATTTGTAAGTAAAGTTTAGAAATTTTTGTTTTCCCATTTTTTTAAAAAAAAGAAAAATATAAATTTTGCTTTTAAGTGGATATATTTGAATATTTTTGATTTTAAAATGTCTGATCATAATTATTCTATTAAATATATTTATTTTTTTAAATATTAATGTCTATCCAAACAGACAATTAATCAAATGCCTTCCCTTAAAATTCAGTCATAAAGATAGTTGCCAATATAAATATAAACATGTGATTTAATAAAAAAAAAAAGATAATTTTACTTTAAATTTACTAGTTTTATATAATAAAAATAAATATTTAAAAATTAAAGAATATTTTTTTAAATAAACTTAATATAAAATTTCTAAATGGAATGTAAAATATATATTTAAAATAACCGGGTCTCAAATAAAACTTAAAATCACATTTTCAGTTTTTTAAATTAATTTTCCAATGTTTCTCTTTGTTCGAATTAAACGTGCTTGTTGAAATCCATTTGTTTCAATATTTTGTTTTAACATTGTACAAATTTCAGGAATTCCTCCATTATTTTGATCCATAGGATTAGAAAAACTTGAAATTGATTGATATTGAGGATTTGAATTTATAATGATTTTCATATTATCTTCCCAAATTGAATAATCTCTGAAAATTAAAAATAACAAAAATATTAATAAAAAATCAAATAAATTTTAAAAATTTTAAATTAGCAAAATTAGTTATTTAAAATAAAGGTTAAATAAATGATAACTGTGTTCCAGGTGATGGTTTAAAACACACAGTAGAAAGTACAGGTTGTTGTTGTTGTTGATTATCATCAGAACGTCGTCCTCTTCCAATAGAAGGCATTCTTTGATATCCATAATTATTATTAGCATTATCAATAGAATTATAATCACTTCCACGTACAATCATTGGTGAGTGACTTATTTGATCATATGGAACATTTGTTTGTCCAGCCACATGTTGTTGTTGTTTATTATTTCCAAATCCACCAATATTATTGTTAGGAGGATTATATTGGATAGGAATGTTTTGATTTTGTTGATATTGAGAATAAGAAGAATATTGTTGTTGTTGTGCTAAACTTATTCCAAATCCAAAAGGGTCATCATCAATATCATTATCTAATAAAGAATTTGTTCCATAAGGAGAAGAAGGTTGTTGTTGTTGTTGTGGATTTACTTGGGGTGAAATAGGTGGATATTGAGGATAAATTGGAGGATTTATTGGAGGATTTATTGGGTTAGCAATATCTGATTGAGAAGGATAAACTGGATTAGGTTGTGGATATACAGGGGAAGGGTTAATTATATTAGTTGATGGTTGTTGTTGTGGTTGCCCAGGAGCACCATTTGGATAAACTGTTGGTGAGTATGGAATATTTGTATTACTCTGTTCATTGCCTTGTCTTTGCCCAGTAATTTGATTTGTTGTTGGGGTATTTTCAGTTTTCTTATTAGGACCAATACCGTTGTCAGTACCAATTTTTGTTGTTCCATTTCTTTTTTCCTGTTCATCTATAAATTATTTAATAATTTTGTTATTTAAATCAAAACAATTTACTCTTTTTTTCATCTTTTTTATTCTTTTTTGAATTATTTCTTTTTGCTTCTTTTGATTCTTTTCCTGGTAAATTATTAGGCTTTTTCTTATCTTTCCCAGGAATATTCCCTTCAACATCGGTATTTTCATCTTCATCAGGTTTTTCTTCAATATCATTATTTCCTTTAAATTTAAATAATTAAAAATATATAAAATATTTTCAAAATTACCTATTTTATCAATTTGATCTTCATCTTCATTTCCATTATTTAGTTCAGGCCCTTCTTGATTTTCTCCTTCTCCTTCTTTTTCCTTTTCTTCATTTCCAGCACCTTCTTCTTCATTTTCTTGCCCTTTAGCAGGATCTTCTTGTTCTTCGGCTCCATTTTCTTCTGGAGTTTCACCTGTTGGTTCCTCAGGGTCATCATCATCATCTGCCTTTAGGCCTTAATAATAGTTGGAAAGGAATAAAATTTTGATAAATGTTGTCCCTAACTTATGATTTAATAGAGGATTTTTTTACTTTAAAATGTTTATTTATAAAAAAAAAATACTTACAATTAATTAAAATAGCAAATAACAAAATGGCCAAAAAAATTCGGTAATTCTTTAACATTTTTTCTTTTTTATTCCATTTAATTTAAAAGCTAAACAAATTCTAAAAAATTTTATAAAAATGAATGTCAAATGAATGTTGGGGGACTTTAAAAATATAATTTTAGGCGAGAGTGAATGGTGGATTTAAACTAAAATAAATCAATGAATTACCTATCCTTATTGCCTTTATTGAGAATAAAACCCTCCTCATATTTGCACTTTCCCTTATGCTATATCCATTCTCTTCATTGATTTAATTGGTGAGGGAAAAGCCAAAAAAAAATAAAAATTATTGGACAGTACATGCACTTTTAAAAAACGTATCATATGTTTGACCTTTCACAATTATTTAATTTTTGTACTTTTTAAATTATTTTAGAAAAACTTTAATTAAAGAGAGATAGAGTTAAGTTATTTAAAACTTCAGGGTGTTATTTTAGAAGTTGACAAATTATTTTATTTTAATAAAACTTTTTCTAAAAAATTATTTAATGAAACACAAATTAAAAAAAAAATAAAATTAAAAATTTCTTTAATTAATATTATAAAATATTTATTATTAGAGTAATCTCTGTCAAAATTAATTTATTTTAAGTTTTGAAATAAATTAATTAAATATATATTAATTATTTATTTACATAGCCTGCAACTATGTGGGGGATATTTATTGTTTTTCAATATGCTAATTTTTAATTTAAAAAAAATTGACAACTGAATGATTAAAGAAAATATTATATTTATTATTTGTTTTTAAATTATTCAGGTAAATTTTAAACTTAAAAAAATAAAATTAATTAATTAAATAAAAATTAATTTTTCTTACAAGTAAATAAAACAGAATTTTATTTAAAAAAAAATCCAACTTATTTTGTTAAAAATATTATAAAAACACAAATAAACTTTGTAAAACAAACACTACTCAACTTATTCGCTTTTTTCTATTAGTTTGACTATTTTGGCGCTTATCTTTTTGTTCTACTTTGAGGACATAATGTTCAGGTAAAATTAAAATATAATTTTATTATTTTTTAAATTTTTCTTTAAAGTTTGATCGATTCTGGAGTATTTGCAATTTGCGCCATTGCTTTGCTTATTTGTTTCTCGTCTTTGTTCTTCTGCTGCAGGTCAAAAAAGAAGGTGAAAGGGCAACAACATAAGCAGGCATTATTACTAAAGTCTAGTATAAAGGTTTGGAGAAATAATATAATTTTTAAAATAAAATTTATTTCCTAAATAGAGTAGCGACAAACCAACTGGAGTGGATACTAAAGAATCAGCAGAAGCGGCAACAAAGGGGAAGCAGAAACATGCAAAGGTAGCAAAGACTCAAGTAACTATTGGTGCAGGAGGTACTCTTGGGATTAAAACTGCCAAAGTGTTTACGCCCAGAGTTGAAGCAAAGAAGATAACTACACCGGCGGCAGAAGTAAAACCTTTGCCTGGTACTTCTGATAAGTCAAAGAAAACCTTTAAAACTACATCGGAGGCTGGTGTTGCTGTTCCAGCTGATGATACGGCTCCTGACACTGCTCGATTGGAAGTTTCTGACTCGTGGAAAGAAACTAGAAGTTAGTTTAAAAATATAATTATACTTAATTAAATTATTTTTTAATTATAGAGCCAAAATATAAATTGCCTGAAGAAATGACACGACGACGATTGGACGATCCAAACTATCAGACTTGGAGGGGATTGGAGAACGTTTTTGGCAAGAAGGGAAGTGATGATATGTCTCCAGAATCCAAATCGAGAGTTGATAGTAAATCGAATTTGTCGACAAAGTCAAAGTCATCAAATGAGCCTAATTCATCAATGATGGAAGGGGAGGATAAGGTTTATATATTTAATAATTCTTTAAATTGTCTAAATTAATTTATTTTAAGGCAAAACAGGCAAAGAGTGAAGGTGACACAAAAGAAGTAACATTGCAAAGCAATGCTTCAGTAACGGATAAAGGCAGCAATAAGACCAAAGGTGATAAAGAGGATAATACAAAAAGTGGGCATGATGATGATAATGAAGGTAAAATAGATGAGAAGACTGAATAATAATAATATATAAATGAATAAATAAATGACTATATGTATGTATATTTGTGTTAATTATTTGTAAATATTGTTGATAATTATGTAAATATATATATTTGTTATTAATTATTTAAATATAAAGGCTTTTTTTTTTAAATGATATATTCTTAAGATATTATTTTAAAAGTTATGTTAAAACCTTTCATCTTCCTCAAAGTATATTTCATTTTATATTTTTTAATTTTACAACTTCTTTTAATTACAAAATAAAATACTGTGAGCTGTCAAAGTGTTATTTAATGTTGAGTTTTCCATGTTACTAAATTATAATATTTTTTAAATATACCAAAACTTAAAATAAATTAATTAAAAGAATAAAAAGGTCAAGTACATATAATTATTATCTTCACCTAGTAAACCTTTTTTTCAAAGTAAATTATGTGATGTAGAAATTACCCTAGTTTTTATGAGTTTATCACCAATAAAGAATATTTAAAATAAATTTTTAAAAAATATTTTAATTAATTAATTTTATTAATTGGTCAGAAACGGTCAGCATTCACCGCGTGCCTTAGTCGCCTATATTGCCGAATCATATAAGGCTTTTGCACACCAAAGTCACTGGTGAAGGCGAACCGAAATCTGATCCATTTTTTTTTAAATTTTATATAATTTTAAAGAATAAATAAATTTATTTATTAAAAAAATATTTTAAATAAAATAATATTATTTGTTTTTTTTTAATTTTAAAGGAAAAAATGTTTTAAAAATACAAAAAAGTATTTGTGTGTTTTTATTATTGAAGGCAATATTATTATTCAATTTTCTCTTCAGTTACATTTTAAAGAATATAAATATAAAACAATATATTTATATTTAAATTAGGGATATAAAAAAATAAATAAATGAAGACAAAGAGACACTAAAATTATGGAGAAAAAATGTTTTAAAAAATAAAATAAATAAATATAAGATTTAAAAATATATATAGTATTTATTTATTTATTGAGGGAAAATAAAGACAAATTGAGGAGGAAAACATTCAAAGGATTAAAAGAGGTAAAAACTAAGTGAATGAATGAGCGAATTTACGTGTTGTTGAAGTAAAGAAAATTGATGAGGGCAAAACTTTTATGTCAGTCGGCTTCCAATAAGCGATGATGGATACAAACCTTTATAAAAATAAAGCCGAGAGATGCTCGTTACTTCTCTGTAGTTGACTGAATGCGACTCACTAATGGAAATTTAACGGTGACAACAATTCTCCTTATTTGGCAGCTTTCTCTCAGTCACAAAACATTTTACCCTTAATGTAGAAAAAAGTGAGGGAATGAAGGGGAAAGCTTTTTTTATTTATAAAACGGCACAGTCCTCAAAGCGGTTGGCCGGCTCAATCGATGTTATTCATGGCAAAAAAGGAATGTCCCGTCTGTCAGATAAAGGACACAGCTGCATACGTTTATTTTTAAGTCAAAGAAACGAATGCCATTGACGGATTGTGTGTAAAAGTAAAATGAAAATTTCCCAAGAAAATAAAAGCCTGAGGCAGTCAGTAGAAATGTTTTAGTGAAAAGAGAAAAGAAGAATGAGTTTGAAAAAAAAAGTGGGAGGAACTCAACATTAATATGTAAGTCTTCTTTTATTCTTCTTTTTATATATAATGCCGAGAAAATACAAAAATATAGTTGTATTAGTAAGAATGAAAAAGATGGATATGCAGAAACGGAAGGGAGGGGCATAATATTGTATATCGCACAGCTGTCACCCTTTCAAGCTTTTTTTACTTAAAAGCGCAGCTGAAGGCGCTAGCAAAATTGGCGGTTGCCTTGGTGAACTTGTTTGTGACTCAATGGCACAAAAATATCCAACAAAAGCTAGAAAATGAAGACAAAAAGGAAAGGAAGGGAAGAAGGAAGAGAAAGGACTTTTATTTTCTCTCTGCATGAATTAAGGCCACAACCACAATTCATTCAAATCCAGTGAAGCAGTTAGAACCGGCACAAACAGGCACACATACAAAACCCTTGAAGCCTTTCCTCTCCCTTCTTTTTTTCTTCGTTAGAGGGGCATTTGGAAAATACTCGGCCAAATTACGCTCACAATCAACCAACCACCCACTGAGAGTGTAAGGGATGTCTGAGTCCATCTTCTTTTTTTACTAAGTACGCAGATTTCCTATGAAATTGAAGCAAAAAAAAAAGAGGAGGGAAAAAAGGATTTTACTAAAAAAGGACTTAGTACAAACAAGGAATAAATTTAATAAATAAATTATATATTTTAATAAAAATTAAAATATATTTGTATTTGAATCCTTAACATAAATTATATGAATATCTCATAATTTTGTTATAAAAAGATAATAAAATGAAATTTAATGAATAAATATAATTAAATTATAATTTAATCTAAAAATTAATTATTAAGTAAATAAATTAAAAAAAAAGAAAATTATAAGTAATTCAAAAATTAGCACTTAATAATAATAGTTAATTTAATATAACTAAATTAATATAAAATTAAAATAATTTAATGTTTAAAAATCCAAAAAAGTCGAAATAAAAAATCTCTAATATTGAAAAAAACAAACTTTTAAATTTACTCTTAAATTAATTAAAATTAATTTAAAAAACTTTTTGTTTTTATTATTTATTAATTCAAAAAGTTAAGTACAATTTTCTATTTTTCAATCTTCTCAATATACCCTTCAATTTTTATTAAACATCTGCGCGACCAAGTCGTTGTCAATGGAAGCAGAAAATTATGTAGAACAAATGTAGTTAGTAGAAGAGAAGAAAAACGGCACGAAATGAGTGTTTGGGTCTTCAAAAATTATTATTATATAATAATAATTATTATTATTATTTTGTCACTCTTTTTTTTTGTTTTTGTTTAAAATAATAAAAAGGAAATGAAAAAATGATTTAAAATTATTAAATTTATTGTCTTGGTAACAAAAAATAAAACATTTTTTTACCAAATTAATAAAAATTTAAATATATTTTTAAGAGAGAAGAGAGACATTTCTTAATTAAATCTTTTCTTATTTAGTTGTTTATAAGCGCCAACAGACAACAACAACTAATTGGAATACAAATGAAGAAAAAAAAAGAAGTAAAAATGTATTTTTTTTAGTAAAAATGTGTGCCCTTATTTTTCTACGTTTCCGTCTTTCTCGAGTATTTTTTAGCTTATTTTTTATTTAATAATTTATTTATTTATTTGAAAAAAAGTAAAATAGAGATTTTATTAAATAAATAATAATATTTTATTAAATTAAAAAAAAAAATAATTTGGATGTATTTTTTACTTTCTAAGGATTATTTGATAGTTGTTTAAATAAAAAATAGCTTAAAAAGCACTTTGTTATTTCATCCCTTTTTAAAACTTAACAAACTTTACTGTTTTTATTTCTCTGGAGATTATAAAAAATGAAAAAACATTTTAAAAAAAGCTGAGATTATTTATATATTAAAAATATTTCTTTAAAAAATTTAATTATTTTTTAGCTTTATAATTAATTTATTAATTTAAGGGCACTCTCTACAAATATTTAAGTTTTTAAAAAAATATTCTATGACCATTTTTAAATATATTTTTTTTAATTTTTTATTTTATTCATTGTTCTTTGGAGATAAAAGTAATGAATAAATGACACAAGAAAACCTGAGACATTGAAAGTAAATAAAAAAAAAATTTTTTTATTAAATAATATCCAGTCCTAAAGACTGTGCAATAATAAAAGAATATAAATAAATAAATAAAAGAACAATAAAAATTAAATAAATAAATATTACATAATAAATAAAAACAAAGGCTGGTCAGGGAGCACATTATAAGTTGAAAAATAATAAGAAAATAAAAAAAAGATGATCAAAGAAGAATCAAAAAGGTGTAAAATATCAAAAAATAAGCAACATTTTTCTTTAAAAATTATATTATTCTTCAAAGGTGAAATTAATTCAAATTCGTCAAAAATTTGTTTTTTCAAAATAATTCTGTGCCAATGATTTGGCAAAAATATATTGCTTTCATTTTTATTTTAATAAGCCTAGTAAAGGCTTGTTGTGATTGTTGTGGCTGTGGTGGAAGTTGTGGCTGTGGTTGTAGTAATTTAATTGGAACATTTGCTGGCCTTTGCCCACCTGGACTTATTGGAGCTAATTCTCTCAGTTTATTTAATTATTAATTACTTTTTTTGTAAAATTTTATTTTATTTAAAAGGTCTAGTAGGAGGATGTGTTGGAAGTGGTGGTGGTGGCTGTTGTGATTGTTGTTGTGGAGGGTGTGGGGGTGGTTGTCCTATTGGTCTTAGTTCTGCTGGAGGCCTTGCTGGAACACTTGGCAGTCTATGCCCTCCAGGATTGATCGGTGGTGGTCTTGGCGGTGGTCTTGGTGGCGGTTTAGGAGGTTTGGGTGGATTGGGTGGTGGCCTAGGCGGTTTGGGTGGATTGGCCGGCGGATTAGGTGGCTTAGGTATTTATTTATATATTAAAGAATTAAATATAATTTTTGGCCAAAAAGATGGTTTTGGAGGTTCTGGCCTAGGAAATGGACTTGGAACAGGTTTAGGCCTTGGAGGTGGAGGATTAGGTGTTAACGGTTTTCTTCCTGATGGTTCTATTCCTGGCCTTGGTTTAATTGGTCGAAAGAGAAGGAAAAGGAGTAATTATAAACAAATAATTGAATAATTATTTAAATTAAAAAATAATCAAAAAGTCAGATTTATTAATTTTATTTAAAATTAGATAAGAAGATTTTAAGGAAATTTTTTGAACTCCAATTAATTTAATTAATCACAGAAAATAATTTAATTTAAAAAAATGTTAGGAGAGTGTTCTTTTTTTAATAATTATTATTTAAAAAATATATTTTTTATCCTTTTTTCAAAAATTAAATTAAAATCTATTCTTCTTATCAATGACGTCCTTTTTTAATTTTAAATTTAATATTGTAATAAAGTTCATATAAAATATTTTTTATATTTTTTTAATATTTTTTTATTACTTTATATATTGCTAATAATAATAAACTGATAATTTTTATTAATAAATAATTTTCAAATTTATTTTAATTTTAATAAAGGAAATTTTGTTGTTATAATTTCCATTATATTTGGGAAAATTAAATATTCTAGAAAAAAATCCAAAATTAAGAGATTTTTGGGGATAATTTAATTAATTATAAAAAGTGTATTTAAATGGAAAAAACACTTTAGCATCAAAAAGACTTTTAAACTGATTTGTTTTTATATTATTTAAAATAATTAATAATAATTATATAATATAAATAAAATAAAATAAAAAGAATTACTAACTCATCAATTTTTTTTAAAATTACGTTTTTTTAAAAAATAAGAACATTTATTTATTTATTATTTTATCAGATAAGCAAATAAAAATTGGTAAAATAATTCATTGAACATTTAAATTATAATATAAAGAATAATTTATAATATTTTTTAAAAATTATTTTAAATTAAATTTCTAAAATTACTTACTTATTTATTCCAAATTAATTAATTAAGTTTTAACAAATATTTTAATTTCATAAATTAAAATATAAAGAATCTTTTTTTTTTAATTTATTTTTATTTTTAAAATTAAATAAAAAAATGTCTTTTTTGGGATTTAAACGTTCAAAAGTAATTTATAAAATTCAACCAATTAAACAACAAATTGCAATTAATAATAATTTAAATAATAATAATAATTTAAATATTAAATCAACAATAATTATTGAAGATGAACGTAAAACAGAATGGCGTTCAATTTATCTTTGTGCTCTTTTTACATTTACAGCATCAGTTCAATTTACTTTATTTTTTACTTCTTTATGGCCATTTATGCAAATTGTATAATATTAATATTTAAATTAAATTAAAATAAATTTAAAAATATTAAAAAAAAAAGATTATTAGGTTATAACTTTTATTATTTAAACAAGGAATATACCAATAAATTAATTAATTATAAGAGGACAATTATCTCAATTTAAAAAATATTATTTTATTTTTAATAAAATTAATTTAAGTTAGATGAATCTGTTACTGTTAGTTTTTTTGGTACAATAATAGCAATGTATTCACTTTCACAAATTATTGCATCTCCAATACTTGGATTTTGGTCTAATCGAATTGAAAAATTAAAACCACCATTGTATAATAATTTTAAAATATATAATAATAATAATATTATTATTTAAAAAAAAAGAATGATATGTAATATTTTAATGTTTACTGGTAATTTTCTTTATTGTCTTGTTGAACTTTTTCCAATGGAAATGACAAGATATGTGTTACTTATATCTAGATTTATAGCTGGAATTGGATGGGGTAAGTTGTTATTATTATTTTTTATTTTTTTTTAATTAAATTTTTTAATAAAATTGACTTATTCATAAAAGAAAAAATATTATTTAAATTAAAAAATTTTTTATTATTTTTTAAATAGCACAAGTTGGTCTATTAAAATCATTTGCTTCATCAGCATCTATAAATAAAGACAGATCTAGAGCAACAGCATTTATTACTGGTGGAATGGCTTTAGGTTCTGTACTTGGACCTGGTAGTTTTTTTAAATTAAATTTCTTATTTAATTATTTAATCTTTAAGCTTTTCAAATTCTTTTTACTTGGATTTCATATCCAGGATATCCAATTTGTTTAAATATTTTTGGTTTACCAAAATATTGTTTAAATATTTCAATGTTTACTGCCCCAGCATTGGCTGCATCTTTTGTTAATATTATTCTTTTATTTTTACAAGTAAATATTTAAAAATATAATTAATTTTTTACAAAAAATTAATTATATTATTAGGTTTTTTGGTTTAAAGAAAGTTATGTTGGTGTAGTAAAAAAAAAGTCTGATAAAGTAAGTCTTTTTTCTTTTTCTTTTATTTATTTTGATTTCTAATTAGAAAAAGGGAATTTAAAAATTAAAAAAATATATTTATTTGGGGTTTCCTTGAATAAATAAAAGTGTTTTTTATTTATTTAAATTTTAAGGAATGTGAAAATATACCAAAATTACCTCCATATGATCGTTTGGCTTTAGCAGCATGTTATGCAATTAGATTTACTCAATTTTTTATTTTTACAAATATTGAAACGTAAATATAAATATTTAATTAATTAATTAATTAATTAAAGTATTGGAACAGCTTATGCAATGATGATGTTTATGTGGTCAGCAAAGGATGTTGTTTTTTGGGAATCTATAGCTCATTCTATTCGTGGACTTTTAGCATTAAGCACTTATATTTGTTATATTATTTTTGATTTGGGGAAAAAGTAAGAGAATAAATTAATTTAAATATAATTATTTAAATATTTGGAACAAGTATATACGGGAATTTATTTATTTTTTTTAAATTCTTTTTTTTTTAATTTATATTTAATTTTTTAAAAAGAGTAAATGATCGTTTAGTCTGTTTATTTTCACTCATTGGCCTATTTTTATTTCATTTTTTTACATATTCTTGGCCATTTTTGTCAGATAATGTACAACTTTATGATAACCAAAAATGTTTGTTTATTTTTTAAATTTAATAATTATTTAAAAATAATTATTAAAGTTCAAAGAAATGCTTCTTCAGTATTAGGTTGTGATTGGAGAGAAATGAATTGGTGTTTAAATTTAAAACAAATTAATTTATGGGTCTATTATTTTTCAATAATTATTTTTATTGGATTAAGTTTTCCAAATATTAATATAACTATGAATACTTTATTTTCACGTATTATTGGACCTAGAATGCAAGGAACACAACAAGGAATACTTGAAATGTTTGGAGGAATGGGGAGAATGTTTGGGCCACTCGTTATTGGGTTATTTTTAATTTAAATTTAATTTAAATTATTTATTATTTTTTAAAGTTTTTTGTACCGAACATATGGGCCTAGAACTATTTGGATAATGGAATCTATTGAAGTTGGAATAATGATTATTTTATGGCTTTTGTGTTATCGAAGACTTATTCCATTAAATATACCACCAGAATTAGCTGAAGAAAATTAACTATTTTTAAATTAAAAAAAAATAAAATATTTTTAATTTACTTAAATATTAATAAATTTTAAAAATTAATTAATTTATTTTAATTATATTCTTTTTTTTTTAATTATTTAAAAAAATATATTTACAAATTTATTTATATTATTTTTTGCCTTAAAAGCCCTAATTTAATAAAATATTTTTATTTCTTTTTATTTTAGTCCATATCCATTAATCAAAAAATGTTTCTTATTATTTCATTACAAATTTCCCACGTTTTTTGTTTCAATGTATAATTTTGCTTTTAAAGATATTTTTTCAATTTATTTTGTTATTTATTTTGAAAGCATTGTTTTTAATTTTTTAAAATTATTTAATTAATTATTTTTGAATTTATTAAATATTTACCTAAAAATAAATACCTAAGTCTCATTTTCTATTCTGTTACTATAATTTAAGAGGAATGTGTAACAAACAACTTCCAATAATTTTATATAAATTATATTTATTTTTTATAATTTTATTAATTTTGAGAACACTTTTGCCGACTTGTAACAGATTCCCAAAAATCGAAAGTTTTTTTGTCGTAAATTTCCTATCATTTTAATTCCTTAAATATTTATTTTTTTATTCTTTTAAATGCCATATATATATTTATTATGACAATAAGCTAATATTTATTTGAGCCTTTTAAATATTTTCACAAAAAACAGTTTGCATGCCAGCAATCCATCACAAGAGGTTCTTCTTAAAAAACTCTTATTTTTTTTTCAAAAATTTCTTCAATTAGTCAATATATTATTATACCTATGACCTTAAATATGACAAAAAAAAATTTTGTTAAAATAATTTATCAAAAATAACATTTTATTTTATTTTTTCATTTATTTTTCTCTATTTATTTATTTATTTATTATTATTTTAGAAAGAAAAAATTAATTTAACTAATTTTATTAAAATAAATAATCATAATTTTTAAAATTAAAAATATAAAAGTATAAACTCCAATTTATTTAAAATTATAAAAAATTTATTTCCTACAAATTTTAAATAGTAAATTTATTAAATAAAAGGAATATTAAAAAAGATAAATTAAAGTAAATATAATTTGAATAAAAAATAAATTTGCAAAAATAATTTCTAAAAAAAATCTTTTTTCAAGAATTTTAAAAAGAAAAAATTATTTAAAAAATTCCTATTTTTTCAATAAATTAAAAAATCTTTTTTAAGAAATAAAATTTTCAATTTTTTGTATTTAATATCTTTTTTATTTAAAAATACATCATTCCTTTTTTATAAATATATCTTTTTTGTCTTTTTATTTTAAAATTCATTCATCTTTTTTAATTTTTACAAAAGAAATGTTCATTGGTTTTTCTTAAAAAAGGTATTAGTTGCCAAATATCAAACAATCTACTTTTTACTTTTCTCTAGGGGGAAGTATATAAGATATATTATAGTAATATTTATTTAAAAAAGGAAGAAATATAAATATTTTGAAGTAAAAAAAAGAACATTTAAGCAACAAATATTTGCCACCTTTTTATTTTTTAAAGTAAAATGTTTTAACAATTTAGTTGATTTTTACTTTTATTAATTAAAATTTAACAATTTTTAATTGTTTTTTTTAAAAAGAAAAAATATTTTAACAAAAGAAAAAAGAGAAGGCAATTTTTTGTTTTGTTGGTTTAGGCACTTTTATTGACACTCACTTTTGATACTTTTCCTTTTTATTTTCTATTTTTTAAGCATTTTTAATGTGTGAATTAATTCTATATTTGGAAAATAAATTTAAAATATTATAAATGTTATTATATAATTATTATTTAATTAAAATTATAACAATTTTCTTCTTTTTATTTTTTCGCCTTTTATTTTTGCTCAATATAATGCCAACAACGGTAATCTTTTTTTATATATTTTATAAATAAAATTAAATACTCTATCCTTGAACTGGAGATATTATTTAAGATTTAGTCTTTATTGGGTCCTTTCAAATTATTCAAAAGGTTAGGTCATCTAAAATATAACCTAAGACTAAAATTAAAAAATAAATGGAACAACTTCTTGTAGAGTAAGGAATTAGTAATTATAGAATTATTATAAAATAAGTATATAATTTTAAATATTTTTAGCCAAATAAAAATTTAATTAAATATTTAATTATATATTTATTTTTAGTTATCTGAAGTTTTGTTTTCATCTACTACAGAATTACCTAATAAAATACCAAAACAAAGAGAATTACTTGATCATTTATTTAAATATTATAGAAAAGAATTACGTCCTGTAGTTGATGAAAGAACTGTTAGAAAATAAAAAAAAATTTAATTTTTAAATTTAATTAAATTTTAAGGTAACACAAGTATCTGTACAATTATATTTTAAACAAATTCAAAAAGTAAAAGAAAATGATCAAATAATTACTGTTTATTGTTGGCTAGAAGAGGTTTTCTTATTTATTTAATTATTTTTAAAATATTAAAATGATTAAAATAACGATTCTCTCTAATAATAAAAGAACTTAAATAATTGAAAAAGTGTCTAATTAATTATTTAAAAATATTTTTTAAATTAATTTTCAGTATTGGAATGATGAATTTTTACGTTGGGATCCATCCAATTTTGGAGGAATTAAACAATTACATATACCTGCAGAAATGATTTGGCGTCCAGATTTACTTGTTTATAATAAGTAAATTAATAAATTTAATTAATTTAAATTTATTTATTTAAAAAGTGCAAATATGAATATACACGAAAGTGAAATGATGACAAATGCTTTAGTTCAAAATGATGGAAGAGTTTCTCTTTTTCGTGCTGTGGTAATTAATTTAATTTAAAAAATCTTTAATTAATTAAAAAATATTTTTTATAGATAACTGGAATAAGTTGTCATCTTAATTTGGTGTTTTTTTTAATTTTTATAAAAATAATTTCTTTTTTTTTTTAATTTATAGCATCGTTTCCCTTTTGATCAACAAATTTGTTATTTGATGTTAGCTTCTTGGAGTTATGATGGTTCACAGGTTTTTTAATAATAATAATTTAATTATAATAAGTTGTTTAACTCAAGAAACTACATAGTTATATATTTCCTTTAACTTTTCTCTTTATATATTGTTATAATGAGAGATAAAAAGATTATTTAGAAAAAAATATATTTATAGTAAAGCTGCTGAACCCATCCCAGAAAATAGCAAACATTGGGTGGGATTGAACCTGAGCTCTCGGAACGGGGCTGCCATTCAACCATCCCACCGCCTATCAACGCTTCCCTTTTTCATTTATTAGCTAGCTGACAGCGGGTACACCCCCAGTTTATCGCAAGGCCGGTTTACCGCATGGCTATGGCTATAACTCTGTTTATAATTGTCATATAATAGATATCTTGGTGTTATTCGACTCAGCTCGTCGAGCTGAGTCGAACCATGCTTGGGTCGAATATTTTTGGTAAATATAAAATAAGTTATAGCCTTGCGGTAAACTGGCCTGCTTCCCTGACAGCAAACAGCCGCCTTACATTATCTAAAATTAAAATAACTTTTAAAATTAAAAAATAAAACTTTTTAAAAAAAAGGTAATGGTTCGTCCAGCTGCTAATGACCAAAGCCAATCATCTTCTGGATTAAATAGAAATAGTCAAATGAATTTATCTTCTTCTCATCATCATCAATCTTCTTCTTTTTCTTTTTCTGGACAAAATAATTATTTTATGAAATCAGCATCATTAACACATTATATTCCAAATATGGAATGGAGTTTGTTTTTCTTTTAAAAATAATTTAAAAATATTTTTTATAAATTATTAAAGGATTAATTGATTTCAAAACACGTTCAAATTTGAAGTAAATTATTTAATTTAATTAAATATAATTTTACAATATTTATTTAATTTTAGATGGTATGATTGTTGCCCTAATCCTTATCCAGATATTTGCTACTATTTTTCAATAAAAAGAAATCCATCTTATTATTTATTTACATTAATAATGCCATCTGCTTTAATTACAACAATTACTGTTGTTGGGTTTTTTACTACACATTCAAGCACAGGAGAAAATACAGAAAAGGTAAAAAATTAAAAAATATTTAAAATAATTCAAAATTTATTTTAATAATTACCCAAAAATATTTTTTTCAAAATTTTTTGACTTTAATTAATAAAATAATTTCAAAATTTCCAGGTTAGTCTAGGTGTTACATCTCTACTTTCACTTGCTTTAATTCGTAAATTTATTTTTTAAAATTAAAAAAAAATATTTATATAAAGTTATGATGGTATCTGATAAATTGCCAGCAACTTCTGACACTGTGCCTGTTCTTGGCCAATATTATATTGGTTAAAGTTTATTAATTTAAACTAATTTAAAAATTAATTTAATTTGTAGGATTAATTTGTATTCAATTTACTGCCACTTATATCACTACTTGGACATTGGTAATACATATTTATATAAAAATTAAAAAAAAACATTTTTTAGCATTTACAAACAAGTGGAAATTCTGGAAGAGCACTTCCTCGAAGATTACGTCATTGGCTGTTGGGAGCATATCCTAGAAACGAGAATTTATTTATGAGACATTTACTTGGAAGAGAATTGCGAACTATGCAACAGAGTGTTAAGCATCGAATTAATCGATTTGTAAATAAATTAAATTAATATATCAAACCAACAAGATTACCCTTTATGCTATATATTCCTCGGGGAATTTAATTTTTCCTCGAGATAATGTTGAGGAGATTTCCCGGCTTCTTCGGTCAATCCCTGTCTTCAAGAGTTTCGACTTAAAAATAAAATATATTTTTTAAAAAGGAAAGAGTTCGTGAAGGACTTCCTTCAAATGATGATGATAGTCGTTTTCCATTTATTTCATCACTTAGTCAAAGGAATGGTTCAGTTCAACAAGAAGTAAATACACATTTATTAAAATCTGAATCAAAATATACCTCTCAGGTATTATTTTAATAGTAAATAAAATATTTATTTATTTAAAGAGAAATTGTGCCGTCTTTACTGAATCAAATAACAATCAAAAAAATAATGTTACACAGAATGGAACAACAAAGCAAACAGAAGGAAATTCAGTTAAAGATTCAATTTCAAATTCTATAAGTTAGTTAAAATAAAAGAAATATTTAACAGAATTTCCAAATAGTAAAAAATGCCAAAATCGCTTTAAATATTTTTATGGTAATTGGGCACCCAAACGTATTTAAAATGGACGTTTCAGCACCTTATTAATATTTAATTCTTTACTCGATCCTTCAGAAATTCATAATCATTTGTTTATGTTATTTTTAAGGAGAAGTTTCCCAAACAGTTCAAGAAATACGACTTTCACTATTAACAGAAGAACAATTAAGACAAATTAGAGTTGAATGGCAAATACTTGCTAGAATGATAGAAAAAATTTTAAAATTAGTTTTTAGTGGCTTTACAATTATTTTTGCTGTTTATATGTTATATGATGAACAAGCACCTCCATTAATAACTGAGGAATGGATAAAAGAAAATTCTCATTAAAAATTTAGAATTATTCAAATATTATATAGCATTGATTTTCATATAAATATTTAATTATTAAAACTATATTTTTTAAAATTTATTATTTTTAAAAGTACATAATTATTTAAATTAAAATTATTTGAAAAAATAAATTTTATATAAAGGGAGAGAAATAAAGAAATTGATTGGAATTGAAAGAAAACAAAAAATCCAAAAATTTTATAATAATGTCACAATTTTGAATAAAATTATGAATGAAATTTAAAATTCTATTTTGAAAATTTTTAAAAATATAAAAATAAAAAACATTCTAAATAGATATATGAGCATCAAAATATTTTCTGTAAAATTGACATATATTAGAAAAAATATTTTTAAATTAAATATCTGATATATCAACAATATTTTCATTTTCAAGTGATGAAGGAGATTCTGTTTCAATACATTGAATTTGTCCATTTTTTAAAAGGCCCATAGCATGGAGTTGTGGCGCCCAAACGAGATCCTCCGAATCAGAAGTTAAATAACGTTGGGAAAGACCCAAACGTTTTTCAAGGCAAAGCAAGTCATAATAAGTCTAAAAATAAAGAATTTCTCATTTTTTAAAATTATATTTGATCTATTAAAATAAAAAAACAGTTCAAACAAATAATAATGGATAATATTTGATTGTCAAAAATTATTAATGTTAAAAATAAAAAATGCCTGGGGGTCACGGAGCCAAAGATGAGCAATACATTCATCAATATTAATACGCTCTTCAATCTAAAAATAAAAAAATTTAAAAACAAAATAAATAAATAAAATTAACCTGAACTTTAAGTAATTGTTGAATCAAATCAATAGATTCACGACCAATTTCCCTCCATGGATTTGATGGAAACATAAATTCGGCATTCTGTATTTGGTCAGTGATCTCCTCATTCTCATTGAAAGGAAAAGTTCCAGAAAGTGTTACATAAACAATTACACCAACAGACCACATATCCAATGATTTATTATAACCTAACAATAAATTAAAAATATAATTTTAAAAAATTCAAACAACAAAATTTGATATATTAAATATTAGAATACCCTTTTTCTTAAGAACTTCAGGTGCAAGATAAGCTGGAGTTCCAACAATAGTCTTTCTGAATTGTGTTTCACCAATAAATCGAGCATAGCCAAAATCACAAAGTTTCGTTTGGGGAAAGTTTGACTTAAAATCTGATAGAAGAACATTTTCTGAAATTAAATAAATCACAAAAGTACTATCCAACTCCAAAACATTTTAGGTAAGGTCGGGATAATTGAAATCTTTGGATAAGGATTTAAACAAAGACGCAGCAACCGTAAACAAGATCGTAAATTTAGAAACGTCTTTGATATTAAGTAACATATTTAGATATTTTAAATTTAATTATAAATTTCTTGCCTGGCTTCAAATCACAATGCGCAATCCCTCGAGAGTGAAGATAGCGAAGGGCTCTAAAGAAATTGAAGAATAAAAAATTTAACAAATATTTAAACCTTAAAATTTGCATAATCAAAAATTTAGCAGATCGTTCATTAAGCCTTCCAGCTGCCTAAAAATCAACAAAATAAAAAAATAAATAAATTTTCAAAACAAACCTGACTTAAAATTAATTCTAACATATCTCCATTCATTTTTTCCATCACAACAAAAATTTTATCTTTAGTCTCAAACATGCTTTCCAATTTAATAATTCCCTGAAAATCAACGGCTTGTAGAATAGCTACTTCACTTTTAAGTGTTTCAACAGCTGAAGATTTTTTGGAGAAACGATCTTTGGCAATCATCTGAATAAGTGAGATTATTAAATAAACAAAATTAAAAGAAAAAAACGTCTTATTGTCCAGAAAAGAAAAAATTTCTTTTGATTTTTTTAGCGCATATTTTTATTGAATAAAAATTAAATACCTTTACAGCAACTTCTCGTCTTGAATGTCTATGTACAGCGCTAAAGACAGTGCCAAATTGACCAGAACCGAGAATTTTTTCTCTTTGGAGCTTAAATTAAAATAAAATATTCAAATAATATTTAAAAAAATGCTTGATATAGTTGAGAAAATTGGAGTGCTGGTTCTGGTGTTGTAGCCTCATTTCTCAGTACTGGTGGTTGTAAAGATTGTTGAAGAGCCTAAAAATGTTTTTAAATATTTTACCAATAAATATCAAAAAGAGCAGAGGAATTTAACCCAATAAATAACCTTATACTCATTTCGTTTCTTAGAAAACCGAAGATTTAAGGCAGGGCAATCATCCAATTCTTGTTTCTCAAATATTAACTTTCCCTTTCTCTTTTTAGGTGTCTCATTCCAATTCTTTTTAATAACTGAAGCTGTAGATTGAGACTCTGCTGCCTTTTTTGGAGTTGTTGTTATTATTGGTTCCCGAGTTCTTGACCTGGGAGGACGTCCTCTCTTCCTTCGTAGTGATGAAACTTCTGTTATTGTCTTTGTTGCAACTCGATGTTCTTCTTCAGACACATTCAAGTCATCTCCAGTGATTATAATATTTGTAGGTTCATGTAGATGATTACCACACACCTATATTTTTACACTAAAAAAGTAATTTAACCAAAAATGCCTGTTCAATCATTAAGTTGTCAATATCACCACTGGTACGAACAGTAGTCCTACAAGAATTATTAAGTGCTCCATTGTATTTAACGCAACGCCAAACGGTAATAGCTGCTTTCTTGGTGGTGTACGTTTTATTGAAGACATAGCCCTCATAAACAAGCTGAGGGTTTCCCCGTAATGATTTAATAATTTTAAGTTTAAGCTTCATGATTTTCAGAAGAATTGCAAATAAACTTTAAGTAGACTATTTTTATATTTTCTTCTAAATACATTGATTAAAAAAAAAGAATAGTAAACAAAATAAAAGAATATGGAAATTGAAACAAATTTAACAAAATATTTTTGGAGTTTGTGGAATTTTACAAGATATGAATAAAATTCAGTTATTTAAATCACTAAAAGCATAATAAGGTTGCTATTATTGATTTATAATGGGAAGAACCTAATTGACATTGACAATCACTAAATATTAATTTATTTCATCAACTTAAATAAAATAAGAAAAAAGTTCAAAAATTAATTTATTCATTCTGTTGTTTTTGGCGTTATGAATAAACGCCAAATTTTGGTGTAAATTTTCAATTTAAATAAGTCTTACTTTTAACAATAAAATATAATTATTTTTTGAGTTTCCTCTGCTCTTTTTAATAAATTTATTAAAAACAAACCTGATACCATTGTTGCCAACTTAAAGCACCACCAACACCTCCAGCAGCCAGTTTGGTGCTGATTTGTTGAGCCGTTGTTGCCCCTCCTCCTCCAAGCAGCAGAGCTTCTAAGTTTTCTCCAATGCAATAAGTTAAATTATTACTTGTGCGAATTTCAAATGCGTGTGGAGGATATCTTTAAATAAAAATTTATTTATTTTTTGAAATTATTTTAAAAAAATAATTTTAAGTAATAAAGCTTTTTTATATTTTATAAGAAAAAATAAATAATAAAGATAAGTAATTTAATTTACTAAAAGCGTTCAAATACTGATCAGTTTATTTAAACATTTATTTCTCTCAATTTGAACGCTTTAATTTGTTCTCTTTATTTTTAAATAAAAATATGATATATTCACTTTGAATCAAGAGATGGACCTTCGTGCGGCACCAACGCTATTATCTCCGACAAATTGATTTGTTTAAAAACACGATTTGGATTGACACCTGCGTTTTTATTTAAAAAAAGTATTAAAATGTGTAAATTGATTTAAAATAAATTTAATTAAAAATTGTTTTGATTTTTTCTCAGATTTTAGTAAGAGAAATTAAACTAGTAAAATAAAATTCTAACCATCATTATATTCACTAAAAAGACTAATTACTCCATTAACGAGAATCCAATAATGTCGAAGTCGACGTCTATCACGTTCTTGTAATAAAAAGTGAATAAGCCAGCCTTCACAAACTATTTGTCCAATTGGACCTGTTGCCCTTTGTGAACGGCTTGAAGCTGATCCTTAAAAATAATAATATTTTTTTAAAATTATTCTCAAAATTGATATAAAAATACCAGGTAATCTAGCCAAAGGAATCATTGCATCAGAAGAAGATATATCCATTGGTTGTTGTTGTTTACATGAATTTATTTGTTGTTGTTGTATATCAGATTCATTAAATGTAACATGTTGTTGTTGTTGTTGATCAAAGGTTGGAGTTATAACATTTTCTGTAGTTATTTGACAATTTTGTGGAAGTAAATATACACATTTTTTATGTACATTTACCTAAAAATAAAAAAATATTTTTAAATATTATTATATTCTTCTTACTTTACAATCTCTACAACGTAATCCTTGTTTAACAATGCCTACAAGTAATTTATCACATATTTTACAAACTGTAGGCATTTTATAATTATGAATAAGTAAAGAATGTGGCAATGGAAATTGTTGATTTTGTAATGAATTTTGTTGTTTTTGTTGGTCATTATCTTTAAATTTAAATTAAATTAAATGTTAAAATAATAAAAAACTAGTAATTTCTCCACCATTTCCACTATTTGTTAAATATTGCTCTATACCTCCGGCTAAAAATGTGCTAGGAATAATATCAGCTTTAGCACAATTATTTCTTGATGCAAAAGCACATTTTTTGTGGAAATTACACCTAAAAATTTAAAAAAAAAGTTTTTTTCTTTTTAATTTAAACAAACTTGCAAGATTGGCATTGAAGTCCTTGTTTAACTAAACCCATTAATATTTCACCACAATAATCACAAAATGTAGGAGTAACATAAGTATTTACTACAAGAGAATGTGGCCGAGTAGGTCTCTCATGTCTTTCAATACGAATAATTTCTACAACACTTCCATTGTCCTTAAAATATTTTATTTTTTAAATATAAGACAATATTGAATATATTTAAATAAATTTAAATTAATAAAATTATTTTTTAAATTGTAATAAAAAATTTAAATAAATTTAAATTAAATAAATTAAAAATACCAACTAATTGTGTTAATGTTGTAAGGCATGTTAACATATTAAAACTTTTATAATCATGAAGAAATAATTGAATTTCTCCAACCATTATATTATTTGATAAATTTTGTCCTGATAAATTTGTAGAAGCTTCTATTTGTAATTGTTTTTCAACCATTTGACGTGCTTTTTGCCTTTATTTATAATATTTAATAAATTTATAATATTTATATTTTCTGGGAATTATTTAATGTGTTTTAATTTAAAAATTTAAATATAGTACATATATTATTTTGTTAACCTAAACATTTCAAATGCTGTTGGATCAACTGTTCTTTCAACAACAACCATTTCTTTTAAAGGTCCATATTGTAAAATAATTGTTATAACTTGTAATAAAGGTTGTTGTTGTTGTTGTGTTATTTGTTGTTGAAATGGAGGAGAAGTTAAAAAATTTGTTTGATTTGGAATAATTAATTGTTGTTGATTATAAAAATTATTATTATTATTATTTTGTTGCCAAATATCACCAAAAAGTATTTCTCTATTATTATTATTATTATTATTTAAATTATTTTCTGTTTCTATTATAAAATTATTTTGTTGAATTTGTTGTTGTTGTTGATTAGGGAAAAAATTAGGTAACATATTTTCTACTAATTTTGTATTTGATCCTCCTCCAAATGCTTTTAAGCCTAAGAATGTCCACATATTTTAATTAAATATATTTAAATATATGCAAAATTAGCAATAAAAATATTTTTGATAAATTTTTAGAGAAGAGATGAGTGGTGGGTATTTATTTTTAATTTAAACGGTTTTAGCAGAGAAATAAAATTAAAACAAGTTTCATAACAGTAATTAGTAAAATATTATAATTTTTGTGTTTTAATTATAAATGATTTTTAATCTTTTCTTTAATTAAAAAGAAAATATAAAATTAATAATTTATTATATTTTAAAATTATAATTTAATAAAATTATAATAAGATAATATTTATATGTTAAATCTGAACAATAAGCCAAGACTTAATAATATAAATTTAAATTAAATATATTTTATTTGTTTCACAAATCAGAAATATTTATGTATTTTGTTTATAATTTTTTTCGTTTTTCATTATTTAAAAATTAATTAAATAAATATATATTTTTAAAAATATTTTCCTTTTTCAATTTATACAAAAATAAAAACCTGTAATAATCAACTAAGGTCAAGAAACAAAATTAATTTTATTTAAAATAGAAGAATTTCAGTAAATGTAAATTTAACAGATTTTCACTTTTCTAATAAAAAAAGGGAAAACAAAAAAAAAATAAAAATTAATCAAAATAAATTTTAATTAAAAAATAAAATAAAAAAATAAATATTTTTAGGCAATTTATTTTAATTTTTGTAGAAATTAACAAAAAAAAAGCTGACAGCCATAAACTTTTTGAAAATTTAAGGGTAAAATGATCGATTTATTGTTTTGTTGTTGGAATGTATGAGAGCCTTTTATTACTAAAGAAATGCATGTATTGAGCGCATTTGGGCAGCGCAAAGGAGGTGGTGGGTTATAAGAAATATTTGGGGAAAATTAACGGAAGAAGGAAATGAACAAAACAAAAGAACAAATATTAATTTAAAGTACTTTATAAAGCTACTTACATATTTAAGGAATTCCATAAAATAACTTGTATTTTCTCTTAAAAGTTACAATAATGAGATCATGTAATGATTAAAATTATACAAAAAGATTCTTTTCACTTAGTATTTTTATCGTTTTTTAAATTTTTAATTTTCTCTCTGGCCCAGATGAAAGAAGTAATGTTCTCTTCTTAAAATAGTTGTACTTAAAAAGTATATTTATACTCTTTTAGTTTTGTTCCTTTAATATTAATAAAGTTAATTAAATACCAAATTAATCCAAATATTCAAATATCTAATCAAGTAAACATTAATTTATAAAAATTCTTTTGATTCACTATGTCTGCTTCATAAAATAGTAATTAAAATGTTAAAACAATTATATTAAAGATCCTTTAAATTTAACTGAATTAAACCTAAATTCAATTAAATCTAAATTTAATTAATATATTTATTTTTTCTATTCTTTCCTTTATTTTATTTTATTTAATTCTTTAGTTAGTTTTAACGAACAATAACTAAAAAATGTCGCACACAATCAAAATATTCACAAAATTTAATAAAAGTCTATTTTCTAATCAATTAATAATGTTCAAATACATTTAAAAAATAATAATTTTAAGGGAAAAATTATTTAAAATATGTATATTTAAATCTCAAAAAAATTTAAAAAAACACAATTTAATTTTTATCAAAAAAAAGTAAATAAATAAAAATATTTACTTTTTTTTAATCTATTTTCTTTTCTATTTTACTATACACAATGTATTAAATAAATATTAAACAAAATTATTCTTCACACATTTTTGTATGACTAGAAAAGTATGTAATTCTTTTTATTTGTTTTTTTCTTAATATTTATTATTTTGATAATTTTCTTTTTAAATTAATTAATTTAGGTTAGGATGAATCTTCTCTGGGTATATCTTCGCACTCTTATATTATCATAAATATATTCTATATTTTGTTAGATTATAAATTTAAATCGATTATATATTTAATTTTTAATTTAAAAAGAAAAATTTTAAATAAAAATGAGTAATTCTTCTGGAGGAGAATTAGCAATTGGTTATGCTTCCCTTTTTGTATCTTGTGCTGCTTTTGGTTTTATGTTTGCTCCATTAAAAAGATTAGACTCAAAAGATGGTGTTTTTGTTCAATGGATTCAATGTTCAATTGTTTTTATTGTTGGATTAATTATTAATGTTATTAGAGGATTACCTCCTTTTAATTTAATTGCTGCTATTGGAGGTTTTCTTTATGCTACTGGTTTGTAAAAAAATAATTATAATAAATTATTATTTTTTAAAAAATATTTTAAAGGAAATGTTGCTTCAGTGCCAATAGTTGCTGAAATGGGAATTGGACTAGGAATGCTTGTTTGGGGTTCTGTACAAGTATTTCTTTTTTAATTAAAATACTTTTAATTAATATACCATCAGGTAAATAGTTGAAAATTATTTTCTTTAAATCAATTTTTTTTAATAAATTTAGATAGTTGTTGGTTGGTGTGTTGCTCATTTTGGTCTTTTTGGTACAAAAGCACAAAGTGTTCAAAATCCTTTATTGAATTATCTTGGTGTTTTAATAACTTTATTTAGGTTTTTTTAAATTAAAAACGAAAAGTTTAATTTTTATTTTAAAGTGGAATAATGTTTGTATTTGTATATAGTCAAAATGAAAATGATAGAAAAAGCCAAAATGAAAAGGACAATAACAGAATTACTCATTATAGGAATGAAAGGTGAGAAGGATAAAAAATTATTCAAAAACGATTTTTTTTTAAAGAATTCCATCAACTTATGGAACAGTAAACAATGTTTGGGTAGTACAAGATAATGAAGGAAATGATGTTACAACAAATTTAGAAAATTTACCTCGTATGGAACAATCACATAATATACAAAAAGTGGAAGGAATTGTAGCTCCTCGATTAACAAAAAGAAAATTATTGTGAGTCGAAAAATGATCGAGAATTCTTTTTTTATTTTGTCCCGATTTTTAAACATCAAATCTGTCTTTTTTTAATTTTAATTAAGTTACAAAATTATATTTTTTACTATAATAATTAATTATTCCTTTTTTAGCTTTATTGGATTGTCAATTTGTTTAGGATCTCTTCATGGTTTAATGTTAACCCCAATAGTTTATGTTCAAGACAATGATCCAATGGCATCAAAAAATGGTTTTAAAAAATTATTTTTAAAAATAAAAAAAAACAATTTTCAGTTCTTGATTATGTATTTTCACATTTTTCTGCTGTTTTCTTCTTTTCTACACTTTATTTTGTTGTTTATACTATTATATTTAAAGGAAAGCCTTATGTTCAATCAAATTTAGTACTTCCATCAATTGCCTATGGAATTCTTTGGTCAATTGGAATGACACTATTTATTGTATCTAATAAATTATTATCACAAACTGTTAGCTTTCCAATTACCGTACGAGTGAGTAATATTTTTTAATTTTCCATTATTCCAAGAAAAAATTCCTTTGTACAAAAATTTAATTTAGTGGGGTGGAGAATGCGGGGAACGGGAAATCTGACAAACGGATTTAAACGAGAATTCGATCTTGGAGAATAAAAAAGAATTCCTGTCCCCGGTGAATGTTAAATTTAAAAACTTTAATTTCTAATTTATTAGTTGCCAGCAATAATAGGAGCATTAGCAGATGTTATTATATTTAAAAGCATAAAAGGAAAAATGCATCTATCTTTTCTTTTCGCCGCAATTCTTGTTGGATCAATTGGAGTAATACTTGTTGGAATATCTTTATATTAAATATTTTGCCATTTCTGTAAATAACTTTTTCTACACAATTTTAATTCTTTCAGATTTTATGAAAATAAAAAATATATTTTTATTTGCTTTATTTTTTTACATTTTTATTTGGTATCTGGAATAGTTTAATCTATTAAAGAAAAATTGGACTAAAATTACCACAAATATTTAAAAATATTATTGACATTTTTTCTTCTTTTTATTCACATCAATTTCTTCATTTGCCATACCCTTGACTATAAAGTAGAGATCTGCAAAGAACACAATTGTTGCGCATACTAATCCTAACAGCATTCTTTCTGCAATATCCAATCCCATGTGAGGATAAGCAAATTGCACACCCCAAAATCCAAAAGCAAAAGAACCGCCTAAATTGAAAAATTAAAAAAAATAAAATTCAACAGATTTTACAAACCAACTGTTATTAAAGTATTTATAACTGCAACCATTTGCCTATTCATTTCACGCAATTCTTGTCCAAAATTTTGTAGTAATGGATTCACGCGAGTTGGATTAATTGAACTAATCATATTATTGTATTCCAGATTTTCCTTTAAAATTGGCAAAATCTTTACAATATTAAAAAGTTATGCTGCGACCAAAATGAAATAATTATATTGAACAAACAAAATTTCAAGAAACGAGACTAGAATAAATTAACCTAAAAAATACCTGTTGGTTTTTTAGTTTTTGAATTCTTTCCCGATATTCTATTTTTGCGGTCTTTTGTTCCTCAGTCAATGTAGGTTGTGGAGTAGATTGATGTGGTTGCAATGATTCAACAAACCTATAGAATTCTGCGCCAGACGGGATAACTTTATATATTTCTTCTACCTCTGAACTACTAATACGATCACGCTGAAAATAAATCAGAATAAATTCTCAGATTATACTATCAATTTAAAACAAACGTTAATTAATTCTTCAACTCTAGGTCCATTAGCTGTCGAATCATCAGTTGGAAGTCGAGTTCGTTCGCATAGAAAATCAGTCGGAATTATTTTTTGAAATATTCTCCTCTCATCTTCTGTTAATTTCCACATTTATTAATTCGCTAAAAATATATTTTATTTTGGATCAAAATTTAATTAATTTAAGGTATAAAAAACAGTAAAATATTGATTGAAAACTTTAAAAAATTCACAAATATTTATTAAAAATAATACAAAAAACAAAATACCCATGCACGTTTATAAATTAACAAATAAAAAAAGGTAGAAAAAATGTTCCTAATTAACAATTTTTGGCTATTCCAGAGTTGAACAACAATGTTCAAAATATTTAAATTAAGCTTTCATTAAGTCAGTTAATATATAATAAACATAAAAAAGATATAAAGTAGAAGAATTGAGTAGAATTAATAATTAGCTCAGTTAGTTAAACATGAATATCAATTCGCCACTCTCGTGATATATAAACCCCAGGTTTTCGGATTACAATTAAACGTTGGTCACGATCATGTGTATATTCTAAGTCCTCAGGATTGTAGTCTGAAACTATTCAATGAAATTTTAAACCATTTTTGAAAAAATTAACCTTCATAGTACATGTGCACAGCTCTAGGATAATAACGAACACCTCGGATGATGATACGTTCAACCCATACATCAGGATCAAATTTTCCATTTTTATCCAAATTTTTTGATATTACTGCATAATTGTATTCACCCGCTTTTTTGTAGACAAACCCCTTTAAAATAATATAAAAATAAAAAAAGAAAATATACCCAATATAAATATTCATTCTTGTCTTTATAGTTGTGTGATTCTCCATCATCCATGTAGATTGTACCGTTTGCAAATTCCCTATCCAATTCAGAAGCAATATACAATGTGATAGGATCATTTCGTTGAAGCATAGATGCGCGTCGCTGACGTTCCCGAACCTAAAAGTATTATAAAAATAACATTAAAATTTATGGAAAAATAATACAGGAATTATTGTGCCTCCTCGTTGAAAAACAGGAATCTTTTCGAGTGGAGTGTCAACGTAGATGGCTCCAGGTGAAAGATACATTTTATGTGTTTCCCAATCAAACCTTATAGTAGAAGATACAAAATAATTTTTTTAACTATAGTTTACCAAGACTGAGAAATTCCTGGCAAATAGAGCGAAACATGTGGCACATCTGGCTCAACGACAGGTCTAACAAGAATTCCTGAACCAACCATCCATTCACGTTCCTCATCAAAACCAGCTTCGTCCTCTGGAAATTCTGACCAAACTGGACGCATTGGAGGTGCGCCAGTTTTCGTGTGCTCATAAAATAATGTATACCTGGAAGCAAACGTTTAAGAAAAATATTTAAAAATACTGACCAGTATGGAAGGAAAATGTAACGTATTATAACTGCTTCACGCATAGCGTTCTTTTCGCGTTCAGAAAATAACCAAGGTTCCCTTCTTTTTGTTTCAATATGACCGTGAGCCTGGAAACAGAAAAAATCGTCAAAAATTCTAAATAAATTCACTCGAAAGAATGGTTGAAAAGCTCCAGCTTGATACCAACGAGTAAGCAATTGTCCATCGGGATCCTTGAAAAAACCACCAACATCAGCACCAACAGAAGGAATACCAGAAACAGAAATGGAAAGAAGCATTGGAATTGACTGTTTTAAATGCGACCATTCAGCTGCATTGTCACCAGTCCAAACAGTAGCATAACGTTGGCTTCCTACAAAGAAAGAGCGGCTAAGAAGAAAGGTACGGAGATGTCCTTTTGACCGGAGAAGTTGACCATTTATTGTTGCCATTGACTAAAAATATTCTAATTAACATCAAAAAGCTATTTAACTAGACTTTATGTGTTTAAATTAGGACAAGTTTAGGATAGAAAATATTAATAACAAAAAATAAAAAATTAAATACTTGAAAAAATCCATAAATGTTGTGAACTTCTCGATGCTCCCATCCATCCAAGTGTCGAGCATCCTTGTGCATCGTAATCTCTGGACCACTAAAAACGCTCGGTTCATTCATATCGTTCCATGTATATGTCTAAATTATAATTAAACCTCAAATATAAAAAATTTAAATACTCGTTCGGTAGTTCCCTGATATTGATCTAAGGAAAGTTTTCCAGCCCAGAATTCGCGAACTGCAGGATTAACGAAATCTAGCCACATAGACGCGCCAGGCCAACAGTGACCCTCATAATCGGAAGTACCATCAGATTTCTTAATAAAGAAATTGCTATTTCTTGCTTCATTGTAAACATAATAAGAGTCATCCTTTTTAATATGTGGATCAATTACTGTCACTAATGTGCGATTCTTAAATAAAATAGAAATTTACATACTAATGAGATAATAAAATAAAAATTTAAAATACCTTTGCTTCCAATTCGTTAATCATTCCAATAGAATCGCTAAATTTGACAGGGTCCCAAGTAAAATATTTCTTTCCGTCAGTGTGTTCAATGTCTAGCCAAAGTACATCTAAAGGAATGTCATGTTCGTCATACGAAGCGTGTACACCAAGTAAGTCTGCTCTATCATTATAATTCCAACGGCATTGATGATAAGCGATAGCGAAAAGCTAAATGATTTTTTGCAAAATTTAGATTGCTAGTGAAATTTTTTATATTTATTATAAGTTTAAATATACCGGTGGAAGCGGGAAAACCCCAGTTAATTGAGAATTTTGACGAAATACATCCTTTGGAGAAGGTCCAAGCAAAAGGAAAAGATCAAGAACACCCGTTTCAGAAATAAAATGTACGTCGACTTGTTCTTTAACAAAAAAATTATAAACAAATCTTCAAAGGAAAATACCCTGAAAGTAAAATTTTGTAAAAATAACAAAATAGAAATCAAACTTTATCGGCAGCAATATCAACATCTACCCAAGTTTCAGCTGAATTCAACCAAAGCGCACCGGTAGTTCTTGTTTTTCCATGAGCGATAACAAAGGGAATACTTCCATAAAGAGCCATCCCATTTTCAAGCTCATATTCAAAAACATCCAAGTTAAAAAGACGATAAGGATCGGTATGCCTTTTGAAATAAAAAAATAAAATTTTATCTCATAAAATTACATTGATGATTTGAGCGTAAATGATTCAGAGTGTTCAGGCAGACCATAAAGGAATTTATATCCAACAAAAGAAACATCCAATCCAATAGAGCTCGAACCAAAAGGTTTTGTATCAGTATGACCTTTAAAAGTTTCCTCCCAAAATCCATCCCCATCTTCAGTGCCATCGCCAACTTTATTTCGATAATGTTCAAATTTTAAAAGTTGTCTTGAATTCACGACAATTAAGAGCTTATCATCAGAGAAAATATTGACAACAAAAGGATTATACTCAATAATAATTTTATAAACATGTTTTTTTCCAATATTAGCAATAAAAGATGCAGATGTGCCAGAATGTTCGAAAGAAGAAAATCTTGAAAAGAATTAAATATTATAAGATAATTTACTTTTGTTGTTCAGGTTCTCCGTCTAACGCAATTGAAGGATGAAAACGTTGTCGAATTGTGTTAATTTCATCAATTAAAATACGCACCTTGCCATCATCAAGAAGCGCCAAAACCAATTTGAGTTTATTTGCAGAGCTTACAAGCACAGCCTCAACAGCTGAATCATTTGCTTTCACAGAATCTGGTTGAACATTGTAAACAGGATTATTTAATTTTGCTCTATGACGCCTAAAAATAAATTTTAAACATAAACTTTACGATATTTATCAAACTTGCAAAATGCAGCCTGCTCACACGTCTTAAAATTGCTTCTATCTACAGCGATGCAAATTAATATAAAATTTAAGAAAATTATAAATAAAATAAATGAATGTATCATTCTCATCATATTTTAACTAAACTTTATAATTCCATGGCTAGATAAAAGTCGATTACGTCTTGCAACAACAAATATTATAAAAAAAGTGATCTTCTCTGAATGCATCTTTGTCTTTCATTTTTCATAAAATTCTTTATTGCAAGAGGATCTTTTATATTGACACGGAATTATAATAAACTCATCAACGTATATGAAAAGTTAGAGGTTACTTATTTTGTTGAATTTTTATTACTTATGTGGGCCAATTTATTTTGCATATATCATTTTTTATTTTCTAATTTGTCGTTTTACCATTTTGTGTAAAAGGATAGGGTAGGAGCGAGTCATTTGAGCGATAGGATTTGAGGACAGATTTTGAGCGACAGCCATTTGAGCGACGTCTATTTGTTAAAATTCGTCGCCCTAATGGGAACAACGGTCGGTCAAATGTAGCGCTCAAATTGAAGCCGATAAAATGGCTTTCGCTCAAAATCTGTCGGTCAAATCCTAGGCTCCATGACTTTTTGTCAATGGACTTTACGTCAACGGACCATCCGTCAATATTTGTTAATGGATTTTAAGTCAACGGACTTTTTGTCAATGACTAAATATGCATATATTTAATTGAGGAGTTTGTCTATATGTATGTTTGTCCGAGATTTTATAGTAAACTGATTGGGGAAGTAGAAATGGGAGCTTTTATATAAGAGTTTAAAAGTTCGATACTATATAAACAGCGTATTTTACCATTCTCCTGTTCTACGAGCAGCGCCAACTGTCTGTGATTCAAACGTCTACGAGGAACGTCAACGGTCAGCTACACTAACGGAGGAAGCTCTATGGGCCAAGGTTTTGCGAGCTACGCTAACGGCGTTGGTTCTAGAGACTAAGGTTTGGCGAGCTACGCTAACGGCGTTGGTTCTAGAGACTAAGGTTTGGCGAGCTACGCTAACGGCGTTGGTTCTAGAGACTTAGGTCTTAGGAGCTAAGCTAAGGCGTTTGTTCAATTAACTGGTATCTTAGGAGCCACGCTAAGGCGTTAGTTCTATGAGCCAAGGTTCTAGGAGTCAAGAAAAAAATATAAGGAAAGTACGAGGTACGAGTACGATGGAAAAAATAAGACTGGTACGAAGTACGAGTACGAGCAAAAAATAAAGGTAATACGAGGTACGAGTACGAGGGAAAAAATATGGCTGGTACGAAGTACGAGTACGAGCAAAATGAAAATTTCCAACCACTGCTTAAAACTTGACTCATGCTTGATCATGTTTTAATTTCTCTATGTATTGTTTTGTTTGTAAATGTTTTAATTATGTTAGTCTATTCTTTGTAGTTTCTGTTGTGTTAGACGATTGTAAATTTGGGTATCTGGATGATTATTTCGTTATCTTGTTTGTTTATTTTGTTGGAAATGTTTTTATTTTTGTATGACTTTATTGTTTAGATCAGGGATGGGATTCGTACTTTAAATGAAAGTACAATACTTTAAAATCGACTCTCGTACTTTCGAAATTGAAAATGTACTTTAATCAAAGTATGTACTTTTAAATCGATATTTTGAATAAAAAATTAAAATTTTTTGCCTGCTGCGCTAAAAAGGGTGAATTTCTGGCAACTAGAGGGCAATTAATTTTAAAAAATTTTGCCTGTGGCGCTGACCTGAAATTTTTAAAATGTACTCATCCCGAAAAATCCAACTCTTAATTGGATATAAGGGTCTCTAAAAATCCTGTAAACCGTTAACCTGGGAAAAATATAAATTTGAGCAAGAATAAAAAAATTTTAAATAAAATCTGAAGTGTACTTTAATTTGGAAAATTTTGTACCTTATGTACTTTTAAATAAACTTTTTTGTACTTTTACTTTGATTTTTGTCGATCCCAACCCTGGTTTAGATTATTTTTTTTTTACTTTTTTTCTATTTTAAATAATTTGTTTATTGACGAAAAGTCTGTTGACATAAAGTCCAATGACGAAAAGTATTGACGAATGGTCCATTGACGTAAATTCCGTTGACGAAAAGTCGTGCCACCCAAATCCTATCGCTCAAACGGCGTCGCTCAAATGACACCTCCGGCTGGCAGGTATTTTTTAGTGTCCGGGTCAATTCTTATGGTTCCCGGACCTTTCGTCAATGAACCATTCGTCAATGAACTTTCCGTCAATACCTTTCGTCAATGAACCTTTCGTCAATACCTTTTCGTCAATGAACTTTCCGTCAATACCTTTCGTCAATAAACCTTTCGTCAATGAACCTTTCGTCACTTAAGTCATATTTTAAAAAACAAACAGGCAAACCAAAGAATCTAGATCCCATTGAAAAAAAAGTTAAATAATTCTGAAAACATGTTTCTAGGGGTAATTTGGGGCGGAGATTACGAATCTGAACTCAGATTTTGTCTAACGTTTGACTTTATCCATGATTTTTAATCAAGTACTTTATTTTTTGAAAAAAAACATTTCAGCGAAAAAAAGACATACTATTCGATTCATCTCGTCGAGCTGAATCGAATGGTACCACTTACGTTTTACAAAATTAAATATTTACCGAGTTACATAAAATTATGGGATTGCCAGTTTGTTTTTTAAAAATATGACTTAAGTGACGAAAGGTTTGTTTTTTAAAAATATGACTTAAGTGACGAAAGGTTCATTGACGAAAGGTTTGTTTTTTAAAAATATGACTTAAGTGACGAAAGGTTCATTGACGAAAAGTTTATTGACGAAAGGTTCATTGACGAAAGGTATTGACGAAAAGTTCATTGACGAAAGGTTCAGTGACGAAAGGTTCGGCCACCATTCTTATTTTTACTTATCTCCAGATTAATTTCGAACTTCAAATACCACAAATTGGGATCAGAATTTTTCGGCAAAATTTTTTTCAAATTAAATTTATAACGTTAAAAGAGATTAAAAATGTAAAATCGGTCGAAAATTTTGATAAAACTATAATGGCTCAGTTGTGTTTTTCATTAAAAGAAAACAAATTATTTCTATTTTATTTTGTATTTCCAAGCTTGGACTTATACAATCTTAATATATTTCTTCTTCATAACACCTAAAAATGTTCAAGACTAGGCAGCCAATGGATGAGAATGATGCACAAAGGACACAAGACTTTCGTGAACGTAACGCCGCAACAAAAGTTAAACCAACTGCATTGGTCGAGAGAAAGCTAAATATTCGACATCAAACTGCAAAACCGGTAATCATCTTTTTTCGTTAAATTTCATTTTAAATCTAATCAAGGATGACTTGAATAAATTTGAACGTTCGATTGTTCACTTTGGTGGTGGCGATGTTTTGATCTCAGTTGATTGTGCTGAAGATGTTGACAAATATATGCGTTATATTGAGATTATCTACAATGTACCGGAAGACTTTTTGAAGGGTCGCAAGACTACTGGTAGGATGCGTCAGATCCTTGCTGACTGGTTATTCCATGTATGCCTTATATTAAGATTAAAATTTTTAGAGCAAATTTGAATTAATTTAAGGTCCAGATTCGATTTAATCTCCTCAATGAAACTCTTGCCTTGGCTATCAATTTGCTGGATCGATCTTTGCTTGCAATGTCCGACTTCATCAGCAAAGAAAACTTGCAATTATTAGGCGTGACCTGTTTATTTATTTCTTCTAAATTTGAAGAAATCCTTGTTCCTAATGTTGAAGACTTTGTGCAGATTGCCGGTGCTGTTTTCACTAAAGAGGAAGTCTTTATGATGGAACAAAAGGTTTTCTTTTAGGAAATTAAATTAATTATTGAATTTCTGAACATGATTTAGTTTTTTAAAATTTCTTTTTGATTTTTTTGTTTTCAGGTTTTGAGCGCATTAAATTTTGACCTTGGAACACCTCATGCAATACAATTTCTTCGTCGTTATCGCTTTTACGTTGAACCAGACAATCACACTTATCAATTCTCAAAGTATATCTGTGATGTGGCCGCCGTTTGTTACAATCTATCTCATTATTTACCTTCGACTGTGGCTGCAACTGCTATTTGGTTAGCTTCTTACACGTTTGGTCGGACTCTTGTATCCAAATTTCTTTTCGATGAGGTTTTTAAACTGGACCAAGAAACTTTATTTTCAACTGCTCGATCTTTTGTTGACAATGTAACATTTTTTTCTGATTATAATTTAATTTAAAGAAAATCAAGGTGATTAATCTTGCGGATCCTGACGAAAATAAACTTTATGCATTACGTGAAAAATATCAGGAATGTGTGCTTGATGACTTTACGGATGAACATATCGGCAAACTTAATGATTTTATTGACTTTGGTGTTTAGCTAACCCAAAATTAATGTACCTTAAATGGACTCAAATTTATTTTTAATTTAATTTATGGAAATATTGCCGTTTGTACTCTACTTTTTTTTATTTTTCTTACTTTTTCTTTAGTATAAGTAAGCCTTTTATCGTCCCCTTTAGTTTATAAAATGAGAATGACGATAGGAAAGATCATTTTCTAAATTGTTCAAAGAATATTGAACGACTTAAAAATATAAAAAAAGAAAGTTTAGAAAAATAAAAAAATACTGAGTAAAAACCGGCACTATTACCTTTCTTAATAAAGTTATTGAATAGCAATTGCTTATTTTGTATATATATATTATATTTATTGGTTTAAATCCTCTGCATTTCCATAATAAAATATTAATTCTTTACTTATTGATCAAAATTAACATTTTATTCAATTGATGAGACTTAATCTCAGAATAGCATAATTAATTATCAAAGTTATGATTTTTCTTAATTTTAGATGCATTCAATATTTTGTCAGAGATTTAATAAAAATTTTATTGTTATATTTCGTCAATTGTGTGTAGCCAAAGCAACTCAGGTTCCAACTTTTCACGACAAACAAATATCTTTTAAATCAATCCCTAACAGCGAATTGGGATTTCCATTTTTAAAGCAAAGTGCAACAAAACAACTAAAAAGAACGGTTGTGTTTGCAAAGGTAAATATTTTTAAAATTAAAGCTCTTACAAGTGCTTGCTTGAAATATTTCAATTAATTCACTCATATTTTAGGTCGCTTCACTTTCAAGTTCTGCATTAGGTTCAAAAATTATAAAAAATTTTTTATTTATCATTTATTTTTAGGCCTTTGTTTAATTCCAATAATCAGTTCATCGTTTGTGGAAACAATGACAGATAGACCAGGTTTAGCTGCTTTTATGGCCTTAGCTGATACTTTTTTATTCGTTTTTGCATGCACTCCTTTTTTGCTTCATTTTTTAACTAAACGATTTGTTGAAAATATTTATTATAATCCACAAACTAAAGTAAGAGAGAAAATTTTAAATTAAAATTTTTTTTAATATTTTGAAGATATTCACAACAGTTCATTACAATTTTCTTTTGAGAAAGAGAGCTCTGAGATTTACAGCTGATGAAGTGGTAAAATATTTTTTTATAAGAATTTTAACAAAAATTACTAAGTTTTCTAAATTTTCAGAAAATATTTTTTGGAAATATATTTAAAAAATAATATATTATTTAAATAATTAGATTGATGCTGCTACCGAAGTAGAGAAAAACAAATTTTCTCTTCAATTTGCTACTTGTTCTGTTCGTTCATATCCAATATTACTTTTATTGGAAGAAGATTTCTACACTGATCCAGTTGTGTTTAAACTTTTGACAAAAAACTTTAAATCATTAGATTTAATAAAATCAAAATAAATCAATTTTATTTTACAATTTTAAATTTATAAAAATATTAAAATGTATTTTATTGTTTATTTGGATTAACAATTTTATCAAGAGATGATTTCTCAGTTAAGAATAAACATTCAGTTGGCAATTTTTCGTGGTCCTTTTCCTAAAAAAGTTGGCTCGGCCACCCTCTAAATTTTTATTTTTTTTCAAATTGGCATTTTGTTTTTTAATTAAATGTCATTTTGGTAAAATTATTAGTATAAAAGATTTACTTTTGCAATTTATAAAATTTTTTTCAAACAAAAAAGTATGTTTGAACCTTTCTTTTTTATATTAAAAAAAAATATCTGTTTCTTTAGAATGTCAACAACAGTTCCTTCTCGCTCTCGCTCAAGCAGCGCAACAACCGCTCATTCTCGTTCAAGTAGTTCTGAAGGATTTATGATTCACCGAGGTGAAAATGCTGATGATGTTCGTCATGTCATGGGATTCCTAGCAGCAAATTTTGGATGGATTCGTGGAAAAACTATTGGCTACAAAACTTCTTATCCGTAATTTAAAATAAAATTTTAGTTTAAAGTTTTTATGCTTTTAGGTGTTCAGGAGCGAATTCTGGTTGCTTGTCCAGTGCAACAATGATTACTGGACCAAATAACAAGGATTGTAAAATTTTTGTGAATGAGGTTCATCACTACGGGTGTGACTTTGAACCGGAGAGAGGGATTGCACGTATCTGCAAGTATCCGAAGAAGAAAACCGCGCATGGTGGTGTTGGTGTTCCTAAGGAGAATTAAAGAATATTCAAAATATTTGGTTATTAATAGGTTATGAAAATATTTAATTATTGTTTAATATTCATTTTATTTATTTGATTGTAAAGTAAAATATATTTTCGAGATTTTTTTGATTTCGATATTTTTGTGATTTTTCGATTTTCGAAATTTTATGATTTCAAGAGATCTGGTAAGTTAAGCAGCGGTGGGATAAATTAGAAGATAAAGGTCATTTTCTCTATCTAACTTCTTTCCTCACTTTCATTTTTAATTTTTTCCCTTCATTTCTTTTCTACCATGAAGGACGATAATAAAGGAAAAGTTTTATCTAAATTTTAATTTTTAAAAATTAAAGTGGCACTATATGAAAGGAAGGCCGCCATCCAATTTTTTCTACATTCTTAAAAAACGGGAATTTTTTTATAATTTTTCTCTATTTTTGTTTTTTGTCTTGAGGCTATAGACGCGAAAGGATTAATTTTTATGCAAAAAAATAGTAAATTAAAGGCAATATTTTTCTTTTAATTTTTTAAAAAATGCTGATGAAATAGATGCCCCTCTAGCTCGTGAATTTTGGTGAAAAAGTGCTTCCAACATATATGAATCAGTTAAAGATGTGCTTGTTTAATAAATTGCCATATTATTAATTTTTTTTTAATGAGTAAACGATATAATCATTGGGAGAAAAAGAAAATGTAGTTGTAAAATAAAAGGTACCCCATACGCAACTATTGATTGATTTTTTTCTTGTAAATATTTACTTTCAACAGGAAAAAAATCGTTTGAAAAATTTTGAGTATTATTAGAAAGGTTTTTCATTTTAAAATTGAGAAAATGAGTAATATGATATTATTTATACAATTAGTATCAACAAAGATTAGAATCAGAAACAATATGACGGTTATAATCTATCATAAGCATTTGATCAAACTCTCCTAAAATAATCATTTCAACTCCTCCATCAGGAATAGGAGTATTAAATTCTAGGCGAATACTAGTAGTTCCGCTACGAAGGAGCTCAAAACCACATGAATCATCAAGTGTTGATGTTAAGGGTATTACAAAAAAGGTCCATCCATTTTTATATCGTGTCATGGAAATATCAATTGATCGATCAGAGTTAGCCATACCAAGAGCTTCGTACATGTCAACAAAGGTCCTGATAAAGAAGTCTTTTTCAAACTTTAATTTATAAGCGACCATAGGATAAATATGCCCTCCAGTATGTATGGAAATATCTCTGAGATCAAAAGGTTTAAAATTAAAGGGAGAAAGGGAAATGTTTCCATTAAAGGCTTTGTTTGAAACTAATGCTACAGTGATACGTCTCGGGGTACTTTTTTGGTTTGGGGGGCATTCTGCGGACATTTTTTGCGGACAATTATTATTATATATTTTATTAGTATATGTTAGTTTGAATGTTTCCTTAAGGCATAGATTGACTATTCACACAAATAAGAATCATGATTGACAATTTGTGAAATTAAATGAAAAAAACAATCTGGTCATTTAAAACGTTGTCTCCATACAAATTCATGAATATAGCTCTCAAGTGTTGTTTCTGCTGTTCCAAATTCTGCTTTATGGCGTCTTTTCAGCTTCTGCCAGAGTGGCCATGTTGAGCATTTATCCTTCCGCTTTTCCTGACTCATTTCTCTTCCACAATCACAGGTTCTATGTTGATGAAGAAGCTTAAGATCTACTAACCAGTGATAAAAATCTTCTTCTGGAAGCTGATTTTGTTGTACAATTGTAATAAAGTAAAATTTTTAAGATTTTGAATCATTTTATCGAATAATTACTTTATAATGTTAAAATGACAAGGTAAAAAACATTATGCAATTTTGTTAATCAATTTACACCCTTTATTGCCTTAGGCAAAAATCAACTAATAAAATATATAATAATAATTGTCCGCAAAAAATGTCCGCAGAATGCCCCCCAAACCAAAAAAGTACCCTCACAGAAGCACTTATTGCCTTCAGAACAAAATTCTCAGAAATTAGCAAGCAAAAAAACACATCTAAAGAAGAAGCACAAGGAATCGATATTTTACGCGATGCAATGACTATAGCATCTGCCTGCATGAAACATTTCCGCCTTAATCATCTAAAAGCTGAACATCTAGCAATTGTTCCCGAAAAAGGATATGACACATGCGATAATCAAAGTGAGCTTGCCCTCAAGTATTTACAATGGTATGAAGAAACAAAGGGAGTTAAAATAATAAGTGCACATTCTGAAGGCGGAGAACATCAAGTAGGAAAATTCAAGGTCGATGGATATATTGAAGAAGAAGATAGAGCAATAGAAGTGAATGGTTGTGTTTGGCATGCCTGCCAAAAATGCTTTGGTGACGACCTTGAAAAAATATTACCAAATGGAAAAACAGTTGAAGAAACGCGTATGAATGATGAAAAGCGGCTTTCAACTTTGAGAATACATATAAAGTTTGTGGACGTCATATGGGAATGTGAAATAAATAAAATGCTTCGTCGCAATAGAAAGATGAGAAAAGCTTTTGCAAATTACCACGACAAAGGTCCAATCAAAATGAGAGATTGCTACTTTGGTGGCAGAACTGGACCAGCGCAATTGTACTTTGACGCAGATAAAGAACAACATAAAATTTCATACCTAGACTTTAATTCTCTTTACCCTTCAACAATTGCTACAACATCATTTCCGGTTGGGCACCCGAAATTGCGTATTGTGCCATTTGATGAACAGAAAGTAAATTGGACTCAAAGTACACAAATTCCGTTTAAAGGAATTTTGAAAATATTTATTATACCACCGCTGAAATTGGATGTACCTGTCATTCCAGTCAAATTTGATGACCGACTTCTTTTCCCACTATGCAAAAAATGTTCTCTCGCATACCCAAATGGCGCAAACATCAAAGATTATCACTGCCCACACAATGATGATGAAAGAGGATGGGTCTCAACATGCACATCAATAGAATTAGAAGAGGCATTAAATGTTGGATATCGAGTAAGCAGATTTTACAGGGGCTTGCATTATGAGAAATGGGATGATCAAATATTCAAAAATTATGTGGCCGAATTTATGGCAATGAAAATTAACGCTAGTGGTTTTCCTGAAGGAATATTGGGTAAAGAAAATGAAGATAAATTTATGTCGGAATGTAAAGAAAGATTTGGAATTGAAGTTCAAAGAGAAAAAATGGTGCCAGACAAAGCAATGCGGTACATCTCAAAATTAATGCTGAATTCTCTTTGGGGTCGGTTCAGCTTAAGAAACACCCTTCAAAAAGTGTAGTCACCGACTCTTTACCTTAAAAGGATAAAAAGCATCTATGAAAATCCTTTAAATTCGGATGACTTATAGTCTAGTCCATAAATTTACCTTAAAAGGATAAAAAGCATCTATGAAAATCCTTTAAATTCGGATGACTTATAGTCTAGTCCATAAATTTACCTTAAAAGGATAAAAAGCATCTATGAAAATCCTTTAAATTCGGATGACTTATAGTCTAGTCCATAAATTTACCTTAAAAGGATAAAAAGCATCTATGAAAATCCTTTAAATTCGGATGACTTATAGTCTAGTCCATAAATTTACCTTAAAAGGATAAAAAGCATCTATGAAAATCCTTTAAATTCGGATGACTTATAGTCTAGTCCATAAATTTACCTTAAAAGGATAAAAAGCATCTATGAAAATCCTTTAAATTCGGATGACTTATAGTCTAATCCATAAATTTACCTTAAAAGGATAAAAAGCATCTATGAAAATCCTTTAAATTCGGATGACTTATTGTCTAGTCCATAAATTTACCTTAAAAGGATAAAAAGCATCTATGAAAATCCTTTAAATTCGGATGACTTATAGTCTAGTCCATAAATTTACCTTAAAAGGATAAAAAGCATCTATGAAAATCCTTTAAATTCGGATGACTTATAGTCTAGTCCATAAATTTACCTTAAAAGGATAAAAAGCATCTATGAAAATCCTTTAAATTCGGATGACTTATAGTCTAGTCCATAAATTTACCTTAAAAGGATAAAAAGCATCTATGAAAATCCTTTAAATTCGGATGACTTATAGTCTAGTCCATAAATTTACCTTAAAAGGATAAAAAGCATCTATGAAAATCCTTTAAATTCGGATGACTTATAGTCTAGTCCATAAATTTACCTTAAAAGGATAAAAAGCATCTATGAAAATCCTTTAAATTCGGATGACTTATAGTCTAATCCATAAATTTACCTTAAAAGGATAAAAAGCATCTATGAAAATCCTTTAAATTCGGATGACTTATTGTCTAGTCCATAAATTTACCTTAAAAGGATAAAAAGCATCTATGAAAATCCTTTAAATTCGGATGACTTATAGTCTAGTCCATAAATTTACCTTAAAAGGATAAAAAGCATCTATGAAAATCCTTTAAATTCGGATGACTTATAGTCTAGTCCATAAATTTACCTTAAAAGGATAAAAAGCATCTATGAAAATCCTTTAAATTCGGATGACTTATAGTCTAGTCCATAAATTTACCTTAAAAGGATAAAAAGCATCTATGAAAATCCTTTAAATTCGGATGACTTATAGTCTAGTCCATAAATTTACCTTAAAAGGATAAAAAGCATCTATGAAAATCCTTTAAATTCGGATGACTTATAGTCTAGTCCATAAATTTACCTTAAAAGGATAAAAAGCATCTATGAAAATCCTTTAAATTCGGATGACTTATAGTCTAGTCCATAAATTTACCTTAAAAGGATAAAAAGCATCTATGAAAATCCTTTAAATTCGGATGACTTATAGTCTAGTCCATAAATTTACCTTAAAAGGATAAAAAGCATCTATGAAAATCCTTTAAATTCGGATGACTTATAGTCTAGTCCATAAATTTACCTTAAAAGGATAAAAAGCATCTATGAAAATCCTTTAAATTCGGATGACTTATAGTCTAGTCCATAAATTTACCTTAAAAGGATAAAAAGCATCTATGAAAATCCTTTAAATTCGGATGACTTATAGTCTAGTCCATAAATTTACCTTAAAAGGATAAAAAGCATCTATGAAAATCCTTTAAATTCGGATGACTTATAGTCTAGTCCATAAATTTACCTTAAAAGGATAAAAAGCATCTATGAAAATCCTTTAAATTCGGATGACTTATAGTCTAGTCCATAAATTTACCTTAAAAGGATAAAAAGCATCTATGAAAATCCTTTAAATTCGGATGACTTATAGTCTAGTCCATAAATTTACCTTAAAAGGATAAAAAGCATCTATGAAAATTCTTTAAATTCGGATGACTTATAGTCTAGTCCATAAATTTACCTTAAAAGGATAAAAAGCATCTATGAAAATCCTTTAAATTCGGATGACTTATAGTCTAATCCATAAATTTACCTTAAAATGATAAAAAGCATCTATGAAAATCCTTTAAATTCGGATGACTTATAGTCTAGTCCATAAATTTACCTTAAAAGGATAAAAAGCATCTATGAAAATCCTTTAAATTCGGATGACTTATAGTCTAGTCCATAAATTTACCTTAAAAGGATAAAAAGCATCTATGAAAATCCTTTAAATTCGGATGACTTATAGTCTAGTCCATAAATTTACCTTAAAAGGATAAAAAGCATCTATGAAAATCCTTTAAATTCGGATGACTTATAGTCTAGTCCATAAATTTACCTTAAAAGGATAAAAAGCATCTATGAAAATCCTTTAAATTCGGATGACTTATAGTCTAGTCCATAAATTTACCTTAAAAGGATAAAAAGCATCTATGAAAATCCTTTAAATTCGGATGACTTATAGTCTAGTCCATAAATTTACCTTAAAAGGATAAAAAGCATCTATGAAAATCCTTTAAATTCGGATGACTTATAGTCTAGTCCATAAATTTACCTTAAAAGGATAAAAAGCATCTATGAAAATCCTTTAAATTCGGATGACTTATAGTCTAGTCCATAAATTTACCTTAAAAGGATAAAAAGCATCTATGAAAATCCTTTAAATTCGGATGACTTATAGTCTAGTCCATAAATTTACCTTAAAAGGATAAAAAGCATCTATGAAAATCCTTTAAATTCGGATGACTTATAGTCTAGTCCATAAATTTACCTTAAAAGGATAAAAAGCATCTATGAAAATCCTTTAAATTCGGATGACTTATAGTCTAGTCCATAAATTTACCTTAAAAGGATAAAAAGCATCTATGAAAATCCTTTAAATTCGGATGACTTATAGTCTAGTCCATAAATTTACCTTAAAAGGATAAAAAGCATCTATGAAAATCCTTTAAATTCGGATGACTTATAGTCTAGTCCATAAATTTACCTTAAAAGGATAAAAAGCATCTATGAAAATCCTTTAAATTCGGATGACTTATAGTCTAGTCCATAAATTTACCTTAAAAGGATAAAAAGCATCTATGAAAATCCTTTAAATTCGGATGACTTATAGTCTAGTCCATAAATTTACCTTAAAAGGATAAAAAGCATCTATGAAAATCCTTTAAATTCGGATGACTTATAGTCTAGTCCATAAATTTACCTTAAAAGGATAAAAAGCATCTATGAAAATCCTTTAAATTCGGATGACTTATAGTCTAGTCCATAAATTTACCTTAAAAGGATAAAAAGCATCTATGAAAATTCTTTAAATTCGGATGACTTATAGTCTAGTCCATAAATTTACCTTAAAAGGATAAAAAGCATCTATGAAAATCCTTTAAATTCGGATGACTTATAGTCTAATCCATAAATTTACCTTAAAATGATAAAAAGCATCTATGAAAATCCTTTAAATTCGGATGACTTATAGTCTAGTCCATAAATTTACCTTAAAAGGATAAAAAGCATCTATGAAAATCCTTTAAATTCGGATGACTTATAGTCTAGTCCATAAATTTACCTTAAAAGGATAAAAAGCATCTATGAAAATCCTTTAAATTCGGATGACTTATAGTCTAGTCCATAAATTTACCTTAAAAGGATAAAAAGCATCTATGAAAATCCTTTAAATTCGGATGACTTATTTTTAATTTGTTTAAATGTACAATATAAAATAACTAAATATTTATCTTTTTTATTTTTAATCTAGATAATCTTATTTTTATAAAATTTAACTTTATTCCTCTGTAGTCGTATCTGGTAAATCATTGGTCGATTTAAATTTGCTTTGATTTGAAGATTTTCCATCTTTTTTTTTTATCAAATTTTCTATATATTTTTTGATTATAATATTTATTCCATTTACGATTGATCTTTTCTAACTCTTTCTGACGAACAAATTCATTATATTTTGTTGAGTCCTTATCTTTGATTTAAAAATATTATTTATTTATTTTTATCATTTCCCATCAATTTGAATATTTTACAACCTTTGTTCCTATTACTAAGTTTGCCCTTCTTTATGTTTTTTAAATATAATTCATAAAAACTCTGTTATCAATTTTCCTTATAATTAAACTATTTCTTTAAGCATCTTTTTAAATAATTTCTTTGTTCTTTCAAAATACTTTCCCTTCAAATATTTGATTTCTTTATTTGACTTTCTTTAACTTACCTTATCACTTAATACCGCCCTTTTATATTCATATAAAAAGGCTTCGTTTATTCACAACCTTACCTTATTTTGAACTTGAACTTATTTAATAAACTTGAATAAACTTATTTAAATAAAACAGCTTTAACCCAAATAGAACTTTGGAGAAAATAAATATTAAAATAAAATATTAAATTAAAATATAAAGTTAAAATACTAAAAAGTAAATTAGAAAATAATAATTAAATATTAATTATAAATTAAACCGGGAATACAATACTGTTATTGTATTCGTATGTTGCGGAAAAATGTGGATGGGAGATGGAATCGAACCATCGTGGAATGAGCCCAAACCAGAGCACAACCGACTGTGCCACCATCCAACCCTCTGATAGTCCATTTTTATTCACTCATATACTTTCTCAAGTATACGGACATAACACTCCTTCCTCCTTTATGAAATCAAGCGTCCTAGCTTGTTGCTTGTCTTCTATAACAATCACTGAGTTCAAGTATGGAGAGCACACAGAAAAACCCTTTTTTTCGTGTTATTATGCCGCGCCTCTTGCGTCTTATGCATTTACTCTAGCCTATCACACCTCAGGCTTATTTTTATTCCCGCACACAGCTCAGGACATTTCCACAGGGTCTTCTCCTCATTTCGCAACAGTGAAAGCTTGTCAAATCATCGCAACATTTGAAGGTTCGCTGATCTCCTCTCAGGCTATGCCTGAGCGGGTCGTGGCACCATTATTGTATTCCCGGTTTAATTTATAATTAATATTTAATTATTATTTTCTAATTTACTTTTTAGTATTTTAACTTTATATTTTAATTTAATATTTTATTTTAATATTTATTTTCTCCAAAGTTCTATTTGGGTTAAAGCTGTTTTATTTAAATAAGTTTATTCAAGTTTATTAAATAAGTTCAAGTTCAAAATAAGGTAAGGTTGTGAATAAACGAAGCCTTTTTATATGAATATAAAAGGGCGGTATTAAGTGATAAGGTAAGTTAAGAAAAAGTCAAATAAAGAAATCAAATATTTGAAGGGAAAGTATTTTGAAAGAACAAAGAAATTATTTAAAAAGATGCTTAAAGAAATAGTTTAATTATAAGGAAAATTGATAACAGAGTTTTTATGAATTATATTTAAAAAACATAAAGAAGGGCAAACTTAGTAATAGGAACAAAGGTTGTAAAATATTCAAATTGATGGGAAATGATAAAAATAAATAAATAATATTTTTAAATCAAAGATAAGGACTCAACATATTTTTTTACATGATAAGTTAATTCCTTTAAATTTAATTTAATTTTATATTAAAAATTCAATTTATACATTAACGCTTGGTTGTTTTTTTTCCACAAAATTATACGGAAAACAACATTTAATAGCTTGCTTTAATATTATTATTTATTATTTTTATATTTAAAATTTATTATATTTAAATTACTCTAATTGTATGCCAGTGTTTAAGTCTGGCGTCTATTGGATGATGTTCTATTCCACGCTCTTCCTTGCAATGTTTGATTACGTTGTTTCTATCATTTGTACCCTTATAATTTTTAATTAAATTTATATTTGTTTTAAGTTTAATCATACGTTTTTGAATACTATACACTTCCATAAAACTAGTCCATTCAACTGGCTATATATATGCTTTATAAATTTTTCATTTACATCTTTTTTACATAATTTGCAAAAAACAGTAGAGCATTTCTTAATTTTTAATAAAGAATTGCCGCTTACAATTCTTCCTATTGATACTCTCATTTTTATATGTTCTTTTTTTATGGTGCTCAATCGTCTTAAAAACATCCTTTTATAAATTAGATTATTTTACCTCTTTCCAAACACTTTTCTCAAATTTCTGCTTTTATTTCCCATATTGAAATTAATTTATCTATAATATAAATTACAAATATTAATTTATTATTTAAAAATTTTTATATTGGTGAAGAACTGAAATTATTTTATATTAATTAAAAAATTTTATTTAAATTATGACGAAAAATCGCTTCAAAATAATATATTAAGCATGTTTGTTTAATAATTAAAATATATTTTATAAAATTAATAATATAAATATGATGGAGAAAATAATATGGAAAATAAGCTAAATCTTTCAAGTTTATATAATACTAATAATTTTTTGTATTTATTTTTTATGTTACACGTATCTGTCTGCAGATTTTTATGGCAAATAATAAATTTACATTAATTTTTCTATTTGTACTTTTTTTGCCTAGACTTATCCTTTATTTAAAAATTGTCTTTTCCGATGTATTTTTTTACATAAAATTTTCCTCATTTTTGTTGCATAATTTTTAATTAATTATTATTTTTTATTTGTCTAGTATGGCTTTATTATTAGATCCGTTTTGCGATAATACTACAACTTAATTTTCTAGATTTAGTTGCTTTTCAATACACGTTTTCATTTTATTTTCTTAGTTTATATTAATTTTTATTTTACTAATAATATTTGAAACTTTTTTTCACAATTCACATTTTTATTAAATATTATTTTCATTTCTATAAGTAGGCAAATCTAATTTTATCTTTCATTATTCCAAACAGTATTAGAAACCTGTTTTTAAAATTGATATTTTAACAAAATAAAAAATTAAATTACATTTAATAAAAACAGGCATGTTTTCGACCATTTTTCACCATCAATTTCCAATAAGAAACCTTTTAATACTGTGTGGAATCTGTAAAAAATTAAAAAATCATTTTAAAATAATTTTTAATAAAGTATATATATATATTTTGTAATAATGTTTTACAATAAATTTGAGAATGACAGCAAGAATTTTTTTATTTTTCTACAAAATTGTTTGGAGGTTTTTGCCAAGAAATATCAACATGTAATTGATGGTGTTGTTGTTGCGAATTTTCATCTTTTTTTCATCATTAATAATTCCTCCATAACCTTTATGAGGAGTTACTTTAGAAAAAAGTTTAATTCTCAAATCGCTCGCTTCTGTAGGAAAATTGTTGTTATTGGTAGTAGGAAAAGCTTCTCAACATTTTTATAACAATCAACTTAAATAATAGAATATAACACATTTTTTAAAATTAAAAAACCTGCAGAAATAATACAAGAACATCCTGAAAAATTTATAAAAAATTAATTTATTATTATTTACATATCATAAGACGGTATAATTGCACTTGACATTTGATTAATAAAAAATTATTTAATAATTATTTAATTTTTTTCAACAAAATTTAATACTACAATTGATAGAACTCTTAAAACAAAACCCCTTTTTTATCAATTGTAAACAGTATTGAAAAGTTCTCTTTCAATTCTTGCAAGTCTTGCACGTGCCATGTGAAGGGCTTCCCCGAGCTCTTCTATCAGGTCATAAAGCGCCTTTTCATGAGGCGTACAAGCCTTTATTTATATATTTTACAAACATAAATTATTATTACCTCGCTTTCATCATCATCCACATCCATTTCACTTCGTTCAGCTGGTTCTTGCTTCTGGACCTAAAAATTTTCACTGTACTTGCGTACAGACTCCCAAAAAATCTAAAAACCATAGGGGGGGGCAAGCTCTTTTAATTGACTACCGCGGCTGTTCTTAATTGTTTTCGCTGAATTAATTATTTTGTTCTATAATTTTTTACTTACTTGTTTGTCAATTACTTCCAATTGCGCTTTTTTCGCTGTTTTTCTTGACTAAATTTTTTATTTTAAATTTGTTTATTTTTTATTTTACCTTTTTTTCTTGCTTATACTTTCTAGTAGAGTTAGGAACGGGATCGGGTCCCGATCCCGTTTCCCGATTTCCCGATCCCTTTTCCCGGTTTTTTTGAGAAACCGGGATGAAAACGGGATCGGGAATACCCGGTTTTCCCGGTTCGGGTCCCGGCCGGTCATTAAATTTCCAATTCCCGGTCATTTTTCCCGGTTTCCCGGTTTTCCCGGTCGGGACCCGGTGATTTTTGGAACTGGAAAAAAGCGGGAATTCCCGATTTTCCCGGTCCGGGTTCCCTCCCGGTCGTTCCATTCTAAAATTTCCCGATTCCCGATCCCGATTTTTACAAAATTCCTAACTCTACTTTCTAGCCCATCTATAAATTGTATTAGTTGTTATTTTATTTTTTCCGTGTAATTTATTAATACAATAAATTAGGTCCTGTCCTTTCGTGATCCCTTTATTTAGAAGTTTAATCGTCGATTCATGAATTTCTGTATTTTTTATGTTGTAGCCTTTTGGCATTCTACAAAATAATAATAAGTACGTGCGTTCTCTACTGCTAAAATTACAAAAAATAATTAAGTGAAAATAATTTAAGAGCTGCTGCGGTAATCACGTAAAACTGACTTACTCCCCCTGTGGTTTTACAATTTTTGTGGACTTATATCTCGGCCCATAATTGAACCCAATACTTTTGTGAAGTCATTCGACTATACTAGATGAGCTCTTTCGAATGACATAGGTTATGCATATTGGAGCTTTGGCCCTATGAACAATTTTTACCCATAAAATTAAAAGATGAAATTTTATATATTAAAAACCTACTTATTGAAATAATTACGCAAGCTTTTACATATTTTTTAAATAAACTATAGCTAATGAATGTTTATAGAAAATTTTACTTTCTTGCCCTATTTTTTTTTCTTCAAGTACTTTTTGGCCGTTCTTTTTCTTGAGAAAAGAGATCGGCCAGATTATAACATCTCGATGAAAAAAAGACATGAGAAAATTATAGAATCTGGCCGATCTGTTCTTTCTCAAGTAAAAAGAACGGCCAAAAAAAGACTTGCAGAAAAAAGAGGGCAGGAAAAGGTACATAACAATTTATAAAACCAATAAGTATATTAATTATATGTGAACAATAACATAAACCTTGTCAACATTTAAAGAAAGGTTTAAATTTATAAAAATATATATTTTATATAAAATATTAAAAATAACTTATTAAAAGCACCAATGAGTGTTGAAGTGTTGAAACAATTCTTTTTGTTGCTAAATTCTATTCAGGATATGTATCGAAAGAACAATAAATTAAAACTATAAACATAATTTTAACAAATTAAAAAAATACTTTTAATAATTAAAATATTATTTAATAAAAAATATATTAATAAATCTCAAATTAATTTTTAATTTTTTATACCACTTAAATTCATTAATAAATATTCAGCACCATTTTACACAGAAAGCATAAAATAGATGAGAACACATTTTCAATGCATAACCACAATTTTTATTATTAGGAATAAGTGGAAATTTATTTGCCCAATTAATTCCTTAAATTATTAAAAAATTATTTCATTTTTACAATTAATAAAAAACCTCCAGATTTAAGTTTTAAAGCTGTAAAGTCAAATCCAAATACCTAAATAAATATCTATTAATTAAATCACAAATTAATTTTGCAACCTTTCTAATTTTTTAAATAGGTAAATGTGTAGTTGGCGGTCCACCTATGCGCCTTCTTTTTTCTGCGCCGAAAAAATACTCTAGACTGACTTTATTGATATTGCTACAAGAAAAGATGTGTAAAAAGCGAGTTAAATTTGATTTTTTAATTTTGTCTACGTTTCAATCTCTATTAGGAGTGTTTTATTACTTCTTCATTTTTGGGCCCATGGCTGGTTGGTCTTGGCAAAAAGTTGGATCTATTCATTGAAATTTATTCTCTAATTTATGATTTCCATTGATCGACAAAACACCACCAGACAAAATACCTTCCACACATTAGAGTAAATTTCAATGATTAGATCCAACTTTTTGCCAAGACCAACCAGCCATGGGCCCAAAAATGAAGAAGTAATAAAAACACTTCAATAGATCCAAGTTTGACGTGTTTCCAGCAAACTTCAATCTTTAATAACTTTTCTTAACATCAAGGTTTTTCTTGTGGCAATATCAATCAAGTCAGTCTAGAGTATTTTTTTGGCGCATAAAAAAGAAGGCGCGTAGGTGGACCGCCAACTACACATTTACCTTTTAAATATATTACCAAATTGTTTGTCACATAATATTTTCATATTGATAAGGATTTTTTTGAAAACACAAAAAAAACTTTTCCTGTTATTTAACAGCCTCTAAAAATTATCAATATATAAAAAATAAAAATTAAAATATGTAGATTATTCTTTGTATTAAAACGAAAAGTTATGGTCAAATTACATTCTTTTAATTATATTTTAATTCTTTTGGTCTTACATATTTTTAGAGTCTATAATGAGAAACAAATATTTTTTCCATCGTACTCGCTTATGTTATTAAACATTTCTTACTACTCTTCTATTCCCCTCATTTTATTTATTAATTAGTTGGATACATTCATTTTTTATAGAGTCCTTTTATAACGTTTTTTTCGTAGAAAAAAATGTTATAAAAGGTCTCTATATACTACTTCTAGTCCATAAATTTACCTTAAAAGGATAAAAAGCATCTATGAAAATCCTTTAGATTCGGATGAATTATAGTCTAGTCCATAAATTTACCTTAAAAGGATAAAAAGCATCTATGAAAATCCTTTAAATTCGGATGACTTATAGTCTAGTCCATAAATTTACCTTAAAAGGATAAAAAGCATCTATGAAAATCCTTTAAATTCGGATGACTTATAGTCTAGTCCATAAATTTACCTTAAAAGGATAAAAAGCATCTATGAAAATCCTTTAAATTCGGATGACTTATAGTCTAGTCATAAATTTACCTTAAAAGGATAAAAAGCATTTATGAAAATCCTTTAAATTCGGATGACTTATAGTCTAGTCCATAAATTTACCTTAAAAGGATAAAAAGCATCTATAAAAATCCTTTAAATTCGGATGATATATAGTCTAGTCCATAAATTTACCTTAAAAGGATAAAAAGCATCTATGAAAATCCTTTAAATTCGGATGACTTATAGTCTAGTCAATAAATTCACCTTAAAAGGATAAAAAGCATCTATGAAAATCCTTTAAATTCGGATGACTTATAGTCTAGTCCATAAATTACCTTAAAAGGATAAAAAGCATCTATGAAAATCCTTTAAATTCGGATGACTTATAGTCTAGTCCATAAATTTACTTAAAAGGATAAAAATTAACATTTCGTTAAATTTGTGAGACTTAATTTTAGAATATCATAATTTATTATCAAAGATTATTTCTTAATTTTAGATGCATTCAATATTTTGTCAGAGATTTAATAAAAATTTTATTTTTATATTTCGTAAAATGTGTGTGGCCAAAGTAACAACTTCGGTTCCAACTTTTCACGACAAACAAATATCTTTTAATTCAATCCCTAACAGCGAATTGGGATTTCCATTTTTAAAGAAAAGTGCAACAAAACAATTAAAAAGAACGGTTGTATTTGCAAAGATAAACATTTTTAAAATTAAAGATCTTACAAGTGCTGCAAATAAATAAGTTAATTAATTCACTCAAATTTTAGGTCGCTTCACTTTCAAGTTCTGCATTAGGTATTCCAAAAAATGTAAATTTTTTTATTTATCATTTATTTTTAGGCCTTTGTTTAATTCCAATAATCAGTTCATCATTTGTGGAAACAATGGCAGATAGACCTGAAAGAGAGCTCTGAGATTTACAGCTGATGAAGTGGTAAATATTTTTAATAAAAATTTTAACAAAATTAAATAAGTTTTCTAAATTTTTTTGCCATAGAAAATATTTTTTGGAAATATTTTAAAAGTAATATATTATTTAATAAGATTGATGCAGCTACTGAAGTAGAGCAAAACAAATTTTCTCTTCAATTCGCTACTTGTTCTGTTCGTTCATATCCAATATTACTTTTATTGGAAGAAGATTTCTACACTGATCCAGTTGTGTTTAAACTTTTGACAAAAAACTTGGCTCTATATGAAAGGAAGGGTCCCATCCAATTTTTTCTATATTCTTAAAAAATGTTTAATTATTTTATATTTTTTCTCTCTATTTTTGATTTTTGTCTTGAGGCTATAGATGCGAAATGATTAATTTTTTATATATTTTTTCCATTTAATTTCTCTGTGATCGTTTACTCATTAAAAAAAAAATTAAAAAATTAACGCCAAACTTGGACCTATTGGGAGTGTTTTATGACTTCTTCATTTGGAAGCCCATCTCTCGTTGGCTTTGTTACATGCGTTATTCTACGGCGCAAATTACAACAAAATAGTTAATTCAGTGAAAATAATTTAGGAGCAGCCGCGGTAATTACCTCAAATGAGCTTACTCCCCCTACACTTTTACAATTTTCAGTGGTCTGTATCAAACGATCACAGAGAAATTAAATGGAAAAAATATATAAAAAATTAATCATTTCGCGTCTATAGCCTCAAGACAAAAATCAAAAATAGAGAGAAAAAATATAAAAAAATTACCCATTTTTTAAGAAATATAGAAAAAATTGGATGGGACCCTTCCTTTCATATAGAGCCAAAAACTTTAAATCATTAGATTTAATAAAATCAAAATAAATCAATTTTATTTTACAATTTTAAATTTATAAAAATATTAAAATGTATTTTATTGTTTATTTGGATTAACAATTTTATCAAGAGATGATTTCTCAGTTAAGAATAAACATTCAGTTGGCAATTTCTCTTTAACAATTTTTCGTAGTCCTTTTCCTACTTTTCTGAAAAAGTTGGCTAATTGATAAAAAGGTCGGAGAAGACCATCCTTAAATTAAAATATTTTTATATATTAAATAAAAGGAAAAGTAAAATTCTTATTTTAAGAAATTAATATGTATTGGTACAATTACCGTAATAACTCCACCAGCTCTTGGACAGTCGTTATTTAGTTCCTCACGAAAACATTGAAGAAAACAGTCGGAAGAACTAAAAAATTAATTTATTATTACTTAAATATTTTTAGAGTCCAAAATTTCAACTTTTATTTTTCTACTAAAAACTAACCTGCAAAGCCCTCCCATAGTTGAAAGAAGTTGAAAAACTTCAGCAATATTATGTACTTTTAAATCTTTTTTGTGTGAAAATTCAGCAATAGAATTAAGTAATTTACATTTTTTTTCACATTTATGATTTACATTATCTAAATTTTTACGTAAACATTTTTCATTTTTTCTAATAAATTGTTGCTTTGGTCCATCACATAAACTTGTAATTCCACTTGTTACTGAATCAAAAATTTTTGAACTCAGACAGAAACCTTGATGAACACATTTTTTAGTTTTTTCTGATTCACTAAAAAAATAAATTTTAATTTAAAATTATTTGATAAATATTTTTTGTTTTGTTATTTTAAAAGGATATATTTTATATTAGAATTTTCAAATAAATAAATAATTAAACAACTTAATTAGACTGGAGAGAATGAATAAAAAATTGTGGAGAGTCAATTTTCTATTTAAATTATTACGATTAAAGAACTATTAAAATATTAAATAAATACCCACTTTTAGAATAAAAAGATCTTTTTTTATAAATAATATTGAAAATCTTATTTTAAGAAAGAACTAACAAAAAATATCCAAATTTTAAATTATTAGAGTAAATTATTAAAAACAATTAGATTACTCGCATAGACGTTGGAAATTATCATAAGTATTGTTAAATAATAATAATTGTGTCATCTCTAAGCGAAGATTAGTTATACATTGCCAAATACAACGAGGCATATCTATTACCTTTAAATTAATTTATAATTAAAATTATTTAATTAATTATTTATTTATTTTACATTAAATAATGCATCAACATCTACGTCATTTCTTGTAGTTGTACTATAATTATCATCCAAACAAATTGGTTTGGTATTTTGCCCACATGAAAAAGTTAAATATTTGGTAATTATGAAGTTTATATTCCCCCTTTTTTTATTTTCTTTCTTTTTCCCTGGAGCAATCAGCAAACACCTTTTTTATCTTTTTGCATTTATAAAATGAGAATGAGTGATAGGTAGAGTACCTTCTCCTCCTATAAGGATTGGATTTCGAATAAAATGCATGGAACAAACATCTCGAAAAAAATTAATCCAATCGCAAATCGTGTGTTGTGAAATCCCAGTTTCAAACTCTAGTTGCTCATGCTTGCCATAGCGCTGCGCCCAAAAATAAGAAAGTTGGAAGATTTTTTTTAGTTCCAAATGTGTCCACTGAAAAAAGGTTCAACACAAGGCAATTCTTAGATGTACAACGCCAATTCCCATAACGTGAGCCTTTTACTGGCTGAATTGATGTCTTACCACCACATTCTGAACAGGTCCGTTTTCCATGAAGTAAGCCTATTTGCTCTAGCCAAGCATCGAAATCATTGTCGCTCAATTTCAGTTTTTCATAAAGATCAATATTTTTGAAATTTTTAAGTTGTTCCATATTTTTTGAATAATAAAAAAATGACTCTACCTATCACTCATTCTCATTTTATAAATGCAAAAAGATAAAAAAGGTGTTTGCTGATTGCTCCAGGGAAAAAGAAAGAAAATAAAAAAAGGGGGAATATAAACTTCATAATTACCAAATATTTTAATTTTATTTTTGAAATTAAATTATTTCTTTTTTTTTATAAAAATTTATTTTAATATTCGTAAAAAAATGAGAAAAAAGGGATAGTTTCCAAGTGTTTTATTTCATTTAAATATATTCATATCCTTAATAAAATTACCTGAAACATCTGTTAATATTGTTAAAATAGTAAATAAAAATATTATTAAAATCATTTAATTTTTATTCCTTTTTTAAAAATATTTGTCAATTTAGGAATATAAAAATGAAGGGAGAGAATTATTTATTACTAATACTTAAATATTTAAAAATGTTTATTTAAATAAACATTTAATTTATTTATTTAGATTTGTCATCACATAAAAAGTTAAGAAAAAATAAAATATAATTTTTTAATCAAAAATTAAAAATCAATTCTAATATTTTAATAAAAATACTAGAATATTTGCTTTAAATGTACAAAAGTACTTTTTGTGCAATTAATTAAATAAAATTTTCTTATAAAAATTAGGGATTAATTAGAAATATAATAATTTATAAATATTTTGGTAATTTAAAAAATTAAAAAAAAACTCTTTTTAATTGTACTAAAAAATTTATTTTGTTATTTATTGAAGATTAGAATAATTATTTATTTTTGGAAAAGTATTTTTACAAAAAATAAACAAAAGAAATATTAAAATAATTAATCGGAGAAAAATTTAAATTTAATAAAATTTTATTACAATTATTTATTTATTTTTTAATGGATGAAATAAAATAAAAACTCATAAAGAATTAATTAAACATTAATTTTAATTTATAATAATTATATTAATTAATATTTAATTAAAAAAATATTATTTAAAATTTATAAAAAATATTATTTTTTTTAATATTATTTATTTTATTTCTTTGTAATATAAATCCATTAGATACTTTTTCCTGAACATCTAAATTTTGTACAAAATCTGCCAATCTATTAGAATATTTACGTTGTAATTTTTCACATCCTTTTCTTAAAAAAAGACAAATCTGAATAGATTCATTTTGTCCAATTTTTAAATTTTTATTTGAAAAATTATTTTTAATTAAATTATTTTCATTATTTAAATTATTTGAATTTGTTGTTTTTAAAAAAGAAGAAAATAAAAAAGGTTGTTTTCTTTTTAAATTTTTTGGATATTTATTTATATTAATTGATGAAACAGAATCATCTAAATTCATTATTGGATATAAATTTAATCTTTTTTGACGTTGAGAATTTGCAAAAAATTGATTTTTGTACATTTCACTTAATTAAAAAATAATAATAATTTTAAATTTTAAAATAAATAATTTAATCATTACTAAACACTTTTAAAAATTAAAATAAAATTTTATTTTAATTTTTTATTAAATTAATGAAAAAAGAGACACAGAATTTTAAAATAAAATTAATTTAGTATATTTTTTAAAATATTTTTTTTTTTAAAAATTAAAAAAAAACTTACATAATTAAATTATCTCTATTAAATTTTGAAATTATTTCTTTTTTATCATTAAATAATTTATTTTGATTATTTCCTTCAATTTTATTAAAAATAATACAAAAAAGTGTAAATAATAAAAAGATTAAAAATGACGATTGCATTCTCTGATATATTTTAATAATTTTATTATTATTAAAGTAAATTATTTTTTAATACCTAAACATTTTAAAAAATTATAAAAAATATGTGAGGTAATTTTTAATTATTTTAAATATTAAAAATAATAATAAATAAATTCTTTTGTGAAATAAAATAAATTTAAACAATTATATATTAATTTTTAAAAAAATATATAAAAAAAGTGCAAAAAGGTGTTGTTTAATTATTTTATTAAATATAGGTAAATATAAGGCATTGATCATTCCTTTATTGGTTAATTAATTAAACTCCTTTAAATATTAAAATAATAAAAATAAATTAAAATTCAGAAATAATAAATTATTTATTATTAAAAATCATTTTGACCAGGTTATGGTCACTCATTCTTTTAAACGAAAATTTTTTTTTAAATTTAATTAGTAAAGGAAAATAATTTATTTATTTTTTAAAAATTATTTTAAGCTTTTAATGTTTTTATTTTTAATTTATTTATTAACAAAAAATAACAAAAATAGAATATCTTAATATTTTAGATATTTTTATAAAATAAATAAAATGGTGGGAAATTAATGTAAAAAAAAAAGAAGAAATTATTAATAAAAAAAAGTGCCAACTATTAAAAAAAAGATAAATGGAGAAAATATTTATTTAAAAAGTGGAAATAAAAATATTTAATTTTTAATAATTAAATATATCTTCACAAAGTGATTTATAAAAAATATTAAAAATTTAGAATGATATTATTATATATTAAAATATTAATTATTAAAAAATACTCCATTAAAAAAAACTTTTGCTGTCAAGTTATATTAATTCATTTAATTAATTATTTATTTTTAATAAATTAAACAAAAATGGAAAAAATAAATAATTTTTAATTTTTAACATTAAAAAATGTCAAAAAAAAAAAATATTTAAAGAAAAAATAATATTTTTAGAATTTAATTATTAAAAAATTATTATTTTTTGGAAAATAAAAACAAAACAAAAATTAATTAATTAATTTTTGTCAATTAATGAAAATTTTCAATTTACTAAAATAAATTTATATTTTATAAAAATTTATTTTTATAAAATATAAATTTAAAAAATTATTATTTTTGTGTTTTAATGTTTGACAATTAATAAAAAAATATTTTTTTATTAATTTTTAATAAAAAATTAAGCAATTTTATTAAATTCGAAAATATTTAAAACAATTTTTGAAAATATTATAAAAATAATAAAATAAAAGGTTTATTTAATTAAAAATGTTAAAATATTATTTAAAATACATATCATATTTTGAAAAAAAAAATATTTTTTTCTTTAAATTTTCATTCAAAACTTCCTGGTTTTTAAATAAAAAAACAAATGTCGCAATTTAAAGTACTTTCTTTTACCCAAAAATAGATTTATATAAATAAATAAATATTATTTATTTATTTATTAAATATCTTAGTAATAATAAAATGTCAAAGCTTTTTTTTAAAATAATAATAATAAAATAATCTGTTAAAAAAAATAATAAATTAATTAATTTATATTTCAAGATATTTTTTTTTTAATAAATAAAAAATATAAATTAAATATTTAAAAATAAATATATTTTATTTGAAAAAATATATTTTAATTTGTTTCATTTTAAAGCTTTCCGGTCTTTAAAAATGTATTTTTTGTTTAAATAATTTATTTATTTAATTTAAAAAATTATAAGAAAAATTAAATATTTTTAAAATTAAACTTAAAATTTTAATAATTTTTCTGTCTATAATTAATTAATTAATTAATTTATTTATTTTTAAATTAAAAGACAGGAACTAATTTTTTCCTTAAATAATATTAATTAAAAAATATATTTTTTTTATTTTCACCTGTTTTCAGTTTAATTAGCTTTTTAAAAATATTTATAAAATATTTATTATAGTAAATAATAAACTATAAAAATGCTAAAAATATAAAAAATAAAAATGTGAAAATTTATTTTTGGTTTAAAAATTAATAAAAAAATATTATTTTTTTTTTAAATTAATTCTGAAGTCTTTAATGGTTTTTTTAGAAAATAAAAATAAATTATTTAATTAATATTAGGTTGTGAAGAAGTTCTTAAACGTGAATGAACATTATTATTTACAACGATAAAAAGTGTTTTTGGTTGTTGAAGATTAACTTTAGATATTCCAAAAAATATTTTAATTTTATTCCAATGATTATTTATAGCTTTTCTATGTTCTTTACTTAAAATAAAAAATATTTAATTAATTAATTAATTTACCTAAAAATATATAAAACAGGGAAATTAAGGGCAATAGCAATATAAGTAATATTTGTTGCCAAATTAATTATTAAAAAATTTAAAAAAGTTCCAGAAACAATTCCAAAAACAGGTCCAACTAATACACGTAATCCAACATTAAAAGTCCAACCAAAAAGTTCAAGAAGTAAAAGAAAGAAAAGACATTTAAGAAGATGAGCTAAATTAATTAATTTATATTTATAAAATAAAAAAAAAACTTTGATATTCATTATAATTTTTAATAAATTTTATTCGAATCCAAATAGACAAATAAGCACAAATTGAACCAAAATTCATTCCAAGAATAAGAAAATTGACTAAAGAAGCATCAGTTTTTGGGCCAATTGCACAAACAACAAGACTATAATTTAATTAATTAATTTATTTTTTTAATTTTTAGAGAATTCTTTATATGAAGGATAAGAGCTTCTGATATTTTTTAATTAAATTTAAAATTTTAGTTTATTTAAGAGGAAAATAAAATATAAAATAAGGTTAATAGTATTTGTCTTTACCATTTAAAATATTAAAATACTTGAAAATATAATTTATATATAATATATTAACAATTTATATATATAAAAATAAATATTATATTCAATTTATTTAAATTAAAATATTACAAAAATCTTTTCTATTTTACTAAAAAACATTAATTTATTTAAATATTTACTTACACATCAGGTGTATCAAATGCTGTCATTAAATCTTTAAAAGTAACATAAAATCCAAGAAGAAAACAAATAAATAAAATAATAATTAAAATATTATTTCCATTACGTTTTTTATACCAAATTGGAAAAAAAATAGCCAAAAAACGTTCAATTGCAATAAAAAAAGTTAATGGAAAAGAAAAAAATGAAAAAAATATTGGAATTAATTGGACTAAAACACAAATATAATAACGAATAAAATTTTGTCCAGTAACTAAAATTCCAAATGTTATAAAAAAATTAAGTTGTTGAAGAATTGAACAAATTGAATAACAAGCAATTAATTTATTACAAAGAGAATTCATTGATCTAAATTTAAAAAAAAATAAATTAAAATATAATTTAATTTTAAATATTCAATAAAAAAATAATTTTATTTTAATTTTTTTTAATTAAAAATAATTATTATTTATTATATTAATTAGACAAACAAATGAATTTATTTTAAAATATATATAATTGTTTTTATTATTTTTCAAAATTCTCCAAAAAAATTTAAACATTTTTAATAAATATTTTATAAAGTAAAATATAATCAAATCTGGTTATGATAAAAGAATTTTGAAATTTTTTATTTGATTGGGTATTTAAATATTTTAAATTTAAATTAATTTTTAATTAAAATATTTATTTAATAAATTTTACTTATTTCTTAAAATAATATAAGCCAATGATCCATTAAATAAAGAACCAATAATTGCAATTAGAACTCTAACACCAAAAAGAGAAATTAACCAAGCAGATGGACCAGTTCCTTTTAACATTATATTAATTTCACTCTTTAAAAATTAAAAAAAAAATTAATTTATTTATTTAAATAATTAATTAATTAATAATAAATATTTATTTTATTTAAATAATTTAATTTGGGTTAATATTACTTAAATTTAATTTAAAAAATAATAAAAAATAATTAAAAATTAACTTCGTTGGATTGTTGAAAATCCGCCTAAAAGCAAAAAATAAATTAATTAAAAAATTAATTTTTGGAAAAGTATGGAAGAGGTGTTAATTAAATAAATAAATTATTTTTAGTTAATTTACCTTAGGTGCTTGAGTAGAAGTAAATAATTTAGTAGAGGACATATTATTAAAATATATATTTAATTTAATTTTAATAAAATAAATAAATATATTTATAAATACTTAAATTTATATTTATTAAAATAAATAAAAGAAATTTTAAACTACAAGACAAAATATTTTTAATTAATTAACTATAAAATAAAGTCTTAAATTTTTTTTAAATTCTGATATTTAAATAAATTCACAAAGAAATTGTTGCCTTAAATAAAAAAGAAAATGCGTGAAATTATTAAAAATACAAATTAAATAAATTATTTTAAGAATTTTCTTTAAATACGTAAATTTAAACATAAAATTATATTTAAATAAACTTTTAATATTTTTAAATTAAATTAGAATTAAATAAAATGATTAAGATAATATGTACCTTATATATATTATTTAATATTAAAATTAAATAAAGACATTGGTTATATTTATTATTTTTAAATTAATTGTTCTTCTATTAAAAATACACTTTTAATTTAATTATAAATTAAATTTTAATTGAATTTTAAAAATAATAATTTAATAAATAAATATATTCTAAATATTTTTTGTTCTATTTTATTTTTTAAATACATTTATTTAATAAATTTTAACGGAAGTGTTTGATTTCATGTTAAATAAAAAAATTATAAAATAAAAAATATGTAGGTATAATATTTTATATTTAAATATAAAAAATTCACACAAAATACTACTAAATATAAAAAAATTTTTCTCAAAAATTATTTAACATTTAAAATTAAATATATTCACACACACAAATATTTTAAAATAATGTGAAAAATGTTCAAAAATTTAAAATAATTATCTAATTAAAAATCAAATATAAAAATATATTTAAAAATTAGTAATGTACTTTTGTTCTTTAATAACTACTAAAATAGAAATAATTATTAAAAATTAATAAAATAAAATAAAAATATTAAAAAAAGGTAATAAATAAATTATTAAATATTTACAAAAAATTTAAAAAGAAAATATTAAAGAATATTTAAATTTTTTAAATTCGAATTTTTATTAATTAAAATTTTTTTGATTACTAAATATAAATAATTAAAATTATAATGTTTATATTAAAATTAATTTATAAAATTATTCTTAAATTTCTTAATTTCTTTTATCATTCTAATTTTAATTAAAACAGAAAATTTTATATTATAAAAATTAATTAATTAATTAATTAAAATAATCATATTTACTTATAATATCACAGTTTTCAATTAAATTATCTTCATTATTATTATTATTTTTTATTTTTAATTAATTAATTAAAAGAATTTCTCTCTTTTTATTTTTCTTTTATTATTTTTAAAATTTTCTTCTGGCAAAAATCCAAATAAAAAATTAAGAAATGTAGTAGTACTAGTAGTAGAATTATTATTATTATTTTGTTGTTTAATATTATTTAATGGTATTAAACCCAATTTAAATATATTATTTTTATTTTCATTTCTTTTTTTTCTTGCTAAAAGTAATTGACAGGTAAATAATGTTCCTGGTGGCCAACATCCTAAAAATAAATAAATTAAAATAGAGAATGTTATTCTATAAAAAAATAAATATTTAAAATATTTTAATATTTTAACATTTAGTCCCATATTATTTAAAATATATTTATTTAATTAATCATTGAGAATTATTATTATTATTTGAAGTCCATATTTTTGGTCAAATAAATAATTTAAAATTTAAAAAATTATATAAAATACTTACCAAACCAAGTTTTTTGTTGTCCATCTAATAAATTAATTTGTTGTCTTTTTTTTCTTCTTTGCCAATAATTATTATTATTTTGTTGATTATTATTATTTTCATCAAAACCAAAAAAATTATTTTCCATTAAATTTTGTTGATTATTATTATTATTATTAATTATTGAACCATCAGGAAGAAGTCCTGGACCAATAGATGTTAATCCTTTATTTATTTTTATATTATCTGGAGACCAATCTGAAGGCAAATATTTTTGTTTTATTGTTCCATAAGGCATTTGACGTTTTTTTCTTTTTTTTAAATAATTATTTAAAAATAAATATTTATTATTTTCTAATTTTTCAACAATTCTTCTTCCTCTTTTTCTTCTTTTAAATGAATTATTATTGCCAAAAAGATTTTCTATCCTAAAATTTAAAAATTATTTTCTTAATTATAAATTTTAGAAATTAAAATTTATAATTTTTAAATAAATTATTTAATTTATTTCCTTTATAATTAAAAAAACTTTTACCTAAATTATTATAAAAAACACTGGAGATATTTTTAAATTAAATGTATAATATTAATCTGACAGAAATATATATCTTTATTTTTATTTATTAATTTATCATTCCCCCCTTACTCGTGTTGTTGTTGATTTACTCTTCCAGTAGATCCATCAGGCAATAAATCTGGACCTAAGACAGAAGATGGTGATTCTTGAATAATATTAGGTTGTGGTTGTGCTTGTCCTCCAATAGATAGGTCAGTATTTCCAATAGATAATTTATTATTTCCACAACAACCTCCTCCACTACCTCCACCACAACAACCACAACAACATCCACAACCACAGCAACAGCAACAACCACAACAACAATCACAACAACATGATGATATTGAAAATTTAGTAAAAAAGCCAAAAAGAAGAAATAAACCAATTAGAAATTTAAAAAGATTAATTTTTTGAAATTTCATTTGTACATAAATAAATGACCATCACTGACTAGACTGTCTTCTTTTCTTCATATTTTTTATTTTAAGGGGAGAACAAAACAATTAGGTAAATTAAAAAAATAATAAATAAAAGTAATTCTTTTTATTATTATTTTTTTATTGTTTTTCTATTGTTCTCACCTTTCCTTATTTAAATAAATAATTGTTTATTCTCTCAACCTTAATAAATAAATAATAAATTTAGGAGATGATCAAAAAATAAAAAAACTCTCCCTTATTGTTTGTTTAGAAAATACTGGACTTATTTACTTTATAATTGACACATATTATTTAAATAACAGGTAATTAAAATAAATAAATATTGCCCTTAATTGTTTAATAAAATAATAAAAGAATATATTTAATACAAATAAAGACTTTAATAAATTACCCTAAAACTAATTAATTAATTATATTTAATTAATTATATAATATTATTCAAGTTCTAGATGTAAATATGGGTAATTAATATTTTTATTATTTTTTTTTAATTAAAGTTTTTTAATAAATAAAAAGGTTAAAGTAAAAAAATTAAATTTATTTATTTTTTTAATAAATAATTTTTAATTTTTTATTTAAATTTTTTATTAAGCTAAAGTTGAATAATTATTTTAATTAAAATTTGGAAATAATGTAAGTATTTAATATTATTTTTAAAATATAGAATAATATATTTCTTTATATATAAATATTATAAAAGAAATATTTCTTTTATTTTAACAATTAAAAATAAATAAAAGTATTTAAAATTAATATTTTATTTTTTTAATTTAAAATTTTTTTAAATATTTTTAAGGAATTTTTCCAAAATCTTCATTTTCTATTTTTTCTTATTTTTAATAATTATTTATCAAATAAAAGCCCAATGTGGTTGTTGTTGTGATTGTGGATGTGGTGATTGTTGTGGTGGTTGTTGTAGTGATTGTGACTGTGGAATAATTAAAATAATGATGTTAAATAATAATACAAATAATAATAATAATACTAAAGGAGGAACAAGCACAACAAATAATAATAATAATAATAATAGTAGTGGAAATACAAATAATACTTCAAATGATCAAATGATTCCTAGAATGGTTTTCTTAAATAAAATAAATAAAATTATTTAAATTAAATAAAAAAGGTGGCTGATATTATTGCCCAAGATATAATTTCAAAAATTAATAATAATTATGGAGAAAAAAGAAATAATCCTCCAGAATCTGAAGAAGAAGAACAATTAGATAATAATTTAAGGAAAAGTCGACCAAAGTCTAAATCTTCTCGGAAAAAAGGAAAAAATAATTTAAGAGAAAGTAGAGCTGTTTGGCCAATTACTGGAAGGTAAAAAAAATATAAAAACTTCTTTGGAGATTGGAAAGAATTAAAATATACATATTTTCTTATTTTATATATAATTCGTTTTATATTAAAAGAATTAATTCTTTTTTAGGAAAATTACTAAATTTATAGTAGATACCTATTATTTTATATTTTTGAATAATAATTAATTTATTCCCAAATAAATATAAATTAATATTAATTAGTTTAAATTCTTATCAACAATCTGGACAGTCTCAATTAACAGAACAACAATTAGAACAAAAATTTCAAAAAGTATTTCAATTAATGCAAAGACCAATAAATCCAATTCAACCTCCCGAACCTCCAATTCAACCACCAGAATTTCCAATAACAAAAAATCAAGAAGAATATGAAAATAATAATAAAAATACAAAAATGGGTCCTTTACGTGTTATTCATATTAAACCAACAGTTATTGGACATTTTACAACTGTTGGTTTATCAGAATTTGAAGATCATGATTTAAAACATCCTTTTGAAGAAGGATTTGAATAATAAAAAAATAAATAAATTTTATATAAAAATATTTTATTCAAAATTTAGAATTTTTATATATAAATTTTTATAATTTTGTTTTTTTGTGTATATTTATTTATTTTATTTAATCAAAATGAGATTTAATTTTAGCAATTACTCTATTAGAATTTTAATAAAAAATAATAATAATTTTTTTAATTAAACTATGCCTTTATTAAAAATTAAAAAATTACTAAAATTTTAAATAAATAAGAGATTTAATTTGTTTTTTTTTTAAATAATTTTATAAAAACATAATAAAATGACATAATTAATAAATTAGTCAATTATTATATTATTAATTATTTTTACATCTGCTTTATTTAGAATTTTTAATTAAATAATTTTATTAATAAAATAATAATATTTCACATTTTGATATAAAAGTAATTTCAGTTATTTTATATATTTAATTAATTTATTAATTAAAAGTACCTAATTTATTTACAATTATTTTTATTTTTAAAATAAATTAATTTCTAATATTTTTATAAAAATAAAAAAATTTTAAAATTATTTTTAATTTAATTTTCGTTTTTTATAATTTCTTTTAACCCGATTTAAGATTTTTTTTTAATATTTTTTTAAAAGGATTGGAAGACTTTTTATTATTAATAACATTAATATTATTAATTAAATATTTTAATATTATTTTGTAAAATATATGTAAATATTTAATTTATTTAAAAATATTTTTAAAATCCAAAATAAAAATTAAATAATAAATTTAAGGAAATAAAAAGATTAAAAATATTTTAAAATTAAATACCTGTCTGATGTTATATTTTTATTACATCACAAATTTTAAAATGCATATTTTTTAAAAATAATTTTAAAACTTTTAATTTAACTAAAAGAATGTTTCTAAATTTTATTTAAAAAATTAGAAAATATTTAAAAATTATTTTTTGATATATTATTTATTTAAAGTTAAATATTAGTAACTTATCTCTCATAAAAAAATATTTTATTTAATTAATACAAAAATTATACTATAACAAATTTATTTTTTTTATTAATTAAATATTTATTTAAATTGTTGTTGATGACTAAAGATTAATTTTAAAGAACAAAAGTTAAAAAAAATAAATTTATTTATTTTTGTACATATTCTCCAATGTGAAATTCAATATTTATATATTCTTTTCTTTTTTTTTTTTTGAAACAAAACAATATATTTTTATTGCAAACACACAAACAATGCAAAGATTTTATTTATAAAAAAGATTAATTTAAAATTTTTAAATAAAACAAAAATAGGAATTTTTTATTAAATTAAAAAATATTTGTTTTATATGAAACTATTAATTTTTTTTAATTTTTAATATAAATAAATATATTATGATTTTATTTTAAATAATATATTTTTTTTTAATTTTTATAAAAATGCTTGACTCTTTACCTTTTGCTCAAATATTTTTAGTAAAAGTAAGAAATGATAAAAAAAACAGTTATTTATATTTTCTTTTTTTGGAATAATTTATTTATTTAAAAATGTTTATAATTACGTCATTTAGACAAAAATAACTTTAAAAAATATTTAAATAAATAAAAACATTTATATAATAATATTCCCATAAATTATTAAAAATATTTTTATTAAAAATAAATAATATTTTTTATTTATTTATAGCTTATTTTATTATTTGCAAAAAATTAATATATTTATTTAGTGAGAAAATTATCTTTAAAAAATCAAAAATTAAAATATTTAATTAATTTTTTTTCACAAATTTAAAAAGGAAAAAAATATATCCGGAACTCTTATAATTTATTAAATTTATTTAAATTTTTTATTAAAAAAGAGAGAAAGAACGAGCAGATTTTTAGTAGTAAAAAGGGTTTAAATGATGATATTTATTAATTTAATAATATTTTAATTTATTTAAATTATTTTTATATTCTTTTATCTTTTTTTAATAATATTTTTTACTAATTTTTAAAATTAAATTTTTAATTAAAATATTTAATATTTAAATATCTTGACTAATTTAAATTAATTTAAGGATTTTTATTTTATTTTTTTATTTTTTTTTATCTTTTTTAAATTTCTTATAATTTTTTTGGGATTCTTTTAATAATATATTTTAATTATAACTAATAAAATATTTTTTTATTTACAAAAATTACTTATATAAAAAAGAGAATATCTATTTTACATTAAAATATCCCCTTTTTCAAAAATAATTCTCAACAAATTTTCCTCATTATTTTTTTAATTTTCTTTTTTCATTTAAATCCTCCAAAAAGGGTAATAAAAATAGAAAAAAATACTTTTTTTTTAATATTTTTTATTTAATACATTTATTTAAATAAAAACAGAAAATTATTTTTTTATTTTAAAAATTATATTTTTGTTAATTTATTTATTAAAATTTAAAAGTTTATTTAAATAATTATTATATTAGTAAAAGGTTAATGTTTATTTATTTTTTTTTAAATTACTAAATTTATATTAATTTAATTTTTAATTATTTTACGTAAATATTTAAAATGTTTTTTTTTATTTATTAAAAAAGTACCTACCTATTCTCAATATTCATTTTTCAATTTCTTCTTTTATTCTTTTTAATTTAAAAAAATAAAAAGATTTAAATATTTACTTAAATTGTTCATCTCAGAATAAAAAAAAAAGTCGGAAGGAGGGGGATAATAATTTTATCAAATTTGAAATATAAATAAAATATATTTGGTAAAGCTTTTAATAATCCCCCTCAATTTTCTTTTTATTTTTTATATAATAAAATATCCAGCAATATTTACTAAAGGACATATATTATTATTATTTTATGCTTAATAGAGCATTATAACAATGTCAAATAAATAAATAAATAAATAAATATTTATTTATTTATTATTATTATTTGGAAAAATTATACCTACAAAAAAATTTAAAATTTATTTATTTGTCTACACTACTTTTTGTTCTTTTTATTGTTAAATCATTATTTATTTTAATAATTTTAATTTAATATATTTTGTTAATATTTATGTCTTTTTTGTTTTTTTAATTTTAAAATAATAAAAATCAGTGGATATCCAAATATTTAATTTTATTTATTTTAAACTAACTTTTAATATATTTTTAAAATAAATAGAAATAATTTTAGGAATTAAATTAAATATAAATTTTATATTTTTAAATAAATAATAATCAAAATTATTAAATATTTTTATTTTTTAATAATACAATTTAATTAAAATATATTTTGAAAATTTTATTTAAGAAATTTCAAAGTTTTTATTATTCTTTATTTTTTAAAACATTAAAATTTAAATAAAAATAAAATAAATCTCTTATTTTTAAATTTTAAAGCCGGAAATTATACGTAAATACTTTATTAATAATTCTTTTAAATTTTTCTTTCCTTAAAGATATTAGTAGTTTAATTTAATATATATTTTATAATTTATTTAATATTTATCAATTAAATTAAAATTAAATATTTTATTTTTCTTTTTTTATTTTTTAAAAAATATTATCTTAATTATAAATTAAAAGAATTATTTAAATATTTTTATTTAATTTTAAGATATAATCATTGAGAGGGCAGATTATTTGTTCTTTTTTATTAATTTATAAAATTAATAATTTAATTTTAAAATAAACTTTGATAAAATTAAAAATTCTATTCCTTGTTAATCCTTTAAAATATTTTATCTCTAAAAGTATGCAAAAAATAAAAATAAATAAAATAAAATATTATACTGTAGAGAGGATATATTTACATATTAAATTTTAATCAAAATTTCTAATCCGATTTGAAATATTATTTTTTTTTAATTTGTCCAATTATTATTATTTTTTGTATTTAAGTTCTAAATATTATTGAATATTTTTTTTAATATTAAATTATTTACAGGGTGACCAGAAAGTAATATTTTTAGAATAACTTAATTCAAAATTATGCTATCGAGATAAAATAAAGATGAAAAGATAGAGAACTAAATAGGGATTAAGAAATATCAAGTTTAAAAGATTCCTACTACCTGCTTCGATACAGTGTCGAATGCACGAATGAAAAATTTTTGACAAAACTCGCACCTCTTTTTGTGTTTAAAAAATTATAAAATGAGAAAGGATTGTGGGATTGACTTAAAATTTTTTTAGAAACTAGAGGGATCTCTGGACTTCACAAATAATATAATAAAAAATTTTTTAGCTTAGGATTTGGAGAGATATAAATTTTCGCGCATCACACAAAATGAATAATTTCATTACCCCTCGACTTACATCTACTCACAGCCTTCCATTCCATAGGTACAGTTTTCATATTAAAAATTCATTCGGCTCGCAGGTATGCTCGATTGATTTCTTTTGAGATCTCATAAATCTGACTTCTCAGTATTGAGATACAGGAAGTGATTTTTTGGGAGGAAAATTTGGTATACCTTACGGAAAAGGCTATAACTTTTGTGATAACCTTTCAAATAATGACAAATTTTGTATTATAATAGAGAATTGAACGGGCTATAAAATGAGTTTAAAATTATTAAAAAATAAAAAATATAAAAAAAGTTATGGTGAATTAAAAAGTTTCTCATTACTTTCTGGTCACCCTGTAATAATAAAAATAAATTTAAGTTTATTTCTCTTTAATTATTTTTAAACTTAAAAAATTAATAAAAAAAATTTTAAAATTTTTCTTATTAACAAATATTCTTTCTTTTTTTATTCAAACAATTCCTTGGAGAACAAATTTTGCTAATTAAATAGGATAAAAGTTTTTTTAAAAAAAGTCAATTGGATTATAAAAAATAAATAATTTAAGACATTAAGTATATTTAATTTTTTTAAATAATTTCTCTTTTTAAATAAATAAAAAAAATTAAATTTTATTTACATATTTATTATTTTTAATTTATTTATTTCGATAATTTTTATTTATTTTTTGTTTGACTCCTAAAATTAAAATAATTAATTAATTTTATATTTTTTAAAAACACATCATTTAGTTTATTTATTTGTTTTTTTTCAGATTTATTTTATTACCAAAAAAATGGGTAAAGCCTCCAACCATTAAAACCTTTTTTTCTACACTACATTTTTAAAAAATATTTTTTTCTTATTTAATTTTTGCCATTCTTCACTTAAATATTTTTAAATTAATGAAAATTGTTTTTCTCTTTCGAATATTCTTTTTTTTTATTATTGTTATTTAAATACAAATAAATTAAAAAAAAAAATAAAAAATGTCTTTCTACTAAATATCTCATTATTATAATAATTAAAAAAAAATTAAAGGAAATACGTAGTTAGGTAAAACAAATATATAATTCTAAAAATATGTCTAAAATTGTTTTTTAATGAAAAATAAATTTTTAATCTTCATAAATTTTTCCAAATTATTTATTTTTATCACTCTCTCACGTGCTTCTTTTGTTGACTATTTAAATTTTTAAATATTTTTTTCTGTGTTTATTTCGATTTTTAAGTCAAGAAAAGATTATAATTTTGAGTTTTTATTATTATTTAAAAAAAGATTAAATATTCAAAGAGTTGTTTGTATTATTTTAAATAATTATTTATTTTTCTAAACAAATCCCCCCAAAAAAACAAACCCGATTTTAATAAAAACATTCTCTTCTAAGCTGACAAAAAATGTTTTAAAAATATTAAAAAGCTCATATATTAAAGAAAATATTTTTAGTTAAGTAAAATAATAAATAACAAAAAATAAAAATAAATAAAAAATATATAAATATTTTTTTAAATTATTAAAATAATTAAAAAAATATTTTTTTTCCTAAAAAAATTAAATCTTTAGAATTATAAACAAAGCTAATCCTGAATTTTTCATTAAATCAAAATACAGTAAATAAATATTATTTATTTATTTTTATTTATATTTTAGATTTTATTAAAAATTATAAATTATTTAATTTATTTAAATTAAATAATTTAATTTATTTAAGTTAAAAACAATTAGCTATATTCTTGAATAATAATTAATTTTAATTTTTAAAATTATTTTTAATTCATTATAATAAAACTTTTTATGAAAATTTAGATTAAAATAAAAAAATAAATCACTTAAAAATATTAAAAAAAAATCAGCTTCTTTAAATATTCTTTTGTTTTTAAGATAGTGCTTACTCCTCTTTATTTAATTTTTAAAATTTTTATTTAAAATTATAAATTTTAAATTAATTAATGTTCCTTTTTCATAAATTTTAAATTAAAAAATTCATTACTTTTATTTTTTTATTTTTGTAAAAAATACAAATATTAAATAAGAATGTTTTAATATCAAATAAATAAATATTTTTATTTTCTTTATTGATTAATAGACAAATTAAATAAAAAATCTAAAAGAATTTACTCTATAATATTATTTAAATATATTATTTAAAATCTCTTAAGTGACTAAATTAATAATAAAAATAAAATAGCTGACGCACTTAAAAATTTAAAAAATTTAAAATGTTGTACTTTGGCCATTTTTCTACAAAATAAATAATATTAATATGTATAAATAGCTTATTTATTTTTACTTTTCTTTAATTTTCGACTTCCATATTTTTAATATATTTTTTAATTTTATAATATAATAATAAGCTTTACTTTATACTTTCTTTATTTTTTTTTTATTTTTACAAATTATTTAAAAATAATAATTTAAAGAGAATAGCGTGATTTTTTTAATTAAATTTTAATTTTCTTACCAATTTAAATAACTAAATAATTAATGACGAAAATAGATAAAAAAATAAATATATTTTTTTAAAATGCAAAAAAACTAATATAAAAATTAAAAAAAGTGTAAAAATATTAAAATTAACCAAAAATAGTAACTACCTTTTTTACCTCTCATTTATATTTTAAAAATGAATTTATTGAACAAGAAAATCTTTTAAAAATTAATTTTTAATAATTTACCTAAATTTAAATATTAAATTATATTTAAATAATTAAATCTTTTTTTTTAATTCAAATTTTATTTTATTTAATATACCTAATGTATAATACATTTGTTCAAATAAAATTATTATTCAAAGCTTTTTTTTACCAAACTAAATTTAAATAAAAAAATTAATAAAATCCTTAACATTTAAAAATTCTTTTAATTTAAACGTTTACTTTTCTTTTCTTTTTTTTTTTAAATTTATTTTATATACTTTTTAATTATTTTTATTTTTAATGAAGCCTTTCAACTTTATTTATTTTTTCAGTTATATGTATATTTATTTATTTAAATAAATATAATTTATTTATATTTAAATATAATAACTACTAAAAATTATTTAATTGGCAAAATTAATTATTTTCTTTCTTTGTTGAATTATATTATTATGTTCTCCGCTTCTTTTGGATTGTCTCTATTTTTAGGAATAATTAATCTTCTTGTAGTTTGTGGAAATTTGGCAGTTTTATATGTCATTGTCTCACAAAAAGCTCTTCATACAAGTACAAATACCATTGTTTTTTCTCTTACACTTTCTGATTTTTTACTTGGATGTTTAATTTTGCCATTTTCTATTACACAGGTTTTTCTTTTTTAATTTTAAAATTAAAAAACCTTTTTTTAGGAATTTTCAAATTCTTGGGACTTTGGAACTCTTTGGTGTAAATCTTGGCTTTCATTGGATATTTTATTAAGTACAGCATCAATTTACAATCTTTTAGCAATTAGTTTTGATCGTTATATGGCTATTAAACATCCAATGAAATATGGAAGGTTAATTTCATCTAGCAGGTAAATTACTAATATTTATTTATTTATTTATTTATTTAAATATTTATTTATTTAAATATTTATTTATTTATTTTATTTATTTATTTTAAAATATTTATTTATTTATTTAGATTAACAAAATTAAATATTAGTGCTGTTTGGTTAATAAGTGCAAGTTTAGCAGTTCCTCCTTTTTTATCAGATCTTTTTATGGTTACTACAAATAATGAACAAATGAATAGTAATGCTCTTTTATTAGAGGCTAATTATTCTGAAGAATTTTTAAAATTTGAAGGAACATGTACTCCAGTAACTAATTCTGATTTTTATATTCTTTTTTCAGCAACAATTTCTTTTATTTTACCTATGATTTTAATGGTTAATTTTAATTTTATATATTTTCTTATTTTTGTTTTTTCTTTATAGATTGGTTTAAATGCTAGTATTTTTTATACAGTCAGAGATTCTAGAAGAAAATTATCCCAAGCAACTTCTTCAACTTTTCCTGGAAGAAGTACTTCAATTTTATTATCTTCTTCTTCATCTAAAAATTATCAAAAACAACCATCTCAACATTCTATTGTATCATATGAGGAAATGGATAAATTTATAAGAATTCATAGAGGGAAAAGTAACACAAATAGTATTGTTGGAATAACTAATAGTAAATCAACTAATTCTTCTCCACATCATAGAAATACGTCAACATCTGCTTCTAACTGTTATTTATCTGAAATGGTAAAAATAAATAAATAGCTTTTAAAATTAAAAAAGAGGGATTTTAACGATTTATTTTATTTTTATGGGAAAATAAAATTTTATTGAGTGAAATAAAAAAAATGATTTCATATTTTAAAAATATTTTTATATTATGATGATTAGATTTTCGGATAGATATAAAAAATCATTAATTCATAGCAAGCTTTTGAAGAGATTTTTAGAATTAGTTATTATTTTTATATTTAAATTTTTCTAAAAAAATAGCTTGGTCCCCCCTATGGTTTTTCGCTTCTCACTGATAGTTTGTTTATAAGTTGAGAATTTTTATAATATAATATTTTAATATGCATCTTTTTACGTTAGAAATTTGAAATGTTTTGCTAAACAAAAATCTTTTCATTAATTTAAAAAATATTTAATTTCTAAAAATATTTAATTTTCAGCAAAACCCTCAAAATACTGTTAAAACAAAAAAGTTTCGTCGTTCATTAAATTTGTTAAAAAAGAAGACTTTGCCATCTCAAAATTATGAATTTTATCAACCTTTATCTTTAAATATTAAAAAAGCAATAATAAATCATCAATATGATAAAAATTCATCATTATCTTCAATTAATAGTCAAAAACCAACAAAAGAAAGTTTTAATAAATTAACAACTAATTCATCAAATATTAATTATTTTCAACAAAATAATAATAATAATAATATTATTGGAAGTAAAAGTCTAGATGCTGAATGGTTAGCTAATAGAGGAGGAACAGAATCTCCTCCTCTTTATTTTCGTGATGAATGTTTAACTTGGACAATTCAACCAAATAAGATTAGTTCTCATCAAATTTGGATTAATCGAATACGACGATTAAGTGAGAATATATATTTTTAAATTAAATTTATTTATCATAAATTTCTCAGTTCTCTTTTAAAAATTTATTTCCTTCTTCTCTTCAATTTTATTTTAATTAAAGAAATCTCTTTTTAAATATAATTTTATATTTTTTTAAAAAAAAGAAAATATTCGAGAACAAAAACGTAGCTATCAATCAATTTTCTCTTCACCAACATTTGATTTAACCTCTTCTATTAATGCACAAATGGCATTAAATATGAGAAGATTACTTGAACAAGAACGTTTAGTACGTTTAATACCTGCTGTTAGACAACCTTCAATGTAAATTAAATAAATATTTTTAATTAATATATTTTTTAATTTTTAAGAGTTGAAAGAACAGCAGATCGTTCTGTCTGGTTTCCAGCTGTTGTAACTTCTCTTTTTGCTGGTAATTCAAAACGAAGTGCAACAATTTGTCGTCGACAAAGTGAAAAATTATTGCTTTACCCAACACTGCAATTTGCAAAGACTTCACTTCGTACAGAATTTAGAGTGGCAAGAACTATTGCTGGTTAGTTATTTAATATGTTTAAATTAAAATATTTTGTAATTATTTTTAATCAGTCCTACTGTATTACAGACTTAGGTTATTCAAGATAATACAGTTATTAATGTAAAACAAAAGATTATTATTATTTACATTTTGTCGTTTAAAAATGTCATTTCCGTTTTTAACTATTTAGAAAATTAAAAACCATAAAATTTAAAAAAATAAAAAAATTATTATTAGTCATAATCCCTTTTGTCTAATATTATTATACCAAAAATCCTTTTTTAAAATTACAATTTTAATTAAAAAATATATTATTAATTAATTATTGTGGGGTCATTTATATTTAAAAAATAAAAAGAATTTAATTAATATTATTTTTTAGTTGTTGTTGGATGTTTTACTTGTTGTTGGCTTCCTTTTACAATTATTTACGTTGTACAGGTTTTTATCCTTTTTTTTATAAAAAATATTTAATAATCTCTTTTTTTAATTAATAAAATAAAATAATTTAAATCGATAAATTTTAAAAAATATGATGAAAAAGAATTTTGGATTAAAATAGAATTTTTTGTTAAAAATTAAATTTAAATTATATTTTTGAAAAAATATCTCCACATAAGTTGACTAAAATAATAATTTTAACAAAATTAAATTTAAAAAAATTATTATTTTTTTTTCAAGGCTTTTCAATTTTGTCCAATTGGAATATGTATTCCAGAATGGTTATTTACTTTGGCATTTTGGCTTGGTTATACTAATTCTGCATTAAATCCAATTCTTTTTGCAGCTTTTAGTAGAGACTTTCGTGATACTTTTTGTCGTCTTTTGAGACGTGACAAAAATTCAAGTTTTAAAAGTAGTGGCTAAAAAAAATAATGTTTTTATTTTTTTGTTAAAACATCTTTCAAGTGATGGATTTTGATCTCGTTAATTCGTTTTACGAATTTTTTTAAATTAATTTTTAATATTAATATATTTAATTAATAACTGCCTTATTTATTAATTTTATAATAATAATTTGTTTGTATTTTTGTTTTATTATAAATTAAAAAAATATATTTATATAATTGAGAATTTATTTAATTATTTTCTAAAATACTTATTTTTTAATGGTTAGTTGCTCTTTTAAGCATTAAGTACTAAAAAAATTTATATTTTGTCTAAGAATGTGTAAAAATAATTTACTATTAATTCTTTTAATAAAAAAAAATATTCGATCAGTCGTCCTTTATTTTTTGCCTTCAAACAAATAAAAAAAATATTTATGTCAAGTATTTTATTTAATTCAATCTTTTTTCCTTGCCCTTATGTTGTCAGTCATTATCTTTTAAATATGTCCGATGTTTGGACAAATCGCGTGTTTTGTGGTCCTGGTCCTTTGCTGGGTTCGCATCGATATTATGATACTTATATGCTTAAATTTATCGTAGCCGTGCCAAGATGTTTGTGGCACTTTTTGTTGTTTTGTCACAAATCCCAAGAAGCAGCCAATTTTTTCTTCTTCTACATATATATATTTCTTCAATAGCCTGGAGGTGTTCGTGGCTGTGGACAATGATCACATGTACCAGGCTCTCCGGGAGGTCCGCCTGGTCCAGGCGGACCTAGTGGACCTGGTGCTCCTGCTGGTCCTTGAGGACCATCATCTCCCTTTGGTCCAGGGCCTCCAGCTTCATTAGTGCCATCCTTTCCAGGGATTCCTTTTTTGCCTGCAGGTCCAGGTGGTCCAGCTGGCCCTAAATAAATTAAAAATATAATAACAAATAGAAATCGTCAAATTATATGTATAGTATTTTAACTTGTAGACATTTTGTAATTTTATTTATGTTTAAATTTCAAAATGTCAACTTTTAAAAACCCCACTTGTAGATTATTTTGTGATTTACTTTTTGTTATTTTATTTTAAGTTCTGTTTTTTTGATTTTAATTAATTGTATTTTATTGTTATTATATAAAAAGTACCTTGCTGGCCCGCAGGTCCATTAACTTGAATTACACGGCCTGGCGTACCAATCGGTCCCGGTGCTCCGGGTGGGCCAACTAAATAAAAATAATTGATAGAAATTCATTAATATATAAAATCTTACCCGGTCCCTGCAATCCAAGCGGTCCTTGAAAACCTGGTGTTCCTTTATCACCATTCTTTCCTTGCTCTCCTGCTTGACCCTTAGGTCCTCGTGGTCCTTTCTGTCCTGAAGCGCCTTGTGATCCAGGAGGTCCTGCTGGGCAGATGATACAAGGTTCACGAGGTATTGCACTTCTAAGAACTTGTCCATCACGGCCATCTTGGGCATCTTGACCATCCTTTCTAAATAAAATATATTTTATTGTTTAACTTTATAATTTAGTTACCCATCAGATCCTGCTTCTCCATTATCTCCTGGTGGACCAGAAGGTCCAGGTGGTCCCTGTTGACATGGGCAACAGGTCGCTGGTTCTGAATTAACAACACCATAGCCACCAGCTTGGCGTTTTCCGCGGTTTGCTGGTGGTGGAGAAGGTTGATTTAAGAATGTCATTTCAGTCCACATATCGCGGGCACGTATTTTACAAAAATCTGTCTCCTGCACCAAATGGCTTTGGAAAGAAGCGACATAGCTGTATAACATTGGTAGAGTAACAATTGAAGCTATAACTGCCGCTGTGGAAATTACAATTGAGAAAAAAGCGACTCGACGTAACTGGCGATGCTCCTCAGTTTCGCCGCCGACGTCATCAAAAACGATCGGCTGCTTTTGTTGTTGGGAGTCCATTTCTGGACAATGTGACTTGTTAATTGACTCAATGACTTTGGCACTGACTGACAAAATTTTTTCAGTCAGCAACTAAAATTAAAAAAAAATAAATAAATATTAAATATTTTTAAAATATATATTTTATTTTAAAAGTTCAATTCTTTAATATATTTTAATAATTATTAAATTTAAATAAATATATTAAATAATTAACCAACCTATTCGGGCTAAGGGTTTGTGACCGGCCGAAAAACAGACGACGACTGATAATTTTCAAAATAATTCTTCTCTTTTAAAAGGATATTATAAAGCCGGAACTGGCTTCCAAAATAAATTAGAAAAAAACCTGAAATTGCCCCGAGCATTGGGGAAATAAATAAATTGGATAAATAAAGAAATAAATATTTTATTTCCGCACAATTATTTTATTTACTTTATTACTCTAATTTATTATATATTTAAAAAATAAATAATCAAAGAAGCTTGTTAGCTAAAAATAAAAGAACTACGCCATCCAAAAATAGAAAAAAAAGATAAAAACAAAAGCGAATAAATAAATTAAAAAAATAAATTTATTGTGACAAGGATATTTACTTATTAGGAGAGATATTTATCTTTTTAATTATTATATTATTTTTTTAAACTAGTTTTGAGTGTTTTTTGAATTTATTTTTTTAGAGTAAAGATTGAAAATAATAAAATAGCTATAATTGTTTAAAATATTTAAATGTTATTTTTGTAATACTTACATTTTTTAAAATTAAAAAAAAAAAAGAGAATAATAATAATAAATTTTAAACGAGATAGGATCATAATTCCAACCTAAAATTGTAATAAGAATTTGAGGATTTTAATAAATGATAGGAAAATTAAACTTTCGGTATTTAGAAAAGTCAGATAATCCTGTACTAAAAAATTTAAATTTTGCTTAAAATAAAAATAAAAAAACAACTCTGATCTCATTTTCATGTTTTAAACATTAACTTTTAATTAAATTTATTACCTAATTGAGTTTTTGAATAAAATTAAATATTTTATTATATTTCGATTTCATATTTTTTTTAATTTTTCTTCTTTATTTTTAATTTAATTTTAAAATTTTTTTCTAAGAAAAAACTTTTTTGTTTAAAATTCTTTTTTTTTAATTGTTAGGTTTTAATGTACAAAAAAAAATTTTCCTTTATCCTTTTACCTCATATTTATTTCATTTTATATATTTTATTATTTACTTAAATATTTAAAAAAAAGTCTTGTGCCTTCATTGTTTGTTTTAAAATAAAAGAAAAAATAAATAATGATTAAATTCCTTTAAGTAGACATTTTTGTTTTTTAATTGCCAAATTTAACAAATAAAGACAAAGAAATTAAATAATTGGCATTTTTTTTATTTTACTTAACTAACACGTGAGAAATAAAATAAAAACCATTTTTTTCTTTTTTAAATTTTTCTCTCTACATATGTATGTAGTATATGCCGTTTCACTCTACTAACTGTTCCCCAACTCTTCTATATAAAATGGAAGAAGAAAAAAATGGCAAAATTACTGGCATTTCAATTTATTTAAAAGAGTTTTGTTTTGCTTTTTTAAGTATTTTTTATAAGTGTGAAGAAAACGAAGCTTTTTTTAAAAATTATTTTAGTTGTATTATTTTTAAGAAAAAAGCTTATATTCTTTAAATAATTTAAAAAGAGATTTAATTAAAATAAAAACTTTAAAGGAAATATTTTAGATTTTTGACCATTTAAAGAATTTTTTTTATTTTTTAAATAAATAAAATAATATGTAGTTGTTTTCCCATTTATTTATTTTTTATTTTTAATTTATTTAAAATATAAATTTAAAAAAAAGAATTAGTTTATTGTTTCCATATTATTTAAAAAGAATAATTCATTATTTAAAAAAAATGCCAAAAATGATTATTTCATCTTCTTTATGTTCTTCAACATCTTCTACTCGCCAACGAAGGTCGCATACATTTTTTTCATTATTTCAAATATTTACTAGAATTATAAATAAAAGAAAATATGCAGCAAAACCAGTATTAACAATTTATGTTGTTAGTTATTAATAATAATAAATTAATTAATTTTAAATTATAAAATGTTAAAAAGATATTTTTTGTTAAAAAGAGGAAAAACTCTTTAATTTTTCTATCAAAATTTGAAAAAAAATTAAAAACTATTTAATGTAGAATAAAAATTAGTTATTTTGAGGGAAAGATAAAATATTAAAAAAAAATAAAAGTTATTTAATAAAAATAAATATTAATAATTAAGGTACAAATGTTATTAATTGCTCCTTTTATTATTCGTTCTGGTGTTCGTTTAAATTTAAATGCATTAATGAAACCATTTCAGAGAATGTATGAAAAAGGAATTGAATTTGATATTAATACATTAGTTATGATATCTTCTAATTAAAATAAATAAATAAATATATTTTAAATTATTTTTAAAATATTATTTTAATAAATTTATATTTTTTTTAATTAATTATTAATTTTAAATATTTTTAAATTGTTCATAAAATATTCTGAAATAAAAAAGTTTTAAAATGATAATATAAAATGAATAATTTATTCAAAATTTAAATATTTACATAAAATATTAATTGATTTTAAAAATAAATAAATAATAAAAACTAAAATTAATTTCATAATAAATTTTAAAAATATATTTATTTTTTTTAATTACAATAAATAAATAAATATTTTTATTTTGTTATTTGTTTAGGTAAAAAATAAGGATTAAATTTAAGGCAAGTTCCACAACAACTAAATGCCATTTTTCTTTTTATTCTTAAATCTTTAGACTAAATAAATAATATATTTTTTTAATTAATTAATTACCATGCAATGACCTAAATTTGCTGCAATTGCACAAATTCCTTTAAATTTCTCAACATCGTCAATACATGCTATAAAATGAAATTAAAAATAAGAAAAATATTTATATTTATTTTAAATTTTTACGTTTTACAGAAATACCATTAACATAGAGCATTGGAGGTGTTGTTGGTGTTGTGATGGTTGTTGTTGTAGTAGGTAATATTGTTGTAGTTGTAGTGGTAGTTATTGTTGTTGTTGTAGGGGTAGGGGTAGTGGTTGTGGTAGTTGTTGTAGGGGTCGTTGTTGTAGTTGTGGTAGTACTTGTAGTAGTTGGGGTTGTTGTTGGAATAGTGGTGGTGGTGGTTGTAGTAGTAGAAGTAGTTGTGGTAGTACTTGTAGTAGTTGGGGTTGTTGTAGTTATAATAATAGTAGTGGTTGGAATTTCTGTTGATATTATTAAAGTTGTGGTAATTTTATCATTTCCCTTCTTTCTACAACATTTTCCAAGAAAACAAGAGGAACTTTCAGGACATTCTCCGAATCCAAAAGTTGAACATTCTAATAACAAATTTTTAAATTAAATTATAAATATTTAACTAAAAAATTATTCTTGTTTTTAAATTTTATTTCTAGTAAATATTTAAAAAAAATAAAAAATATAAACTTCCAACAATGTCTCCACCAAAAGCTTTACACCAATTAAGTGATTCAGAGAATTCTGTTTTCCAAATTATTCTGAATAAAATAATAAATAACAAATAATTAATAAATTTATTTAAATTCATAAAAATAATTCTTATATTTTCAGAAATTTATAAACATTTTTTAGTTTAAAAAATTATGAAATTTTATTTTGAAATATTTTTATTGAAAATTCTTAGTAAAAAATGTGAAGTTTTCTGTTAAAGGTAAAGAAGCTGAGTAAACAAAAATTTATTTTGAAAAGAATAAAATTTAATTATTTTTTTATGAAAATTAAATAAATTAAAATAAAATTTTAAAAATATATTTAAAAAAGCGAAATAAAAATTAAATTTTAAAATATCTACATATTCAATATTCTTAAATATAAATTGTTATAAATATTTTATTAAAAGTATTTTTGAAAAAATTAAAAAAAATTTGTGTCCCTATTTGAGCAAAAATAAATATTTTAGTTAAGTAAGTGGGATGCGTGTTGTTTGTGCTGTCTGAATTAGAATTAGGCCCTATTCCTTATTTGTCCCTAAAGACCGAGCGTTGGGTTGATCAGGCCCTCCGCCGGCACTCATTTACACACAAGCCATACCGGTATGCTTTTATTCAGTGGGGGTAAATTATACAATTATAAGAATGACTAACTGGGAACTGATTAATGGGGAGAACAATATACATTAAATAGGGGAAACATATAAACATCTATGACTAAGCAATAGTGGGAAATGAGCATGAAAGTAAGAGATTAATAATAGAGATAATGAAATGGCAAGGAAAAGGAAATGGATATAAAATGCTCTTTCATCCTAGGGTCCTTTTGGGCGCTTGGTTAGGATTCCACCTTACACCTCCCTTATCCCTGAAAGACCGTCCCTGGTCTTTAATTAGTTCCCCTGCCTAATTTAGCTTATCATAAGTGCTTTAACCTAATTTTGAACTTATCACTATTTTTCATTAACTCAAAACATTAGCTTTTTCTAACTTTTATATTCGAACTCTTTCCATTTACAATTTATACAAGGCCTAAAAGTTTTATTTCACTTTAGTGTTATCTTTCTGATTTAAACTAAAATGATCTTTTTCATTTTTCTTCTATTTTTGGCTTATTTTCTATTATCTCCCTGAGGTTTTACTATTTTTTGGTTTATTTTAAGTCCTTGGTCCAGCCTAGGCCGTTTAACTGGGTTACCCGAATCTCCCAGGTAATATGTAAAGCATCCCTTAATTATCTTAACATGGAAAGAGTTCGAATATTTTATTTCTTTGTGCCAATGTTTTGAGTGTTTCTTTTACGTTAAACCTATCGCGCTTTATTTCTTGTGTCTATTCTAACCTATTCATCCTAACATGATTTCTTAATCCCCTTCATTAATTTAGGCCCAAACCCGGTCCGAGCATTTTATATTAGTAACATTAAAGAAGCACTATGGGGCTAATTATAAATAGATTTAAATAATTATTAGAAATAAAAAGGGGAAGTGAACAAAATATAGTTAGAGTTAAGAGTCTGAATAAACAGATTATAAATGAAATAGAATGTTTTAACTTTACTGTCTTTTATCGATTTTCCATCAGTTTCATCTTCTGATCATTTGTTCTGAGCTCAGTTGATAGCACATTTGGAGCTAAAATTTAAAAATAAATTTATTAATTATTATTTTTCCTAGACCACCTCCCTTCCTTATTTATTTATTGAATTATTTTTCTCCTAGATCACCTCCCTTCCTTATTTATGACCGTCCCTGGTCATTTTTGAGACCCCTTATCTATTTTTCCTTATATCCCCCTGAGGTTTTATAAACTTAAAATTCTTAAATGACTGTTTCCCTATGGCTAATTTTCCCTAGGATCCCCTAAAGGATATTTCCTATTTTGTGCTAAAACTTTTAATTAAATATAAAAACAAACCGTCCTTTACTCTTGTTAAACCTGTTTTGCTCCTTTGATTCCTTGATTGTCCTTTGACATCATTTCTTTAGCATGGTCCATGGTTTATCCAGCATGAAATTGTTTTTGTCCATTGAGCCAAAACCCAGAGCAATCAAATTTTGATTTTAAAAGCCTTTGTTGTACAGCGAGATCCTCTTCCGATCCAGTTTGTCCAAGCATTTAATCAGCAACTCATTGGATAATTTCTGAAACATAATACTAAAATAAAGTTGTTAATTATTTTGTTAATTTTCCTAGATTATTTTAAATTTTCTTATCAACTTTGAAGATTGCTCATGTTTAGAATAGTAGTTTGTGTTTGTTGAAGACTATAACAAAGATTATCATAATTTTTGAAGAAAATAACACGTTATTTGATACTACTAGTTTGGATTATCTTTGCTAGTCGAGGCATAATTTGCATTCATTTTCATTTCATGCACCTGTAATGCTAAATTCTCAATCATTTCCTTCATTTCCTGAATTTCTCTCTCCTTTGAATCATATTGCCCTTCATCATTGTTGGAAAAGCAAACATAATCATTTTCGTTGTTGATCCTACAGTTATACATTGTGTGACCTATTTGATGACAAGCCATGCAATATGGACTTGTATTTGACAATGTACTTTTGTTTCTAGAATGATCCGAGATTGCTTGTATACCTTCATTGTCGTTTCGTACCTCAGTAAGTTCAAGCTCTTGGACATAAGTTGTTAGCTTTCTGAAGTCCTTTCGACCTATTAATGGGCCAACTACTTGAAGTGCCCTTTGAAATTCGGGCCTTAATTTTTCTGCGAAACATCGACACAATATTTCTTCTCTTGCTTCTACTGAGATATCTGATGATGTTGTATTTACTAAAGGGACTAACCTTTTAATGAATTCACTAACGGTTTCTTCTTTCCTTTGGTAACAGCACGCTAGTCTTTTATAAGCCAGTTCCCTAAGATGAGGGCTGTTTAATTTTGTTCTGATGCTTTTCAATGCAGTTGTTAAAGTATCCTTTTCATTTGGTAACAGTTTTTCAAATATTTGCCGTGTTCTAGTATCTAGATACAATTTAAGACGATTTATCTTATTTACTTCTGACCAGTCTGCACCAAAAACAGCAACATAATCAAGAAATCTTATGGTCCAATCATCAAATGCCGACGCTGTTTCACTTGAGAATGTTTCAAGACGTGATCCAAAGGAACTAGATTCACCAGAACCCAGCATATTTAATTCAAGACGTGTAGTACGATTCTTATTTGAACTCTGAACGCCACTATCTTTGTGATTTTTCATCCTTATATACTAAATACAAAAGACTATATTTCCTTAAGTAAGCCTAAGCCTATTGAAGTGCTATCAAACAGTGAATTGACGCAGTAGTCGAACCTTAAATATTTAATTATCTATTTTAAAATAATATTTCAACCTATTTTGCAAAAATTATTTTAGTTAGAAAGTTTGAAATTGATTAGATATTACTTAAAATGTAGAGAAAAAATTAAAATGATTTTTAATTAGCGTAGATTCAATAATTTTATTTTTAATTCGAATTAAACAAATTTGAAAAAATAATAAAGATAGATCTTGTGAGCCTCATAAAGATTTCATCAACCGAAGGAGCAAAATTTAAAGAAATAAATCCGAAATAATTAAAGAATTATTAAATAAGAAAACATGCGTTCAGTTAACAAAAATTGATAAGAGAATACTTCTGAAAATTTCAATTTAGAAAGTAGTAAAATCTGAGAATGTATTGAACCCGAAATGTCTCTCCTAAAATTGCGATGCTTTGCTTTTGCGGCAATTCTATATTATTTTTCAATTTGTATCTACTGACAGGCAATAATTTGCAATAGTGTAACAATAGACAAGAATTTAAGAATGAAAATTAACCGATTGTTTACAATTAAGAGCAGAGCTGTCTCGAACTTTAACTAATTTTAGAGATTTTTTTCGATAATTTATTTTGCAAAAATTAAGAATTTTCTTGGCGAGTACCTAAATAATATTATTTAGCATTTTTGTCTACATTAATACCGTTGGAATGTATTTTAATTTCTTGATGTATTTTAATTTCGTTTTGAAATTATTTATAAGAGTTAAAAGCCTTAAATTTTTCCTGCGGCTTAAAAAGGTATTTCTGGGAAAAGGGTTACAACATAAAAAATTTTTTTTTTGAATACAGCACTAAAAAGGCGGATTTTGCACTAAAGTGGATTATTCATATTCATTAAAAATTTTCGCATGCGGCGCTAAAATGAGAATAAAAATGAATTTAAACTTTTTCAATTTAATAATTAAAAAATTTTTTTTTTTTTTTTTTTGAGACAGCTCTACTAAGAGAAATGAATGAAATAAGAATTTTGAAGAAATTCTGAAATTATTGATAAGTTATCACAATAGATTACTAGTGCTTTACAATTTTATTCTATTAACAATTGAATATTGTTTTAAAGCGCGTTGATGGAATAACTTTACTATAAATACAAAAATTAGTAGTTAGCCCCCAGATTTCCGCACAAAGGGATGCCGCCAACCTATTGAGGGGTTTTGGGGGAGGGGTCCGAAAAAATCTATGGGTGTAAGGGGTTTTTAGCGGCTTTTCGTTTGATGTTCCAATTAGTCGCGAAGGGTATTGACTTGAGTTCTTTCATCTTGCCGACGGACTCAAAGGTGTTAATTGCCCAATTATTACCTACAAATTGGTTACCTTTGATTTTTGCCGAAATTTGAAAGGTGCTACTTGAGTCTGAGGAAGATTTGTACTTAATTAAACTTAAGGGTTTAGGTGACAAATTATTAAAAAATTCTAATTGGTCAATTAGTAACAATTAAGGGCTTAAGTTTAAAGTAGAATAAAAAAAGTTATAGCCAAAAACAATCGGCTACTCTGAAACACTCGACTCTGAAACGACCTTTACCGTTTTTAATTAGTGTTCTTTAAAATTTATTAATTGAAGAAAAGTCCGTTGACGAAAAGTCCATTGACGAAAAGTCTGTTGGCGAAAAGTCCTTTGACGAATGGTCTGTTGGTGAAAAGTCGGACTATCTTTTTTTTTAAATTTTCACAATGCACTGTATCCTTGTTTAGAAAAGTTTTGGCATAGTGTTTTGGTGAAAAAGAAATAGTGCAGTTTAGAGAATTAAAGGAAAATTTAGTTATTTTTATAGTTTTTCTGTTTGCTTTTTCCTCTTGCACAACCCCAACTACCACAGCAACATTGGATCGATGAATTTAGTAGCGGTGATAGCACTTCTTTAATTGTTAGTCATCCAAGGAGAAGTGTCCTTCTTGAAACACATTTGGTATGTATTTAATTTTAATTTTTCTTTAAAAAATGGTGGAAAAAAAATATTATATTTTAGATTTATTTTTCAGATAAATGATGTGCCATCAACTGATAGGAGGATATTACGACAAACACAAACCGGTGAAATTAACTGTAATGCTCTATGGGATGGAAGATGTCCTCCACCGTTAGTTGATAATTTTTTCTATAAGAAAATTTTTTAGTTCTATTTTGATCCTGTATTGGCCGGTGGAATCACTGGAGGTGCTGGCATTATTGGATAGCAAGGATAAAAAGTATGCAAGACTTTAAGGTTTATTTTTTACATTTTTAATAAAAAAAAAAGGATCCAATGGGTGCAGAATTATTACAATGAAAAATTGTATCAATGCATTCTGAACTTATTACTCTGCGGATAAGGGAAAACTTTATGGACGGAGCTGGGAAATTGATTCTACCCCTGACAATTCTTTGCATTTTGCAAATCAAATTCTTTTTCCTGTTGCAGGTTTTTTTAATATTTAAAGATTTGTTATTTCATTCAAATCAGAATGCGAAAGTGACGTCGATAATATAGTTAGCATGGAATCTTGCGGCCTTAGTACTTTTGTTCTTACCAAGAATGGCTGTGTTGGATCTTTGTAGATATAAGTTGTGGGAATAAATTGGGGCGAATACTTTCTGAAAAGTCTATTCAAGTTACTGAACCTGTTGATAAATTACTCTGCTGACGCTTTATAGTGCTGTCCTAACAAAAGATGGAAACATTTTTGGAGGTTTATATTTTTTAATTTTATTTTTTCTATTTACTTCAGAGGAATTTATCCATTCAATGAACGTCGAAAGATTTGGGACAAAATTCGTTCTCGTGAATCCGGTGGAACTGAAATTGTAGTTGGAAGCGAGGTTTTGATTTTTTTTAAATGTTTATCAAATTTCTCATTAAGGTGCGCACAAAATCTACTCCAGTTTATTCTTTTAGTTCATTGGCTGTCAATTTCAGTCAAACGGTTTTCTATTTTTATTTAATTATAATTTACATGATTCAAATTTAGTTCAATTAATTGATGTTGAAGTAGATGATTTTCAATGTCTTCGACAAATTAAATTGGAATTTAATGTAGATATTGGACAAATTTTTTGGTATAATTTAACAAGTATTTTCTTTTGAAAAGCTTTAAAAGAAATTTAAAAATCGACTATGTTCCTAATCCTATTTAAAAAAATTTTTAACTTATTAAGGTGTGGAAAATCATCTTTTGCGATTGAACAAAATTTCAAATCTTCAAATAATTTATCTATTTATTAATTAGAAGGCTCTCTAGATTTAAATCAGTCAGAACATATGGAAAATGCTTTTCTAAGTTTGTTTTAAATTTATTTTTTATGGGGAATGGGGGTGAGACAGTGATTTAACTGACAAATTCGGTCTATTGTGTTCTGATATTTTTTTAAGTTTTTCATTCACCTTTGATGCCTGTTTTTACACCGATATTGATGGAATTAGAGTTTTTACTAAATTCTCCTCTTTATTATTTTTACTTGTTCAAAATGTTTCAAAATCTGTCCTCGAATTATTAAACCAAATTTATGGATTTTTAATAAATAAGTTTATAGTTTTTAAATTTATTTTTGGTATTTTTTAATTTAATTTTCTTCGAAAATCTAAATTTCAACCAAATTTTTTGTCTTTTTGCTTTCCGTGTTTCTATTTAATTTTTTATAGATTTCTTTTGATGATTGTGAAAATTCAAAAGCAGATCAAGAAATGGAGTTAAAGCAGGATTCTGATTCTTCGATTGATTATCAATTAATGTCAAATAAATTCAGTTCTGTTGGACATTTAACTCTTTATTTTCCGACCAATTTTGGAGAAGAGAAAACATTTATTTATGTTTGTTTATTTTTTTCAAATAAAAATTAAGTAGTAGCATTTTCATAATTCTGATCCTCATTGGAATGATATAATTTTTCTAAAGTGTAAATGAAGTTTTAAATAAAAATATTTTCTAACCTTTCGATAAAATTTTCTGTTATTACGTCTTGTATGGTTCTGCTTTTGTTTGAGCATTCTTAAAGCTTGTATGTTTAATGGTACATGATAATACATAGGTTGACGTATAATTTTAACCTAAAATAGTGTTAAAAAGTTTTATAAATTTAACAAACCTCTTTACGATTAAATTTCGTAGTAATTGTCAAACGTTCAAATATATTCATTATAGGAATTTTTATTAATTTAAACTCTAAAATAATAAAGAGGATATAAATTTTTTTTAATGTATGACTTGAAAATTATTTGAAACTCGGAAGATGAAGCCAAGCCATTATTTTAAATTAAAAAGCGAAGCCAAGCCAATTTTTAACATTTGGTGTTTATAATAATATTATAATAGAGGGACCATTTAAAAATTATAAGAAGGGACCGTATTATTTTATTTTAATATTTTTTATTAATAACTATATTTGAGCTGTGAGTATAAAAGGGTAAACAATTTTTTAAAAATTATCATTCATTATTCAAAATGTTATATCTAATCGACGAGTGTACCAAAATTCTCAAATGTCGACCAAACTCCTTGCGTGATCATTTAAATCATCCTTCAAAACGCTCACTTCTAATTTCAAAACTTAAAGGAAGAAAAGTACGTACTCTGTATTCTGATCGGAATGGATTCCGCAAAACTTTTATCATTTCTGATTTTACCCATAAGGGAGCTCATTCTATCATGGCATATGGTGCTTTATCTCGACCTTTCAATGTTTCAGTAGCAGCGCATTTTTATTCCCGGCATAGAATTCGTCTACAATACCCGTATTTACAGTGTGTAATTGAACAATTTCCACGTCGATGTGAGGATCGATTTTACCCTTTGGAACTTTTGGAGTTTGTAGATGAAAATGTGGAAGATTACATTAGTTTTCCTGTATCTAAGGATGATAAACCACTATATGTTGAAGTTTCGGACAAACTTAATAGTGATAAAACAACTTCTGAGTCTGATAAGGATATGGATGATCCACTAATTTTTGAAGATGATTTTGATGAAATAGAAGGATGGTAAACTTATGATATTTTTTTTTAAATTTTTCTCCAAAAATATTAACTTCTTAAAATTAATTTTAAATTTATTTCTTTTAAAGTTATTATGTAAATTTTCCAACTTATTAAAACTAATTTTATAAAAATATTTATTTATTTAATTCAAAAACATTTATAAAGTTAAAAGATTATAAATAATTAAAACCAAAATCTAATACAATAGAATCACTTGGACGAACAATTCCTTTACCTACAAAGGGTCGATACATTTTATTTAAAGGTTGGGTAACAACAGAACCTTTTTTTACAGAAGGGCGAAGAAAGTTGGGATAATTAAGATTAAGTGGGGGACAATATCCATTATTATTAATAAAATAAAAAACTTTTTCTTTAAATTTTTCATACTGCAATTCCTGATTGACAACCACATTCCAGTTCAACGTTATTCCTCTCAGTTTTAAGATGAATTCCGCATCTGCTTCTGGTGACATCTTCCGTTTAAGCATCAAACCATATTGTTTTGCGCCACCAGAGCAGTACTCCTTGATGAAGTGCTGCGGATATTCATCCGTAAACTGTCCAAGATGAGGCCCAAGTTCAAGAGGGCACCTTTCTGAAGGGTGTGCAAAGATGAGAGAATCAGTATCTAAAATTAATTTTAGTTAAATAAAAATTTTTTTAAATTTACCTGTGTACAAAAGTGTACATCCAGGAGTCCTGACAACTTGTTGCATTGCCTTCAATAAGTGAAGTCGTGCCATAGAGGTCGTCCATAAAGAAATAACTAAAGAATTTTATATTAATGCTAATTATAATTAATTAAAAACATACCAACATTCGAACATTCATGTTCCTCTACCCAATCTTTTTTAATCAGGTGAGAGATGAGGATTATATCACGAGTCAACTCATCTACAGAAGAAACTTCCTTACTTGAATCATCAATAATTTTCCTCCATGTTGCAGGTCTGTCCGTTATTGTTGTTTGACTTAATCCAAAATTTCTCAACGAGAATCGCCCCCCTAAATTTATTATAAAATTAATAATAATTATTAAGTAAAAAAAAAAACTTACATAGATTATTCAAACACAGTTTAGCTTGTGTGCTTGTGTACGCTTCCCTTTATTCGGCACCTAAAACAAAATTATTTATTTTATTAAAAATTTTTTTTTAATTTACCATTTTATTTCGATCAATTATTATATCAAATTTATCCGCACATTCGTGGATAAATTGTTCTTCAGATTCTAAATTTCCTTTGATCGAGTTGTCAAAACCAGAAGAGTGAATCTTCTGGGCCATAAATTCTGCAATGTAGGGCCGGAATAAATTTTCATCTGATGTTATATATTCGAGCACTCTGAAGAGCTTCGTTACATAGTAGCCCTCATCAAGCGCTGCGTTCAGTTCCATTGACGTGCAAGTACTAACCCAGCCACGTTGTTGATCTTCGTGTGTGCATCTATAATTTTCTTCCACACCTCCTTCAGGATTTTCTCTTCTAAAAATTTTTTTAAAATATTTTAAAAATTATGATTAATCATACGCGCAAGTGATGCATAATGGGAATAAAAGCCTATCATTTGATTTGACAGGTAAGACTGGCACATCAATTCTCTTGGGTGGGATCACAAAAACCTTTAAAAATTAAAATATTTTTGAAAAATTTTTATTATTACCTTAAGAATAGCCAGCTCAAATTTATTATCATTAGAACTTGACCAAAGTACATCTTGATTGAGAATATGGACGATAGGATGGCCAGTTGGGTACTTGTTGTAACATTAATATATGGGTAGAGGCTGGTGACATCATAATAACTTATTCTTTCACCAGGCTTAGCAGAATGGAATAATTTTAGTGGACCTGTTCTGCCTCCATAGAATGCTGATCGAATGTCGATAGGACCGTTGTCGAGATATTCTTCAAACTTTTTCTTCATTTCTTTATCCTTCTTTAACATTTCTTTAATCTCACATTCCCAATATATTTTGATGTCCTGAATCTGAGACTTGATAAAATCAAGTCTCTTCTTGTCCAACTGTCGTTGACGTCCAGCAGTTTTTCCAGAAGGAAGAACAATATTGTCGTTTGGGTAGCATTTAATACATCCATGCCAACAACACCCATTTACTTCTATTGCAAGTTGTTGTTGTTCTACCCATCCATCTAATCGATAATTCCCAACCCTTTTAAAAATTTTATTAATTATATTATAATAATAAAACTTTTACCTTTTTTCTCCATCCTGTGAGTTGGCATGTTGAATAATTACATCATATTCTTCAGCATACCATTCCAAAAATTTCAAAGCTAATAAGCTTTGATTATTTTTGTTGTCATATCCACGTTCTGGAACGATGCCGACATGTTCTGCCTTCAGATGATTGGTTCTGAAGTGGCGCATGCATGCGCTGGCAATGGTCATTGATTCACGTAGGACGTCAATGCCTTCATTTCCTCTCATTGAAACCTAAAATATTTTTAAATTATTAAATTTTAACAATTTTAACCTCCATAAATTCTTTGCGAAAAGCAATAAGTCCGGCCATTAAAATTTCAACATCATTCGTGCAATATGAAGCAAGAGCTTCAGTAAGATTGAAGGGTTCCATATGATGTTGTTCGTACCACAAATCAAATTGTTTTCTTTTTTCTGGAAGCATTCCATCAGCCAGGTAGTCGGACTTTGTAGGATGAATTTCTTTCCCATAATTGCGAGGATGGTTTGCCAGGTGAGGAAAATATGGTTTATCCTCAACTTGAAGTCCAAATGCTGGAACCAGTGATGCAAGGGACATAGGCATCAGATTGAAGGAGTCTCTAAAGATAATACTTCCTTTCTTAGGTCCTCGGGATGTTATCTTCATTTCGTACATTTTGTTGCCTCTTTTTAACATTTCAGGAGTATAACCTTAATTTTTAATTAATAAAAATTTTTTTAAAATTATTACCTTTGAGAAACAATTCTTTGAATACAAGTACCATGTCAAATCTTCCGCCAAAGTGAGAAAAAGCTATAGTATCATGTTCTTGAGGCAGACCATTAATTATCCAATCGACAAAAGCTTCTAAGGGTTTTGGGCTAATAAACATTTTATCAACAGTTGTTGTTGTAAATGGATGATGTGAAAAAGTTAAAATTCTATTTTCACCACAAACTTGACATTCACTTTCCTAAATAATTTTAATTATTAATTATAAAATTTAAATTTACCTCTAAAATACATTCTGGGCATGTAACCTTAGCACAGATGAAATTTGCCTCGTGCTTCTTTCCGGTATCAGAAGGAAGATATTGTGTTGTTTCCAGATCGAAGGCAATAAATCTATACTTCTTAACAGTTTTAAGCTCTAGAGGTTTGATGAAACATCCTCTCTCAGGATCATGGTAATCCCCACATCTACTACAATGTTTTTCTCCGCATACGTGCCCTTTTCTTCCTTTCTTTGAAACATATTTCATGTTCCACACAACTCCACATTTTTCACATTCCTTTGAGATGTTGCAGAAGCTACACTTGAGATGGTATTGGTAGCAGTTGTTGTTGTAAAATATTTTATTACACATTTCACATAATTTGTAGAAGCCTTCAACAACTTTGCAAGGGAAGCTTGGTCCAACTCGTGAGCATTTAATGCATCTGGCTTTACACAAGGAATTATGTTGAGCGTCTCTTTCGTACACCTTTTCACAATGTAGACAATAGGGTTGTCCAAATAATCCACCTGTCTTTTTCACGCCATCAAAGTGTTGATTTTTGTAGTATAGAATAATTGGCGTGTCGAAATTATCAGGACCACTTTTAAATTCCGGTTCATAGTAACCAAGAGATCCAAAGACGTAGACTTTGAAGATATTCTTTCCAGAATACTTGTTGTTCCAATAGTTAACAACAAGAGGGATCCATTCTTCAGCATTGTAAGAGTTTAGATTTCTAGGAGCTCCAATACTTTCCATCAATTCCAGCGTATCTTCCTTGAATTTATTTGCCATACCATGTTGACTTTTAATATAGCGCGAAAACTTTTCCCAATGCCAATTGAACACCGTGTGAATAAGAGTTGCTACCAAAGCGTAAAAGAGACAGTAAGTATCGTTGTTATTTTGAATCTAAAATTAAAATTTTATTTTTGAACTTTTATTATTATTTATTCCTATCTATTATTAAATTTTAAAGCCCATTTTACTTTTATCAATCTAAAGATTTTTATATTATTGATATTTCCTTTTAAATCCCCAAACTTAATTTTATCATTTTGTTTTAAAACTTGATAAACTGGCCTTAATCAGAGCTCTCTCATTAATTCGGTGACGAACAGGAGCCATTTTCCGATTCCCTGAACCAGGTAATTTATGTTGTTTAGGTAGAGCATTCTTATCAACAACTGTTGCTGTCACTGTGAAAGGTTGTCCAAAAAGTGAAACATCCTTCTGACGAAAACTTTGAGCAACCAAAAGAAAACGGTTGAGTATAGCGTCAACCGTATTCTCATTTCTATCTCTGAAAAATCGAAATTTTAGTAAAGATTGTCACAAACAAAACCAACCTCACGGGAATCCATACATCATGATCCAAGATTGCGCTACTAATGATGCAACCTATATGTTCAGCTTTCAAGCCTCGATTAACACTAGCCTCTACAGCTTCGTTTAAGAAGTATTGGAAAATTCCTATAAATTTTATTTTTAGAAAAAATTTTTAACTTACTGCTTAGAAGTTCTTCAGGATCCGCAGGTAGATCTTTTATCATAAATTTTGATCGACACTTTAAGAACTTGAATTTTTTGTTTTCCTCAATTGTTGATTCAAGTTGATCAACATAATCCTTAGGTTGTTTTGAAGAAGAAGAACCAGCTCCATCTTGAAGACCAAGTAAATTAGTGATGGAAAAAATAGATTGAAGCCCAAGGAGACTTTCAATAGTGAATCGAGTACGTTTTCTCGGTGGAGGATTATTATCCATATTAACTTAAATTACAAAATTTTACTAAAAAAATTGCAAATGACGAAATTATACAGAATCCGGTATTATATATACTAATAATGGTAAATAAGAAAAATCGAAGAGGTTTTCAAGATTTGTTTGCGCGGGACTTTATAATGAATAAAAATTTGAATTTTATTCAGTATTGTTTTATTACCCTAGCACGCTTAGAATTTTTAATTAGTTTATTACTTTGTTTTTCCTCAAAAACATTTTACCATCTGTCTCTAGATGTTTAATTTCCATTTTAAAGATCAAAGCTTGCCGACACTTTTCAATTTCATTAGAATTTTTAATTAGATTATTACCTTGTTTTCCTCAAAATATTTTTATTACTATACAATCTGTCGCCAGATGTTTAATATTTTAATTAAAGATCAAAAGACTTACCGACACTTTTCAAGGTCATTAGAATTTTTAATTTATTTTATTATCTTGTTTACCTCAAATCCTTTGCCATCTGTCATCTGACATTTAAATCAAAAGACGCCAAATTTTTATTACTATTTTCTAAATAAATTTATTTCAATGAGTGAAGGATTCACAATGACATAAACAATGGCTTCCTGAAGGAGTTTAATGTTCATATTTGCGACACAAATGCAACAACTATAGAAGTACAAAAGATTGTGACAGGAATTAAACGAAGGGCAAATGTGACGATGGAAGCCCCATCTCAGATCAGAGCAATGGCAATGGAGAATGTAGCAACGCCTGTTTTGTCACAACTTCCGTCGAAAAAGGCAACAAATTTGGTATTCTTTTTTAATTCTTTTTTTTACATATTTTTCTCCTATCAGTTGGTTCAACGCGTTCGCAGAGAAAATGCGGCCTATCCTGCAGTTCCCCAAAATATTGCCGAACTTCAAATTCCAGAAGCTTATCGTCAATATAATCGTACAGGCGAACTTCAAGAGCAATTCTTGTTAGCAGATTCTGGTGTATATGTTGAGAATGCGGGACAACAACGGTTAAACAACGATTATAACAACGTAAATTTTTAATTAAAGAATTCTTATATTTGGGCGTATGTCTTCGGGTGATTGGGCAGCAGAGATGGAGCAAATATACGTTGACGGCAGTTTTAGTGTTACACCGCCCTTATTTTACCAGATCTTTTGCGTGTTAGCCAGGTTTAACTTTTTAACTTTTATTTTGGTTTCTTTTATTTAGACGTAGAAAGTGGGTATTTCCTGTGGCATACGGCCTTTTAACAACGAAAACGAAGGCTACATATTTTCGTTTTTTTAACTTCTAAAAGATGTTTGGCCGCATTTCAATCCTCGCATTTTTTCAATGGATTATGAGGCTGCTATCATAGGTGCGGTTCAAGAAATTTTCCCGAATGCAGAAATTGCTGGATGCTTGTTTCATTTGGTTAGGAATCTTAAGAAGGCAGTCAGTAATGAGGGTCTAATGCAGGTTTCAATTTAATATAAAACTACAATTTCAAGATTTAGCGTTACAAAAATGATCCTTTATTGGCTTTGGAAGCCAAAATGATAACATCAATTTCCTTTTTGCCAATTTGTGACATCACCCCGGCAATCATCGTCTTGGAGGACCATCTATCACCAGAATTACAACCTGTGTTGGATTGGTACTTTTAATTACGCCTTTCATATTTGTCAAATATTTTCCAGGTTTATTACAAATTACACAGGGCGCCTAAGAATAGATGGGGCAAGGAACAGACCGAGATTTGACCCTACAATTTGGAGTGTTCACCAGAGGGTTCTTCATGGAGGCGATCGCACTAACAACTATAGTGAAGCGGCCAATAAGAAACTTCAGAGAGCATTTAGTTGTGCGCATGCAGATATATGGCGTTTCATTGAAACTTTAAAAAGGGAGCAAAAGTTGATCGATGCCGACTTTGCACTTTGTCAACAAGGAAGGGATCCACCGTTGAAGAGAAAGAAGTATAGGGATGCGGATATGAGGATTCTTGCATTAGTCCAAGATTACCAACCAGCAAATCCACACAATGATCATTATTATCAGATGCATCCAAATCCTCAAATAATTATTGATTTCTTAAAAGGAATCTCACACAACTATAATATGGAGTCATAGAAAATACTTTCAATCTTTTTTGTTACTTAATCTTTTTTGTTACTTTTTTGATCTCGTTATTCCATTTTTATGAATTATAATAAAGTTTTACAAATCTTAATTGTTTTAATTTTGGTATTTGGTACTCGAGGTACTACAGAAGTATCATATGCTTTCTGAACATTTCCACCGGAAGAAAAATAAAATTAAATTTCTGGGACTCAGTTGAGGTATTTACAACGGGGACTCAGTTGTGCAGACTCAGTTGAGCCAGACTCAGTTGTGCCAAGACTCAGTCGTGCAGACTCAGTTGAGCAGACTCAGTCGTGCAGACTCAGTTGAGGTGTACCCAAAAGTTTGTCCTATAAGTTGAATAGGTGCTACATTATCCGTTGATGAAATATTTACTAAATGCCCATTCTCATTCTCTTTTCTAATTCGAAATTCGGTAAAAAGATAACATTTTGTCAAATCAATATAATTTTGACTTGAATGAATTTTAAAGTGGTAAGGAGTATCAGTAAGAGGATTACTGGGAAGAATTTCAAAAACTTTAGATGAAGATACTGTAACATTAGTAGGGGGAATTTGAAAAAAATCAAGAGCACTTGTAATTGAATTTATACTTTCACTGTCAATTTTGTGAAAAGCCATTTTTATTAATAAAGTCCAAAGGCGTCCGATCTTAATCTTTTTTTAACTTTTTTACCAATAAGTGTTTGATATGAAGGTAATGCATGTCTTTTTATACTCTTTTTACGACCAGTACCAAACTGTTTAGGCAATCCTCCTTTGTCAAGTACAGTATCTATTCCTTTCTTCCCTTCTTCTCTAAGTGCAGTCTTAATTGATTCTCCTTGATTTACTCTCTCTAATACTCTTTGTCCTGTATTTAATGCTTCGCCTGCTACAGTAGTACCAGCTTGCTTGATGATTGGTAGGAAGAAACGCCATAGGCCACGCATAACATCACCAATTCCTGCACCTTTTTGGGAGCCATATCCCCTTTGATAAGGTGATGAACCCTTAAAATATTCATCAGAAATACCATTTCCTTTCATCATAGGAATAAATTCTTCATACCCAACTGTTCTAGTATCAAAAATTATATGAACCATTTTTTTTATTCACAAAATAAAATGAAATAAAATAATAACAAGAGTATTTATATAGGCAAGGTATCATATGAAAATTAGAAGTTTATAACTTTTTTAAATATTAATACAATCATGACTGTACCGAATGCAAAAGGTACAAGTCTTCCTCCATCCATCGTTCTTAACTCTATCTCAATCTCATTAATTTCTTTTGGAAGCACTCGAATATAGATTGGGGAGTCGTAAATTTTCTCTTGATATTCTCCAGGAGTTCCGGACACAGAGACAACTCTCAATAGAGAACTTAGAGAATTGCCGACAATCATGTTCTCTGTTAATCCTTTTGAATAAACAGCAAAACTTGAGAATCCTCCTCGTAAATCACTTCCGTATTTTGCTGTCTCATTATTCATTACCATCTTTGAATTTTCAAAACCTAGTACATAACCAAGTTGAGGAGAGAAAGACAAATATTTTATATAATCGTGTGAAAATTCCAGTTTGAAACGTTTAAAATCATGATGAAAGTATAGAGATATTGAATTAATAATATGTTTTAACTCTTCAAGACTAAATTCAGCTTTACTATTTTTGTTCTTTCCAAATAATACATCAAAAACATCTTGTTTTTCACCTTTTTCCCTTCTAGATAATCCCATAACGTCTAACACACTTGGTGTTTGTGTACTATTTTCCTTTCTTTCCTTCTTTGGAGGGGATGGAAGTGAAGGTAAGGCTTGAGTTAGAGCAGAAGGTTTAGGTATTGTTGGAAGTGAAGGTATTTGAATAGAGGGAGAAGGTTTTTGTGATAATGTTTGAGATGGTGCAGGAGGAGGCGGTGGAGGAGGTGGTGTAGGGTTAGATTTTTGAGGTGTTGATGATTTTTGCTGAGGAGGCTTAGGTGTTGAGGTTGGAGGAGTTGGAGGTTTTTGAGTGTTTAAAGTATTTTGATGGGGGGATTTTTGGAGATTTGTTGTAGGAGGTGATGGTATAGAGGATTGTTTTGGTACTTCTTTTTTCTTAGGATCAACCAAAGTGGAGGAGAACCAAGTTCTCGAACTTTTGGAGGAGATGGAAGTTTTGCTTCTGAAGATTTTATTTCACGTTTTGAACGGTCAGGCCTTGGTGGTGAAATTACGACAGGTTTTTGTACAAATCCTTCATCAAGAGATTTTGCTTCTAGTGCTCCACTTTGATGTTTCAACGTTGAGATTAAAAAACTTTCCAAATCTTGGGGTTTATTGTGGGAACCTCTTGGAACAGGCACATGAATAACTTGTTCAATTTTATTATCAGTACAGTAAATATCGATCCATTGTTCATCTAAAGTACCTATTGTCGAGTGCCAAGAATAAGGATATGAAATACTGTGCAAACCACAAACCCAATCACCCGAAAAGTAAATTGGTTTTGGAAGATGAAATCGAAATTTATTAGGTTGATTATCGGGGTAATCAGTTGTATTACTTAGTAAACAAACGTAAAAACTATTTGACATTTTTTATATGACAATTATAAAAATGATACAATAAAATGAATATTTGAGCTTTTATACAAGTTGATTCTCATGAATCCATTCCCTTTCGGGATATCCTATAAATTTTACAAGAACTTCAAATGTACCATCTGATCTTTTTCTTTTTTGATAAATCTTCTCAATTCTGTATTCTGTATCGGCGTCTTTTTTAACTCTAGATAACTCTTCGTTGTAAAACGATCCCTTATACTTTTCTCCCTTGGAATCTTTAATTTTGTATCTTATAGGACGCGATTGGTCTTTGACTTTGTCAACTTCAGCTATTACATCACCCCAGTTTGGGATATATCCTTTTTCAAAGTTAGTTTTATTTATACTCATTCTAACAAAATCACCCTTTTTGAATTTAGGTTTTGACTTTCTAGTTTTTGTTTCACCATATATTTTCTTCCAGACTTTTTGGGCATTTTTAAAATTTACATCAATAGGTCTCATTCCATGAACACGACATTTAGCCTTATTATTCCTTCCAAAATTTTTGGTAAAATATCAGTCCAATTAAGGTTTTTATAATGTGCAAAGTATCGATATAATCTTTGTTTAATATTTCGAATTGCACGTTCTGCAAGTGAAGCCTTGACAATTGAATGAGTGGCCTCAAATTTCTCAATTTCTTCTTTTCCAAAAAATTCTTTTAATTGACGGTTTTTAAATTCTAATCCTTTATCAGAAAATATTCTATGTGGTTTCATAGGCATTTGATCAAGTAATTTTTGGAATGCATCAGGCATATCTTCACCTTTCTTAGATTTGACTGGTACTCCAAAAACTTGTTTAGATAAAACATCAATTCCCAATAATAAATATCTATTTCCTTTATTATGTCTAGCTAAGCTTTGGAAATCTGCCAAGTCTACTTGGACATCTGTCATAAATCCAGCTGCTACTGTTTTACTTCTAGTAAAATGTATTCTCTTGGGACGCATAAGAGTGTAAGTTCGGTGTCCCTCAAGAAAATCCTGAACTAATTTACGAGGTAAATGTTTTGAGTTTTGCGTGCCTCAAGCCATAATCTATCTACACCTGAAAATGCTGCAGGCGACTCTGGATTATTATAGAGATTTTGTAAAAGTTTTGTATAATCTTCCATATTTGAGAAAATTTACCACAATGAGGGTTTAAAATTTTTTGATTTTGCTTCTTTTCTTTTAGCCTTTATAAGTCTCAACATCCAAGTTCTTCCGGCTTTTTCCGATTGTTTTTTAGTAATAGGTATTCTTTTTCTTTTTTCTTCTCCCTCGGGAGGACCTTCTCGTTTTCTTTTTATTTTGATACGAGATATAGGAGGTGAAGGTGATCTACCATCTTTTGAAATCTTTTGTCTTCTACGTCTATTCTTATTTTTTTCAATCTCTTCAGTTCGATGCATTCTTTGTATTTCGGAAGAGTCAAGAGGGACTTTAAGTTTTTGACTTGCTCTCCTTCTCTTTAATAAATCTTTTTTCTTTTTTTGAATTAGTGAAAGATCTTTTTGTCTAGGAATTATTTCTTGTGACTCATCTTCGGGCTCAATATTTGGATCTAAGAACTTTCTTCTCCTCAGATCATCAATCTCTTCAGCTTGTTGAGTTCTCTTAGTACTTTGACGCGATATAGGAGGTGAAGGTGATCTACCACTTTTTAAAACCTTTTGTCTTCTACGTCTATTATTATTATTATTTTCAATTTCTTCAGCTTGTTGGGGTCTCTTAGTAGTCTGACGTGATATAGGAGGTGAAGGTACATTTTGAGTCTCAATTATAGGATTTTGTTCAATTACAGAGGTTGCCGAGACTCTTTTCTTTTGTTTTTTATTTTTCAAAATTGGGATCTTAGATTGTTTTATTTCCTTTTTTATTTTTATTTTCTTTGACTCTTTTCCTTTTTGTTGAATAATCTTTCGTTTAGAAGACTGTCGTGGGGCTGATATTTGTCTACTTGGTGTAGGTATGGTAGAAGGGGTAGAGTATACAGAGGGAGTAGGTACAATGTTATATGCTTTATTAGGTGGTTCTCTAGGGTAAGAAGAGAATGAAATATCATCACTCATCCATATATCATCTTCATTTTCACCTATATTTGTAGTAGGTCTAATAGGGTCGTTATTCATTAAACCTCCCTTTGGGGATGCGACCATTTCAACTCTAACAGGTCGATTTTGTTGTTCATTGCGTAAGTGTAAATAGCGTCTTAATTCTTGGTTATAATTAATGTTTTTTGCACTTGGATGTTCTCTAACTCTACGAGTTTTATCAAGTGTTTTTCGAACATCATCAAGATTTGGTTCACCCGTATCAAAAGTTGTAAGACCGCGATAAATTTCTTGGGGTACAAGGATAAATTTGTTTGCCATATTTTTGTAAAATGTAAATTATTTGAATTAATTTGCGCTTTTTATAGACCGTGCCAGTTCAATAAGAATGGGGGTAAGAAGTGCCGCAAATACACCAATACCACCTCCTTTCTGTATTATGTGTTTTGCTCCCCTTTCACTTCTAGCTCTACTTACACTTCGAACAAAGCAGGCATATGGCATTAAACGTTTCTTTTGACGAGATGTTAGTTGAAACCGAGATTTTACAATATTAAGACAAATTTCAACAAGTGCTAAAAGCTGTGATGGACTAGCAAGTCGTAAAATACGCCGAATTTTTCTTGAAGATTTTGTATGACATAGAATATTTAAAAAATTAGCATTCTCATTAACTAATTGACTGACCATTTTAAATTCCACTTTTTGGAGTAAAGACTACCCTTTCTTCATCTTCCTTAAATATCCCCGTCCTCAGTCGTAAACTAGGTTCAGATGAAGCATGCATATCGATTAATAGATATCCGTAGGGTTGGTTAGTAGCTTGTCTGTAAGAATCAAGGAAATAATCTAGTTTTCCAGGAAAAAGTTGTACGCCTATATTTCTTATTGCAAGAGCAGAATTTGGGGACCGCATTAAAATAATATATTGGGCATTTTGTCGGGCGACTTTAATTTTTTTATCGAACAAATTTTGTGTAACAAAAATAACACCAAAGTTTTGATGATGTGATTTTTTAGTAAAAAGTTCAGACAAATATTTTTCATCAATTGAAAGTAATAAATCATCAAGAATTAGGAGAAAGGGTTTTGGGAGAGTTTTTAATAAATCTTCATTAGGTACACCGACAAAGACGTTAACTCCGGATTTTTGAAGTATTGGAACAATATTACTCATTTCCCCGAAACAGTAAAGTATAATCTTTGGTTTGGGTTCAATTAACTCTGCTGATTCAGAAATAAATTTTAAAAGAAATGTACTCTTTCCACTAGAACTAGGACCCGATACAATCATACCAAAAGGCAATTTAAATTTTAAATCTTTATTTGAAAATGTTAACGCTTCCATTTTGAATATTAATAATTATTGGATTAATTTAGTTTATATACGAAAATTCAAAGAGGTGGTTGTAATTCTTCTTCGTTCTTACTTTCTGGGATTCCCATTGTAACAGCTTGCATAGAATCAAAAAAATCCAAAAGAACTGTATTGTCTTCATTAGATGTATCAATTATTTCATTAATTGGTGTAGAGACCAAGGGTGGTTCTACCAATTTTTCTTGAAGAGGTGCAAGTGGTGGCGGTGGTGGTGGAGGAGGTAATTGACTTTCAGATTTTCGCTTGCTCGAATTTTGGACTGGGCATACATTTTGCGACCCATATGGAATATTCAAAACGCGGCCTTTATTTTTGATCTTAAATTTAAATTTTATTTTAATTTTATTACAAATGACCTTGAAGAAACAATGTCCTGGCAAATCATAAATAAAATCAAAAGGTACAAAGCGAGGGGTTGAGAATCGTGTACAATATATAGTTACTCCTTCTTTTGTCACAATAAAGTCAAGCTCTATCTCTGTACTCTTACATTCCCGGCATCGACCACCATTCTCGAAAGGAATAAAACGGGGAGTAGAAATTCTTTCACTAGTTAGTGTAATACCGTTTGTTGTAAAATTGAATTCAGCTTCTGGTAATATCTGAGTCATCAAAGACTCTTTATTATTAATATTAATTGCCATATTTTTCAAAAATTTTGTGAGTAAGATTGATTGTTTACTTTAAATTTCGGGGTTTATATATGAAGCCAAGCCACTATTTAAAATTATAAAAAGGAAGCCAAGCCAATTTGTTTTGACAAATTAATAAAATTTCTAAATAAACCACGCCCCTTTATGATTATATTTTATTTCTCAATTCATTCTAAATAATTTAATTATTTCCATTCAATAAATTGTTCATTTAATTTAATATTTTTAAAAATGTCACAAAAGGGTATGTAATAAAATCCTTTTAACCAATAAATAATTTTTTTTCAAGAAATTAAAGAAACTCCTCAAGAACAACTGGTTGAACAAACTCTTAAAGAACCTGTTTTTAAAAGACAGCTTTGGAAGTTGATCAAAGGAAAATATCTTATAACTTTTCAACTATGCTATGGTAATAAAAAATTTTTATATTTTTATTATATTTAAAATTTTAGAATGTCAAGATAATTTGTTCAATTCTCAAGATAAATTTGTAGAAAATTCTGATGGAGTTACTGTCAAGTTGAACTTGTGCAATAAATGCATCAAAACTAATTGCTTTGCAACTGATATTTTGACAACTTTTAAGAAGTCTGGAACAAAAAGAAAAGCCGAATGAAGAAATTAAAATTATTAAACTTAATTATATTGATAAATATTCATTTGTAAAATTTAAAGGTTAAAAATAAATTTATTTTTTAATAAAAAATTGTTTTAATTATTTAAGACGGTCCCTTTTTAAATCATACAAAAAAAAGAGTGTTTTTGTAGTTGATTTTTAGAAAGGAGTTGGGACTACCCTAAAGATCACTCTTTAAAAATTAATTATATTATAAAAAATTACCAATTCTTAAGGATAACTTAAAGCTAAAAATACAACCTATTTAAAAATATAATAATTAAAATTAGATTTTATTAATAATATTTATTCTATAAAAATATGAAAGACAAAATATTTTTTAAATGTGTTAAAAATTATTAAAATTAATTACAAATTTTATTTTTAAATGTATTAAAAATCTTTAAAAAAATTTAAATCCTAAAAATTCTTTATAAAGAAGAACGTCTTGCCTCCTCTTCAACTAACTTACTCATTTTCTTTAAGGTTATTTCTGCCTTGGTTTCAGAGATATTAATTGGCGGACCTTTCTTAAATTAAAAATAATTAAAAATTTTCATTTAATAAATATTTGTTTTAATATTTCTTATTAATAAAAAATTACATTTTTCTGTTGACGTCTATCGATGATAAAAGCTTGATATTGTAACGGTCGCAACTAAAATAATAAACTTTAATATTTAATTTATAAAAATTTACATTTTTTTCTTGAGCATCAATTTTAGGTGGTGAGTATTGTCGCCGAATTGTTTGAAGCTTAAATAAAATATTAAAATATTTTTTAATTAGTTTAATTTACTTCATATCCTTGATTATTTTTAATATAATTTGTTTGTTTTGTTGTTTTATTATGTGTTCGTCGATTGTATAAGCTGCCACAAAAAATTGAAAAACACTGAAAATAAAAAATAAGTATTAAGTACATGACAATTTTTACTTTAATTGCCAGCAAAAAACACACACAAAAAAGAATAATATAAATACTAAGTTTTTCAAATTTCCCAAATTCATTAATTGTTAAAAATTGAAGTGGATCTGCAATATAAGCATGTAAATTGGACGGGTCAATTTTATTAGGAATGCACAACACAGGTTTGATATAAGCATATGGGCGAACACAATAAAGCCCTTGTGATGCGCAAGTACAGTTATTAAAAGTTACCCAATTCATTATAAAATATATTTAAAAACTAAAATATTATTAATAAAATTTATTAACTAAAAATAAGAGTATTATTATTTGTGTGTTTATTATCTTGTCTTCTTCATATCATTTAAACGTAAAAATTTATTCCTTTTATTATGTTAATTTTCTTAAAGTTATAAGAAAAATTAAAAAGCTTACAAACTTATTTAAACATCTGAAGTATTTCATTATTACGTAACCCAAAAGATCAACTAAAAAATAAAAATTATATTTATTTTTAAATATTGATATTTCGAAAATATTTATTTTGTATTTATTTATTTCTTCTCTTTGTCTTTTTTCTCTTTGACTTTTTCCTATATTTAAACATTGTTTCTCTTCCTTTTTTTTCCTCAATATAATTTTACATTATTTTTTATCATTTAGTTAATTAAAATATAAATATGGATATTTTTAACAACAATAATAGCAACAATTACTTTTATCTTTTATGGAAAGGTTTGTATTTTTAATTTTTACAATAATTATATTTTAAATTTCCAGAAAGAATTACAATTCTTTTGATCTTAATTTTTATTGTTCAGCTTTGTCATTTTCTTATATTTACTCACGCACTTATGATGCGCTGAAAAAAAAAGAATATTTTTAAAATTCACTATGTGATTTTTTATTTTTTAATTCCAAAAATTATTTATTAAAAAATTTATTATATTTCTATAATTTATTAAAAATTTTTCAATGAGATTTTTTATTTTTTGATTCCAAAAATTATTTGTTAAAAAAATTTTTTATTATGTTTTTATAATTTATTATTATTTTATTAAAAATTTTTCAATGAATACTTTTTTTATCGATAATAAAGTCAGTCCATAAGATCACCCTAAAAAATATCAATAGGTACAAATTGATCAATTAGAATTATTACTTTAAACTTAACACTTAATTGGTACAAATCTTCATCAGACTCAATTAACACCTTTACAAATTGTGGAAAAAATCAAAGGTAACCAATTAGTAGGTACTAATTGGGCAATTAGTACATTTGAGTCTGGCGGCAAAGATGAAAGGTAACCAATTAGTAGGTACTAATTGAGCAATTAGTATCTGGCGGCAAAGATGAAAGAACTCATGTCAAATCCCTTGCGACTAATTGGAACATCAAACGAAAAGCCGCTAAAAACCCCTTACACCCATAGATTTTTTCGGACCCCTCCCCCAAAACCCCTCAATAGGTTGGCGGCATCCCTTTGTGCGGAAATCTGGGGGCTAACTACTACTAAAATTAACTTAATTTTTTTTTTTTTTTAAGTAGCAAAAAATTAGACCCTCTTAATTAATTTTGCTTTAAAGTATGCGCTTTATAAAATTTTCGTCCTTAGTAGGATTAATTTTTGATTTAGATTTTATAAGTTATAGCTTTTAGTTAATGTAACAAATATTTATCAAAGCTTAATAAGTTTCAAAGTAATAAGAACTAAATTTTGTAAATAAAATATTATTTTAGTTGTTAATAGTCTAAAAGATTTAATATATTAATGAGATTTGATTTATTCAGAATATCGAATATTAAAAATAGATTAATGTAGTTGGGTAAAGATTAGTTATTTTGTTTGTTCCAGATCGAAATAACTTTGTTATAGATAATAATTTAGGTTAATGCATTTATTATTAGAATATCAATGATTAAATACATTCATTATGTTGAATAGTTAAAGTGAAATGAATTGAAGAAAAATTTCAAACTTTTTAAAATTAAAATTAAGTACTTAATTTAAAACATTAAATACATTTTTTAGACAAAGAAAATTTCTAGCTCTATTTAGTTTGATACAAAATTATTAAGGAGAATAATTGGTATAACAGATATAATACACAGACTTCAATTAGTTGAAAGAGCTAAAATGATATTATAAAATTAATTTAGGGAAAGAATTAATAATAAAGTAATATGTAAAAGAAGACAAACAATAAAGTTTTCTATTGAATATTTTTTTCTATTAAGTTTTAAAATTAAAAGAGAGGAAAGAGCTATATGTCGAATTAAATTTAATTTATGTTAAAAGTATTGGGTATAGTAAAAATATTATAAGTTATTTTATTGTTTGTATGTTTTCTGAAGTAAGCCTAAGCTTTAATTAATTAAAGTACTGAGAGCGTAAAACTGTTGATAATTGGTTGTTAATTAAAATAAGAGAATTCAAATCAGTATATATATTTTTTTTTTTAACTGAAAAGACGAACCAAAATTTCCATTATATGTTTTAAAATTTAATTTTTCCTTAATTAATCCGTTTTATTATTTTATTTTAAAAATCCCTGCATTTTTGTAATCAAATTCATGATTTTGGTCAAAAAAATTAAATTTTAGTTATAGAATGATTAGTTAAACTGAACTAAAGATATTTTGATTAAATAAATAGTTCTTAATTCTTATATTTTTCAGATAAAAATTATTTTTGAATAAATTTAAGCTAAATTGAAACAAAAGAAGAGTGAAATTATTTAAAAAAAATTAAAAAGGAGAAATATATTTTGATTTAGAGATATTAATAGCTAACATAGGTATATGAACGTATTAATAATGTGACAATTAATCGATAAAGAGATATTAGTCATTGGAAAGAAGGTATAATATGTATAATGTTTTAAAAATCTCTTTGGTCTCTCTTGATAATTATATTGAGTAAGATTAGCGTAAAGGCTTGAAATTCGTAAAACATATTTTTAATAAATTCCAAAAAAAGTAAACAAGAAAATATTTTCGGAATAAAAAATATATTTTTTTCAAATAATTCAATAAAGATTAAAAGTTAATTTTAAAATATCAAAAATAGATAAAAATATTTCATGAAACTTTTGAAAAATTGTGTGGAGCAGTTTATGAGAAAATGTTTTCTGAGAATGAGAAATTAACATTATAATTTTTGAATTAAATAAAAATTTGGGATTCAATTATTATTTCTTTTAGTAGAAATTCTAGACTAGCCGAAGCCGGTAATTTTAAATCATTAAATAGAGACCAAAAATTAGGCCTATAATCTAAAGTTTCTTTATTTCCTGCAAAAATACTTTTATAATGTTAATTTGATTACTGGAACATTAGTTATTAAAAATTTTATGCGAGTTTTATTTAATAAAACAGTTTCAAACTAAATTTTAATAGTTTTCAAGCTTAGAATTATCCTAAATGATGATAATGACTTAAATTATAAATCTATTTTTTTTTTGATTAAGAGAAAATAGTATGAATATTTTAATTGCTTATTTGTACTTAAAAGCTAATGATAATTGTATATCTGTAAGATCAAATTAAGAGATAGAATGTGAAAAAAATTGGACAGATGAGCATAAAAATTAATTAAACACATATTAAGCACTAAGCATTTTCAGAGAAGATGAGTTTTGTTTAATTTTCAGGTATTTTCTTTCAGTAAAACTATTAACAGAAAATAGTAAATTAGAGTATTTACGTAAAAAATTATTTAATTATAACAAAACTTGACGGTACTCAAAAAGTAAAACAGAACTTAAAATTTCCGAGGAAAAATTGACAAATTTTGCCTTATGATACCTGTATTAAAATTATTTTTTTTTTAAGTAAAGAAAAGTGATTAGAAACAAAATTAGATTTTCAATTTTTCTGAAAGTAAATGTTTTATAAATAAAATAATTTTTAACATGTATTGTTACGAGAGAAAAATACCTATTTCTTTTCAGAAAATTGACAGAAAAACTTTTCAGTAAATATTGTACAATATGTTTTAGATGAGTTATTTTAGTAGTTTCCTAAAGTTAGCCTAAGCCTTAAAAAAATTTTTTTTTTGAACCCACATAAACTTTGAAAGGAGTTGAAAAAGTTTAAAAAAAAATTAAATTTAATTAGAAATATCTTAATTGTTAGATTTATCTATGGAATTCTAAAATGAATATATTATTTAGAGTAAGTGAATAAATAGATATAATATTTTGAAAAATTTTAATTTTAGCTTTTAAATATATTTGAAAATATTTAAAATGAAATTTGATTATTTTAGAATATTTTAATACTTAAAAGGACTTTTGAGAAAAAATGAAAAAGTTTTGTTAGTTATTTATTATTATTTTTTTTTTGATAATGACTTATTACACAACACACACAGAGCAAAAATGTTGCTGCTGATTTGCTGTTTGTTGACAATGAGATGCAAGTCTAGAAGTCCTTATTGTAGCCGAGGCAAATAGTCAAAATTTCTGAAAAATAAAAAAAATTATTTTAGATTATTATTATTGAAATAATTAAAAGAGTTTGATTGGTAATAAATATTTGCGACAAGGGACAATGTTCAATAAATATAAGATTGTAAGTTGATAGTGTAAATAAGCGCTAAGTGTTCACGTGCTTTTCATAAAAGAGAAAAAATTTTTATTTATTGAGAATTTTCCGTTGTAAAGTGTTAGTCATCTCAAAGGTCGATTTGAAGTTTTTTTGAATGAAAAGATTAAAAAACACGGAAGTGACAATTGAGTATTAAATTGAGTATTAATAATTTGATTATTCTAATTATATTCTATTTTACTTCGAACTTTTAGTTACTAATTACTAGAGATTTGTCAATCAAGCAAAAGGTAAAAATTCCAACTAATTCCAAAACAGATTATTAGATATTTAATAGTACAACAGAAGATAATTAGTAAAGTAAAAAATTAGTATTAAAATTCCTTGATAACTCTAAAGTTATGATTTTTTTTGCATCTTATTTTACGCTTCTTTTCCTATTGTTTTTTTTTATATGCGCATTTTAATATTTAATTTATTTTGACCTTTTATTTTCTTCTTCCTGCGCATTTTAACTATTTAATTTAATTTGGCCTTTCTTCTATTTTTTTGCTTCTTTTCTTATTAATTTATTAGTGCATTTTTGCCTTTCTTTTTATTATTTTTTCTCGCGAGACAAAGGAAGAGGGAACTAGGGACTAGGAGTAGAATGGGATATTTAAAAATAGTACCAGGATGGAAATTCCAAAGAAAGTAGGTATGAGGAATGGTAATAATTTCGAAAGAGATGAAGAAGAGGGAAGAGTATAAATTCTATATTTCCTGATATGCCCGAAGGCTTTAATTGCGCGATTTTTAAATTTTTAGGCCTCTTTTTCTTTATGCGCTTAATTTATTATTTTGGCCTTATTTCTGCGCATTTTTATATTTAGTTTATTTTGGCCTTTTATTTTCTTTTCTTGCGCATTTATTATTTAATTGGCCCTTTTCTTTTATTTTCTTTTGCTTCTTTTAATTATTTATTTATTTCGGCCTTTTTCTTTTATCTTGCGCATCTATTCTATTTTTTTTTAAAGGGCTGCCCGGGTCTTATGCCTTTAATATCTGGCGCTAATTTAAAATATTATTCTTTATTGCATGCATGCTTTCATAAACTATTCTTTTTCTGCGCGCGAGTTCCAGTCTCCCCAATTTTTTAAATTAAATTACCTTCCCCATTTTCTTACGCTCATTTCGTGCCACATTCCAATTTTGATCCATCTTGCAAATCCACTTTCAACTCCTTGAACAGGCCAAGGCCAATAGATCGCCAAAGCATTCACTTCGGCATCCGGTGCTACCAGTAAGTGGGATGCGTGTTGTTTGTGCTGTCTGAATTAGAATTAGGCCCTATTCCTTATTTGTCCCTAAAGACCGAGCGTTGGGTTGATCAGGCCCTCCGCCGGCACTCATTTACACACAAGCCATACCGGTATGCTTTTATTCAGTGGGGGTAAATTATACAATTATAAGAATGACTAACTGGGAACTGATTAATGGGGAGAACAATATACATTAAATAGGGGAAACATATAAACATCTATGACTAAGCAATAGTGGGAAATGAGCATGAAAGTAAGAGATTAATAATAGAGATAATGAAATGGCAAGGAAAAGGAAATGGATATAAAATGCTCTTTCATCCTAGGGTCCTTTTGGGCGCTTGGTTAGGATTCCACCTTACAGTTATTTTTTTTAAAAAAGAATTTTTAAGTAATGTTGAAAATTATTTAAATAATTAAATTTCAGGAACAACAAAAAAATACCTTTGGAGCACACAATCTTTATGCCAAATATGTGGATCCATCGTTCGATGCGATTAGTAATTCCTCTCTAATGAGGTTAAAACAAAAGAAGAAATTTTTAAAATAATATTTAATTGGCACTTTCTTTCAAAGTACCAAAAGGCATAATACAGTGTAGAGGAAAAATAAGCGTGCACTTCTCCTAACGCCAAAAATGCAAGAGAATGAAAGAAAAGAGCGAATTCTCTTTGCGGACAGGTAGGACATAAACTGGTTATTTACCTTTTCTTTGCTATCAGTTTTGTTTAAATTATTCATTATAAAATTAATATAAAATAAAAGTTGTTTTTCTTATTTTTAATTTTTTTTGGTCTTTACAATATAGTAAATTTCAGAAAGATCTCTCTTCGTTTTAAAAAACTAAAGTTCTGATAAAAATATTTTAATTAAGTTTTTTACAAATTTAAATACATTGAATAATAATTATATGATTATTTATTAGATTAAAATAAAAATAATTTTAATTCCAAATTGTTGTTAAAATTGAATTTGGATTTAATTCAATATTTATTTTTTTATTTTCAATAATATCTTGAATATTTAATTTAATAATTTCATCATTTGGATTTATTATTACTACAACTTTTACTCCTCTAGGGGTAATAAAAGCAATATGTTCAATTTTATTAATTAAATTATTTTCATTATTATTATTAATTAAAGAAGAATTAATTCGAACAGAGCCAGGTGGTATAAATTTACTAAAAATAATTATTTAAAATTAATTTTATAATAAACCTAAAATGAGCTATAAAATAAAACATTGGCTGTTTATAAAATTCATCTTTTTCTCCATTAACAAGGATAGGAGCATCTACATAATTTTTAACGCAATTTGGACCTCCTTCCATATTTAAACCTTAAAAATTTAAAAATAAATATTTTTTGTTTTCATTGTTATTTTTTAAATTTAATAATAATTTGGGTATAAGGTTTTGTGTTATTTTTATAATAATTAATTAAAATAATAATTTAATAATAATATTTAAATTTATTCTTACAAATATTCCAATCTATCCAACCAACAGCCCAATTTTTTAAATTTTGTATAATATCATGTCCATACATCCAACCTCTTGTCCAATTCCCAAAACTAGGTCCCCAATCTGCAGAAATATCAAATCCTGTACATGCCTTAAAATTAAATAAATTAAAATTTTTTAAAGGTTTATATTCTAATTAATTTTTAAAAAATAATTTGAGAATATTTTTAAAATAAATAAAATACTTCTGTTGAAATAATAAATTTATCACTGTATAATTCATTAATTTTGCTTTGTTCTTCATAATTGTCTAATAAATACCAATGAACACCTATTCCATCAATTGGATTTTTATTTTCTTTTTCAAACAAAAAACAATTTAATAACTAAAAAATAATAATAATTTTTATTAATTTTTAACATTTGGGTAAAAATAGATTTTTAAAATATTTTATTAATAATTAATTCCCTTTAAAATAATCTTTTAAAATAATTAAAAAAATTAATTAACATTTTTTGCTCTATTAATAATAAAATTGGGTATTAAAATAGATAAATAATTAATAAAAGAACAGCCTTGTTCAAATAAAAATTTTGATGATAATAACTGAGATTCTTTTTCAAAAATCTAAAAAAATTAAAATTTTTATTTATATTTAATTTTTAATTTTTCTAAAAATAAAAAAACAATCCAAACATTTTTTTAATAATTTTTTTAAAAAAAATATTAAAAAAATTTAAATATAAAAATATTTAATTATTAAATTTTAATTATTTTTTAACCTCAGAAACTGAAGAAAGTAAATTTTCTCTAACATCATCAAAAGCAATTAATTTAAGTGATGCTGTATATGTTGATTTTTGTAAAAGTGGTGATAATAAATATTTAGCAAAATCTCTGAATTATTTTAATTTATTTTATTTATTTTTTTACTTATATTTTAATTAAAAATTATAAAAAAATATTTATAATAAAAGAATAAAAAAGACAGACGTTTGTTTACATATATTTAAAAATTAATTTTTTAATTTACCACATTTCTTTCATTTTATTATATTTTAAAAAATTATTAAAAATAAAAACAAAAATGATTTAAATCTAATTAATTATATATTTTTTATTGAAGCAAAAATTTAATGTAATAATTTTAATAAATTATTTAATATAAAAATAATACCTTTGTGTTCGATTACTGATAAACATTGTTTGAAAAGGAAAATCTTTTTCTAAACCACTCATTGGTTGATTTTGAATTGTTAAAGCCCAAAAATCAATTTCATTAGAATGATATTCATCAAAAAATCTTTTTTTTTTTAATTTTTTAAATTAAATTTAATTAAAAACTTTTTAATATAATGAGCATATGATTGATAATATTTTCCATTTAATTCACCTTTAAGTTGACCATCTCCATGCATTTTTCCATTTGTTTTCATCCAACCAGGAGATGACCAAGGTGCTGCTAAAAGACGAAAAGGTTGTCCCATTCTATTGAGACGTGCCATTTTAATATAAGGAATCTAATAAAATTAATAATTTTATTAATATATATTTATAATAACATTTTTTTTTAATTTTAACCTACAATTGTCAGGTTTTAGTAAAATAAAGAATTCTTTTCCAATAAAATATTATTTAAATTTTACTTTTGCTTCAAAATCTTCTTTTGCTAATTTAAATGTTTTAAGTTCAAAATCTCCTTCTTGTTCAACATAAGAATATTCTCTAATTGAAAAATCAGTACTAGAAATAGGCACTCTTCCAATTGAATAACCAATTCCATTTTCATAATTAAAATAATTACTTATAAGAATTTCACGTATTTTAGCACTTAAAGAATTTAAATTAATTCCTACAGAATCTGTAAAAGCTCCTCCAAAACCAATTATTGTTTGAAAACGAGAAGAAGAGTCTATTGATATTAAAGGTAATTTATCTATAATTATTATTTTAAAAAATATATTTTAATAAAAATAAATAACCATTTTCATCATTAATATTTGAATTAATTAAAAAATGTTTTATTTGTTTTTTCATTCTATTATTTAATTTATCACTAAAATATAAAGCTATTTCTCCATTATTTAATAAATCTAAAGGTTTAATTTCATCACAATATTTTTCATTACAAACACAAACAAAACTTTCTGAATTTTCTAAATATTTTTTAAAACATTCATTTTTTGATTTTTCGGTGTCATCAACCTAATTAAAAATAATTAATTTTTTTTATTTTTTATTAAAAAATAATTAATTAATTAATTTTTGTATCCAATTTAAATATTTTTTGTCACAAAAATAATATTATTTTTTATAAAATTTACAAAATAAAAACTAACAATTTCAGCAACCAATGAATTGGAATAAAATAATAATATAAAAAACAAATTAAATAAATAAAATATTTTTTTCATATTTTTGTAAATTTTAAAAATTTAGTAAAGTAATTATTTTAATTTACAAATAAATATCAATTAAATATAATGTTATTTATTTATTTATTAATAATAAAATATTTTTTTTTAAATTGATAAAATAATTTAGAGTAGAAAATTTTTATTATTTTTTTACTCAACATTTTTTACTCTAATCGATTTTTCTCTGCATATTGACAAATAAAAATATTTATAAAATATACTTAACTACCTATTTTATTTATTTAATAAATAAATGTTATAAATTAAATTTATTTATTTATATTTAATAATTTAAAAAATTAATTATTTCTTTAATAAAAGGAGAGAATATTTAAATAATAAAATAAAAATTAATTATTAAAATAATTTTATTTTTAAATTTTATTTGATTTATTAATTTAATTATTTCTTAAAAGGATTATTTATTTTTTAATATACGGACATGATTATTTTAAAGAATTAAATTTTTAAAAATAAGTTATTCTCCATTTTTATAATATATTTATTTATTTATTAATTAGGATTATCTGATGATTATTTAAAATGTTTATAATAATTAATTTTAATTAAATTATTTAAATTTAAAAAAACCTATATAAATTAATAATAAAACTTTATATGTATAACTAAAATTATTTTTTATTTTATTCTTCATTCAAACAAAAAAATATATTTAATGTATAGTTTAAAAAAGAAATAAAAATATTAATATGGAAATTTAATTATTTAATAAATTTAATTTTAAAGATATGTTTTGTGTAATTTTTTGGAAAATAAAAAAGAAGGAAAGATAGTTTTGCCATTGGAGGGATTGTAATGCAAATATTTATTAAAATAAATAAATAAAATTATATATAAAAATAAAATTATAATTATTTATTTAATTCAAAAATTAATATTTAAAAAAATACAGAATTATTATTTTTTAATTTTTTAATTTTAATAAGCCTGCAATAACACAACCACAGTGACAAAACTTTTACAATTTAAAGAAAAAATAAAAAAAAAGCGAATGAGATTATTTGAAAAAAAAAGATTTTACTAAAAATAAAAAAGAGATCATTATTAAATAAAAAGAGATTCTAATAATAAAAAAATAAATTTGTTTATTTTTATTTATCAAATAAAAAAATATTCTCCACAAAAGGCAAGAATTGTTTTTGCTGTTTTTCAATTTTTGTAGTTTTTTTTTATTTTTTTTAATATTTTTTGCACCGGTCATTGCCTTTAAAAATATATTAATTATATAAACATGCATTCTGGACTTTGTGGGTCCAAATATTTTTCAGTCTGACATGCCCCAACACTTCCCCGAAGACGAACACATTTTCCAACATGTTTTTCAACCTAAAAAATTTAAAATTTATTTTTAATTAATTTTTTTTTAATTTTAATTTAAAAAAATATAAATAATTTTATTTATTTCCTCATTTATATATAGAGTACATTATATTTAATAAATATTTTTATTTATTTATTTTTTTTAATTTCCGGTTTTCTAAATATTAATTAAATATTTTTATTAATTTCCGTGCAAAAATTAATTTTCGTGTCATTTTTATTTAATAAATTTTAATATTTTTATTTGTAGGAAAAAGCACTTTTTTTTATAATCTTAAAAATATTTTTTTAAAAATTAAAATAATAAAAAATATTTTATTATTTTTTTAATTGAAAAGGTTTATGAAAAAATAAATAAATAATTTTCCAAAAATAAATTTAAAACTTAAATTTTAAAAATAATTATAATTAAATATTGTTAAGTCACAATAATAAATAACTTTTTTATTTATTTAATTTCTTTTTAAATCAAAATATACATATATCTTTAATTAACTCAGAAAATTGTTTTGAAATTCTTATTTTTTATAAGAAAATTTTGTTAAATAATTTTTTTATTTTTTTTTTACCTTCTGAACTTTAATTGTACATGTTGGTTCTTCTTCTTCTTCTTCTTCTTCTTCTATTATTTTATTATTATTATTATTATTTGATGATCTTTCATTTTCTTCTTTTTGTTGATTAGATGTATTTTTATTTAATTCTTTTTCTTCTTCTTTATTTTTTGGTTCTTTATAATTTTGAATCCATCCAGATAATCCTTTTGAAATATCAGACATAGATTGATGATTTTGATGATTATGATGATGATTATTACCAAATGAAAATGTTATTATTGTTAATAATAATATTAAAATAGTAAAAAGCAAAGATTGCATTTTTTATTTAATTTTAAAAAATAAAAGATTTGTTGAAGAAAATTAAGTAAATATGTTTTTTTTCTCTAAAAAGAAAAGAATTAAAGAATAAAAAAATATTTTATTTTTATTATAAAATAAAATCAAAAACATACTAAAATTAGAAAATTAATCGGTCTAGGATTTTCTAGAAAAAACTTTTTAATAAATTAACGAAAAAAATAAACAAAATCAAAAAAGGAATTTAATACGTAATAATAAATTAATATTTATTTATTTATATTTTTTAAAAATATATTTATTTAATAATATTTAAAATAATAAATTTAAAAAAATAAAATAATAAAAATTCTTTACAATTCCTGGTCTTATTTATATTTAAAATATAAATAATGAACACAATGAATAAAAAATAAATAAAAGAAAACAATGATAACACAAAAACAAAAAATTAATTAAAATAAAAATATTTGTTCATTTCCGGAAAATAATAATAATAAAATAAAAAATAAATAAATAAAATTAATTTTATTTAAAAAAATAAGAAAAAGTTGCATTGCGCAAATAAATTAATTAATTTAAAAAAGGCACTCCAATAAAAATTAAAAACACAAGAAATAAAGGTAAAAGCACAAAAATTTATTTTTTTATTTATTCTAAATAAGGAAAATAAAAAATAAAAATTAATTTTTTTAATGAAAAAAAATATTTTTTGATTTTTAATAAATTTCTATTGCGCATATATTTTTTTAATAATAATTTTTATTTAGTCTATTTATAGAAAATAATTTACAAACAGTCTATACTATTTATTAAAATGATAATAATAAAATATATTTATTTATTTATTAAATAAAAAGTTAAAAAACAAAAATATTGTTAAATAAAAAAACTAATTTTTTTTTAAATAATTTTATAAAATTTAAAATAATTTATTTTAATTAAAATTATTGTCCAACATTTGCGACTGAGACCGAAAGCTGTTTTTTGGTATAATTCGACTCTCTTTCCAAAGATATAAATATTCTCCAGTTCAGAAACTAGGTCTTCAAATACATTTGTTCCAAACTTTTTTTTTAATTCTGGAACCGCAAATGTAACACCAACAAAATAATTAAATAAATAAATAAAATTATATTTAATAAATAATTTAATTTTACAATTTAAAATAAATAATTTAAGAAATAATAATGATAATAATAATAAAATTATAATTTTAATCTGGGATAAGTGTTGTTTAAAAAAAAAAGTTAAAAGAAGAGATTAGCTTAGTATTTAAATATTAAAAAATTATTTTAAATCAAAAGATCTTAAAAATGAATGTTTTTTCCGTTTTTTAATAAATATAAATGTACTTAACTAATACTTTATTTTGTAAAAATAATTAAAAAATATTTCTAAATTTTTATCAAAAATAAAAGGAGCTTTATTTTTATTTTTCTCCCATAATTTTTCTTATATATAGACATGGGGAACAATTGTCTCTTGCTTTTTATTTTGCATGTTTTTCTGCGCCGCCCATTTTCTCATTTTTTAAAATAAAAAAGAGAAAAGAAAGAATATATAAATGTTTTTTTTAAATAAATAAATTGGTTTATTGGTTTTCGCACGGCCTTTGGCATAATAAAAGAAAAAAAGAACAAAAATTTTGAACAAATAAAAACCTCCTGGCCAATATAAACAACGTGGGTGTCTTCTACTGATTTTTATATTAAAAAAAGAAAAATGGTCAAAAATTATTTTATCTTAAAAAAAGTTTTATGAGAATTTAAAAATGTTTTTAAGATCAATGGAATTTATTTTCTTTTTACTTTTTTGTTGTTACTTTTGTAGTAACAACGGAAGTTTAAAAACAATAAGTGAAGATAAAAAATTTAAAAAAATAATATTTTTTGTAGTTTTTTTTGTAAATTTTTGTATAAATATTTTATTTATTTATTTATATAAGAAAATAAACAGGAAATTTAACATTTAAAAATAAATAAATTTATTTATTTAAATAAAGTTCATTAATACAAAAATATAAAAATTGCAAAAATAACAAAATTAAAAACAAAAATTTCTAAAATCTAAATTTCTCAAAAATATAATTATTTATTTAATTTTTTCAAATAAAAGTCTATTAATATGTAATAAAACAATTTCTTAAAATATTATATAAATAAATATTATTTTTATTAGCTTTCTATTTTTAATATTTAATAATAATAATAATCTTATTGCGCGAATAAAAAAAATAAAACATTTAAAGATTAACGGTGCATGGCACACTCATTTATTTAATAAAAATAAATATACCTTGTTCTTTTATTATTATTATTATTTAGTTTAGTCTCTTATAGACAATCAAAATAAAAAAAAAATAAAACAGTGTGGTCTGTAGACAATTAGAGAAAGCCACACATATAAAAATATCTTTTTTTATTTTCTCAAGTCTAATAAAAAATATAATTTTTAAAAGAGAAAGGTGATTTTTTTAAAATTAATTTTTTAACAAATAATTAATTAAAAAAATAAAACTTTATTTATTTAAAATTTTAAATAATTAAAAAACAAAAAAAAAATGTATTTTTTTTAACTTAATGCTCAAAGATGATTATTTTAATTAAAATAATATAAAATAATATACTGTATTAGATTTAAAATAGCTTTTTATTTAAATAAAAATATATTTAAAAAAATTATAATTAAATTTATAAATATATTGCGTCATTTTAGACAATAATTAATAAAAAGGAAATTATTTTTTTCTAATAATTTTTTGTTGGTATTTTCATTTTGGTCATTCTTTTATTTTAAATAAATAAATATATTATTTATTTAAATAATAAAAATATTTTTATTTAATAAATTAAGTTATGAATTATTAAAATAATTAATAAAGTTAAAATAAATAAATTAATTAATTAATATAATATAAATATTCACTAAATATATATATATATCCTCTGAATAAAATTATTATTTTTTTGATATATATATTTTGTTTTTTTTAGTTTTTTAGATATTATAATATATTTATATTAGCTTTGTTTTTTTTAATAAATATTAGATTTTAATTTGTGAAATTCTTAGAGAATTAGCAATAATATTTAATAGTATATAAAAAAGAATTTAATTTATTTAAATATTTTATATATAAATATTTTATAAATGTTAAATAATGAGAGGGAAGGCGCGAGGTTGGCAAGAATTAAAAAAAAGAAAATCTCTTTGTTATAAGGGCAAGAATCAGTAAAAAGTCTGAGGCAATTAAAGGACAGACATTTACAAACAATATAGGTATACATTTTATATCTTTTATTTAAAAAAAAAGTGCGGAGGAGACTAATTATTTTTTTAAAAGGATAATTTTGGTTTTTGATTGTCAAGATTAAATATATAAAGTGATGAAAATTGAAATAAAATAAAAAAACGGAAAAAGAAAAAGTAAAATTAAAAAGTATAAATATACTTTTACTATATTTAGTATTTTTTAATTTAAAATTATAAAAGTGATGTTAATTTAAAAAAATACGTTTGATTAAATAATTATTTTTTTTTAATATTTAATTTTTATTTAAATTAAAGTAAATATTTTATTTATATATTTAATTTTAATATTTAAATATCGTCATTACTTATTGTTTCTATTTTTTAACATTTTTTCTAAATTTGGAGTTTGAGGGAGTAAATATATCCTTTATTTATAATGTGAAAATAACAAAAGAAAAAGCTAAAAAAAGATTTTTAAAAATTAAATTTAGACAGGTGATAATTTATATATTTTTTTAAATTATTTGAAGTTGCAAAAAAAAATTAAAAATAAATTTGAAAATAAAGGATTTATTATTTTATATTTAATAAATAAAACAAAAATATTAAATTAGATAAGTAGTAATTTAATTAATTAATTATTATTAATTAATACAATTATTTTCTTTTTTTTAATTAATTAATTATATATTATTATTATTATTTTTAAAAAAATAAAAAAGATTAAAAATAAATTACAAATTAAGAATTAATATTTTTAATAATAAAATAATGTTCATGTAATTAAACTAATCTACTTAATTAAAATATAATAATAAATTTTGCAAAAATATAATTTTAAATAAAAACATAAATTTATGAAAATAATTAGAATATAAAAAATAATAAAATTTTTTTTTATTTTAAATGAGATAAATTTTTGTTTATTTTTATGTTTTTTAATCTCTTAGAAAATGAATGAAAATAATAATATGGTCGATACATTTTAAGGTTAAAGAAAGGCAAAAATCTAAAAGATATTTATTTAAATTAAAAAAAAAATAATTAAAGGTATTTGGTGTTTTTTAAGCAAAAAAGGAATAGAAAAAATATTTTTGTTTTAAAAATTATAAATTTATTTTTCAATAAATTTAAATCTTTTTTAATAAAAATTAAAAAGTTTAAATTATTCACATAAAATAAATTTAAAAAATTTATTTTATTTTAATTTATTTTTAAATAATTCCAAACTTTATTATTTTTACCCATTAAATTTTTTTCCTTTTAATACAAATAAAGTTATAAATTATTAAAAATAAAAATAAATTTTCCAACTGTGCAAAAAAGTAAATAAATATCTAAAAAAATTATCAAAACAATATTTATAAATTTAAAAAAAAAATAATTTTAGTAAAATTATTTATTTATTCAAAAAATATTATTTTTTCAAAATTAAATTTAATTAAAAAAAAATAAAAAATATTAAAAAAAAATTTATTTAAATATTCCTATAAATTAAAAACAAAAACAGATGTTAATAAATTATTATTTTTTAATTCTAAAAAAGAAAAAAAATAATAATAAAAAAAACATCTGTAAATTTTATAATTTTTTTTAAAAAAACTTTGAAAAAATTCTAATTTTATAATAAAAATAAAATAAATTTAATTAATTTTGCAGTAATTTTTATCTTATTTTTTACAAAATAAAATGTTTTTTAAATTAAAATGTCTATTATTTTTTGCAATATTATTTTTAAAATTATTACCAAATATAGAAACAAATTCTTCTACAAATATTTATCCATATGAATGTTTTTATTGTCGACATTCTAACAGGTTAGATTAGAGAGAAAATAAATATTTATTTATTTTAATTTAAAAAATCAGAAAATATTTTAAATATTAATTAATTAATTAAATAAATAAAAATTTAAAGAGAACGTGATGTTCATGATAGAATGGATCAACATCCTGAGTAATTATTTATTTTTAAAATAATATTATAACATTTAAATATTTATTAAAATTAATTTTAATGAATAAAAGAAAAAATTCAAAAATTATTTTTTAATTTTTTCTTAAAAATGAAAAAATAATTTTTAAAAATAATTTAAATTTAATTAAAAAATTATTTTATTTCCTTAAAATTTTATTTTTAATAAAATTAAATTTTGATTTGTTTAAATAAAATAAATATAATTTAATTATTAATTTTATTTAAAATTAAATATTATTTTAAGAATTATATTTAAAAAAATTAAATTATATTTAGATGTTTGAGTTATCAATTTTTTGTTAATAAAAGTCAATTTCGAAGAATATGTACTTCTGCTGAACATTTTTGTACAGTTAGTTAAATTATTTATTTTTTTTTTAATAAAAAAAAATTAATTTAATTTTTTTAAATATTCTACTAGAAATATAATTTATTTTTTAAATGATTTTTGTTAATTAAATTAATATTAAATATATATTATTATTGGAAAAATAATAAAACAAATAACTGTGTAATTTAATGAAATTAAAAATAAAAATAAAATAAATAATAAAATAATAAAAATATCAAAAATTTAATAAAATAATAATAATAAATAATAATTAAATACTTTTTATTTTATCTTTTTATCTAATTTTTCTCTTTTTCATATTTTGTCTTAATAGTTCCGTTATTTTCTAAATCTTTCTATGAATTAATTTTAATAATATTTTATTTACGTATTTATATAATCATTTTATTTTATATAAATACAAGTTGACTGTTTTTTTAATAATATTTACATTAATTTATTAAAAATTTAAAAAATTTGTTACAAAGTACATAATAATTAAAAGTACTTTTATTAAGTACTTTGTAGCAAAACTATAAAAATAAATAGCAAAAATATTTAAAAAATTTAATCCAAAAAATTTAATTCATTAGAGAAAATAGATACATTTTAAATACAAAAAGAATAATATTAATATTATAATTTTAGTTGACGAGAAGGAATAAAAATATTAATTTTTTAAAATATAATTTTAGAAAAATAATAATTCAAAAATAAAGAAATAAATCAAATAAATTTATAGCTTAAGAGAATTAATTAATTAATATTTATAATTATATTTAAACGTTTCTAAAAAATAATATAATTTATATAACTTTATTAAATATTAATTTATTTATTATAAAAAAATAATGTTTATTTTAAATATAATTATTTATTATTGTTCTGTCCCTGGTTGTTTTATTGTCTGGCCAGACAGTTGCGTAATTGGAAAAAGTGGAAACATAAATGGCGCAATATTTTTGCAAGCTTGTACACGTGGATATTTTGTATTTGGTCGACGGCCTCGGGGTACTCTAAAAATTATTTTTTTAAAACAATAATTAAATATATTTATAAAATTGATATTGGGGAATTCAAACAGTTAAACTAGACAGAGAAAAAAGAAAATAAAAATTAAGAGGAGATATTTAATTATTTTATTAAATTTAATCAAAATTATTTTTTACCTTGAGGCTGCTAAAAGTGATTCAACAGAGAATGTAGAGTTTTTATTTAAACAAATATTATTATTATTATTTGATTCCCCCCAAACTACAATATTATTATTATTTTGTTTATTATTTTCTTCTTCTTTTTTATTATCAAAATCTTCTTCTTTTTTTATTTCTTCTAAAATATCAGAAGAATTATTTTCTTTAAATTCATCTTTTTTAAGTGATGAAAATTGTTGACTGTTTACTGTTGTATTACAATTATTATTTTCTTTTTTACGCCATTTGGCTCTTTAAAATATTTAAAAATATTTTTTAAATACTAATAAAATTAAATAATAAAAAGTCTAAAAAATACCTTCTATTCTGGAACCAAACCTTAAAAAAATTAAATTAAAAAAATTAGTTAAAAAAGGTCATTTTTAATATTTTTAAAATAATTAGCAAATGTAGATCGCCCTTAAACTAACAAAAACAATAAAAATAAATATTTAAGACCAATTATCCTAATTATTAATTGTCTTAAAGGTTAAGGTCTTTTTTTAGAGAATATTTTCTCCTTTATTTTTTATTGTTTTAATAAAATTAAATTATTTATATTTTTAAAATATTTGCATAATTCATAAAACAAATAATAAAAATATAATTTAACCCTTAATTCTTTTTTGACCATCTTTCCTTTTTATCTATTCAATTACTATTTATCTTCTTTTTTAAATAAATATATACATAAAAATAAAATAATTTATTGTCCTTTAACTAATTCCTTTTTTTTATTTATTTTTTTTTTAAAGCTCATTTCTCCTTTTTAATTTTTAAAATTTCTTCTTAAATTTTTCTTTTCTTATCGGTATCCTGCCATCTCTTATAGCTAATAATATATATAACATTTTCACCCTTTTTAAAACTATTAAAAAAAGCAAATTTGGAAGAAGATTTGGTTAGTGGTGGCTGTATATTATTTAATCCCCCTCCCCTCCTTTTCCTGGCGCGATGCCCTTAACTGCCTAAAAAGAATTTATTAATATGAGAGGAAGGGACCAAGGAAGCGTCAAAATGAATTTGCCCACATCAATTATTCATTTCCCCCATAACCAATTGCCAAGGGAAAAATGGTGCTAAAAATTTAGTTTTTTTTGAAGATTTAATCAATTATTATTAATTTAATTATTAATTTAATTTAATAAACTTACTTGAACTCTTGATTCTAACAAATCTAATCGAAGAGCTAATGCTTCACGCATAAATACCTAAATTATTTAAAAGAGATATAAATTAACTAAAAGATTTGGGAAGCTTTAAATTAATATTTTTTAGATGTTATTTAAATTCAAAGTTTATTTATTTATTCCCTCAATGCCAATTTTTAAGATATTTTTAAAAATTAATTTTCCAAAAGTTTTATGTTTTTCAATTAAAATTTTTAAAAAAATAAATAGTAGAGAATTCCTTTTATATTTTTAAAAATTTATTTTATTTTTTACATCTGGATAATGCCCTGATTCAAAAGCATTTTCTAATTCATTAAGTTGCCAACTAGAAAAATTAGTTCTTGTCCTTCTCCTTTTTGTTCCACAAAAATTATTTAAATCAGATTCACCAGTAGCTATTCTTTTTTCTTTTTAAAATAAAATAAAATTATTTAAAATTATTTTTAAATAAAAACTTGATGAATTATTATTAATTTGTTGTAATTGATTATTATTATTTTCTTCTTCCTCAATTATTAATGTCTCTTCTGAATATTCTGTATTATTATTATTTTGTTCATTTAATAGAGAAAATTGATTTGCTTGGAAATATTGAAGAAATTGTAATTGAGGTGAACAAATAAATGATGTAGATGATGTTTGTTGTTGATTTTGATTTTGAAACTAAAATTATTTTTAATTTTATTTATTTCTAAATTAATTAATTATGCCTGTTCAGCTATAGTAGAACAAAAATTAATTTTAAAAGGAGATGAAGGATTTGAATTAAATAATTGTTGTTTAGGTGAACTACTACTACTAATACTTTTATCAATATTATTATTATTATCTTCAATATTTGTTGAAGCTTTTAAATTTAAAATATCATTAGGAATATCAATTATTGAAGAAGATATAATATTATTATTTATATTTTCTTCTTCTTCATTATTATTATTATTTTGACTAAAAGAAGGTAATAAAGACATATCAGAACCTAAAAATTAATTAATTAAAAAAATAATAATATTTTATTAAAAAATAAAAACTATTTAATGTTGAAAGCATAGCGAAAAATTCAGGTGTAATTATTGTATTTGATAATTGTGTTAATGCTGATATATTATTAAAAATATTATTTGCAGCCATTTGTAATATTGTTGTAGTAGTATCTATTGAATTTTGTTGTTCAGATTGATCTTCAGATAATTGTTCTTCTAATGTTTTAATTGAATTAATAGAATGAATATCCATATTTTTTTATTTTAATTTTTAAAAAAATAAAAAATATTAAAAAATAAATAAATAAAATTAAATTAATAATAAGTTAAATTGTTTTATTTAATTTTTTTTTAATTTGATATTATAAAAAAGACAAATTTATTATTTTTCTAATAAATTATTTAACAAAATTAATCCTTTTAAGAAGAAAACAAATGTCTATCTTTGTTATTATTTAAGTAAAATAAATATTTAAAATATATATTAATACAAAAAAGTGGCCTTTGATTATTTAAAAATTAAAAACAGGCAAATAAAGGAAAATTTTTATTTTCTTCTTATTTGATACATAATAACTAAGATTATGGCTGTTATGTACCTATTTCAATTAATAATACTTAAATTTAAAATTAAAACTAAAAAATTTCCCAAAATTTTTAAAAAATAAAATTTTTAAAAAGATTTAATTTTTCAATTTATAGTCGATAACTATTTATTTAATTTAATAAATTAAAATAAATGTTGAATTTTTTATTTTAAAATTATTTTTAATATTATTTATTTTTATTGTTTAAATTATAGTAATCTTATATATATATTGGATAAACAAAAAAAGAAGAAGAAGAATGGGGGAAACGCCCCCATTATTATATTTATTTCTCTAACTTTTATGTAATAAATAAATATAAATACTATTTTTATATATTATAAAAGTCCTCTAAAGAGTTAAATGAAGAATAAAAAAAATTTTGGCAGATTATTGGTTAAAACATTTAATGGATTATACTCTAAGGAATTATAAGTTAAGTTGGGGAAAGTGAGGGAAATAATAGTTAAATTTGTGAATTTTTTTAATGGTTTTTTATTTAAGGAAAGAAATTAATGAAAATACAAAAGTTTAAAAATAATATTTTTTAATTAGAAGAAGATTTGTTAAATTTTAAAAAATTATAATGATTCATAATTTAAATAAATTCAAACATCTTTAGCTTGTAATATTCTTTCTGACATAAAAATTTATTTTCTAATTTTTTACAACTTTTATCTCTTTAATTTTAAAAATAACTGAATTATAAAATTAATAATTAATTTTAATTAAATATTTTTCCCAAATAGGCATATATTTTTTAATTTATTTCTTATATTTTTTATTTCCATATCAAACAAATTAAAAAAATAATATAAAAATTAATTTTCTTAAATATACTTTTATATATTTTATTTATTTATTATTATTACTTCTTTAACCAACAAAGTTGTCTATTTGATTTAAAAATATTTAAAAATATCAAAAAAACAAAACATCACTTAAATATATGTATAATTCTTTTCCTCTTCTTATAACACAAATTTTCCCGCAATGATGACAATTCCCAAAGGAAAAAGAGAAAATAACCACCAAGTTTTGTCATGCCTGTTGTTGGCCACACATCTCCCAACAAAATGTGATTGAATGGACTTTTTAAGGGTAAAAAATGAATGAGTAAAATAAAATTGGGAAACGGTAACAGAATAAATTAAAAAAAACTTATTTTAGTAAAACTATTATTTTTAAAATTTTTATATTTTTAAAGTTACATAAATAAAAAATATATTTCCCTTCTGCTCTCATTTGCTAATATTTAAATTTTTATTAAAACTTTATATATTTATTTTTTAAGACAAATATTACAAATTTATTTATTTAAAAATCACAAAAATATTTAAGAAGGGAGAAAATAAAATATAAGAATCACGTTAGTATGGAAAAAAGGAGTGGAAGAAAAAGAAATCTCCTCCATTCATTATTTGTAATTATTTACTTTACAATTTAGCCTGCTTTATTTCGCGCATTTTTTATTTCACGCCCTTTAATAAATATTATGCAAATTTAAGATAAAAATTTAAGAAAAATTGCCTAATTTATCCAATAGGCAATTCTAAGCTAAATAAAAATGGATAAATTACTCTCAATTGAGAAAGGCAAAAAAAGGAAGGGGAATTGCTTAAATAAATTAAAAATAACCAAAATTGATATTGAGAGGCTTCTCATTAAAAAATAAAAAAAAAAAATAAATAAATAAGGAATTCGTGACCACCAACCAAATTTATTAATTTCCGGGAAGGCAAACCGGCTGTAACCAATTGCTTATTTAAAAAATAAATAAATAAATGGAATATCTCAATTACAAGTAAAATTATAAAAAATAAAGAAAACAAAGAAGATATTTTTTAAATAAATTATTTTGAAATTTGAGAAAAATATATAAAAGTTTTATATAAATTTTACTTTAAATGTCTTATATTTATTTATTTTAGATAAATACTTAATTTAAATATTAATATAATAGAAATTTAATTTTATATTAAAAAATGTTAAAAATATTAAAAAATATTTCCAAGTTTATTTAATGAAATATAAGTAAGTTAAATTCAAGTTTTTTATAAGGAAATTTAATAAAAAATATTTTAATAATTTATTCTAAATTTACAAAAAATAAATAGTAATATATTTATTTATTTTTGGTAAATAAAAGTTTATTAATTTAGACAATTGTAACTTCATTAAATGGTTTTTTCACGGATATGCGTCGAGACTGCACAGAACGTTGTCGACCAGGATGTATGGAAAGTGGATATGGAATATTCTCTAGAACATGTTTTTAATATAATTAATTTATTTAATTATTTTAAAGGCACACGTTGTTGTCAATCAACTTTTTGCAATAATTTTGATGGAAGTAAGTTTTTACTTAATGATTTGGATGTACAACAACTTGGTGGTATTTATTCAAACAAATCAATAAATGTTCCAAAAAATAATGGAAATAAGTTATCAAAAATAAATTATTTCATTTTTTCTTTTATTCTTATTATAAAAATTAAATTTTTGAATTAAATGTTTATATTTATTAATTAATAAATTTAAAAAAAAATTAGAAGGGAAATTTGCTAAATAAATTTAAAATAAACAAAATTGAGAGGTTTTATAAATTTATTTTAAAATTTATTTTTATTCTCAATATAAAAAATCTTTTGAAATTTATGACGATATTCTTATATCACATTTATTAAATTTAATCCATGTATTTTTAGAGTTGAGTTGGGTTACTGAAGTTTACGAGATTAAAGCCTTTGCTACGTAGTAACTATAATTATTTAAATTAAAAATAAATTTAAATGAAAATTAATATAAACTTCATAACTGGGTTTTTTTTAAATTAATTTTAATATTTTAAAAAGAAAAAAACAAAAATACATTTTCAAAGTTGTCCTCAACATTTATTGATTTTTGTTGTTCTTTATCATCTTCAGATTGATTTTTTAATCTTTTAAGCTTTATATCCCTTTCATTTTCTGAAACAAAATCAACATGCATTTCTCCGCCTCTTCTTCCATCAGAACGAATTGATGAACGTTTTGGAGGTAAAGAAAATGAGGAACTAAGTGCTGATTCAGGAGAGCTTATTATTATTATATCTTCATCTCTTTCTATTTTTTGTTTAAATGAGTCTATGCCTTTTATATCTTCATGCTAAAATTTGGGAAAATATTTTTTTAATTATTTAAAATGTTTTATAAAGCAATTTACAAATATGTTTTCACCTTTAAAGTACTTCCTCCACTTGTTGCTGTTCTAGACACTGTTTGTGCTAATCCACGTATTGTCCCTGCTAACATTTCTGAAACAATTTCACCTCTACCTTCTGGTTCAGAAAATGTCTCTTCAGGTGCTTCTTCTAATAATAAATTTCTAATTGTTGTAGGATTAATTAATATACGTTCATCCTATAAAATTGGAAATAAAAATTATAATTTAATTTTTAATTGCAGAATTTTATTTAAAAAAGTAAAAGATAATTTACAAAAAGAAAATTAATTTAAAATATTTAAATTTTAATTAATTATTTTTTATCTAAATCTAAAGACTCTTTATCATAATTTTACACTTAGTATATCCCTCTATTCAATAATTTATTCAAACCTGATATCTTCTACATGACTCAATTAATTGTAAAACATCGTCATCCAAAGTTTTTCTTCTATTTTTTCTTTCCCGATTATCACTACTTTTTACATACTTTTCTCCTCTAATTCCAGTAATTTTATTTTCTTTTTTTCCAACAGGAGATTCATATATTCCACCAATATTACTACTATTATTACTACTTCCAATTACAGAAAAAGTTCTTGTAATACGTGAACCAAAACCATTTCCTTGTTGATTATTAAAAGCAATAGCTGAAACTTCTGTTTGTGTTTGAATATTTACACGTCTTGGACTATTATGATGTTGTAATAAATGTTGTGGATATGTTGGTTTATTATCTGATAGCTAAATTAATTTAATTTTTATTTTGATTTTTAAAATTAATTACTTGATTTCCAACAGAAAAACTTCCAGATAAATTAGAAATTATTCCTCCACTACCACTACCTCCACTAATAGTATTAATATTATTATTTTGTTGATTAACAACATGTAAAGAAGCTGTTCTTGTTGGACATGAACCAGCTCCTATTGATAATGATTGAGAACTATTCCTCGTTTTTGAAAGAAATGATATTCCATGTTTACTATCTGTAAAAGTACTTGGAGCATTACCAAAATGACAACGAATAAGTTTTGTTGTTGTATATGAAGATCTAACATTTTTTTCTGGTCTAAATAAAATTATAAAACATTTGGGAAAGAAAAGCAAAGATAAAGCTATTGATGCTGATAAAGAAAATGTAAAGCTGGCGGTAAGAGCCTAAAAAAAATAAATTAAAAAATAATAAGGAATTTATTGAAATTATGAAGAGTTTATTTAATTAAATATGTTAACTTTAAGAGAATTTTTTTTAGAAAAATTGAAAAATACCTAGTACTTATATCAAAGTATTATAAATAATTCAAAAAAAATCAAAAGAGTTAAGTTATTTTGTAATAGAAATTAAATTTATAAGTAAATGATGATAGGGGAGAGAAGAAGAAAATAATTAAAAAAAAATACTTTATTAAGTGAATTAACATAAAGTACAACAAAAGCACACCAAGTTACTAAAGTACAATACCTATAAATAAATAAAACATTTTAAAATATTTTAATTTTTAAATATATTTTAATTAATTTCACCTACATTGTAAATCCAATAAATTTTGCTTCATTAAAATTTTCAGGTAAATTTCTTGTTTTAAAAGCATATAATGTACAAAAAAGAACATAAAAAAAGAAAAAATATATATTTATTTAAAAAAATATATAATTACAAGAATAAAATTCCAAACAAAAGGTGCCATAAATGCAATCGTTGAAATTTTACAAGTAAGAACCATACGTCTCTTAATTATTAAAATAATAATCTTTTAAAAATAAAATTAAAAAATTACAGGAGCAAAATTTTCATCAAAACTAGCTTTTGGAAATTCTTTAACAATTCCAATTGCAACAATAATAAATTGAATTCCAACAAGAGTCCAAGTAATTATTACCTAAATATATTCTTTTTTATTAAAAAATAATCTTAATTTTAATTATTTTTAAAAATTACTTGACTAAAAGTACTCAAAAATCTTGGTTTTTTAGTTAAAATTCTTTTTTTACTTCCAGCCAAAATTCTTGCAATTCTATTAGTTTTAGTAAAAAGTGCAGAATAAATACTAGAAAATGCAATAGGAGGAAGTGTTCGAGAAAAGAAACAAGAAATAAATGAAGGTCTTGCTAATAATACAAAACTACATAAATAACCAGCAACAATTCCACCAAGAATTATATAAGATAATTCTCTTGTTGTTGCCTTTATTTTTTTATTATTTTTTAAAATATTTTTTTGTTCAAATAAAATTACTAGTAATACCTATATATTAGAAAATACCTAATTCTATTTTTTTATCATAAACTTAATTTAAATTATTTAAAAGAATTATTTAGTTAAAATATATGGTACTTGTACCCTTATTGCCCACCCCTCCTTCAATGCCGCCCCTCATTTTATTGCGCCGAAAAAATACTCTAGACTGCCTTTGATTGAATTGCCCCAAGAAAGTTTTGATGTGTAAAGGCGTTTTAACTTATATTTTATGCCTACCTTTAAATTTCTATTAGGAGTGTTTAATTATTTCTCTATTTTTGGACCTATGGCCGGTTGGTCTTCGAATAAACTTGGATTTATTCATTGAAATTTACTTTAATGTGAGATCTCCATTGATCGACAAAATACCATCCGACCGAAATACTTACACACATTAGAGAGTAAATTTCAATGATTTGATTCAAGTTTGTGCCAAGACCAACCAGCCATGGGCCCAGAATTAATAAGTGATAAAACACTACCAATAGATCCAAGTTTGAAGTGTTTCCAGCAAACTTCAATCTTTCATAACTTTTCTTACACATCAAAACTTTCTTGGGGCAATTCAATCAAAGGCAGTCTAGAGTATTTTTTCGGCGCAATAAAATGAGGCGTGGCAATGAAGAAGGAGGGGTGGGCAATAAGGGTACAAGTACCAAATAAATAAAACAAATAATATTTTTTAGAATTATTTTTGACTATTATTTATTTAAAATTTAAATTTAAAAAAATAATTTACTTTAACAACAGGAGTGGAATTGTGTAAAACAAATAATAAAATAACTAAAAATGCACAAATAATTCCTAAAGAAGCAAAAACAATAGAAATAATTGGAGCAATTGAAGCTGTTATTTCCAAATATTCAAAATTTAAACGACTGCAAACTGTAAAAATAAATAAAATTTATTTTAAAAAATAAATTTTTTATTTACTTGTTCGATTTTTAGTATAATCTGGCCATTCACCAAAAGGACATTTTTTACAATGATTATTTTTTACAATTTCACCATCAGCACAAGATTCACAAATCCAACAACAAGAAGTTGTTTGTCTAATTTTATTTAATTATTTTTTATTTAAAATAATTAATTTTTTTACCTTCTTCTTTGTCCAAAATTACAAGGTTTACTGCACACTGATCTAATATTTAAAAATAAAAAATATTAAAAAAATAAAATAAACTCAGGCATTTTTGAAGTTTTATCATAAAACATTAATTCTTTATTTTTCATTTTTAATTTATAAGTAATTGAACCTATTTTTTCTTTATAATTTCCAGCAACTCCTATAAATATATAAATTATTATTTATTTAAATTTTTACCTTTTTTCCAATCTCCTGCCTTTCGAAAACCATCATAACCAACATAATTGAGAATATCATACCTTTAATAATAATTTAAAAATAATAGAGATAAATGTTATTAAAGTAAGATTTTTAAAATAAAATAAAAAATAACCAAGCAGGAGGATCACCGCTTTCATCAAAAGATATTTCTTGTTGAAATTCATCTTCAAAACTAATATTCATCATATATCTTATTTTTTAAAATAATATTAATTAATTAATTAATAACCTAAATAACAAAGTTCCATTAATTGTTTCCATTTCTGGACAAGTTAAACCAAAATGAGCATTATTAAATAAATTAGATTGAGAGGAATTATTAATATTATTTGATTTAATTTTATTTTGTTTTTTATTTATTATTATTTTACATTTATCATTGTACATATCACGAAGGGCATAACTATTTAAAAATATAAATTTATTATTTTTTTTAAAACCAGCGTAGGTATGCTCAGATCAGTGTATAAAATTATGGGGAAAATTAATAACATGGGGAACATTAAAAAAATACTTTAGGGAGACGCGCCGGGGGGAATTGAAAATTTTTGGGCGATGAAAGCCTGCGGCTTTGAAAGGGTCCTAGCAGGGATTTTTGCTTGGAATATGTGCGTCATGAGCGGTGTGAAGTTGTGGTGGGTTAAAAGTTGTGGTTGGTGCCAAAGTGGTGGTGCAACCCTCCGGCGTTTGAGGGCCTTCGGCCCTCAAACGCCCCGCTAAAATTAGGAAAGTTGTGGTGGGTTAAAAATCGTGGTCGGTGCCAAAGTGGTGGTGCAACACTCCGGCGTTTGAGGGCCTTCGGCCCTCAAACTCCCATTAACCATCTCAACCAAAATCTTTGACCCCCCTAACTTTGTCAATCTTGTCCTAAAAATTTTACAAAAAATATTTTTGGAATCCTCTCGACAAAAGCTTTCAAAGGATATATCATTTGGCCCCCATACTTTAATTTTAGGGTAGGCCATTTTGGCTCTCCAAATTTAGAAAGGATTTTATGTATGTCAATAATTTCCAAAAAATCATATCTTTTTCAAAATTATCCTTTTTTTAACATTTTAAATGTTAAGAGGTTTTAAAAAATATCCTGATTTAATAAAAATACATTAATCCAGACCAATGGCAAAATTTTGAATTTCCAGGTTTTTGACCCTAAATACCCTAAAACCTAATATTTTTCAAATTTTTTTCACTCATAAAATAGCTAATTTTTTACTTTATTTAATAAGCTTTGTTTCATTTCAATCCGACCAAAACATACAAAGTTAAGGTCGATTGAAAATTTTGGAAAATATTCCAAAGGGATACCCCTTTGGAAAAATTTTGAAAAATTCTTTTTTCGTAAAAACGTCTTATATGGGGTAAAAATACTCCCTGAATACGAATCCGACGTCAGAAAAATTTTACAAAATTTTTTCGAAAAGTTATGGTCAAAAAACCGTCAGAGTCCGAATCACTTTGCGGACACTAAATCACTGAGACTCAAGTGGACCCCAAACAATTCTTATGTTTTTCGGACCGTAAAGGGACACTTTACAAAATAGGCTATTGAAATCGGATTTTACACGCAGATTTGAAAAATTGACCCAATTAACCCCCGCTTTGAAACACATATCTCCCCAAACTTGCATCCCAGACTCAAGTGACTCCCAAACTTTTTGTAGTGAACACATGTAGCTACAAATGCCTCAATAACACTCAAAACTCCCGACTTAATTTTCGCACTCAAAAAAGCAATTTAAATATTCAATCGATCATTTCAGTGCCACACTCAAATTTAGCACCAAAATGACTATTCCCATTGAACTCCCTCAGCTGATTACCTATTATCCCTCAAATAATTCCATATTTTTAGTTTATTATTTAAATGGCCATTTCAGTGCCACACTCAAGTCTGGCACCAAAATGACCCATCCCATTGAATTCCTCATAGCCGATTAACTATTATCCTACGAATAAATCCCACATATTTTTAAATTATATCGCATTCGGCTATTTCAGTGCCACACTCAAGTTCGGCACCGAAATAACCTGTCCCAAAAAATTCTCCGTACTCGAATACATATTATCCCAAAAGAATTTCCCCAAAAAAGCCAACCGTTGTCGCTAGACTCTAAAAAAACTATTAGAGTCTGGGCTGGACGTTTCAGTCTCACGCGGAAAACTACCCTTAGAATTGAAATTAAAAAAAAATTTTTTTTTGATTCGATATCTACTAATGAGTACGCAATCGCCTCCCAGCAGAAGCTTTCCGATATCTCCTCCCGTTCACGAGATAGATCCGGAGCGGGGGCTGTTTCGGCGGGAAGGAACCCCCGTACCAAAAAATCTATAATTTTCCCGGATGCGCACTCAAAAGTATCCAGCAACATGTAGAACTTCCAACCCTCTCCCACTAATTTAAAAGGAGCCTTAATTTTTTTTAAACGAAACGCTAAACTATTATAGTTAAGTTAACTAACCCAACTACTCTAATTGCATTCATAACCTAAATAAAAAAAAATATTTTATTTTTAACAGGCAAAAATATTAAATTATTTAAAATAAAATATTTATTGTTTTTATTGTCCATTCTGATAAAATATTTAATCCAAATATTTTTTCACAAAAAGGATATTAATTATGATATTTTATTTTGGTGATTTGTATCAAAAAATATTATTAAAAATTTTATTTTTTGAGTAAAAAAATACCTGGCTAAGTTTTGGATCTTGTTCATAACCAACAGATAAATTTTGTGAATTAACATCACAAAGTTCAGAAAAAGTATCATCTTTAGGCACAGTTAAAAGACATTTAAATTTTTGTTGCCAAAATTCTCTAAACCAAGGATTTTTAATATTATGATTGGTTGGCTCTAATGAATAATAATATGGCTCAAATTTTTCTACACGAGGAGAATGAATACGAATAGAAAAGCTACCAGCAGCTTCAGTTTCAACGCCTTCTACAACATCTAGTCTAAATAATTTAAAATAAAATAATTATTATTTAAAAAAATAAATAAAATAATAATAACCTATCAGCCCATCCATCACTTCCAATCCATTGAAATGCTTCAATTCTTTTAATATTTTTATTAAAAGTTGTATTATTATAATTAGCCATTAAAGAGGAATGTCCCAATCTTAAGGCTTTTTGTGCTTGAAATAATTTATTTAGACTTCTTCCTTCACAAAAACAAACAATCTTTTTTAAAAATAAATTTATTTAATTTTATTTTTAAAAACTTACAACTTGTGGGCGTGGATTTAATTCATTTAACATTAATAATACTTTTTCAAATTCTTCATTTTCTCCAATAGTTTTAACTTTTTGAGCTTGTGCTATACAAACATCAATACCTGAAGAATGTGTAAGACGTTCTAATGCTTCAAATCCTTTTTCTCCATAATTTCCTTTTTTTAAAAAAATTTTAATTTAATTTTTTAAATATAAAATACCAGCACTATAAACAACAGCAATATATGTCCAACTAAAATGCATTAAAAGTTGACTTATTGCCATTGCCTGCCAAGCATCTGAAGGCACAACTCTATAATATTAATTTTTAATTAAAATACTATTTATATATTATTATAGATAATATTAATACCTAAGATAATATCCAAACTGTTCTTTATCACTTAAATCTGTTGTAGTAGCAGCATAACCAATTTGAGGAATTCGAAAGACTTGAAGAAGATTTTGGACAGCTATAGTAGTTGATGACTTTGCAGGGCCTACAATAGCAACAACTGGATTTGCTTTTTTCTGACATCCGGCAGTTTGACAACAAGAACATTGAGTAACCCCATCTCTCAAAAAGGCTATTGTCTTTTTTTAAATAATTTTTTAAAAATATTTAAAAAAAACTTGTTCCATTGCTATTCTTTCAGTCCAACAAGAATCACGAATACTTATTCCAAGTCGAAATGGAAGTATTTTATTCAATTCTTGTATAGTAAGTATTGCAACTTCAGCACGTTGAATTCCTTTTTTTAAATATTTTAAAATAATTTTATTTAAACTAAAAACCATATTGCTCCCAAATAGCACCACAACCTTCAGCACCAGCAATTTGGCGATGCATTGGGAAAAGAGCACCAATCTGATTTAATTTTTAATTATAATTAAAAAGTCAAAATAAATTAGAGAACCTGAATATCACCAGGAATTTCAGCAACAAGCATACGAGCAGATTGTTGAACAGATGTTTTTGTAATAACATCCATAACTCTAAGCATTAATAAAGTAACATGGCTATACAACATTTTAAAGCTTTTTATTTACTTAAAATTATTTATATAAAATAATTGATATTTTAAATATATTAAAAATTAAATTTAAAAAAATAATTAATTTTTAATTAATTATAATCTAAATTTCTCACCTAAAAACTATTTTTCAGTAAATATTATTATTATTATTATTATAAATATACATATTTATAAAAAAATATTTTTAAAACAATTAAGTTGTAGAACATGCAAAAAATGTTTAAAAGTAGCCAACGGTCTGTCCTTAATATTTATATATTAAAAAAATGGATGAGTAAAAGGAAAAATGCCATATTTCTCACTTATCCATCAAAAAATAATTTCATTCACTTTACGATGTTTTTTTTCCTTTAAACCATTTCCTAATATTTTTATATACTTTTTGCCTTTAAATAAATTGAATTATAATATTCTCTTCTCTCCAAAAAAAATATTTTCTAAAAAATTTTGATAATAAAAAATAAATTTATTTATATTTTGTTTTTACAAATTGAAAGTGTTTATAGGTTTTATTGCTTCGAATTATTTTTATGGAATTTAGAAAAAATGATAGAAGTAAATTTGTAAAAATTTTATGAAACAAAATTATTTCACAAAATTAAATATATAAAATTTTCAAAATTATTTATCTGCTAATTAAAATATAAAAAAAAAATAAAAATAATTTATAGGTAATTATGAAAGTTTATAAATTTTTAAAATAAATTGGAATCTTTCAGTTATCCTTTAACTTAAAACTTTTCTTATCATCCCTATCTGTTAAATAAATCCTTAATTTTAAGAAAAAAATATTAAAAAAAGTTTATTTTTTAATTCATTAAAAATATTTTTAATAATGAAAATTTGAAAAATATTTTAATTAAAAAAAAGAGAATATGTAGAAATGACAAACAAAAAAAGAAAACAAAAGGAAAAATATAAACATTTTAAAAAATTAAATGTAAACATTAAAATTGATTACCTATTTCATTAATTTTTAAATTTAACAAAATTAATTTAATAATTAATTATATAATATTATTTAGGTAAAGAAGTTAAAAAAATAAAATTTTATTGAATCTGAAAAGAAACTAAAAATATTTATTTTTTAAAGAAAGAACTGAGGAAATTATTCAAAATTTGCGTAATTCAATTTTATTTGAAAAAGAAAACATTATTCGTTTTAAAATTTAAAGTTAAACAAATAAATATTTTTTAAATTTTTTAACTTTTCCTAATAAAAATATATTCAGTTTTTTTAATTAAAAAAATAAATACATAATTTAAAATTAATATTTCAGGCAAATTATTGTTTTTTATTTAAAAAGAGACTAAATTATTTTAATAAATTATTTTAGATTTATTACTATATTATCAAAATTAGCCTTTTTTAATCGAGAATTCGGAGAATACTATATTTATAATAAAAACAAATAAAAGTAAAATAATATTAATTGAACTATAAATAAAAAGAATTAACTTTTAGTTAACCTAGTAATTCCCTAATTTATCAAAACTATATTCTCAAAGTAATAAAATTTCAAAATTTATTTAAACATTTTTATTTGACAAAAGAAAATTACAGAGAATATAATAATTAGAGAACGGATTTATATGGATTTCCATATTTTTTTCCTGAACTAGTTGGGTGCTGAAACGCACGAAAAACGTAGTTTTATCATATGTTGTTAAGATAAAAATCGAGTTATCAATCCATATTTTCCATATTTTTTCATATTTTGGCGTTTTGTCCATATTTTCCATATTTTATCCATATTTTGGCGTTTTATTCATATTTCAGCCAATAAATATTACTATTTTTCAAGAAATCAATCAATATTTTCCATATTTTGGCGTTCAGTCCATATTTGTCCATATTTTGGCTTTTTTCCATATTTCAGCCCATAAATATTACTAATTGCACGCCTTCACAACAAGAGAGACGATAGGTAGAGACGCGTGGACAGAATGCCAAAAATTTTCATTGAAAAATGGGTCGGTTCAAAGCTACCAGAAAATTTAGAAAAATTTCGTACTTAGTACAAAAATACGAAATAAAATTAGTCTAAAGCACGAAATACGAAAGACTAAATACAAAAGTTGCCCATCCCTGGTGTATAGTACAAGGTCAACCAAAAAAAAAGTTAGAAATGTACTTAATCAATAATTGTGAACAAAATAATGATTTTTAAAGTGTTTTGAATATGAAATAAAAATTTTAAATGTTAAAATTTTGCATTTATATTCCATATTTTGTCCATATTTAGACTTTTAATCCATATTTCAGTCCATATTTTACGATTTTTAGACCATATTATATGGCCATATTTTTCAATTGATAGTCCATATAAATCCGTTCTCTAATAATAATACAATATTATCAATTACATATATACACAAAATATCACAGTTACAATCAAATAATACAAGGAGAATAAATCAGTTTAGAATAGAGAAGGAACAATAGAAGAAAGGAAGAATTACTACTATATACATATATCACATTTCCTTTTCCTTTTATTCATTTTTCCTCCGCCTGTGCTTTCTCTCCAGATCTTTGCGCTCCTTTCGCTTCCTTTGAACAAGATCCTCGTACTCCTTGATGAATTGATCAACCCCATTCGCCTTGTCTGCTCGAGTCAGTCGGCCTTTATCCAGAGCTATGTCGATGATAGCACGATGAAGAAAAACATACTGAAAAAAATAAAAATATTTAAGTTAAAAAAAGAAAAGTTTTAAAACTGACTTGCAAATCAGTTTGAATGGCAAGTGCACGCTGGTCACGCAAACGCTGGAATATTGTTGACATCTGAACTTCCCGGTCATTGGCAATTAGATCCCGATAGGCCATTTCGATGGCAGCATAAGTACCAGTTCTTCCTATAAAAAATAGAGAAATTAAATTTGTCAAGGAAGCCAATTAAACAACTAACCAATTCCTGCGCTACAGTGGATAAGCACTGTGCATTTACGAGCCATTGCGATTTTGTGGACTGTAGTTCGAAGTTGGCGGAAGGCAACAGGTGACAATGGCACATCCCGATCCGGCCATCCAGAGTAGAGAAGATGGATAACCTTAAAATTTAAATAATTTGTTTTTACTTAATTTAATTGAAATTCACCTCTACGCTTCTCCCATTTGGGAGGGATGCTTCAAGCAAAGTCCTGCGCACACTGGGATTGGCCACGGTCACATGGGATGGCTCCTTGATATTCACAGTGACGTCACCGAATTGCGATGGTTCCGATGGTAAGTAGTCAGCACACTTCTCGCGTCCCTCTTCTTGGTTCTCACAAAGCTGAACGATCACCTTTAAAAGAAAAAACATTTTTTTAAATTATTAAAACTTTTTAAACGTACTCCGCAATTTTGCTCCACAACCATCGTCCAAAAGCTGTCGATGGAACTGTCAACTGGTCCTTGTGCACAAATCATCGGGAACTCAGCGCCTTTTACATGCGACGCGTGAACATAATCAATGCCTATAAATTAGAAATTATTATTTAAAGTTATTTAAAAAAAAATAAATTACCTTCAGGTCCGTTTTTCAAAATGACACGAGAATGATCGTGGAGAGTAACGTCCGGATAGCGATTCAAGTCGGCATTTGTCTCGTCATCAAAGGCCCTTTTTGTTGCACGACTTGAGTGATAGCTGGCAAGATCATGGACAAACTTCGTTCGAAGGCTCATAATACCTCCATGTCGCAAAAGAGCTGTAAAAAGCGTGATTTTAGTTGAAAAACTGTAGTAATAAGTAAATAAATTACTATAAAACCAGCGTTGTGCTGCTGTGGCACTCTGCGAAATTACTGATCCGGTGGTGACCTGATTGTGTGAAACTGTCCTTGTCGTTGCTCTGTTCTCTCTAGACGGTCCAGGAGTGACACGTTCTCTCGATTGACGATTATTACGCTTGAGGACCGAACTTTGCCGTCTGCCACCTTCTGTGTTGTACTCCTCCCTCTTTGGCTTGCCGGTGCGGCAGTAGTATATAGTAGGAAACAAAAACATAATTTTGTCAAAAAATGTTTTTGTTTCCTACTATAAAAAAATTTTTTTTCAAAAAACGTTTTTGTTTCCTACTATTTTTTTTTCAAATAATTATTGGAAATAAAAACATTTTAACAAAAAATATTTTTGTTTCATACTATTTTTTACCTTAAACTTTATCTAATATTACAAATTAACAAAAAATGATTGGTGGACAAATTGACTATTTAGATGAAGAAATTGAATTAGGATGGTTATTTGCTGCTAAAGCTTTACTTCAAATTTTTGTTAATCCTTTTTCTGGATAAATTAATTAAATTAAAATATTTAATTTTAATAAAAATATTTTTATAAAATATTTTTAAATAAATGACTAACTAAAATAAAATTTATTAAAAATAATTAATTTAAAAAAGAATAATTATTTTTTTAAATTAATTTATATATTTAATTAATTAAATTATTTTATTTTTAAATAATATTTTTAATTTTTAATTTTCAGATTTATAATAGATAGAATTGGATATGAATTACCAATGATTATAGGCCTTATAGTAATGTTCTTTTCAACAGCTATTTTTGCTTTGGGTAAAAGTTATGGTGTTCTTTTCTTTGCTCGTTCTCTTCAAGGCTTTGGTTCAGCATTTGCAGATACTTCTGGTTTAGCAATGATTGCTGACAGATTTACTGAAGAAAGTGAACGTTCAGCAGCATTAGGGATTGCTCAAGCATTTATTTCTTTTGGCAGTTTAGTTGCCCCTCCTTTTGGTTCAATACTTTATTCAATTGCTGGAAAACCTGTTCCTTTTCTTGTTTTATCATTAGTTTGTTTAACTGATGCTTTTATGTATTTTGGGTTAACAACATAAAGCTAGAATTTCTAATGCTAGAAATCCTGAAACTGGTGAAAGATTACAAGGAACACCTATGTGGAGGGTTTGTTTTTTATTTTATTAATTATTAAATTAAATTTAAATAATTAATTAATTATTTAAATAATATATTTAAATATTCTTTTAACTATTTAAAAATATATTTAATAATAATTTAAGTTATTTATGGATCCATTTATTGCTGTCTGTTCAGGGGCTTTAATTATGGCAAATATTTCACTAGCATTTATTGAACCTACAATTACTACGTAAAAATAAATAAAATATTTTTAAAATATTGTTTTAAATTTTTAATAATTAAAATTCACTAAATATAAAATATTTTTAACTCTAAAATCTTTAAATAAAATTAATTTAATTAATTTAAATTAAAGAGGGATGTCAGAAACTATGCCTAATACTCAAAACTGGCAAGTATGTTTTCTTTTTTTAATTAATTTAAAAAATAAATAAATTATATTAATTTTTTAAATTAATTTTTCCTTTAACTTTATTTAAATTACAAACTAACGAAATACATTATTTTAAAACAATATTAATAATGATGATATATTTTATATAAAATTTTTGTTTTTTATATTCAACTATTATCTTCTATAATTTCTACAAAATCTAGACATTCAAGCGGGTAGAAATATTGATGTTGATGACCTCCAAGAACACATACAATTGGTAAATGCGGATAAACTAAATCAATGTGGTGGCGCACGTAGAAATATTGTCTGAAAAAAATAATATCAAAAATTAATTACTAAAAATACAAACCTGACTGTTATACGTAAATATCCTCGTAATGCAAATATACGATCCGCTCCTATTTTTGTTAATTTGCTTGGATAGACCTCAAACTGGAAACGACGTATATGGTTTGTAACAAGAGATTTCTTTCCTTGTAATAAATTGTTTTCTGAAAATTCGCGTTGTCCAATTCCAGCTGCTGCAACATCCTCATTCGTCATAAAGGTAAGTGTTTGTAGAAATTGTAAATTTTCGTTGTATTTTTTATGAATCTCTCTATGAAGTGATTCAGGTGTACATCCTCCATTGAAGCGACAAAGTAAATTAATAAGTGGAGTAGTTTTAATGCGTACTAGCGGAGGAGATTTTGAACTTATTTTTGGAGGTTCTTTCCATACTGTCATGTTATTACTAGTACGCATTTTAATTCCTTTATCAGAACATTATTATCATGCCTTATATACTTAGTGGACCTTTGGAAAAACGAATATCTGGGATATCTCCATTACCGTTTTTTCTTAAATTTACATGTGCTTTGAAAACAACGGCTAGTACAAAGATTAAACTCAGATCTAAAACATAAGCAATAAAAAGCAGTATATCTTTGTTTGGATTTTCAGATCCTTTAGGAGGGGGGCCTATAGAGAGCGCATTTGCAGAATCAACTATAAAGCAAGCATTTACATTAGGAGGGATCGGTCCATGAGCAGGGTAAAGAATGTTACTATCATTTTTTGAAAATATTTCAGCTTCAACAATATAAAAAAATAATATCAGATAAATGAATATTTTCATTTTTTATTTTTATTTAAATAAATATTGACACTTATATACCTGAGATTAATTGCTGCACGAATTTTTTTAAAAAAGCATCACGCCCTTCTGTAGGGATCGAATGAATCTTATGAAGAGTCGATGAAAAGCTATTTCCTTGTTTTGAACGCAACAACAAAAAGTATATACAGTAGTGTCCACAAGTATCAGACAATGGAGACTGTAAGGGAAATTTATTTTGTTTAACTTTAGAAAAATGACTTAGCATGGATTGTCGCATGTCACAATTTGGTTCTTCAGCAAATGAGTCAAAGTATTCCAATGTATTTTTATTATCAGAATAACAAGCAATCCAGTGTTCACCGGTTGTTCCTTTCCTCATAGTATTTGCAACTAAACAAAAAGGTTTATTCCAATGACTATCAGGAATATTGTTAGAAGAAAATACACCCATAAAATTATTTTTTAGTGATTTTTTTAAAATTGTTTCAATTTGGATTGAATTCATTTTTTAGACGGATCCGTCTGTACTCAATACACGATCTGCATTTATTGACAGTATTGCGTCGAACTCTCCAAAAATAATCATCTCATATCCTTCGTCCTTTACAGGTTGATTGAAAAGACAACGCACAGTTGTCGTTCCTTGTCTAATAAGTTCTAAGCCATTAGTATCTTCTAGGGTTGATGTCATTGGTATAACAAAAAAGCACGATGATTTAGAAAATTCTTTCATCCCTATACTAAGAGTTCTCTGATCAGAATTAGGCCACATGTCAAGATCCATACCCATATACATATCGACATAAGCTCGGACAAAACTGTCATTATTAAAATCAAGATCATAGGGGACTGAGGGAAACTGAAATCCTCCAAATTCTGCTGCAACTGATCTGAGATTTGCATGTTCAAATGTGAATGGAGAAGTGGCAGCTTGTCCAGTAAATGCCCCAGAACTTACAAAACAAATTACTAAGCGTCTTGGACACGTGCTAGTGAAAGCAGCATGTGTAATTTCTTGTCGACCTTTTCCAAGAAAAACACTTCGAATCTCAATTTTTCTATATGCGTACTTTGCAGGTGCCTGCTCCAAATGTCGAGCAATGGCATTATTGAGTGACATACTCAAATCGACTTGCTTTACAAATATTCTCATATCATGTAGACGCAGGCGGTAAGTGTTTTCATTATTTTTAATTGATGTAACTCCACCTTGAATTACTTTAAATTTAGGAGTTTGAATAAGAAATTCATCTGTGTTTTTATAAATTGTCCAAATTACATCACTATTTGGAATTAACAGTTGATTTTGTCTAGCCAAGTCGTAATCTAAATGCGAAAATAATCTGCAAGTCATACCTTTAGCAAAGCGTGATGCACGGGCTTTAAAACCTGCACCCTCAAAATCATTTTTATCAACCGCATCTTTATAATATAAAGCTGCCTCGTAAAGGCCCTTGCTTACGTCTCGATTCGCACCAAGTTCGTGTAAAATAATACATCTATATGCATAATGTATGCCCGAGTCATAGCATTGAACACCATTAATAGAAAGGGTAAGTCGACGAATCCATGTTAGGCCCAAATATTGAGCAACTCCTGTATGCTTATCTCCTATAAAATCCCCTGCATCATCAGTTATAGGAATCCATTCTCCGTTTATATCTTTTCTTTCAAGAGATAAAATTAAGCTAAAATATGTTTTGCTCATGTCAAGATACAGTGAATCCCCAAAGTATCTAAAAATAAATGGCCCTGCAGACTGGTTTAAAGCATTGAGAGGAAGTAGCTCTTTGTATGCGGAACGCTGAATACCTACATTTGTAGAGGGAATAGAAAAGAAAGTTAGGCGGTTATCAACCCCCTCTGAACTATCTTTATCAATTTTCTTTAGAGTCGTCATTTTTTGAAAAAATTATTAATTCGAATACATCCTTATATACTCAGAATCCATCTAAACTTAATTGGTCCCTGTGACGTCTTTGTTTTTTCATGATATTTTCTATAATTATTTTATCTTTAGACTTTCGTTTCCTTTTACCTTTTCCACATTGCTGAAGCTTTTTTCCTACTTTTTGAAGACCTTCACTTCCGTGCTGTTTTATTGCCTCAGTAACTGAACGACCCTGTGAAACATCTTCAAGTACATTTTTACCAACATTGACCGCCTCTTGGCCTGCACTTGTGGCTAAATTTCTAACAAGAGGCATTAGAAAACGTCCTACATTTCCAAGTAAACCAAATCCTCTTTGGTATCTTGTTCCCTGGAAATAACGGTTTCCTTCGAGAATGTCTGATTTACCCCCTCCATCTTGGGAAGTTAAGAATGGTTCCCAATCAATTTTATCTAAATCTACGTAAATGTGTGTCATATTTTAAAAGAGTGAGCGTTGAAAATGTAAAGTTAATATACAGGTTCCCCAATGGAATCTTACAAGTTTTCCAGCTAGGGTGCGTATTTCAATTGTTATATCTGGATGGCGTTTACCTAATAAACGATGATGATGCTCAGTCATATATACTTCGGAAACGCTTTCGTCTGGTTTTCCACTTACATTCACAACTCTTAATAACGGGGCTGTAACATTTCCAATTATACTATTTTCAACAAGTCTTGGTGCATAAACTAAAAATTGTCTCACACCTCCTGATGTGTCCGGCATATATTTTGCCACTTGCCCGCTATATACAATCTCCGAATCAAAACCTAATGTATACGCTAATTGACGACTTAGTTTAATATATTCTACGTTTCCTTGTAGGATAACATAGAAACGATTATGCACCTTATCATAATGGATAGAAACCCATTGGTACCTTGGATCAGCTAATTGTAAATTTGAAAATTCCATAAGCATTTGTTGATATTTAGAGGGATATGCATATTTCGCAAAATGTATTTTTTTCGAATCAGTGATCGAAGGATGTTCGGCAACAAGGGCTTCTGCACGTGGTTCATTAGAGGGTTGTTTAGTTTTATCTTCTTTCGTTTCAGAACTGCCCCCTCCAAATATTTTGCTCCATAAAGAAGGTTCTTCTTTCGCGACAAGTGCTTCTGCTTTCGGTAATTCTAGAACAGTCTCTTCATTTAATGAATTATCAATACGCTCTGAAGGAGTTTTGGGAGAAAGTTCTTCATCTTCTTCTTCCATTATTGTTTGAAATTCTGTTTCTTTAGCCGGCAAAACTTGTGGTTCATTGATAGTTACAGCTTCTAAAGTAGGAGTCCATGGTTCTTCATCTTCTTCTTCCATTATTGTTTGAAATTCTTGTTCTTTTGGAGATTGAATTTGTGTAATAGTTAAAGACTCTGAGGTAGGAGTCCATGGCTTTTCATATTCATTGGCGGAACCTGTTGCTTCATTTTCTTGTTTTAAAAGTTCTTCGTCAACTTTAGTAATAACTTCTTGAGCTAGCTTTTTCAGTCCTTTAAATGTTTCCTCTATCTGGTTAGCGCATTCTTTAACTTTATTCAATGCATTCTTTGCACGATCAGCATCTTTTCTTGCACCTGCTACATTTCCCCATTCTTTTGCATTTTCTGCATCATGTAGAGCCTCTCTAGCTCTTTTCCCATAATTTAAACATTCTAAAGTCCATTCTTCTATTCCTTGGTTACGGCTATGTATAATATTTAATTGTGCAATAACCCATGCAACCAGATGTTCTGGTGTTTTTTTAATATGTATAACTTCACCCGTTTCCTTTCTTGTTACAATCCTATCCTCAATCGAATATTTATGTGTCGCTCTTTTAAACAACTCTTCACCTTGTTCCATATACTCCTGAGATTTCTTAGCAAGCTCTGTACTTTCTTTCCAAGCACGAGTAGCAGCACGAATAGCCTTATCAAGTAACGTTATTTGTTCATCAGTCAAAACAGGTTTTTCTTTAGGTAATTCAACAGGTTTAAGAGGAGTAATTTTACCATCTAAAGGAGTTTTATTTATGTTTAAAGTTTCTTTTTGATCTTTGCTATCTTTTACGGTTTCGATATTTGATGATAAATTATCAGATGATTTTTCTAACGATTTATCATCCGAAGAGGAGGAGGTAGGTTGATCCTCAGAAGGAGGCGGAACCTCGACTGCTTCCTGGGAAGGAAGATTTTCTTCAATTATTGTAGTTGTTTTATCTGCATAACTTGTAGAAGTATCTTCGGTTGTAGGCGGAGCCTCAGAAGGAGGCGGAGCCTCTACTACCTCTTGTGAAGGCAGATTTTCTTCAATTATTGTAGTTGTTTTATCTGCATAACTTGTAGAAGTATCTTCGGTTGTAGGCGGAGCCTCAGAAGGAGGCGGAGCCTCTACTACCTCTTGTGAAGGCAGATTTTCTTCAATTTTTGTAGTTACGGTTTTATCTTCATCGCTTGTAGAGGTATTTTCGGTTGCAGGCTGAACCTCAGAATGCGGTGGAATCTCAGCTACTTCTTGAGAAGGCAAATTTTCTTTAGATGTCTCAGGTAAAGGTTCTTCATTACTTTCTTGTTGATTTTCTTCTGAAATTTTGTTAGAAGCTATATTTTCATCGATAATAATGGGAGGATTTTCTCCCAACTGTTCATCTTTTTGTAATTCTTTTGATGGAGAAAACGTTTCAGACGCCTCAGTAGGATGTTTTGTTGGAATTTGTTTTTCATCAATTTTTGATGGAGTACTAAGTTCTTTCTGAGATGTTACGTATGATTCAATTGCATTCTTAAAAAGGTCTTTTTGCGTTTTTTGAGGCTTTAAACGTACAAGTTTTCCATCAGAGTCTGAAACAAAACTTACATCTGGAAGGTGTGCACCTTTAATGTTTGTATTATTATTCAAATATTTAATAAAATTATAAGCAATCATTTTTGGTAAATCAAAATACCCATCTTTCTCCAATTGTTTTGAAGCATCATCTGATGAGAAAACATCAAAGAGAGTATCTTGTTCTGCATTTGACTTAGTGGTTTGAGATTCTTGAGTTATATTTTTATCATCTGTAATTTTTTCTGTTTCATGACTTTGTTTTTCAGCTGTATAAGTAGTTTGAGACTCTTTAATTATATTTTTATCTTTTTCTTGCGATTCCAAATCTTGTTTTTCAATCGGCTTAGATTCTTTAGATACTTCAATTATATCTTGATTATTAATCTGAGGCTTAGGATGCAAGAATTCCTCAAGTGCTTGTTGTAGCTTTTGCTTATCTTCGATATGTGGTTCAAATCTGACTCTTTCTATATTATCTACAGAAGAAGGTGCAGGACTTACCATAGGAAGTCTTACCCCTTCCTTGCTTAAAAATCTTATAAAATTATATGATGTTTGTTTTGGCATATCAAAAAAATTGTTTTTAATCAATTGTTCCGATAATGTTAATTGTACAGAAGTTTGTTGTGAAAGGATAAATTCATCAAGAATTTTACGATAAAATAATTTTTTGTTTATAGGGGGTATAATTCTAACATCTTTACCAGTTGCTCCTCTTTCACCTCTAGATAAAACTCTTAGAACCGGGCCTTCTGCTTCCTCTTTTTCTGATAAAAGCGAAATGAATGCTTCTTTTTCATCTTCGGTCAGATCAAAATAACCGTGTTTTTCGAATTGATCAATTATTAATTCCAATGATCTTTTTTCTTTCGAAAGCTTCCTCCATCAATAAGTTCTTGTATTCTTTGTTCCTCATCTTTTTCCTTGCTCTCTCGGTCCAATTCCTTTTGCCATGTATCAAGTAGAACAGCATTTAAAGCTTTTTCTAATGAACTTTCAGATGCAAATGATAAATCTGGTATTTCGATTTGAACAGTTAAAAGTTTTTCTCCATATCTCCGAAAAATTTTTATTGATTCCTGTTGGTCGGAATCCCCAAGTAAAGAGAAGGAGTAAGGATATATGATATTTGAAAGAGCAACCGTCCAACTCGAATCGAGCTCAAGAGTATCAGGCATTCTTACTGTAAACCTGGATGTAGTATTCCCATCAACATCTCCAGTGTTTGAAGGTAAAACAACATAAAAAGAGTCCATATTTATCGGCTGACAATATCACTATCGTTCACCCAGCTATTAAAATTATCGTTATAACCAATCCAACTCACAAAATGTTGTTTTATACCTGTACGAGTTGTACGAGTTTTTAATATCTCTGCTATTCTATAGGTTGTATCTTCTTGTGTAGGAATCAACTCTTCTCTATAAAATATTCCTTGTATTATATCTCCTTCTAGATCTTTTAAACGATAAGTTACAGGTGCACGCGCGTCGTTTACAATATGCACTCGAAATAATTCGTCAGTATAATTGGGTAAATATCCTTTTTCAAATTTACCTTTTTCTTTTGTTATGCGAACAATTTGTCCTGGCTTTAGTAATTTTTCCTCTTTAGAGCTGTCATCAGCTTCCTTATATAGTCTATCAAATAATTTTCTTGAATTTTTAAAGGTCACGGAGTTTGGTGTTACGCCTGTAGTACGGTTAATACTTGAATTTATTCCAAATACAATTTTCTGGATCGCTTCTATCCATCGTAAGGTGTTTTGTTCGCTAAAGTATCGATACAATCTCTCTTTAATTGTACGGTTAGCTCTTTCTGCCATTGACGCATGGACATCAGGGCTATATACTACTCTCTTATCTATATCCTTTGATTTAAAATATTCCTTCATTTTTTTCGCTTCAAATTCCAATCCTCGATCTGTATAGATTTTGTGAGGAAGAATATTTTTTGAAAGTTTGAAAATATGTTCGAAAGCTTCAATCATATCCTCTGATTTCTTAGTTTTTGCGGGTACAGCAAAAATCTTTCTGCTTAAAACATCAATGCACACTAAAAGATATTTATAACCATCATTATGTTTAGATAATTGATCGAATATAGCTAAATCCGCTTGCCAATCTGTATGTAGACCACTAGGTCTTGTAACTAAACGAGGAAACCTTTTTCTTATGGGTCTATGCATTGTATATACTCGTTGCTTATGAAGAAAATCGTAAACGTCCTGTAATTTTATTTTAGGGTATTTACGACGCGCTTCTTCATAGACACGATTAATTCCCGCGTATGAAGCAGGAGAATTAAGTGAATAGTATATTTTTTCAAAGAAGGCGTCTAAAGTTTTTCCCATATTTTTGGATTAAAATTATTTTTTTTTCGAACAAATCCCGGTGAATTTATATGCTGAACTTTTACAAGTACTCTTTTCCTCTTTTTTCCAGTACCTGATTGTGTTCCAGAACTTTCTTCTGTATTTTCAGAACTTTCTTCAGTACTTCCAGAACTTTTCTCGGTACTTCCAGAACTTTTCTCTGTACTGGTATCTCCACGTGTTTTACGAATCAAATCCATAAATACGGGATCCTTAGTAAGACGACTAAAAAGAAATTTAAAACCCTTTGGAGGTGAAGATCTGTCTCCAGTTATGTATTCAAGTACATGATTAAAGTTACTATTGTTTATGCGTCTTCCTTTGACGAATGTTTCAAAACTCTCATCCTCATAAATTTTAAATTTTTTCGAATTATCTTTGACATAATTTTCAAGCTCATCTGAAAATTTCTTTGATATAATTCCTTTGAAAGGAGTTGTTCGTTCTTTTCTAGAAGGGGTCTCCTTAATAGGTGTTACCTTTAAAACGGTTTGAGGATTTACAACTTGTTCATCAGGTTCCTTTTTGTTGATGATGTTAGGCTTAGGTTTAGCCGTGCTTAAATATGGTGCAATCTCTGGAACTGTTGATGATTTTCCTTCATCAATTATTACTTTTTGAGGTTTATTTTCTAATTCTTGTTTTAGCTGACGTCTTTTTTTAAATAACCAATTATATTTTTTTGCGCGCACATCCTCTGTCAATTTAGGATCATTTAAAGTTTGTTTAAGTTTCGCATCTATTTGTGCTTTCTCAGTTTGTAAATAATCACCACCTTTAATCATGCTTAAAAGAGTAAGGTACTCACTTTCTGGTACCATTATCATTTTCTTTGTATGCTTCATTCTTTAGTAAATTTATTAATTATATGTTCAGCTAATGCTCCTAGAACAGGTACAAGTATTGCCGCTAAAGCAGCACTGCCTCCTTGTTGTATACGTGTGCGAGCACTTTTTTCAGTTCGAGATCGGGCGATAGACCTATAGAATTCAGCAAATTGAGCTAATTTTCTTCTTTGCTTTTTATTTAGTATAAAATTATGTTTTAGGATATTAGCACAAATTTCAACAATTGCTAATATTTGATCTGCACTTGCGGAAAGAATTAACGCGTTTTTCTTTTTATCTGAAGATGTTTTTGCTAAACGTTTGAGGAATTCAAAGTTTTCTTTAACGTATGGACTATAATTATACGCAGTCATTTTAATGTAACAATTTAGTGAGTGCTTATATATTATATTGGTAAATATATAGTAATTTTTTCACCTGGGAAGATATTTGTAGAAAGACGCAAATGCTCCTCAGAGTTTGGGTGCATATTAATTAATAGATAAGAGAAACGTTCAGAGGTTGCATCCCGATAAGCTTCTAGAAAATAGTTGAGCATTTTAGGAAAAAGCTGTGAGCCAAGTGTGCGAACTTGTAATAATCCTTGAGGATTTTTTGTTAAAAGAATATAGTGGGAATTTGCGCGCGCTGTCTTTATATCACGGCCATAAAGACTTTGTGTGACAAAAATAACACTTACTCCCCAATTATGTGAGCCACGTGTAAAAAGCAAATCTAGAAATTCACTAGGAATATTAAGCATCAAATCATCAAGTACTAAAAGTTGATGTTGTTTAATCAGTTCAGGTTCAGGTACCCCATTATAAGTAGTGATGCCCATTTCTTTTAGTTTGAAGACTGTTTCATTCATTTCTCCAAAACAGTACAAAATTTTTGAGGGCGGAGGGTCAACAAGCTGATCTGCATGCTTGAGAAATTTTAATAACCATTGAGTTTTGCCACTTCCTGTGGCACCAGATATAATCATAGTAAACGGTGCATTAAACATTTTATAAACGTTTTTCATTTCTATAAATTGAATAATTTATATAGTGCCTTCTGTGGATTCTCTGGTTTAGTGGATATTTATTCATTTATTCTTAAAACAACATCCTTAAATATTATTTCAACGTTGGCTTGAGCTTAGGCATTAGGATCTGTATATCTGTTTGTCTAAAGTCTAGATATACATATCCAATTGCCCACGTTCCTGTCATATAATCTTAGTACTAGCTTATTAAATTATTATCCTTCAATAAAAATTATTAAGTGCTGGTTTGAGCTTAGGCAAGAAGGTATCTAACATCTGTGTGTTTAACAGTCCAGATGTTGAAACTTAATTGCCCACGTTCTTACCATAATAAACTTTTTTATTTTAGATGTACGAAAAAGCAAAAATACAAAATGTTGTATCTACCGCCCGATTACTTGGTAAATTAGATAAATTGGATCTTCAGTTGCTTGCAACTAAAATTACAAATTCAAAATATGAACCTAAAAGATTTTCTGCACTAATAATTAAAAATAAAGAACCTATTAAATCAACAGCTCTACTTTTCTCAAATGGAAAAATTGTTTGTGTAGGAACTAAATCAGTCAAAAACTCAGAAATTGCAATTCGTAATTTTGTTAAAATTATTTCTGCAGCGACTTCAATTTATATAAATTTACACGCTTTCAGTATTAAAAATGTAGTTTCTTCGTTTACTTTTCCAGGATCGCTTAATCTTCCAGGTAGATATTTTTAAAGAAAAACCTAATTTCATTTATAGTTTTATATGATTCAATGAGAATTGTACCTCCATTATGGCTTGCACGACATATTTCTTACAATCCGGAATTTTTTCCAGGCATGTGTTTAAGACTTAAGTGTTCGCACACTGTCATAATTATATTTACAACTGGAAAATGTATAATTACAGGAGCGCGCTCAGAAGAAGAAATTTATTCAATACAAAATAAAATATATTCTTCAATTATAATGTTTAAAAAAAAATAAAATCAGAATATGCTTGTGTTCAATTCGCTTCTTAATTCCATCAAAAGTTCTCCTAGTTTATTTTCACCTTCCCACAAAGTAGGATCTTTAAGTTTCGAACTCGTCGGGCTCAACCCATTGCTCCAAAGATTTCTGTAGTTAAAGCTTGTGTAATAAGTCCATCTCCAGTTGCACGCAATTGATTAAATAATAAAGTGTTATGAGTGAATTTGGCCCATAATCCTGTATACAAATTCCTTCAATTGAATTAATAAATAATAAAAAAGTTTGATTTTTATATAAAATTAAAATATGTTCCAAATTATTATTATTTTGTTGTTTTTATTAATTCTACGATCAATTAAAATATCTTCATTAATTGCTGGTTCTCTATAGAAATTTAATACTCTTTCTAAAAAATAAAAAAATAAAGTTAATATTTATTTTATTTAAATTAATTTAAATTAGAGATAATTAATTTTATTTTAGTTTAAAATTAATATAAATATATTTTGTCATTTGTTAATTTTTAATAAATATAAATATTAATTTTAAAATTTAATTGGCATTTTTTTTTAAATTCAAATGTCAATCAGAAAACGGCAGCAAGTTAACTGTTGCATGTATGGGTGAGAAAAATACTCTGCTTATATAGTATTAAAGTTTCAAAAACGTTTATAAAAATTAATTAAATATAAAAGGCCCCTTAAAAAGAAATTAATTGTGTTTGTGAGAGGTCCTTGATATATTTTTGGGATGAGTGTTTTTATCACTTAAAAGGATTAAATTGATAGGTCTGTGTGAAAGAATTAATTTTAATAAAATATTTATTTAAGTTTCTTAAATTTTATAATAATCAAATAATAAATATTTTATTATAACATAATAAATAAATAAATAAATATAATAAATAAATTAATTAAATTTAAATTTACCATATTGGTCCATACACATAGGAATAGCTTGACAATAAAACGATCAGGTACAGTCTCTAAAGGAATTTGTTTTCTAAAAAATTAATTTAAAAATAAATAAATATTTAATTTAATTAAAAAACTTTTCAATTTTATCTTTAAAATCTAAAAATCCTTTCATTAATAATGAAGCATAACTAAAAAATAAATAAATTAATTAATTAAAAAAACAAACATAATTTGTTCTTCTTTATTTTTAAAATTACAATGAGGAAAAATATAAGCTGGATTAAAATTAATAGGAAGAGCAAGTCTTTGACTAAGATACATTTCTATTAACCAAAATTTATTAATCTTTAATTAAATTTTATTTAATTTATTTTTAAATATATTTTAAAAAATGATTTAATTAATTTAACTATTTAATTTAATTATTTATACCCAATTATCTTCTTTATTATATATTTCTTTTAATTTTTCTTGTAATTTTTGTCCATAATTTTCTTCAAATTCTTTAACATATTTAATTGTTTTATTTAAATCTAATTTATAAGTTTGAGCCAAAACAGAAAAATATTCCAAATAACGAATTAATGTATTTTTTAAATTTGGTATTGGTGCTTTTGGTAAAAAATACTTTTTAAATTAATTTAATTAAATTTAATATTTTAATAATTAAAAATACTTGTTTCCATTTATCATTAATATTTTCTTCTTTTTCTGAAATTATTTTTTGTAATTTAATATTATTATTATTAATTGTTGTTATTGTCTTAATATTTTCCATTTATTCATTTCTTTTTTTTTTTTAATTTAAAAATAAAAAATACTAACCAAATATTTAATATAAAATTATTTATTTTTTTAGCAATAAATAAATAAATAAAAATATGTAAATTGCTTTTGAACAATTTATTTTTTTATTTTATTCAAAATTAAAAGAAATAAAAATGAAAAAAACTTTATAAATTTATTTTTATCTAAATTTTATTAACAATAAAAAAGGCAATTTTAAGAAAAAAGAATTAATATTTTTTGTTAAATTTAAAGTAAAAAATATTTTCTATTAATTTAAAAATTAAAATAATTTAAAATAATATATTAATTTATTTATTTTTAAAATTAAAAAATTAATTTTTCTATTAGTCACTAGTAAAATTTAAAATTAAAAAAAAAATATTGACAATTTTTTTAAGAAAAAATTGAGAAGTTAGCTAAATGAGTAAATTTAATATTAAAAAGAAAGTAAATTAATAGAATATAAAAATTTAATAAATTTTTAGAAAAAAATGTATCATTTAAAATTAAAATTTATTTTTTAAATATTCCTTAGGGATTTATATTTATTTATTTTTTTTATAAAAATATATTTTTTAAATTAAAATATTTGATTGAAATAAAAAATAGGAAAATTAAGTATCATTAAATTTAATTTTCTCATTTTCTACAATTTAATTTTTTGGAAAAATATTTATTTAAAATCTTATAAAAAAATATTTAATTTATTTTAATAATTATTTTAAGAAAAGGAAACATTTTTTTAAAGAAAATAAAAAAATATGAGCTAATTAATTAATTAATTAAAAAAATTCAATTTTTCACCATTGTGGATTTAAAGGATCAAATCCATCATTTCCTTTCAAAGAATTACCACCAAAATTGTTAATTTGTTGTTGTTGATATCCATTAATTTCTTCACCATTTGTTCCAATCCATTGAGAATTTGTTGAATCTAATGGATGATTTTCTTCTTTTTCTTTTTTTTTTTTTAATAATTAAATTTTATATTGTAATTGTTTTTCATTTAAATTTGCATTATTTATTTGTTTTTTATTTTCATTATTTCCTTCAATATTTTGATAATTTGGTATTTTTCTTAACATTACAATTAATGGAGAATACAACATTTAGAATACTTTAATTAATAAATAAATATTTAATTTTAATTAATTAATTGGGGGAATAAATTAATAAAATACATAAATAAGAATTAATTAATTAAAATAAAATTAAAATATTATTTTGAATTAATATAATTTAACTATTCTAAAATTTTTATAATTTTTTAAATTAATATTTTTAAAAATTAATTAAAATAGATCAAACAATAAATTTTTAAATAATTAATTATTTTTTAAATATTAAATCTTAATAATTCCTCTAAATCTTTAAATATATTTTTAAAAATATAAATGTCCTCCTAAAAATCTCTTACCAAATAAAAAATATTTAAAACAACAAATCCAAGTATAGTAACAACTCCCCCAGCAATAATAGGTCCAAAAGCATATGCCAAACTATAAGAAATATCAGCAATAGCATAAACAGAGCCATAAACAGAGACATGTCTAGTATCAACTAAAATAACTAACATTGGTAATAAACTTGTGTCAATTAAAGCAATTCCAAAAAAAAATAGTTGATAAAGGAATAATTAATTGTAAAGCATTAGACATAAAAGGAACTAATGAACAAGATATTCCTTCCATTAATAAACCAATTGTTGCAAATAACCAACTTTTTTGAGGATATTTTTTTAATAAACGAACAGTTAAATATACACCAAATACATGTGGAAAGAATGCTGGAAACCATATCATTCCAACCTTTTTTTTTAATTTTTAAAAATTAATTTAAATTATATATTTTAATTTATTTTTATTTAAAAAATAGTCAGAAAATGATCAAAAATAAAGGAAAAATTAATTTAAAAAATTAATATAATTTATTTATTTTTTAAATTAATTAAAAAAAGAAAACATACTTGCCAGTTTTGAGTATTAGGCATAGTTTCTGACATCCCTCTTTAATTTAAATTAATTAAATTAATTTTATTTAAAGATTTTAGAGTTAAAAATATTTTATATTTAGTGAATTTTAATTATTAAAAATTTAAAACAATATTTTAAAAATATTTTATTTATTTTTACGTAGTAATTGTAGGTTCAATAAATGCTAGTGAAATATTTGCCATAATTAAAGCCCCTGAACAGACAGCAATAAATGGATCCATAAATAACTTAAATTATTATTAAATATATTTTTAAATAGTTAAAAGAATATTTAAATATATTATTTAAATAATTAATTAATTATTTAAATTTAATTTAATAATTAATAAAATAAAAAACAAACCCTCCACATAGGTGTTCCTTGTAATCTTTCACCAGTTTCAGGATTTCTAGCATTAGAAATTCTAGCTTTATGTTGTTAACCCAAAATACCATAAAAGCATCAGTTAAACAAACTAATGATAAAACAAGAAAAGGAACAGGTTTTCCAGCAATTGAATAAAGTATTGAACCAAAAGGAGGGGCAACTAAACTGCCAAAAGAAATAAATGCTTGAGCAATCCCTAATGCTGCTGAACGTTCACTTTCTTCAGTAAATCTGTCAGCAATCATTGCTAAACCAGAAGTATCTGCAAATGCTGAACCAAAGCCTTGAAGAGAACGAGCAAAGAAAAGAACACCATAACTTTTACCCAAAGCAAAAATAGCTGTTGAAAAGAACATTACTATAAGGCCTATAATCATTGGTAATTCATATCCAATTCTATCTATTATAAATCTGAAAATTAAAAATTAAAAATATTATTTAAAAATAAAATAATTTAATTAATTAAATATATAAATTAATTTAAAAAAATAATTATTCTTTTTTAAATTAATTATTTTTAATAAATTTTATTTTAGTTAGTCATTTATTTAAAAATATTTTATAAAAATATTTTTATTAAAATTAAATATTTTAATTTAATTAATTTATCCAGAAAAAGGATTAACAAAAATTTGAAGTAAAGCTTTAGCAGCAAATAACCATCCTAATTCAATTTCTTCATCTAAATAGTCAATTTGTCCACCAATCATTTTTTGTTAATTTGTAATATTAGATAAAGTTTAAGGTAAAAAATAGTATGAAACAAAAATATTTTTTGTTAAAATGTTTTTATTTCCAATAATTATTTGAAAAAAAAATAGTAGGAAACAAAAACATTTTTTGACAAAAAAATGTTTTTGTTTCCTACTATATACTACTTGCGGCCTCTGTCGGATCGTGGTTTCTAAAATATATAAAATTAAAAATTAAAAAACATTTTATATAAAAAAAGAAAAGAAAACTTACGTCTTTGTCCTTGTTCCCTTTGCCAGCTGTTTCGCGTTTCCTTGCCATTTTGAGTTGAAGCAGCGATGGGTTGACGAGCAATGAGTGTTACAAACAGCAAGTTTTGAGTTGAAGTAGTTTGAATTATGCAGGAATGTTTTTGTGTTTTTATAGTGTTAGATTGGATAAATTTGGAGTTTTGAGTGTTACTATATAAGTCGGCAGTCTTATTATAGTATAAAAGCCAGTTCATCAATCAGTTAACTCGGAAAGGGCAATGACTAAATTTTTGTTCCCCGTCATCAGCACAATGTCCAGTGACCGAAGTCCTTCCCTTCATTACCTTTGTTTCTATCTACATTAAAGATAAAGTGTTGCTAATATAATTTTAATTTACTAAAAAAAAGTATTGAAATATTTAATTTATAAAAAATAAAATGTTAAATCATTAAAAAAATATTTATTAATTTTTCATTAAATTTCTCTTATATTTGAGCAATTCTAAATTAGAAAATCGACAAAATTGAAGTTGACAACATGTTCTTCCTGGTAAAAATCCTTCTAAAGATGGCAATTTTGGTGTAGAATCTTTATTTTTATTAATTTCCCGTCTTTCTGATTTTTCTCTAGCATTCATTGGAAATGTATTATTATTATTATTTGAATTTTTTAATCTTCTTCCCTTTAACTCATTGCTGTCCCAATCCATTGCAAAACATGTTTTTTCTACTCTAATTCTTAATTTTCCTAAAATTAAATTGAAATTTATTTAAAAAAGTATTTATAAAAAATAAAACTTTTTTTAGATGACGTTTTTATTTATTTTTTTAAAATATAAACAGGTGAAATAAAAAAATAAATTAAAATTATTTTGTCAAAACAAATAAAAATATAATTAATTAATTTTTTAATTTTACCATTTCCACTAAATTCAACAAAATCTGAATCAAAGCTATTACTTCTTTTTCTTTGAAATTTATCTTCTTTATTATCATTAAAACTTTTTGAAATAGTAAAAGTTTTATTTAATTGTCGATTATCAATGTCAGTTATTTTTTTTTGTAAAATTTTTTGTTTTCCTTCATTTTTAGAAAGTATCATTTTTTGTTTTTGTTGTTTTAAATTTCTTAAAAATTAAAACAAATTAAATTTTAAATATTTTTCTTTTTAATAAAAAATATATTTTTTATTTGTAAATGTTCGTAAATAAAAAAAATGTTTCTAAATATAGAAAAAATAATAAAATAAAATAGGTAATAATTATTTATTATTGTAAAGTTTTCAGTAGTCCACAAATTATTTTTGTTATTTAAAAAACAAAAATAATTTGCAGAGTAAAAAATGTACTTTAAAATAAATAAATTAATTAAGAATTATTTTTAAATTTACTTTTAATATTTTTAAAAATTAATTTTTTATTATAAATTAATTTTAGATTTTATAAAAAAATAAATAAACTTACTTTGGAGGTTTTTGTGGTTCAAATGAGGAAGTAGTCAAATTATTAGGTCCAGATACAATTTTAAGAGGAATAAGAGAAGGAATATTATTATTACCTTTTGGTGCCATTTATTTTATTTAAATAATTAATAAAAAATTTATAAAAATATTAAATTGTGTTTATGAATATTATTATATTTTAAATAAATACACGCAGCACTATAAAAATAAATAAATAAATACAAAAATGTTTTAAGTTTCTTACAGCTGTCTATAATTTTTTTCTTAAATTTTAAGTGCAAATGAGTGGGAGGAGCACTGAAAAAAAAGAATTATTTAAATTTGTGTTATGCTTTGGTGATTTTTAAAATTAAAAATGTAAAGGCCTTTAAAATTTTTTTGTTTTATTTTTTTACCCTTTAAATAAAAAATCTAAGTAATAATAATTCTCATTTTTAATTTTATCAATATAAAAAATAAGCTTTAATAAAAAAGGTTTTTTGCCACTTAAAGGTAGGTGGGGTATGTTTCTTTGTGTGTGTGTGTGCCTTATAGCCGTTCTTACTTTTATTATATTCTCTTTCTTTGGTCTCTCTTTGAAAGGCTTCTTTGTCAATTAACACGTCAATCTACGATTTTTGTTTGAATTAATGCTAAAAGAAATTTGAATCCATGGAAACACAATTGCGTGACCAATTTTGAAAAAATAATTAAAATATTTTAAAACTGGCATAAATTATAAATATTAAAAAATAATTGTTAAAGAACAAAAAAAGATAAAATTAAATTTAATAATCAATTTTTGAGCATATATTTTATTTTTAATAAAATTGTGTAAAATAATAAATAAATAATATTAAAATAAATGTTAAAAAAATATACATATATAATATACCTATTTAAATTTAAATTATTTATTTTTTGAAATATCCAACTTAATATTTAACTTATTTATTTATTTAATCAAAACACTAATAAATAAATAAATATTTAATAAAAATAAAAAAGTTTTTTAATTACTCTTTTTATTTAAATTTAACAAAATTTTGTTTAAATTTTAATAAATTTATATTTAAATTTATTAAAAAAAAATAAATAGTAAAAAAGGAAATTATAAATATCATATATAATTAAAATATAATTTTTAATCTAAAAATGTTAATTATAGTTTTAATTTAAATTTATTTTTTAAAAGAATTTAAAAAAAAAGAAATTTATAAATTAAAAAATACATTTATTAGTATTTAAAATTAAATTTTTATAATTATAAAATAAATTAATTTCCATCAAAAAATAATTAAATATTCAAAAAAATAAAATTTAATATTAAATTTATATAACTATTTTATTTTATTTAAATTCTTCAGAAATTAAATAAAATTTTCTTCAAAATTGATAAATTCTATATGTAAATTTGAAAAGTTGATTTTATACCTTTAAATTAATTATTTTTGAAAAATAAATATCTATTATAATTTGCAGATAGAAATTTTCGGACTTTTTGAACTAAAATGAAAAGTTTTTATTATTTTTTCAACGATTTAAAATGTTTTCTAAATTTATTATTTTATTACAAAAACTTTTAAAGTTATTTATTTTATTATTATTTTACTCTTTAATAAAATATAATTTATTAGTTTAATTAATTAAATTAATTTATTAAAATAAATATTTTAAAAATATATTATTTATTTGTTTTTATTTAAAAAACTTCTTCTCTCTCTCTCTCTTATATTTATTCTCCAGTAACCAATTAATCTATTTTTTTGTAAATTGTACTTTTCTTTTAAAATTAAAAGTATTTTTATATTTTTATTTATTTTGTGTATCCCGTTGTGTCTTTTTGCAATGAAAAAATTCAAAAAAATATTTATAATTCCCTTTAGGGAAAAATAAATATTTTACTATATTTAAAACAACGAACTTGAAGAAAAAAAAGAAATAAAAAATACTAAAAAAATATCCAAATATTTTTTATTATAAAAACTATTTAATTATTATAAATATTTTAATGATTTTTATTTCTTTTATTTTATTTAATTTAATTAATTTTATAATTAAATATTTTGTTATCGCAAATGAAAATATTCCTTATAAATATGAAATTAAACCAGATATTCTTCCTCAAGAAATCTTTAATAAAACAATAAATAAATTATATGTATGTAAGGTAATATTTAAATATTAAATTTAATTTTTTTAATATTTTTATTTTAGCAACATTTAAAATATGGCAATTGCACAAAAAAATTAATTAGATATTTTTGGGATAATAAAAGTGAAAAATGTTTTAAATTTTATTATACGTAAGTTTTTAATATTTTTAAATTTAGATTTTAATTTTTAGTGGTTGTGGAGGCAATCAAAATAATTTTTCTAATAAACGTAAATGTCAAAAACATTGTTCACCTAAAAATAGAAAAACAAAAATTATTGCAAAATTTTCTATAAAAAATCGTAAAATATTTTCTAAAAATAAATAATATTTTAAGGTAAAAAAACAAAAAATAGAAAAAAAGAATTTATTGAGGAATGTAAACCTGGGTATGCTGGTAGTGGATTAAATTGCACAAATGACCAAAGTTTAAATTTTAATTATTAATAATATTTTTGGAAATTAGGAGAAATAAATAAATTTTTAAAATTAAAAAAATATATATAAAATATTATTTTATAGTTAAATAAAAAATTTGTTTTCAAAATTTTCAATAAAATTCAATAATTACCATCTTTTAATCTCCATTAGAAATTTAAATAAAAATCATTTAAATAATGTTAATAATAATAATTATTTATTTTTAAATAAAATTAAATTAATTATTTTTTATTTAATGTATTTGTGGACAACCATTTGATTATCGTTATCAACAAAATAAATGTGTTATTTTAAATAAAAATAATTGGCAAGCTCGTTGGTATTTTAATATAAATTCTGGTCATTGTCTACAATTTTGGCATGGTGGTTGTCAATTTGCTAATTCTCAAAACTTTTTTTTAGATCAACAAGTAATTTTTTTTATTTTTTTAATTTTGTTTTTCACCTTTTTTGAGCTGCGAAACATTTTGTTCTGGTTATTTAAAACAAAAACAATTTTTAGAAGGAAAAGAAAATAATAAATTTAATAAAGGTTTAATTATTAAATTATATTTTTATTTTTATATTTTTTTAAGTTTTAAATTTTCAAAAAATATTTTCAAATTGTTTTGAGCCTTTTAATCATTCTCTTAGACGGCCTTGTGAAATTGGAATTTGGAAACAACGATACTTTTTTGATAAAAATATTTTAAGTTGTCGGTCATTTTGGATGGATTTTAGTTGTCCTTATAATAAAAAAGAAGAAAAAGAATTAATTAAAAATAATAATTATTATAATAATTTTAAAATAAAACCTAAAAATTTATTTTTAAATTTAACTACATGTCAACAAATCTGTGAAGGAAAAGAAGAAAATTATTATAAAATAATAAATGATGATAAGGTTATTTATAAATTAATTTTCTGAGTAAAATGGAGAAATTAAAATTTTATAAAATTTTGAAATTACTCACACTCATTTACTCTTTCCATCGTCAATGTAAATAATGTTTTTTTAGCTTTTTTAAAAATAAAGGTAAATATTAGATTAATTGTTTTTATTATTATTTTTAAAAAATAAATTAAATAAAGGCTGATAAATTGTTAGGGGATAGGTATTTATAAATAAAATATTTTAAAAAATTAATTAATTATAGTATTATTATTATCAACATCATTATGATAATCATCGACATAAATTAAATGATTTAATTAAATTTAATTTTAATAAAAATACTACAAAAGAAAAACAAATAAAAAAAGTAAAATGGAAAAAAGAAGAAAATTGTCAGAAACAAAAAATAATTAAAGAAAAAATTAAAAAGAAAGATTGTTATGAAGATTTTGATTTTAATTTAACAAAAAATTGCGGAAAATTTAATTGGAAGATTAAATACTTTTTTGATAAACATTTTAATTTATGTCGACCTTTTTGGCATAATAAATGTTTTTTTGGAAATAATTCTAATAATTATTTTGAAACTGAAAAAAGTTGCAAACAATTTTGTATTAATAATTATGAAAATGATAATTTAATAAAACAAAAAGGTTTTTTTTATTTTTTAAATTTTAAAAATTAATATTATTTATATTAAATTTAATAATATTTATTTTGATAATTTATTTATGAATTAAAATTATTTATTAAGATTTTTTATAGAGAAAATATTTAATAAAATTAAATATTTTCTCATTTTTAGATAAATTTTCATATTTTGGAAGTGGAAAAGAAGAAGAAATAAATAAAAATAAAATTATTAAATATTTTCCAAATAAAACTAAAGAATATATTAAATCTAAAATAATAATTATGAATGAGACTAGATGCTCTATATTTAATTATAAAATTAATAAATTAGAAAATATAAAACTTAAAGCATTTCTTTGTCTTATTGAAGAAGGTGGACAATGTCAATTAAATGTATTTATTTATTTTAAAATTATTAATTAAATAAAATAAATATTTTTTTAGAAATTTTAAAATAAATATATTTCTGAACTAATTAATAAAATAAAATTTTATTTTTTTTTAAAAAGATTTTATCAATTAATTTTAAACAACAAAAATGTTTTATTGGTAAACCTTGGTTATTAGGAAAACATTCGTAATTATTTAATATTTAATTAATTAAATTAAATATTTTAGTTATATTTGGTTTTTTGGATTAAATAAAAAAATATTAAATTGGAATGAAAATAACAATAAAATAAATATTTCTTTAAATAATAATAATAATATTTTTATTGAATTATTAGATATTAATAATTTTAAAAAATATTGTTAAAATTTAATTTTTGTAATTAAAATTTAGAGAATAAAATTAAATTTTATTTTTTTAAATTCCATATAGTTCTATGTAAAACAATTTTATATTATTAAAATAATAAATAAATAAAATTCCTTAAATTTTTTAAAAAATGAATATAAATAGACGACTTAAAATTAATAAACCGGAATTATTTAAAAAATAATATTTTTAGAAATTCCAATTTATAAAATTATATAAAAAATTTATTAATTTATTTTTAAATTATTGTCTTAAATATTTAAATTGTAAATATATTTATTATTTTAATTTTCTATATTTATTTTGTTTAATTAAAAATTTAAATAAAAATAAAATTTAAAATATTTATAAATATACTCAATTTTATTATTTTTTAAATAAATTTTAAATAATTAAAAAACAATTAAAATATTTAATTTAATTTTTAATTTAAATTATTATCATTAGATGATAAAGAAGAATTATTTAAATTTGTCTGTTTTTGATCATTCAAATTTTGAGATTTATCATTATTTGATTGTTGTTGAGGTAGTGGTGGTGGTGGTGGTGCAATCATTGTCATACTATTTAATTGGGCAAGTACAATATTTAATGGACTTCTTTTAAAATAATTAATTAATTAATTAATTAAATAAATAAATACAAACTTTATAGCCTTTTTTGTTGGTCTTTCTCTTTCACAAGTTAAAAGTTGTTTAAATGCTTTACGAAAATCACGTGAAAATCTTGAATAAATTAAAGGATTTAACATTGAATTTAAATGTCCAGCCCAAGTAATAATTGAAAAAATGGCAGCACGATTTTCGAAGCACTAAATCAGAATAATTATATTTAATAATAATTTTCTCTCATTAAAAAAAAGCTTTAATAGCCAGTCAACTGAATGGCCTCCAAAAATACAAAAAAGAGTTTACTTCACCGTTAAACTCCCACAAGTACTAACTTTTATTATAATTTTAAATAAAATATATTAAGCAATAATTCTATAAAACTTAAATATTAAACAAATAATTTAAAAAAAAATAATTTTCTTTTTTAAATTTACCCTTTTCTCTCCACATAAGGCAATAATTGGAGAAAATAAAAAGAAAGGTGTCCAACATAAAATAAAAACACCAACAACAATACTTAATGTTCTAGCTGCTCTTTGTTCATTTAATTGTTTTATCATTTGTCTACTTTTTTCTCTCATTCCAGTTCTTTTTCTTTGATTTTGAATATTTGATATTATATTAGGACTAACAATTGTTGATTTTTTAATTAATGGAGTATTTAATTGACGATCAATATCCTTTAATTTTAAATTAATTTAAATAAATTTAAAAATTAAATAAAAATAATTACTCCATTATGACATAATTCAAGTAAATGTTGTCGATGATCTGGACTCTATAATAATTTAAAAATAAATAAAATATTTATTTATTAATTTATTTACTTCTCCACTACAATTAAACCAAGAACCAATTGAAGATTTAGGAGAAGAAACAGACATTGAATAATTATTTAATTGTTGCTTTGTAAGAGTCCTTTTATTATTATTATTATTTAAAATAGAAGTGGCAACAGATTCTGATTTTAATTTATTATTATTATCTCCAATAATTGAAAAAGAAGCTGTTCTAGAATTTTTCATTGTTATTGTTGTTGATCCTCTATTTAAATTTATTTTTTATTTTATTTTTGGAGGATTTTAAATGAAGAAAAAGATTTATTTTATAATTTATATAATATTATGCACCTATATTTTATTCTAAATAAAATTATTTCCTATTATCTTCCCTATTTTTTGAGTTATAAAGTTAAAAAAAATTTCTGTGTATATATAAAATAATTAATAATAATAATTAAAATATTTATTTATTTACCTATTTTGTATTGTTGTATAATTATTTAACATTAAAGAATTACTAGAATATTTTCTATGTCCATTAATATATTGTGTTGCTTTTAATGAATTAATTCCATTTAATAATAATTTACAACGTATTTCTGTAGTTTCACTATTATTATTATTATCTCCATAATAATCCCCCAAATCATCAGAAACAGCAACTAAAGGAGGAAGTTGTTTATTATTTGTTGTATTATTATTATTTCTTTTTTGGCCAAAATGAATTCTCATAGTATCAGAACATGTTGAATTATTATTAGGTGACTCTCCTTCACAATCTGGACTTGATTTTACTGACTTTCCACTATTTCGAGTTTTTTTACGTTTTAGCAATATCTAAAAATATTATTTAATTAATTAATTACCCTTAAATTTATTTAATAAAAAATTAAGTTTAGGATTGGAAAAAATAATTAAAATTGATTAGTCCCAATCTTAAAATGCCGAGAGTATAATAAATAAAAAATTGACAAATAATTTAATATTTTTACTCTTTTTTCGCCACTTTTCATATATTTAGAATGTGTTGTAGCAATACAATAAACACGTCCATAAGCAAAAAGAATTAATACAAGAGGAATGTAAAATGAAATTAATGAAGAAAATATTACATAATAGGCATCATCAGTAAAAAGGCACTTTTTCTGTTTTTTTAAATTAATTTATTTAAAAATAATTAAAATACTTGGTCAGTGTAAAGATGTGGAGATGAAGTACGCCACCAATAAATTGCTGGAAATGAAATACCTTTAATTTTAAAAATTTATTTTTTTTTAATTTTATTTTTTACATGCAGAAACCATCCAAACAAATAAAATACAATAAACAATTCTACGTTTGGAGACTCTATCTCTATAACCTTTTTTAAAATTAAAATTAGTTAAAAATTAAATGAATTAATTAACCAATAGGGTCAATTCCAGACATATAACGATCTAAACTTATTACACATAAATTCCATATTGAACTTGTTGAAGCTAAAATATCTAATGCATGCCAAATATCACAAGTTGTTAATCCTTTTTTAATTTTAATAAATTATTATAATATTTATTTTTAATTATAAAAATGTCATTAATAATTTATTTTAGTGTATCCCTCGACATATTGGGGGAGAAAATGACTGGAAACAGGTTAGGGAAAACCTCCAAAAATGTTGGGATCGTGGGGGCGCGGAGACCTACCCTAATTAATTAAAAAAGAAATAAATTAATTAATAAAAAAACAATTTTCAGTTAATTATTTTCTTTTAAAAAAATTAATTAATTTGTTTTCCTTTCTTACCAAGCATCCAAACATTCCTTGACATTTCAAATAAAGAATTTAATGGCATTACAACAAGTCCTGTGAAAAAAGATTTTTAATGTTTTTTTAATTTTTTAATTAAATTTAAAAAAATAATTAATATATTTTTAATAAAATAAAGAAATAATAAAAATAATACTTACCAACAATTAAATCAGCAACTGCTAATGAAACAATTAAATAACCTAAATAATAATAATATTTTAAATATTAATTTATTTTATTTTACCTGTTGGATTACGCAAATATCTTTTTGTAAAAACAGCAAGTACAACCAAAGAATTACCAAACACTGTAGCCATACAAAATAACTTTAAATTTAAATTTAAATTTTATTTTTTTAATTTAAATTTAAAAGTTTAATTTTTTGAAAACTTTTAAAGTCTAAAAATGTTTTTCTTTAATCTTTAAAATTAAATTATATAATTAAATATTTCTTTTAAAAAATTAATTAAAAATAAATAAATTATTATACAATTAAAATAAAAGCCAAAAAAGGATGTCTCCATTCTATTTTTGTTGTTATTTCTGATTTAAGGCTAATAAAATCATTTATTGATGAATTAATTGAATAATTATTTGTTAATATATTCATTATTATTGAAGGCTGTAAAAGCCCCCAATTAGGAGAATTTCCTCGAAGACCCGTTTTTAATTAATTAATTAATTAAATTGAGTTAATTTTTAATTATATTTAAGGGCATTAAAAGGCCCAAAATTATTTTTAAAATTTTTCTAAAAAATATAAAAATATTGATTTTATTAAAAAAATTAAGTAAAATAAAAATATTAAATTATATATATTCTTTTAATTTAAAATTATTACTTTACTTATTTATTTATATATTTATGTATTTATTAATTAATAGTCTCTTCTATTTTAATTATTTTTAAAAATAAAAAATTAAATTAATTTTTGCTTTAATTTAAATATATTTGTTAAAATAAGTAAAAAAATATAATTAAAAAGACAAAAATAATAAAATTTTAACATATTATTTTAAATATCTTAATATTAGGGGTTATAAAGAAAATAAATTTTTGAAACAAATTTTATTGTAAAATAATAATTAAAAATTAATTTTTTAATTTTTTTAATAATAATTTTATTTTTTTAAAGTTAAAAATCAATGAAAAATAAAAATTCCTGTCTCTCATTTATTTATTTTTTCAATAATTTTTAACTCAAAATGAACTCATTTTAAATAATAATAAAAAATAAAAGATTTAGCCACACATTTTTTTCTTTTGTTATTTTAAAAAAGACAAAAGTGTAATAAGATATTAATACAAATATTTAAGTTTAAATGTTTCAGAAATTTTTTTAATTTTTAAAAATTAAATAAAAATATTTTAATAAATTAAAGAGAAATATATGAAAATTAAATTTAATTTTTAAAAAAATATTTGGAAATAAATAATAAAGGGGAATTGTAAAAACAATAAAAAGGTAAAAAAAGGAAAATTAATTAAAAGGATAAAAGAGATAAAAACGTTTTTCCTGTCATTACTTTTTTACCCCTTTAGAAATATATGTCTCGTGTTTTTTTGTTTATTTTATTTTTTTAATAATAATAATAAAAACTTTTTTATTTTAATAAAATTTAAATTTAATCTAAAAATTAATATTTTTTCAAATCCTCGGAAAACATTGGGAAATAAAAAATAATAAAGAAAAAAGCGAAAAATAATTTAAAAAATTAGTTAATTTAAAATTATTTAAAAAAATTGACATTTTTATTTAAATTTAAATGTTTTTTAATGTTTTTAATTGTTATAGTTTAAGAAATCATTGTTCTTAATAAATACGTAATTATTTTTAAGTACATCATAAAAAATATAAAAGAAAAAAAAGTAAAAGGATTAATTTTTATTTTTATATAAAAATAATTAAAAAAAAATTTATATTGTTGCTTAAATTAAAATAATTAAATTTAAATTATTTATTTAGATAAAATAAATAAAAAAAGATAATTATATAATAGTTAGATAATTATTTAAATATTTAAAATAATTTAAATATTTATTTAAAATTTTCCAAAAGAACACGAGAAATTAAATATAAAAATATATAATAATAGTACATAGTTTGGTAAGAATATTTTTTGTTAGATTTAAAAAAAAGAAAAATATAAATAATGAGATTGATAAATTAGAGGTATTAAAAGAAGAGAAGTATTTAGTTATATTTATTTATTTAGTTTTTTATATTTTTTTCTTTTTAAAAAAATAAAAAATAATTTATGCAAGTTAACCGAACAAACAATTAATTAATTTTATTTATTTAAAATGCACACAAACAAAGATTTTAATTCTAAGGAAAAAAACAAGGAAAAAAATATTTATATTTTTTTATATTTAAATATTTGTTTGTTTGGTTTTTTTAAAAATTAAATAATAAAAGAATTAAATATTTAAAACATTTATTTTTAAATAATAATAATATTAACAGATTCTTTTTAATTATTTTTAATTTATTTTTATTTAATAATTATTTAATAAGATGATATATTAAATTATACAAAATATCAATTAAAAATTTAAAAAATAAATGGATTGAAAATTTCAAAAAAATAATAAAGTGAAGAATTATATATTCTTCTAATATAATCCCATCTATTTATTTATTTATTTATTTATTATGTTTTTATTTAAATAAATATATTTTTATTATTTTATATTTTTCTTCCTTTTTTTACTTCAATTTCCTCCCTTCATTAACTAACCATTTAAATAAATTTATTTAAAAAACAAAAGAAATATTTAGACATAAATAAAAAATATATTTAAAAATATAAGGTACATAATAAATATATTTTTTGAACAAAGACCTTATATTTATAATTATTTATATTATATTTTGATTTTTAAAATAAAAAAGTAAATATTAAAAAACAAAAAAGGCTTTAATATTTGTTAATTTATGTACTTCTCCTATTTTTCCATGAGAAAAAATCAAAGGAATGATTTTTTACTTGTAAAATTAAAATAATATTTTTCTCATAGGACACAAACATTTTGATAAAATAATCCTAAGATAAAGATAAACAAAATTAATTTGGATAATGAGAAAAACAAATAAAGAATTGAAAAATATTAATATTAAAAAATTAATTTCAGAATTAATGTATTTTTAGTAAAATATATTTTGTTAAAATATTATTGAAAAGTAAGTATTTCCCTTATTTATCACAATAAAATGTTCAATTTCGATAAGATTTAATAACTAAATTTATTAAATCTCTCACTCACTCACTCAACTTTTTTAAACTTTACCCATATCTTTCCAATAAAACCAAAGCCAAACCTAAAAAATAATTTTTTTTAATATTTTCTTAATTTTTAAGTGAAAATAAATTAAAGTTTCCCCTAATAATAATGTTAAAAAAAAATAAATTAAATAACAATAAAAATTATTTTAAAAATTAACAGTCAAAAATAAAATATTAGGTAAATAATAAATATAAAGTCTTTGAGGGTTTACATTATTTTTATTTTATTTTATTTTACTACGGCATTTGCTTGTTGGCATTTTTTACTTGTTGAAGTGATTTATTTTAAGTATTTTTAAAAATATATTATTTAAGTAAAATGGTAACAAATGTAAAAAAGGAAGAATTAAAAAAAATAAAAATTTTAACGTTTTGTCATTTTAAAGGAAATTGAGGGTATAACAATGATTCTTTTTTGACTATTTTTTTGGTTTTATAATAAAATATAAATATGTAAAGGAAAAAATTAAATAAAGAAAAAGTTAAAAAAATCATCAAAATCGTCAGAAGAAATTTTTTTTATTTCCCTGTTACACATGAGCGGATGTGGGAATTTATGTAAAATAGTCTCTTATATGCCATCTTATTTTTTAAAATAATTTTTATAAAAAATAATTTTTTTATTTAAAGATGAGGATCAAATCAAGTGTGAAAATAAGGCTTGAGGCAATTGAAAAGCAAAAAAATAATAATTTAAATAAAAAAAGAAAAAAGACTGTTTTTTTGCCTTTTAAAATAAAAAAAGCATTAATTGGCTTTTTAAAAATTAAAAGAAGTGTAGAAACTTTTATTTTTTATTTTTATTTAATGTTATTTAAAAATACAAAAGAATAGAATTCAAATTAAAAATAATAATTGAAAATGACAACATTAAACTTTTAAAATTTAATTTTAATAAAAAAAATATTTATAATTTAAATTTTATATTTTAGCTATTTTAATTTTAAAAATTAAAGAATAAATAAAATAATTAAATTATTTATAATTGTATTTATATTAAAATATTTATTATTATTTTCTCTCATATTCCTTAAATAATTTTATTTAAAAGAAATACCTATAAGTAAAACTAAATTTGAAAAAAAAAATAAAATTAAAAAAAATTAGTTAAAATATTAAAATAAATAAAAAATCTTTACAAAAATAAATATTAAAAGATTTAATAATAAAATAAATATTTTCAATATTTATTTATATTCTTATTCACGAAATAATTAAATTAAAAATAATAAAAATAGAAACTCTATTTCTGTTGCAAAATTTTAATTTTTTAAATAAATTTTATTTTTAATAAATAAATACAAAAAATATTTATTTATTTTTATTTAAAAATAAATAAATAAATATTTAAATAAATAAAATGTTTAAAATTTAAAAAAAAATTTTTATTTAATAAAAATTAAATATTTGTTTAAATTATATAATCTTTAATCTTAAGCAAAAAATTAAAAAAAAAATTAGGTAATTTTTATTAAAGTTAAGTAGTAATTTATTTTCTAATTTAAAAATAAAAAAAAAAGTATTCTTTATTTTAAATATATTTTTTTTATTATTTTTTTAAATTAAATTAGTAAAATTAAAAGAAGAGAGGATATGATAAAAAGAAAAAGTTTATATTATTTTAAAGCTAAATTTAGAATTTTAAAGAAAATTACTAGACTTAACAATTTAAATAAATTAAATATTTTTTTAAAATAATGTCTAGTATTTTAATTTAAATTTTAAAATTGTCTTTTTTTAACAAATTAAATTTTGAGGAAAATTATTAAATTAAAAATATAACCAAATAAACAATTTTAAATAATTTTTATTCTCTTTGTTGTCTCCTCTCAAAAATCACCTCCTTTTAAAAAATTTAATACCAAAAAAATTAACAAAAATTTTATAAGAAAAATATTTCTTTAAGTCTTTCGAAGTTTAAGTTGCCGAAAAAAAATAAAAATAAAAAAACACTAAAAAGAAGTGCCAATACCTAAGGCACTTTTCTATGGTGGGACTCTCGTCCAATGCCACTTTTTTTATTTTATTTAAAAGCACCTCCTTTCCGTCTAAGAAATAGTTAACGGCAACTAAAATGTTTTTGAATTTTTGTGTAAACACCCTTTGAATATTCTGGCACTTGTTGAGGATTTGATGGAATAAAAGTAGAGAATTGAATATATAAATGAGTGGGTGGGAGAAAAGAAAATAAAAATAATATAATAAAAATAAATATTTAGATTAGAGGGTATTTACTTTTATATTTTAAAAATATACTTTTCCTTTTTTTAATTTTGATCTTTAAAGAGAAGAAATTTACCTCTGTCTCATTTATTTAAAGTTTGAAGAGTTGCTAAGGTTTTATTTAATTAATAAAAAAATGAAAGAAAAAAAACGAGATAAATATAATGATTTAATGGGAATATATTATTTACTAAAGAAAATCTGATTTTAATTTTGAATTGTTTTATTTTAAAATTTTATTCAAAAAAAGATAAGTACATTTAACGGTGATGCGAAACTTGCGGACCAAACTTTGCGGACGCCCACAAAAGCTTACAAAGAAATAAGTTTAATGACCAATTGGTACAATAATTTATTTACCAACTTTGTAGCATGGTACTAAATCTATATCCAAGTTTTGGACCAAAAGTTTGAGTCCAGAAGCTTTGGTTTCGGCCTGCCCATTTAAATATATATATTTTAAAATATTTTAACAAATAAAGTTATTTTTATAAAGTAATAAAAATTAGCTTATATTTTAGAAAAAAGTATTAAATTAGTAGCACTTAATAGAATAAAATCTTTAAAAAAAAACTTGAATTTCCTGGAAGAGACAAGTCATCTACATTCTCTAAAAGGACCTCCTCCTATATATTTCTTCTAAAAAAATTTATGCCAAATACACGCGCAGAAATGAAGTGAGAAGTTTTAAGTAATAAGAAAAAAAGCTTTTTTCTTCTAATATTCCTATATATTTCTAATTTTAGAAAAAAAGAGAAAATATATTTATAATATACATACAATTAAATAAGGAAATGTTTTTAATTCAGCATTATTTTTTTAATCTTCTTCTCAAAATTTTTTATATTTTGCCCACGCCTTTTCCTAAAAATGTTCGTCATTGAATTTCACTAAATTACCTATCTTTAATTATTTTATTAAAATTAATTGGTAGTTTTTAAAATAATGCATTAAAAATAATAAATAATATTAATCTTATTTTTATTAAAATGTTTTTATTATCTGAGATTTTTTCAGTAAAAAAAGTTATAAAAAACATGGAACCTTCCTACTATTTAATAAATTTTAAAGAATTATTAAATATACAAAGAATTATTTCTGTTATTTATTTATGATCTTTATTAAATAGACATAAAAATTAATTTTAGTTAAATAGGTCATAAATATAAAAATATTTTTTTTTAATTATTTATTTAAATGGCCGTTTTTCTTAGAATTATATATTCTCACGCTGGGCTTTCAAATAGTTTTTTGTTGAAATTTTAGTCAAATTGTCATAGACACAACAAATTTATAAAAGGAAGTTTTACCAAAATATTATTTAAAAAAATAAATAAAAATTTATAAAAATAAAAATTTTAAACTAGATTATTTATAATATTTAAATATTTTAATAATTTAAGAATTTTATAAATATTTGAGAATTAAATAATCAAAATTTTAAGTTAAAAAGTTGAACTTTTGTAATTTTTAATAATTTTTTAATTCTTGTAGAATAATTGACCTTAAAAATTTAATTTTTCCAAATTACTTCAAATTAAACAAATGTGAAACAAATAAAATATAATAGAATCAATTATGTGAGCAATAAAGGGAAAATCATTTATTTGAATATGAAGAAATATATAATTTTTATTTCATAATATGTTAGATCAGAGAATATACTCATTGGAAAGCGACAAAACTTTATCTTTAATGTAGATAGAAACAAAGGCAATGAAGGGAAGGACTTCGGTCACTGGACATTGTGCTGATGACGGGGAACAAAAACTTAGTCATTGCCCTTTCCGAGTTAACTGATTGATGAACTGGCTTTTATACTATAATAAGACTGCCGACTTATATAGTAACACTCAAAACTCCAAATTTATCCAATCTAACACTATAAAAACACAAAAACATTCCTGCATAATTCAAACTACTTCAACTCAAAACTTGCTGTTTGTAACACTCATTGCTCGTCAACCCATCGCTGCTTCAACTCAAAATGGCAAGGAAACGCGAAACAGCTGGCAAAGGGAACAAGGACAAAGACGTAAGTTTTCTTTTCTTTTTTTATATAAAATGTTTTTTAATTTTTAATTTTATATATTTTAGAAACCACGATCCGACAGAGGCCGCACCGGCAAGCCAAAGAGGGAGGAGTACAACACAGAAGGTGGCAGACGGCAAAGTTCGGTCCTCAAGCGTAATAATCGTCAATCGAGAGAACGTGTCACCCCTGGACCGTCTAGAGAGAACAGAGCAACGACAAGGACAGTTTCACACAATCAGGTCACCACTGGATCAGTAATTTCGCAGAGTGCCACAGCAGCACAACGCTGGTTTTATAGTAATTTATTTACTTATTACTACAGTTTTTCAACTAAAATCACGCTTTTTACAGCTCTTTTGCGACATGGAGGTATTATGAGCCTTCGAACGAAGTTTGTCCATGATCTTGCCAGCTATCACTCAAGTCGTGCAACAAAAAGGGCCTTTGATGACGAGACAAATGCCGACTTGAATCGCTATCCGGACGTTACTCTCCACGATCATTCTCGTGTCATTTTGAAAAACGGACCTGAAGGTAGTTTATTTTTTTTTAAATAACTTTAAATAATAATTTCTAATTTATAGGCATTGATTATGTTCACGCGTCGCATGTAAAAGGCGCTGAGTTCCCGATGATTTGTGCACAAGGACCAGTTGACAGTTCCATCGACAGCTTTTGGACGATGGTTGTGGAGCAAAATTGCGGAGTACGTTTAAAAAGTTTTAATAATTTAAAAAAATGTTTTTTCTTTTAAAGGTGATCGTTCAGCTTTGTGAGAACCAAGAAGAGGGACGCGAGAAGTGTGCTGACTACTTACCATCGGAACCATCGCAATTCGGAGACGTCACTGTGAATATCAAGGAGCCATCCCATGTGACCGTGGCCAATCCCAGTGTGCGCAGGACTTTGCTTGAAGCATCCCTCCCAAATGGGAGAAGCGTAGAGGTGAATTTCAATTAAATTAATTAAAAACAAATTATTTAAATTTTAAGGTTATCCATCTTCTCTACTCTGGATGGCCGGATCGGGATGTGCCATTGTCACCTGTTGCCTTCCGCCAACTTCGAACTACAGTCCACAAAATCGCAATGGCTCGTAAATGCACAGTGCTTATCCACTGTAGCGCAGGAATTGGTTAGTTGTTTAATTGGCTTCCTTGACAAATTTAATTTCTCTATTTTTTATAGGAAGAACTGGTACTTATGCTGCCATCGAAATGGCCTATCGGGATCTAATTGCCAATGACCGGGAAGTTCAGATGTCAACAATATTCCAGCGTTTGCGTGACCAGCGTGCACTTGCCATTCAAACTGATTTGCAAGTCAGTTTTAAAACTTTTCTTTTTTTAACTTAAATATTTTTATTTTTTTCAGTATGTTTTTCTTCATCGTGCTATCATCGACATAGCTCTGGATAAAGGCCGACTGACTCGAGCAGACAAGGCGAATGGGGTTGATCAATTCATCAAGGAGTACGAGGATCTTGTTCAAAGGAAGCGAAAGGAGCGCAAAGATCTGGAGAGAAAGCACAGGCGGAGGAAAAATGAATAAAAGGAAAAGGAAATGTGATATATGTATATAGTAGTAGTAATTCTTCCTTTCTTCTATTGTTCCTTCTCTATTCTAAACTGATTTATTCTCCTTGTATTATTTGATTGTAACTGTGATATTTTGTGTATATATGTAATTGATAATATTGTATTATTATATTCTCTGTAATTTTCTTTTGTCAAATAAAAATGTTTAAATAAATTTTGAAATTTTATTACTTTGAGAATATAGTTTTGATAAATTAGGGAATTACTAGGTTAACTAAAAGTTAATTCTAGAGTTATTCACGGTACGGTATTACCGCGGTATTTTTCGGTATTATTTTCGGTATTACCGATACCGAAACCGTACCGATCTATCCAAAAATACCGCGGTATTTTTCGGTATTTCGGTATTTTTTTCCCTCTTCTTTTTCCTTATTTCTTTGACTCTTTTGCATTGGGAAAAAGAAGGAATATTAAAAGGAAAATATTTATTATAATTAAATTGTTTTCCTTTGTAATGTAAGTATGGTTGAGTGGTTAGCTGGTTATTCTCTTGGTCTAACTATTTATAAGTTCGATCTCTATGTTATTAAAAAAATATCTGCAGGTCATTAATTATTTTTTGATTTATTTTTCTTTTGTTTTAAAACATTTAAATTTAGTAGAAAAATAAAAGAACTATATTTTTGTTTGTGGCGCTAAATAAGGTTAATTTTTTTGCAACTAAAATGCAATAATTTAAAAAATTTTGCCTGCGGCGCGAAAACAACTTAAAATTTGTGTAAATTACGAAACCCGACATTTTGCTCAACCCGTAACCCGACCCAACACTTGCGGCTAATCTGGAACAACCCTGGTACCAATAAGTCCCTTAATATGGTTGACCATCCTACATTTCTTTCACTCTTTTCAGTTAACCATCCGTTAGAACTATTAAAAGTTAGAAAACTTAGAAATTTTACGCTTAATATTATATTTTAGGTCAAAATCACTATGAATTAGGCGATTTAAAAAAATACCGAAATACCGCGGTAATACCGAAAATTTTAAATCGGTATTTGTTCGGTATCGGTATTTACCGAAATACCGAATACCGATACCGGAAAAACGCATTTGAATAACTCTAGTTAATTCTTTTTATTTAATATTAGATATGTATATTATATTTAAAATAAATATAAAAATTTTAGTTAATTCTGATTGAATAGTTCACAAGTTTTTAGAACAAAATTTAATTTTTAAATTTGTTATAAAAAATTTAAATTATAAAATGTGATATTTTTTTAAATAAAAAACTGGATTGTATTGTGAAAAATTAATTTTTAACTACCATTTATTTTTTTATTATGATAAAATAAAAATAACTTATTTTCTTTTGTCTTTTTTTTTATTAGTCTATTAAAATATTATTATTTGATTGATATATTTAATTATAAATTAAAAGTACAATTAAATTTAATTCAAATATTTGAGAAAATGATTGAAACATTTTTTTTAATAAAACTTTTTTTATGTTAAACTTAACATTTTTTAATTCTTTTAAATAATCAAGATTACTAGTTAATATTTTCATTCTCATAATTATTTTAAAAATAAATAAATATTAATTATTTTATTTAAAATAATTAATATTGTAATGTCTTTTCTAAATATTATTTTTTATTTAATTTTTATTCAATTTATTTTTATTGACATAAATTGTAGAGAAATTGAATTATCAAGTAGAGAAATTGATGCAGAAGTTGATAATTCTGAAAGGTAAAAATTATTTAAAAATTAAATAATGTAATATTTAAATTAATCTTATTTATGAGGAAATATGTAAATTGCTTAATTAAATAATTACAGGAGAAAACTTAAAATTATTAAAATTAAATATATATTTATTATAATTAATTAAATTAATTTTTAAAAGAATGAAGAAAATGGGTATGGGCAGTGGATTTAGTGGAGGAGGGTTAGTCTTAAATTATTTTTTTAATTTATTATTTTATAATAAAATACTTAATATGTTAAAAATTATTAGAAATAGATTAATTATTTTAATAAAAATTTTTAAAGCTATGGACAGCAAAGTTGTAGTTGCGGTTATGGCCAAAGTGGAAGTGGTTATGGCCAAACAATGAATACAGGATATGGCCAAACAATGAATACAGGATACGGGCAATCAATGGGAGGATATGGGCAATCAATGGGAGGTCAGTCAATGGGTGGATATGGACAATCCTCTGGAGGATACGGCCAATCATCAATGGGTGGAATGGGTAGAGGATATGGCTAATAATGATTTTTGGTGATTATAATTATTACTTTTTATGTTACCGATGTATGTACTACTAAAAATAAGATTATGATTTTTAAGTTTTCAATTTTTTATTCATTGCTAAAAATAAAATTATAAAGTTAAAAGTAACTTTTTTTCTTAAATTGTTAATAAAATAAATAAATTTTACTTAAATTTATAACTCTTCAATTTGTAGTAAATAATTTAAATATTAAAATAAATGTTTAAATTTTTTCTTATTTTATATTAACACTAAAGATAATATTTAATTATAATTTAATATTTTATTTATATAAGTTGACTGTTTATTAGATCAACATTTTAATTAAATTAAAATTTAATAGTCCTAAAATTATAATTTTATACATATTTAACTAAATAATTAATATAAAATTATTAATTATATATTTATAACTTTTATTAAATTAAATAACTGCTTAATTATTTTTTAAATGAAATTTATTTCCTCACAATTTAATTTCATCCAAATTAGGATTTATTCTTGAAATTTTATATATATATATAGGTAATTATAATTTATGAGCTTTTATATGTTTTAATTTTTATAATTTCTTTTTTTTTACTAAAATTAAAATTAGTTATAAATATATTTAAATTATTAAATATATAATTTACTTTTAATTTTTATATTTTTTACAATAAAGGAATATTTATTTTAAATAGTAAATAATAAATTTAAAAAAAAATTAAATTTTGACCTTATTTTTATGACAAAATAAAAAATTCTAATTTTAAATACATAAAATTATTTTTTTATTATTTTTTAATAACCAGCCGCTTCGCGACTGGAGTAAAGAAACCGCTTCGCGCTTGTAACACTGATTCTAGAAAATTTTGGTAAAATATAAGAAAATAAACCTCTAAAACCCTCTTAAAAATAAAACTTCTATTAAAAATTAAAAACCAACTTTCAAAATGAGCTGCTCCTTAACCCCTGTAAAAAGGCAACCCCTCATTCCACAGCTTAAAAAACAATTACTCATTAAAATCTCATTGTCAGTTAATAAAAACTCCCTTAAAACCGCCTAAAAAACAAAAAAAAACTTAAAATCCATCCTGGTTTTATTAAAATCACACTTTAAACACAACCCCCATTTTTAATATGAAAACCCTTTTACCTACCCATCTCTGAAAGATATTTCATTTTTAAAAATGCAACACCCCTTTTAACTTTAAATACGATCTTTTTCTGGATTAATTATTCTAAAATTTCGTTTGATATTGAAGATTTTTTTTATTCTTATACGAGCCTTGAGAAGCAGCTGCGCGACTTTAAAGGCTCTTTCAGTTTAGAAAAATAATTTCACATATAAAATTTTTTTCAATATTCTAAACATTTTTTAGTATATTCCAAGGGGTCCTGGAATTTTGGGCTCTGTAATGTTGATATGAGACTAAATTGAGCCAAGCTTGATTCAAGATTGAGCCAAACTTGTGCCTAAGTTGACCCAAACTTGAGCCAAACTTGAGCAAACCTGAGCCTAACTTGTGCCAAGTTTGAGCCAAACTTGAGCCTAATTTGGGCCAAGCTTGAGCCTAACTTGAGCTAAACTTGAGCCAAACTTGAGCCAAAATTGAGCAAACTTGAGCCTAACTTGGGCCAAGCTTGAGCCAAACATGTGCCTAACCTGAGCCTAACTGAGACAAACTTGACCCAAGATTGAGCCAAACATGAGCCTAATTTGGGCCAACTCGAGCCTAACCTGAGCCAAGGTTGAGCCTAACTTTACCCAAACTTGATTCAATGTTGAGCCTAACTTGAGCCAAACTTGAGCCAAGTGTGAGCCAAGGGTGAGCCAAACTTGAGCCAAGATTGACCTACTTGAGCCAAACTTGAGCCAAGTTAGAGCCAAAGTTGACCAAACGTGAGTCTATTTGAGCCAAGGTTGAGCCTAACTTGAGCCAAGGTTAAGCCAAGCTTTTGCCAAACTTGATCCTAACTTGACCCAAAATTGAGCCATGATTTTGCCAAACTTGAGCCTAATTTGGGCCAAGCTTGAGCCTAACTTGAGCTAAACTTGAGCCAATTTTGAGCCTAACTTGAGCTAAACCTGAGCAAAACTTGAGCCAAGCTTGACCCATACTTGAGCCAAACTTGAGCTTAATTTTTGTCAAACTTGAACAAAACTTGTCAACTTAGCCTAACATGAGCCAAGCTTGAGCCAAACTTGGGCTAAAATTGAGCCTAACTTGGTTCATCTCGAACTCATATAGAGCTTAAATTGAGCTCAAATCGAGCTCATCTTGAGCTTAAATCATGCTCATCTTGGTTTTAAATCGAGTTCATCTCGAGCTCAATAGAGCTTAAATCGAGCTCATATAGAGCTCAAATCGAGTAAATCTCGAGCTCACGAGCTTAAATTGAGCTCAAAGCGAGCACAATATGAGATCGATTTGAGCTCATTTTGAGCTCAAATCATGCTAATCTTGAGCTCAAATCGAGCTCCTTTTGAGCTCAAATCGAGCTCCTTTTGAGCTCAAATCGAGCTCCTTTTGAGCTCAAATCATGCTCATCATGAGCTCAAATCATGCTAATCTTGAGCTCAAATCATGCTCATCTTGAGCTCAAATCGAGCTCCTTTTGAGCTCAAATCATGCTAATCTTAAGCTCAAATAAAGCTCCTTTTGAGCTCAAATCGAGGAGCTCAAATCAAGCTCATATAGAACATAAATAGAGCTCATCTAGAGCTTAAATTGAGCTAAAATCATGCTCATCATTAGCTCAAATCGAGATCCTTTTGAGCTCAAAACATGCTCATCTTGAGCTTAAGTAAAGCTCCTTTTGAGCTCAACTCAAGCTCATCATGAGCTCAAATCATGCTCATCTTGAGCTTAAATTGACTAAAATCATGCTCATCTTGAGCTCAAATCAAGTTCACCTCGAGCTAAAATCATGCTCATCATTAGCTCAAATCGAGATCCTTTTGAGCTCAAATCATGCTAATCTTGAGCTTAAATCGAGCTCCTTTTGAGCTCAACTCAAGCTCATCATGAGCTCAAATCGAGCTCCTTTTCAGCTCAAATCATGCTCATCGTGAGCTCAAATCGAGCTCCTTTTGAGCTTAAATGATGCTAATCTTGAGATCAAATCATGCTCATCTTGAGCTAAAATCGAGCTCATCTCTAGCTCAAATCAAGCTCATATAGACATAAAAAGAGCTTATATAGATACACGCGCGAAGCGTTTCTTTTTTCAGTGCACTATTTCCACCTATCTTATAAGTAGAGATCGGATTTTTAGGTGACAAAAACCTTATAATAGGTACCTAAATAGGTTGGAAAAAAGACCAAAATAGGTTACAAAAACTTCAAAATAGGTTAAAAAATTTTTTTATTCTATTCATTATTTTGGCGATTTTTACAAAAATTATAGGCAAAAATAACAAAAAATAACGAATTCGATTAAAAAAAAGTCAAAAACGCATTATAGTAGCTAATTTATCGTAAAAAATGATATTTTGTCACTTTTTATTAGTGACATTTTGTCACTTTTTTATTAGTGATATTTTTAAGTAATTACTCGGGTTTTAATTGAATTTTTGCATTTTATTTTAAAATTTTCTTAAATTTTGTCTAAATATATACGAAAATTTTAAAATTTTATAAATTTTGACGAAAATATACAAAAAAGGTGACAAAAAGCCCAAATAGGTTGTCACCTATTTTAGGTTACAAAACGCCAAAATAGGTTTTGGGACATGCCAATAGGTCACGTCTAAACACATAATTTTTCAAAAATAACTGCAGATTTGAGCTTGATTCATCAAGACTGATTTGTGAAAAAAATAGGTTATAACCTAAAAATCCGATCTCTACTTATAAGAGAAATATAAAGTTTTTTTGAATTTATTAATTACTTTTTAAATTTGATTTTTTGTATAAAAAGGCATAACTTGTCCTGCGCTAAATGGCCCCTTGCGATTAATTGTCTTGCGTCTAGATGGCCCCTTGCGATTACTTGACTTGCGTCTAGCTAGCCCCTTGCGATTAATTGTCCTGCGTCTAGATGGCCCCTTGCGAATAATTTTCTTGCGTCTAAATGGCCCCTTGCGATTAATTGTCTATCGGCTAAATGGCCCCTTGCGATTATTTGTCCTGCGTCTAGATGGCCCCTTGCGATTATTTGTCCTGCGTCTAAATGGCCCCTTGCGAATAATTGTCTTGCGTCTAAATGGCCCCTTGCGAATAATTGTCTTGCGTCTAAATGGCCCATTGCGATTACTTGACTTGCGTCTAGATGGCCCCTTGCGATTATTTGTACTGCGTCTAGATGGCCCCTTGCGATTAATTGTCTTGCGGCTAAATGGCCTCTTGCGATTAATTGTCCTGCGTCTAAATGGCCCCTTGCGAATAATTGTCTTGCGTCTAAATGGCCCCCTGCGATTAATTGTCCTGCGTCTAAATTGCCCCCTGCGATTAATTGTCTTGCGTCTAGTTGGCCCCTTGCGATTAATTGTCTTGCGTCTAGATGGCCAATTGCGATTACATGTCCTGCGTCTAGATGGACCCTTGCGATTACTTGTCCTGCGTCTAGATGGCCAATTGCGATTAATTGTCCTGCGTCTAGATGGCCCCTTGCGATTACATGTCCTGCGTCTAGATGGACCCTTGCGATTATTTGTCTTGCGTCTAGATGGCCTTGAAACATTTTAAAAAAATATTTCCGACCTACGAGTTCGAACCCGCATTAAAATTAGCAAATCAAGCACATTACCACTACACCACAACTCATCTTATCCATTTTTAAATAAAAGTTCTTTTGTCTTTGCCTACCATCTCATAAATCTCAATTTTTAAATTCCATTCCAGAGGACATCTACCCTAAATCTTTATCCGATCTTTTTAATTTTTATACCATTCGATAGCCCAAAGTCTGAAGGTGTGCCCTACCGTTGGGACCAACTCTGTACCTTTATCCACAAAAAAGTTGTAGTCCAAAAACCACAGCTACTGCCCTTTTTCTCTTGAAAAAAAACATGTTTTTTGACATTTTTTCGACATTGTTCGACATTTTTCAAAAAACGTTTATATACATTCGATAGCCCTTTCCCTAATCTATCGAATGGATATAACTTTATATATATAAAAATCAAAATTTATAAAGTTATTATAAAAAAACTCAAAAAACACCCTATTTTATTCTTATAGGTGGAATTTCACTAAATAATTTTAATAATGACTAAAAATAAATAAATAATTTTATTTAGCTTCTATATATATTTTATATTTTTACTTTTACTCTTTTTTACATTAAAAATAAATAACGTCAAAATATTATTTATTGAATTAATTTATTATTTTTATTAAAAAATTATTTAATTATTAAGATCTTGTTTACAACAAATAATTTTTTTATTTTTTATTAAATTAAATAATTTTATTATCGACTCTTGTTTTATATATTTAATGGTAGAAAATAATATTTTTATTTATTTACAAATTATTAATAAAAATTGAAATAGCAAATAAAATTATTGAAACCCACACCTTTTTATTCTTTTTTTTTTTGTTATATCTTAAAATTTGATTATTTTTATTTTTAAAAATAATTACCAAACTTAAGTATTTTTATTCACATTTCATAGATTTATAGAAAAATTTATTTTAAATTTGGTCAATATTACTTAAATAATTTTTAATGTTCAGATATACTTTTTTTTTTTTAATTTATTTATTTTATTTATTTTATTAATAATTTCTCTCAACTTAATTCTTTTTTAAACAATTTTTGTTTAATCTTTTTTATTTTAAAATATTCCTCTTTTTTTTATTAATTTTAATAATAAAAAAATATTTGGATTATTATTTTATTAAAAGTTTATTTTAATTAAATAATACAAAAATTAATTTAAAAATTAAATTGATATATATTTATTTATATTTTTTAGTTTAAATTTTTTAATTCATTAAATCTTCATAGTAATTAACTTTTCAAAGCATTTTAAAAATAAATCAATTTAACCTTTATTTTTTTTATTAATAAGAATATTTTAATAATTATGCAACAGTTAATATTTTTAAAAATTAAAATTTATTTTTAAATTTTCAAGACCTTATTTTTAATTATATTTAAAATTATTTTCTGTTCTTAACAGAGCTTAGCTTTCTAGAAATATTTTATAATAAAAAAATATTTAAAATAAATTTTTTTTATTTTCTATTAAAATATATTTTCACTACCTACTAAATTTATTTACATATATAATTATTTTAAGAAGAATAAAAAATTAAAAATAAATCTTTTAAATTAATTATTTTATTTAAAAAATGGGAAATGGATGTACAAAAATAATATTAAAAAATAATAATAAAATTAGACCTAAATTAAATGCAACAATAATGTATGGAGGAGAATCATTAATTACTGCAACTGATCAAACAAAAGTTTTACCTGTTAATGTTATAAATGCAATTAAAGTTAAGACTTTTGTTTTAGTTTTACCAAAACAAATTTATGGTATTTAATTAAAATAAAGAAATAATTATTTTTTAATTTAGATATTAATAAATTTCAAAATAATTATAATTGTCTTCTTACAATGCATGACCGTGAACTGTTTGTTTTTTTATTTTATAAATAAAGTATTAAATATTTATATTTTATATTAATTAATATTGGACAAAACCATCCAAAATTTAAATTTTTAATTTATTAATTTTGTAGAATAGCTCGTTGTTGGCGTCAGCACATAATTACTAAAAAGACAGACATTTTTCATAAAACAATGTTAAGATGTATTGAAGCAAGTCCAAAACTTAATGAAATTATTGCTTGTGGTAGATATTGCTATAGAGATTTAAGAAAATGGCCAAAATTAAATAAAATTTGGTATAATTTTATTTCTTTTTATTTAACTATTCCTTTTTTTTTTATTTTATAGTCAAGCACAATTTAAATTCTACGAAAGGTAAAATTAATTAATTTTTTATTAAATTTTATTATTCGAATATTTAATAATAAATAAATGTTTGCTTGTATTTACCCTATTTAAAAAACAATTTTTTAAATTATCCAAATATTTATTATTTTTATTGACAGATAAGAGAATTAGTTCTATTTGAACTTTAAAAAAATTAAAAATTATAATTTGCAAAATTATTTAATTAAGGAATTAAAATAAAAATGCTTAAATATTTATAATAAATTAAACTATAATTAAAAAATAAATGAGACCTTTTAATAAATAATTAAAATAATAAAAGATTATATTTATATCTATTAAATGTACATATTAATTTACTATTTTATTTAAAAGATTAATTTATGAATTAAATATGGAAGAACAAAAAATGTTAGATTCTTGTATAAAATTAGGAGAAAGACATGCAGAATATGAACGTTTTGGAATGAAACCACATTTTTTGGATATTTATCAACAACAATTTCTTGGTTTTAAAAAAATAATTAATTTAAATTAAATTTTATTTATTTTAAAAGGTTTAATTGCTTGTATAGAATTTGAGACAACAAATGAAAGAAAAGAAACTGTTATAGCATTTAGCCGTCTTTGTTCTTTTATTATTAATACTTTCATCAATTCTTATGCTTTAAAACGATCTGAATTAAAAGAAAGAGAAAAAGCTGATAAATTTCAATAATTAATAATAAATAATTATTGTATATATATATATTTTTTAATAGATTTATTTTTTCCAATAATTTTTATATTTAAACTTTGTTGATTACATAAAATTTATAAATTTTTGTTAAAAATTAAATAATTTATTACTCCCTTTTTTCTTATAAAGGAAGATTTTTTTCAAGAAGAGAAATAAGTGAGAGAAGATATAGGTAATATAAAATACTCTCTCAAATAATATAAAATTAATTCAATTCTTCATATAAAAACAAAAATTAAAAATTAATTTGCTACTATATCTTCTACTAATACTCTAAGAAAGTAACAAACTCAACCAATTCACAACAACAATCACCATGTCTGGCAACATCAACAACACCGGAGTTCGTCGACGAAGTGACTACGACGACAGTAATGCTTTTGCACGACGTAAAAGGTCGATGACAACTGCGCGTTCTAATTCAAGAATCCGTGTTGGATCTGTTGCCAATAAAAGTGTCAACGTGGTGCGACGTGTTAAGAGCCGTCCAAGTGAGATACAGCAGTTGAGAGATCTTCGTCCAGTTTTGCTTCAGTCTTTGAACTCTAAGAATATTTTTTTCATTCCGCTTGAATCAGTTACAGGCATTGAACGTGAACAGGTAAAATAAAATATTTATTAACAAAAACAAAAGATTTTCCTTTTAAAAATTAAGTTATTCTACATTGGTAGTGCTGTTATAATTCTCTACCTAATCCTTGGAAACTTTGCTGGTATTCTTTGCAATATGATTGGATTCGCCTATCCAGCGTATAAATCAGTGATTGCTATTCGTTCAACTGAGAAAGGTAAAAAAATTTCTTAAAAAGTTATAATTATTAAATAAATAATTTTAAAAAATTTTTCAGATGATGACACCCAATGGCTAGTTTATTGGACAACATTTTCTTTCTTTTCTGTGCCTGATCAGTTTGCTTCGCAAATCTATTTCTATTTTCCTTTCTACTGGGCTTTGAAGGCTGTATTCTTGCTCTACTTGGCATTGCCTCAAACCTTTGGAGCACACAATCTTTATGCCAAATATGTGGATCCAGCATTCGATGCGATTAGTAATTCCTCTCTAATGAGGTTAAAACAAAAGAAAAATTTTTAAAATAATATTTAATTTTTTAGCAATGCCAAGATTGCTTCCGAATGAGAGAAGGGCGCTCTGTTGGTCTGGTATCTCTGTTCAGAAAGATTTGGCCATAAGTGACATAAAAATTAAATAAAAATCACCCTCATTATTGTAAATTGTATTAATTCATTTTCCTATATTAATAATCAATAATAATTGTAAATATATATATATTTTCTTTGCTATGTCTAAATTATTCATTCATTATAAAATTAATATAAAATAAAGTTTTATTTTCTTTATTTTTATTTAGTGTTTTCAATATAATAAATTTAATAAAGTTCTTCTTTTTAATAATTCTAAGTTCTGATAAAAATAGGTATTTTAATTAAATTTTTTACAAATTTAAATAAATTTTAAGTTTTGAAGCTTTTCAATTATAATTTATTTCTAATATTTTCTTTTTTTTCAGACTTTAATTTTAAATATTTAATTATTATGAATAATTTTGTGACCATTAATTTTCCAATGCAATCACTAAATGCATTTAAATTTAGTTTAATGAATTGTTCCTTTTTTCATGGTCCTAAAGGTTTAAATTTAAGTGAAACAAAAGAATTATTAGAAAAAGATGGAGATTTTCTTATTCAAGTATATTTTAAAGGAAAAATATTTTTTTAATATTTTTTAAAAAGGATTATAAAGAATTTCAATTACTTTTGTCTGTTAAAGTTTATGGAAAATTACAAGAATTTTCAATTGACATTATTCAAGTTTTTTAATTTAAAAATTAATAAATTTTAATTTTTAAGAAATCTGGACAAATTTGTTTTTCTTTTTTAAATGAAACCTTTTCTAAACTTGAAGATTTGGTTTTAACATTTTCTAGTGGAAGAGATACTTGTTTTATACAAACAAGAGAAGGAGATCAATTTCAATTAATTAGACCTATTAAAAGAAGAAAATGTAAATTATATATATTTTTTTAAATTATTTTAATTAAAGTTTTATGTAAATTGTTTTAAGATAAAAATTAAATATTTCAGTTGCCGGACGTTTTGGTTATGGACAATGTGTAAATATTTATGATTGTGTTCAAACTGATAAAATTGAGCCTAGTTTTATAAGAATATTACGTAGTGAATTTGCAAGTTATAAAAATATTGAAAATGATTTGGAGAAATTAATTGAACTTAAACATAGGTAATTTTATTAATATTATTTAAATACTCTTTTTTTATTTTTCAGAAATTTAGTTAAATTTTTGGACTTTTTTATTTTACATTCTTGTTCTTATAATGGATTTCCATTAATATTTATTAGATTTGATCAAATTGAATCGGCAATTTCTCTTTTTGACCGTTTATTTAATCAACAAAATATTTTACCTTCACGTCAATATATTAAATGGGCATATCAAGTTTTTTTATTTATTTAAATTATTTTAAGTCCTTTAAGAAATAAATATTTTAAAATATAAATAATTATATAAAAAATAATAATTTAAAAAAACTCAACTCTTAAATATAATCTGCAAATCTAATCATTTAAATATTCTTTTAAGGCAGCTAAAGGATTAAATTTTCTTATTGATAGAGGAATTTTACATCGCCGTTTGAGTACTCGTTGTTGTTTATTAGATAAAATGGAAAATTTACGTCTTTCTGATTTTTGGACAGAAAATGATCCTGGAGATTTAAATCTTTTTCAAAGAAATTTGCCAAATTCTATTAATCAAAGAACTATTATGTACAGTGATGGATGGCGGTAAATATATATTATTATTTTAAATAAAATATATTTTGAATATATTATATAAATGGTTGCTTCATATATTTATTTTTAGTTATTTGCCAGTAGAAACATTAATTAATAATTTATTTGATTCTACTTCTCAAGTTTGGACATTTGGTCAATTAATTTGGCAAATCTATACACATAATCAATTTGGGAATAGAATTATGTAAAAAATAAATAAATAATTTATTTTTTATTTTTTTAGTTATTCAAGTATGGAAGAATTTCTTGCATTAACAGGTGGAAGAGACGATCCTTATTTTATGCCTGGACATTTAGATAAAAAAGAAGCTCAACAAGGAATGCCTGAACAGTTTAAATATTTTTTTAATAAATAAATAAAATAATTTTTTTAAAGAAAAAGACGAAAAGCAGTTTTTCTAAAAGCTTCAGAACAACTTCCACATGCACCTGAATCTCTCGCGTTTGAATACCTTTTTTTAATTATTTTTTAAATTATTTTTTAGTAAAATTATTCCTTCAGCTCTTTTACCTGATCGTTCTGAAAGGCCTTATTTCTCTGAAATTTTTCGTATTTTGGAAAGTGAAAAACGTATTTTAGATTTAGCACATGTTATTGGACGTTTCTTTTAATTGTGACTTTTAATTTAAATTTATTAGTAATTTTTTTTAATTTTATTATAATATCTTTTTTATTAAAAATAAATTTCTTTCATTTTTGGTGATTAAAAATTTTTAAAAATTTGTAAAATAAAAATTAATTTATTTTTTTAAGAATTTTATTAAAGTTATATGTTTTGTTTATTTTACTCTTTATTATATTTAGGTATATTCAATTTTGACGTTTACGGCAAAAATAATTTTTTGTTAAATATTTTCCTTTTTTTCATATAATATTTTTTTTAAATAAATTTTATTATATATTTTTACATAAACATTCTTATATTTGTAGTGAGTGCATTATGACTAAAAAAAGAATGCTTTAATTTAAAAGTCAAGAATATTTGCCAATCTTTTTTTTTCAGAAAATTGCCTTTATTTCAAACAAAAAAAGCCTTTACTTTTACATAAAAAAGTTTTTTCAGAAATAAAATTACAAAAATAAAATAAAAGTCAATTTATTAACTTTTTTCTTTATATGTATTTGTCAAAAATAATTTAAATGCCCATCTATTAATAATTTTGTTTAAATAAAATAAATACATATTTAATGAATATATATTTGTGCCTTAAAAATAAGTACTAAATATTTATTTTCATTTTTTAAGTAAATAATGAATTTTTAAAAAACACTTATATTTTAAGAAGAATGTAAAATATTTTAAATATTAAATAAATATATTTAAATAAATGAATAATAATAAAATAATATTATTATTTATTTTTTTAATTTCTAAAATTTATACAAATAATAACCAAATTACTCCTTGTAATATTAAAAATGAAAAAGAAGCTACTTTATGTTTAGAACCAATGTTAGGATTTGCAAATGCTGTACAAGAAAGACAAAATTTAGCTCAAAATGAAAAAGAACAAAAAAAGAATTTTTTATTACCAGAAGGGTCACAAGTTTTTAGACAATTATGTTCTCTTTATAATGAATTTAAAGTTTATTTTTTAAATAAATATATATTTTTTTAATATATTTATAAAGGAATGTACATCTAATTTAAATTGTGAAAGTCTTTCAGTAAAAGCAGTAGAAGCTAGTTATGGGTAAATAAATATTTAAATATATTTTAAAAAAGAGATTTTAGTATTTTTAATAATTATTTTATTTTCCCTTTTTGAGTCTAAATTTTATTATAAAACAAAAAATAACAATTTAATGATTAAAATAAATATATGTATTAAATTTATAAAAAATTCTATGATAAATAGTATTTCTTAAATAAAAAAATATAACCAAAAAATAATAAAAATAAATTAGAAGGTATTAGTAATAAATAAATAAATTTATTTTTTAAATAATTTAATTTTGTATTTTTCCTCAGTTTTATGTGTGGTATAGGAAATCAACAATTTAAAGAACATGCCAATTGTTTTTCTCGTTTAGAAAATAGAGCAGATTATATTTATTGTAAATCTATTGCTTCACAAGAAATGAATAAATCTACAAAAAAAGAAGAAGAAAATAATAATAATCAACAACTTTGTTATATAATGAATAATTATTTAGAATGTTGTAAACCTTTAGTTGAAAAAAGTTGTGGAAATAAAGCTTGGGAACTTGTTGAAAAAGTTTGAAAAATTTTTTTTATTTTTTATTTTTTAAATTAAAAAAAATAATTAATTAATAATTATTAAAATAATATTATTTTATTTTTAATAGATAACAAGAGATAGTCTACATGTCAGTTTGCCTGATTGTATTTTAACAGCATTGGAAAATTAAAAAAAATTTATGAATAAAAAATATTTTTTAAATATTTATTTTTATGGAATCAACCACCAATTCATCCAATTGGGTTTTGGATGAATAGGGGTAGACTCATTTTTCTTATTTAAAAATAAATATATTTCTTTTAAATTAGCCTTAATTTTGAATAATTTTTATATTATTTTTTTCAAATAAGAATTAATTTTTTTTTAAAAAAGTATTAAAATAAAAAGGAAAACACGTGACAAACAAATGCTTTAAAAGAAATAATAGGTAACATATGTAATACAAATAAATAAATATATTTATTTTTAAGTAATATTAACATCGATTACTATTTTTATTATGAAATATTTTATTTATTTATTTTTATATAAAAATTTAAATTAAATTTTTAAAGGATTTTTAAAAAAATATAAAATTTAAGGTGTATATTTATATAAAAATAATCAATATATTTATTACTTTTTTTATTTTTTGTCCTCTATTATATAAAATAAATTTTTTGTTATTGAACAAACCTACCACCCAGCCTTTAGTCTCTCCTTTCAGAAAATATTTTTATCCAAAAGATCAAAATATATTGAAAATAATTCTTTTTTAAAAAAAGAAGATATTTCTTCAATATAAACATTAAACTTTTTTCTTAAATAATAATATATATCTTCTTTAATTACTAAATATATTTTAAAATATATTAATATTTAATTAAAAAAATAATAAAATTAACTTTTAAAATTAATATTTTCTAAAATTAAAAAGATTTTCTCAATTATTTATATTTATATAAATATTTATTAAAAATAATTTTCGATCATTTGGGTTACCCCTTTAAATAAATAAATAATCTTTAATCCTCTCACTTTTTTTTATTCAATCGAAAATCATCAAAATTATTATCAGTAAAGTCTATTTATTGAAATAAAAATATTTTTTTTTCATTTCAATTCCTTTTACTATTTTTATTAATTTTAATTATAATTTTGTTGATAAAACTTTGTAAATTTATTTATTTTAAATTTATTTATTTTACAAAAATTTGTTAAAGAGAGAAATTAGATAAATTTAATTTATTTATTTTTATGCAAAAATTAATATTTTAATTTAATTAAATAAAAACATTAAAAAATATTAAGATAATTTATTGGGAAAACATTTAAAATATTAATTAAAAACTTTAGATTTTTTTAATTTTCCAAAAATTTTCATTTATTATTCTTAATATATTCTTTATATGAGTCATTAGTGAATTACTAATTAATAAAAAAAATTTCTCAAATTTTTTTTTTTAAATTAAAAAGAAATATATTTTTTAAAATTTATAATATTTTGCAAAAAAAATATAAATATTAAAAATAATAATTTATTTTTAGTTTTTTTAATTTTCCCATAGCAACGGTTATTTAAAAATCAAAAATAAATTTTTGATTATCTTTTTTTATTAATTTTTGAATTAAGATTTTATTTTTATGAAACAAAATTATTTCTTAAAATGGACCCATAAATTTCTCTTTTCTTCTATTTTAATTTATATTTATTCTTTATTCCAGTCATTTTTTAAATTTAATTTCCGATTATATTTTTTCCCTTAATTAAATAAAATTTAATTTTTATAAATACAATTCAGCAAAAAAAGCATTTTCTTAAAAATATTTTTATTTAATTTTTAGTTTATTTATTATTTTTTAAATTATGGGACAACTTACTTCTTCATATTTTGCCTATGACAGTACTTGTAGTGAAGGAAATGAAAATAATAATAATAAATATTTAAATAATAATTTAACTAATAAAATTTTAAAAAATGAACAAATTGAAAAAGAAGAACAAAAAGAAAATATAATAAATATAAATAATAATAATAACCAAAAAAATAATTTACAAAAAAATATTTTTCCTCTTTTGGGTAATGGAAAATATAAAGTTGGTTGTGCTGATATTATGGTAAAAAATAATAAATTTTAAATAATTTGAAAATATTTTTTTATTTTTTTTAAAGATTTTGCCTAGTGAGGAATGTTGTTCTTCTACTAAAAGTGAAGAAACATGTGAAGGAATTTTTGCTAGAATTTATTATCCTAGTGAAGATCAAAATTATGATAAATTTACAGAAGAAAAATTAAATGAATATTTAATTTGGAAACCTGATGAAAAAGTTATTGAAGGATTAGCTTCTTATAGAGGAATGTCTCCTTGGACTTTAAATTTAATTTTTGATTGGATGATTGGTAATAAAAGGTAAACTAAAAAATTAAATATATTTATTTAAAATTTATATATTTTCTTAATATAATTAATCGATAGTAAATAACCCTCTTTAACACATATCTTCCCTCTAATTATATTTTATTAATTTATTTTTAAGAATTCCAGTACGTTGGCAAATACCTCTGAAAAAAAGTGAAGAACAATTCCCTGTTGTTGTATTTTCTCATGGAATAAGTGGAACAAGATATCTTTACTCAATAAATTGTGCCTCTCTGTCAAGTCATGGTTATATAGTTGCTGCTTTAGAACATAGGTTATTTTTAAATATTATATTTATTTATTCTTTTAAATTTTTCTTTAGAGATGGCTCTGCATGTTATACATATGAATTAAATAAAGATCCTTTAACTGATGAATTAATACATAAATCAATTGAATTAATTAAACTTCCACATAAGGAAGAGGAATTTGAGAATAGAATAGCACAGGTTTGGAAAATAATTTTAATTTTTTTTCTAATAAGTGAATTTTTCATTTTTATTTTCCATAGTAGCAGATGGACCATAAAAAATAATTAATTTTCTTTAATATTTAGTTTTAAATAATCTTTTTTATTTTTAAGTTTCCTTGTGATTTTTTTTCATTTTTAAATAATTTTAGTAAAACATAATCTCTTTTATTTTCTAATATTTAAAATTTTAGATTAAACATAGAACAAAAGAAACAATTCAAATGTTAAATTTATTTAATAAATTAAATGAAGGATTGAGTAATTCAAATATTGAAATTGTTTATGGAAATGAATTTAATTGGGAACAATTTAAAGTTTTAAAAATAAATAAATAAATTAAATTATAAATTAAATATTTAAGGGAAGATTAAATGTAAATAAAGCAATTTCTATTGGTCATAGTTTTGGTGGTGCTTCAGCACTTACTTCTTGTGCTATTGAAAAGAATTTCAAAGTAATAAATTTTGAAATATTTTTATTTAAAATTATTTAAAAATATATTTATTTATTTTAAAAGAGATATAATATTTAATTTATATTTCTGATATTTTTTTTCATTTTAACATTAAAAAAAAAATATAAAATTTCAAAAATAATGTTTTAAAAAAAATATTATTCAACATTTTTTAAGTGTTGTGTTGCATTGGATGCTTGGCTATACCCTTTTGAATGTAAATATTATGAAAAAATTACTCAACCAGTTTTAATGCTTAATGCTTCAAAATGGCAATGGCCGATGAATATTAAAGTTGGCAATCCCAGCGAATCTGGGTCCCTATGAAAAAAAATCCAATAATTCTGAAAACATGTTTCTAGGGGTAATTTTGGGCGCTGGTCACGAATCTGAACTCAGATTTCGTCTAACACTTGGTTTTATCTATGATTTTCGACAATCAGGGAGAGTGAGGAGAACTTATTTTAGAATACCAACACTTTCCAATATGGACAATTTGTATGTCATTCGAAAGAGCTCTTTGAGTTTAGTCGAATGAGATCAAAAACGTCTCAATTAGTCAACTTTTTACAAAGTTATGATTGATTGAAATCTCGTTAGAAAAAAAGGTGTCGAGCAGCCGCGGTAATCACCTAAAATGAGCTTATGCCTCCACGGTTTTACGAGTTTCAATCGCATGTAACTCGGTTCATAATCAATTTCATGAAACGTGAGTGGTACCAATCGATCCAGCCCGACGAGACGAATCGAATAATATATCTTTTTTTCGTTTTCAAAAAAAGATCAAGTACTTGATTAAAAATCATAGATAAAATCAAGTGTTAGACAAAATCTGAGTTCAGATTCGTGATCTCCACCAAAAATTACCCCTAGAAACATGTTTTCAGATTTGTTGAATTTTTTTTTCGTAGGGACCCAGATTCGCTGGGATTGCCTTAAAGTTTATTTATTTTTTAAATACTTTAATTTAATTTTTTTAAAGAGATTATTACATTTACAAGAACAGAATGGAGGGAATGAGAAATCAATGTATACAATGAATGACATTGTTCATCAATCATTTTCAGGTTTTTTTAATAAATTAACCTTAAAATTAAAAAAATATTTTTTTATAGATCTCGGTTTGCTTTATCCAGGCAGAATTGGTAGATATATGGGATTTCAAGGTCAACATGACCCTGAATATTTGGCTGATATAATTATGCAATTAATAGTTAAATTTATAGAAGATCCAATTAATTCTAAGGAAAAATTAAAAGAATTAGTTGAAACACTCAATTGTCCTGTTTTAATTGAAGGAACTGATATCCCTAAAGAAAAATTAGATGAAATATCTATTGATTTAGCTGAAAATCACTCCTCAACGATAGGAGAAAATGAAGAAAAAATACTTCATGAAGGTGGAGAATAAAAACAGAAAGATGCTCAATCGATAAAGAATAAATAATTTTAGTTTCTCCAAAATCAATATTTAAATATGTCAAAAAATTTTTAGAAGTAATTAGGGCGACGTTCTTATTATTACCAATTACAATAACCAAGAAATTCAAGACGAGCTCTGATTAAGTTTTCTATTATTTTAGTGATTTGAGACATTATAAGGAACGTCTATAATTACTCTTAAAAACGTTTTAACTTAATTATTGGTCTTCCATTCTATACTTTTGCCCCAAAATTGATTAAAATATATTCACAACTTACTTTTACAATTTGATGTATTTAAATTACTTTAAAAAATAAAATTTTATTTTACGACACTAATTTTGTACAAATCTTTATTTAAAAATTGACTCGTTGGATAAATTAAAATAAACCATAAATTTAAGTATTTTCATTCAAGTACATGGAGACTCTTCATTTGACTCTTCATCTTCCTCATTTACCAATTGAAGAAGAAAAGGTCGACGTATACAACGAACAACTTGTTCAGGTGGAGAATGAAAAGCAGCAGTAAAGAGAGAATCATTTAAACTCAGATCAGCTAAAGCAATCTATAAAATGAATTTTTATTGAAGAAAAAATTTTATTGAAAAAGAAAACGAACATTTGCAGTGTTGTCATTGAAAAATTTGTCAGAGCACTCAGCACTATTTTTGCGATTATCTTCTTCTAATGGTTTCCATTCAAGTTTTGCTGCTTGCTCCTTGCATTCAGAAATAGTACGAAGTCCACCAAGAGATCTAAAAATTATAAAAGCATTTATAATTCACCTAAATTTAAATGTATACTTGGCAATTCTTTCCCAATGTTCATCAGTTGTAGGATTTACTGCAGCTTTGAGAGCTATCTAAAAAAATTATAATTTTAAGTACTAACTTTATTGAATTAAAAATTAAAAAAATAGAAAAGAAAGCTGCCAGCTAAACACAAACATAACACCTTCATGCGTATATTATAAAAAGTTAATTTCGCTAATTCGTTATAGGTAATAAAATTAACGTTCAAACCTTTAACTTATTAGATTCCTCCCTCGTCCAACGCTTCTTTTTTGGCGTCTTCATTTCTTTTTCTTTATTTAAATTTTTTTTAGCAGAAGCTTTTGTAGCCGATGAACACACTCTTTGAGGTTTTACGGGTACTTTAGAGCTTTTATTCGGGCTCGTATGCCGTTTAACAGGTGTATCTTCTTGTTCTTTTGGAGAAAGTATAATTCTACGGAACACTCGCTTTCCACGAAAAATAACTGGAGTTGGCGTTGCTCTGGGAGTTTTTTGTTCATCATTCCCAGAATCGGAAGAAGGTGAATAATCAACAAGTTTTAAAACATTCATTATTATTTCTAAAAATAATCTAATAAAAAATATGTCTATTCTTAAAAAACAAGAATTAACATTTTTACTTGTTCAATCGATTGTTGACTAAAAGCCATTTTGGCGTTAAATTAAATTTAAACGCTAAAAGAGATTTCGTTTCAAAATTTTATTTTTAAAACTTTATAAAATAATAATGGGGCAAAATAATTTAAAATACTCTTCATGTAATTAAAATGATAAAGTTTACTGATAAGAAAGTATAATATAAATAAAGTATATTAGATTGTTTTGATTGGAAAGAACATTCAAAGAAAATACACCAATCAAAAATAAAAATATTTAACTAATTAATAAATTTAAATATAATAATATAATTTATAGAAATGAATTATAATATTTTATATATTTTCTTAATTTCTTTATTTACATTTTTATATGCCAATTCTGATGATTTTCTATTTACTTCAAAAGAAGAAAAAATAAAATTATCACCAACACCTGTAGTAATTTGGCATGGAATGGGTTTGTTTTTTTAAATAAATTAAAATAATTGAAAATAAATATTAAAAATTCTTTGTTTTAAATAAAATATAATTTTATAAATATAAAGGTGATTCATGTTGTAATCCTTTAAGTATGTTTTACATCAAAAAATTGATTCAAACAAATATTCCTGGAATTTATGTTTATTCTATAATGCTTGGAAATAATATAGCTGAGGATATTGAGAAAGGCTTTTTTTCTAATATGAATGAACAAATTCAAATTGTTTGTGAAATATTAAAAAAAGATCAAAATCTTACAAATGGCTATAATGCTATTGGATTTAGTCAAGGAGGATTATTTATGTATATTTTTATAAATAATTAAATATTTTTACTTTATAATTTTTTTAAATAATTTTTAGGCGTGCAATAGCTCAACGTTGTCCTTATCCTCCTATAAAAAATTTGGTTAATAAAAATTTTTAAAAATAAAAATTTTTTTTTGTTTAAGATTTCAATTGGAGGTCCTCAACAAGGAGTTTTTGGGTAAGAAAAATATTACCTAGTTCATTTTTATATTTTTTTAAATTTTTTGTTTGCCTCATTGCTCTGGTACTGTGGCTATTTGTAACACAATTAGACATTTATTAGATTATGGAGCTTATGAAATGTTTATTCAAAAAACGTAGGATTTATTTTCTTTAATAATATTATATATTTAATTAAATAATTTTAATATTTTTTAGAATTGTTCAAGCTCAATTTTGGCAGTAAAAATTATTTAAATTATTTTTTTATTAAAAAATTAATTTTAAGTGATCCAAGTAAAAATGAGGAATATCGAAGTAAAAATATTTTTTTACCAGAATTAAATTGTGAATCAGTAAAATTATCTTTTTTAATTTAAAATTTATTTTAATTAATTTAGAAATGTAATTCTTCTTACAAGAGAAATATGTTAAAATTACAAAATTTTGTTCTTGTTCAATTTTTAAAAGATGAAGAAATACAACCTAAACAAAGCGCTGTAATTTAAAAAATTAATTTTTTAATTTAAAATTGGAAAAAAAATAATTTATTTATCTTTTTTAGTGGTTTGGTTTTTATGCTGAAAATGATACAAAAACAATTATTCCAGTGGAACAGACAAATCTTTACAAAAAAGATTTAATTGGGTTTTTATTTTAATTTTTAAATGTAAATTAAATAATTTTAGATTAAAAACATTAAAAGAAACAGGCCGACTAAATTTTCTTTCAATTAATGGCAAACATTTACATTTTCCACCAGGGGTAAAAAAATAAATAAATTTATTTAAATATATAAAAGCATGTTTATTTAAATATTTCTTTGAGATTAATTTATAAAAATTTTTTTCGAAATAACAGTATTTTAATAAATAACCGTAGCTTATCTTATACAAAAATATTCTTATGTAAAATTAACTTTGCTTTTAACTTTTTATTTTTTTTAAATAATTTTTTAACAAAATTTATCCTTTTCTTAATATTTAAAATAAAATATTTAAGATATTTACTACAGAAATCATCAATAAATACTTAAAAACTGAAACAAAATTATTTTCTAATGAGTTAGAGGAGGAAGAATATTTAAACCTTTAATAAATATTTTTTAAATTAAAAACAATATTCTTTAAATATTTTTATTATAATATTATTATTAATTTAAAAAAATCAGGAAGGAAATAATAAATTCCATAAATATATCAACCATTTTACTTCTTTTAATATTTAATTTCTCTTTAATATATTTTTGTTTTGTTCGTAGTGATAAAAATAAAATTAAGGTCATTTCCTTAATTAATTTACGTGATTGCCCTAAATTCATTATTTTAATAGAAATTTAACAAATAAATATATTTATTTGTTTTCAAAACTGTTAATTTACACCACTTTTTTCAAATTATTTTTTTAATAATAATTTTTTTCTTTTTTTTTTAATATGTATTATATATCTATATTTTGAATAGCAAAAATGGAAAATATTGAAAAAAATTATTAAGAGTTTTTTTCGAAATACACAAAAAATAAGGAATTAATTATTTAAATTATTTAAAAATATTCTTAAAATGGCTCATGTTTGGAACACTAATAATAATAATGTCCCTCAATTATCTAATATTTCAACACTTCCATTTGGTAATGGAAAAACTTCATTAACAAATGAAGGAAATCAAAATGAAGAGGAAGAACGTCCACGTCGTTCACTTCGCTTATTGGCCTTTGCTTCTGTAGCTTTTGCAACAGTTTCAATACTTGGTTGTGTTATAACATTACCAATTGTATATAGTAATGTACAAAGTATTCAAGCATTTATGCAAAATGAAGTAGACTTTTGCAAGGCAAAATAAATTTTTTTAGATAAATAAAATATTGTTTTAAAAATATATAGACTCGTTCTAGAGATATGTGGCGTGAAATATTACAAATCCAATCAGTAACAGGTGTATCCGTTAATGAAACAACTGAAAGAGGAAAACGTCAAAGCAATGGTCGTTATGATGCACAAGCTATTGGTGGCTCTCCTCCTGGAAGTGGAACAGCTGGAAGTGGAAGTTGTTGTAATTGCCAATTGGGACCGCCTGGTCCTCCAGGCCCTCCAGGTCGAGATGGACGGCCTGGGCAAGTTTATTTATTTTTAAATTTTAGTTTTCTAATGATATTGAAAAATTATTTTAGTGCTCCAGGCAGACCTGGAAATCCTGGACCACCCGGTAGAGATGGTGTTCTACTGCCAGGACCAGTTTGGTTATAATTTATTTTTCCTAAAATATTATTTTAGCCTCCAAAACCTCCATGCCAAAAATGTAGGTACATTTTATATAATAACAATTAACATACAATTAATTAAAATAAAAAAATTTTTAATTTATTTATCCAGGCCCACCTGGACCTCCTGGCAAGTTTTAAATTTGTTGGGTATTGAATTAACCATTTTTGTTTACAGGTCCACCAGGACCTCCTGGACCAAAAGGGTTGCCAGGACCTCAAGGAGAAGGTTCTTTCAATTTTTGAATTTTATATATCTTTTATTTTCAGCTGGCATTCCCGGGCGAGACGGAACTCCTGGTTTGCCAGGTCCACCTGGCCCACAAGGTCCGCAAGGACCACCAGGATTGCCTGGCGATAAGGGACCACCTGGCGAACCTGGAAAGGTAATTGACAAATAAATTTGAGATAATTTTCTTATCTACTTTACAGGTAATTAATGGTGCACCACCTGGACCGCCTGGTAAATCAAAGGCTATTTTATAAAAAATATAATTTATTTCTAGGACCTCCAGGAGCGCCAGGTCCTCAAGGGCCGCCAGGACCCCCTGGACGAGGTTTATTTTAAAATATTCATAAACTAATTTTGTTTTATTATTCGTAAAATAGATGGACAGCCAGGAAAACCAGGACCACCTGGTCCACCAGGAGGTTATTTTATTTATCAATTAGAAATTTATTTTTAAAATAATTTAAATATACCAAAATATTAGATCCGGGAGAGAAAGGTGCAGATGGACTGCCTGGACCTCAAGGACCTCCAGGGCCAAGAGGACCGCCAGGCCAACCAGGCTCATGCGTACGTCAAGAATTTATAACAAATTAATCAAAAATTAATTTATAGGATCATTGTCCTCCTCCGCGGACGGGTCCAGGATATAATCGCAAATAAAATTATTTTGTTAATTCAAATTTTGAAAGTTTTATTTTTGGTGAAAAATAGTTATTGGTTAAATACTTTATAAATATATGTATTTTTCTATTAATTAGGTAGCATAATTTATAAACATTATACATAATACTATTAACAAAAAAATAATTTTAATTTCCCAAATATAAACAAAAATTTTTTATAAAAATAAAAGAATGCTTTTACATTAATTTTAACACTTATTTATCATCATCGGGTTCTGAAATTTGTATCCATTGATTAGGCAATCGCTCTTGAAATAAGCTCACCTTAAATTTTAAAATATTTTTGTAATAAAATTTATTTGATAAACTTTATTATCTGCTCCAGAAACAGCCAAAACAGTAGCACAAAGTGACCAGCTTACATGCCAAAGAGCTAGAAATTGTTTTAAAAATTTTAAAATATGTTTTTTCACTTACGATCGTCATATTTACGGAGAAGATGGCTTGTCCATTTCACACCGTCATCTGCATCTAGATTTGGACATCGCCAAATTATTAATTGTCCATCAACTCCACATGAGGCTATTGTACTTGTTAATGAATCTGATGGTGACCAAGCCACATCCCTAACCCTAAAAAATTAAAAAAATAATCTAACATTTCTTAATTTAAAAAACATAGCATCTTATCATAAAATAGCTTGACACTAATTTATTTTTTAAATAATTTTTTAATATTCTTGTGAATAAAATTACCAATTTTCATGTCCTTCTAATTCAGCCTCTATTATCCATTTCCCAGGCGTTTCTTCTCTAACAATATAATTATTAAATAAAATTTAAAAGCAAATTTTAACCTCCAAATCTTTACTAGCCTATCATTTCCGCCCGTTACAAATCGTTTTGGATCGATTTTCTCACTTTTATCTAGAACCGATTTTATGCGCTTCGCTGGTGCCCAACTGATAGAATTACATCCCTTTAATATAAAACTAAAATTTTATTATAAAATTTAAACCTCTTCATGAGCATTAGAAATTTTCACTGGTGACCAAACGTCACCCATAAATTGAACAACAGAAATGGCACAGTCAGTTGAACAACAAGCAAAAATCAACCCATATTCAGAATATGCCCAACTAATGCTATTAATACTTGCTTCATGTTGATTATATTCATACTAACAATGAGAAAATTAATTATTTGTAAATTTATAATGATTACAGATTTTTGCCATTTTCCATTAACTTCTCTCCAAATTATTGTTTTTCTTAATTTAAAAATAAATATATATTTGTATATCATAAGGCCCATAGCTTAAAAATTTTAAGTGGAATACTTTTTTTATAAAATATTTTTTCATAAAACAGAAAAAATTTAAATGTAAAAGTATCGAAACTTTTTGTGAGTTATTTATAAAAATTTACCTATCATGAGAGCAAGATGCTAATACATTGTCAAACTTGGGAGGCGCCCAACTTACTTGCCAAACCTAAAACGATGTTTATTTCCTCATTTATTTTATAATGTTACTTTTATAAAAAAATATTTTCAAATAAAAACTAAATCCTATACAAAATTAAACATAAACCGGTCCATCATGTCCTGTAAGTTCAGCCATTGGCAAACTCTGACCATTAGATTTTATCTCAAAAATTTTAACTAAATGATCACTTGAGCATGTAGCAAGCCTAGTTCCATAATAATTCATTTGTGCATCATGCTTAAATTTGAGGAATTTTTTCTGAAAAATATAATTAATAATTACAATAATGTCCCGGTGTCCCGTTTCAACTCTCGAGGTGAGTGATACCTAATATTAAAAAAGTAAATTATTATTCCAAAAAAGTTACCATTGAAAGAATTGAGCCTCGTTTTAAAATTTAATAAATAATTAAATAATAATCGGCGATAATCCAGCCTTATGTTAAATAGTGATGAACTGACCACAATCTGACTGAAAAAATTTTGAAACGAAAAATATAATTATTTACTATAAAAACAAAATTTAAATTCATTCTAGAAGCTACAAATTTTTGTGAATCAAATGTTTTTTAAGCTAATTTATATTTTTTCTCCCAAAAAGTAATATTTTTCGTTTTAGAGTCAATTATTGAAATTATATAATGCATTTTCAAAAAACGCCACAAACTGCCTCTAGATCTTCTATCAGTCGTTCACGGTTAATTTATTTTTGTTTTATTTCGAGTAATTAATACTTCATTTTAGTGCTGATGGGATGCGACTTACTATGGGGGGTGGACGTATTAGTTTGGTTCCTGATGCACGATATAGTATAGCTTCTGGAGCGCCATCTAACTTCAGACCGAGTGCTTTTCCTGGTTCTTCATCACGTCGACTTGTAGCTGTCCCAAGAGTTATAAAAATTGCAGACACTCGAAATTTGCGTGATAAGGTAGAAATTTTTTGTTAATGTATCTACAAAAACTATTTAAGGAAGTGCAATATGACATGATAAGGAAGATCGTTTCTTTTCTTGAAGATTGTGTCAATCCTTCTCCTTCATTTAAATTTGACGGCCGTGATTTTTTGCGAATTCCTAGCAGGAGTGATTTTAAAAATGTCTTCGAATTTGTTTTTCAGTGTGTTCAACCAAATTATCAACTTCAAACCAATCCTGCTCCGAAATTTAACGACGAAGTATGTTTCCTCACCTAAGATTGTTGATTTTTTTTATAAATTTATAGGTGGTAAAACTATTGAACGGTTTGGGATATCCATATCATCTAAAAAACAGTACGATGCAGACAATGACCAGTCCTGGAACTTGGGGCACAATGCTTTCTGTTATGGAATGGCTAGTTAATTTTATAGAGGTTGGTTGTAGCTGCAGAACTTGATTTAATGTTTAAAAATCTCAAAATTTTTAATCAGTTGGAGGCAACTATCCATGATGATCGACGTGTTGGTGACCAAGAAAAATGGCAATTATACGTTTCTTGTTATAAAAAAGCGTTGGAGGTGAAGTCTTCTGCACAATCGGCCAAACTGGAGGGAAATCTTTTTAATTCTGACTTTGAGGCTTATCGAAATTCAAAACTTGGCCTTGATGGGGATGTGTCCTTTACTGATCTTCGAAACAAGCGCATGGAATTTGATGCAGAAATGGCTAGAATTAGAATACTCGTTGCTCAGGTATTAATTTTTATTTCAAAAGAATATATATTTTTACTTGAAAATAATTATCTTTAAGGAGGAAGAAAAACTTTTGGATTTTAAAAAGAATATTGCCGGAACTGCTGATGACATTGAAACAATGGAGAAGTACACAGAAGATTTAATGTCTACATTTGCACGAAACAATGAGTTGATGTTAGAATGTGATGCAAAATTGGCTTCTATTGTCAAAAAAAATGAAGATTTGGAAGAAAAACGTCTTGCTAAGGAGCAAGAAATTGCAAATCAAAAAATGAGTGTGGATGAAGCTCGCCAACTTTTTTCAAGGCGAAAAATGGTAAATTTTGTTTTAAAATTTAACTTTATGCCAATAAACTTAAAAAATGAATAATTTTAGATGCATGAGGATATTACAACAATAAATAATAATCATCTTTTGGAGGAACGGAAACGTGACGTCTTACAGCCAAAATTTTTCAAAAATTCATCCCAGGTTAAATTGATCGATTTAATTCTATTACGTTATTTCTTTAGATCCATTCTGATTATAAATCTTTTGTTGGCCGTCTTATTTATGTTTGTAATGCCTTTTGTCATCCCGATGAACTACAACAACAAATTCAGAAAATTGAAGAATATTCGTTTTTACAAAATATTTCCGATTTTAAGAAATCATCTGTTGAAAATAAGCTGGCACAACTCATTGAAAAATTAAAGGAAAATGCTGAAGCGGAGATGGTTAAATATCAGAAATTTGTGGAGGAAGCTAATAAAAAGAGGGCAGTTTTGTTTAATGAAATTGATGAGTTGAAGTCAAATCTTTCGATGGTAATTTTAAATTAATTTTTCAAAACGCATTTAGATAAATTTAATTGTAGTGTCTAGAGGGTCGAAAATTGGAGAATGATCGTTTTAAACGTGAGCTTGATGATGAATTCCGTCCTACTCGTTCTGCAAAGCACAACTTAGATATTGCAAAACAGAAACACCAAGCAACTTCCTCAGAATTGGATAAATATAATACATTATTAAATTTAATTGGTGAAGAATTAGCAGACAAACATAAAAAAGTAATTTTTAATTCATTTTTGTTTTTATTAAAATTTTTAGTTTCTCCAATACAAACAGTCACTTGATGAAATATATGAAGAATTCCAGCCGGTTATTATGGACAATATGACCAAACTTTGTAATCGTTTTGAGCGACAACATGTTTGTTTTATAGCTTTTTACGATTAGCTTTTTTAATTTTCAGAAGCAGAAAATTCGTTTGAGTGAGTTAGCTGATGTTATACTAAAAGAAAATATGGAAATGATCGAAAATTTGGATTTTGAGGAAAAGAAGTCTAAGAAATAATTTTATTCAGGGTTCTCATCGACAAAAATCAAAGTAAAAGTACAAAAAATCTTATTTAAAAGTACATGGTAAAAATTGTTTAAATTAAAGTACGCTCCAAATTCTATTTAAGAAAGGTGAATTTTCACAAATTTCAGTTATTTTTCATTAAATTACGAATGGCAACCCTGTTTATTTAGTTTTTAAGTTATTTTGTATCATCTATTACTTTTTTTGCGAGGATAAATAATTATTGGTTGAATGTTTTTTTAAAATATGTAACTACAGTTAGTGAACAAGATTTTAGACAAAGTAAATCTAAAAAAATTTGTTAATTTAAACTGTCTTAATTTAAATTGTTTCGCTATACATCAATTATTCAGAACAATTTAAACGAAATGTTTATATTCATAAACTTGTTCTAAAATTTTTCTCTTAATTTTGTACATATGCTTCTCGTCATAATTCTGCATAAAAACTGGTACCCACTCAATATCCACGATGTTAACGTTTAGAGAAGAGAAAGCAAGTGAAATTATCTTAAAAATTAGTCCATTCAGTGTTAAAAACTCACAGCTACGGCAAGTGTCCTGGGTTTATGGTCAAGTACAATTTCTGGATAAACATATAAATCTTGTAAGAGCATAGCTGTAACACGTTCAATGTCAGTTCGCTGACAAATAAATATATTTGGATACCAATCCCGGAGGAGGCGGATTATTAGAATGACATCCTATAAATGTAGGAAATAAATGTTAAAATTCTATTAATACTTGATGTGGGTGTTCAAAATTAAGTCTGAAACGTAAACAACGAAGCACTACCAATTCAAGCTCGATAAGACCTTCTTTAAGAGAATAAGAAAGTTCGCCAATGTCAAGTGGAGGTGCATCAGGGTGAAGAATGCTAAAACTTATTGATTATAGAAAGGAAATTTTACCAATAACCCAAGTTAAAGACTAAAGGGTTGAGATCGTATTATTAGTTTAGGTTTTAATTCACAATTTTTGCATTTATATGTAATTCTTAAAAGAAAAAACACAACTTTACATATTTTAATCTCACGATAATTCTAATTGCCACTTTCCCTCATATAAAGTTTAATTAATTTTAAAAACCTGTAAGAAATATTCATTGCATCTCTAGTGTTAATTTTTGTATCACTAGTAACCTTTCCTGCTACAAGCATACAAGCAGTTGCCACCGAATAAAAAAAAAAATATATTTATGTTATTTTTGAAGACATCCAACAAACATAAGGGCAAACATGGCCTTTTGGAAAATCTTTTTGGGTGAGCACACGATGACAATAGATAGAAGAATATCCTATAGTTAATGATTCTGCTTTTAAACGTATTCCTGCAAAATATTATTTAAATTTTCGGAATAGGCTAAAGGAAAAAATTTTTTGTTTAGGAAATTGAAAGCCCTTAATATAAAATGTTATAACAAAATTATCTCAAGTATAGTCAAGAATATTGGTTGATGAAAGTGAGTCATAATTAATATAAACATACCCAAATCGATTAAAAAAGTGAATACTTCTCGCTTTGTTATTGAACTGTTTTCCATTCTTGATAAAATATTTTAGGATTAAACATTTTACTGTTTTAGGTATTTATTATAATTATAATATAGAGATATAGCAATAAATAAAGTCAAAAAAGAATAAAATAATAATTTATTAATATTCGAAATAAACCCGTAAAAATTCATAAGTGTACAAAATTTTTAAGCAAAATTAAACAAATCTAATAGTGTCGCCATCTTCAAGTTCAAACTGTCTTAAAAGATTGTCTTTTGTTCGTGCTATTAATTCAGAAGGATAATTTAAATCAGAACGTTGAATTTCAACACCTAAAATTATTTGATAATATATTTAAATATCAAACCTTTTAATTGATCAGGTTCAAAACCAAATAAACGCGCACCCAAACCAACAACATTATGAAGAGATAATGCCAATGAAAGTGAACGCATTGTGGAGCGATCCCTATATGCAAGAAAAAGGCGGCGGCTTTGAATGCTTGAATATTGGCTATTAGCAGTTGAAGAGAGTTTTTCATCTGTTTCTGAAATTTTTTAAATATTATTAAAATATTAAACATATTTAATAAGAAAATAACCGTTTGAAAAGCCATAAATTGATTTTAAACGTTCTAAAGTGCTTATATGTTCTTTACAAATTGGTTGAAGAGAGAATCGACTGAAAAAAAGTAATTCAGCTGATTGGCGTGAGGATGTAGAAATGTCACATTTATCCAAATATATCTGTATAGAAAAAAGTAAAATAATTAAACCAGGTTCCTTCTCAAATCTCAAGAAATAATGCCTTATCAAAATTAAACTTTTCCTAGCTAACGATAAGTCTTGATTTTATAATTTTTTTTAGAAATTCATACAATTTTTGGCAATTTAGAAATAATCATTTCTCTGCTTTCCAAGCCTCTAGAGCCAGACAAAAGTGTTCCTCTTAAATTTAATTTTTCCAAAGAAGGCAAACGTCTAAGTTGATCAATTGATTCCCACTATTGTTAATGTAAATAAAATTTTGGTTAAGTAACATGTTTTTAGGTTATTCATAAGTTAAACCCTTACCAATTTTTAAACAAAATTAAATTTAAAAACCTGTTTAATTGGATTATCACATAAAATAAGAGTCTTCAAATTTGGAAAACCTTCAAATAGATCATCACCAAAATAAATACTTTCCAGTTGACAAGATGAAAGATTTAAAGTCTCCAAACTGAAAATATAATTTTATTTAATTTTTTAAAACACTTTAATATCTAAAAACTAAAAAAATCATCTACAAACAAATCTAATTTTTACTTTTTTAATTTAAATAAAGATTCCAATCTCTTAAATTCTTTTAGAGGATTTCCTTGCAAATCCAATAATTTCAAATTTTTTAAGCATTCATCTGTTATTGTAAAATTAGCTAAACAGTTTTTCGCCAAATAAAGTTCCTCCAAAGAGATAAATAATTTAGACAAATTATTTACCTAAAATAATGAAATTAAAGTTCTATTAAAAACTGAAAACTTAACCGTTTGCAAAGTTAAAAAGCATTCATTTAGTGAAAGTTGTGTAATTCCTTTAAAAACGTGTAAATATTTGTCTATTTTTGTCAGTTCTTCTTCAGTACAGTCTTCAAAATGTTCAATTCGATTACAACTTAAAGTTAAATTTTATTTTTAAATCATAAAATTGCAGAAATTCTAAATAACTAAACACTTTAATTTGTAAATTATAAGTTCTGACTAGTTTGTAGATATTCTAGAAATTTTTTAAAAAATAATTAAAATATACTCTAATTGAAGAGTTCTAAGAACAGGAAAAGCTGACAAAATATTTATCAAATCTGTCCATTTTCCAATTAAAGTTAAACATAGATCAAGTTCTGTACATAAATTAAATTTTGGATGTCCATATTTTTCAAAGTCAAAGTGAGAAAGCTTTGAAAAACTAAAAAAAATAAAACTAAATTTTTTATTAACCTTAAAACTATGCATCTAAGATTGAATATTTGTTTTTGCTTTTGATGTATTTTTTCCATTTTAACAAATTCAAATAATTTTGCATCAGGAGAATCCTTAATTTTTATATCATCCATTTTAGAATCAGAAGCATATTTTTCATTAATTTCATCTAAAAGGTCAGTACCAAAATCTAAATCCTTTTCACGTAAAAAAGAGCCAGAAGTATTTGTTCTAGAAACATAATTTACTAAAAATATAAAGAATAAATTTACAAAGCTTTAAAATATTTCTTTCCATTATAACTTCCATCATGTTTTCCTCTGTTTTTATCATCCCAATCGACACCAACCCAAATACCACCAGTGCCTTCTACTTCTCCATAATATTTGACTACACCCTTTGATTCATTTAATAAAATTCGTTTGTTGAGCTCAACCATATTAAAGAGAAAAAAAAATTTAGAAAAAAACTCTGAACTGCGACAAAATTGCACATTTAATAAAAAATGGCTTTCAGTGCCAAGAAATAGCGCGACTATTCATACTGTAATTTTTTTAAATTTAATTTACCTATTTTCAAATTTTTATTTTTCTAATTAGGGTTATTCACAGTAAGGTAATATCGCGGTAATTTTCGGTATTACCGCGGTAAATTACCAAAATTACCGTTACCGTACCGGTCGATTTTAAAAATTATCGGCAATTTTCTGTAACGGTAAATTATCCTTACCTGAAAAACGCAAATGTATAATCCTAATTCTATTCTTATTCTTTGAACTTTGAAATTAATATTTATTTCCAAATCTCTTTATTAGATTACTTATTGCAAAATAAATTCTTAATATTAAATAATTTGCAAACATTTTTTTATTTGTTACCATGGCAAAGAATATTTATTTGGTAGCATAATTGGAAGGTGAGGGTGGTGGATTAAATATTAAAAAATTATAAATAAATAATAAAAGGAAAGAAAAAAATTTATTTACAAAAAAAAAATTTGTGAAATTTTATTATTGAAAAATGTGAGCTTTTCTTTTATTTATTTTTTGAGAGAAATTTTTATTTTTTTGAGCTGACAGTACGGATATGCCTTATAAAATAGGAGAATTTGAATAAATATTTTATTTTGATTTATCAGTCTTATTTATACAATTTTTAATTAAATATTAGTGATTTAATAGATAAAAAATATATAAGAAAAATGTTTCTTATTTAATTTTTTTGTTTTATTTTATTTACATATCTAAAATACATTGCTATTTCGTGCTAACAATAAATTCTAAATTTTTCTTTTATTGCCACTATTTGCACTTTAATAATTTTTACTCAAATTTTTTAAATATTTATTACTAATTTTAATTAAAGAAAAGAAAATGGGAACTGTGCCAAGTTCACTTTTTGGTCATCATGTTAAAACTACTACAGTTCAGCCAATTTGTATTGATCAAAATAGTGGAGAAATTCATAAATTAAGGTAACAAAAAATGTTTTTAAAAATATTTTTATATATAAAATTTTTCTTAATACATTTAGAGAGGACCAACCGATAGCAATTCGTCGTAGATTAAATTCAGCACTTGATTCTGTTGGGGGAAAGTTGAGAGTAAATATAATTAATTTTATTATAATACTTTATAACAAAAATAAAATTTAATTTTTAGTCAGCAGCATCTATTGCTAGTAGAAGAAGAACAGGATCTTCAAATAGTACTAGAAGGGCTTCGACTTCTTTACAACAAAAAATAGAGCAAAATGTTCAAATTAATAATTCACAAATATATTTATCTAATACTGAAAAACAACCATTTAAATTTTGCTTAAAAGATTTAGAAAACCCCAATGAATGTAAAAATTTAAATAAAAAAATAAAGGTAAAATTTAGGGAATAATTTCAATTTAAAGAATAAAAATTAATTTTTTAAAGGAAAATAAAGAAGAGGATAATAATTTTCCTATTTTTAAAAAATTTAGTAATTCAAAAGAAGAAAATTTATTTAATTTATTCTCTTCGGATAGTTCAGGTGAATTAATTTTTTTTGATTATTTAATAAAAATATTTTATAATAAATAAATTGCAATTTATTTAAATTTTTTAAATTATTCCATTTAATATATTTTTGCTAAAAAAAGAGTTAATTATATTTATTTTAAAATATTTTTATTAAATAATTATAATCTTTTTTTAATAAAAAAAGAGCAAACAATATTAGAGCGTCATAAAAAAGAAGAAAATGAATATTATTTATTATCATCTGCTAATTATTTATCTCAAAAAGAAAATAAATGTGACGATAATAATGACGTACAAATTTTAATTAATGTTAAAAATGAAGAAAATAAATTTAATAATTCTTCTCCTATTTCTGATATTTTTTATATTGAAAAGAAAAAAACAAATCAGGTTAGTAGTTTTTAAACTTTTATAAAAAAATAAACAAGAATTTACCTCTAAAAAAGTCTTTTATTCTGATAAAGTTTGCCTTTTTATTAGAATAATTTAAATATTATTTAAAAGTATTTATTTATTTTAAAGAAAATTGTTGTTCAATTTTTCAAAAAAATTAATTTTTATTTTTTTCACATTTAAAAAATTAAAAAAAAATAAATTTAATTTAAGGAAACCCAATTATCTAATAAACCATCAACATCTTCATCTCCTCCAAAACTTTCTCCATTACGTAATCGTCTTTTGACATCTCCAATATTAGAAAATAAAAAAATAATAATTAAACAACAATGTAAAGCTAATTTTAAAAGTGCTAGAGGAATTAAAAAAGAAGAAATACCTTCTTCATTTTTAATTGATTTAGATTCTATTTGTTTAGATGATCAAAATTTATTAATTGGAAATAAAAAAGAAGAAAATACTAAAATTGAAGAAGAATTATTAATTCCTTCATCTTCATTTAATAATAATATTTAAATAATTATTCAGAAGAGAAGAGAAAAAGAAAATAATTTATTTAAAAATTCTAATTAGTGATTTTGAAATTTATTTTTAAAAGAAAAAATATTTAAATAAATATTTATTTTTATTTAAAAATAATAAATCAGATATTCTATTAATTTCACTCAAGTACTTGGATTGACTGACAGATCTCTGATATAAATAAATAAAATTTTAAAAAAAGTTTTAATTTTCTAAAATTATTTAAAATATAAAAATTTATGTTTTTCTTTTTTTTTTGAGGTTTTAATATTATTTAGGTATTTATTTTATTCTTAGCCTATGAAATTAAGGAATAGATAGTTGTTAAATGTTGAATTAAGGAAAAAATTTTTTAACGATTCTTCTTTTTTTTTTAAAAAAAATATATTTAATTATAATTTATTTTTTGGTCATTTATTTAATTAAATTAATTATTTTTATGTTCTTTGACTAAAAATTAATTATTTAATTTGTTGCTTTAAAGGTTAAAAATCTTTTAAAAATTTAATAAATTGCGAACAATGTTCCGTTTTATTTTTCCTTTAATTAAAATAAATTATTTATTTTTATAATGTTTAATTTTTGATTATTTACTGTTATAATATAGGTATTTATTTAATTAAAACTTAAATATTTTTTATTGGTTAAAAATTATTTATTTTTTTTCATTAATTAGTAAACTTTGATTTAATATAAGAATGTAAATTCTTATAATTTAGTTAAAGATTTCTTAAAATTTTTATTTGCAAAATTTGTAAAAATATTTTTTTAAATTACCTAAAAATTTAATTAAATATTTAAAAATGAATACAATATAATTGATAAAATAAAGGATTTAGTTTATGTATAAATATTTAATATTTTAATATTTTTAACTAAGTACAACTTCAAAACAATTTAAATATAATAATTAAATATTATTTAATTAATTCCTTTAAAATAACCTAAAAATTAAATTATTAAAATAATATTTATTTATTTCTTTTATTTTTTAATATTTTTTTCTGTTATCATCATTGATGATTTTTACAATAATTACAAAATATTTTTTTAGAAAGAAAAAAAGTTTGTTTCAGTTGCGCAACTTTAAATTATTATAAAACGCCTCTTAATACTTTTAACTAATTTCTGTATTTTTTAAAAATGTTTCTCTCATTTTAATTATTTGGTTTATTATAAATATTTTTTTTAATTTTAGAATAATTATATAAAATTAATTTTAAAAATATTTTAGCTTTAATTTAATTATTTTTATTTAATTATAAAAAATTAAAGAAAAATTATAATTTTTTAGATGATTAAAATAATTTATTTATTATTTATCTCTCAATTATTTTTATTATTTCTTTTTGATTTTTTAAATGCCGATTGTATTGAATATTGTTTTGTTCCACCCCAACAATATTCTGGATGTAATATGTGTGGAGGATATGGATATGGAAGTGGATATGGTTGTGGATATGGGGGTTGTGGTAGAGGTGTTGGTGGAGGAGGAGGGGGATTTGTTCCACAACAACAACAATATGTTCCTCAACAACAACAATATGTTCCTCAACAACAACAATATGTTCCTCAACAACAACAATATGTTCCTCAACAAGTAGTACAACCATCTAATGGTGGAGTTGGAGGAAGTGGTTATCCTTCTGGACAAGGATATATTCCACAAAATGGGTAAAATTATCATAAAATATTTTAAATTATAAAGGGTTATTTTAAAATTAATTTTAGAGGAGGAATTGCTCAAACTACAGGTTGTGGCCAAAATTGTGGAGGTGGTAGTGGATTAAGTGGAGGAACTTCTGGAGGTGGAAATATTGGAGGAGGAGGAAATTCGGGAGGAAGTAATTCTGGATCTGGATTAGGTGGAAGTTCAGGAGGCAATGGAGGAACAACAGGAGGAAGTAGCTATGGAGGAGGCAACGAAGGTGCAGGTGGAACAACAGGAGGAAGTAGTTATGGAAGTGGAACAAGTGGAGGAAGCGAAAACACTGGCGGAACTTCAACTGGAGAAAGTGATACCAGTCAAGGAAGTACAGGAGCAGGTAGTGAAGGATCTAAGGGCAGTTATGAGGGTTCTGGAACTGAAACAGCAAGTGGAACTTTGGGTACTGGAGGAACAGTACCTAGCAGTGCAGGAGGGCAAACAATTTCAACAGGAGGCAGCGGTTATGGTGGAGGACAAACAGGAGGTTAAATTACTTTTAAAAATTTATTTATATATTGAAAAAATAAATGTAGGACAATCTGGAAGTTATCAGCCAGCAGCTACACAAGTAGCTAGCGGAGGAGCTACACAAGTAGCTACAGGATGTAACACCCAATCTTGCTGCTGTGGCAATTCTGGTACCCAACAAGGCGGTAGTGTCAGTACTGCAAATGTCCCCTCACCAGTTCAGCCACAACTAACAGCTACTGGCCAAAGCAGTAGCCAACCACAAAAAGGTTATGGAGAAGTTCGACGAAAGAAACTTTCTTCTCGACATCGACAACGTCAAATTTTTGGTATTTCCCCAAGAGGCACTATGGGTTATCACATGATGGTTAGAGGATAAAATTTAAAAAGAAATCAATTTTTATTCTTTAGATGCTCAACCAATTACCTCAAATTCCACCAGTAAAAAGAGAGAAAACAGTCTCAACAAAATCTAAAAATGGCTTTTTAGATAAATATCCAGTTAATGCAATGAAATCTAAAGCGCAATCTTTTGATGATAAGACATCAAAACTAAAGCACTTTTAATACATTAGGAAATTTAAATTGAAAAGTTATTCAATAAAAATGCATAGCTTTGTATATTGTTACAATCGTTTAGATCTTTGATTTTTCTGAAGATAAAATGAATAAACCTAGAAACTATTTGTTGATTTTTGGTTTCCTATAAATTTACACAAGTATTTCTAATATATTAGCCCCAAGAATTCAACGGAAATAAAGTCAATGACAAAAGTATGAGGTATATAATTATCATCGGAAGCATAATTCGGATAAGCTCATTACATATTTTAACAACTAATAATAAGTTCTATTTAACAACTATGTTTAAAACATTTATTTAATTTAAACTCGAACCAATTTAAAAATATAAATTATTTTGTCAAAATGAAAAATTTTGCCTATAGCTGTCAGAATGTAGATTCTTTTAATTGGCCTTTTCACATGTCTTTCCTTCATTCTGGAGGAGCGAGTCCAATGACACCACAAGCCAGACGTTGCCCAGCATTGCCAGTCTTCTTGCTCTCCTCAGCCTTGTCGTCAGTTCCGCGACCTAAATAAAATTAAAAATATGAAGATTTTATAAAAATAAGGAAACCAAGATCATCTTCCAAAGCATGAACAACCAAAGTACGTCCAATGATGTTTGTTGCACCAGCGAGCGAAATTTTGGTATCTTCGAAGTCTATCTTGGCCACCCCATCTTCCTTCGCATGAACATTGCCCAGATCACCAACATGGCGAACTTCATCCTGAAGAATTTCATTTTAGTCGAGTAAAAATTAATAACAAGGCTAAAATAAAGATGCTTTTTCTCCATACAGATATCATGAATTTTTGCTTAGTAAGGGAGGTTTGCGAGTTAAAGGTTCTCAACTCCAAAAGCTATCCAGAAAAGCCCTCGGAAAAACTTTTGAATGCTCACAATTTAACAAGCGAATGTTAAGCAAAAAGTCTACCTTAGGACCACCATGAGTCATATTGGTCGGATTGTAATGAGGTCCAGCAGAAACGCAGCCATTAGTGAGATCACCATAGGCGTGAACATGAAATCCTTAAAAGAAATTTAAGACCAAGCACTTTGTAATCTATACCGTGAAGTCCAGGAGACAAACCAGTGATTTCGCCTTCAATTCGTGTAGGCGACCCTTCCTTTTCCTAAAATAATTATCGATTAACTTTAAAAATAAAATTTTTACCTGACGGAATCGGATAGTGCCCTTAACATTCTTGTCAACGTCACCGTTAAGAACGCAAACAGCTTGTTGAGTAGTCATTTTAAATAAATTAAATAATTATTTATTTATGTGTCTAAAAAATTAAAAAGTTGAAGAAAGGAAGAAAACCTTCAAGGACAAAAATAAAATGAATAAAATTAACGAAAACAAGTCAATAAATAATGCAAGAATTGGTAAAAGGATTAATTATCTTATAAAATCAGAATGACAATTTTTATTTATTTAAATAAAATATGAGTTGTATTTCAATATTTTTGATAAATGAGTGAGATAGACCAAGGACAAATAAACAAAAATATTAGAAGAGGAAAAAATAGAAGTTTTTGTCACAAGTAGTGGTCATAAGATCTTTATTTTTTCCATTTCTCCATTGATTTTTAAACTTAAAAATTAAAACTCTTTTAAAAATTAAAGATTATTAATAAACTATAAAAGAAAATTATATGTCTAAATTATTTATTTGTCCAAATAAAAATTAATTTTTATTTAAAATTAATTTAAACAGGAAGATGTATAATAAAATTTATTTATATTTTAATTAATTAAATGTACATAATATATTATTTTATTTTTTTAATTTTCTTTTGTTTTTATTCTTCAAATGGTGACTATTTTTTTAATTTTTAATAAAAAAATATTTAGCATTTAATTGGAAATGTGCTGGTTGTAAAACTGGAGTAGAAGTACTTCGTTACCTTTATGAAGTTTTTTAAATTTTATTTTTAAAAAATAATTTTTTTAGCAAAATTACACAACAACTGAAATTTTAAAAACAGCAGAATATGTTTGCAGACATTTTGCTGATCAGGATTCTTTTGTTTGTCGAGGAATTACTTCACAATTTAAAGTTTTAATTATTTTTTTTTATTTTTAAATTAATTTAAAATTTCAGGATGAATTTCTTTACGTCCTTGGCAAATTAGTTTTTCAACCGAGTCAACTTTGTGGTTTAATTTTAAATAGTTGTGGTACTCCAATTAACCCATTTGATACAAATTGGTATTTCTTATTATGTATTTTTTTAAATATATATTTTTTTAAATATTTATTTAGGAATATTTCTTTACCTCCTTTTCCTTCTCAAAAATTAAATTTAATATTTTCTAAAAAACAAACAATTAAAACAACACCTATTCGTATTTTACAATTATCTGATATTCATGTTGATCAAGATTATTTGGAAGGAAGTGAAGCAGAATGTGAAAAACCTGTTTGTTGTATTAAAAAACCAAAAAAAGGAGTGCCTATAAAAAGGAAAGCTGGATATTGGGGAACAACTGCAAGATGTGATATTCCTTTTAGAACTGTAGAGAATTTGTTTGAACATATTAATAAATCACATAAGGTTTGAAAATTAGATATTATTTAATTTAAATTAAAATATTAAAAAGTTGTAAGTTATAAGGTTTGGAACTTTTATGTTTTGATTTATTTTCTACCTTGAATTATTGCCAAATCTTATACATATAAAAATTTAAATATTGATACAAAAACATTTTTATTTTCAGATTGATTTTATACTTCTTTCTGGTGATTATGTTCATCATAGAGATTGGGGTAATTTTATTTTAATTTATTTTGAACTTTTTTATTTTTTTTAGAATATACTCGTGAGGATCATATTTCTACAATTGCCAATTTAAGCAATCTTCTACAAAAACATTTACCTGAAATTCCAATATTTTGGACACTTGGTAATCACGAAGCTGTGCCTGTCAATTCTTTTGGTCCAGACTTTGTACCTGAACATTTTAGGCCAACTTGGATATATAAAGCTATTTTAGCTGAAGCACACAAAACAGACAAAGGTAAACTACCTGTTGAAGCTGATGAAAGTTTTATTTAGTTAGTTCTTTTCTGGTTATTTTAAAAAATAAATATATTTTAGTAGAGGCTCTTATGCTGTTGATTATGGAATTAATCTTCGTTTAATAGCATTAAATAATGGGTAATTAATAAATTAAAAATAAAAATAATTTTTAAATAATTAGTTATTGTGACAGTACAAACATGTTTATTTACATTAATCAAACAGATCCAGATGGATCTTTAACTTGGCTAGTTGATCAACTTTGGAATGCTGAAAAGAACGGAAAGGTTTAAATAAAAATAAAATTTAATTTTTAAAAAAAACTAAAATTATATTATTTTTTAAAGAATAATTTTCCACAAATTTTTTAATTTTTCATAATTTATCGTTATTCCTTTCTAAAAAATTCCAATTGAAGGTGAATATTTTAATGTAAATATTTATAAATAATTTTATATTTAACCAGTTTGTCTATATTTTGTCTCATATTCCTCCAGGCGATGAGGATTGTCTTGAAAGTTGGTCACGTAATTATTACCGGATTGTTATAAGGTTTTTTTTAATAAAATTAAATATTAAAAATAAATTTCAAGATTTGAACAAATAATTCGTGGTCAATTCTTTGGACATACTCATTATGATAGTTTCTCACTTTTCTTTACTGATATGAATGATAGAGGTTCTGCACCACTTTCTGTATTATTTACAGCTCCAAGTGTTACTACTTTTGAAGAAGTTAATCCTGCTTATAGAATTTATATTGTAAATCAAAATAATTGGGAAATATTAGATTATGAGGTTTTAATTTAATTTTTAAAATAATATTTGTTCTTTATTTCTCTTGTTATAATCCTTTAGTATTTTTTTATATAAAATTATTTTATTTTATTTAGACTTATTTTTTAAATTTATCTAATACAAAAAATGTCAATCAGTCACTACCTCAATGGGAATTTCTTTACTCTGCCAAAAAAGAATATAAATTAAATGATTTGAGTGCTTCAGAATGGAATGAATTAATTAAAAGAATTGAAAAAGATCCAGAAATTAAAAGAAAATTTAATAGGTAATTAATTAATTATTTTTTAAATAAATAAATTAAAAAAATATTTTAAAGAAATTATGTTCGCCGTAATGATGAAATTTGTGAAAATAAATGTATGAGAAAAAGGCTTTGTTCAATTCGTGCCTCTCATCATAATGAGAAAGAATTATGTAAAGAAACAAAAAATAAAAACAGAAAAATTAAATTAAGAATTAAAGAAATAATTAAATTTTTTAATTTTTAAAATTTACAAAAAAATAATTAATTCTTTTTTTTTAAATTTTTATTTTTGTATTAATTTATAAAAAAATAAATTTATTTAAAATATATTTTAATATTTATTTATTTATTATGAATAATAAGAGAATATTTAATGTATTAATCATTTATTTAATACATTAATTACTCTTTTATTACGTGGATTTTTTTCCCCAAGAGTATAATTAGTGTATCTTATTTTTTTTTAAATGAGTAAATTATTTGTTTATTTTAATTATTTTATTAAAAATTATTAAACATTTTTAATTATTATTATTTTTTAATATTAAAAAAGTTATTTTATTCATTGAAAAAGAGAGAAAAAATAAACTTTTAATTTCTTTATTTTTTCTAAAGGTAAAGGAAAAAGAATATATTTTTTCTCTAAAAATTCGTTCAGCTTTATATATTTATTTATTATTTATTATTAAAAAAAGGTTAAAATACTACTAGGTCTTCAATTTATTTATTAAAATTATTTTGACATTTTTTTTAATAAAATTTCTAAGAATTCTTTTTTAATTAATTAATAATAATTTTATTTATTTATTTAATCTTTTAATTTTAAAATATAATAATAATATTTAAATAAATAAATAATTTTAATTCTTTTATATATAAAAATTATTTTCTGAAAAATATTTAAAAGAAAAATAATTTTTAAATAATATTTTTTGTTAAAAATATAGAAAATGACGAGCCTTATTACTTCTTTTATTTATTAAAAAATAATTTTTAATTTATTCTTTTTCACAAAATTTAGTCTATTGGATATTTTTATTATTATTTTGTTGTTAAAATGTACTAATAAATTATTAATTATTTTTTAAAATTCAATGATTTAAATAAAAATAAATTTAAAAATTCTAAATATTTTTATTAATAAATTTAATTATTTTTTGTTATTATTTATTAATTAATTAATTTTTAAAAAATTTAAAATTAAATTTATTTTTATTTAAATTATTTATTTTATTTATTAAATAATTATTTAAATTTATTTTTTTAATTTAAAATTTTTTAAATTAAAATATTAATTTTAGAAACTTTGAAAATTAATTAATATTTTTAATAACCTATAATCAAAAATACCTAATTCATTTTTGGTAATTTTTAATTATTTATTTCCTCTTAATTATTTGCAAAATATATATAATTTTAAAAAATTCTAAAAAAATATATCTAATAATTAAATTAAAATATATATAATTTATTTATTTATATTTTAAACTAACAATTTATTATCTTTTACGTAAATAATTATTTTATTCTTATTTTAATTTATTAAATAAATTATAATTAAAGGTTATATAAATTAATATATAAAAAACTTATTTATTTGGTCTTTTTAAATATTTTTAATAAAAATTCTTAGAAAATCTTTTCTTTAAATTAAATATATAATTTAATGTTTAAGGGCAAAATTAACTAAAAAATTATTTTTAGTTAATTTAAAATATTTTAAGATTTAATTTATTATTTAAAAAACTCAAATTTTTGGGAAAAATTATAAGAAAAAAATTCTTTTTTAATTATTAAAAAGGAAATAATTCAAAAATAGTAAGTAAATCTCATAAATATTTAAAAAATAAAATAACAAAATATCCATTAGTATAATATAATTTATTATTATTATTATATTATTTATAAGATTAAAAAATAAATATATTTATTTAAAAAAGATAAATATTAAATATATTTAATTAATTAATTATTTTGTTTTTGTTTTAATTTTATTTAAAATTAATAATTAAAAAAATTTCTTTTATTTTTTAAATAATTTGTTATGAGAATATTTTCTTTCAAAAATACATATAATAATAATAAATAATTACTTTTTCTTAAATTTCAAAATTTTTGTTTGTTTTAAAGAAAATATTATTATTTATTTAATATTTTTTTATTATTTTATTTTTTTTGTGTTTTACTCATTTTTTAAATTAAATAAGAAAGAGAGCTTTTTTTAATTTATTTAATATTAAAATATTTTAATATATTATAGTACTAGAAGAAATAAAAAAAAATTAATTTTAAAGTTTATGAGAATTTTAAATATTTAAAATTTTAAGAATATTAAAAAAAAATTAGTTTTGAATTTGTTAAAAAAAATTAAAAAATTTTAAAATTTTCACTGTCCTTAAAAGGTCACATTGTACGTGTATTTTCTCATAAAAAAATTATAATTATTACATAAATATAAATTTACTTTTATTAAAAATTAATTTTTTTTAATTATTAAAACGTGACTTTTTGAAATTTTTTTAATTTTTTGTTGTTTCTAACATGAAATTCTTTTTATTTAAATTTTTTTTTACTTTTTATTATTTTATTTAAAATTAAATTATTTGAATAATTTTTTTTTAATTTTTTAAATTATTTGTTTAGGAAATTTAATTTTTATTTTAATTGTTTGAATATTATTATTATTATTTAATTTTTAATTTTTAAAATAAATAAATATTTTATTTTTAGATATAATAAATAATTTTAAAAAATAATATTTTTAATTCTTCTCCAATGTTTTTATTTTTAATAAAAAAATCATCCTTTTTAATGACATTTTTTGTTCTTTTAAATTTTGGAATTTTATTTCTTCATTTAACAAATGCAAATCCTTTACTTTCTGTTGGAAATAATAAAAAGTTTATTTTTTTTTTAATTTTAAATAAAATAATTAAATTAATTTTAAATTAAAGTAATAATTTAAAAATTGAACAAAAAAAATCATTTAATAATTGGGGGGCACAACAACAACAACAATTATCATCTTCACCATTTTTAATGCCCTATATTAATGGAAATGGTTTTGTTTCTCCTTTTCCTTCAGGAATTAATGATCGATGGTTAAAATAAATAATTAATTAATTTAAATAATTAATTAATTTTTAAAGGGCTGGATTTCTAGCTGACCAACAATTTGGTGGTGGTGCAATTAAACGAACATCTGAGGGACATTTTATGGAACCTTCAGGATGGTTAGCACTTGAAGAACCTGGTAGATTTGAATGGAATTTTAATAGGTAAATTAATTAATTTATTAATTATTTTATTTTATTTAGACTTTAATAAATCTCAAAAGAAGAAATTAATTTTATTTTCTTTAAAGCAAAAAGAAAATTAATTTTAAAAAATATTAATATATTTGATTAAAAAATTAGATAACTAAAAAAATATTTTATTTTTTTATTTGTGAGCTTTTTTTAAAATCAAAAAAAAAAAAGTTTTAATATTTAATAATTTAAAAAAAAGCTCATATAATATTTTATTTTTTTAAATATATAATTAAAATCCCAAAATATTAAACAAAAAAATTATTATCTAAATTTTTAAAATATATTCATTTGATTTATTTTCTCTTTCCTTTTTTGAATAAATAATTAAAAATAATTTTTTTTTAATTTTTAAAAATTATTAAAATTATTAAATATTAAAAAAACAAATATAATTAATTATTTTTACTATAAATAAAAAAAGAAAAGAATTTGGAATATGAAAGGTTTTTACATTTTTATTTTTTAAAATTAAAAAAACAATTTTCTTACTTAAATAAAATTAATTACTAATATGCTTTAGAGAATATATACATTAATTAATTAATTGGCCATTATTTTATTTATAAAATATTTATTTATTTATTTTCCTTTATAATAATAATGACCAATTTAAAATTTAAAAAAAAAATTAATTAATTAATTATTATTTTTTAATTTTCCTTTAAATTCAGCTGATTTTAATCCCCAAACTTGTGTATAATTTATTAATGAAAGATCACCAGAAAAGTGAATTTTACTAAATTTGTCTGTACCAGGAATTCTAACTGTTCCTTTAAAATAATTAAATATTTATTTATTTTAATTAAATAAATAATAAACCTGTCCAACGCCCTCCATCAGCAAAAACTTCAATTGATCCAGTATCTAATAATATCTAAAAATAAAATAAATAAATATTTATGTACTAAAATATTAAATTATATTTTAGAAGATATAAATAAATAATAACTAAATAAATAAAATAACTAATTAATTTATTTTATTTAAAATAAATTAATTTAGATATACCTAATATTTAAATTAAAAATATATTTATTTATTTTATTAAAAAATACCTGAACATTAGTTGGCTTAGCTCCTAAAGCAATTAATCTTTGTGGTGGTTGTTTTGGAGGTCCATAAAGTATTTCAATTCCTTCAGAAGAAATTTCAACACCAACAGGTTTTAATTTTGGATGTTCAATTTCCAAACGAATAAATGAAGAATTTATATTATTTTTATTAGAAGAAGATCTTTGATCATTTGAAATTATTTCTTCTTTTAAATTTAATAAATTATTATTATTAAGAGAAAATAATATTTCAGCAGTTCCATTAGGTAAATCAATAAATTGACCTTTTCCAAGATTTTGATTTTTATCCAAATTTTGATTACGTAATTTAGTTATAATCCAATCAATTGGAGGAGTTAATAGAGCCTTTAAAAATAATTAAAATATATTTATTTTTTTAATTTAATTTATAACCTTTTTATCAGAACTAAGAGTTAATTTTCTTGGTAAAATCTGTAAAAATAAAGAATTTAAAATAAAATAAAATAAAAATATTTATTTATTTTTTTAAATCTGACCATTGAAGTTGGAAAATCAGGTTTTGTTTCCCAATTCCAATCCTTCCAATTTGCTAACCAAGCAATTGCTAAAGTTCCCAATTCTGAATTATATAAAGCCTAAAAATTTAAATAAATTTAATTAATTATTTATTTACTTGAAAGGCATAAGCATGTGTTCCAAAATCCATTTCTTGTTCAAATAAATTAATAAAATTAATTCCATCAAATTTTCCAATAATAGCAGTTGTTAAATCACGTCTTCCAGTTGCTGTGTCATTACTATTTAATTGTGCATAAATTAATGCCCAAAGAGTATTTGGATTTTGAGGATTTCCATCAATTGGAACAAGACCTTTTTTATTTTATTTAATTATTTTAAATAAAATTAAATTACCAGAACATTCAGCTACAGTCATTCCAAGACGATTATCACGATAAAGAATATTTAAAAAATGCCATCCACTCTCTGCTGTTGGATCATCTGTTCCATAAAGAAGAATTACTCCTCCTTCATTATCTCTACTTCCTAAAATCATTTTCCATTTTCCATCAGGACCAAGAATAACTTTAAAATAAAATAATAAATTAATTTGAGAAGAATTAAAATATTTTTAATATAATTTTAATATAATTTTACCATTTGGATCTCTAAAGTCTTGAGTTAAATTAAGCTTTGGAGGACCTTCAGGAATAACTTTAAAAAATAAATTAATTTAAATTTTAAAAATAAATAAACTAGTTTTAGATAATCCATTTGGATTTATTCCATTAATTGTTGAAACCATTCTTTGATATTCCATTGGTTCTCTTCCCATAAAAGAATCTGTATAAAATACTTTTAAAACATTTGAAAAAGGTATAGCAGAGCCAGAAAATACTCCTCCTGTTTGTCTTTTGTCAAATGAAATTTTAGGATCAGGTAATAAAAATAATGGAAGATGTATCCAATTAATAAGATCAGAGCTCACAGCATGTCCCCAATGCATTGGTTGCCATTTTAATGAATGAGGATAATGTTGATAAAATAAATGAAAATATTGACCTTTTAATTAAATAAAATTATTAATATTTTTAAATATTTTTACCAAATTTACTAAATCCATTTGGATCATTCATCCAACCAAGAGGAGGACGGAAATGATAATTTTCTGGAATTTCTGGATTTTTTGCAGCATTAGAAACAAATAATGGACGAATACCCAAATCAAGAACAGATTCAGGTTCATAAACATAAATATATGATACACAAGTATCTAAAAAATAATTAATTATTTTTAAATTAAAAAATAATTAATTAATTAAAAACCTTCATTAAACCATTCTAAAAAAGCATTTCCTTCAATTTTAGGTGATATTTCAAAAAAAATAAATTCTTTAAATTGATTTGTTTGTGCTAAAGTTATATTATCTCCTTGTTCATTTTTAAGTTTTATATTAGCTAATTTTAATTGTTTTTCTTCTCTAATTTTAAACCAAATATGAATAATTGAAGTTTTATATAAAATTATAGGTAATGAAATTTTCATTGAAGAAGAAGAAAATAATAAATTTGATCTTTTTTTTTAAAAAAATAAATAAATAAATATTATTTAGTAAAAGTTTATTCAATTTTTAGTCTAATTATACTTATATAAAATTAATCAACTAATAAAATGGCTGATAATTAATTATTTATTTATTATAATTTTTGAAAAATTTTTAGAAAAAAAATTAATTTATTTATTTTTTATTCAAGAGAAAATATTTTTGTTCCTTGTAAATTTTATCTTTATTATTACAAAAAATATAATAAAAAAATAATAAATTGTTTTTTTCTATAAATTTAATATTTTTAAAATTAATTTATTAAAATTTAAAATTATAATTAAATAAACTTATTAATAATAAAGTATTTAATTTTATTAAATTAAATTAATTATTTATTTTCAAAATGTACTTAAAAACAACAAAAATAAAAATAGCCAAAATAACAAAAATTCCAATAATTATAATTGTTGTTTTTTTCATTTTAAAAATATTATTTAAAAAATTATTATTTTCATTTTTTAATTTTGTAGAATTATTATAATATTTTTCATTATTTTCTGTTGTTGTATATAATCCTTTTTCAACAGATAAATTTATTTTATTATCTCCTATTTTTGAATTTGTTGTGGAAATATATGTAATAGCCATTATTTTTTACTAAAATAAATTTTAAATATTTAAATTTAAAAATTATATTATTAAATTATTTTAAAAAAAATAATTAAATAGATAATAAACACATGGTAAAATTAATATTTATTAAATAAATACGTTAAAAATATTTTTAAAGTAATAAAGGTCACAAGGAAATAAGCATACAAAAATAATACTTAAATTTAAAAAAATTCAAAAAAATATATAATTGAGAAAAAAAGAATGTTTTTTAAAAGAATATTAAACAAAAAGACAATTTAAATTTTTTTATTAATTTTTAAAACGCTTTAAAATTAAAGATAAGAATGAGAACTTTTTATATGTAAATAGAGGAATATATTTTTAAATAATAATAATAATAAATTTTAATTATTTTTAAAAATATTTTAATAAATTTATAATCTCTATTTATAGTAAATAAATTAAAAATATAATATTTAAAATGTCTCTAACTAATTATTTGTCTAAAAATAATTATTTTAAATATATTTATTTTATATTTAGTCTATGTCAACTAAACAAATAATAAAAAAATAAACTTTTAAAAAAGACGGAAATATATTTGATTTTTTTTAAATTGTTTATTCACTGAGTTACATAAAAGTGTTAAAGTACTCAAAAAAAGAAAAGTTTACTTCTTTTTTTTTAAATTATTTTCTTTAAATATATTGGTTAAAGGTCGAATTCAGTGCCTTTAAATATTAAGAAAAAAATTTAAAAAAAAGTTTTCTAAAAATAATTAATAAAATATTAAAGGATATAAAATAAAAACAAAATAAATATTAAATAAAAAGATGATTCATTTACTTTAATATATTTATGTAAGCAAAAAAATATTACAAATATTTTTATTAAATTTAAAAAATTAATATTTTTTCAGTCTAAGAATACATAATTATTGATAAAAAAATTATATATATAATTAATATATAATTTTTATTTTATTTTTAAATTTAATAATTCAAAATTGTTAAAAAATTATTAAAAATAATACCAAAAATTAAGGGATTTTATTTTAATTTAAAAATAAATTTAAAAATAAAACCCCTTAATTATCATTATAATATTTATAAATTTTTTTTCATATTTAAATAAAATAAATTCTTTAATATTTTATTTGTGTCGAGTAACTAAATTTTTTTTATTTGAACAATTTATAAAAATAAATATTAATTTAAATGTGATTATAAAAAATATTCGTTTAATAGGATTTAAAATTAAAGTAATTATTCTCGTTCTTTAAATGTTAATATAATTTTAATTTTAAATATAAAATTATATTCTTATCAATATTTAATTAATAAAATTACATAAATTCTTAAAATGATAATTTTTAAGAATTATAAATATTTATTATTATAATTTTTGTTTCCGTTTCTCAATAAAATTTTTATTGTTTAATAAAAGCTATTAAAAATTTAAAGAATTTATTTTACTTAATAATTATTATATTATAAAATATAAAAATCACTTTCTTATTTTTTTAATTAAAAAAAAAAGACATTAATTATTTTATATAACCAAATAAAAACTTTTAAAAAATATTTAATAGTTAAACAAACAATCACTCAATCCATTTTTTATCAAAAATCAACAGTGACAATAATAAAAAAGAGAAATGATAATAAATCAGCATATCACAAAAATTACATTTTTCAATTAGAAAAGTCAAACAGAATAAATTATATTTAAACAAAAAAATTTTTTTATCTGAAAAGAAAAGTTAAAATATTTTGCAGGAAAAAAATAATCACAAAGAATTCTCTTGCATTACTTTTTGAAACCTTTGAATTAATATAGGTAATATAAACATAATTTAAAATATTTAAAACAAATTTTTAAACAATTTTCTTATAAAAATAAGAGAAGGAAAAAGAAAAATATAAACAGCAATAAAAAATAAAATAATAAGCAACCTAAGAAAACAAAAAATAATATAGAAAAATTTATAGAAAAGAAAAAAACCCATAAAACGAAAACTCAAATAACAAATGATTTTTAGTAAAATTTGGCTTTATCGCTCTTGCTTCTAAAAATTAAGAAATTTAAAAAATAAAACTAAAATAATACCTTATAAAAATGAATATAAACAAAGCAACACTCTGTAAGGCAACTGAAAAAAATTAAAAATATATTAATTGAAAAATTCTACTTTTGAGGAAAAACTAATTTATAGATATTATTTGCTTTCTAAAAATGTAAAACTAATATTTCTACTGACACTTGAACATTTTCAAATTAAATTCTCACCAATTGATAAAAAGATAGTAGTTGAAATGCAATTCATTGGACAATCTATAACTTGTGCTGGCTGAATTGGTGGAGGATGTTGAACTTGAGAGACTTGACTTGCTCTAATTTGCCTAATTTCTGCTTGCATTTGCTCCAAATAATTACGCGTTGCCTGATCCAATTGCTTAAATTATTCAAAATTAAACCATTGTAAAAAAACTTCCAATGCCATAAACTTTAGTCAATCTATTTAATATAAAAAAAGATAACCACAGCTGTGCCAGTACCACTTGGAACAGGAATTCCATGTTGAATTTTCTGTTCAACATTATAAGTGCGAGTATAAATTTCTAAAAAAATTAATTTTGAAAAACACAAGAACATACCATTGACATAGTGTTTCATATCGCGTAAGGAGGCACTCACTTCACGAACAACTTGGATTAACTCATTTTTCTCGTGAATCAAAAATCCGCCACCAGCTAAAAATAAATCATAATTTAAAATAAAGGTATAAAAAAATCTATTAAAAATAAATATATACAGTTCAAACCTGCTTGTTGTTGTTGACCTGTCTGTGGCACAGCTGCGCCGACTTTTAAAAGATTTGTATGAACTGTTTGTTGTTGTGAAATATCTTGTAATCGCTGCTCCATTGTTTGCATCACCTTATAGATTTGAGACTGAGCTTCATAGATTTGTCGTAATTCTCGCATTTGAGCATCCTCATAATATTTAGATGCATCATCTTGCTCTGCAGCTCGTGCCTTCTCTGCGGGAAATAGTAAAATTAGTCTGTAAAACTTATAGAATTTGCTGATTTTTCGATTTTAGGTGTTTTGATGTTTATTCCTAAAAATATAAATATCCAGATCAGGGATCCTGCCGGCAAAAATTCAATTCACGATTTTCATGAAAGAACATGCAATTGAAATTGGAGCGGAAAATAGTGATAATAATTCAAGAGAGACACGTTGGTCGAATTTATCAATCACCTGGATGCTGTTCCTTGTATTTCTCACGTTCTTTCTGAAATTCGGCTTGTTGTCGTTCAAACTCTGCTTCAGCACGTGCTTTCTCATCTTGGGCTAATTGTTGTTTGGCATGTTCCATTTGCGTTGCATCAGTGAAAATGGAGAACGCAGAAAAGTCCAGAATATCATGATCGTCTAAAATTTGATGTTAAATTTACCAAAACTATATTTATTAAAAAAAATTAACCTGCCAATCCACCAGTAGCCGCAGAAACGCCAAAAAATCCAGCTTTAGGAAGAAAAATATTTTCAACGCGAATGCAGAGCTCATAGCGTGGTGTAGGCACAATTCCATCAGACATAAGCACAGTAAGAACATTTCGAAAATAAATTACTTTTAAATGAATTGGAAATTGTTTGTTTCGAAAATCCTTGTGGCAAGCTAAACATTTAAAAATACATTTAATAAATTTTTATTAAATAAACATACAGCCCAAAACTTGAGAAGAACCGTCAGTGTGATGATCAAAAGAACGCGTTCCTATGAATAAGTAAATAATATAAAATGATAAAAATTTATTTAAAAATACCGTCATTTATCATTAAAGAAACTGAAGGATTATTCTTGGCGCCATCATTGTCAAATGAGTCGAGCATAATTCCCATACCAGTCCAAAAATCATTTGCACCAAAAACAGGTCCTAATGTACCCTGTTGGGCTGTGTACCTAGAATAAAATAAGAATGAACAGAAAATTAGAAATAACCATATTGCTAATCCATCGGCGCCAATTCGTCCTTGGCCTGTTACTTTGAAGGCAACTTCAATTTCAAAGTGATCACTTGCCACGAATTGACGTTTATTCCAAGCCTAAATAATGATTATTGGAAATAGCTTACATAAAAACTTTTTAAATTTTTTGTTATATTATTATTAAAACATACAAGTCCCTTCATGCTTCTCATTGAAGGTGCTAGTCTTAACTGTTCGCCACTTGCAATTGCATCACCAGCAACTGTCCAAAATGGAATCGTTCCGTCTCGTTGAGCAAGATTTGGTGTTCTAAAAGAATGTTTATATTCAAATCGCCTTAATTGTTGAGGTTGTTCAAGTTGCGCAAATAAAGATGGAATATTAAATATAAAAATAACAATAATCCGGGCGAACATAACTAAAAAATTAAGAGAAAATTAATAATATATTATAAAACACTTGTAAAGGTAACAAACGTGTCAAACATATGTATTATTCTAAAACTATACATCACGTAACGAACTCTTTGAGTATAATTTGCTTTTCTAACAATAATATAATATTTTTCAGGACTTAGATGTACTATTTTCGAAAGTATTTTCGAATATACATAATTTATTTTCTATTTATGGCATTCCTTTATTTTTGTTAATTGAGGTGGCAAAGTGATATGGGTTTCAATTTTTTCATAGGATTTATAAAAAAATTAATTTCTTTCCCATCATTTAAACCTTTTTTTAATTAAGATTCTGTTATTTTCCTTCTCATTAATCATAATGAAATTTAATTATGGGAAACTGCCAGAGATTGAGCATCAATTTCAAGTGGGTGATTCTCGTCCTCCTGTTATACTTTCAGATTTATTTGCTGCGATCTGTGCTGCTCCTTTATTGATTTTATTTTTTTTGGTTTGTTTAAGTTTCATGAATTTTCGTTTTTATTTTAAATTTTTAGTGGTACCGTGTTGGCTTTAACTTCGGGAATATAAAATTTCCATGGACACTCGGTTCTCTTTTCTATTACTTTTTTTCCAACATTTTTTAGGCTTCCACATCGGTCTATCTGCTATATTTGGTCTTTACGCTTCTCATTGGCTTCGTTCTGATACAGGTATTATTTTTTTTAATTTTTAGCAGGCCTTGTTAGTAAACTTTTCATACAAATTATTTGTCATTTTCTATTGATTTCGATTCCTTTTTTATAACAAATTTGAAATTTTTTTATTTTAGACATGTTTGAGACTCTGAAATTGCTTGTTCTCATCGGAGCACTTACTTTATTTTGTGGAAATAGACTTTTGAAACGCAGTTAAATGAAAATTCAGAATAAAAATGTTAAATATTTGATATGTTAATATATTTATTTACTTGCATAAATTTTATTATATATTTGAATTATGGAATATATTTGTTGTAACTTCAGTTTTGGTTTATTTTATTTATGTCTTCCTACTGCCTTTTTTACTTTATTTTTATTTTCATAATGGCAATAAAACGTTCAGCAACAGATTCTGTTCCTCCAGTTAGTACGGAAAAAGCTTCAAGAGGTATTTGGCTGGTTAAAGTACCTCGTTACCTTTCTGAAGTTTGGGAAAAGAGGGCTGGTGAAGTTGTTGGCAGATTAGTTCATCAGGCTGGTGGTGAAACAACTTTTCATAGCAATATTACTGAAATTTCTACTAAAAAAAAACCTGTATCTTATTCTTTTTTTCTTGGACTTTTAATTTAGTTGTTCCAAATAAATGCAACTCAAAAACCCTCTTCTGCAGCACAGTCTTCTCAAAAGAATATGGATATTCCTCAACAACACAAATTTATTACAAGGTTCGAAATAAAGTTATTTTACTAATTTTGGTTAATCATAGAGATGTAAAAAATCAATCGTTTGCCGTTCTATCTGAGGACAAGACAGGTTTAGAAGAAGATTCTGAATTAATGACGGGAAAATTGAGCATCGAAGGAAGGGTGGGTATTTTTTAGGTCTTTACATAAGAAAAATCTGATTTCTACAATAAATTTTTAATTACTATTATATTCCGCCATTTAAGTAAACAATTTAAGATTGTTATTCGTGCCGAATGTCAACCGCCAAATTCCGTCGACTATATGCGAATGAAGATTAGACAAATACAAAAGATTAGTCAACCTAAAAAGACTGTTCAGCAAGTTGATCGTGCTGAAGTTAAATTCAAACCAATTAATGTTCATCAAGAGCATATTGCAAAAGATAAAGCCAAAAAAGAGGGCATACGTGCTGTTCGGTTGGAAAAGGAGGATGTTGTGAAACTACTTTTCCATGCATTTGAGAAGCATCAATTCTATAGGTTTGGAATCAAAATTATTCATTGTCAGCAATAAGGAAGCTTAAATGTTATTACAATTGGAAACTATAAAAACAAAAGTTTAACAATTAAAAAATGCGGGTATTAATCATACATTTAAAAAACTTTTTACAATTTTTATATCCAATTATTTTTTTAAATTTTTAGACAAATTGATCTCCAAAAATTAACAAATCAACCAGCTGGTATTGTGCGAGAAGTGGTTTGTTTTTTGATACCACTAAAGATAGTGAGCTTTTTACTCAAAAATTTAACATTTTTATAAGATTTAAATGCATAGTGCAAAATAAAGAAAATATCCGCAAAAAGCTATTCTATCTTTAGAAGTGTTGTTTTTTAATTTTAAAAATTAATAAAATGTTTTTTAACAGTTAAATGATATTGGTCTTTATCATGACAGTGCACCTCATAAGTCAATGTGGGAGCTGAAAGCAGAATATAGAAATTATAATGAAGAGTTGGCTAAGAATGTTGAGAAGAAAAGTTTACAATAACATTTTTACGTTGAAGTATATCTTTTAACATTCGATTTGTTTTTCTAAAGAAGTTGTCTTTCTTCTTGTTTTCTTTCTGCAATTAATTTAATTGTATAATACAAATTTAGGGAATGTTTACTTTGGTTAAGGGTGTTTATGAAGAAATATCAAAGCGTGACGAATATTTTATTGCAATCTTAGGACTGGATGGATCGGGAAAAACGGTCAGTATATTTAAGTCAACCCGTCTTTTAGATTTTTTCTGTTAATCTTTTATATTCTATTTGTTCCTTATCGTTGTAGATTCCCACAACTACTTTTTTATTAATCTAAATTTCATATTTTTTGACATACTTGGAAATGGTGAAGAGGTTGTTAGATGTTAACAATAAGCACGATGGGCGCGATTTGCACAAAATTGCGAGCACCGTTGGATTGAATCGTATAATTATCGTTATTATTGCTTTTTTATTTTTAGATTCTAAAATTGTGCTGAGCGAATTTATATTGAATTTATGGGACTTGGGCGGCCAAGCAGAACTCAGATATATTTGGGATAATTATTTGAAGGAATGTCATGCTGTTGTTTTTGTTGTAGATTCTATCGATAGTCAACGCTTCATTGAAGCTATTACAAGTTTAGGTTTTATTTTTACTTTAAATTTATTTCTTTTACGCATTAGAACAGATTTTGTCAAATGAAAACGTTAAAAAACTTCCTTTTCTTGTACTTCTAAATAAATGTGATAGTGACACTGATTTTTTACAAAATGGATATAAAGATAAAATAGTAGAAGATGATGTAAACATGAGTGAAATTAGTAAAGAAAGAGATGCCCACTACACAATTCAATCAACGTCCTCTGGATGGCAAAGTTTCGATTTGGAAAACAGTAATGAAGAGGTGATTAATGGAGAATGGGACCAGAACAGTGATTGTTGTTCATCATTTTCTTTGCCAATTCCTTTACTAACATCAGAAGTTGGTGTGATAAAATCGGAAATTTACAACCGATTGGAAGAAGTTTTACAAGGAGATATGGCTATTTTCTCAATTTCAGTTAGTTTTATGTCATAATTTTCTTTTTTTCCAAAGCGCAATAGACTTTAAGAACTTACTCTTACAATCCGTTCTATCTTTACAATTTCAGGCCAGACAAAATGCCGGTGTAAAAAAGACTGTAAATTGGTTAATAAATGCCTTAAAATCAAAAAAGAAAGAGATTGTACAAAGTTAACATCTAATAAATTAAATAGTTACTTATATTTTCTGTGATGATAATAACAATAATATTTTTGACTTGTAAATTTTTTGAAATTTTTTGAAGTACTAATTTATCAAAATATTATTTTACACATTTTGCTAATGATTTTTTGCTAAGTTTATTACACAAAAAATTGTTATTTGAATATTTTTTAATTTTCTAATGGATTACCTTTTTCTAGCTAAATATGATACATTATATGTTGTTATTTTCCAGACAAGGTAAGCTTCGCTTGCAGAAGTGGTATGTCGCATATCCTGATAAGGTTTTCTTTCACTCTAATTTGTTTTACAAATAATTTCGATTAATATTAGGTGAAAAAGAAAATTACCCGGGAGTTGGTTACAACTATTTTGGCGAGAAAACCGAAAATGTGCGCTTTTTTAGAATACAAGGATTTAAAAGTTGTTTACAAAAGGTAAAAAAGACGTATGTATATGCTAACTAAAGGATTTTCAAAAAGGTATGCATCATTGTATTTTTGCTGTACAATTGAACAATCAGACAATGAGCTTATTTGTTTAGAAATTATTCATCGTTATGTGGAGTTATTAGATCGCTACTTTGGAAGTGTTAGTTTAATTAAAAAAGAATATATAAAAATTTCTTATTAACAGGTCTGTGAATTAGATATAATTTTCAATTTTGAAAAAGCTTATTTCATCTTAGACGAATTTTTGTTGGCTGGAGAAGTTCAAGAAACCAGTAAGAAACAAGTTTTGAAGGCAATCAGTGCTCAAGACCTTCTACAAGATGTAATTATTTATTGTTTACAGACTGAAATTTTTTTATATTAATAGGAGGAGACAACACAAGGATTTTTTGAGGATAATGGTCTTGGCTGAAATAATATATTTTTAAATATTTTGGAAAAAATTTTGTGTTACCCTGTTTATATTTAAAAATAGTTTAAATTTTCTTGCCTAAAGAATTTGTTTTATGCAATTTTGTATACTGCAATTTAATTCTCTAATTGAAAATATTTATAAACATTTATTAAATCAAGCCATAACGAATGGAAGGTCAACCATGTCAGAGGACATTTACAATCATTCCCATCGAAGGGATGGAGGTTAATTAATTTTAATTTTGTAAATATTTTAAACTGCTAGGCTATTCAAAAGAACTTTGCCTCATATGGGAAAGATGGCGATCGTGCTGCTGAGGAATTCGTACAACAAAAAAAGGTGCGGTACTTTTCCTTTTTGTGCCCAAAGTCTGCAAGTTTTGTCCGAAGTAATATATTTTTCTCATATTTTTTAAATATTATATAGGAACATATTTTCCACAATGATTATGAATGATTATGCTAAATTTTTTGGTAATATATAAAGTAGCAAAAAGTAGTAGAATCTAAAAATTAAAATTTTATAAAAATGAGTTAATTATTGAGATTACCGACAAACACATATTACTTGCGGACAAAACTTGAAGACTGGGCCGCAAAAAGGAAATGTACCAAAGGTGCTTAGATAATTTCTTTTTAAAGATTAAATTTTAGTTAACTTTGGCTCGAAGATTTCAACTAATTGAACGAGGATTTGCATTGGTTCTTAAAGAGGATTATCGACAAACATGGTTTGATAATATTAAAGTACAAATTACTTTTGATGAAAAAGATGAGAGAACAAAAAATGACAGTTCTGAAAGCCCCAATAACGATAAAAACGCAGACTAGTTGTTTACTTTTTCTATTTTTTAACATTCCAATTTTATTTTAATGGATTTATTATAATTTGAAAAAATAGCAAAAATTATCTCATTTTCCTCAAATGTTCTTTCGTAAATTTGATATTTGTGTAACTATCCATTTTATTTGCAATTTCGGGATCCCATTCCATCCCTAGGAAATTTTTTTTTATTTTAAATCAACTTATTCTACTAATTGTAAACCTTTTGATAACGTGATGTCGTGGTCAAAATTTTGATCCTCATAGTCATACCATTCCTTTTTAGGTTTATATTCTCGATAGATTCTTCTATTTCTTATTGAATAAATCGTCCCTCCCTCACCAGGATTTGCTGTTACTCCTCCGTGTAAAGCAGTTTTGTCATTTGGATGAAAACGCCGGGGTTGCTCTAATTTTTTGTTTTTCAAATTAAATATTAAAAAACTACCCATTATTGCAAGATTTTGCGGCAATTTTTTACTTCTTGCAATTTCAGTGTATTTTGTAATATTTCTCACTGGTTGTTCGTAAAACTCAATCAAATCATATAAGATTTTCATCTTATGGAGTTTTGAATTTGGAACAAGATGCTTAAAAGAATGTCCGAGGTCAAGAAGAAGCTGGATTTGGTTTGTCAGAGTGATTGAAAAAATGTGAAACCTTTGATTTTCTATCATCCAATGGTATTTCAGTATTTTTCCAATCGGATGGATTCAGTGTGAGGCCATAATTTTTTGCTGTATTTGCAATAACATTATCAAGGTCATTAGGTGGATTGTAAACATAAGTATGTTTGAGCAAACTAAAGTAGAGAATTGATCGAGAAATTAAGATAAAAGCCTACCTTCTTGCACGAATTTTATCCATTTCCTCGATTGTAGTTGAATCTGAAATGAAAAGATATTTTATGAAGTCTAAAAATATATATTCACATGACGAAACCAAAGCTTGAAAAGGCATTGCACGCAATATTTTTGTTGATAGCATTTGAAATTTTAAAATAAAGAAAAAAAATCAGTTAATTAAAGAACTTTTTTAATATCTTCTCCGGGAGCGAGACACTTTACCGACGTCGTTTCCGCGATAGGATTTGACCGACAGATTTTGACCGACAGCCGTTTGACCGATGCCATTTGACCGACAGTTGAAAAGGTCTCATTTGACCGACGAATTACGGTCAAACGGCGTAGGTAAAACGGCTGTCGGTCAAAATCTGTCGGTCAAAACCTATCGCGGAAACGGCGTCGGTGAAATGATACCCCCCTCTTCTCCTGTGATCAAAATAATTTAGACAAATATCCGATAATGATAAATTTGCAGGGTCATTTTGAGTGTTTGGCCCAATCGGGCGTCCCACGCTCATAAATACGCATCTCGGTAAACGACATTTCGGTAGCAATGTTCTGACATTTTGGTTTGACATTCGTGTGTTTTCGTATTTTAAATATTTTAATAACTAATTTTGGTAATTTTTAGATATTTTTAATAAATGGGAAACTATATCTCAAAGTATTGGAATAATTCATCTCTGAAGTCAATTAATACTGACTCAGAAAATTTGAATGATGTTGTATCGGAGGATTTGAATGCTTCAAAATGTTTTCAGAATGAGCAAGGATCATCAGAAATTCCACAATCATATAAACCTGATTTAAGTTCAACTCCAAAGGTTTTAAATACTTTTATTTTTTCAATTTCTACTCTTAAGATAAAACGCAGCCATTCAAAAATTTTCGCAGCTTATGTACCAGACTCTCCTGAACGTTATGCTTTTCATGATTTTAAAGAATTAAAATCATTTCTAGATTCTCCAGTTGGTAAAATAAAAGGTTTGTTTGATATTTATAACAATTTAAATTATACTTAAGGAACTCGTTTCAAACGATGCCAAGATGAAAATGACTTTGATAGTTTTTATAATGAACAATTTTCTGCCAGTACTTGTACAGAAGATAATAATTCATCTAGTTCGAGTATTGAACAAGATTTGCCTTACAAGGAAATTCCTGCAAGAAGACTGACTGATTTCAGGATGGCAATTGAGAAGGGAGACCATGCAAAATTTGATGAGTTGCTGCTTGAGAGTCCTCGTTTTCTTGTAAATACATCTAATGATTTGGTTAGAATATTTATATTATTTTTTACTTACAATTAGTTATAGAATTCCTTTTCTCAAAATTATGGTTTTCTTATCAAATGCTTTGATTTTTATTTTATTTTTTTGCATAAGTTTTCGAAAATCTATCTTTAAACTTTCGGAAAATTTTAGCCAACAATTGTACACATTGGTTATCGCTATAATGCTCTACATATTGCTTGTCGAGCTTCTAATTTTGTTGCGGTATATTCTAATTTTCACATACAATTATTTGTTTAGGTCCAAAAAATTCTCAATCTCATTTGCAACAAATCTTGGCTTATTGATGCGTATTCGACTGATAAGTGTGTTGTTGAACGTTCACAGAATTTATTAGATGCTATATTAAACACTCCTGATAAATTCCAAAATAACGCGCCAATACATTATGCATGTAAAGTTGCCAATTTTGAGATTGTTGATGCTCTACTAAATTTTCGACTTTGTAAACGAGAACCAGTAAACAGGTTAAAAATATTTAGTTGTCTATTATTAATTTTGGAATATGGATTTTTTAAAGTTTTTTTATTGAGTTTACATATATGTATTGATAATGTAAATTTTGTTAATGTGTAAATTGAAATCAAAAATTGAATTTCAGAATTTTCCTTAAATTTTTTTGATTGTGTTTTCATAATATGAATATGTTTTTTAATTTTTCTAAGTATTTATTTTTAATAATTTTTATCCTTTTTACTTATGTTAGTCACAATGAAAAGCCACTTGATTTGCTTGGTTTGGGTGCAAAAGGAAGCAAACAGCAAATTCGGGATGTTTGTAATAAAATTACTTGTGCCTTCAGAAAGGAGTCATTTCTGTGATGAATTATCTCACTTAATTATTTTTTACCGATGTGCTTATAATTATTTAAACACATTTTTGATATTTACACATTTTTGATAATAATAGAGATTGGACCTGATTATTTTGTGAAATTTATTTATGTAATGATTTTAGTCTAATCTCAATTATATGTATTTTATCTTTTGATTTAAGAATTGAATAATGCTAAATAAAATTTATTTTTTACTTCTATCAGAGACGACGTTGTTTATTAACAATTAAATTAATTATACGTAAATATAATAATTCATTAATATGATGAATCTTAAGTATGGTTTTAACCCGTTCAAAACGAATTCATGCAAACGGTCGACTCACTCTTGTTGTTGATCAAAGTGGGACGGATAAGAATAATGTAAAAAACTTGCTGATTAAATTTTATATTATTTTGACTATCTTTTATAGATCTATTGCTGTAGTTCTGATGACACATTTGGCGCATGGACTTGCACTGAACGAGGAGCACTCGATGTTGACATCAGAAATACCGCTGACAAATGCCATGGTGTGTTAGCTGTCTTTGTGAGTTTTTATTATTTCTGGTTTTAAATGTATCGTTGATTAATAATTTTTTGGTTGATTTTTAATTTTTCTTTAGGAAGTTTTTTCATTGAATTATTTTTTTAATTACTTTAAAAAGTATAAATAGGGTGAGGATGTTTATTTGGCTCAAACAACTCAAGATGTAATTACTGGTGTCGATCAACAAGTAGTTGTTCGCTATGGTCTCTCTTCATTCTTACCATCACATGCATTGTTAACATTTTCTCTTGAAGTGACAGCTTTAGCGACGAATGGAGTTTATTTAATTGCTGGTTCAGGGTTAATTTTAAGTATTTAAAAATTATTTTAAAAATAATTTTTAGAGATTTTATGGTTAAATCTATTCGACTTGATTGCCTTTCTGGTCAATCAACTATTGATCGTTATGAATGTGATGGTGATATGATAATTTTCATTTATTTAATTAAACTTAATTTTAGCTGCTATCTTGAATATTTCAATAAGTCCAAATGGTGAGAATTTTGCAATTTCTACATCTGATGGAAATGTTCATATTCGTTCAACTACGAAGAACTCTCAAGTCAAAAAACCGATTGCCAAGTTCAAGGCTTGTAATGAATTCTCTATTGCAAAGTAAATTTTTATCAATTAACTCCAATTTATAGTGAAAAATACTATGAAACAATTTTTCAGAATTCAATGTCCGCGTATTCATTGCGTATGGGATCCTCAATGTAAATATTTATTTATTCCTGGCCGTGGTGGAATTATTGTTGTTGATTGTTTGACCTGGGATAGAAAAATTTTGCTTACACATCCAGATGTTGATTATGTCTGATTTTTATTTTGGATCAATAATTTTTTAATTTTAGGAAACTTTCTCAGTTCTATCACTTCAATCGTTAGATAAAACTTTTTTAATTGCCAGTACAATTGAGGGTTCAATTATTATTTGGAAACATATTTCTGACTCAAAATTTCAATTGTTAAACATTTACAAAAAGATTCAAGCAGATATTGGCATCATTACTTCGATTATTTTTCATCCACGTATTTCAGATGTTTTATTAATTGCATTTTCAGATGTTTTTTTTTCAATTTTAAGAATAAATCTAAAACATATTTTTAGGGATACATTTTTTCAATGACTGATTGTAGAACGGTTGATACTCGTTTCGAACAATTTTGCACACAATTGACGAATAGGAACGATAAAAATTTAAATAATTCTGACAATATGTGTGACTTTGAAGCAATAGAATCTGATAGTCCTTCGGCTGAAGTTAATGAAAACAATAAAGAAGTGATTACAATTGATCATGATGACAAATTCGATGGTAAATTATTACAAACTTTAACACTATAATATTAGCTTTTAGAGATGGAGACTGACCTGGGTCTAATCAAGGTAGGATTTTTATTTATTTTTTACATTAATGTTTATTGTTAGTCCCAATTTGGTTATGGTCAAAATGATGTTCTAAGTGACAAGAAATTATTCAACACAAATGACTTGGCGACTATGTTCACTGAAAAGGAGCCCTGTACAACTATTAAAGGAATGAGGGTACCCAAATCATTTTCTGTCGGATCGTCGCCAACTTCTGTTGAGAATGGACGGTTTTTGGTAAATTATTTTCACTTTTAGATTTCTGTACAAATTCTTATATAAAATTTTTGTTCAAAGGTCTGGAACAACTTTGGAATAATTAAAAGTCTTAAGGACAATGATGAAGATAGTTCAATCGAAATTAACTTCCATGACTCAAGTGTTCACCATGAAATAATTATTGATAATTCAAGCTCAAAATATGTATTTGGTAGTATAGGCGCTGATTTGATTGCCCTAGCTTCAAAAAAAAATTCAGATGGTGAAAGCGTATTGTTTGTTAATAATGTCACTTGGTAATCTTTGAATGTTTTTCGTGTTTATTTAAATAAAATTAAATTAGTTGGGATCACGATGCCCGTCATTGGACTCAAACAATGGATGAGGGTGAGCAGATTGAAGGACTTTGTATTAGTAAATCTTTTATTGCTATCGCAACCAATCTTCGATTTCTGCGTATTTTCACCCCAAGTGGCACACAACGTTTTGTGTTCTCAATCTCAGGTTATTTGTTATTTTAATTTTTCATAATTGTGTAATTTTTTAGGTCATTTTCATACGCTTTGTACACATGAAAATAAGTTAGCAGTTGCTTATGCTACCGGAGCTGTACTTGTCATTACAGATGATGATTATGAACATCAGGTGAATTATTATTTCTGTACTTTTTTCTTTAATTTCTTATCAATTAATAGCTTGCCGTTAATGTATATGATGTTAATTCACTTTCCGGTGAATGTGCGCCTTGTCTAGAATATACTGTGCCTTTGTCTATTTCACTTTACTCAAAACTTCAATGGCTTCAATTCTCAAATTGTGGAAATTTGGTTTCGATGGATGATGGTTAAAAGTCTGAAAATTTTGTTTAATTATTTTTCACAGAATGTAACTTTCGAATTTATCTTCACACTAAAGGTGTATGGATTCCGGTACTTCTTGGTGTGGATCTGTTGAAAAATCCTGATGATGATTTTATTTGGCCTATTGCATTATCCGACAATCCTAATCCTTATCTTCGATATTTCTATTGTACTAATTCAAAATATCCACCAGTAAACAAGTCTTTTCTACCATCGACTACAGTCCCGCTTAAAATTCCACTTATTAATTCGGTGAATTTATTTTAAATAAAATTATTTGTTAAAAATTATTTAATTTTCCCTAAATTTAGAATTCAGAAAAGGGGAAATTGGAGGCTGAATTGTTATCTATTGAATTACAACGATTTGTTCATCAACAAAAAAATTTAATCAGACCAGAACGTTTGAAGGAAGCGGAACAGTTGACAAATAATTATATTTCAAATTTAATGAAACTTTTCTCAATTTCCTGCAAGGTTTTTATATTTTTATTTTTAATATTATTTATTTTAGACGAATAGAGAGAATCGAGCTGTGGAAATTGCTCATAGGTCTATTAATTCAAAAATTGTCCAGGGGTTATGTAACTATGCGGCTAAAATACAAAGACCAACTCTGAGCGAAAAGGTCAAAAGTTTCTGAATATTTTTATTTAATTTTATTTTCTTAGGTCGCAGCAGTTGGTCGAGAACGTCTTCAAGCAATTGAGAATGAGCAAAATCAACAAGATGAAAGGAGACAACAAAATAAATTACCTGTTACACTTATTCCTTCCTTACCCATTAACGAAGCTTCTTCGCCAGTGATTGCACCTTCAAAAATTCTTGTGGCTAAAAGAAAGACGCCATCTTCACTTCTTAATAGTGGTTCAATTAACTCTGTAAATGTTGATATAATGTAATATTTAATGAATAATTTTTTAAATAAAAAATTTTAGTGAAGATATTGGACAAATACAAACAATTAATGAAAATGTTGAACCTTCCGTAAATACTGATAAAGGTTTTACATTTTTCGAATCAAACGAAAAAGACAAAAGTGATTTTTTTAATGAAAATGAAAGTCTTCCTAGTGATGGAGAAGATGATGAAAAAGGGGAGTTGAATACAAGCATTGCTAGTTCAGCACTCGGATCAGCATTACTTTCAGATTCCTTTCTTCTGGATAGCAGCCCAGCCAATAATCCTTTCAAGGCAAAATTAAAAATAATTTTGAAGCAAATAATTTTTTTAAGAAAGCAAAGAAAACTCCTTTAACAAATACTAGCTCAATAATATCAAATAGCCGTGGTTTTGCAGAAAAATCAAAGGATGGAAATGTTGCAATCCCTGACTTTTTTGACTCACTTTTGCCACCAAAAAGAAGAAAAAATTAAAACAAATAATTTTTTTGTTTTATTTAAAGTATTTCTGCATATTTAAATGTTTTTAACTTGATCATTAATACTTAATTTATTTTTTAATTTATTTTTTAATTTATGTACACAATAAACTTTAACTGTTATCAGTATTAAATTTTATTAACTTAAAACTATTTTATCAAAGTTAGACGATCGATAAATTATTTTTAAATTAATTATTCAATATTTCTAACAGTCAAGCAATATTATCATAACGTTTATCTATGCAACTTCAGGATTTACCCCCAGAGATTTTGGTTTGATTTTAATTGATATTTAAAGTAATTATTTGCCATTAAGAAACGTATTTTTCAATTTCTCGATTTTCATGAGAGAATTAGAATTGAAAGGGTAAGTAAAGATTGGAGAGATTTATGTTGGAATTGGGCTTGGTTGGATTGTCAAGATTTAAGATTCTCACATAAAGATCTGCTTTTATCTGAAGATTGGAAGAATAATGAAGAAATTGATGGTAAAGTTGAAGAATTGAATGAGGCCCAAACAAAGGTAAGAAATTTCTAAAATTTAATACTATAATGGAGAGTTCTTTCATTTTGAGTTAATTACTTGACAAAACAAAAATATCTTAAAAAAATTTCTAATATTTAGATAACTCTACAATTAATAAAAGAGCGAAATTGTCCTAAATTTCAAGGTTTGTCATAAGAAAACTAATAATTTAAAGAATTTAGCAGTTTATGAAAAGCAGGAATTTACAATACAAAGTAAAGCAATGACTGAATACAAAAAATTGTTTAGCGATCCATGTCTTTATAAAACGAAGAGACCTTCTCGAAGTGTTAGATTTTCAAAATTAAAATTTTTATTTAAAAATTTAACTATATTATTCCTTAATCCACTTTTTAATTTTTTATTTAGTTGGGTAAATTAAGTGCTTTAATTCGTCGAAGTGCTAGAAATTTGAAATGTCTTTGTATTGAATGTGGAATTAATGTTTCTACTCGTATTGGTCGTTATTTTCACTATTTGAAGCCTAATCTTACTCATTTTTCTATGCATGAACCAATTGACTTGTGGCATTTGAATCAAATTGAAAAGTACCTAGCTCCTTCAATTCTTTCTTTGGATTTATCTCTAAATAATAAGGTTTTAAATTTTTTGTTTATATAAATGGACAATAATTGTATTTATTTTAACAGAAACAAACTATTGATGCATTTCTTTCATTGGGTTTAAAATGTCAAAAGCTTAAATGTTTGAAAATTAATAGAATAAATGACATTTTTGAAAGGTCTTCAAAAATAGGACAAAAACAATTTTTGCCTTTAAAATTACAACAATTATATGTTTCTGATTATTTTCATATAATAAACTGTTTAATTGAAATTCCTAAAATATGTCCAGACCTTTGCTTTTTAATATTTAGTAATAGATATTATAATTCAAATGAACAGATTTTAAATGATAAAGATGTTCTTAGGTAAATATTTTTTTAAATACAAAAATATTTTTTGGATTTATTATTTTTAACGTTTATGTCAATTTATATAAAGTTTAAGGGGAAGGAGGTGTTCTCCGAAAAAATACGGAAATAGAGTTCTTGTAATTTTTAAACATAAATTTTAAAAAATATTTTTAAATATTCAAAATTTGATTTAAAATTATAATTTTTAGATTTTGTACGCCCATTTTTTATGCGAATTCTTCAATGTATTTAAATTTGCATCCAAGCTTAAATTCTTTACGTGCATTAAAAATAGAGTATGATAATCTTAAACAAGTGTTATTTATTAATAAAGATATTTTTATAATTAAAATTATTTTTCAGTCTGATTTATTGAAACTTGCTACTTCTTGTCCAAATTTAGAACATTTAGATTTTATTTGGGAAAATTATGTTGAAGATTTAGATGGGCCAGTAGATGCACGTCAATTGGAAGCACTTTATTCATTCAAAAAACTTTCTTCTCTTTCAATTGAAATATCAATAATTTTGAGAGGTTGTGTAAATGAATCAATGCCTTTTCATAATGTTAGTTGTAATTAATAATTAATTTATTTAAAAATTAATAAATTTTAGTTAAGTTGTGATGATGGGAATCTTGAATTTTCTGATTTTCTTTTGAAGTTTCTTGTTACTTTAAATTCAATTACTCCTCTAAAAGTAAGTTTTTAGGAATATGTATTAAACAAATTACATATAAATGATCTAATATTATATTTTTTTAATTTTCAGAACTTAGAATTTCGCTATTATAGTGATTTTTGTTTCAAAAAAGAATATGTGTTGGAAATTGTTGAGAATTTGACTGTAAAATTTTTTTAATATTTTTCTATATTTTTTATAATAAAAACTTAGAGTTTAGAAACATTTTTATGTACTATAAAAATACATGTTGACATATATGATGAATTATATGGCGACAAAATGAAGATAAATGACTTTTTTTCAAGTCTTAATAAAATATTAACAAAAAGTGGAAATAGATCATGTGCTTGTTTTCGTTTTATGGTTATTTGGTAGAGCGACACTTCCGGACCGACATTTCCGGACGCCCACAAAAGCTTACAAAGAAATTAGTTTATTTCCATCTTTAAAGGACCAATTGGTATAATAATTTATTCAACAACTTTGTAGCATGGTACTAAATATATATCCAGGTTTTGGACCAGAAGTTTGAGTCCAGAAGCGTTGGTCCGGAAGTGTCGGTCCGGAAGTGTCGGCCTGCCGGTTATTTTTTAATAATAAAAAACCAAAAATTTATTTTAATTTTTAAGAATTATGAGTACCAAAGGTCTGATATTATTTTTAAATGGAGAAGAGAGTATCCTTTTGAATTAGTTAAAGTTCTCAACTTAAGACTTAATAATAATTTTGGTCAATCACTTGTTTTAAAAAAAATATCTGATGAATCTTTTGGCGAAAGAAACACGTTAATAGAAATTTAATTTTAAAAAACTTTTTAAAATTTAGGAAGATTCTCTTTAGAATTTTTGATTTTGAATAAAAGAAGGAGAAATTTGTAATTTATTTTAATATTTTTTAGATTTAGAGATCTTTATTTAAATTTTGACAATAATATGGCAAATTAAATTGTAGAAATTATATATACAAATGAATAAAAATGTGTTGATTTTTAAATTTGTTATTTTTAATTTCGAAAAGGTAATTCTTCTATGCTAATATTTCCAGCCTTTTTTGATTCTTGAATAAATTTTTTGTTATATTCTTGTAACTAAAAAAATAAAAATTAATTTTTATTTTTTAAGAGTCCACTCCTATTGATCAACTCTCTATAAGAGTTGATCAATTTGGTGATCTCTTTTATAGTAAGTATATTACCAGTAAAACTTGTGAAAGACATGAATTTTCATATTTATTTTGTTCACATATTCCACAACTTTGTCTGCAATTTTCCTCAAGAAATAATCTCAAAATTATAATTTAAAAAAAATTATTTTTAATATAAACTTTGATTTTCCTAAACATTCTCCATTTTTCTTCCATTGTTTACAGCTTAAATGTCTGTCTATACATTCATTTGTTATATTAAAATTTGGTGTACAGATTTCACATGATACTTTACCTTTAAAAATAATATTTTATAAGGCTATAATTATCTAAATTATCAAAAACGTAAAATAATAAAAAAAAATTTAATTAAAAAATATTCTTCTACTAATTAAAATATAATTAAATTTTTTACAATATTTTTCCATATATTTTTGATTTGTTTTGCATTCATTATTCTCTGCCCAATGATCACAACAAGGATTCATATTAAAACAATTTATAAAAGGTTTATGTATTTTTGCTGCCATTTGACGTGTTAAAAAACGTTGAGGAATTTGTGGTATATTTGGTCTTCTTAAACGTCTATTACGTATATTATTAATACGATGAGGTTGAGGAGGAATACGTCTTTGACCCATTTGTCTAAGTTGATGTGGAGGTGAAGGTGTTGGACGCCAAGGCTTAAAAAAAAAGTTTTTAATTTAAATAAAATAAAAATAACTGGAGGTGTCGGTCCTTGTTGACATCTTCCAAAAATACATTGACCATTATAACAAGCATCCATTCCATTAAATCCTTCACAGATTCCACCAAATTTAATTTTAGCTACACAATGGGGAAAGCCATGGTTAAAGTCACAGAATAAATATCTAAACTTTTTTTATTTATTCTGATAAAAAGAACATAAAAGATTTAAATAATTTAACTATTTTCATCTTCAAAACTAAAATAATAATTTTCTCATCAATCTTTTAATAAAGGTTATTATTGTAAATTAAATTAAAATTTATTTTTATTTAAACTTGCCTAGATCCACATGTTGGCATTTGTGATGAACATGTAGGACGTTGTGCATACTTTTAATTAATAAATTAATTTAAATTATAAATTTAAATACATACACGATATAATTGATCAGTATAAGCATTAGAAAGTCCTAAAATTGTAATTTAATAAAAAAAATAAAATTTATAGACAAACCATCTTGATTGGAGAGAAAATCAAATGGGCGCATCCAAGCATAAGAAAAATGAAATTCATTTCCACATGACCATAAATCTTAAAAGAAGTTATTTAAAAATAAAAAAATATTCTAACTAGGAGTATAAGCCCATTCTCGAACATCTCTAAAAAATAATTAAATAAATTAATTAAAATAAAAAATAAAAACTTTCTCTGTTGCCGTTGACGCCAAATTTCAAAAATTAAATCAACAAATGAATGATGCTAAAAAATTATTTAAAAAAGGTTTAAAAATTAAATAAAAATATTTTACACCATGTAGAAGACTGGGTCATTTGCAGACGTTTCTGGTACCTTTAATTTTTTAATTTAATAAATTAATTAATAAATTTAATATAAATATACCCTCATATCTCCGCCTACCCAAAAATGCTGAAATTTAATATATTTTTTTTAAATTAATAAAATTTTATAAAATAATATAGGTAAATATTTATTTAAATTTATTTTACAATATTTGAATGTGTATATTCCAAAGCATTAAAGTTTACAGGAAGTGGACAACCAGGAAGAGGTACTGTATATGAGAGTACCTAAATATTTATTTATTTTTAAATAAAAGCAGAATTAATTAATTTAAAAAATAAAATTAAATTAATTATAGAAACTTACATGTTCAATATTTGGTTCATTTGCTACAGAAGCTAATTGTCCTAAATTAAATTAAAAAATATTATTATTTTTAAAAAATATTTAATTAAAAAATACCTTCAGTAAAGAGGCCACCCTCACCAGAAAGTGTTCTTTTTAATTAAAAAATTAAAAAAAAATTAAAAAAATTATAAAAATTAAAAAATTAACCTCCAAATTGCATTTCTTCCTTCAAGTGTATTCCAAAAACTAAAAGGTCCATTAACAACTCTTCCATTAAAATCAATTTCTCCAGCAAATAAAGGAGAAAAGAAAATTGAATCTCTAGGATCAGGTAAATAAACATCAAGAACTTTTTTTAAAAAATAATTAAAAATATATTTAATTTAAATTTACCAGAATCCCAATAGGGAATAGCTACTGTTGGATCAATTAATCGAAGAGCTATTTCCATTCTTTTAATAAATTCTCTATGCCAAGGAAGAAAACCTGGACCTGAATGAGCACCTCCTTGACTTACAGATTGATGTTCACGAGCAAATCTTGTATATTCTCCATTAAATTTTAATTGATTAAATGCTGAATGAAAACGTTCTCTTTCCTCATCAGTCATCATTCTATACTAAAAAATAATTAATTAATTAAAAATTATTAAATTATTATTTTATTACTTCTTTTCTATAAGCAATAGCTAAAGGCTGTCCAGAACGTAAATAACAATAACCATCATTTCTCATTGTTCCCTAAAATATTAAAAATAATTATTTTTAAAAATTAAATAACTCGAAAGAAAGGACATAAACATTGAATTGTCATACAATCATAAGGATTCCAAGCAACTTGTCCACGTGAATTTGAAGAAACGGGAAGAGGTCTAAGCCAAACAGGTGATCCAGGGACAGATGGAGGAAATATATCATCAACACGACGAATTAATGCTTGACGAGCTTTTCGATCAATTTGACGTAACTTTTTAGAAAATAATAATTATAATAATATAAAAATTATATTTAATTTAATTTAATTAATTAAAAATTAAAAAAATTCCAAAACTTTAAGACAAGTTTGTTTAAGAACATTTGTTGGTGCATCAGAGCAATCAGTTTTAATATTTGTTGTATTATTATTATTATTATTTAAAATTGGTGGTTTTTGTATTTTTTGAGCAAAATTAGAAAATAAAATAAATAAAAATAAATAATAAAATAATAATAAATATTTAATTGTTCTTTTTCTTTTCATTTTTATAAACTAAAAATAAATTAATAAATTAAGCTAATTATTTTTTAAAAAATTAAAATAAAATTGTGAGATAAAAATATTATTTATTTTTAAATTTAATTTAAAAATATATTTTGATAAAATTTATTTAAAGAAAATTTTTCTTTTATTTGAAAATAATAAAAGGAAATAAAATATTTATAATTATTTTTTAAAATTATTTTAAATAAAAAAAAAAGAGAGAATAATTTAAAAGAATTATTATTTTAATAAAATATATAAATTATATTTTAGTTTAAAATAACCTTTATTTCGGGAAAAGGAACAAAGAAATTAATTAATTAATTTAAAATAAAAGAAAATAAGTAATTTATGTAGTAAAAATGTCCAAAAAATAACAAAAGAATTTTTTTTTAAATTTTCGCAAAAAAATAATTTGAAGGAACGCGTAAATTTTTTTATTTTTTAATTAAATAAATAGGTCAATTATTAAAAAAATAAAATAAAATTGGCCAAAAAATAAGAATACATACTGACATTAATTTAAATTAATTTTTTAATTTTAAATTTTAAGGATAAAAATAAATAAATAAAACAATGCCCAATTTATTTTACTAATTTTTACAAAAAATATTTTATGTTTTCTAGTATTTTTCTTTTTTTCTTCTTTTTTGGTTCCATTTATTCCGGTAAGTTTTTTTTAAATAAATTTTTTCTTTTTTCAAGTAAATAGAAAAAGATAATTCTTTTCAGCGAATTCTCATTGTATTCTTCTTTTTTTGAGTGAATTTTCTCGCCTCTGGGCTTTTATTAAACTAGAAATAAATTAAATTTTTTAAAATATTATTTGTTCTTTTTATAATATTTAATTTAATTTAAAAATTTTTTAATATAAAAAAATATTTTTTTACAAATAATATTTAATTGTTATTAATTAACTATTATTTTTTAAATTAAATTAAGTAAATGTTGCTTTATTTATTTATTTATTTTTAAATTAATCTTTGAACATTTTTCTTTAATTAAATTATTGTTTTTTTATTTTTTTTTTAAATAATTATTTTATTTGGCCACACTTTTGTATTTTTTTCTTAAAATTTTCAACAAAAATTGTTGCTTTTCTTCTTTTTTTCATGCATAAATATATTCTTTTTCTCTTTTTTATTTATTTTACCCAACAAACAATCAAAAAACTTTTTTTTTAAGAAAGAAATTATTCGCGCAATAATTTATTTTATTAAAAATATAAAATAATTTATAAAATAAATACTAAAAAATATATTTTTTAAATTATTTAATTAAAAAAATTAAAATTAATTTATAAATAAAAATTAAATAGAAATAAAGTTTTAATTATAAAATATGTTCTCTCCTAACAATAAGTCTCCTTTAATTAAAAATATTTATTATAATAATTAGTTTTTAAATAAATAGTTAATTTATATTTAATTTGTTTAAATAATTAATTAATTAACGTTTTCCAAAAAGTGAAAATAAACCAGAAAAAGGATTATTATTATTATTATTATTATTATTATTATTATCACTACTACTACTTTCAATACCTAATAATTTGCCTAAATCCAAAGGTGCAATCTTTAAAAAAAATAAAAAATTAATTAAAAATAAAAAATAAAACTCTTTCACTGCCATAAGAATAAGATCCTTTTGTTGACATATCTTTCCAAAAATTTTCCATAAATTCTTCTGATTTGATTATTTTTATAAATAATAATAAAATTAATATAATAAAAATTAAAATATTTTTTAATATCATTTTTTATTTTAATTAATTAATTTTTAAAAAATTAAAATAATTTTATTTATTTATATATTTATTTTTTTTGATTAAATATGTGGAACGATTTTATTTTAATTTTTAAATAAATTAAAAAAAAAAAGATTTGAACGATTAAATTTAAATTATGTCCAAAAACATTACTGCCTTTCTCATTGAAATTTTTTATATTTATTTTTGTTAAATTTTTTGCATTAAATTTTATTAATGTTAACCGCATTTAATTTATTTAAAAAGAAATATTTTAAAGAAAAATTTGCAAAAAAATGTTAAATTTTAATTTATTTTTAGCAATTAAAATAATAAAATGAATAAAATCAAATATTATATAATATTTAAATTATTTTATTTATTTATTATCTTCTACCACCAAATAAAAATGCAAAAGGATTATTATTATCTCCTCCGCCACTACCACTTAAAGCTCCTAAATCAAGAGGCATATGCTAAGAAAATAAATTAAATTAATTTTATTTATTTTTTAAAATTTGTAAATTTAATTTAAATAAATAAATAAATATTAAAATAATAAAAAAAATATATTTAAATATATAAGGTTTTTAATATTTTAATAAATTAAATAATAAATACTTTATCACTTCCATACGAATAAGATCCTTTATTTAAAAATTCTTCCCAAAAATTTTGAGATTTAATAAAATTAAATAAAATAATAAAAATAAAAAATATTAAATTAATTAATTTTAACATTAATAATATAATTAATTAATTAATTATTAATTTATTTTAAATAATAATATTAAAATTGGGACATTTAAAAAGAGTTTATATACCTATTATATTTATTTATTATAGTCTTTTTAAAATAAAAATGAAAAAAAAATTAAATAATAATAAATTAAAAACTGGATTTTATTTTAAACTTATTTTCTTCTCCTTCTGCTGTTCTAAATATAATAATAAAAATATTAAAATATTATTTTTATAATTTTTTTATATTCTCATCACGTCATTTTTAATTAAAAAATCTTATAAATTAATATATATAATTAATTAATTTGTTAAAATATTCAACTCATATTAAAATATAATTTTATTATTAATTTATTTTTTATTTAAAATTAAAAAAAAAGAAATAAAAAAATTAAATAAATATAGAACTTAAATTAAAGTAAAAATAAAAATATTTTTATTAGGTAATATTTATTTTTATTTAAAAAATTTATAAATAAAATAAATATTTTTATCTTCTTTTAAATTTTATTGAGAAAATAAAATACTAAAATTTCGAGAAGGATTACTCTGCCATAAATTGAAAGATTTAAAAACAAAAAAGTTTTTATAAAATAAATATACTTAAAATAAAATTTAAGAAAATAAATTTATTTATTTATTTATTTAAAAAAATGTTTTTAATATTTTTGTTAATATTTTTAAATATTTTTATTAATTTAAATATTTATGTAAATTCTTGTTATCCAACATTATCACAAAGTAAAATACCAATAATCATAAAAACAACTAAAACAACTAAAATAATAACAACAACAATTAAAACAACAATTAAAACAACAACAAAAACATTATCTAATACTACTACTTCTAGTACTATAAAAACAACTAAAAATCCTCCAATTATTATAAATTGTTGTAAAAATATTACCCAAATAAATTCAACAAATTTTTATAATGGAAAATTAATTTTAGAATATTTAAAAAATAATAATAATAATACTTTAAATAATAATTGTTTTAATAAAGTAAAAATAAAATGTTTGTAAGTGTTTTTTTTTAATAAATAAATAAATAAATAATATTTTTATTTATTTTTTAATTTTAGGAATTCTTTGCCAAATAAATTTAATAAACAAAAATTTCAAATAGCAATTCTTGATTCTTCTGGAAATCATTTTTTAAAAATTAATAATAAACAAATAAATATTGAATTAAAATGTTTAAATAATAAATGGATATTTAATGGAAAAGAATTAAAAGAAAATGGAATTCAATGTATTTTAGCTAAAAAAGGAAAATGTTTATAATTTTAAAAAAATATATATTTATTATTTTAATTTATTTATAATTAATATTTTTAATAATATTTATTTTTTTTATTTTTAATTTTTAAAATAAAATATTTAGGTTAATAAATATACGAGATAATATCCAAATATAATATTTTACATAAAATATGTAGCTTTTAAGAACACTAAAAATATTTTAAATAAATATTAAAATTTATTTTCTTAAAAAATATTAATTTAATTGAAAATTAATATTTAATATTAATTATTTTTTTATTTTAAATTATTTTCTCCAAATATAAATCTGACCATATTATCTAAAAATTTTCTAAAATAAAATATTAATTTTATCAGTACAAAATTATCATTTAAATTATGGGATGAGAGAAAAATCTTTCTTCATAAAAAAATAATTTTTGCAACTTTCCACGTTGTCTACTATATATATTTTTTTAGAAATAATTAATTATAATATACCTATATATTTTATTTAATTTTTGATAAAAAATATTATTAATTAAAATTATTTAATTTAAAAACTTACTCTTTTATTTATAAATAAATAAATATATTAAATATATTATAATAATTATGACACACAAAAAGGGGGAATATTTAAATTAATTAATTATATTAAAATAAATATTCTTTTTAATATTTAAAATATATATTAATTTAAATTAAAAAATAATTTTAAATTAACTTTTTAATTTAAAATTTATTAAATTAATAGTTTATAAAGATTTTAAATTTTAAATTACAAACTTTCTAATAAAAATAAAATATTTAAATTTAAAAAATATTATTTCTTTTCTTTTTTCTCATTTTAAAAATAATAATAATTAAATATTTGCACTGATAAATCATTGCTTAATAATTTTTAAATAAAAATATATTTATTATTATTATACAAATATTTACATATTTTGGCAATGTTTATTACAAAAATATTAAATTTATATCTCTATTAAAATTTTATTTTTATTTTTTTATTAACTATGTGTTACTGATAAGAAAATAGCGGGTAATTATTTTATTTAAAAATTTCGTGCAAAAGAATATTTTGACTCAAATAATGTAAATATTTATTTATATTTTAAATGTACCTATATATATTAAGTAAATATATATATTATTTATTAGTATTTATTTTTAAATTAAATCTAATAAATATGTACCAAAAAATATCAACAATTAACCAATAATTAATTCCTTGTGTTTTCATCATTAAAATAAATAAATAAATAATAAATAAATATATTATCTTTTGATTTGTCCTAAAAATTTTTTAGTCCTTTTTCTGGGTCCTTTAAATTCTCCTCCATTTTTATTTTATTTTCATTTATTTCGCTGCCATGTAAAAGTAGTAAGTAATTGGCAGTGTCTGGGACTGATTGTTTTTTTAATTAATTTTTTTTAATTAACTTCCTTCATGTCTGAAAAAAGCTGATGCAATAATTAAAAATCTATCAGCCCATTAAAGGACACGTGAATGCCATGAACTTTTTTTAAATAATTTTTTATATTGCCAATGATAATTTTTGATAATTTTTGGCGGTCCAAGTACATTAACTAAATTTTATGACAATTTAATTACTTTTTAGTACATATATAAATTAGTTATTAAATAGAGAGAAGAAGGTAATAATAATAATAATATTATTTAATTTAATTATTTATTTAATTAAAATATTTATTTAAATTTACTTTAATAAAATCCTAAAAATTGTTAATAATAAAAATTAAATCTTCTTAATTTTAAAATATATTTATTATTTAATTACTAAATTAAATGATAATAATAATAATTAGTTTTTTTGGTTCTTTCTTCTTTGGACTTTTAATATTTTTTTTATATTTTAATATTTCGTTGATTAACTGGACAGATCTATTATTGTCCTATTAAAAAGATAAAATAATTAATTAATAGTACATATATATATAAATAATTAAATAAATAGTCCATTTTAATTCATTTATTTTTAAATAATATTTTTTCCCAATATTTAAAATGGCCTCTTCCTCATCTTCTCAATTTTATAATTTTAAATCCAATTTAAATATTAAAGAAAAACAAATAATTAATAAAATGTCACAACAAATAATTCCTAATAATCAAACTAATGGAAATATTACTTCACCAAAAAATTATGTTTTGGAAGCTGTACCTGATGAAAAAACACTTGCAGAATTAAGCTGGTTTTTATTTAATTAATTTTATATAAAATATCAAGTTTTTATATAATTTTTGGGTAAAACTTTCCTTATCTAATTTCTCTTTCTTTAAATTAGACATTTAAAATTTATTTTTATCAAAACTTAATTATATCATTTAAAATAATCTTTAACAAAAAAACATTTTAATTTTTTCAGTTATGCTATTGACTACAGTCATACTATTGGTTAATTTTAAAATTATTATTTTCATTTAAAATATTTACTAATTATTTTTTCTTTTTTAAATTATAAAAAAAATAATTTTTTTAAGGAAATGTTGCTCTTTGGAATGAACGAAAAGATTGTCATGATATTGCTGTAATATTAATTAAATTAAATTAATTAAATTAATTAAAAAGGTAACACCTCCAATTGCTTTATTGCCATCTCCTTTTCCTTCTGAACTTTTTGAAAAAGCTAAAGCAGTTCAACAAACACTTAGTGAACTTTATTTTCGCATATCTTTGGATCATGATTTTCTTATTGATGCTTATAGAGATGTTGTTAAAGCTGATAAAGTTAGAATTTTAAATAAATTAATTTTTGTTTAAATATTATTTTAGTGGATAGCTAAACAAATAGAATTAATGGAAATGGTTAAAGCTGATGGAATTAGACAACCAATTTGTGTTCAACTTCAAAGGGCTGATTATATGTCTCATTGGGATGAACAAGAACGCAAAATGGAGTTAAAAAATGTTTGGGAATTTTCTTAATTAATAAATATATTTTGTAAATTAAAGAGGGATTAAATTTCATTATTTAAAATTAATTTAAAATAATATATTTAAAAAATAAAGGTTGAAGTAAATATTGGCCAAGTTGGAGGTCCAGGTTGTGCTACTTTAATGTCAAAACTTCACAAAAAAATGATGCAAAAAGTAGAGAATTTACGTTATGGACCTTTAACAAGTACTGTTAATGGTAAATTACCAGAAAATTGTCCAAGAAAGGGAATGGCTGAAACAATGTTCCAAGCATGGAAATTATTTGGAGATAATGATGTTAGGAGAGAATTAATATTTTAAAATTAAAAAAAAATATTTTTATAGGCTGTTATTGTTTTTATGAATCAACCTGAATTATTCCCAGTTTGTCATTTTGAACAATTACAATTTATTCAGGTTTTAATTTTTATTTTAAATATTTTAAAATTAATTTTATTTTCAGTTTGAGTTAGAAAAATTAGCACGTAAAGAAGGTTTTCTTATAAATGTTATTAGAATGCCAATTAAAGAAACAACACAAAGGTTATATTATTTATTAATATTATTTATTTAATTTATAAAATAAAATAAAGACTTTGCCTTAATGAAAATGATTATACAATGTATGCTGATGGAAAACGTGTAGCTTTGATTCATATGGCTTATGGATATTTACCTGAACATTATCCTAGTGTATGAAATAAAAAATTATTTAAAATATTTTATTAATTAAAAATAAATATTAAAAAATGTTTTTCTTAAAAAAATAGAAAAGAAGAATAAAATGATATTTATCTCTTTATTTTAAATGAAAAAATAAAATATTATAGGATAAAGAATGGAAAATACGTTTTGATATGGAACGTTCAAAAACTATACTTTCTCCAAATATTCGTCTTTCTTTGAGGTAAATTTATTTAAAAAATATAATATTTATATTGATTTTAAAGTGGAACAAAAAAAATTCAACAAGTTTTGGCCAAGCCAGGTATTATTGAACGTTTTTTGCCTGGCCAAACAGAAAAGATTGCTTTATTACGTTCAACATTTACTGGACTTTGGGGATTAGAAGAAGATAATGATAATATTAGAGCAATTATTAAAGATGCTATTCAAGTATTTATTTTAAATTAAAATATTTTATAATTTATAAAATTAAGTTCCCTAAAAAATATGTAATGAAAGCACAACTTGGTGCTGGAAAAGGAAATTATTTTGATGAACAAATGGCTGATATGTTAAGTAAAATGAGTGTTAAAGAACGTGGAGCATATATCTTACAACAAAAGATTTGGCCAATTGTAGCTAAGGTTAAAAAATAAATTTTAATTTTAATTTATTTAATTTAAATTTTAAGAATTATATGAAACGTCCATTTGAAAAGCCAACACTTGAAAATATTGTTAGTGAAGTAGGAATATATGGTTCATTTATTGGTAATGAACAAAATGGAGGAAAAGTTATTTGGAATAGAGTTGAAGGTTATTTAGTTCGTAGTAAGGTAATTTATTTAATTTTATTTATTTAATTAATTTAATTAATTTTATTAAGGCTCATTATGTTAATCAAGGAGGAGTTAGTGAAGGTGGTGGTGTTGTTGATTCTTTAATTCTTTTTCCTGAGAATGAAATGAAATAAAAATATATTAAAAATATTATTAATGAAATGAGAAAATTAAAAAAATATATTTTTTTATTTACATTTATATATTTTTTAAATTAATTATTTTATCTATTTTAAATATTCTCTCAAAAATAAACTTAAAAATTTGTTAAAATATTTTATTATAATTATTTACTAAAAATAAAAGGGAATAATGGGATAGAGGTATAAAAAAATATATTTAAAAAATAAAATAGGTATTCGTTGTTGTTTTATTTTTAATTTAATATTTATTTTTCAACTATTAATTTTGCACGTCTTGGACAAGGACAATAAGCAGCATCTTCTCCAGGTTCTCCTTTCTCTCCAATCTAAAAAATATATTTATTTTTAATTAAATTAAATTTAAATAAATAAATTACCTCTCCATTAGAACCTTTAGGTCCAGGAATTCCAGTTAAACCAATTTCTCCTGTATTACCTTGTTCTCCTATATTTCCAGGTATTCCATCAATACCTGAATTGCCTATTTCTCCTTGTTCCCCTTCTTCTCCTGTTGGACCCTTAGGCCCTGGCAATCCTTGACCTCCTCCTGAAGTTGCTGGTAATCCTGGCACTCCTTTTATTTATTAAATTATTTAATTAATAGAACATTTTAAATATTTATTATTTTAATTTGAAAAAGTAATAAACATTATTATTTTTTAAAATAAGTTAACCTGGTATTCCTGTATCTCCATCTTCTCCAACAGGTCCTTAAAAATATAATTAAAAAATAAAATTAATTATTACCTGGATCGCCAGGTTCTCCTGGAGGGCCTGGAGTTCCACTACGTGCTTGTAGTCCAACAGAACCTAAAGAACCTTTTGGCCCTGGCATTCCCGGTCTGCCAGGTCGACCAATCTTTTAAAATTAAAATTAAATATTATAAATAATTTAAAAATAAAAAACCTCTCCTGGTGGTCCAGCTGGACATTGAATACAAGGTTTAGAATATAATTGATCACCTAATAATGTACCAGATATTCCTGGAGAACCAGAAAGTCCTGGAATTCCATCAACTAAAAAATAAATAAAATAATTTAAAAATATATTTTAATAAATACATCCATTTTCTCCATCCTTTCCTGGAGGGCCTTTACTTCCAGAAGGACAATTATTTGGATAAATAGTTGCACATTCTTTTAAATTTAATTTTTTATTATTTCTTTTAAATTACCACATTGTGAAGATAATCTCTTTATTCGAATAAATTTATTTTTATTAAATTTTGATTTATTTTCATTTTGATTAATAATTATTTTATTATTTAAATAATTAAATTTAATTATTCCATTCCATGCTTTATTAGCTATTTCCTTTAAAAAATTAATTATTTTATTTTAATTAAAAAAATAAAAAAACATTATATTCTGCCATTTCTTTTTCCAAATGTTTAATCATTAAATTAGTATCAGAATAAATAAAATTTAAAGAAATTATACTTATTGACAACATTGATAAAGAAATAAAAATTGTTAAATAAAATATAATATTCATTGATTTATTTATTTTTTTAATTTTAGATTCATAATTTATTAAATATTTAATTTTTGAAGAAAAAAACATTTTTTTATTATTATTTAATATTTTAATATAAAAAGGATAATTTTCAGTAAGTTTTTTTATTTTAATTTAAAAAATAATCCAAAAATTAATTAATTATTTTTTAAAGGTTTGGCTATGTTTTTAAAAAAAAACTTTTTTTAATTATAAAAAATATATTTATTAATAAACATTCCCCGCTGATTGCGCATTAAGTAAAAATTTGTGACGATTCTAATACAACCATTTAACTAGTTTTATTATTTATTTATTTATAAATAAAATGAACAAAAATTCTTTAAAAAATTTTTATTTTATCTTTATCCTTTTTTTTACTTGTTTAAATCAAAAATAACAATGAATATAAAAATAAGGGAGTGGAAAAAATAACTTTTTAAAAAGCAGAAAATTATATTTTTTAAGAAAAAAACTTTAAAAAAATACTCTTGTAGTCAATGAAGCTTTGAATAATAATTATTTTGTTTTAAAGACGTCCCTAAAAATAAAAATAATTTTTTATAGTAATTGAATTTTAATAATTGAAATTTAAAAAATAAATAAATTTCAGAAAAATTAGATTTAATAAATAAATTCCTATATTTATTAATTAATTTTTTAAAATAATTTAATTAAATTTACTTTTATTTCTAATGAGTTTAATACATGAAAAGCACCAGCCCCATGATGATGTTGTACTTTTCTATTACCTTCTTCTGTTAATATTATTCCTTTTTTACCAGCTAAATATTCAGTTACATCTAAACCATTTGCATGTTTTAATACTAATGGACCTTTAAAATATTTAAATTAATTTAATTAATTAATTAATATAATTATTTACCTCCAGGATGATGTGGAACAAAAGAAGTAATATCAAATGTTTTGTTTCCATAATGTACAATAATTTTTTTGTTAGTAGATTGAGTTTTTAACTAAATTATTTAAATAAAAATTTAAAATATATTTTTAAATATTTTTTAATTAATTTATTTTTAAACAAATTACCACAAAAAGTGTCAATAAACAAATAAATATTAATGTAAAAACCCGTAGAGATTTCATCACTTAAAAAAATTTAAAAATAAATAATTATTTTTAAATAATATTTTAATTAAAAATATATTTTATTTAAAATATAATATACAAGTAACCAACCGAAGAGAGTAAAAGAGAGAAAAAAACTTTAATAAAAATATTCTGCTCTTCTCTAAATATAATTTTATATTTTAAAAAATGGCCTTTAAAATAATGTTTTACAAATATTTTTTATTTATTTATTAAATATTTGAAAGAAGTAGCCAGGCCAAATTATGTATTATATTTTTATTTATTTATTTTCCATCTTCGCCGATTCACTTATTTGGCTGTTTTTTTTATTTTAAAAATAAAAATGTTGTAAGAAGGAAATCAATTCCCTTACTTTTATTTTCTAACCTTCCCATGAAATTAAACAAGTTTTATTACTTAAAAACTTCTTTTTTTTAATAATTTTATATATTTTTTCTCAAAATTCTCTTCATCTTTATTTTTATTTAAAAATTTTCGTCATTAAATTTTTGTTACAATTATTTATAAAAAATTTCTACAAAAAAATTTATAAATAAAATAATAATATTGTTATTTTTAAAAATATTTTTAAATAATTAATCAAATAAAAAATAAACTTTTGTATTTTTAATATATTTTATTTACGTCATTTATTTAAAATAAAATTTATTTGACAAATAATTAATAAAAAATTATAATTCTTTTAATTTTAATTAATATTTAATAACTTTTATTTATTTAGCACAGTTTTTTCATTTAAATTCAAAATTAATTAAATTATTTTACTATAAAAATAAACTATTTCTTTTTTATTATTTTATTTCTTTTTTGTTAGGTTTGTTTTCTTTTATAATAATAATATTAAATTTAATAATTATTTTTTTAAGATAATATTATTTTTCTTCTTTTAATAATGTGGATTTTATTATTAAATTTTATTATTCCATTTATTACTATTATTTTATTTTCTACATCTTTTTGTTGCAAAAAAAAGCAAAAATCTAAAAGAAAATCAATCAAAAATAATTCTTCTATTAATTATCCAGAATATCCATTATTACAAAAGGAGAATTCATCAATTGGTAAAAAATTAATTTTTATTTTAATTTTTAATTTTTTAAGTTTGTACACTTTCAAAAACATTAAATACTGCAAGAACTTGTAGTATGTCAACAGCAGAAATTTTAAAAACAAATAATGATAATCAAACAGCAAAAACTCAAAATAATTCTGTTAATAATAATAATAATATTTCTTTAAAATCTTCAATGACACAAAATAGTATTTCTGCTGCTGTAATTTCTAAATCAGACATAATGAGCACAAGTAAAACTGAAGGAAAATCAGAAAAAACTATAAGCGATGTAAAGAATTTATTAAGTACATAAATTATTAAATATTATTTTTTAATTTAATTCTATTTATTTATTTTTGTGATTATAAGACATTATTTATTTATTTATTTAAAATTATTTATTTTTTATTTATAATAATAATAATATTATCTTTTAATTTAAAGTTTTTGAGAAGCTTTTTTTAACTCCTCAAATTTATATAATTTTAATAATTGTCTATAATCGAAACTAATTTTTAATTAAATATTAAAAAAATATATATTTAAAGTGTTTGTTAAAATCATTAAAATTAAAGAAAACCTGATTTTCCTTCCCGGCAATTATTTTTTTTAAATTAAAATCTTTTCAATTCTCTTATCGTTTTCTAAATCAACTTATATTTAAAAATATATAATTATTTATTTGTTCTTGTACTTTCCAGATTTATAATAATAAATAAATACCCTCTTTCTTCACTTGTTTTTAGCGAAGAACTCATTAAAAAACTAACCAGCCAGTTTTTAGCCTTAGGCATATAAAACATATAAAAACATTCTCTCCTCATTGTTGTAGTAGCTAAGCTAATATATTCCTCTCTACTTTCTACTAATTTCATCAAAAAATTTTTCCGGCAGGCGGTTCTTCCATATTAATTTGTTCCTTTATAAGTTGGCTTTACTCACAGAAAAATAAAAATAATTTATATATTTTTGTTCAAAATATTTTTAATATTTTTAGTTAATTACTAATGTTATTAATTTTGTTTTAAAAATCTATTTTATTATATAAATAAATTTAACTAATAAAATTATTTTAAATCTCTCCTCATAATTTTTTAAAAATTTTACCTTTATCTTTTTTACTTTTCAAATATTTTATCTTTTTTTCTTAAAAGAATAAAAGGATTTAATAATAAAAATGAACACTGTAATAATTAATTATGACTCACAGGTTAAGGCTTACAAGTAAGTTTTATTTAAAAAGATAACTAATAATAATATTGGGTAAATTAAAATAAATATATTTATGTATTTTTTATTATTTATATAAATATAAATTTTATTTTTAAATTAATTTTAATAGATTTGTTGCTGGTTCAGCACTTAGTTTTTCTTTAGCTTCTGTTTTTGCTGTTTTTGTAACACTTCCATTAATGTATAATTATGTTGGTAATGTTAAAAGACAATTAAGCAGTGAAATGCTTCTCTGTCAAGTATTTTATATAAACTTTTTAAAATTTTTTAAAATAATTTAAAGGGCTCTTCCTCTGAGCTTTGGAGTGAAGTAGAAGTATTAAAACAATCACCATTCATTACTCATAGTAATAGAACAGTTAGACAGGCGTATGGGGGTGAATCAGCACCTGTTGTTAGTAATAATAAAGCTAGTTGTAAGCCCTGCTGTTCGCCTGGACCTCCTGGGCCTCCGGGAAAGCCTGGAGCTAATGGAAAGAATGGAAAACCGGGTGCATGTGGAGTTCCTGGGACCCCTGGTCGTGAAGCAGCTGTTTGTGCTACTCCTCCACCTTGCAAGCCTTGTCCATTAGGACCTCCTGGACCTACTGGATCTCCTGGAGCACCTGGAGATGTGGGAGCCGGTTTGCTTATATTATTAATAATTTTCATATTTAATTTAGAAGGTACACCTGGTCGTCCAGGACCAGAGGGTGGACCTGGTGAACAAGGACCTAAAGGTCCTCCAGGATCTCCTGGTGAAAAAGGACCCCCTGGACAGCCTGGAGAGTGAGTTTTTAACAAATTTAATTAATATTATTTTTATATTTTTTTCATATTTAATTTATTTAGGTCTGGAGCACCTGCCAACAGCGAACAGGTTTTAATGAATATAAAGCTACTATATTAGATATATATTTTATTTATTTCTATTTTTAAGCTTGTTCCTGGTGAATCTGGTCCGCCGGGTGAATTAGGCCCGCAAGGACCGATTGGCCCACCTGGACAGCCTGGATCACCAGGAGTGCCTGGTGCTTCTGGTCCAAAAGGTATCTTTATTTATATATAAATTATTTTAATATATAAATTAGTTAATTAAAATTGAATATTAAACTTTTAAAACTAAATTATTTATTTAAGGTCCAAATGGCCCTGAAGGCCCACCTGGTCCTGAAGGTACATTTTATATAATAACAATTAACATACAATTTAATTGTGAATTTTTGATTAATTTTAAATGCTTAAATTTTAATTTAAGGAAAGCCTGGAGCTTCTGGGCCTCCTGGAGGTGTTGGTCAATCAGGAGAAAAAGGCATTTGCCCTAAATATTGTGCAATTGATGGTGGAGTATTTTTTGAGGATGGAACTAGAAGATAATATACTTATATTTTAGAAAAAAATAATAGAATAATTTCACATAATTATTAGAATAAATATATTTTAAAAATCGATATTTAATTAAATTATATTTTTAATTTTTGTATTTTTTGTAACATCTAAATATCTGAAATTATTTTGTTTAAAATTTTATTTTGTAAATACAATCACTAATTTTAATAATAATTTAAATTAATTAAATTTTTTTATTCTTAAATAAATAAATTAATTTATTTATTTATTAAATTTCTTTATACTTTTTTTATTTTAATTATATTTTATTATTATAAATATATTATTTATTTTTTTATTTTATTAAAATATTTGATTTAATTGAGCAAGGATTGAAGATTATTATTAAAAAAATAAAATAAAAAGGTGAATAATATTTAAAGTAAAAAAAAATCTTCTGGAAATAAAAAGCCTTTTTTAACGTGGGAATGTAGTAAATAAATAAATAAATAATATTTTTCTTGTTTATTATTATTAATAATATTAATTTTTAAAATAATAATCATCTTTTCTTTTTTTGTTTAAAAGGTTTTTTATTTTATTTTAAAGCCAATCATTTTCACTTTTTTTCCAACTTTTCTTAGCTACTCATTTTTATATATTTTTTTTTTAAATAATATATTTTTTAATATTATTTATTTTTTTATTAATTTTAAAAATTTATTTCTAAAAAATGTCATTTTAGGCTATCAAAGCTTGTTGCTCATGTGTTAACTACTATAAAAATAATTATAATTTTTGTTACCATGTGCCTCAAGTTTTAACAGCCATTTGACAAATTAATTAATTAAAAATAAATATATTTAAAATTAATAAATATTTACTAATTTTATTTTAATTTTAGAAAAATATTTTGTTGGAGGTGATTATATAGAAAATAAATAAATATGAGTGAAGATTTAATTTTTAAATAATTTTTATTTTTAATTTATTTAAATAATAACCAATAATTTATAATTTTATCAAAATTGTACACAATTAATTAATAATTTTTTTTTCTTCAAATAATTATATTTATTAATATAATTTTTATATTTATTAAGTATAACATTTTCTGATAAAAATCATTCGCCAAAAATTGATAAATATGTAGGTAGGTAGTTAAAACTAAAATAATAAAATAAATTATAAAATAAAAGAAATTAAATGTTTTATTTTAGATATAAATTAAATATTATAATCTTTAATAAATTAAATAATTTTAAATTAAATTATTATTAATAAAACAAAAAAATTAAATTTTTAAATCCACCTTCTGATTAACAAAAAATATCACAAAAATAAAATAAATGCGCCCATACGTTGCAATCAATTTTTTGTTTTTGTACTGCATGAAACGCTTTTTTCCCTTTTCTATTTTATTATTTAATAATATGTACATATATTTTTATTTTACTTTCCTATCATTTTATCATGTATATTTTGATTAAAAATTTTTAAAAAATTATAAAAATTAATAAATAACATATTTCTTTAAAAAAATAATATTAAATTCTAAATAATTTTTAATAAAATAATTAAAAAAAAATATTTATTAAAAAATTCCAAAATATTAATTAAAAAAACTACTATTATTTAAGTTCTTTTTTAATTTTATAATTCTTTTCATAACATTTGTTTTAAATTTTATCCAATACTTTGTTTAAAAAAAAGAATTAATTATTAATAACCTTTAATTATTTTTAATAAAATTATAAAAAATAAAAGTTCTGTTTCTTAATTAAAATTATTTTTAAAAAATTCTTTTTTTTAATATTTAATATAATTTTGCAAAAATTACTAAGCAAAGAGTAAATTATTAAAGAAATATTAATTATATTTGCAATAAATAAATATATCTAATTTTTTATTTAAATATATGTACATAAATAAATAAATATATTTTGTGAATTTTTATAAATAAAAATACACAAAATATATATTTATTAAATAAATAATAGTTATTATAAAATAATGCCTGAAAACAACAACAATTATTTATGTTTTCGTCGTATTTTACCTCCTTATAGAAGAAATATAGTTTTTATTCTTTGTGGAATGCAAATACTTTTTTGTACAATTGTTTTGGCAATTCGTTTGTTTTTCTTTTAATAATTTAAAAATTAAATTAATATTTTAATTTAGATCAAACATTTTGGCTTTTATCTACTCGAATATTTCCAATTGCTTATCAAATGTTTGACGATACGCGCAATAGAGATCCTGAATTTTCTTGGAACAGAACTTTTAGGTAAATATATAAATAATATAAAAATAATAATATTTGAAAAAAGAGAAATTCGCTGAAATAAAGAAATTGAATTTTGAAAATAATTTAAATTTTTAGTGATAAATTTTACAAAATATTTTTTAATTAAAAAATTTAATATTTTTACTTTCTTTTATATTTTCAGTCAACAACTCGACAGGGTAAATAAATAAATTTTTATAATTTTTAAAATTTATCTATAATATTTCTTTATATTATTATTTTAGTATCAAACACAATTAGCTGTAAGTTGGGTAATTGCTTGTATAGCTATAACTATTGCAATGCTTTGTGTTATCCCTCAGTTTTGTACTGTAGAAGTAGCTGCTGAAGAAGAAGTTGATTTGGTAAATTTATTTATTTATTTTTAAATAATTAAAATAATTTATTCTAAAATTACCTTATAAATTTATAAAATAATTTTATAAATTTAAATAGTGTGTAAGACAACCAAGTATAGCTAAAATATTAACACCTTTACTACTTTTATGTAATTTTCTTTTGGCTGCTTGTTTAATTACAGAGTGGTTTGAATTCCCTTTATTTGATAAAATTTTTCATAATCTTTTTAATGGAGCAATTAAAGAAGAAGCTTATTTGACTAATTTTGAAGATAAATTAAATTGTGTTAGTGATGAAGATAAAGAAGGTAAAAAAATAAAAAAACTATCTTAAAAAATTGTTAAATTTTTGAGAAAGAAATTAATATATTTTTTAATTTAAATTTAGCATAGAAATAATAAAATAATTATTACATAAATTCATTTTAAAATTTTATTTTTATTTAAGGACTGGATGTGTGGGTAAGAATACATATTAATATAAAAAAAGAAAGAATTTTCAATAATTTTAGAAATGTGATCAAATAATAGAAAGAGCTATATTGAACCATAAATGGCTTAATCCTCAATTAATTGCTCAGTCTTTATTGACTTTATTATCATTTATTGTTTGTATATTATTTAATGATCAAGGTAAATTTTGTTTTTTAAAGAATTAAAGTTTTTATTAAATTTAATTTATTCATTTTTCAGAAAAAATTAATAGAGGGCAACTTAATTGTCCAGAAGAAATAGACTGAATTATTAATATAAAAAATTTTGGTTGAATTATTACAAAAGGGATCTCATCCCCATTTCAACGAAACACTTACCCTTTTAACTAATTGACAATAAAAATATTTTATATTCATTATATTTTGTATAATTTTCTTGTGTATATCTTCAAGGTTTTTCTTGAGTATAATTTTGTAATTTTTTAAATATAAAATAATATTGATAATAATTTTGATAATCAAAGATCACACCTACCAACAAATGAGGAATTACATTTTTTGTCAGTGTGATCCCTAATATAAACATAAAAGAAAATAAATTATTTTTTATTTTTTCCATTTAATAAATTTTTAAAATTTTTATATCATAAAATAATATACTAACATTAAAATTCTTCACTTTCCTTATTTTAATTTCAATTTTTTATTTAATTTTTCGTTATTCTATAATTTTTGTTTCTAATACATAGGAACGTTTAAGAAAAGTTGTATAAATATACCTTTATTATTTTTACTTAACCGGATAAAGGTTGAATATTTTTAAGAAATAAATTTAAAAGATTTATCACATTTCAATATTTTTAGAAAAATTAATTAGAAATTTAAAAAAGAAAATAAAATATTTAAATTAATATAAATAACTATTTTATTAATAAAATAAAACTAATTAATAACTACACTTATTATCTAGTTATTTATTCTTAATGGCGTCTGTGCAATTTTTTGCTTGAAATTTATCAGCGAGGAGACCTGGAATTGATATGATACCGAAAATCAAAATACAATTTTATCAAAACGATGTTATTTAGTGTTTTAATCAATTAGAATCCAAAACTTTTATTTTTTTCAACTTCCACATAATTTATTTAAAGCGACTTTTCGAAACATAGATAATATATTTATAAAATAAATATTCTATCATGAAACAAAACACTTAAAGTTCATCCATATCCTGATCTTCTTCATCTTGTTCTGCTTCAATTCCTAATTTATTTGTTTCTTCATCATTTTCAGAATTAATATAATTTCTTATAGATTCTAATCGAGCATTTAATGATTGTAAACGTTTTCCACTTATCTCAGCAACTTGCTTAGAGTGAAAATTTGATCCTTGATGTTCAGCGCCGACACAAACTTGCTCCCTTAAAATAGCGAAAATGTTACTATTTTTCTTTCATAATTTATGGTTAAAACTTAAAAGGAAAATTTGCTTCAGCACTATATCCATATCGATCCAATCAAAATGTTTAAGACATTTTAATTTTATTTTTTTGACAACTCACATGTAAGTTAATTGCTCGCTAACACCCTTTTGTACTTCATCCAATTTCATTTCATAGCGTTTGTATAATTCTTCCATTTTTACTTTGGATATCTAAAAAAATGTAAAGTATATAAATCAAAATCCAGTTAAAAATAATTTAAATCTCTGTTGATCAGAGTATTCACAAATCCCATCCTAATTTTATACCGGTTTATCTCTTTCCAAGCTGCTCAAAACTTCTGCAACAATAACCATTAACTCAGCAACCTTCCAGTCAATATCTTTTAAGCTTTTAAGTCTTTGTTCAAGATGGATAGTCTCTGTATCTGCAGAAATGTCTTCCATCATTTGCTCAACTGGAGGTAAATTTTCCGTAGCTGCTGATGTTGAAGCCATTTCTCAATTATTTTTAGCTATTCTAAATTTTTCCTATGAAAGAAAAAAATACCAAAAATATTCGAGAGTTGAAAAGGTAATCAAAAAACAACATAATTAAAGCCATAGATTATATAGTAATTTTATTTAAAGTAAACAAAAATTAACATTAATCATTTAAACAGTTGCCTCTTCTTGTATTTTATTAAAATTCTGTCGTTGCTTTCTTCGTCTTGCAACCACTTGTTCTGGAAGGTCTTCAACACGATCAAAATGCCTTCTAAGTCCACGCAGAAGTCTAAATATTAAAATTTTATTAAGAAATTCATTGAAAATGGTCGGGTTCTTTTCCCCCATATGCCACCACTTTCCACTCTTCACCTTTCTAGACATTTTCAGTTATTAGTCTTATCGTGTGATAAATATATACCGGTTGGTTCCCTTTTTCGGTTAAAAAAAGAGACAAGAAATTAGAAAAATCAAAAACCAAGACAGATTCGGTAATCTCTGGACCTATAAATGACTAAATATATTGGTTAACTTGAAATAAGTAATATTTAATGGATAAGTTATATAGAAAAGTGAAGAGTACAAATGGAGTCATTAGGGAATGAGATGGCAATAAAGTACTAATATGGTACCCCTGATTTTCTGATCTGTCCGGATCTTCAAGCAAGTACTCATCCTGAAGTTGAACTTGTTTCTTTAAATGTTCTTTTTCTTTCCACAATTTCTAAAAAATATAAGATTAATAAAAATTTTAAATAGTACCAACCTGAAACAAGTAGGCTTTATCATCTAGTAAGGGTACTTCGTAATCCTTTTTGGCATTACTCAACTCCAGCGGCTCATAATGCTCAGTAGTTGATACCTCATAAGTGAACCCAGCAAAAGATGTAATCCTTCTTTTTGGCGGAGAAGCACTTTTACCAGTTTCTAATCGTAAAAAGGCATCGTTTCTTTCATGTACAACTTCTTCAATGTTGTCCATGCTCTATCAAAAAATAAAAAAATTTAAAGGATAAAGTTTCCACCAACTTCTTTAACTCTATCAAGGCGTTCAGGATTTGGTAATTCCATATGTCTCAATTTGTATGCTTCACTCATTGTCAGCAGCATATTCTTCTCTTTTAATAAAACAAACCAAAGTTTGTGCAAGTCTCCATTGCATTTGAGGCGAAGTTCATCTCGAGTCCTATAGAAAATATTTTAATAGACAAATTTGTGGACCGACACTTATTGATTCTTGACAGATAACCCAAAAAATCATTAGGCTAAAGGGAGTACTGACTAATAGGAATCCGACAAATAACAAGTCTCCTTTCAGATGTGCTTTATAATATATTAAACCATGCTCGTCCAGGCCTCCGTGACAAAGAAAGTTCCTTCTTCCCCCAATTATCCGGTCTATCAAAGAACTCCCAAAGTTGATAAACTTTTTCATCTTTTTTTCCTTTTGCAACATCTTTTGATTTATTACGGACAATCATAATAGTCGAAGAAAATCTAAAAACGTAAATTTATTTTGTATTTGAAAAGAGTTACCTCATCAAAAGCCTAGAAGTCATCCTCAAAATTAAAGTTCCACTAAACTGCTGAATTATACTTTTTACTAACTTTTAAAATAATTAAATATATTGTTATAAAACGATAGCAAATGACTAGCAAATAATATTTTTATTTAAATAAAAAATATTCAAGTATAAACCGATTGGAATAATCAAAAGAAATTTCTGAAGAATCTTGATAAATACTTTACCCAATTCGGAACCAAAATATCTCGTTTAAGAAAGGCATCAATGTCAAGTGATTGAGATTGTTCTAGCAAATATTTTCTTTCCTAAAAAAGATAATTGTCCACTGAGAAATATTCTAATATAAAAAACCTCTATTATTTTTTGTTTTAATCCTTCATTTTCAGTAACCAGTAATACTTGCGCTTCCAAATCCCTATGTGCGGAACGATATCCTTAAATATTAAAAAATAGATTAAATATTTCTTTATAAATAACCATAATTTGATGATCCAATCACTGTTCCAATTCTTTTCGAATTTAAAAAATCTATCCAAAGACCTTTCGCATGAAAAGTCCAACCATCCTTGTCCCACTCCATAAAGGTAAAAGGCGATTTATCAACTTCACGTTCCTTCGATTTTCGAATAAAATTGAGAGAATTTTGGAGATAAAGTGATGGAACATAACCAGAAAGTCCATTGCCACCATAAAAGCCATTAGTCTATAGAAATTAATGAAAAAATATTTTTTAAATTTACACGTGGCGAGCCAAATATAACATTTATTGGAAAAGAACGTTTTTGAAGCATCCAATCAGCATATTCGTCACACAAATTGAAATAGGCAGTAATTAAATTTATTTCTTTTAAACCATTCTTAAAAATGTTTGAAAATATTTAGAAATATAAACCTCTTCATTAAACAAATTTTTCAAAAATTGAACTTCTTGTTCTATTTTAAAAACACCCATTTGAAGAAAAGGATAAATAAAAGTATCATTTTCTATACTGCTTATATCGTCGTCTTTGCACTTAACAAATAATTCATCAATTTCATTTTTAATGCATTTTTGAATTATTTGATTTAATCCTAAAGGAATTAAAAAAAAACAAAAATGAATAGATAAAAATTTATATCAAAGATACCTGTAAATGGATGAACAGATGTTGATCCTAAAAACTTTAGCTTCCCAAACTGATCAAGTTGCATAGAATAGTTAGATATTATATGAAAAATTGAGTGAAAAAAATTAGTAAGTTTCGGGCAGTTTTCAACAAGTAAATAGCGATCTTGACGATTATCAAAATATTGATCAGAAAGATTTGCTCTAAATATCTTTAAGAACTTATTCATTTTACTAAAAATTTTAAAGAATACCCAGAAATGATTATTGAATCATCGAAAATGAAAAACTTCATGTGTTGAACTCCAACAATTTCACTTAACCGGCCAGGAAGCAAATTCTTCAATAAACCACGCATTTCTGGCGTATGAAACAATGAAACCTAAAATTCAAAAGCGAGGATTAGTTAAAGGCGGAATTAAAAAATCAACATGTGAAAAAATTATATCAAGATGCATAAGAATATGAAGGGCAAGCATTAGGTTCCAAAATCCTAACAAATATTATAGACAAACCTGAACCTTTCGATTTGAAAGCAAAGGCTTTAAGATATATGTAGAACTATTGTTTGGTTCACCTCTAGTACCTCGAAAATAATCAAAAAGAAATGAAACTTCCAATTCAGAATTTTCCGAACAGACTTGTTGTAATCTTGAAACAATCTCCTGTTCCTTATCCCCATTACCAAGATAAAGTGCAGCAAAAACTATTCGCTTTTTTGATGAAGATATCCTTTTCTAAAATTGCAAACAGATTAGTAAAAATAACAGGAAAATTACCAAAATTTGCTCATAAAATTCATTAGGCAACTTAAGGAAATGTACCGAAGTTGATTCGACAGGTATACAATATTCCAAATCAGAAAACATTATGAAAGAAATAGTTTGCTATAGTAATTAATAATAATAGGAAGTGTTATCAATTTAAAGGAATTAATCCGGTAGGGGGATCATTAAGCCCCAGCGAATAAGCTCCAGCGTTTCAGCGCCAGCGGTTCAGCGAAGGACAGTTCAGCTCCCGTCAGTTCAGCGCCCGCAGCAACTTGGACTGTTAACTGCCAAATTTATTTTTTGGCGCTGAACTGACGGGAGCTGAACTGTCCTGGCACTGAACCGATGGCGCTGAAACGCTGGAGCTGAATCGCTGGGGCTGAATAATCCCAGTCCGAGAGACCGGCAAAATCGTATGTTGTGTGATTCTGATTTGGCATATTTTAAAGTTGGGATTTGAGACTCGGGATTCTATAAAATTCCGACCGTAAGATATCTTTTTCATGGATACCTAATTTATTTTTGAGTTAAGTGACTTCTGAATTTGAATTACAATTTAAATTGAATTGATTTTGAATATTACAAAAATGTCTGTGTCATGGGGCACGCAATATGCAAAATTAAAGACTAATCTTCGGCTTGCAGCAAACAGATTGAGATTGCTTCAAAAGAAAAAGACTGAACAAGCGATAAAAGCACGAACAGAGATTGCTGAATATTTAAATTGTATTCTTTTACATTTATATTTTTAATACTAAATTATTTAGCCGATAAAGAGGATCGTGCACGTATCAGAGTTGAAACCATTATCAGAGAAGATTTTGTTGTAGAAGCCTATGAACTGTTGGAAATGTAATCACTTTTTTTTTTTTTATTTATAATTTTAAATTTTTGATTTAAAAATTTTTATTGCTAGGTATTGTGAATTGCTCTTGGCCAGATTTGGAATAATTCAGCAAATGAAGTGCGTTTTTATATTTATATACATTATTTAATGTTCAGCTTTTTTAGAGATCTTGATGATGGAATTGCAGAGGCGGTAAGTAGCCTTTTATGGGTTGCTCCACGTTTTGGACATGAAATTTCCGAGTTTAAGGTTTTCACTCTTTTAATTATATGACAAGTTTATTTTTAATTTAGGCTATTAGCGATGAGTTAACTCACAAATATGGCAAACAGTTTGCTGAGGCGGCTCGCATGAATCAGTTGCCTGAGCCAAGCAGAGTTTCGCCTAAGCTTGTTCAAAAATTGTCTGTTAATGCTCCGTCGAAATTACTTGTTGAGAAGTAGTTCTCATATTTTTCTTTTTTTTCTTAATTTTTAGATATTTAATCACGATTGCTCAATCTGCTTCCATTGATTTTACACCTGACCCTAAAGTTATGCGGGATGATGATGACGAGGTTGCACGTGCTGAACGAAATCTTATTAATTTTATGAATGAGGTCTTTTAATGTTTTTAGAATAAATAAATATAACAATTTTTAGGAACAATATGGTTGGAATGTTAAACAAGGACACGATGTTACTATTAACAGAGGGACGGAGCCAGGAACTGGCGGATTTTCTGGTGGCGGCGGTAGTGGCAATCTCAATGCTGATAGCGCTAATTCTCAGTATATTTCTGGAATTACACCAGCAGGAGGTGGTAGCTTTTTAAAGAATGAGGAAAATAGATCAATGTCTAATTCTTATCCTTCGCTAGGAGTTCCGCCTCCGGACTACGCGCCACCTCCTCTGATGGCACCTCATCAATTACCTCCTGGTTATGGGCACAATTTACATCCTAAGTCGACTATTCAAAATTTTTCGCAGGTGAAACCTATATTTTATTTAACTTTAGCTTTCAAATTATGAATTATTATTTAGAACTTCGATCATTCACATCAGGGACACGTCTACGAAACAGTTCCTTCTATTGGTCCTAAGGACTGTGATGAAGGTTTTTATTAAATTTTATATTTTCTGAAAAATTCTAAATTCTTTTAGGTCTCGATAACTTTTTATTATTTATCGCGAATTGTTCTTTTTAAATTTTTTTCAGACTTTCTCCTTCCAAAATTTCCGGAGCCTCCTAAAGGAATTCCTTCGGCCTTTCCTCTAAATGGGGAGCCAAAACATATTATGCCTCCTACAGTGAAAAATGGGGCTGGTAGTAGTAACGATGATTTGGATTTTGATGCACTTGCTCGTAGATTCGAAGAACTTAAGAAACGGATTTAATTTAAAATTATTTTTAAATGTCATGAAAAATGACTTGTACATACATATTTACACTACAATAAAAGAAATATTATATTTGTGTACTGTTTTTTATTATATTCGTTATTCTTATTGTATGAGTTGTAATTTATACAATGTTTGTGACCATTATACTGACATAAAGTGAATATTTTATGATAAAAATTGATTATTGAATATTTAATTTAACATTAAAACCGATATTTTATAATTTGGAACTTGTAGCCTTATGCGTGTTCAGTTTTATATTTTCAGGCATTTGTTTTAAGAAATATAATTTTTTAATTTCTATGGCTCCTGCGAGTTCAAAAAGATCTAAGAGTAGCAGCAAGTCGAAACATAACGCTTTATCTTCTGCTTCGTCTAAAGTTAAATCTGTTTTTCTGTTTTTTTATTACTCCAAAAATTTAGAATTTCTTCAAGTTGGAGGATGAAATAGGTAGCCATTTGGATGTTGACAAGATTGGTGATGACTTGAGTAAAATACTCAATGAAATACGCTCATTGTCAGTTTTGTCTACAAGTCAGGATAGGCAAACTTCGCATAGCAAGGCAAATTTCGATAGAAGGTTTTCATTATATTTTGTAATCTTTTAGGTTTTTTAATTTTAGCTCTGCTTTGATATTGGCTGTTAAATTGCGTAATTTAAATAGGCTATTTAGTTTTCGAAATAGGCAAGCAAATGTAAAACTTGGTGAAGTTCGTCAAAAAGTTGAAGAGCATTATTTATCACTTCAGAATGTCACAAGTGAAATTGCGCATATGAAAAAGAATATTGAAAATTGTCTAGATTTTCGGTTTGTTTTTTAATTTATTACTTTTAATTATTAACTTAAAGTGCTGATGTTGATGATATTGAATTGGTTGATGTTGAAGAAAATATGTCTAAAGAATTCATAGCTAATCCTGAAGAAGAAAAATTGAATGAACATTATTTGTATTTGCAACGCTTAAATCATGAGCTGAATGAACGGAAAAGGTTTTTAATTAAATGGAAACTAATAATTTAAAAATTTTGTTGGTGTTTTTAGTATAATTATTTTAGGATTAGTATTTTGCGATATAAAATTTACTTTAAATTAATTATTGAAATTCTTCCCTCTAATCTAATTTATTTTTAAATGATAATTTTCAAATTTCAATAGTTTACTTTCGAATTTGAACGAACTGGAAGGACGAAAAAGTGCTTTGCTGAGTGATATAAAAGGGAAAGAGCAACGTTTATCGCAAATTATCCCAAAAATTGTCTCAATAAAAAAGGTTATTTTAAAAAGATTACTTATTTATTTAAATTTAAAATCAGATGACTGAACCTTTGCTTGATCTTCTTGGAGTCAGTAGTGGAAAAAAACAGTTCAGAAAAAAGGCAAAACCTGCTTCTTAAATGTTTAAAAAATTTTTTTTGGATTCTTTTGTTATTGTTCAATGAATTTTATTCTTATTTCTTTTATTCTTTTATATTATTCTACATACCATTTTTATATTTTGATCAATTTTTTAAATTTCTCCAATGTGGAGATTTCCCCGAAATGGAATAATACTAGGGTTTCGATTTGCTCATTGTCAGCGTTCATTTTCCAATTACAATGCAAAAACAGTTTACAAGCCTGTGTTTGCTAATCGTGAATCTTTTTGCTCTTTTCGTCCACAACCAATCTTACAAAATGAAATAAGTTCTTTAGTAGCATCAGACTCTCCTTCCATTAATGTCGGCAAAAAATTTGCGACAATGGTAATTCTGGTTGATTTTGCACCCGATGGAGAAGAACAAGCTGGTACTTGGGTGATATTAACACATAGAGCAGCAAAAATGAGGAAGCATGCCAATGAAATTTCTGTTCCTGGTGGTGGGTATTTATTTTTTCGTATGGGGAGATGTAATTTAATTTTAGGCAATAGTCTGTACGACTCAAGATTTGTGATAAAAATTGTTAATTTTATTTTTTAAAGGTGCTATCGAACAGAATGAATCATTAGAGCTGGCAGCATTGCGTGAAATAGAAGAAGAAATTGGACTTGGACGGGAGTACATTGTTATTTTTCATTTAAAATTTTGAAATAATCTTAATCTAACATAAGGATGTTTGGGGTAAATTGCCGTCTATTATACTTCGAAATTCGGGTGGAGAAACAACTCCATTTGTTGCTTCTTTGATTGGAAATTTTTCACCTGCTTCTTTGGAATCTAAACTTATTCCTCAACAAGATGAAGTTCAAAGCGTATTTTTAGTCTCTCTCGCAGAACTTTTGGCTAAAATACGTTTTACTTCGTTTAGGTATTTAAAATAAATATTTAAAATTCAATAATTTTATAAAGATTGGGTGCTTCATTACATGATGGCCTTCCATTTTACTACAAACTACCAGTCTTTGTTGTTGAAAATGTAATACCACTTACTCCCTTTATCAGAGAAGAGCATACCACAAAAAGACGAAAAATTTGGGGAATTACTGCTATAACACTACAGCAGGCTTTACAATGTATTTTTCCTCAATAAAAAATATATTAATATTTTTACCACTGTTAACAGTTGTATAAGTACTAATGTAAATAAATAGTATATAATTTTTTTAATTTTAAACTGAAATGTGTATACTTTTTAATTGTCCAAATACCATAAAAAAATTAAGAAAAAAGAGCATAATAAAAATCTCTTTTTTTGTTTATGTTAATCTTATATAAGAAATTCATTTGTGGGAAAAAAATAAATTTCAAATATATCTTGGATTGTTTAAATAAATATGTGAGTGATATTTTTAATAATTTTTTTTCTCAACTCATTTTTCTTGTTAATTTTTGTTTTAAGATTCTATTACAAGAAAATGTCAAAAATTCTTATTTGAATTTTCTTTAGTATTTATAATTTTTAGTGATAATTAATTTATTTGAAAGACAAAAATTAAAATATTTTCATCTTTTTTTTTATTTATTTAAAATTCTTAAAATTGTTCTTTATGAAAACGAGTAAATCTTCGTGCCATGTCATGTACATCCATTTCTGCTTTAAAATCATTAAGTTCACGTTTAATCTGTTCTTTTTGTTCAGGTGTTATTCTTTTCCAAGGTTTATCACCTCTTCTGTCATATTTCTCTACTTCACTAATTTCAACATATTCACTGAATTTAATCATTCGTGCGCGAATTTCTTCTAGGGCTGCATGGCTCAACTAAAATATTGGGATATTTAAAATAATCATTTTATTAAAAAATTTCAAAATATTAAATATTTGTAGTATATTATTACCTTTCGAAGTAAAACTTTTCGTTTATTTGTATATGCACTACGTATTTTAATTCCATTATCTTTGATAATTTCGTTAGATCCTTGAATATTTAAATTGGAAATTTGTTGTCTTTCAACTTCTTTTATTTGATTATTTTGTTTATTTAAGTCATCAATTTCTTCACAAGTTGAAACTCTCTTCAAAATACTTCTTCTAGTATTTACTCTTTTTAAGATAGCTTTTTCAAGTGAATTTTCACTATCCCTGGTATTTGAATTTTTGGATTTAAGAGTTTGTTGATTATTTGAATTATTTGAAGTGAATTTTCTAAATAAAATTATTTTTATATAAATAATTGAGTTTTTTTATTTTTAAAAATTTAGAAAACATTTAAAATATTTAAGTAATTTTTAAAAAATTATAATTTACTAACTTAAAGTTTCCAATTGTCCAACTGCGTCGAGAAGGAATAAGAAATGTATCCATTTATTAGAAAATATATTAATATTTAAAGGACGTTAATTTAATCTTAAAATTATAAAATAAATTAATTATATGAATTAAAAATAAAACAAGATTTGTGAATAAAAAATTTTAAAATTGAAAGCAAAAAAGGGAAATAAAGTAAAAATGGATGAAAGAATTTAGTTATTGTAATGTTAATTAGTAATTGTTGGTTTACTAAAAAATTTATTTCCTATTTACTCTCAATTAGGAAATCAGAAAAGTTAATTTAATTGCCAACGTAACAGACTTTGTTATTTTTAAATATTTTTATTATAGAATTCTTAAAAATATTTTTCATAATTTATTTTCATTAAAATATTTCTTTTATTTCTTAAAATGTTTTTTATCATTAAAGAAAAAGGAGAAAGATAATTCTTAAAATTGTTTAAAATATTTAATTAATTTGTTAGTGATTAAATTACAAATTTTAAAATAATCAAGAGTTAACCAGATCCGATATTATGAATGTTGATTAGGCATAATTAAAAATGAAATAAATATATTTTCTGCACAAATTTCATATTGTTTATATGAATGACATTTTTATAAAAGCTTTTAGTTTAAAAGAGATTTTAAAGAAGCCATTATGTATATATATTTTTTATCTCGTAATTTAAAAATAAAATACATTAATTAGCTTTTAATAATTTTTAAGCGGGGGAGTAAAGTAATAATGGATAGAATAATAATTTAAATAATAAAAATGATGTTTTTTGAAATTTTATGAAAATTAAAATATAATTAAAATTTATTACATTTAATTAATTTTTATTAAGAGAATATACTAAGACCACTATGTAGGTATTTATTTACAAAAAATAAAAAATCGGGATAATTGGGAAATTAAAATATGTATATGTATATGGGATTTAATTATAAAAAAATTTAAATTTCCAAAAATTGATAAATTTTAGGATCAAATAATTAATTTTATTATTTATTTAAAATAATCAAAAGATGAATATTGAAAAATAAAATAATAAAAGAAACTGAATTGAAGAGGAATAATATTGCTATATTTATATAAACACACTAATCTTGCTAAATGATTTTTGAAATACGGAATGTTGACGTTAATATTATTTTAATAAAATATAATTCTATAAATAAATTTAATTCTCTATTTATTATTTTTTTTATAAATAAAAAAATAATCTTATAGTAGATGCTCTCCATTTTTTAAGCATTTAGAAATGGAATGTTAATATTTTATGGAGTAACTAAGCACCACTTTTAAAATGTCCAAAACATTAGTAAATGTTTGCGCATGTTCATAAATATGAAATTGTTGACGTTAAAAAGAAAGGAATTTTGTTCAAATTATTTACAAATTCCTTGAGATTTTAATTTTAGTTAAAAACAAAGATAAGATAAACAAGATCATGAGCTGAAATGGAATAGAGAAAAAGTGAAGGATACATTTATTTACAAAAAAAAAATAAATATAATGCCGAAAATTTTATTTTATAAAAAAAGACGTCAAACAATAAATTTTTTTTATTTCTATTTAATTATTAAAAAATTTCATTTTTGGAAACAAAAATGTAAATAGGATTTTTAAAATATCTCTAGTATTATTGCAATTAGAAAATCACCAATAGGTATTTTTTAAAAATAGAATCCCTTTGAATAAAAATTATTTTAATATATACCTAAATATGTATCACAAAACATCATTTTAATATCTAACATATTTCCTCTTTAAATAATTTTATTTTATATTTAAATATTACAAACTGTATAGGGCTTTATTTTATTAAATAAAGGAATTAATTTATTAAGATGACTCATTTTTATCCAAAAAATTTAATAATTTATAAACTAAAAATTAATTAAAATAAAAATAAATAAATTCTTTCTATCCTTAAAAAGAAAATAGATCTATCTATATATGTAATTATGCGTCAATATCTCAAAAATATTTGATGTAATTGAAAAAATTTTTTTGTTAAGTTTATCCAGAATTATAGACTAAAATCGAAATTTTCAAAAATCTCTCAAAATTTTTTGTATGTAAATGTTAGCCAGAAATTTACTTAATCAAAACAATCATTTTTACAAAGAAATAAAAAAATGTTTAATAAGAGATTTTTTGGCATATAAATTAATTTCTCAACCCTGTAAGCATCTTCTGCAAATCCTTATCAGAAATCTCATTTTCACTTGTTGAAGCCAATTGATCTCGAACTTTGGGGATTTTTGATAACTGTGAAAGAAAAATTAAGAAGGATTATTTTAACTCGTAATGTTAAAAGAAAAGTTCTGAAGTTGTTATAATCAAAAAATCAACATACTTATAGTAATTTTTGTTTAAAAAGAAAACCTTCTGTTTTGTCTCAATTCCAATTTCATCAAGTACTTGGTCAATAACTTTTTGTTCAGCATCATCATCATCCATTTCTAACATAGAATCTAATGTTTCATCGATTAAATCTCCTTTCATATCAATTAATGTTTGTTGCTTTCCAAATTCCTGCATTTCACTAGCCATTTTATGTACAGGCATTCGAGCATTTACATTTTTCATTGTAGAAGCTGTAATCCCTATTGCATTAGCCATTGTATTTAAACTTTGAGCTTGTCTTTAAAATTTAGTTTTTTAAGAAAAAAACTTTTTTAAATTAATTTTCATAATAAAAGTCAAAAATAATTTAAATAATATCTATTAATGTGTTAATATTTAATCAAAAAAAAATTAAAAACTTTCAAATAAAGATTGGTGATTGAAGGAAAAATATCGAAGCCCAAACTTAGATTTGACTAAAAATTTCACTAGATGTTAATTAAAATTTTTCCGAGAAAAAATTAAAAAGAAAACCTATTTTTTGAAGAAATTGAAGTAATTGTTGCATTCGCTCCAATGTTTTTAGTCTTTAAATTGCGTATTTGTACAAGTTGTTTGGCAAGTAATTTGCAAGCATCATTTTGTCCAGATTTTGCCAATTGCTTAATTTGTTGCTCCTAAAAATAAAAAATTATAATTTTAAATTAATTAGAAAATTAAACCAATTCTTTTTCTTTTCTTTCTAATTGACGATAATCTAAATTTAATTCACGTGTTGCTGTTCTCATTTCACGTTTTTCTTTTCGTTGAATTTCTTAAAATTAAAAAAATAAATTGAAGATCAAAATATAAGTATATTAAATACCTTTCTCATTTGGCTTTCCAAAAACCCAATCCATTAATAAATTTTTCTAAAAATATTAAATCAATTTTAAAATTTAAAATAAAAATTGAAAAATAAAACAAATGTTGAGTAATTTAAAATTGGATTTAAGTTAAAATCTAATAAATCAATGCTTATATTAGTCAACATATTTTTCTACAACTCATACATATATGTAATGTGTTAAAGTTAAAAATCATGAAACGATCCTAATATTTATAAAACTTTGAGATTTGAAAATGCTAGAAAAATAATTTACATACATACTTACAACTTACAGAATTTCATAATCGGGTTAAAAGTAATACAAAGTAAAATCGATTTTTCCGGATTCAGAATCGGGCAGATTTTTGGCTTGATCGATCGGAGAAAATTTTAAAAATCGAGCTGGTAAAAATTTTCCCTCCTTCGTTTATCCCTTCTTTTGGCATTAAGAAAACCCATGACTGCTTGCACTTGGGCAAATTTTAGAAATGAGCTGGCAAAAAATTGTCCTATCCTCTTAGTTCATCACTTCTTTTGGCATTAAAACCCATGGCAGTCACGAGCTTCCTCAATGCCCAAAGAAAGAGAGGAAAATTGCCAAAGAGAGAGGAAATTTTTTTGCCAACTCGAGAAAGGAAAAAATCTCCCCAAAGTGATGACCTTGATTGAGTAGGCAGGATTCTGATGCCGAGAGAGTGCAATCCCGCCTTCATCTAAATAAGGCTTTTAAAGGCAACTGAATTAATGAAAATCTCCCATATTATTTATTTCTCAATTATTTTTTTTTAATTTTTTATTAAATATTTTCACCTTATTTTCAATTTAATAAATTTTTAAAATACATATTGTAATTTTGTTATTTTAAATATCCTTTACGTTGATATGAATTTTAGTAAAGTTCAAAAGCATACAAATGTAGGGTATCAGGGATGCATATCGTTCGGTAAAATAGGATATACGATACGATATGCATCCTGGTATGTATATTTCTAAAAAAGAAAAGACGTTTAGATTAAATCTATTCAAAGTTCTTGAATAATTTTTTTAATAATTATTAAATTGTTTATTTAAAAAAATCAGCTTAGAGAAAACGAATTATTCAGATTTGTTAAGAAATTGTCAAAAACAACCAGCTACTTTGAATCAACTTTGAATCTCGTCCATCAATAATATTTTAATGGGTTTTTAAAATTTTTATTTCCATAAACATATTTTCTTCTCTTCGTCCAATGAAAGTCATTAAAAGCGAATAATATGTATTACTAAATTTCGAAAATCCAAACAAAACTCGAAATTTGGGAACATCTCTCCTTATGATTTGATCCCTTGAGTTTATTATGAGATTAAGTTTTATATGAAATTTGATTTTTTGATATCTATGAATTTTTCAATATTTTTTTAGATGAATTTGAAAATATCATTTTTAAAATTTTTAATGCTTCTTTATTCGTTTATTTCTCTAATCAAAATTGTTCAAAATAAAAGCAGTTCAAGAAATTCATCATTTGGGCGAACTTTGGATTCATTGGGTGGTCATAGTTTCAACTTTGGTTCTGAAACAGTGGTTAAAAATGATAAATATTTTTTGCCTAACCAAATTGCTGCTAAAGTTTATTGTAAAGAAGAAGACTTTTTTGAAGATAGAAAAAGATGTAGATTTATAACATCAAAGGACAAAACTGTCGCAAAAATATTAGAATATGTTTATGAAAAAATTGATAAAATTGACGGTGAAAGAGAAAAACTAGAAAAAACACATTTTGAAAATGATAAATGTATTATTGGATTTCCATTACCAAAAGATATTTTTGAAAAAGCATATTTTTTTGATTTGGCTTTAACTTTTTCGGAAGATGTTCTTGAGAAGTTTGAACATGATAAAAAGATGATTTATGTCAAATCAGTGGACAAATTAGAAGAAGAAAAAAATGTGGATGAGGAAGATGAAGAAAAAGAAAAGAAGGAGGAAACTCAGATGAGTACGCATGTATTGCTTCAAGCAATTTATAATGGAAAGAAAGAATTTGTAGATAAAGCATATCTGGATTTTGAAAAAATCTCTGATATTGAGTTTGAATATGAGATTGAAAAACAAAGAAAAAATAAAAAAATTTCTAAACAACTCTTGGATTGGGTAGTAAAAAAATTTAAAGAAACTGTAAAAAATGCAGAGAAGAAATTAAATGCGGTGAAAGAAGATAACAATATAGAAGAAGACATAAATAATGAAGATGTACAAACTGAATCGCTTACTGCACCGGTCAATTTTAATTAAATTATTTTAATCATTAAAAAAATATTAAAGTTCTAATAAAAAATAGTTATAAAATATATAATTACTACGGCTGCAGATTTTAGTTGCTAAAAAATGCAAAATAGTGACTAAAATAGTTGTTAAAAAAGTGTCAAAATAGTTGGTAAAAATAGAAAAAAAGTCCAAAATAGTAAAAATGCTAAAAATTTAATTTTTTGACTATTTAACTAAAAAATTTGACAAAATGTCACTAAGGGGGAATACAGACAAAATATCAATGAGAAATTTTTTTAATATTTTCCATTCATATAATTTTCTACATGAACCGTTTTTGACCTTTTTTCAATATTTAAGATATTTTTTGTCTGAAATTTGGCAAAAAATGCCAAAATAGTACTAAAATCCCTAAAAATCCCGAAATAGTTCAAAATAGTTTAAAAGGCCAAAATAGTTAAAATAGTTGCCAATAGTTGCATTTAAATCAACAAATTGTTGCTCATTTTACGTTTTTTGTGCATATCTCGACTTGTAACATTCAGCAAAAAAAAAGTTAAAAAACTAAAATCTGCAGCCCTAATAATTATCTATATAAAAAATAACAACAATCATTTATAATGAAGAATTCTTTTATAATTATTTTTTAGTTATTGCCTAATTATAATCGTAAAATAAAAAAGAATATATTAAACAAAAAATCACAAAAAAAAGAACAATCAAAATCAAACATTGAAGATATTTTTACAATATTAGAAAATGAATTTATAAATATTTTGAAAGAAATCAGTGTTGAACAAGGAAAAATAAAGATAAATGAATTGATGGAAAAAATTGAGGAATTAAAAACAGAAGTACTAAGTGATATTGAAAAAGAAAAAATTGTAAAAAAAGATGAAAAGAAATATGCTTATTTAATTAAAAAGAAAATAAATCCATTTAAATTTCTTCAAGTAAAAAAATATTTTTTAATTTAAATTATAATATTTTTAGGATATAAATTTTGAAGTAGGTGTCAAACCACCAGATGAAAGATTTAAAAATTTAAATGTTGAATATTACCAAGAAATGTTAGAATTTCTCAAATATCCTGAAAATTTTATTAAAAATCCTGAAGAAATAAATCAAGAGAATATTAATGAAAATCTAGAAAATAAATGGAAAATAAAACTTAATGAAAATGTTTTGAGATTTATGCATAAAGAAATGAAAGAAATTGATGATAAAATGACTAAAGATGAAAAAGAAAATAAACTAAATAATGAAATAACTGAAAATGATGAATATATAAATAATTTACTTAATGAAGAATTTAAATGGGCAGATTTTGGATTAACAAATAGTATGAAAGAATGGGTTTTAAAAAAATCTACTTGGGGAAAGAATAAAGTTGCAAAATATAGAACTATTAGTTTAAATGCATTTATTAAATTTAAAAATGAAATAAAAGAAAATGATAAAGATAATGAATGTAATAAATTAATAGATCCAATATTAGCTGTTTTAAAATATAAAAATGAAGATGATCATGCTCATATGGAATTTCGTGGAAGGTTTGAATTTTATAAATATTATTATTTAATTTCTTTTTTTTTAAATAATTTTTATAATTTCTTTACGTATTTATTCACTTAAATCTTTATATAAAGATTTAATATTTATTTACCTTTTTTTAAATAAATATTATAAAATAATATTAAATTAATTATATATTTTACATTTTTCAAATATTTTATTTATTAATTATTTAAAAAGGATGGGTGCACAAATACTCAATTCTGTTTATAATGCCAAACAATTACTTAAAGAATTTATTTATGGATTGGGATTAAGTGTTATTGGTGCTGGTGGAATTGCAGCAGGCCTTGATATTGGTCTTTGGCCATTAATAATTAAAAAAGTTGCTAAACATAATCCAGTTGCTGAAATATTATCTGAAATTTTCTTTTATTCATTAACACCTCAATTTGCGGAAACATTTGATGCGCTTGTTATTAAACGTCTTTTAGAGAAACTTAAAGGTGCAAATTTTATTGAAATAAGCGAATTATTTGGAAATTTTTGCGATGCACTTGTTGCTGGTGGAATTGCAGCTGTCGGTTCTATACCTAACAATATAGCAGATCTAGATATATTTACTGAAAAGTTGGCGAACTATTCAATATTTGTAGCTCTTCCAGCAAATTTGGTAAAAATTATTTTATTAAAAAAATAATAATTTTAATTAGTAATTTTAATTAATTTATTTTAATTTATTTATTTTATTTAATTAATTTTTTAAGATAGCTACATTTACTTCTGGGGCAATGGTACCTTTAGAAGTAAATAAATGGCGTAATATACAATATGCTTCACTCTACAAATTATATGAACAAGAATTCTTAAAAAAACCTAATTTAGATAAAATTGTTTTGGAATATCGTAAAAAAAATAAAAATACATTATTTAACAAAATAACATTTAAAAATGAAAATAAAATAACTCCAATTATTTTACCTGAAGAAAGAGATATTGCATTTCAAGAACATATTAAAGAAAAGATTGATGCATCAATGGATATTGAAAAAATGTCAGCAATGACGATGAATTCAATGGGTCTTGGAGTTCTTTTAAGTGAAATTGTATTATTTGCTATGCATTTTACAATGCCAGAAATTCACTTAAAAAAGAATATTTTAAAAGATAAAAAGATAAAAGAATTAATTAAAAAAAGCATTTTAATTCTTGTAAATACTCCAACTGAGGTAATTTCAATAGCTATTGCTATATTTACTGGAAATAAATTTGGTTCGAAAAAAATTGAAAAATGGTGGAGTACAGATGATATGAAAAGTAAACAAATAGTAAGAAAATAATTTTTCTAATTAATAAAGAAAGGATAAATATATGAATATTTATTAGTGTAGAGTAAATTAAAGTTTAAGAAAAAATACAATTAATTTATAAATTTTTTAATTAAAAAGTTATTTTTGTAAAAAAATTAAAATTTATTTTTTGCAGATACGCCTTATTATTAACCGTACAATAGAACAAATGGAAGATACTGATGAATTATTTCAAAAAATTACTGAAAAAGAAATACATGAAATATATCATCCTAAATTAGGTTTTATGTATTATTTTGGAAAATATATTACTAAAATGATGTATAATATTTTAACTGAAAAAACTATTAAAGAAATAACAGGAGAAACTCTTTCAATTTCAAAAATTAGAAAACAAATAGAAGAAAGAAATAAATCAATTCAATATTTTAAAGGTTATATTTATTTAAGAAATATAAAAATTTAAATTTATCTTAAATACGTTATAAAATATAATAAAGAAATATTAGTGCTTGGAATGTCATACCAAAATCATACTCATATCTAATTCTTGGAATTTTCGATTTTACTTATACTCATACTTCATATAAGGGGTGTGCCAAATTGAATTTTAAAAAGAAAACGAGTAACGAGTAGTCCCAAAAACACGAATAATACGCACGAGGCACACCCATGCTTCAGATCGAAGTATGAATATGAGCAAAATCGGAAATTCTAATTACTGATTATAATTAAAATAATATTTATTTAACTTATTTTACTTGAATACGTAACTTCAAATTTGGCATTAGTGGGGATATTTTAAAGGGAGGAGATTTTCAATCTTTTATCAAAGGTGTTGCTTAATTTAAAAAATTTATGATTTAAAAATTGTTTTAACTTTTTCTCCCAATTGTAAAAAAAATCCTCTAATTAAACAATTAAATTTTTTTTAAATTATTACAGAAGAAGATGAAAAAGAAGATTTAACATTTAATACAGAAAATGATAAAAGAGAAGATTTAACATTTAAAATTGCTTATTTGTCTAAACCATTGGATAAAGTGCTAAAAATGCCTGGATTTAAGGATTATAAATTTGATAAATTTATCAATGAAATAAGTAAATATATTTTTATAATTTCTATAAAAATTTAATTAATTTTTTTAGTACCATTTCACGAAAATCATAAAATGACATTAACTGAAAGTCATCATTTTATAACTATATTAAATGAATGGGAAAATAATCCAAATAAAAAAATAATACCAGAATTAAAAGATTCAGAAATTGAAAGTGAATATAATGAAAATGAAGAATTTTCATTATATTTTAAAGAAATAATTGAAGAATATGAGCCAATCAACAAAAATGTTTTTGACATTTTAAATAATGTTCGTTTTATTTAATATTCTAAATTTAATTAAAATTTTATAATTTATTCTTAAATTTTATTTATCAAACAAATTTATTATTTTTCTATAACTTTGTTGTAAAAAATTAATAAATATTATAGATAATTAGACAAAAATTTATTAAAGTTAGTACATTTTTACGTTTAAATAACAATTAAAAATTAATTTGTAAAAAAAATTTTATTTTTAGCTTGAACATGAAAAAGATGAAAATTTATTTCTTTTAAATGAATTAAAAGAAATTGTCTCTAATTTTGAAACAAATATTAATTATAGAAGTAAATTAATAAATATTAATTTATTTGCAAAAATTTTACAATTTATTTTTTTAAATATTGAAAAAGAATATGAAAAAAATGATATTGAATTAAGGAATATAAATAAAGGAAATAATGAAGATAATGAAATTAAAAAGGAAAATGAAGAAGAAAATTCAGGAAATAATAACAATAAAGAAAAAAATAATATTTATAAAAAATCTTTATTAGATAAAGAATTTTTAGATAAATTAAAAAATAAATTAAACGAATTAATAATGGTGAATTACAAAATATAGGTATAATATTTTATTATTTTATTTTTTTTAAATTTGGTATAACTAAGCTAAAGATTTGTTACAAAAAAATAATAAACAAATAGCTTTTTTGAAAATTCTGGCCTTTTAATAAAAAAGTAAAATATAGATTGAATAAAAAAAGTATTTTAAATATTTTGTTTAATTTTTTCAAAGATGATTATGATGGCAATGGTTCTCCAGAATATTTGGCATCTTTAATTAATAAATTAATTTCGATTTGTGAAAATAATTTTAGAAATAATGAAATTGAAGAAAATAAAGAAATAAAGGAAATAACAATTAAAATATATAATCAATGTGAAGGTTTTAAATATAATTTTATTGAAAATTTGAAAGATGAAATAAATAAAAAACAGAAAACAAATAATGGAATAATAAATGCATTAAAAGAGAAAAAGATGGAATGGCAAAACAATATTTTGAATTTGGAAAAATTTTTAAAAAGGATTGGTAAAGAACAAATAGAAGAATTTATTGAAAATTTAAAACAAAATAAAGATGAATTAGACAAGAAAAATATAATTTTTGAAAAAATTAAAAATATACAAAATTTCGTTAATTTAAATGAAATTAAAAAAGAAATTAAAGATAATGTAAGTTAAAACTATCAAAACATATTTATATTTATTTATTTTAGATAAAAAAAGAATCCAAAGATTATCTTAATCGTATATTCAAAAAGTTTGAATTTTTAAATGAAAATTGGAAAGAATTAATTGAAATAAATTTTGGAAATAAAAAAGATTTAAAAAAATATAGTCATTTATTTATTGGTTATTGTTTGGCAAAACGTTTTCAATTTATTTTTAATAATAAAGGACAGGAAAAAATTAAATTTTCATTACCAAGCAATAAATATTTGTTAGAATATATAAATGAAATAAATAATTTATTGGGTGATAGAAGAGTTAATTTAGAGTAAGAAAATAAATAAATTAATTAAATAAATAATTAAATTTTAAGATATTATATAAATATTGAAAATAATTTTAAAGAAAAAATTATTCAAAAAATGTCAAAGGTAATGAAAAGAAAAGAATTAAATTCATTTTTAAAAAATAATTGGAGTTATATTTGTGCCATAGAAAGAGATTATGTTCAATTTGAAAGACCTGAAGATTGGGCATTAGAAACTTGTATTTTAATATTTTTTTTATTAATTTAGATATTTTATTTAATAATAATAATTTTATTTAATTAATTATTTTTTAATTATTTTTATATATTTAAATAAAAATAGTAAATGATGATGGTTTTCGTTTTGCGGACATGGATTTTATTAATATTGAAGGAATTGGAAATTATTTAAATTTGAAAGGAAGTGATTGGACTACTTTTAAAAAGAATTCAGGTAATTAAAAAAATATAATATATCAGAGATTGTACTGATAAAAAAGTAATTCGAAATTTTCTGAAATCGGGAATTCCAATCTCAGAAAAAAAAACAAATATAAAGCCTGTTTGATTTAATTAAAGTCAAAACAAATGAATTGAAGAACGATTTTCTTTTTAAAATTTTAAATATATAATACTCATATATTTATTTTAAAATTAAGTGGATATTTTACAAAAACATAGACTTTCATTTACTGAAGCACATTCAATTATTGCATCATTTTATAGTATAATGAAAGAAAATAAAATTGTTACAATACAAGAATTAATAACAAAAATTGATAAAAAAGTTTATATAAAAATTAATAATTAAATATTTATTAAATAAATTAAAAAAAAGAATTTTATTTTATTTATTTTTTAAAATTAAATAATATTTTTAGTTTATAAACAAAGAAAAAGTAGATGATAAAACTTCAAATGATTTAAAAGAATTGAATGAATGTGCATTATATCTTAATTTTATGAAATTTATTGTTTTAGAGACTAAAAAAGCTAATGATTTCGAAAAAGAAAATGAATCTGTAGAAAATAACAACCAAAAATCAAGAATGGAAAAGATGATAAACTTTATGAAACCTAAAAAAGTTGTTAAAAAAATTAATAAAGAATTATTTGAAAGTAAAACAAAATTAATTAAAAAATATATTGATAATAAATTTAAAAAATATGAAGAATCAAAAAATAAAATAAAAGAATTTGATTTTAAAATATTTGATGATTATTCTTATAAAAAATTTAAAAAACAAAAGAAAAATGATGGAATTGATTTTGATTATTTTATAATGAATTAATTACTGAAATTAATAATTATGAAGAAAAATTAAATTTAGAGATTGAAAAATTAAATAAAGAAAAAGAAAAATATATTAATATTGAAGAATTAAAAAATAAATTAATTTTTTTAGTTAAAAATTATGAAAAATTACAAAAAACAATTAAAAATGTTGAATCTAGTAAAGGAAAAGAAATTGAACAAAGTTATTCAGAAACGGGAATTTTAGAATTAGTTAGTTAATTTTAAATTTATAATTAAAAATAAATTAAATAGATTAAATTAATGACTCTTTTATTTAATTAAAAAAAATATAACTTAAAAAAAAATTGAAAATTTCTTAAGAATTAATTTTATTTCCTTTAAAAAAACTTATTAATTTTTAGCTTCCTCAAAGTCAAATAATTCAACAAGAATCAACTGAAGAATTATTAAATATTTCAAGTTTAAAAGCAATTGTTTATTGTTTAACAAATCAATTTTTGGAAATATTTAATGAAGATGGATTAGTTGATTTTAATTATTTAAGTATTTATTATCCAAATTTAATAGAATATGGAATTGAATTAAATAAAAAAATGGGAATAAAAAGAGTTGATAAATTGTAAGAAAAATATGTATATTTATTTAATTTTTAATAAATTACAGATATTATGAAGAAATTAAAAATTATTTTAAAAACAAAATTAATGATAATTTAAAAAATAATTGGAATAATTATTGTTATATTGATAAAAAAACTATAAAATTTGAAAGACCAGAAGAATGGGCAATTCAAAGTTTGTTTATTAAATTAATAAAGGGAATAAATTTAAAATAAAATAATATTTTTTTAAAGATAATGAAAATGAAATTGGAATACAAAAAGATGGATTTTTATTGGCATATTATTTTGAAAAAGAAAATGAAAATAGTAATATTATAATAGATGGATTACCAATTGATGTGAAAAAAGAGATTTTTAATAAAATATGTAAGAAATTTAAATTTTATTTTATTTTATCTTTTGTTTTTTTTTAAATTATATATTTTAATTATATATTATAATTTTTAATATAAATTATTTTATTTATTTCAGCTAGTTATAAAGTTTCATTTCTTGAAGCTAATTATATGTTGGATTTAATTATAAATGAAAATAAAATAAATTTATTAGAACAAAAATCAAATATTCAAACAACAGAAGAACCTACATCATCTTCTATTAAAGAAATTATTGATATAAGTCAACAATTGGAACCTTCAACATCTCAACAACAAAATAATGAAAAAATATATTATAAAAAAATTATAAATTTATTAAAAAAGGTAATCTAAATTATATTTATATATTTATATAAATATATATATTATTTATTTTTTAATAAATAAATAATTTATAAAAATTAATAATAATTATTTAAATATAATTTTAGATTGAAAATATTATCAATGATCCATCAAAAAGCATTGATAAAATAAAAAAAGATTTATCTAAAGTTAATTATAAATTTTTGAATCAATTTGAATGGAATATTAAATTAAAAATAAATTATCAAAAATGTATTGAAATTATTTCAATAATTAAAATATTATTAAATAATAAAGAAGAAGAAGAAAACACTCAAATGAATAATGATAATAATATTTTTAAAGAATTTAAAGATAAATGTAAAATTGAAAAATTAACAATAAATTTGGAACAATTTAAATTATTAAATGAAGAAATAAATGAAGAAGAAACAAAAATTAATGATTTAAAAAAATTAAAAAATAATTCTGATGAAATTAATAAATCAATTAATAAAGTTATTAATGAAATTAATGATTTAAAAAAATTAAAAAATAATGATATAAATAAATTATTAAAAAATATAATTATTAAAATTGAAAATATAAATCCATTAATAATTTATTTTAAAGAATTATTAAAAATTGTGAAAAAAGCAAAAAAGAAAGGGAAAAAAAATAAAAATATTTTAGAAGAAAAAGAATTAATTAAAAAAATAATAAATTCAATGAATGAATTTATTAATTCAAATGAAGAATTTAATGAACGTTTAAAAGAAAAATATAATTTTTTAAAAAATAATTGGAATAAAATATATTTTAAAAAAGAAGAAGAAGAAGAAAATAAAAATATATTTTATGAACAAATATTACCAGAATTTAATTTAATTAAAAATAATTATAAAAATTCTGGTTCATTATTTATTGGTTATTGTTTAACTAAAAGAATTTTAAATTCATTTAATGATGATGGACAAGTTAAATTTTCTGAATTTTTAAGTAATGGAATTGGACAAGAATATGGATTGGAATTAGAAGAAATTTTAGGAGGAACTCGTTTAAATATAAAGTAAATTTAAAATAATATATTTATTATAAATTTATATTTTTTAAAGATATTATGAAAATATACAAAAACAATTTGAAGAAAAACTTTTAGAAAAATGTGATAATATTGAGGAAAATAAATGTAAATTATTTCAAAAACATTTATTACAAAATTGGCATTCATTTTGTTCAATTAATACTCAACATTTAAAATTTGAACGTTTTGAAGAAATGAATGTATTAAAGCATTAAATATGCTTAAAACAAAAAAATACAAAAAGTTATTTTATATAAATTTATTTTATTTTTATTTATTTGGGTTTATACCTAGAAGTGTTTTAAAAACTAACACCTGAAAATTTTAAATTATTTTTCTACCTTCTTAAATTATACCCTTACAATCATGTTATTAACAAAATTACAATTCAGAAAATTATTAAATTTTAAAAACATAAATTCATATAAATAATATTATTTAATTTTACTCATATTGAGAAATTTTTTTGATTATTGCATACATATTATTTTAAACTAAAAATTATATTTTATTTATTTATTTAAATTTAACAACGTAAAACAACTATAACAGTCAAACCTTATTATATTAATTAAATTAAAAAATAATTATTAGAATATTTACAAATTATTTATTTAAATATAACAAGAGTTTAGACTGTTTTTTTATTTTCATATATTTATTTGATATATTATCAAAAATTGTAGTTTTTATGGGAGTAGTAGTAAATTATACATATATTGCATAAATTTTTTTAAATTTGAAATCTTTGTTTTATTTTAATTTTTGTTTTAAATTAGTGGTCAAAAATATATAAAAAATTTTAAATTTAAATTCTAAACAACTTTATTAACTAACTTTAATTAACAAAAAACTTTAAATAACCTGAAAAATAAATAGAAATAGAGTCGAATCGATACAAGATCACGCGATATTTCTCATGATATCGGAATGAGATTTTTCGAGAATCTAATCTCGATCAAAGCTCAAGTTCGGTTTCTAAATACAAATATACTTAATAAACACTTCCAAATAAAAACGAATAAATATAGGTAAATGAAATAATTAATTTATAAAAAAATATATAAAAAATCCTAAGCAAAACAATTCCATAAAGTCATATGTATATAAATAAAATAATTCTTTCATAACTAAAATAAATTTCAACATAACAACTCACCATATTAGTGCATTATTTGGCAATTAATTTTAATAATTCCACTTTTCATTTTTTCATTTAAATAATATAAAATACATTTGTACTTTTTTATTTATTTTTCTTTAATCTCTCCGATTATTTTCTTTTTAATAAGATAAATTTTCTCTCCCCGAAGTGCAAAAGGCATGGGCCCTTTGATTTCTTAAAAAGAAGGGGAAAAACGTGTAACTATTCCTCCTCTTATAATTTAATATATAATAAATAGAGAGGAGATCTTATTCACAGTCTTATTCGAAATTTTTCAATTAAATTTTTTAGTCCTTAATTTAATTAAATAATAAATTTCTCTTTTAATTTCTCTGTTAATTTGAAAGACAATATTGAGAATTTTGAAAAATAGAAAAAATATATTCTCAAATTATTGAGTTTAGGGATAAATTTACCTAAATAAATAAATTAAAAAAAATATTTAGATGAATCGAAAAAAATCATTTCTAACACTTTTATTATTTTATTTATTTATTTTTTTAATTCAAAATGTTCATTGTAAAACTGGTTCAAGTAGAAAACATTCTGGACGTGTTTCAAGAATTAGTTCAATGGAATCTAACCGAAATGAATATTCAAAATTTAAAACAGATAAACTTGTTGCTGAAGAATATGTTCAGAAATTGGTTGGGAAAAACAAATATTTTAAGCCTCAAGTCATCGAGGCTAAAATTTTTTGTAAAGAAGAATATTCAGAGAAGAATGAAGCTTTAAATAAAAATGAAGAAACTTCTGAAACATCAAAAAATTTAAAAAAATGTAAAAATATAACATCAAAGGATATAACCGTTGCAAAAATATTGGAATATGTTTATTTAAAAATTGATAAAATTCCTTTGGAATTGAAAGAACAATTTGAGAATATATCATTGCCTAAAAATAAATGTAACATTAGTTTTCCTCTGCCAAAAAATATTTTTGGAAAAGCATTTCTCTTTGATTCTGCTTTGGATTTTTCGGGAGATGATTTAGAGGAATTAATTCATGGTGAAGAAAAAATGGTTTATATTAAACCAAAGATGGAGGAAGGAGAAGAAGAAAAAGATAAAGAAGAAAATAATGAAGATGACGAAGATGAAGATGATGATGATGAGGGAAATGTTCAATTAAGTACATATGCTTTACTAGAGGCTATTTACAAAGGAAGTAAAGGATTTGGAAAAGAAAATATATTTTTAGATTGGGAAAAAATACCAGAAAAGGAATATAAATATGAAATTTCAAAGAGACATAGAATTAAAAATGTTGCTAAAAAGGTTTTCAAAAGAGCAGCAAAAATATTGAGAAAACTTGTGAAAAGTATTGAAAAAGATGTAAATAAACACAAAAAAATGGGAATAATAAATTGGTATAAAAACCCATTTGGAATATTTAAATCAAGATCATCTTCAATTTCAATACCGAAGGAAGAAATACCTGAAGAAGAAAAGGTAAATTCACCACTTTTATCTGATAGACAAGAAGAGGGTGAAGAACAAAAAAGAATGTTATCGTCAGGTCTTACACCATCACCTAATAAAAAAAAAGAATTAAACACATATTATTCATTCCAGCAAATAAATACAGGAACTTCGAAAGAGCAGGAAATTAAACATGAACGATCTCGTTCAGTTGATTCTCTAAAACATATTCGTTTAAAGGTTTTTTTTATTATTAAATCTAATTTATACATAAATATTTATATTATTTTTTTAAATTGTATTTTGATCTCTTTTAAAAATAATATTATTAAGAAATAATAAATAAAAAATATATTAATAGGATCAACAAACGTCAAATGATGATATTGATGAAAATGCTGATGATGATATTGAAGATAAAGATATTAAAGGTATTAAAAAATTGGAAAAAGCTGGAAAGATAAAAATGGATGGTAAATTAAAATTAGAAATTAAAGAAAGAATTAAATCAATTAAAAAGAAATGGCTAAATGAAATAAATATTTTAGAAACTAATGAAAAAAAGAAAGCTAGAATAAATGATTGGAAAAGAATACTTAATGATTGGGAAGAGAAAGCAAGAATTATATTTGAAGAAAAAATTGAAGTAAAAAAAGATGAAGATGGCCATAAAGTTATTACTGAACAAAAAGTTCATCCATTTAAATTTCTTCAGGTTTTATTTGTTTTTTAGAGGATGTGGTCTATAAGAAATAAGATGTAGTCAGTGATAGGGATAATAGTTGAAGAATTCACCTCATAATTGGAATTATTTGTTAATACTTAGGAAAACTTTAATTGTTATACAAGGGAATTTACTTACTTCACCTGATAATGACCAGATTATTTAATAAAAATTATTTTTTTATTATTATTTAGGAAGTAAATTTTGGAGTAAGTGTTAAACCAACAAATAAACGTTTCAAAAATATTACTGGAGAGGAATACGAAAAAATAATAGAATTTCTCAAAAATCCAGAAAAATTTATTAGTTGGCCTCCAAAGAAAAATAATAAAAAGGAAGAAAAAGACTTTGAGGAGAGACATCAAACCATAGAAGAAGAGGAAATTGATGATCTATTTGGTAATCATGTAAATAAATGGGAGGAAAAATTAGATGATAAATTAATGAGATTTATTTTTCGTGAAATGAAAAAGAAAGAAAAAGAATTAAAAAAAGGACAAAATGAAGGGAATAAAGAAAAACAACCTTTAGAAGAAGGTAATATTGAAAGAATAGAATCAAATAAAGGAAAAGCTCAAGCATCTGAAATTGAACTTTCTCAAATAAATAAAAATAAAGGTAAAAATATACAAGAAGAAATAAAAGAAGATATAACAGATGAATATATAAATAATGTACTAAATGAAGAGTTTAAATGGCTTAAATTAAGTTTTAAACGTCGTTTCTTAGAATGGTTTATGAAAAAAACTAAAAAAGGAAAAAAGAAAATAGAAAATTATAGAAATTTTGATAAAGAAGTTTTTATTGCTTTTAAAAATGATTTGTTAAATATTGATAAAGATATTAATATTTGTTATCAAATAAAAGAACCAATATTAGCTGTAATGATTTATAAAGGAAACGATGATCCTATACATTTAGAATTCCGTGGAAGGTTATTTTTATTGTTTTTTTATTTAAATAAAAATATTAAAATATAAATTTAAATAAATCTGACAATTATATTACCTATATATTCCAAATATTAATTCTTTAAAATTAATAAATATCTAATAATGATCATTTCCAATTTATTAAAATTACTACTTTTAATGGAAATACCAAAATGTTTAAAATTTTATATTAAAGAATAAATAGTAAATTTTTTAATTTAATTATTTAATTTATAGAATGGGTGCACAAATAATTGGTTCAGTTTACAATGCCAAACAATTAACTAAAGATATAGTAAAAGCAATGATATTAAGCGTTGGAGGTGCTGGTTTAATTGCATTTATTCTAGATGTTATTCTTTGGCCTGTAATAGTTGGATTAATAGCAGTTCATTGTCCTCTTTGTGGTCATATTGTTGGGATATTTTTATATTCAACAACTCCTCTTATTGCGGAAACTTTTGATTCTCTTGTAATTAAACGATTTTTGAATACATTAGATGGAGGAGCATTTTGGCCTTCAACTTTGGATAAATTCCTTGATAATTTAAAAGATGCATATGCTGCTGGAAAAATTGCTTCTGGTGGTTCTATTTTGAATAATACATTAGAAATGGAAGAAATAGCAAAAAAGTTGGGATGGAGCTTATTATTTCCAAATATTCCTTCAAATCAAGTTAAAATTAAATATTTATTTATTTTCTAATAATTAATTAAATAAATAATAGATTGCTGCATCTACTTCTGGAGCAATGGTACCTTTAGAATTTAATGAATGGAGAGATCTTCAACGTACTGCTCTTTATAAATTATATGACCAAGGATTTTTTCCAAAACCTGATAAAGATACAATTGTTGTTGAATGGAGAGAAAAGTTAAAAAATAAAAGAAATAATTTTTGGAATAAAATAACTTTTCGTCAATTTGCTCCAAAAATAGAAACATCTCCAGTTATTACAGATGAGGAAAGAAATATTGCCTTTAGTGAACATATTAAAGCAAAAATTGAAGCATCTATGGATATTCAGAAAAAGTCTTCATTGGCTATAAATTCAATGGGAATTGGCTCTTTATTAAGTGAAATTGTATTACTCGTTTTGTTCTTTCCTACCGGTAAACCTAAAATACTTGAAAATATGGTAAAGGTTTTTCTAATTATTGTGAATACTCCAACAGAAATTCTCTCACTTGGTACCGGTATTGTAACATCAAATTATTTTGGTGCTGAAAAAATTGAAAAATGGTGGAGTACAGATTCAATGAAGAATAGACAAATGGTAAAAAAATTGTTTAAAGTTGTTTTAAGAATTTTTTGAATAATTTTTATATATATTTTGTTAAATAGAATTTTTTTGTTAATATAAAAATGTTTCATTATTTATAAAATAAAGGTTCGACTTATTATTGACCGGACAATAAAACAAATGGAACATCCAGATAAAGAATTTCAAGAAATTAAAGAAAAAGAAGTTTATAAAGTATATCATCCAAAAGCTCAAATTTTGTATAAATATGGAAAGGGAATTACTAAATTTATGATTGTATCATATAAAGGCATTACATCACTTTGGAATAAAATGAGAGGAAATCCAGTTAAAGAGTCATTATTTAAACAAATAAATATTAGTAAATTGGCACTTCCTTTAGTTAAAGGTTTGTTAAAAATAAAATTAGTAATTTTTTAAAAAGTAAATATATATTACTTTTAACTTTTTTAAAATAATAATAGATACATAAATAGAAATTAAGACGTGTTAATATAGAATTAAATAAAATAAACAAATAAAAGCTAAAAATCAGTTTTTAATTACTAAATTGTATTTTCTTTTTTTGTATAAATATTATTATTTAATTAATTTTAAGATGAAGATATACAAGAAGATTTAACTTTTAATATTTCATATTTGTCTGGGCCTTTGGAAAAAATGCCAAATATGCCTGGAATTGATGAAGAAAAGTTTAATACATTTATTGGAGAAATAGGTAATTTAATTTTAAAAAATATTATTTAATTTAATATTTCTTATTTTTTTAGGAGAATATATTGAAGATAATAAATTAACATTAACAGAAAGTCATCATTATATGACTATTTTAAATAATTTTGAAAATATAAAAAAAGAAATAAAAGAAGGTAAATTAAAATTAAAAGATTATTTAATGAAAAGTGAAAATGAAGATAATGAATTTTCCAATTATTTTAAGGAAATTATAGAAAAATATGAAAAAATTAACAATTCTGTGAATAAAATATTAAAAAAAGTTTGTTATAAAATTATTGTTATATTTTAAATAAATAAATCTTATTAAAAAATTCAAAAAATAAAATAAATATTAGTAGATTTTTCTCTCATAAATTTATAAAACATTTTTTTAATTTTTCTTCCAAACTAATTAAATTATTTAAATTAATAATTATTATTTTTAGATTGAAAATAATAATAAAGAAGATATAAATAATCTAAAAAAAGCTCTTTCTAATTTTGAGACAATTATTGAATATAAAAGTGAAATAAAAGATTGCAGATTATTTGCAAAAATTTTACAATTTACTGCTTTAGAAATTGATAAAGAAGATAAAAGAGATGATAAAATTAATAAATCAGAAGAAACAATTGATTTAAATGAACAAAATAAAGAAAAAGAAAATAAAAATATTTTTAGAAGAACATCAAATTATATTTTTAAAAATAAAAAAGATGAAAAAAAAGAAAAAAAAATTGATAAAAAATATATTTTACAACAAAAATTTTTATTAAAATTAAAAAAAAGATTAAAAGATGAAAATATAGGTTTGTTTTTTATTTTCTTTAAAAAATAAAATATTTATATAATTTATTACTTTTTAATTTAAAAATAATTTTAAATAAATAATAAAATTATTTGCTTTAATAAAAAATAACTTTATTTAAATATACTTATAATATTTAATAAATTCAAAAAATATTTTTTAGATGATCTAAATATTTATGAAAATGCACCAGACTTTTTGGCTTTAACAATAAAAGAAACTATAATTAAATGCAATTTTGAAGTTTCACCAGAAAATGTAATAAAAGATGATGGTTGGTTAATTTTTGGACAACCTGATCCTAATTATTCAACAAACTTTTACAAAGTAGAAAGACATTTTGGAATTAATTTGAAAAAAGAATTAAAAAAAGAATTTAGAAAAGATGATAACTTTAGTACAAAATTAAAAGAAAGCATAATGGATTTATTTAGAAGAAGATTAAATTTAACAAAATATGTAAAAAATATGACTAAAAGAGTACAAAAATTTGTAAAAAAATTAAAAAAAATTTTAGAAAAATTAGATGATCAAAATTTGATTTTAGAGGATTTAGATAATTTAAAAAATAATAAAAAGAAGTTGGAAAAGTTGAATGATATAAAAACAAAGGTAAGTTTATATATTAATTAAAATAATAAATTAGGAGAGAATATTATAATATTTAAAATTAGAAAGTTATTTATTTATTAAAAGATTATATTTATTTAACATTGTTTTAAGTATAATTTTCAATAAAAAAGTAATTTATTTTTTAAAATATAAAATATTATATTTTTAGATAAAAAATGAAGATTTATCTTATCGAAAACGTTTGTTTAAAAAATATGATTTTCTTAATAAAAATTGGATAAATTTGGTTAGTGCAAATGAAAATATGAAAAAATTTGAAAAATATGGTTATTTATTTATTGGTTATTGTTTGGCAAAACGTTTTCAATTTATTTTTAATAATGAAGGACAGGCAAAGACAAAAGTTTATAAAAATACAAATTCACATTTATTGAAATATTCATTTAAAATTAATCAAATTTTGGGAAATAAAAGAGTTGATTTAGAATATTATAAAAAACTTGAAAAAAATTTTAAACAAAATATTGAACAAAAATTTTCTGAAGGAAGTTCAAAAACAAATGAAGAATTAAATTCATTTTTTGAAGAAAATTGGGGAAATATTTGTTTAATTGATAGAGATCATGTACAATTTGAAAGACCAGATGAATGGGAATTACAATTATGTAATTATTTATTATATAATTATTATTTATTTTATATAATTTTAAATAGTCAAATCAATAAATGAAGATGATTTTATTCTTGCTGACATGAAATTTGCAAATATTGATTCTGAAGACTTTAATAATTTAAAGTTGGGAAATAATGAATGGTCTGACTTTAAAAAAGAAGCAGGTAAATAAAATTAGAAAATTATTTAAAAAATATATATTTATTTTTTAAATTAAGTTGATTATTTAAATATTCATAAATTAACATTTACTGAGGCAAATATAATTATTACTAATTTATATAATATAATATTACAAAGCAATGAAAATGAAATAGTAATACAAAAAGGAGAATTAGGGGAATATTTTGAAAACAAAAACAAAAAAATTTATTGGCAACTTTATGAAAAACTTAAAAATGTATTAATTAATTATTAATTTTAAAATAATTATATTTATTTAAATTATTTATTTAATTTTTAAAGGGTATAAATATTTTAATTAGATAATAATATTTTTTAAAAATATAACAAATTTATATTATTTAATAAAATATTTAAATATTTTTTAAAATTAAGTTTAAACAATTAAATCAAAATGACCAACAAAAATTAATTTTATTAAAAAAAGAATATTCTAGAATTGAGACTTCAATTAAATTAAAAAATAATTTAAATGAATGTTTATTATCTATTTATGTATTTAAATATATTATTTTAAAAATTAATAATGAAGAGTTTGAAGAAGAAAAAGAAGAAAATAATGAAGAAAATTTAAAAACAATTTTAATAAAAAGAAAAGAGTTGATAAATAAATTAAATTTAAATTTACAAGAAAAATGTAATAATAATAATATTGATGAAATTAAATTTAAAGAAAAAATTGAAATAACAGAAAATATAAATTTAAATGAAATTTTAAATAAATTAATTAAAAATGAGAAAAAAATAAAAGAAAAAATTAAAAATTTGAAAAAATTAGAAAATAATAATTTAAAAAAGTTTAATAATATAAAAATAGAAGAAAGTTTAAATAAAGATAAAGAAGAATATATTAATAATTTAAAAAATAAATTAATATTTTTGCTTGAAAATTTTGAGAAATTACAAAAAAATAATAAAAAAGAAATTTTTAAGGTATTTAATTAAATTTTTTAAAATAAAAATTAATTTTTTAAAGTCTCCTTCTGAAAATAAAATAACCAATGAACAACAACAAGAAGAAATTGAAGAAATTGGAAATAACTCTTCGGTTTTTTTATATTTTATTATTTAATTAAAAAATAATTTAAATTAATTTTAGACAAATAATAATGATCAACAAATAATAAATATTTCAAATTTAAAAGCTATTATTTATTGTTTAACTAATCGTTTTTTGGAATTATTTAATGAAGATGGTGTTGTAAATATGAATATTTTATTACAAAATATTTCAAATAAAAATTTAATAGAATATGGATTGAAAATGAATGAAAAATTAGGAATGAAAAGAGTTGATAAATTGTAAAATAAATTACTTATAAAATTAATATTTAATTTTAATTAAATAAATTAATTAATTTATTTAGGTATTATCAACAAATTTTAAATAAAATATCAATTGAAAATGATTTAAAAAATAATTGGAATAATTATTGTTATATTGAGAAAGATAATTTACAATATGAAAGACCAGAAGAATGGGCTGTTCATTATAGTAAAATTATTTAAAAATATTTTTTTAACTTTAATTTTAATAAAAAGATAATGAAATTGGTATGCAAACTGATGGTTTTCGTTTGGAACAATTTTATAGTGAAGAGTTTTATGAAAATAAATTTAATTCAGAACAAAAAGAATATATTTTCAAAATATTATGTAAATTATTAAAATATTATTTATTATTTTTAAATTTTATTATTTTAGTAAATAATTGTAATTATCACAAAGTTACATTTTATGAAGCTCATAAAATAATTAATTTAATTAAAGAAGAAAATGAAAAACAATTACAAGAACAAACAGAAGAAATATTAGAACAAACAAGAGAAATTGAAAATATTTCTCAAAATATTATTAATGAACAACAAAATAATAATTTTAAAAGAATAAAATTTGAATTGAATAAGGTTATATATTTTAATTTATAAAAATTAATATAATTATTATTTATTATAAATATAATTTTAGATAGAAGATATATTTAAAATAATATATGATGAACAAGAAGAAGAAGAACAAAATGATTTAGAAAACATTAAAAAAATAAAAAAAGATTTATCAAAAGTTAATTATAAATTTTTGAATCAATTTGAATGGAATATTAAATTAAAAATAAATTATCAAAAATGTATTGAAATTATTTCAATAATTAAAATATTATTAAATAATAAAGAAGAAGAAGAAAACACTCAAATGAATAATGATAATAATATTTTTAAAGAATTTAAAGATAAATGTAAAATTGAAAAATTAACAATAAATTTGGAACAATTTAAATTATTAAATGAAGAAATAAATGAAGAAGAAACAAAAATTAATGATTTAAAAAAATTAAAAAATAATTCTGATGAAATTAATAAATCAATTAATAAAGTTATTAATGAAATTAATGATTTAAAAAAATTAAAAAATAATGATATAAATAAATTATTAAAAAATATAATTATTAAAATTGAAAATATAAATCCATTAATAATTTATTTTAAAGAATTATTAAAAATTGTGAAAAAAGCAAAAAAGAAAGGGAAAAAAAATAAAAATATTTTAGAAGAAAAAGAATTAATTAAAAAAATAATAAATTCAATGAATGAATTTATTAATTCAAATGAAGAATTTAATGAACGTTTAAAAGAAAAATATAATTTTTTAAAAAATAATTGGAATAAAATATATTTTAAAAAAGAAGAAGAAGAAGAAAATAAAAATATATTTTATGAACAAATATTACCAGAATTTAATTTAATTAAAAATAATTATAAAAATTCTGGTTCATTATTTATTGGTTATTGTTTAACTAAAAGAATTTTAAATTCATTTAATGATGATGGACAAGTTAAATTTTCTGAATTTTTAAGTAATGGAATTGGACAAGAATATGGATTGGAATTAGAAGAAATTTTAGGAGGAACTCGTTTAAATATAAAGTAAATTTAAAATAATATATTTATTATAAATTTATATTTTTTAAAGATATTATGAAAATATACAAAAACAATTTGAAGAAAAACTTTTAGAAAAATGTGATAATATTGAGGAAAATAAATGTAAATTATTTCAAAAACATTTATTACAAAATTGGCATTCATTTTGTTCAATTAATACTCAACATTTAAAATTTGAACGTTTTGAAGAAATGAATGTTATTTCTAATGGTTATGAAAAAGAAGAAAATTCTGATGAAGAAGAGATAGAAGAGTAAAAGAAAAAGTTTATTTATTTATTTATTGGGTATATTTAATTATTATTTATTTTTATTAAAATGTTTAGTTTTTTAATGGTAATGGAAAGTTGGTAATTATTTTTAATTTCTTTGCTTATGTTAACTAAAAAAATTGAAAAAAATTTATTTTGCTAATTTCTATAAACAATACTTTTGCAAAACTTTCAAATCTTTTATTGTTTTATTTTTAAATATTTACTCACATTATTTTTTGATTATTATTTTATTCTAAAAATTATATTTTACTTTATAACAAAGGATTGAATCATATTAAGAATAGAAAAATTAATGATTCAATCCTTTTTTTATTTATTTAAATTTAACAAAGTAAAAACAACTATAACAGTCAAACCTTATTATATTAATTAAATTAAAAAATAATTATTAGAATATTTACAAATTATTTTATTTAAATATAACAAGAGTTTAGACTGTTTTTTTATTTTCATATATTTATTTGATATATTATCAAAAATTGTAGTTTTTATGGGAGTAGTAGTAAATTATACATATATTGCATAAATTTTTTTAAATTTAAAATCTTTGTTTTATTTTAATTTTTGTTTTAAATTAGTGGTCAAAAATATAATAAAAAATTTTAAATTTTAAAATGCTAAAATTCAAGATACATAAATAATAATTATATTATATTTTGAAAATAATTATACATATTAGTCCAATGATATATCATTAATTAAAAAAAATTTTACTTTCTTTTTTATCTTTTTAATTACTAAATTAGATTTTAGTTTTTTTAATTAAAAAAAATTATTTTAGGTATTTTAATAATCTAAAAGTTTAAAATAAAATTATAAATAAAAAAGTAATCGTCTAAATGTAATATTTTCTAAATTAAAATAATAAAAAATTATTATTATTATTTCTTTCAAAAAACATTTTTTAAAATAAATAATTTAAATATAATTTCGTTAATATCGTCATAATATTTATTTTAAAATTTTAAATGTTAAATTCTCTAATTTGTGATTCATTTTCTTAAAAATTTAATAAATTTTTAAGAAAAATTCTTTCGGCATTTTTATTTAATTTCCTTAATTTTTTAACATTGAAAATATATTTAATAAATTTTATTTTTTAGTATTTTAATATATAAAAATAATACCTCATTTTTAAATAAAATTATTTTATTTTAATTAAAAGATTTAAAATTATAAAAATCTTTTTAATTAAATAAATAAAAAATATAATTTTATAAAATAATATTATTTTATTAAAATAAATAAATAAAATTGTGGAAATGGTTTAACTAAAATAAACACAACTTGTTTCTCTTCTTTTCTTCACGTAATTCATAATAAAAAAAATTTCAGTCTTCTTCTTTTTATTTTCTTTTTGCGCAATTACTAAAAAAGCAAAAAAGTGATAGATTTGTTTATAGCTATTGAGTGTTGAGGGAACACATTCCTTTTTAATTTTATTTATTTGGAGAGAAGAATATATATTTTTAAAAAGAAGAAACCGCTCTTCTTTATATTTTTAATTTACAAAAGCAATCGATTTATTTAAATATTATTTTATTAATTAAAAAAACCGAATTTTAATAATTTGTATTTAAATTTAATTTTTTTATTATTTTTAAAAAATATAACTCTTTTTTATTTTAAATAATTTAAAAAAATATTTTTATAATTATATTATTACTAAAATATTAGAAAATCAATCGCAAGAATTTGATTAATTATTAAAAAAATTTTATGTTTATATTTATTTTAATTTAATAATTAATCATTTAATATGTAAAATAATAATTATTTAACATTTTTATTTATTTAAATTTTTTTGAATTTTAAATAAATTAATTTTGTTTAATATTTTTTATAAAGTTAGATTTTATAAATTTTGTGAAAAAATAAATAATTTTAAATTATATTATTAAAATTATTTTGTCTTAAATCAAAAAAATTTTAAAAATATATTTTATTTTCATACATATTTTCGATCATCAAATCAAGTTTTATATGACATTATTATTATTATTCTTGGCCTTATTTCTTGTAAAATAAAATAGACAATAATTGCCTTTCTTTTTTTTTTATTCTTTAATTGCAAATATTTGTAATAAATAAATAAATAAATAAATAAATAAATAAATAAATAAATATTATTTTCTAACAAGTTTTTAATAATCCTTGAAGGAATAAGAATTGTTTAGACAAAATAATATATTGATATTTTTATTCTTTTGAAAAAATACTTTTGTAACTTTTTGAGAATTTAGTTATACAGAGATAATAAAAGTACATTTGAGAGATATAATTATAAATAAATAAATTTTAATTAATTTAAAAAATATTTAAAAATAAATATAATTTTATTAAATTATTTATTTTAATTTATTTCCTTTCTCTTTTTCTCTTTTTATTTCTAAGGAATCGCCAGAGGTGTTAAATTCTCAACCTATTCGCCACAAATTCTTTGCTTTTATTAATTTCTAAACTAATGTCAAAAATTATAATATGAATTAATTTATAAATAAATAAATAAATATATTTTTATTATTATTACCTATTCATTATTTTATTTTTTATTTTAACCTTTCCCTTTTAAAAAATTATTTTTTTTTAATTTTTTGAAATATAAAACTTTTTACTAAAATTAAAAAATTATTTTTATAGAAAATTAACAAAATATATGTAATATATAAATGATTAGAAAAAATAAAAGAGAAAAGTATTTTAATAATATTTTTAAATATTTATTTAAAAAACAACAAAAGAAAAATTTTATATTATTAAATATTTCTACAAAATTTTTATTTATTTTTGTTATTTTTTTAATTTGTAAAATAACAATAAATGAAGGTAAAACAAATAAATATTTTAAAATTTAATTTTTATATTTTAGCATTACAAAGGGTAAGCGAATACCAACGTTTTGATGGTTGGTTTAATGTAAGTTTTAAATAAAAGAGAGAAATATTTAAATTAAATTAAAATTAATTTCAGAATTTGGCAAATCCACAATGGGGTAAATTTTCGAAAAATAGTAATATTTAAATCTTTAAAATATTAAAAATAATCAGGAAGTGTTGGCAGTCGATTACATAGAGATGCACCTAGTAGTTATCAGGATGGAGTTTACCGTTTAGATTCTTCATTGCCTTCAGCTAGAATTATATCTGGTATTTATAATTATAATATTTTTATTTATTTTAATATTTTATTTTTAGAATTAATGTTTAAAGGAGAGCCAGGCATTCCTAGCAGAAGAAATTTAACAACAATGTTCGCATTTTTTAGTATGAAAATATTTTATTTAATAATTTAAAAAAATATATGTAGGTATATAATTTATAAAAAAACCAAAATTTATATAAAAAATTAAAAAATAAATAAATTTATATTTTAAAATATTATATTTAAGGTCAAGTTATTGCCTATGAAATAATGCAATCAACACAAAATAGCTGCCCTTTGGAAATGCATAAAATTCCTGTTGAAATTTGTGATCCAATATTTGACAAAGATTGTGAGGGGAAAACTGATATTCCATTTATAAGGGCAAAATATGATAAAGGGACAGGACATGGATTAAATTCACCTAGAGAACAAATTAATGAAAGAACTAGCTGGTTTATTATTTATTTAATATTTTATTTAAAAAATTATATAAATTTATAGGATTGACGCATCTTTTTTATATAGTACTCAAGAGCCTTGGGTAATTATTTAAATTTTTATAAAAATTTATTTTTTTTTTCGGGTGGCTGCTTTGCGTTCATTTGAAAATGGTACTCTTCTTGAAGGTTCAATGCCTGGCTATCCTCCTTTCAATGATCCACATATTCCTTTAATTAATCCACCACCTCCACAAATTCATAGATTAATGAATCCTGAAAGACTTTTTAGTAAACAAATTAAAAAAAAATTAATTTTTTAAAATAATTTATAGTTTTGGGTGATCCTCGAATTAATGAAAATCCTGGTCTTTTAAGTTTTGGTTTAATTCTTTTTCGTTGGCATAATATTCAAGCATTGAGATTACAACAAGAATTTCCAAAATGGACAGATGAAGAATTATTTCAAGGTGCTAGACGTTTGGTAATTGCTACTTTACAGGTTTAAATTAAATTATTATTATTATTTTATTAAAATTAATAATTATTTTAGAGTATTGTTCTCTATGAGTTTTTGCCTGTATTATTAAGTATATCAATTAAAGAAATACCTGAATATCAAGGTTATAATCCTCATATTCCTCCTGGAATTTCTCATTCTTTTGCTACTACTGCCTTTCGTTTTCCACATACTTTGGTACCTCCAGCATTATTACTTAGAAAAAGAAATGGAAAATGTGAATTTCGAAATGAAGTAATTTTTATATTTTTTTTTAAATATTTTTTATTTATTAAAAATTATTTATAAAAAAGGTTGGAGGTTTTCCTGCGCTTCGTCTTTGCCAAAATTGGTGGAATGCACAAGATATTGTACGAGAATATTCTGTTGACGAAATTGGTTAGTGTTTTTTAAATTTTCTGTAATATTAATAAAAATAAATAAAATTTAACTTTTTTTTATTAATATTTTTAATTTCTTAATTACTTTTTTTTTTAAGTGCTTGGTATGGCCTCTCAAATTGCTGAAGATGAGGATCATATAGTTGTTGAAGATTTGCGTGGTTATTATTATTATTTAATTTGAAATATTTAATTATTCTTTTCTTTTAGATTTTATTTTTGGTCCAATGCATTTTACTAGATTAGATGTTGTTTCTATTTCAATAATGAGAGCAAGAGATAATGGTTTACCTAGTTATAATCAATTAAGAAAAGCTTATAAATTAAAACCAAATGATTGGACAACAATAAATCCTCGATTAAATGAAACTAATCCTGAAGTATATTTCTTTTTAATAAATATTTAAATATAATTTTATAAATAAAAAACAATTAAGAAAATAAAAAAATTGGCTAATCTTTATGATTTTAAAATTGACCGATTAGATGCTTATGTTGGGGGAATGCTTGAAGCAGATGGGAATGGACCTGGAGAACTTTTTTCTGCAATACTAAAAGATCAATTTCTTAGATTAAGAGAATCTGATAGATTTTGGTTTGAAAATAAACAAAATGGGTAAAATTTAAGAAGATTAAAATTTATTATTAATTTATTATATTTATAGATTATTTACTGATAGAGAAATATTTTTTATTAGAAGAATTACATTAAGGTAAAAATAATTATTTTTAATATTTATTTATTTATTTTAATTTATATAGAGATATTATTAGACAAACAACATTAATTGGAAAAGAAGATATTCAAGAAAATGTTAAAAATTAATAAAATATTTTAATAAAAATAATTTATTTATTTTTAGGTATTCTTTTGGCATAATGGTGATCCTTGTCCCCAACCATTTCAAGTTAATATTTCAAGTCTTGAAAGTTGTGTTCCATTTATGCGTTTTGATGTAAATAAATTTTAAAATATTTTAATTTTAAAATTTAAACTTTTATTTATATTAGCATTTTACTGGAAATGAAGTTACTTATATTTTTACTTGTATTGCACTTTTTACAATACCTTTGGGTAAATTAAAAAAAAAAAAAATTTTTTATTTAATTTTTTTAAGTTTGTATTGGTATTGGTTATTTACTTGTTCAAAGAAGAAAGAAAATGGGAATGTTATTTGAACCAGTTATTATTAAAAAACAAAATCAAGAATCGCCAGGCGATGAAGGAATTATTACAAAAGAACAAAAGTTAACATTTCCAGGTAATTCAATTTTTAAAAAGTAATACTATCCTTATTTATTAGAGATTAGGGTAATTCCAAGGTTTCCCCCCCCTATTTTTTTTTATTTTTTTCATTTTTGCATTATTTTTTCCTCTGTTTTTGCTTCGGGCAAGTAGAAAGGATCAATTTTTTGGTAAATAACATTCATGATAAATGTGAAAAAAGTATATTCTCATTTATTTATCAATATTTTATCAATATGGATCAACTTAAAACATTTAATTCTATTGCTCTGCATGAAAAACTACGTTTCGACAACAATTTCGATGCATGGCTCGTACTAAATACGAAGAGTTGCAGTTCGAAACCGGAATTAGTCAAACAACACTACCGAACTGGTTGAATTTTTTCAGAGATGTGTTCAAATGTATTTATAATTTTTGGCACCATGTTTCATTATTTTATCCTTGTGAACGTACTGAATAAAAATTAAACCTTTTTTGATTGAGTAAGTTTGCTATAAGCAAAAACAGAGGAAAAAATAATGCAAAAATGAAAAAAATAAAAAAATGAAAAAATAGGGGGGGGGAAGCCTTGGTATTACCGAGATTAGGAGTTAATAAATATATATATTTTATATGTTAAAATTATATTTTATAAATTAATTTTATATTTCTCTCAGATTTATTAATATTTCTAATTATTTAAATATTTAAGCAATTGAATGGCTAAACGAAACATTTTGCAGGTAATATAAATTTATATCTAAAATTAAAATTAAAAAAAAAAGATTAATTTTTAAGATCAATTCTTGTTGAATTAAATTCAGAATCTTCTCAATTAAAAATTTTGAAACGTAGAAGTAATTGTATTTTACGTAAACTTGATTTTACTGATGTTAATGTATTACGTTTAACTGTAACTAAAAGTGGAGTTATTAGAAAAGGTCAAGGACCGTTTGTTTGTATTTCTATTCCTAAAAATTATGATATGGTTAGATTATTGTTTTTAAAAATTAAAAATATTTTAAATTATTTTTATTAGGTTCTCAAACTTCGTTCCCAACATCAATGGATAAAATTTCGTTCTGCTCTTGGTAATTGTCTTCTTAAACATGGAAAAATATTTAAAGAAGTATTTTTATTTTTTATACAAAAATAATAAAAAAAACAAAATAATAAAAAAGGTAGAAGCTGAGAATGATATTTTACTTGAAGCAGCAGAAACAAAGGACAAAAGACAATCTAAATTGGATCATTTCTTTCGTGAAGCATATTCTAGAGTATAATTTATATATTTAAATAATAATTTAACATATTTAGGCATTTAATGATCCAGCATTAAGTGATTCGTCTAAATCTTCTAATAATTTTAATTCAATGGAACAAGTACTTTCTATGACTTTAACAAAATCAGAATTTGCAGAAGCATTAGGAATGAGATCTAGTGATTTATTTGTTAAAAGAATGTTTGCATGTATGACAGCTAATTCTAATGAAGAAATTGAAGGAAATGATATGGTTGTAACATTTCAGGTAATTTATAATTTTTAAATAAATAAATTAAAATATAATTAATTTTATAGGAATTTCTAGATGTTTTACGTAAATTTACACAAGGATCTTTACGTGAAAAACTTCAATTAGTCTTTGATATGTGTGATCATGAAAGAGAAGGTTGTGTTCAACGAAAACAGTTTTGTGAATTTGTAAAATCATTAAATATTGCTGCAGGTGTTAGAATTGATCAAGAAGTTTATTTATTAAATTAATTTTTAAAAATTAATATTAAAAAAAGGTTCAAGATCATGTTGTAGAATGTGTTTTAAAAAGGGCAGGTGTTGACCCAGAAAGAGATATTCTTACTTATAAGGATTTTGAAGCAATATTTAGTCAAATGGTAGATATTCGTCGTCCTGTTGGAGTACATTTGAGAGGTGTAAATATGAGAATAAATTTAGAAGAGTAATTAATTAATTAATAAAATAATATTTTTATTTTATTTTTATAGAACACAAAGTTTAAATAGTTTTGCTGTTACTGCTGAAATTAAAGATCCATTTCATAAAAATTCAATTTCTTTGCTTCTCAGTTATTTGGAAAGTTATCGCCAACATATTGTTATTCTTTTTCTTTTCTTTGCTGTAAATGCTATTATTTTTCTTGAACGATTTTGGTGTAAGTTTTTTTTTTAATTTAAATTTAAGAAAATAAAATAAATTTTTAAGTTTATCGATATGAAAATGAACATAGAGATTTACGTCGAGTAATGGGTGTTGGTATGTTTTTTTATTTTTATATTTATGAAATTTAAATATATTTACTATTTTAGGAATTGCTATAACTAGAGGGGCAGCAGCAGCTTTATCTTTTGATATGGCTATAATACTTTTAACAGTTTGTAGAAATGTTTTGACAATGTTAAGAGAATCATTTATTGGAGAAGTTTGTATAATTAATTAATTAAATAAAATTATTAAAGTATATTCCATTGGATTCTGCCATAACATTCCATAAAATTGTTGCAATAACAGCTGGTATTTTTGCAATCATTCACACAGTTGGCCATTGCGTTAATTTTTATAATGTTGCAACACAAAGCCAAGAAGGGCTTGCTTGCCTTTTTCAAGAAGTAAAAAATATTTTTATTATTATTATAAATTAAATTATTATTTTTTATTATTATTTTTAGGCTGTTTTTGGTTCAAACTTTTTACCCTCAATTTATTACTGGTTCTTTCAAACATTAACAGGCCTTACTGGAATTTTATTGGTTTTTTAATTAATTTAATTTAAAAAATAAAAAAAATATTTTTATGTTTCCTTAATGAGCATAATTTATGTATTTTCTGCTCCAGCAGTAATGAAACGTGCTTATCATGCATTTCGCCTCACTCATTTGCTCAATATTCTTCTTTATGCTTTTACAATTTTACATGGATTACCTAAACTTTTAGATGTTTTATAATATATATTTTTTAAAATATTTTTTATTTTTTTAGTCACCAAAATTTTGGTATATAATTCTTGGACCAACAATTATATTTATTATTGGTGAGATTTTTTTTAATAATTATTTTAATTAATTAATTAATATATTTTAATTTATTTTTTACCTCTTAATACTGAGTTATATGATTTAAAAGTTTTATAAATTTTTCTCTTTAAGATCGAATTATTGGTATGCGTAAACAATACAAACAATTAAGAATTGTTGAAGCTGCTATACTTCCTTCTGGTATTTTTTTAAATATAAAAAAAAATATATAAATATATATTTAGATATAATTTACATTCAATTTAAACGTCCACATTCCTTTAAATTTCGAAGTGGTCAATGGGTACGTATTTCTTGTCCAGCACTTTCATGCGCATTTAACGAGCATCATGCTTTCTCTCTTGCTTCTGCACCACAAGCTCAAACATTGGCACTTTTTATTAAAGCAGTAGGACCTTGGACTTGGAGTCTTCGTAATGAACTAACTGAAGCACAAGAGAATGGACTTGTTTATCCAGTACTTAATTTAGATGGACCTTATGGAGATGGAAATCAAGTAAAAATAAATTTTAAAAAATATATATTTATTTAAATTTAAAGGAATGGTATAATCATGAAGTTGTTGTTATGGTTGGTGGAGGTATTGGAGTAACACCTTATGCTTCTACATTAATGGATCTTGTTTTGGAAAGAGCTTCTGGCAATCATAGTGGAATTAGATGCAAAAGAGTATATTTAATTTAAAATTTAAAATAATTAAATTTTAAGGTTTATTTTCTTTGGATTTGTCCTACACATAAAAATTTTGAATGGTTTGTTGATGTACTTAAAGAAGTTGAAAAGTACGACACACAAAATCTTCTTGAAACACATATTTTTGTTACCCAATTCTTTCATAAATTTGATTTGAGAACAACTGTTTTAGTAAGTTTAAAATTAAAATTGGTTAAATAAGCGAGATGGAAAGCTTTAAATGGATAATTTCTCCTTAATTTACTCTAGAATTTAATTTTATTTTTTTAAGTATATTTGTGAGAAACATTTTCGTGGCAACAATTCTGGACATTCTATGTTTACTGGACTTAGAGCTACAAATCACTTTGGTCGTCCTAATTTTGATTTATTTTTTAAATTTCTTCAAAGTCGACATCAAGATGTAAATATATTTAATAAATTGAAATAATTATTTTTTAATTTTAGGTCACTGAAATTGGAGTTTTTAGTTGTGGGCCTGCTCAAGTTAATAAACAAATTAGAAGAGCATGTACAGAAGCAAATAGAATAAGAAATGCACCATCATTCGTACACAGATTTGAAACATTTTAAATTTTGTGAATAAATCTTTTTTTTTTTAAAAATTATTTCCTAATCCAAATAAATTAATAAAATAATTTAAAACAAATAAAAGATCATCAAATATAAAATAAAAACAATACAAAAATTGTATTTTATTTTTATCGTAATTTATCTATTCTTTTCTATACCTATATTTATTCCCCTCTCAATATTATTTTCGTATGAAACAACATTTTACTATTTTTTCAATTATTTATTAAAATAATTATGAAACAAATAAAATAATATAAAATAAACTTATCAATTACTATAAAAAGTGTATTTTTTTAAATTAAAACTTTAATTCATTCAAAGTTACTCTGCTACACCAACTTAGCTTAATTCTTCATATTTCTCTCTTCTAAAAGTATATTTTTATTTTATCTAAATAAATAAATTATTATTTAGTTATGACTACAACAGTAATTTTGGTATTTCATTTGCTGTGGACGTCCTTAATTTGTGGAACGTTACTGGCTTTATTTACTTGCTGTCGAAAAAAGGCGAAGGCTGCTGATGGCAATGGTAAATCTCAAATGAGCACAGTATCGCCGAGTGCACGAACAGCCGTATATGACTCAAAATCGTTAAAGCAAAAGAACGATAAGAAAAGTAATTTATTTATAATTAATTAATTTCCCTATTAATTTCAGAAAATAAACCAACCAAAAAGGAGGTTGGCGTTACATCGACTTATGCTGATGGGTTTCCTCTCTTCCCATTACTGAAAACTGAGGACTCGACACTTGGTTTGTTTAATAAAATATATTATTATTTTAATAAATTAATTTACTTTTAGTTTGTACACTTTCGGCATCTGGTAATACAAATGACGAAAGCATGAAGAAAAGTACTCATGCTAAGACTATGCAGAGTATGACCAAGTCTGTCGTTAAATCTGCACCGATAAATGTCCAAACTGCTATGACTCAAAAAGAAGCTGTTCCTCTTCCTCCTGCAACAACAAAGCCTGTCTCGAAGGAAGAAAAATCTAAAGAGACTTCAAAGGACCCAAAGACGATGGTTTCAAAAGAAGAAGTGAAAGATAAAAATAAAGTGGGATCTTCTAAAGCTGAGACTCCAAAAGTTGAGACTTCAAAAACGGAGACTTCTAAAGAAACTTCAAAAGCTACTTCAACGGCATCTTCAAAAGAGGATGAGACTTCAAAAATGGACAAGGCTAAAGAACATAGCACTGAGGCAAGTTCTGTGACCAAAAGTGGCACTGAAATATCAATCGAGGAAGAACAGGCAGATAGTACAGACACTTCTAACAAAGATTCCAAAGATGCCAGTGACAAGAAGAAATAGATGAATATGTAAATTATGGAGGATATAGTTAGTCATTATTGCCTAATAATTAATTAAAATATTTGTATATTTATTGTTATATCCTATTAAATGTTTCTCCCTATCAGATAAATGAATGTAGTAATTATTTAAAATAATATATTTTTGATATTAATTAAATATGTAAATAAATAAATAGTTTTTTTTATTAAAATATGTTAAATTATTTAAAAAAAATATTATAATTAAGTAAATAAATCAATTTATTTTTTTTTATGATTGAAAATCGAAAAGTAAATTATTTGACAGAAATATAATTTAAACATTTCTTTAAAACCAATTGTTCTTTTTTTTATTTATATATAATAAAATTTATATTAAATCCATCTAAATAAATATTTTATTTAATAAACATTTTATTCCTATTAATAATAAATTATTTGTTAATTGGAATAATATTTTAAATAATTTTTAAATAAAATTAAACATAATAATAATAACTAAATTTAGTCTAAATATTTTTAAATTTAATAATAATAATTTTAAATATATTTTTTTATTTTATCAATTATTTAATTTAATTAAAGGCATATATTTATATATAAACTTTTTTCAATTTTTCTAATTAGCATTTTTTATTTAAGTGCTTTTGAAGGAAAAAGACTATCTCAATATTTAGCCATTCCTTTTTTCAAGTTTTTTTTTATAGCAAGCACTCAGCTAAAATATTTTTAAAAATAAATTCCTTCTCTCAGATGTTTTATATTCTTTTGTCAGAGACCCATTAAAGCTGAATCTCCTAAAAATAATTTTTTTTCCAGAGGCTTAGTTTTTTAACCAAATTCAAAGCCTTATTTTCCCATATATAAAATGAGTGCTGAGATTATTTAAAAACAAAAGAATTTTTTTGAGTACCTTAATTTTTTTATTTTATTCATTTTGCCATACTTCACTTAAATACACACATATTTTATTTTATTTTTATTTTAAAAATTATTTAATGTCTTAAACATTAAAACTTTTTTGTTTAATAAATATATTACTTACCTAATTTTTATTATAAAAAATAAAAAAAATAAATTTAAACTTTATGTAAACAAACTTTTATTTTAATATAAAATTCAAGTCATAACATATGAAATTTAATATTATAGGTATATTTAAATAAAATAAATAATATTTTTATTTCAAATTTATTTTTATAATGTTATTTTTATTTTAAAAATTAAATAATAATAAATTTAAAATTTAATAAAATAATTTTTAATTCCTTCAAAAGATCAGATTAATTTTTATTTATTCATTTATTTCTGTCAGCAACTTTTTTGTTTAAAAAACCTTTGTTTAGCAATAAATATTACTATAATTTATTAATCCTTTAAAAACTCATCTTTTATCATTTTTTGGAGTTTTAAACAGAAAATTTATATTAATATAACGTCATTTATTTTTTCATCTTAAGAATAAGTAAAAAATAAATATTTAATATATCTAAGAAGGAAAAAGTGAGAAAAATATTCAAAACTTAACTGACACTTGAAAAATAAAAAGATTTTATCAATCAAAATATATAGATGAACAAATAAATTTTAAATGAAAGAAATGTTTTTTTATAATTTACCAAAAAAATTTTAAAAAATTTTAAATATTGATTTTTTAAATAATATATTTACAATTAAAAAATAAAAATATTTTATAAAATAATAATATTTATATTAAAATATTTTAGTAAATTTAATTATTAATTTAATAAAAAAATATTATCTAAAATAATTTAAATTATTAATTAACAATTTTTTTAATATTTTATTTCTTAATTTTATTTATTATTCTCATATAATTTTAAAAAATTTCTCCCTATTGTGCTTTTGATTTGAAACGAAAATTTTTATTCGCATCATAAACACGTGAGAATATTAAATAAATAAATTATTAAATAAATAAAAAAATTAAACAAAAGGTAAAAATATATTCTTGAGACTTTTTAGTTTTTTTATTTATTTATTAATCCAAAAGATCTAATTAATTATTTTAATTTATTTAATTCTGAGAAAGTTATAATTTTAAAAAATTTAAAATTAAATTTAAATTTAATTTTAAAAAATTAAATATTTTCTCATTATTTTATTTTTTTAAATTTTATTTATTTTAATTATTTGATAAAAAATTTAAAAAATTGTTTTTTTTTTACATAAATAAATAATTTAAAAAAATGTATTTTTATTTATTTTTTAATTTCTAAAAATTGTCAAATTATTTATTATAAAATGCAAACATTTCAAATATTTCATTAAATCTTTATTTTTATTGTGTGTGGGTGAAGAAGTAAATTTCTAAGTGTGAGAAAATGAACTTTTTTATTTTTTCTTTTAATGAACTTCTATTGAAAATTTATTTTTTATTTTAAAGATTTTTAATTTAAAATATAGTAATAATTATATTTTTTTAAAATAAATATATTTTAATTTAAAAATAGGTAAATAATTTTTATCTACTATAAATTAATTAGTTATTTAATTCTTCTTCTCTTTTTATTTTTTAAATTAATTCTCAAAGCTGTTAAAATTGAATAATTAAATTGTTTAAAAAAGGAAAATATTTTTACTTAAAATAAATAAATAATTAATTTAAAAAATCAATTTTGAAATTCTTATTTTAAATTTGTTTAAAAATTAAAAAAAATATTTAATGATATATTTTTGCAATTTTTTTAGAATTAATTAATTTTGTATGAGAAAAAGACTATTTTAAACAAATATTTAATTAATCTTTTATTTCACACAAAGTTAAATAATTTTAATAAATTTTTTTAAAAATTAAATTAAAATTTATATATAAATTAAACAATTATTTTATTTAAATTAAAAAAAATCTTTTAATTTTTTAAAAAATATAAAAATATATTTCCTTCAATTTTTAAACAATTTTATCTAAATTAGTCTAATTAGCTCTCTTTTTATATTTCTTTTTTACTTTCAATATTTTTATTCTAAATATTTAAAAAAAAACAAAAATATTTCTTCTCTCCTTTGCTGTCTTTAACAGTTAAATAATAAATAAATAAATAAATAATACTGTTTTATATCCCCTTTTCTTCCAATAATTTTCTAACATTTTGTTCTTCCGTTTTTTTCATTTTCCCTTTAAATGCAAAATATTTGCGTGTGTTTTGGCTAAATAAGAAGTGTAGAGAGGAAAGGGGAAGAGGATTAGGACGACAAAAAAGCTCTAGGGCCAAAAGGCGGAAAAATTTTCTGAAGACACGCGACAAAAACAGTCCTCCTTAATGAGACCCTCCGGAATCCCTTAACAAATAAGAAAATTGATTGAAGAAAAAAACATAAAAGGATAGCATTATAATTTTTAAAAATTAAAAATAAATATTAAAATAAATAAATCTTTTTATTTATTTAATTGATGTCATTTTTAAATAAAAATTATTTAGGTAATATTTTTTATTTTTTAGGTAATTTTTAAATATTATTTATTCTTTTTTTATTTCAAAAAATTAAAATATATTAATTTTTTCTTAAATGTTTAATTATTTAAAAAATAATAATTTTAATATTTAATATTATCATATATTTATTTATTTAAAGTTTATTATATTTTTTAAATTAATTTAATTAGATGAAATTATATTTATAGAATATATTTTAAAATAATATAATAATAATTTTAATTTAATATTTAAAGATATTATGGTGCTTATGAATTTATTTTCTTTACAAAAACAATTAATTAATTTAATAGATACAAATTCTTCTTCATTTTCTTCAAATTCTATAGAAGATTCTTCTTCTTCTTCTATACCATCTTCTAATGTTTTCCCATTTACTTCAGCATTAGCTGATATATTTAATAATAATAATAATATAATAATTAATAATAATAATATGTCTTCTTCTAATATAAAATTAGTAAATGAAAATATAAAAAATAATTCAACAACAATATTGCCTACTTTAGAACTTTTACTTGGAACTTTTACTTATCTTTTAATTATTGGAATAACAATTCTTGGGTATTTATTTTTAATATTTATATATATTTTTTTAAAATTAATTTTAGCAATACTTTGGTTATTTTAGCCGTTTTTAGTTATCGTCCTTTAAAAAAAGTTCAAAATTATTTTATTGTATCTTTAGCTGCCTCTGATATGCTTGTTGCATTAGTAGTTATGCCTTTACATGTTGTTAAATTTTTAGCTGGTAAATTAATTTTTTTTAATTGAATTAAATTATTTTTATTCATTAAATTTAAAGATATTTTTTTAGAAAATATTTAAAAAAAATTAAATTAGACTTTTTAAATAAAATGAATTAATTAAATATTTATTTTATATATTTCTTTTATTAATTTAAATAATTTATATAATAAAGACCAAAAAATTAATTAATTATTAAATATTAACCAATATCTTTAAAAGTTTTTTATATTATAAATAATAAATAAATATAAGTACTACTTACTTTATTATTTGTCTAAGTGATGTAGACGGAAATGATTTTAATAATTTTTTTAAAAAAGGAAACAAAAATAAATATAAACAGGAATATTTTTTAATAATTTTTTAAAGTTTTAAAGGAAATGAAAAAATAAAATAAACAAAAATATGCAAAAAGTGAAATAAATAAACAACAAATAATTTTAAAAATAAGAGAAAATAAAAATTAAATTTTAAAATAAAAAACAAATAATCTAAAAAAATATTAATAAAAATATAATTATAATTCTGATAATGAGAGAATATTATAATAATTATTTATTTTTAAAATATTTTATTAATTTTTGTCTTTTTTTATTTCTAAATATAATATATAAATGTAAAATCATAAAACTTAATTTTTAAGTGTTTAGAGGTTTTTTTAGAAGATAAAAATGAAGGAAAGATTCTTTTTTATAATTAAAATTAATTAAGATGGAAGATGGCTTCTTGGAGTAACAATTTGTCAATTATTTACAACAGCAGATATTTTATTATGTACATCTTCAATATTAAATTTATGTGCAATTGCTATTGATAGATATAGAGCAATACATGACCCTATTGGTTATGCTCAAAAAAGATCATTAAAATTAGTTGGAGGAACTATTATTTTGGTTAATTTAAAAAACAAAATTAATTAATTAATATTTTTTAATATTTTTTAAAGGTTTGGGTTTTGAGTGCAGTTATTTCTGTTCCTCCATTAATTGGTTGGAATGATTGGACTTCACAAACATTACTTGATCATTGTGAATTAACTTCAGAAAAAGCTTTTGTTGTTTTTTCTGCTTGTGGATCTTTTTTCTTTCCTCTTGCAGTTATGATTATTGTTTATGTTAAAATATTTTTAAATGCAAGGAAAAGAATTAGAAAAAATAGAGGTAATTTTATTAATATAATTTTTGTTTATTTTAATTTAAATTAAAAAATTATTTAAATTTTAGGAAGAAGTGCTCTTTTTAAAATGGCAGAAGAAGCAGGAAATAGATCACAAAAAGCTCCAGTTGCTGCCGCTTCAGTAAATTAAAAAATTAAAAATTTATTTAAATTATTTTTTAAAAAAAGGTAATTGCTTTAGCAAGTGCAACAGGTGCACAAATATTTAGAAAAAGTAAAAAACATAAAGAAAGTATTAAAGAAAAATTATCTTCTTCACTAAGAGGGAGTTCTTCAGTAACAAATAGTTCTGTAAATGATGGAAATAAAAGAGGAAGTACAAATGAAACAAATATTATTGAAGAAATAATTGGAGGAGGAAATATTGGATTAGTAGTAGAAGGAGGGGGAGGAGGAATTAATGCATTATTATTTGCACAAAATAATTCAATTAATGTAAATTTTTTTTATTATTTTTAAAATTATTATTAATTTAAGAGAAATATTATAAAATAATTTATATTTTTAAATATTTTAAATAAATATAAATATTTTTTTTATTTTTTAAAGAATTCAATAAAATATTGTAATAATTATTGTCCTTCAACAACAACATTATTAGAAAAACGTTATTCATTAACAATTAATAATTATTTACCTTTACCTATTAGTACAATGACAACAACAACAAGTTTAGATTTAATTAAAATAAATAATAATAATAATTTAAAAGAAGAAGAAAATAAAAATGGAAAAGAAGAAAATAATTTATTATTATTAAAAGAATCTTGTAATAAAACAACAGATACTGTAGAATTAAAAACACATTTAAAAGAAAGGGAAAAGGTTTAAATAAAAATAAATTTATTTACTAAAAATTAAAATAATTTATTTAAAAATTGAATTATTTTTAATAATTTTGAAGAGTATTTATTTATTAATATTTTTTTAAATTTTATTAAAAAGTACTTATATAAAAATATATAATTAATTAATTAATTAAAAATCTTATCTATTTTTATTTATTTTTAAATAAAAAATATTTTTATTTTTAAATTAATTAGATAAGTGTAGCAAAGGAAAAAAGAGCAGCCAAAACAATCGCAGTAATTATTTTTGTTTTTACCTTTTGTTGGTTACCATTTTTTTGTGCTTATGTAATTATGCCTTTTTGTACTAAATGTTATATTCATCCTAAGGTTTTTATTTATTAAAAATAATTTTAATTATTTTTAGGTTCATCAAGCATTTGTTTGGCTTGGATATATTAATAGTTCTTTAAATCCTTTTCTTTATGGAATTCTTAATTTAGAATTTCGAAGAGCTTTTAGAAAAATTCTTTGTCCAAAAAGAATACAAAATGCACAAAGAAGAAGAATATCTGCCCATTTAATTGAATCTTTAAGGAAAAAGTCACAACAAAAATTAAATAAATAATTTTATAAAAGTATATTAAATGCTCAATAATATTTTAATAATTTTTTTAATTAAAAAAATTTATTTAAATTTTAATAATTGTTACATTTTTGCTTATATAAATAAATAAAATATTTTTTATTAATAAAAAAATAATATTAATTTATTTTTTGGCAGTTAAATAATTTTTTAAAATATTTATTTAGCCATTTTTCTCATATTTTCAATTTCCTCTTCATTTAATTCAATAGAATATAATAATAAATCTTGAGAATTTTTTATTGTTTGATCCAAAACAATTCCACTATCATAAAAAGAAGATTGTTTTTCTTCATTTACTATATTTTCTTTATTTTTTATTTTTTTAAAAGAATATTCTTTATTATTATTAGTTGAAATATCCAAAAATGTCTTTTGTCTTCCTTTATTTTTATTAAAAAAAATATTTTTAAATTAATTTTTTTAAATAATTTTTTACCTTTTTTATTTAAATTTAATTGGAGAAATTGCCTTTCAGTTTTTATTTTATTACTAAAAATTCTTTCAGTTTTAATTGTTCCATCAAAAGGTGGTAATAATCTAAGCCAATTTGGAGGTCTCCATTTATTTTTTAAAATTAATTTTTGTTTTGATAATTTTTCTTTTTCTTTTAATAAATTATTATCTCTTGGATAGACCTAAAAATAATATTTTTTAAATTAATTAATTATTTTTATTTATTTTTACCTCAATTTCTTTCCATTTATATTTTTTATCATTATAATCATCATCACTGTCAATATTTAATCTACTAAAATCCATAGGTAAAATATTTGGAGGTATTGACCAATTTTTAAATGTTAAATCATTTTTTATTACAGAACTGTCTGAATAACAAAAAGAAGAAGAAGAAGAATTATATTCTATAAAATTAAAATATTAATTAATTAATTAAATTAATATTTATTTATTTATTTACCATTATTATTATTATTATTTAATATTTTCTCATTTTCTTCTTCTTCTTTTAATTCAAAACTTTTTTCTTCTTCAATTAATGATGGAATAGAAAAATCTATTTGACTTTTTATTCGTATTTCAGGAATTTTAAAATGTTTTTTAGTTTCATTATTTTCAATTTCTTTAACTGTTGAAATTTCATTATTTAATTTATCTTTTTCATCTTCTTTATTTTGAAGAAATTCACTTTAAAAAAATTAATTAAAATTAAATTATATTTTTTAATTATTTTTTACCTTTCTTTTATTTCTTTTTTTTCTTCTTCTTTTTGATTTTTATTGTCTTCATTATTATTATTTTTATTAATTTCTTCTTCTTCTTCTTCTTCTTCATTATTTATTTTATTTCCAATTTGTTCCCAAATCCATTCTAAATGTTTTTCAATTTTATTCATTTCTTGTAAAATTTGTTCTTTTGTTAATTCTTTATTATTATTTTCTTCTTTTTCTTCTTCTGATTCCCAATTATTATTATTATTTGAAGAAGTACTTTCCTCCTCCTCTGATGAATAAATAATTTTATTATTTATTTTATTATTATTTTTTATTAATTTTTCTTTCTTTTTATTATTATTATTATAAGAAGAAGAATATGTTGAGGAAGAATAATAATAATTAATTAAATCATTACTACTACTTTTTATTGGTTCTGTTGTTGATAATTCTTCTTCTTTATTATTTTCTTTAATTCCTTTTTGTTTAAGTAAAAGTGAAAGAAAAGTTGCATAAGTATTTTGTTTTTTATCCAAATCACTTTTATTTATTGAATATTGTTTATTTTTATTATTAAATTTTGATAATTTATTTTTATTTTTTAATTGTTTAAATCTTTTTTGATTATTATTTTTATATTGTTTTACTAAAAAATAAATTAATAATTACTTTAATTTAAAATCTCTCATTATTAAGTATATATTAATCTAAAAAGTTTATTTATAATTAACTGACACTATTAGCCTCTTTAAGTCAATTTTCAACTAATTTTAAATATTTATTTAATATTTATAAAAATAATTAATTAATTAAAATATTATAAATACATAAAATACCTGAAATAATTTCATTATTAACATATTCTTCCTCAATTATTTCTTTTTTATTTTCTACTTTTTGTTCTTCTCCAAGTAATTCTAAACGTTTAATGCCTAAACGAATTTCTTTAGTTAATAATTCTATTTCATCAATTTCCTCTTTTGTAATTAATTTATTTTCTTTTTTTAAAGAATTTCCAAGTAAATTAAATTTTTCATTTTTATTTAAACTTTCTATTGGAGTATTAAAATAACAAAAATCATCAGGATTAATATTTAAGCATATTTGAATTGTTTTTGAATTAATAGAAATAAAAGGAAAATATTTAGATAAATATCTCAAAATTAAAATATCTTCAAAATTATTTAACTAAAATAATTAATTATTATTATTTTAAAAATATTTTTTAAAAATTACTTGGAATTTATTATTATTTAAATAAAATACATCCAAATTAATATTTTCATTTATTTTATTTAAATTATAATTATTTTCTTCTTCAACACAATACAAAAAATGTGAATACCATTTAGGCCTGTTTATATTAATTAAAGGAGGAAAATTCCTTAAATTTTAGATTTTTTATTAAATTATTTTTAAATTAACTTTTTAAAATATCTTTGATTTTGTTGTTGTAAAGTATGTAATAAAAGAGATGCTAAATCTAAATCTTCTTTTTCTGCCATTCTAATCCATCTAAATATTTTTAATAAATAAATTTATTTATTTATAATTACTTTTTAATATTTTCCCAAATTAATAATTCATTATTTTCTTCTTTTTGTTTTTCATTATCAAAATAATAATCATTTTTAAAAGGAATAGAAATAATATTTAATTTTGTTTTATATTTATTAATTATTAATTCATTATTATTATTAATTGATTGTATTAATAAATCATATAATTGCATTCCAATAATCACAGAAAATAATGTTTGAAAAATATTTAAATCTAAACGAATTTCTTGTTCTGAATAATTAATAAATAATTCTTTTTCAAATATAATAGAAAAATCAGAAGTTAACTATAATTTTAAATTTAATTATTTTTTAATATATTAATTAAAATTATTTTTAATTTAAAATTTACTTCATTTCCTCCATAATTATTATTTTCTTGATTTTGTGCCATCCAAAGAGCAAAAAATTCAATTAAATTTTCTAATCGATTATTAATTCCAAATGCTATATTTATAATTAAATAACATTTATTTAATATTAACCAACTTTTTAATTCTTTAAATTTTTCTAAATTATTTTTATTAAATAAATTAAAATTATTATCTTCTTTTAATAATAAAAATAATGGAGGAAGTGGTAATAATTGAGAAAAATTCTAAAAAAAAAATATATAATTATTAAAAATAAAATAAATATTAACTTTAATATAATTTAAAGAAAATATAATTTTATTATCAAAACAAAAATTATTTAAAATATTTCCAAATTCAGCACCCATATAATATGCACATTTTGAAATAAGAGAATCAAAAAAGTTTATTGAGTTATTATTAAAATTATTAGAAAAAAGAATATCTATATTTAATATAGCCTAAAATAAAATATTTAATTAATTAATTTATTTAAATTAATTAATTAACCTCTAAATGTTTTTGAATATATTCCTGATTATTATTTGATATTTGACTAAAATCATCATAATCTTCATCAAAAAATAAAATATTTTCCAAAAATTGATCAATTAATAAATTTTGACAAAAATCCCAAAGTAATTGAATACTAAAAATTAATTAATTAAAAAATATTATTAAAAAAGAATTTTCAAACTTATAAATTTTTTCTGCCAAAAATCTTAAAATTAATGCTGCTTTTAAATCATTAAAATTATCAACAAAAAATATTGCTTCTAAAATTTTATTTTCACGTAATAATAAATAAATTGCTAATTTAGGTGAATAATATTCTGATAAAAGTTGTCCTAAGTTCCAATGATTATTTTGTTCTTTTTCTTCTTTTTTATTATTTTCAAGCCATTGGTCTTCTAATTCTGACCAAATTATTAAATTTGGTAATAAACAAAAATTATTATTAATTTCTAAAATTAAATTATTTATTTATTATTTATTTATTTCTTACCTTCTTTTATATCCAATTTTTCAATATTTTTGAAAAAAAGAGGAAAAGAATAATTTAAATAATAACCAGCAAGAAAACGTCCTAATTCTAATCTAAGGAATGATTTATTTTGATCAATATTAAAAGAAGGATCATTAGAAATAATTTGTTTTAAAGCTTCCTGGCTTTTTAAAATTGAGAAAATTCTTAAACGAAAACGAGCTTCTAATTCATTGGAATAATTATTTAAATTTGACATTTTTTAATTTTATTTTTTAGTATATAGTAAAATATAAATTAATTTTAAATAATTATTTATGGTCAATTTTTGCTTTCTAGGAAATAAAATAAAAACAAAATAAATAAATAAATTGCTAAATGTCCAACATTTCCATGGTAACAGCAAAAATATTTTCACCTATTTATTTGAGAGTAGCTTTTGACAATTTATTGGAAAATTTAAAATGTATTTGTTTTTGTGCATCCATCAAGTAAATAAATATAAATTAACATATTAATGTTTGTTTTAAAAATAAATAAACTTGTGAATAATAATTTAAAAAATAAAGAAAAATTAATAAAAATTTTAAAATATAATACCAATAGAAGCTGATCAGTTTAGTATATCTCTATCAGATTTACTCTTTTTATACAAATATTGAATAATTAATTTAAAAAGAAATTAAAAAAAACAATATTAGATAATCTCTTGAATACAGTAAACATTAAATAATTTAAGTATAATATTTTATATTATATTAAATAATTTTAATTATTTTTAATTTATATAAAATTACTAATAATATTATAAATAAAGACAAATTTATTTTTAAAAATTAAATTAATATAAAATTAATTTATTTAGAATTGTATTATATTTATTATAATGACAATCTTTTTTAAGATTAAAATTATTTAAATTTAAATAAAACTAATTTGATTGTTTTAAAACCTTCTTTTATTCTAAGTAAAATAAATAACAATTAAATTATTAGAATATAAATAATCTCTAATATAAACAAAACAATGACTGTAAACAATTTCTACAAAAATAAAAAAATTTCAAAAAAATTCTGAAAAATCTTTATGAATCTCTGAATAGAAATAATTTGATCTTTTTGAAGGCCCATATCATTATGTATTGGGTATTGGTAATTTTTTGTTATCATTGTCCCGTCAGTTAATGTCTCTGCCGCAAATGTCGGCGCACGCTTTTAAATAGCATGAAATCTTTTAATTTTCCAATAATTTACTACAATATTTTAAATTTTATAATAATGAAACATTTTATAAAATAATTGGCTTAAATACTTAGCAACACAAAATATTTAAAAGTTGTTAATTAAATATTTTTAATTTTTTAAGTAAAATATTAATATTTATTTTATTTAAATATCAATGGAATTTATATTATGGAATCACAAAGAATTTGATAAAATTTATAATTGTACAGGAATTAATGTTGATGATATACCAATTGAAAAAAGACAATATCCAATAGCTGCAATTATTTGTATAATACTTGGATTTATTTATTATGTAATTATTTTATTATAAATAAATTATATATTTTTAATTAAATTTTTTAGCCTTTATATTTTCCTTGTATTTATTCTTTTTGGAAAAATAAATCAAAAAATCCATGTTATATTATTTTAATTTATCTTTCAATATTGGATATTGGAATACTTTGGGTACCTACATTTGCTCAAGGAATTTTAAGTTTAAATGGTGTTGTATATTGCTCTTCACCTATTTTTACTTATTTTGTTGGTTGTACAATTTTATGTGAGTCTAACTAACAATAAGTTATTCCCCTAAAAAATTAAAAAAAAAACATTTTATTTAATATTTAAACAATTTTAAGTCTTTATCTGATTCTTCTTTAATTACAATACAATAAATAATAGCTCTAAAAAATAATAGGTATATCAGCTTTTAATTTATAAACTCGAAATTAGCAAATATTTTAGAGCTCCTAATTTTTTACCTAAAATATTAAAAAATAAATTTAAGAAAATTTGTTTTTCAGTTTTTTGGGCTGCTGAACCTTTGGCTGATTTGGTTTTTATAATAATAAAACATTTAAAAAACTATTTAATTTAAGATTTTGGGAATAAATCGATGTATTGAAATGACATTTCCAAATATTGCAAAAATACTTTTTCATGGTTATCGTGTTTATATTTGGATTATTTTTTGTAATTTATATGGACTTTATTGGCTTTTATTTCGTCATCCTTATATTTTTAATGGAATAACATTTGAATTTTTATATGATCCATTAATTGGATATATACCTTTTAGATCTGAAATTGTTTAGTTAAATTATTATTATCTTTTTAAAATAAATAAATAATATTATTAAAAAGCCGAGCCCTGGCTCTTAGGATAATTAAAACAAACATTATATTTATTCACTTGCATATATTTATAAATGGGGTGGAATCAGAAGATAGTTTAAAAGATATTGATGGAGATGAACTTACAAATTAGATTAGTAAAAAAATAATTAAAATTATAATATTTGATAAGACAGTATTTGTTTAAAAATAATTATAAAATTTTATTCAGTTTGGAGAAAATTTATTTGAACTTACAATACATAATACAATATTAGCTGTAGGATCACCAATAATTTATGGTTCATTTATTATTTGTTTTTTCTTTAAATCTAGAGAATTATCCGACCGTGTGACAAAAGAAGAAAAAATGGTTTAATAAATTTATTTAAATTATTTAATATTTTTAAAGGTTTTTATTCAAGTATTTATTATTTCAATGTTCAATACTTCAACAGGGATTAATTATGCTTATAATTTGCACTATGAAAATGATGGGATTTTGTCTTCAATGATTGCACATTTTTCTTGGTAATTACTTAAAATTATTATTTTTATATTTTAAGTTATCTTTTATTTTTTAGGTTGCATATTCATGGTATGTTAATAATTAAATAAATAATTAAATATTAAAAAGTTTATTTAAATTTATAATTTACAGGTTTTCCTCCAATTATTTATTTAATATTAAATAAAACAGTTAGAACAGATACAAAAATTCTTATTAAAAAATATATCGTTTTCATAAAGAAAATTAAGAATAAAATTAAACCAGCTAATAATATGTAATATTATGTATAAATAAAAAGAAATTATTTTATTTTAATTAATTTACTAAAATTAATTATTGTAAATTTTTTCCATTTGATTAAAATGTGTATAAAGTTATATTTAAATTAAATTAAAAATCATATTAAATAATACATAATATGTAAATTTTAACAAAATTGGCAATTTATATTTTTTGTGTAAATAATTAAATAATTAAATTGATTACCCGAAAATATTTATTTTAATTTTTTCATTAAAAAATATACTTTTACTATTCTTTTGTTAGTGATTGACCCAAATTTATACCACACAATAAACTATAAAATATTTTATTAAAATGAATAATAATAATTCTATTTTAACATCAAATCATAATTTTACAAATTTTTTTCTTGGTCTTATTGTTGGAGCAATTGGTACAGCACTTATTTTGATTAGCCAATTTTCTGACTTTCAGCTTCAATTTTTACAATCTAAATGGCCTCAGAATAATCAACAAAATATTAAATTAATGACAAAATATTCTGGTTATTTTTTTAATAATAATTAAATTAAAAATAATTAAAATATATTTAAAGATATTCCAATTATTATGCAATTTAAAGTTTAGTAAAAAAGTTCAATTATAATCTAAAAATAAGATTGTTAATATAAAGATTTTTAAATTTATTTTTCCTAAATTAACTTAACCAATTAAAAAATTTTTTTAAAAAACATTTGTAGGTATTAGCTAACTCTCCAATTAATTTTACCTTTTTTGACTTTTTTTTGATAAAAAATTGAAATGTTTATTTATTATTTAAAATAAAATAAATTATATATTTATTTAAATATTATTTTAGTAAAATCAAATAATATTTTTTGTTGGATAATGACTACACCAAAATATCACCGTGAAAGAGCTTTTCATATTCAAGATACTTGGGCATCTCATTGTGATAAACATTTATTTATGAGTAGTTCTAATGATAATAATATTAATAAATTACCTATTATTAATTTATCTGTAAAAGAAGGAAGAAATTATCTTTGGGTTTTTTAATAAATAAATTATTTTATTAAATTATTTTTAATTTTTAATTATAGGAAAAAACAAAATCTTCTTTTAAATATATTTATGATAATGTGAATATTGTAATATAATTATTTTAAATTAATTTAAATTTAATTTAAAATTTTAGTCAAAATATGATTGGTTTTTAAAGGCAGATGATGATACTTTTGTTATTTTAGAGAATCTTAAAAAATTATTAAAAAATTATTCACCTCAATCTTTAATATATTTTGGAGCTATATTTCATTTTATGGGTTATATTTTTATATTTTAATTTTAAATTATTATTTTTTAAAGATATTTCACTTAATCAGACATATCCAAGTGGAGGTGCTGGTTATGTTTTAAGTAGAGCATCTCTTCATAAATTTGTTGAAATAGGCTTACGTAATAATAAATTATGTGAATCAAAGGAAATTTATGAAGATTTAGAAATTGGTAGTTGTATGAGAAAATTAAATATTTCAGCAATTGATTCTAGGTTTATTTATTTAAATTAATTAATTAATTAATTTTAGAGATTCAAAAGGAAAACATCGTTTTATTCCACTTTCACCTGATAATTCTTTAATTAAATTAAATAAAGAAGACCCAAACAATTGGGTACACAGCTACAGTCAATTCCCCTATGAATCGGTGATTATAAAATAATTAGGATAACTCTTCGGGGAACAAATTTGGAGAGAATGGGACTAACTAAGCCTTTACTTTTTATAAATAATTAACTCTATTTAAAAATTATTTATTTTTTATTATTTAATTATTAAATTTAAGGGTCAAAACTGTTGCTCAGAAAGTGCAATTTCGTTTCATTATATTGACCCAAAAATGATGCATACAATCGATTATTTAATTTATAAATTAAATATTCATTAAATTAATTTTATTTTTAAATAATAATTAAATAAATAAATAATATTAATATTTATTTAATTATTTTTAAAAAACAAAATGACCACAAGCCAACAATTTTCCCAAGCACCTGCCTTATGTCCATTTTTCTTGGCATATACTATTTATTATATATTTTCATAAACGAGTGGTTTTCTATTTTTAATAATATCCATCGATGAATATTTGGTTGCCTGACTACCTAACGACCAAACCGACAGACTTTTTACTTAAACTATCTAAATAGTAATAGCCCCTTTAATATTTTATATTATTCTTTTTAGTTTCAGTCATTTTAAAATAATATGTATATCTTTTTCAAAAATGTTTAAATCCAAGTAATATTAATTTTTAAACTTTATAATTATTTTATTTTATTCCATTATAAAGCTAATATCATTCTCTATCAACAAATATTATTTATTCTCTTTTACTGATTTTATTTCTTTTTTAGGCATTAATAGGAATGCTAAAAATAGAAAATAAGAAAAAAATTTAGAGACGGGAAATGTGAAAATTCTAAGCTTAATAAAATATATAAATATTTAAAAAAAAGAATATGACTAAAAGGAACGACCTTTTTTATGGTTGACCCGAACAAAAACAAATATTTAAAAATATTTTTATTAAATATTTATATTTATTTGCCAATAAATATGCAAATATATTGAAATGTAAATATAAATTTGCTTTTAAAGGTAAAAATGTAGAGACAATGTTAGGCTAGGAGCGGCTAAAAAAATATATTTTTATTTTTAGATTTATTGTTTTTTAAAAGTATTTATTTGTTATTAATATAATAATAATTTTTTTAATCAAAAATTAATACTTTTTTGAAATTTTACTTTTTATATATAATCGTCAATATAAAAAAAAGTTAGTCATCTACTTAGAAAAATTTCCTTTAATTTTTAATATATTTAATAAAAATTAAATTTATAATTATTTTTAATAAATGGGCAATTTTTTTAAAATTTTTAATTATAAAACTTTTTTTTATTAATTTTTAACATCTGCGTTCCGTGTCCTTCAAATAAATAAAATTCTTTAAAAATTTTCAATTAAAATATATTTTTTCTTTTCTTTAACCACAAAAATAACCATTTTTGTCTCCAATCATTTTTTACAGTCAGCTAGAGTCGACTGCACCTTTTCCACAACTAACGCCATTTAAAGCTCTTTATTATATTTTAGAGGAAGAATAAAGTGTTCTTCTTCTATTTATTTATTTTTCTTCCTCTTATACCTTTACACCTTAACATTGGCCTGTCTCTTCTTCCCTTAACCATTCAAAAGCCGTAAATTGTTCTACTTTTTTAAAGATATTTTAATTTTAAAAATCAAACCTTTTATTTAAATATATTTACTTAAAAATTATTTTACAATTTTCTTTAAATATATTTATTTTTAATAAATACAAAAATCTATGTCCTCTCTCTAAACATTGTAATGAAAGAAATAACCTTTTCAGTACCGACTGCCATTCGATATACCCAAACAATACTTTCATATATATTTTTGTTTGTTTTTTGTTTGTACAAGGCCAAATAACTAAATAATCAATTTTTCATTAATAAAGGTAAAATATATATGTTGTGGAATTTTTTTCAAAATTTAAATTAATTTAAATTTATTTTTAATAATTTTATTTATAAATATTAAAATAAAGAAAACTTTATTTTACGTCATAATCCACGTATAATTCTAAATTTTAATTGTTTAAAAAATTAATCTTTAAAAATAAATAAATAATTGTTTTTAATTGTTTGCTATAATCTTCTATTGTTTTATTAATAATCTTTTTTTTATTATTTCATTTTTTCTGAAACTTTAAAATAAAAAAACTTTTTAATTCTTTATATTTAAAATTAATTTTTTTTGAAAAACAAAACAATTTATTTATTTTTCTTTTTATTTTTAACGCCTCACTTCAACCATTCTTTGGACAGGTTGGCGATTTTCTCATTATATTTTATCTTTAAGAATGTTGACAATTCTTTTAGGTGGACATTAAGTTCTTTTGCCTGCGAGAAGGTACCTATATAAATATTAACTTATTCTTTTTTATTATTATTTTTGGTGTCAAATGACTTGAAAATACTTTTAAAAAATTTTTAGTGAAATTCCTCAATAATATTTTTTATATTTTTCTTCTAAATAAAAAATTAAATTTTAAATAAAATAAAGCACAAAAATGAATTAAATCAATAAATATTTATTTTTTACCCTTTTAACCATCATTTCCGCAATTTTATAAAAATATTAACTAATTTAGCTTATTTTATTATCTTTAATTATTTCCAAAAAAGTAGTCATAGTTCTTTTATTATTTTTAAAAATAATAATATTTATTTTTTTCCAAAAATTTTAAGAGAGATTCTCCTTATTTTTGCACAATTATTTTAAATTCTCCACTTAAGACTTTCTTTTATTTTTGTTAAAATGTTTTTCCTTTTTATTAACACAAAATATTTAAAAATTAATTAAAAAAACAATTTTTTAAAAATTAAAATATTTTATTTTAATTATTTTTTAATAATTTATTGTAGCAATTCCTGCCCTTGCCCTTCACTTGAATAAATAAATAGAATTAATCCAATTATTTGAAGCGACCATCCATTTATGGGTTATATAGAAATCCTTTTAATTTACCTTTTTTATAAATTAAATATATTTATTTACACCTGCAAAATATTATATAAATATTTTTTTCCTTTTTAACGTTAAAATGCATTTATTTATTGTTCTTTTTTAATTTTTTTTCATATATTTGCTCTACTAAAGATTTTTTTTTTTTTCAGAGCTTTAAAATATATTTATAAAAGAGCTTTAACCTTCTCTTTTTACAACAATATTTAATTCCGTTTTATATTAAAAAAGATTATTTTTTAATTATTTTATTTAAAATATTATAACAAAAAAAGTTTTTACCTATTTATTTCTATTAAATAAATAATTTTATGAATGGATGAACAACAATTTTGGAGTAGTGCTTTAGGGGAGTGGATTTGGTTAGTTTTACCAAAAATAATAATGTTAAAAAGAAGATTAAATTATATTAATTAATTAATTTGTTTCATTTAAAGTGATTGTGTTTGTGGTACTTCTTCCTCTTTATCTACTAAATATTCAACTCAAAATATCTGTGGTCCAATTATAACAGAATCTACATGGCGTTGTCCAGCTAATATTGACCTTCAACTTCGTTATTCTGAACTTTGTGATAGCATTGCTTTAAATCTTCTTTTTTGTTTTTTGTATGTTTATTAAATATATTTGATTAATAATTATATTTTAAATTATATATTATTTTATAATTAAATTAATCAAAAATATATATTTTTATTAAAAAGAAAACTAGTTTTTTTAATATACAAAATTATAATTTATTTGCATAATAATAAATAAATAAATAGAAATAGTGCAAACAATCAACAACAACAATCATCTGCTTTTCTACTTTTTTCATCATTTCCATTAATTACTAATAATAATAATAATATTACTAGTAAATCCTCTATTCTTCCTATTGAAGATCAACAGCTAAATAATAATAATTGTGATCGTCAGCAACGTTATTTTTCTTTTGAAAGAAGTGAAAGTCTTAGTTCAGGCTTTTCTTCAGAAAATAATAATTTTATTTACGCTAATAATATTTATAATAATAATAATATTATTATTAAACGACTTAAACAATTTAACCAATTGTTAAGAGCACTTTGCTTATTTTATCAAGTAATTAATTAATTAATTAATTAATTATATTTATTTTTAAAGAATAATTCACTTCTCATTATTACATTACCTAAAATTCATTGCATTGCTCGATCACCTTCTTCAGGTTTTTATTTTTTGATATATTTTAGCTTATTTTTTAAAAATGTCAGATTTATTTAATATTTGTTATTAGACTATTTAGCATTTCTATAATTTTATTTTTTAAATAAATAAAATAATTTTATTTTCTATTCAAAAATTCTCAAGTAAAAATATATAATTTTAATAATTATTTTCTTTATATCTCTCACATATGTGTGCCATCATAATATTAAAAAAATAAAAATATCATTAAAATCTTTATTTTCTCTTTTCTCAATTTTTAAGATTTATTTACAATTCTCTAGAGTATCTTCAATTATTTTACTTTCAATTTTTGACCAACAATAAATTTATCTTTTGCGTGTGTAAAAGAGATTTTAAACTAAATGTGCCTCATTTAAACTTTCTTCCAGACAGATGTATTTATTATAAAAATATTTTTTCTTAAATATATTTATTTCTCTCTCTCTCAAGTTAAAAGTCCTCAAGTACTTCCCAGCACCATTACTTCCTCCCTCTTTCTCTTCATTTTACCAAAATAAATGCCTTTTGTCCTTTTAGCCTTTCCCAGTCTTAACTTTAAAATTTTGTTGTTTTAGGCGTGGAATTTTCATTTTGTTGACAATTGCCTTTATTTTTTAAAATAACTCATCAGATTAAATGACTTACTTTTTTAAAATACATTCCTTTCTCTGCTATTTCCTGTCCAAAACTTTTTATTTATTTTTAAAGGATTTATTATTTCTTATAAAGCTATCAAGTTTGTAATAACTAATTTTAGGAATTTTATTTAAACTAATCTGAAAATTAATATTTTTTTAATAATTTTTCAAATTTATTTCCTTGTCGTTTTCTTTATTTTTAAGGGTTTAACGTGATCCCCAACAAATATTAGGATTGGAATTTGTGAATTACCAAACTATCAATCCCTATTCCGTGTTGGGATATTTAGAAAATTCGGGATTTTCCTGCCCATCAGCCCAACTCAACCCTAATTTTAAAATGAACATTTTGAACTTTTAATTTACTGATATTCTTTATAATTTATTTTATTTGTTTCCATTTTATAAAAATCATAAAAATACTGAATTTCTCATTTGAATTTAATTTTTTATTATATAATTTTGTTTACCTTGTTTAGTAATTAATAAGTGAACTTTGTGTTAAATAAAATAAAAGAATTACAAGGTCATTTCTTTAACAACATACGCACTTTTATAAAATATATTTATTTATTGTTAATATTTATTATTTATTTCTCTATCTTTTTTTGCTACTTTTTCTTCATAACTTTTTTATTTTGCCCAAACTCCCGATTATTTTTATGTTTTAAAAACATATTATATATTACATATGTAAATTATCAATATTTTTGTTTTAACATTTGAAAAAAAATAATTTTTTTCATCAAATTATATTAAAGTTAAAGTCTTAAAAAGAAAATATTTTTTTAAATAAAAAGCTTTCTAATAATAAATATTTTTCTTTATTTTTTATTATAATCAATGTTTTTTTATTTAAAACTTTTTTTAATTTTATTATTTTTCATTAAAAATATAATTTTGATTTACCAATTTTTAGTAATTTATTATTTTTTTATTAATATTTTCTCGCATAAAATAAACATCATTTTTTATTTTTGACCTGTCCAATTAAGGTTAAATAAATAATTGTTTTAATTAAAATTTCAGAAATTTTTTTAATAATTATTTTTTTAGAATTATTTAATTATTTAATTTTACTTAAAATGATTAATTAATTTAAAAAATATTTCAAAAAAATTACCCTTTTATTTTTAATAATATTATTATCATGGTTTACTTATATTTTTATTTTATTTTAAGAATATATTTTTATCTAAAAACAATCCATTAATCAAATGAAATAAAATAAAGGTCAAAAACAATACATTTTTAAGAGAGGCAAAGCCTTTTTAATCTTATTTTTGTCTTTTAAGAATTAAAAAAGAAGAAATATATATCACACATCAGTCAGTCATTCTCACTTTTTTTGTTAAATTTGCATAATTATTGTCCGTATTTTTTATTTTAAAATATTTTTTATTAAAATTATCCACAAAAAAATATTTTTTTAAAATTAAAAATATAAAAAATTTTATTTTCATTTTTATTAGCCCACCCATACATTAAAATAATTTTTTTCCACAATTTATTTGATTTTTTCCATTAAAAGCAAAAAAAGTTTTGCCAAATCTCCATTGCCTATTCCGGTTTATTTTTTTTTTGTAAATGCGCAAAGTTTGTAACGCTTGAAAATATTTTGGGAAAAGCTTTTTATATTTTTTTCTTTTTCCTTATTTTCATTGTTAAAAATTCTCCTTTTTTACTATTTTTAATAGTTTGACGGTAAATGACTTTTAATTACGACATTATTTAAATAAAAAAGCTTTTAGGCATAAAAAATATTTTTAAAGTATTTCAGAAAAAACAAAAACAAAAAACTGGTTTAATAAATAACAGATAATTAAATAATGATGAAAACAAAAATTAAATAATGAAAAATTTTTATAATTACTAATTAAGGAGTAATTTAATTTTATTATTTTTAAGATATATTATTTAGACTTTTTATTAAAATTAAATTATTATTTATTTTTTATTTAAATAAATATGTGACCATATATTTATAAAAATAATATAATTTTGAATTATATATTTATACAAACAATCATTGAAATTCTTTACAAAAAAAACAAATCATTTAATATACAATAAATATATAAATAAATGTTCCAATTCCCTAGATAATAAAAATTATTTTAAAATTAATAAAAAAAACATTTTGTAAATATATTATATAAGTAAAATGTTTATTAATTTATTAAAAACCTTATAAAATAAGTAAAAGACTAAAAAATAAGTAAAACTAAATGACCCTGATGGCGACAGCGGGATGCTTTTCCCAGCAAATAATATTTAAATTAAATAGAACAAAAGTCAATAAATTTATAAATGTATTTAGCTAATCTACCCGTTCCATCCTCTTTTTTACTAATTTTTACCCGTTATAAAATTAATATTTACTTTTTAGAATTAAATATAAAATTATTTTAATTTATTTCTGTCATCGATTATTTTTATTTTAAATTAATAAAATTTATAAATTTATTTTATTTATGATTATATAGAAAGTTATTATTTCTTTAATTTATTTGTTCTAGGAACAGATTTAATTAAAAAATAATTAATTAAAATTGAATATTTTTAAAATAATATCAATGATTGTAAATATATCTATTTTATTTTATTTTATTTTTATTTCTACATATTTTAAAAATATTATAAATTTATTTACCTAAATAAAAATAGGTATTCTCTTTAATAAATATTTTTGTCAAAAAATATTTTAAATTTTTGAAAATATTTTAAATTATTGTTTGTTTGTTTTTCTTTACTCATAATATTTAATATTTAATTTACAAAACAAAAATTAAATTATTGTAAATATTTAATTTTATAAAATATTCAAATAATGATTATTAATAGAATGGGGAGATATAAGAGAGAATCTTAACTTTTTCATTTTTGCCCTTTACTATTTATATTTAAATAATATTTAAAATTATAAATTATTATATATTTCGTTCAAACTAATTTATTACAAAAGCAAATAATTATATTTTAATAATTATATATTAATTTAATTAGTTTTTACTTTTTTATTTTTTAAAAATAAATTAATTTATTTTGTTGGCCTTTCCAACTGTTTATTTTTTTTTTGATTTATTCCTAAAATATTATTTTTTATAAAATAAAAATATACTTTTTGTTCTTTGGCTTTATTCACATTTACTATTTCTACTACTAACTAACATTTTATTACCAGTCAAAATGCAAATATGGCCATCCTATAGTGAAATATATTTGATCGATCCTTTCTCCCTTTTTTCTCTTAATTTTTACACAAACAAAAAAATTCCACGTAAAATTTTTCTCAATGAATAAAAATTTATTTTAGAAATTTCTGGCCATGAAATGCAGAAATTATTGGCATTGCTTTTAGGTGCAGCTGTTCAATCACCACAACGCGAACGATTTATTGAAAGAATTAAACATATGCGTCCAGAGATTCAAAACGAACTTGTCGAAGAAATACAAAGGGTAATAATTTTTATAATTATAATTTAATAAATAAAACAATTTATTAAAAATTTATTTTCAGGTTACTTCTAATAATAATAATATAAATTCACCGGTAGTTAATTTGGAATCATTGTTAGCTGATTTAGAGCAACAACCAGCCTCTACAGATGAAGAGGCCGATATAGCTACCGACGAGAATAAACTAGACAATAATAACCAACAAAGAGTTGTTGCCCTTTTAGAGAAAGTTATTCGGGAAAGGAACGAATATACAAACGAACTATTTGAAATGGCTGCGGACATAGTTTTAAAATAATTAAAATTTAAAATGAATATAATATTTTAAAGGAAAATGAAGGGAGTAACAACTCTTCTACATCTAGTGGAATGGCTACAGCATCATCTTCTTGTAATGGAGATATTTCAATTCCTAACAATAATGCCAAATGTTCTGGTGCAAGAAGTCCTTCACCTAATGCTTTGGATAGGCATTTAAGTGTTGAATTAGCTGCAGCTAAAGGAGAAATAAGAAAATTACGAAATGAAATGTAAAACAATTTTAAAATTAATTTTAATAATTTAAAGTGATGAAAAAGATGAAATTCTTCAAGAAATGCAAGATGAATTGCAACAACAACGTGTAGAGATTGGCAGATTGCAGACTGAACGATTAGAATTAGTGAAAGATGCACGTGCAGCAAAAGATTATAGAGATGAAGTTTAAAATAAAATTTAATTTAAAAAAATTTTAAATAATTTTAAGATGGATTGTATGCAACACAAATTAAACCGCTTAGAAAGACTTGAAGCAGAAAATGAAATGTTAAGAACTCGTCTTAATGAATTGGATTTTTACAAAAATCGTGTTAATGTAAGTTACTTAATATTTTATTTAATATTATAACCTAAATTAAGAATATATTAAAACATTTATTTTTATAATTTTATTAAAACAAATATTTTAACAATAAAGACAATAATAGTATATTTATTTTTTAATATATATATATATGTACTACTATAAAATAGGTATATTATCACATAAAATGATTAGAGGGGAGAATATAAGTATAATTATATATTAACACAATTATATATTAACACACACAATATGATGGCAATATTAGTTTATGTTTATGTATTTATATATATCAATCACAATATCATCAATCTACTTCTTCATCTTCCTTCATTGGAGTAGAGGACTCACCATCATCTTCACTCTCATCCGCTTTCTTCGCTTGAATTTCATTTCCTCCAGCTTCTTCTTCCCTCTTCTTGATGCCTTCATCTTCTCCTTTCTTCACTTCACTTGCACTGTCTTCTTCCTTTTCCTTCTTCTGTCGTGAACTTTTGCGACTTCCCTTCTCCCTATCTTCGTCCCCATAGTCTTCATCCTCCTCAACTTTTTCACCTTTTGCGGATGAATCCTTTACTTTTTCAGATTCTCCTTTGGTCTGCTTATTTTCACTGACAGAGACTTGTTTGACCCTTCTTTTTTCACTAACTCCCTCTACTTGAGACGAATCTTTTGCTGTATGTTCTTCATTTTCATCCTTTATGGGTGGTACAATCTTCTCCTTCTTGGCACCTTTGTCCTTTGCTGGAGGTGGAGTGGGCTGTTCTTTTCTTTTTGTTGCTAAACATGCACTTTACTTTAAAAATGATAAGAATATTAACTCACTTCCTTTCGTATCCGGCACTTTCGGCATTTTTTTGTCGATAATTGACGTCGCTTTGTCCTTGTCTGACAACTTTCTCACTTTTATTACCGATTTTTCCGGTACTTTTTTCATTTTGCTTTTTGGTGGTGTTCCATTTTCTGCCTTTGATGCTAGCTTTAGTAACTTCCTTTCTTCGGCTGTTTTACCAGCATATGTGTATGCTGTCTTAACAGCTTTCGGCGGTGCCTGAGGACTTTTTGGTGCTGCATTTTTCGCCTCTGCTGGAGTTCTTTCGATACCGCTATCCACCTCCGTTGTCGGGGGTACTTCCTAACAAATTTTACAAAAATTTATCAAACAGCTCTCAAAAACTTACAACGCCAAAAGCCGATGTAATTATTGGTTCATCGTCTTCATTGTCATCCCCCGCGTCACCTTTTTTGCCTTTGTGCCGCTTTTTGCCCTTCGCTTTCTTGCCTTTCGCTGATTGTAAAGAAGGTGGCTTCTGAGTTGGAGATTTTACTTTCATCGTCGTCATGGCCATAGTTTCCTTCTCAGTTTCAGGAGGAGTTCTGTCCCTAAAATTAAACGTAAAAGAATTATTAAATTAAAAAATTTTTCAACACACCGTTTGTCAGGCAGCTTTTTCTTTTTTTTGCTACAGAACATCGGAAGCAGTAAGCCAGAAACTAAGGCAGTAAAGAAAAGCAAGAATCCTGAAGACAAAGTGAACATCATAGATAACTAAAAAAAACAATTATTTTTTGGTAATAAAAGAATTAAAAAATTAAAACAAACTTTGTAGCAGTTGACGGGCTTGTCATGAAAAAACTTAATGACGAATAATAGTAAGCTTGAATATAATTGATTTTAAGCACTAATAGCTTTTATAGTAGTATATATAGACTTCTTAAATTAAAATACTAAATTTTAAAATATAATTATAATATATAATTTTGGTACATATGAATTTAAATATTTCTTAAAATTGTTGTTAATCTGTATAAATAAAATATTTGAATACTATTAAATTTAGTAAATAATATATTAATTTATTTTTAAATTATTTTTTTATAATTATTTTAGCATCTAAAAGAGGATAATAAAATAATGCATGAAACAAATCAAGTAATGGAAGAACAATTAGAACAATATCAAAAAAAGATTTCTGCTAATTTAGAGGTTTTAAAACAAATTATCTAAAGATATTTAATTAATTAAAATTATCTATAGATTGAAACAAAATTGATTGGAGCACAAGCAAATGTTAAATCTCTTCAACTTGATATGTCAAAGGTAAAATAATTATATTAAAATTAATTTTTAAAAATCAATTATTTTAATATTTAGACTTGTGAACGTATAGAGGAATTACTTTTAGAAAATGGCCGTCTTGAACGTGAATTGCGCATCAATCGACAAAAATGTTCAGAATTAGAAAGACAAATGTGTTCTTTAACAGAATTTGATTCTTCTCATAATATTGAATTAAATAATAATTTTAATGAATCAACTAATTCTCTTTTAAATGAATCTTCATTATTGGCACAACTTGAAGCTTATAATCAATCACAAATTTTGGAATTACAACTTGACAACAAAAAACTTAAAGCACAATTGGAAAACAAAGAAAAAAACAATAAAAGGTAATATAATTAAATTAATAATAATAATTATTTTTAAATAAATAAAATTACTTTTCTTATTTTTTATTTTTTTTTAATTTTTAATAATTATTTCTTTTAATTTTTATTAGTCATTTCATTTTGTTTTTCAAAAAAAATATTATTAATATTTTGGATTATTTAAATTTTTTATATTTTTTTAAATTTTATATTTAATAACAGTTTAATGCAAATAATAACACAAATTATTTATTTCTAAGATTCACAACCTTGTGAACAAACGGGGCAATTTTCTTTTATTTGTTCTTCAAAAATATATTTTCATTTTTCTCTTTAAATATTATCATATTTTCTTTTTTATTCCTTTCTTTTATTAAAAAAACATTAATTTTATCGCACATTTTTAAAGTTGCTTTGTTGGCAATTTTTATGAAAATTTTCTTTAATTCAGAAAAAATCCAATATATAATTATTATTCAAAACTAAGACAAACGATCATTTTTTAAATTTTATTTTTTTTATATTAATGAGTCAGCATTTTTTTAAAGTTATTTTTCTCTTTAATAAAAATAAAAATTATTATTTTACTATTAATTTATTTATTAAAATATTTTTATTTATTTTTTAAATATTTTTAGTGTTAATCCAGCTGAATTATTTGAAATTAAAAAAGAATTAACAGAAAAAGAAAAAATTCTAAAAGAGAAAGAAGAAAATATTAAGAATTTATTTATCAAAATGGATTTGACAAATAAAAAATCTGAAGAGAATTCTGAACGTTTTCAAAAAGAGAAAGAACAATTAGAATGTCAATTAGCTGAATTTAAGAGAACAAATGTTTCATTAAAAATACATCAAGCAATAATGGAAAAGTTGGAGAAAGTTGAACAAAAAGTTTTATTTTTTTTTGTTTTAAAATTAAAATATTTAATTATTTTGTAGAGTCAAGAATTAGAAAGACATTTAATTGTTGAAAAAGAACAATTTGAATTAATTAAAACTGAAAAAGTTTGTTGATTATAAATTTATATACATATTTATTTATTTATTTTAGTTTGAAGTAGAAGGTCAATTACAAAAAATGTGTATTCAACAACGTGATATTCGTGCTGAGTTAGATTTACTTAAAGAAAAACATCAATTAGATATAGGGCAATGGGAAAAACAAAAAAAAATCTTTTGAAGCAGAAAAATCATCATTTAAAGTTAAATTAGAATTACTTGAAGCTAAAGAACAAGCATTAATAATAGCTGAACAAAATTATGAAAATTTAACAAGAAAATTAATTGATTTACAAAAAGATTTAGCTGAAAATGAAGTAAAAAAAGAATTATCTATAGAAGAATTTGCAAAAGAAAAACAACAATTAAATACAGAAATTAAAAAAAGTCAACGTTATAGAGAAGAATTAAATATTGAAAGGGAAAGACTTAGAGATTTATTGGCACGTTTACGATCAGGTTTTATTTGAAAATAATAAAAAATATTAAAATTTACTTTTAGTTTGTTTAATGGCAATTAATTCTTCTGATAATTGTTGTATAGAAACAAATTGTTTAGATGATGATATTAAATTAATTGCTATTATTGATGATATTTTAATGAAAGCTTTAAGTTCAGCTAGACGTGAAGCTGATTTTTTAAGAATTCAACAACAAAAACAAATAAGAGAATTAGATGATCTTAAACGTGATATTCAAAGTCTACGACGTACAGGTCATGAATTAAATGCAAGTGATGACAAATTATTTGTAGAAAATAGAAATATTAAAGAACAAGTAAATAAATACCTATATTTATTAATAAATATTAAAATATTATTTAAGGTAATTTTACTTCAAGAACGTCTTCAAAAAACTCAGTCAGACGAAAGTACTCGTGCAGCAGAGCTTCTGGCAGCTAAACGTGAAATTGAAGAATTACAACAGAAATCGGTTTTTATAAATATTTAAATTTTATATTTAATGTTAAAAAATACTAATTTTGGATTTTTTTATTTTAAAATATTTTTATAGTTCATTACTTCACGTCAAACAGCAGAATTAGCAAATTTACAAATTGCTATTAAAAATAAAGATAAACAAGAAGAACAACAAAAACAAGAATTAGCTGCTGTAAAATTACAAGCTGAAACAGCAATAAAATCAAATACAGAATATTTAAAAAGATTAGAATCTCTTGAATTAATACACAGGCAATTTAATTTTTTTTACAATTTTTTCTTAAAATTCTTTTTTAGTGCCTTAGCTTCAGACCACGATCGTTTACAAAATTTACATCAAATGCTTAGCAGTGATTATGATCGTATTATATCTTTACAAAAGAAATTAAAAGGAGAAAAGGTTGTTAATAGATGTATATTATTAAATATTTAAAATTAAATTTTAATCTCTAATTTTTGATAAAATTTATTAAAAAAAATATTATTTTTCTCTCTTAGAAAATATTTTTATATATTTAAGTCATTAAATGAGCAAACACTTAAAGCCGATTTTTTACGAGAACGTGCCAACCTTGAATTGGAATTAGATAAAGAAAAAACAGAAAGAAATCGACAAACTAGAAGAATTTCTGAATTGGAAATGGAATTGGATTGTATTAATAAAGAATTTAATGAAATGAAGTTGTTATAAAATAGTAATTATTTAATTTATTTTTTTAAAGAAAAGATCAAAATTCAAATTTACATCGAAATGATAATTGTCTTGATGAATTACGTCGTTTAAGAATGGCTGAATGTGCACAAAAATCAACAATTTGTAATTTAAATGTAATTATTCAACAATTAAATAATGCTTTGACTGAAAAGGATTTAGAATTAGCAAATTTAAAGAGACAAGTAGAGGTATAATTAAATAAATAAATAAATAAATATTATTAAATATTTATTTCTCTATTTTTTAGATGTTAAGACAATATACTGGAGATGAAAATAGAACATTAATTCGTCAAATAGAATTACTTCTTGTTCAAAATCAACAACTTCATAATCGTTCAGATGCTTTTTATAGTGAACAAAAAGAATTACAAGAAAAACTTCAACATCTTAGAAGACATAAAGAAAAATTGGAAGAAAAAATAATGGAACAATATAAAGCTATGGATTCTCGTAAAATTGACCGTCCAACTTTTATGAAAAGAGCAGCAAAGGCATTAATTTCTAAGGTAAACAAAAAGTTTAAATTATTAAAATTTTATCTATTTGTTGAATTAAATTTTTTAGATTATTATTACTAGCTGAATAAATATTAAAGATAATAAATAATTATTAATATTTTTAATAATTTTTAGAGTCCTAGTCGTAAAGGAAGAATAGGAAAGGATGGTAACTCTGCATCTGACAAATCTGAAGAAAGTTCAATTTATTCAACAGAAAATGAGATTTTAAATGTAGGTGGTCATAGAACACCTTTAGTTGGAAGTCCTCCTCCACCTCCACCATGTCCTGTCCCAACAACAATAAATGAACTTTCAAATGGATTTACAAATGGAAATAGAACAGAATATTGTTTATTTAAATTAATTTTAATATTCTAAATAATTTTTTCTTTTTTAAGTATTTAATAATTCACAAATTGATGACTCAAAAGAAATACAAAATTATCATAACCAACAAAAACAACAATCTCATCAAAATGGAGGACATTGTACTAGTAACTCTCCTGCAAATTCACCTCTACTAGCTCGTAAGCTTTCTTCTTGTCACAACAAAAAACACAATTTTGGAATAATAACACAAAAAAGCACTAATAATAATATTATTGGAGGAGTACCTCCTATTCCCCCTCACAAGCACAGCACAAATAATCAATTTCCTTTACGTTGTAAAAAACCAACACAATTAATTTTGGATAATAATAGTCAACAAAGTTATGATTCAAATAATTCATCAAAAAAGTCAACACAAAATTCATCAATTGTTCAACGATTTTTTCAACGTTCTTCTTTGCTTCGTCGTTCTACTCCTGTACAGCAACGTCGTTCAATATTAACACCAAGGCCTTCCTTAACAATAACTGAAGAATCTAATAATACTAATAATGATGATAATAATCATTTCTTTCGTCCTTCTTCTATAGCCATTCATCTCCCATCTTCTTCTACTATTATTAATAATAATAATAAATTTATTCCTCCTAATAATAAAGTAGTTGAAGAAAATATTGAATTATTTTCTTCTTCTTCTCCCGCAATTCCTTCTAATAATTCCTCTACTTTCAACTCTTCAATGCCTTCAGCACTACCTCGGCTTTTGCAATGCCGTGAGCGCACTAGAAGCACTTATGAAAATGTTTAAATCAAATTTTTAAAAATATTTTACTTTAAAATATCGAGTGGCACATCACTTTTTTGATAATTTTTTTTCGTTTTTACAACTGTATTTTAAGTAAAAATGTGATAATAATTATTATTAACACAAAAATACATGTCTGAATTAAATTTATTTAATTAAAAATATATAAATATATTTGTTTGTTTTTTCTTGTTTTTTATGTTTTGGTTTTTTTTTCATTTTTCACATTATCAAATAATTAATATTTTCTTTAATTCTCTAAAATATTTTAAATTTATTATTAGAAAACTTTCCTCATTCTCGTGCTGCCTCTACTACAACTGCCTGTTCCTCCAGTCTTTATTCCTCAATTAGTAGTAATTTTTATCAACAAAATCAACAACAACAGAATAGTATTGATCGTCCTCGTATTAATGAACAATTCTCCAATTTGACAAACAATGGACCTAATTTTCAATCTCCAATTATGCTTTTACGTGCAAGAAATGACAGAATTGGTGGATCTTTGCGTTATCCTCCTTCTAGTACTCCACCAATGGCAAGATCCTATCCAACACCTGTTTGGCGTAATTCTTCTATTAATGGCCGAAAACAAGAAGAATTTGTAAAATCAATGAATCAGAGTGCTTCTAACATTCAAAAATTGCCGGCCTGCTGTAAAGTATTACAAGCTGATGTTTTCCCAGAAGAGGGTAATTAATTATATTTTTTACCCAAAAGAAATATTATCTGTTTAAAAATACTAATTTTATATTTACTTTTTTTTAAATAATGTTTATTTAACAGATGAAAGAACTTTTAACCGAATAACAACCCAAAATATTCAAATACAACAACCACATATTATTTCTCCTTCTTCTAAAGATAATAATAATAATACAAGTTTATTACCTAAAAGATTAAATAAATTAAATAATCAACAATTTATTAATATTAATAATAGTAGACCACCACCCCCTCCATATCCTGGACAAAATATTTGTAAAAATAATTTACTTCCTTCATCTAATTATTCACAGACAAATAAAATTTATGGGAATTTTCGAGTTAATGGAATTGGTCAATCGAATGTAATAAATTATTTAAAAATTATAATTTATATTTTTAAATAATATATTTTACAGAATTTAATTAACAACAATAACAATTTAAACCATAAAATGACGTGTTCTCCTATTGAATGCAATAATGATATTAATAATATTTTAATTCCATGCGATTCATCCACACCAAAATCTGTTAAAGATTCTCCAAATTCATCAGTCAAATATCAACAAACATTAGAAAATAAAAATAATATACCATCACCAATTGAATTTTCATCACGTGTTAATATTATGAATAATAATTGTTTGAAGAAAAGTAAGGAATAATTAATTTTAATAAAAAATACTTTAATATTTTATAAATACTAGCGAAGTTGGTCGCCCTTCGGGCGTCCTTCTATGTACGCTAGAAAAAAAATAAACGCAAAAAACTAAAATAACCTGATCAAAATAAAGTTACAAAATAAACATTTCCAAAGAACAAAACAAGAACGAAAATAAACGAACTTATGTAACAAAATAAATGGCCAAACATTTATTAACAAAAACAAATAAAATTCTATAAAAACAACAAAAGCTTATTGTTAGCTCAATGAACTAACGCCAACGAAGATATAAAAATAAAAAAAGAAATAATAGAAGAAGTCGCCCACCCACAATCCCTGACTTCCCGACCGCCATAAAACCACCGCAGCGTAGCCGTAGCCATCACCGCAGCCGACCACCACCACTAAAGAATAATGAAAAAATTAGCGGTTTATATAGTACCCAACTGTCAAAAACTTCTATAAAAACCTCATTTTTACTTCCCTCAATCAGTTGTCTATAAAAGACAAACACCTCAATTATATACTAAGATATACAACATTCTTTTTTACTATAATAGAATTAACAATTATATTTTTTAAGTTGATTCAATCTCTTCTACTACTCCTCAACTTATAAAAAATGTACATAAAATTGTTGAACCAAAAAAAACTTGTTTTGTTTCTACTAATATTTCCAAAATTAATAAAGACTTGCCAGAAAAAGTAACAGAAAATTTAAATATTGAACGTCCTGAACGTGTTCCAAGTATTTATGAAAATGTTGGTTTAAAAAATGGAGGAGAATCTTCTGTTGAAATTAATGAAAAAGAAGAGAAAGAAAAACAAAATTTAAATGAAAAATTAATAAAAGAAAAGTCTTCTTCTGAAATAGGCGAAAGAAGAAATGATAAAGGAGCTATTTGGTATGAATTGGGTTGCGTTTAATTAATTGATAATAAAATATAAATATTTTTTTTTTATTTCTAAAATTTTATATATATTTTAACTAAAAGTTTTTAATTCTTTCTTTAAAAAAGTTATTTTAATATTTAGAGAGAAAATCTCTTTTAATTATTATTTTATTTGATCTAAAATTACTTTTTTGTCCTCTAATTATTAATTTATTTTTAATTTTACCACTGCCTTTTTATTTATACGTAAATTTTATTATTGCCTTTTTTTATGTGAAATTTTTCCATTTTTATTTTCTTTGAGAATAAATATTAAAAATAATTTTCAATTTTTTTTCTGATAAAAATCATTTTATTATATAATATTTATAATTATCTACATATTTAATTAAATAAAATAATGTCTTTTATTATAATAATAACATTTTTGATTTAAATCTTCATCCATTTTTCTAGAATTATATTTATTCCAATAACGATATAAACCATCAAAAGGATCAAATAAATTAAATAATGGTTTTGGAGGTATTTCATACCTTTAAATAAATAAATAAATATTTAATTATATTATATATTATACATATAATCATAATCAAATGACCAATAACCAACACGATTTTCATTAGAAAAATTACTAAAATATTAAAAAATAATATTTAATAATGTATTTGCTTACGTTCTGTGATAAGGAACAGAAATTGGAACATTTCTATAAATTGGTGTAACAGAAAAACGTTTATCATAAATAATACGATCACACTTTTTAATTAAATAATTAAAAAATAAATAAAATTTATATTTTACCATAAAACGATTTCTCCACATTTTGGAAGGCCAACAATTTCTATAATTATCTGATTTATTATAATAATATGTCCATGAAGGTTTATGCATTCCAAAGGCATCAGCTAATGTTGAAGGCCCAGAAATTGATAATGAACGGGTTAAAGGCTTTTAAAATAAAATATATATTTTAAATTAATATTTTAATTTTATACCACTCCAAGTGTTGCTGGCTTTGTTGAAATAATTTCTGCACGTTGTAAATTTGCACAAGAGGGCCATTTTTCCATTTGAAACCTTTTTTGATTAACCATTTTTTAAATGTTAATTATTTATACTTTTAAGATAAAATATTTTTAAATCAATTATTTTTGAGTAAAACAAATAAATATATTTATATTAAAAAGTTCTTTAAAGCATATGGCTTCCACTTTTTATTTTATTTTTTTACTAAAATTATTTTTATAAATAAAAATTCTTTTATTTTAAACAAATGTTCTTTTAGTAGAAATTTATTGGTGTATAAAAAATTAAAATTATTTATTTATTTTCTTTCATTTTATAATTTATTAATTATTTTTATTTAATTTAAATAAAAATAATAAAATTTATTTTTATCTTATATTTTGGTTAATTTTTAATTTAAATTTAAAATTAAATTAAAAATATAAATTAATTAAATATAATATTAAATATATTTATTTTATTTATTTTCATTAATAATATTAAAATTAAAATTCTTCCAATTTACAAATCTTTTTACTTAAAATTTACTAAAATATTTTTTTACTTATAAAATAAATTTCTTCATATTTATTGTTTTCCAAAAACAAATTTTTGTAATTTAATATTTTTTAAAAAATTATTCATCACTGAAATTGGATCATTTATTCATTATTATTTATTTATTTATTTATGCTCACGGAAAAGTCACCTAAAATATTTTTCTCCATCTTAGGAATTCCGGTATTTGGAGAATGTCGCGACATATTTAAAAAAAATATTTCTCATAAATATAATAGTCAAGTAGTACCTTTACACCACTTAAATAAAAATAACGTCATTTTGTAATGAATAAAAGAAATAAATAAAAAATGGAAGCCAAATATGGATAACTGGAATATTTATTTATTTTTATAATAAGATACATTTTTTAAATAAATATATTTTTATATTTTAATTTAAAAAAGGAAAATATATAATATTATTTAATAATCAATTTGATATGTTTAATTATTCCTTATATTTTTTTACTAAAAATTAATTTATCATATTTTTTGTCTTTTTATATATAATAATAATTGATTATTTACTTGATTAAGACTAGGGTTGTTCCCCGCCCCCGTCCCCGTCCCCGAACCCCGGGGAATTTTGATACTTTTTTAAATTTTCCCCGTCCCCGTCCCCCCCCCCCCCCCCCCCCCCCGTGACGAAAAAAAAATTTTTCCCCGTCCCCGTCCCCCCCCCCCCCCCGTTTCAAAAATTCCCCGAAGCACTCCCCGTCTCTTATTTTACCTTTATAACTTAACATTTTTTATCTCACTCGCGACTCAAAAGTCGCGATAAAATTTCGAATTTGTATATTTTTTCCTTTATTTTTCTAATAGTTTTCCCAGATCTGCGGATTTATCCTCATTTTGTGGTTTTTTAAGATGCCGGTGAGGATTTTTTAGAATTAGCTTTAAATTTCATTAAAAATTGTTATTTTTTGGTTAAATTTTTGCAACTAGAGTACATTTATTCTTCAAAATTTTTTGCCTGCGGCGCTAAAAAGGTGAATTTTTAGCAACTAGAGTACAATAAATTTTAAAAATTTTCGCCTGCGGCACAAAAAAATTAAATTTTTTGCTAAGAAGTTTAAAAAACCTTAAAATTCTTACCTAAGGCATAAAAATGATCAATTTTTGGCAATTAAAGTGCAATAATTAAAAAAAATTTCGCCTACGGCATTGAAAATTTCCCCGAAAATCCCCGCTAAAAATTTTTCCCCGTCCCCCCCTTTCCAAAAATTCCCCGAAAAGTTTCCCCGTGGTCCTCCCCCCCCCCCCCCCCCCCCCCCCCCCCCCCGACGGGGAACAACCCTAATTAAGACTCAATAAATAGGGAGTTTTTTTAAGAATTATTTAGTATATAATTTATCAGTTATTTACTTTTTTTATAAAAAATATTTTTTTTTAATTCATATTTAATTATATAATTTGTTTGCATTTAACTGTCAAGTACAAAAATAATATAAATTTTACTAGGTAAGAGGATTAAAAAATAGAGAAATTATTTTTTTATTTTTTTATCAATAAATAAATATATTATATAAATATTTATTTATTAAACAATTATTTATATAATAATATTTTTATTTTTACAAAATTATGCAAAAATTATTTATTTCAAAAGTGTGTCAAAAAATATTAAAATTTTTAATTTAATACATTTTTAAAAGATATATATGTATTTAAATAATTAATTTACTAATTTAACTAAAAAATATTAAAGAGATTTGGATATTCTTTAATTTTTATTTTAAATTAAAAATATTAAATAAATTTTATTAAATTATTTTATTTTAAAGTAATAATTTATGAGAAACTTTTTTTTATTGAATTAAAATTATACATAATTATTTTTTAATTAATTTTAATATTTTTGATTATTATAATAAATTAAAAACCTATTTTAATACAAAAATATTTTTTTAATTTTTAAGAAAAATGGAATTATAAATTTAAGAATTATTAGGTATATATTTAATATTTTAATAAAATGGCTTACATTAGGTAGTTTAAAAAAAAAAGTCATAGGACTTACTTAGTGACGAAATCTATAATATTTATATAATTTCCTACTTTCTCTCTCTTTTTTCTTTTTTTTATAATATCCGCGCCTTTAGGCATTCATTATATATTTATATAACATTAAATAATTATTATACATATACAATTGTTAAAAATATATTTATAATTCAAACAATTTTTTATTTTTATTATAATTTAGTTTATTAAAATAAAATAAATTTTTTTTATTTAATTATATTTAAAATTTAATATACCTAAATTAATTAAATAACTTTTTTAAGTTTATTCTTATCATTTATACCTTTTTATTAATTAAATTATTTTACAATTGTTGTTTGACAAAATTCTTTTATTATTTTTTATTATTTTACATCAATTATTAATTGTTAAATATACATATTTTTTATTATTTAATTTTTTATTTTTATATTTTATAAATATCTTGTCATATATAAATTTCGTTGCTTGCCAACAAAAATTAAAAAGGCTAACGGTCGTTTTTAAAATAATTTTAATTAATTCTTTTTAATTATTTACTGACCATTTTATTTTTTAAAATTTTATTTTTCATAAAACATTTAATATTTTAATTATTTTATATAGGTAATTATATAAAATTAAGATTTAAAATAATAAACTTAAACTTTAAGGTTTTATTTAATAATAATAATATAAATTATTTAATAAATACCAAAGTAATTTTATATTTTAATAATTAATTAAAAAACTATTTAAAGTATTATTAGCATAAAAAGACTAATTAATTGTTTATTTAATGTAAATAAATAATATATTAATTATTATTTTATTTATCTAATCTTTGATATTTTATTATTTTAACATTTATTCATTCAATTTTGTAATAAAGCATTATTACATCATTCTCTGTTGCATCTATTTCCGGTTCTCTTCATTTCGTTCCAAAAAACATGTCAATTAAGTGTTCTATGACTAAATCCTTTTATTTTACTTTTTTTTTTTTCATTCAGAAATATCCATGCCCATATAACCATTTTTTAGTTTATTTTTTTAACATATGTATAAAATAAGAGAAGTAAATTTCTAGCATTAAAGCTTAAAGAATATAAATAAGAAATAAAAAAATATAAATATTTTCAAATATTTATCTTTTAAAAAAATACATAAGAATTCTATGGCCTAAAATATAATACTTTGTATTTAACAAAAATGGCAAAAAAATTGTTAGAGAATTAAAAATGCAGTGAGATATGTAAACATAGCAGAGAAATATATAAAATAAATATTTAAATAAAAATAAAGAAAAGCAACTTCCGTGGTTACTACTTCTTCTTTTACTAACTAACTACTCTTACATTCCTTTCTTTTTCTCTTCCTTTAATTTATCCTCACGTCATTTTATTTTAAATAAAATATTCTTATTAGACAAGCTACTATATAAATAATAATAATAAAAAAACATTTAAAGACCACAACAAAATCCAATTAAATTATTATTTTTTATTTTATTTATATTAAATAAATTTATTTTATTACTTTTTTTTTTTTGACTAAAATTTCTATAAAATATATTTTTTAATTTAAGCCTGACTGATTTTATTCAAATAAATTTTTTTAATAATAATAAAAATGATTGGCTTAGAACCTGAATTTTTGTTATTATTTTTGAATAAATTATTTTTATTAAATGATTAAAGATTAAAAATCATAGTCTAATAAATATCACGTCATTTTTTAATTACAATAAATTTATTTATTTTTTCTTAAAATATTATTTAAATTTTTATTTTATTTTAAAATGAACATTTATATATATTTTTGTTAAAAAATAACTCTTAATAATTTATAATTCTTAAACTTTTTTTTTTTAATTTCTTAAAAAAATAAAGAATTGTCTTTTTTATTTTTCACTTTTCTACTAGAAAAGAAAATAAAAAGAGATTTTCAATAAATAAATATATTTGTTTTATTTTATGTTTTTGGCATTAAAGCAACTCTTTCTTTATTTTTTCACTTTATTTATGCCAAAAAATGACAAATTATTTTATTTTTATAAAAAAAGTATTTTTTTGTTTCTTTAACCATTTTATCTAATTTTTTCTTCACTTTTAATATTTTATAAATTTTTTATCCTTTTCTTAACTAATTAATGTCCTTCAATTATTTAAATATTTTTTGCAGATTTTTTTAAATTTTGCAAACATTTCTTAAAAATTAATAAAAAATTTCTTTTTTTTCTTTACAAAAAAAAATAAAATTATTTAGTAACATTTTATTATTTTCAATAAATTAAATATTTTTTTTTATTTAATAGTGAGAGTAAATATTTATTTATTTTTATTTTTGGAGAAATATTTGTTTTAACGTGTCAAAATTATTTTTATTTAAAAAATTTTCCAAAATTATGACGTTTTACATTTAAATATAATTTTCACTTAAATATTTTTCTAATTTCTTTTTTCAATTTTAATTAATTTTAAAACCTTTAATTTAATAATTTTTTAATTTTTATATAATTTATCTATTAACTTTTATTTCTGAGGTTTCATTGATATATAGAAAATGGCGTCATTTTAATTTAAAATAAAAAAAAATATAAAAAGGTTTTTTTCCACTAATCTGACAAAAATATTAATAAAAATAGAGAGAGAAAGAAAAGAAGAGAATATAATAAAGGTAATAATTATAATAATAATATTAATATTAATTACTTATATTTATTTTATTAAATATTAAAAGATTAATAAATATAAATAAATATAGTATATTTTTATTTTAAATATTTTTACTCATTTATTAATGACAGATTTATTTATTTATTTATTTTTTAATTCTATTGGACTACAGATTTAAAAAAAAGATTATCTTTCTTTTATAGAAAGGAATTTAAGTATTCGAATCAAAAAATTACTAAATTCTTCATTTGAATTTTAATAATAATTTTGTATATTTTTTTAAATTTATTTTGCAAATAATTTTTATTTTTTTTTATTTTTCAATATATTTATTAAAAAGATATTTTTTATTTTCTTTCTATTATTTTAAAAAATTATACTTTTCCTGTTTTTTCATAATTTAATAAATATATTATTTAATTATTAAATAATTAAAAAAAAAAGTTCAACTTTAAATATTAAAATAATATTAATTATTATTTATTTTATTATTACAAAAATGTTTTTTTACAAAATTACAATAAAACATATTTTTGTTATTATTTTCTTTCTTTTTTATTATTTTTATATAATAATAATTCGTCATTTTTCTTAAAATTATTTTTAAAGTTTTGTTTAAATAACCTATTTTCTTTTCTTTTTTAATTTTTTATAAATTTAACAATCTTCTTTTTTATTAAAAATAAAATAATTTATTTTATTATCAATTTTATTTTAATATTTATTTTAATATTTGTGAATATAATCATTCGAAATGAGTGCATTAGGCCTTTTACCAATCATTTTATTTATTAAGGAATAAATATAAAATCAGAAAGAAAAATATTTTTTTAAAAACAATTAAATCATTTTTTGATTAATTAAAATATTTATTTTTTTTTAATTATTTTAAAGTTGAAAAATAATTTTTCTTTATAGTCATAAGTTTTTTTTTAATATAATAAATGTACACAAATATATAAAAGGAAAATAATAATAATAATATAAATAAATAAATTTTGAAGGAAAAAAAAATAAAATATTAATTAAAAGGGTATATTAATTATTTTGTTAATTTAATTATTTATTACTTATATTTAAATAACCCTTCTCTCTCTTTCTCTCTTTTTATTGGATATTATTAAATTTATTTTTATTTGTTTATTTTAATAGATTTAAATACAAAAAGATCATTATTTTTATAATTTCCACAGTTAAATTTATTTAATAAAATTTATATTTTATTTTTAAATAAATAAATAAATTATTATTTTATTTTTATAGATGCCTTTAATTGTGATATTATTATTTTATTAAAAAATATTATTTATTTTTTAATTATTTTTTCTTTTTAATTTGTTCTTTTTTCTCAATTCCTCTACAAATGTTTGAAAGACAATAATTAATTAATTATTAATTTAAAAATGATTATTGGAGAAAAAATACTACAAAATCAAAAAGAACCAATTTATGATGTTTTCCTTGGTGGATCTTGTGGAAATACATGTTGGAGGTAAAATTAAATATTTTTAATAAAAGATATACTACTAACTAATTAATTAATTAATTAAATTTTAAAATAAAAAAAGACAAAAAAAAATATGTTATTTTTTGTTTATCTTTTGTAATTTATTTTTAATTTTCCAATAATTAAATTATTTTAAAAAATCTAAAAATAACAAAAATATTTATTTCCGAACAAATTAAAGGACAAACGGAAATTTATTTTTTAAAGTACAAAAATAAAGTTAATTTAAGGAAAAATATTAAATAAAATTATTGAAAAAATCATTGAATATGTATTTTTATGTGTAGGCGTTTTTTCCTCTAATTTTTTATAAAAATATTAAAAAAAAGAAAAAAGGAAATTAGTGCTTTAAATGATGTTATAAAAAATAAATCTGTTATCCCACATGACTATTTTTTCCCTCAAGGCTTTGTCAGTAAATTATGACGATAAAAGGAAAAAATGATAGAAACAAAATAATTAAATTAATTAAATTTTAATAAATATTTAAATTGAAAATTAATATAATATAAATGTTTATTTAAAATTTAATTTAATTATATTTCTGAAATTGGAATTTTTTGATTTTTTTTTGACAGACCCAGATTAGGGTTATATAGATACTACAACAACTAAATATAATAAATATTTTATTCACCTTTGGCATTCAATATTTGAAAAAATTGTGTTATTTTAGTAAAAGATTTATTTATATTGAGAAGTTTAAATTTATAATATTTTTGAAAAGAAGACTTGAGAATACCTAAACTACTTTTACTTATAATTAATAAATTTATTAAATATTTAATTAATTTAATATAATTTAGATAATCTAATAAATTATTTGTAAAATTAAAAAAATTAAATAATTAAATAATTAAATAAAATTAATTTAATTTTTAAAATTTAATAGAAGTGAAATAGTTATTCCTTATCTTAAAAGACATGGAATTAGTTATTATGATCCACAAAGACCTGTTTGGAGTGAAAATATGATAAGAGAAGAACAAAATGCTAAAGAAGTATTTTTAAAATATTTAAATTTGAATAAATATTTTTTAGAATTCTCGTATTTTTCTTTTTGTTCTTGATCCTGGAACAATTAATGCTACATCATTTCTTGAAATTGCTTATTTTGCATCAAGAAAAGCATCTAAATTAGTTGTTGTTTTTCTTGGAAGACATGAATGGAGTGATAAAGCATTAAAAGTTGATTTACCCGACAGAATTAGAACATGCAATGTAATTTTAATTTAAATATTTAAATAAATTAAATATATTTTTTAGTTATTAGAAGCAATATTAAAACGTCATTCAGTATTAATGTTAACCTCAATTAATGAAGCACTTGATTTTGTCGATAAAAAAATTATTCGAGATAGGCCATGGACAACAGTAATTTTTTTTTTTAATTTAAAAAATATAAATTTTAATTTGTAAAAACAAATAAATTAAAAATTATTATAAAAATGAATTTATTATAATTTTTAAAATATTAATTTTAGGCTTTAATAAATAGTCAACAACGTTTACCTTTTTTAAAACTTAATGCTCGTCGTTGCCTAAATAATTGTTCTAATTGTTTTAAAAAAATAAAATATTTTTGTAAAACTCGTCTTTTTGCCCATTTTCGAAGATTTACTTTTTTATTAATTTTTGAAATGTTTTTGGTGCTTTTATTTAATTTTTTTCTTTCACCATTTATTTTTTCACCGGCATTTGGAGGAACTGGAATTTCAATATGGGTGTTAATAATTCCAATTATTGCTTTTAATTATTTGTTATTATTGGCTTTTGTTATTTATTATAAATTTAAAGTATTTTTTTTAAATTAATATTTATTTAAATATTTTTTATTAGAGCAATCGAAGGAAACAAAAAATTCAACGTACACTACTACTTCCAATGCCTCCACTTCCTCGTGTTAGTACTATGGGTGACAGTTTATTTCAACATCAAAATCAACAAAATTTTAAAAATTCAAATAAAACAACAACTTTTTCTTCTTCTCAATCCTTAAATTCTTTAATAGGAGCAAATAATGGTTATGAACCAATGATTGAATTAATTATTAATGGAAGTACTACTACTACTAATAATAAAAATGGAATTAAAGAACATTCTTCTATGTCATATAATAAACTTAATAATAATATAAATCGAAATAAAGAGAAAAAACAAAAGTAAATATTAATTTAAATAATTTATTTAAAATTAATTTTAAAGATATAATAAAATATCTCCTTCTGAAAAAAGTGAAAAATTACGTCTTAATGGTTGTTTAACATCTCCTGTTGGTTATGATGTTTTTTTAAGTTGTTCTTCTTCTTCCGAATTGGACTGGATTACTCAAAAAGCTGTGCCTGAATTACAGTAATTTAAAAATTATTTTATTATTTTTTAATTTTATTTTTTTAGTAAAAATGGCCTCAGTTATACATCAACATTAATGTGTGATAGTCGAATGAGAATTCCATTTTTACATACTGCCAGTCATATTCTTTATTATATTCCTTCTTATAAAACATTTCTTTCAGGAATGATTGAGGTTTTAATTTTTTTTAATAATTTTCTTTTTAATTTTTAGGTTGCCTATTTTATTGGACATTCAGATTGGCAAGTAACAGTATGTATTCCACGTGAAGCTGAGTGTCTTGTATTACTTGATAATCAATCAGAAAAATTAGATCCAGAAATATATGCGGCTGTTGAACGGAGAAATGAATGTTATAGAATGGCTTTTAGTTATTTAAAAGATATGGCTGCTAGAAGACAAGTTAAAGTATTTACTAGGTAAATAAATAAATAATAATTTATTTGTTATTTTTTGATATATTAATTTAAAAAATATTTTTTAATAGAGTTGAAGATGCAATTAAACATATTAGAGAACAAAGTAATATTGTCAATAATAATAATAATAATCAATTTGAAAAAGAAAATAACCAATTAAAAGAACAAAAAGAAGAAAAAATATTTTCTTCTTCTTCTTCAATTGGACGTAAAACAGCTCTTAGACAAATTCTTGAAAAACAACATCTTGTCAAAGAAAGAACAAGTCAAAATCTTTTAGCTTATTTACAAGAAGCTACTGCAAGAGGACAAAAATTAGAATTAGATTTAAAAGAAATACGTCCTGACTCTAATGGAAAAATTAATGGAATTCAGGGAAATAATGGAAATTTATTAAAACCACCAAATAATTAAAAAAATTAATAAAAATTGTCAAAAATATATTTTGATAATTATTAATTATTTTTTGAAAAATATTTTTGTCCAACAACATTTTTAATTATTATTTTGAGTTCCAATTAATATTAAGCAATATTTATATAGGTAATACATATATTATTTAATTTAATAAAAACACTTAAAAATTATATATTTATTTTTTAAAATAGATAATTAAAAAAAAAATATTTTTTAAATTTTATTTTAATTTTCTGCCATTTTAATATAATAAAATAAATATTTTATTAATTTAATAGAAAAATACAAATTTTATTTTATTTTTATTATATATGTATTTTTATATTCACAAGGTTAAAAATTTCTTTGCCTAAAAATATTTACTTATAATTTTAAAATTTTTAATTATTGGATAAGAAAATATTTATTTTCGTATTAATTATTTGTTTTTTTATTAAATAAATATATTTTTAATTTATAATAATTATTTATTTTTATTTTATTTAAATTTTCATTTATTTTAATACAATACAATATATTAAAGTTTATACACTAAATTAGATTAAAAAAATAAAAATTAATTATGGGAAAAATTTTTTAAAAATAAAGCTTTTGTAATAAAATTTATCAAAAATAAAACGTTAATTTTTTAAAATAATTACAAAACTTTATAATCTTTTTGTTTTGATTCAAAATATAATTATATATAAACATTATTATATTATTTAAATAAATTCTAAATATATACCCAATTATTAATTAATCAATTATATAAACCCATTCATTTCTATCTTTTCTTCCTTGTTGAATATCTATAATTGTTTCATAAAAATGTTGCATAACTGTTTCGCCCGAATTCATTGTTGGAATAATAAATTCTTCAATACTATTTGTTTCCTGATTTCTAAATACAATTCGACCAACAGGTGCTAATGCAACTGCTGTACCAGTACCAAAAATTTGAAGTAACTAATAAAATGATTAGAATTAAAATAATATATTATTTTATAATTTAAATAAAAAACAAACTCTATTCTCAGCAAGTGCTTTTCTCATTTCTGAAATTGTTGGATAACGTTCATTGACTAAAAATTCATTCCATTCATGTGCAAGAGTTAAAACAGATTCTCGAACAATACCAGGAAGAATTAAGCCATCAGTAAGTGGTGGAGTTATTAATTCTTTTTCTGTTTTGAGATATTTATGTTTTTTTTTAAATAAAAAAATATATTATTTACCTCCTTTTTCATTTATCCAATAAATAAATATATTCATTGAACCAACTTCTGTCAATTTATGATCTTCTCCACTTAACCAAAGAACTTGTTGACAACCAAATTCTGAAGCAATTTTTCCAAGCATTATTGTTGGGGCATAATTACTAAAATAAATAAATAAAAATATTCTTTTAAATAATTTTGTTTTACCATCCCATTTTAAAGCTTCCAACGCCTCCAGGGAATGCTCTAACAAATGTTGGATCAGCAAAAAGGGAAACAGGATTAAATCCAGTAGAATAAAAAGATCCAACAGGACCAGAAATTACAAAAAGTTTAGCATTTTTTGGATTACCAACTCCCAATGTTGGATCAGTTCCAATCATTGTTGGACGAATATAAAGGGAGGCAGTTGAAGAATAAGGTACCCATTCTTTGTCTAGCCTAACAAGTTCACAAATAATTTTAAGTAATTCATCCCCATCAAAATCCTTTAAAAAAAGAAAACAAAATATTTTAAAAATATTTTGAAAAAAAATTAACAGGTAAAGAAGAACGTTCAGCTGTTTTCCTCATTCTTGCAATATTCATTTCAGGCCTAAAAAGTCTAATTCTGTCATCAATACCACGATAAGCCTTCATTCCTTCAAACAGACCAACTGCATAATGAAATACCTTTAAATTTTATTTTTAATTTTTAAACATTTTTTCCACAACCTTAGCACCAGGATGAAGCCTAATTTCACAAACAGGTGTAATCTGAGGATTTGTCCAACCTTTTTCTTCACTCCAGTCAATACCTAACATATGATCAGCATAATGATGACCAAATTTTAATTGTTCATATTTATTTGGTTTATCCTGCATTTGCCATATTTCTGCTCTTTCTATTTTTAAATCTTTATGCTAAATAAAAATTTAAAAATATTTTAAAATATTAAAAACTAACTAAAAAATTATATTTTGGTTGAGTTTCCTCTACAATAGAAGGTTTTTCTTGTTTTTTTAATTTATCTTCAACAGCTACTGCTGTTGCGAAATTTTTACAATTTAATTTTGCTCCATTTTTAATGACAGTTTTAAGAGTAGGTTTAAAAGTAGAAATAGTAGTTTTCATTCGTTTAATAAATAAATAAACTAAAGAAAATAAAAAATAAATATTTTATAAAATATTTTTAAAAATAAATATTAAATAAATTTATTTAAAATAAAATTAACAAAAATAAACAAATGGAGAAAAAATATATTAGAAAAAGAAATAATATAATAATTAAAGAAATATAAATAAATGATTAATTAATTAAAAAGAGCCAAATAATTATTTTGTCTGATTATTTTATAGAGTTTAAATATATCGAGAGCCAAAATGAGTAATTAAAAAAAAAGAAAAATTAATATTTCTAGTTTTATTTAGAAAAAATGATAAGAAAAAAATAAAAGAAAAATATTTAAGAAAAAAAACATTCTTGGGAACATTTTTAGGAATATTAAATAAATTTATAATACTTTTATTCGACATTTTTAATAATTTATTAATAAATGTTTTTTATATTTAAAAATGATAAAAATTTAATTTTTATGATTTTTGCTCAGTTTATATTATTTTAAAAAATCAGCTTACTTTTTTAATTAAAAAAGAGTACCATTTATCTAAAATTATAATTTTTGAAGGTTATTTTATTTATTTTAATTAATTTTTAGTCTTTTTTTTAATATTATAAATAAAAAATAATTTCTTGATCGTTAAAATATATTTATTTTTCACGAGGTTTATAACTACATAAATAAATATATTTAAAAAATATATTTGTAACTGGTCAAATAACTACTACACACGTGGTAGTAACAAAAAAACGCGCTGACATCACGAGGCCATAGAATATTATTTAATATAATTAATTAATTAATTTATTTATTTATTATAGTTCGTTCGTTTAGCGATATTGACAGTATAGTTATAATAACTATAATATTTTGTATTTAAAAATGTTTAGATTTAATTTTATAAATAATTAAAAAAATTAAATCATCATTAAAATAATTATTTTTGAGAATATAAAATAAATAAAAATTAAATAAATAATTCACAGCAATTTAAAGGCCGGAAAGAGAGGAAGAGAGAGATAAAGCTTCTATTATTTAGTTAACACGAGGTCAATCACTCATTTCATTCCTTCCACGTAATCTTGCATCATTCTTTGAAATTAATAAAAAAATTAAATAAAATATTTACAACTATGTATAGTATATTTTAAATAAATAAATAAATTATTTAATAATAAAAAATATAATTTTAAATTTAAATATTTTAATTACAAAAATATTTATTTTTTAAATTCTTTTAAAAATTATTAAATGATATACTGATAAAATAAAATTTAAATATTAAAAACTGAAGTAATACAAAAAATAAAAATAATAATTTAAAAATATAAAATATAAATGATAGAATTATTAACAAAATAATAATAATAATAATATTATTATTTATTAATTAATTACTTAGACACAAAATAAAGAAAAGGAAGAAATTAATTTTTACTTATAAAACTAGTTTTAATATTTTTTAAAAATGGCGTGATAATTTTTTGTTTTTTAGTTGTTTTAGCAAATGATTAGAATGACACTGATTTTAGAAATAATTTATTTTTTATTTTCTCCACGTGGTTAAATTAAAACAAAGAGTGAATGAAAAGCTTATGACTTGAAACCTTTATTTATTTAATTTTTTTTTAATTTTTTAAAAATTTTTTTATTTGTTTTAAAAATAAAATAAAAGGATATTTTTTTTAATTTTAAGGTAAACATTTATTATTTTAAAAAATATATAAAAAAATAAAAAATATAAAAAAAAACATCTTAATTAAACTTTAAGATTTTTGATTTATGTACTTTTATTTACAAAATAATAAAAAGAACTTTTTGAAAGAATGTAATAATATTTATATATTTTTATTTATTAAAATATAATTATTAAAATTAATTTTGTTAAAAAACTTGAAAATAAAAAAAATAATAAAATAAAGACAATTAATTAAATAAATTATTTATTTTAAATATTTTATTTATTATCGTGCTAGGTGGTGATTATAATTTATGAACTTTAAATTTTATAATATTAATTAGCAAATAAGTGTGTTCTCTTTTTATAAATAAACTTTTAATTATATTTTGTCAAATAATTATTAATTAAATATTAAAATTAATTTGTTTTTTTTTTATTTTTAAGAAGTTTATCAAATTTAGGCGAAAAATTCTAAAAAACACTATATTGCATCAACGAGTTAAGCTGCACAAACTTAGAACTTGACTTTATGTTAATTGATTTTAATAGTGAAAATAATAGGTAATCTTAAACTTGACTTAAGTTTTAAATTAAAAGTTGAAATTAAAGATTAAACTTAAAACTTGCTGTTTATATGTTTTTTTATATTTAGAAATGTTTATAAGTATATCTATATTTTTATTGTTCTGGTTATATATTAAGTTTTTTGTTTATTATTTTGCTTGCGAATAAGTTAGGTCGGCCAATTCGCTATTATTTACAAATTTTATATAAAAAAGGAGAGGAGAAAGAAGCTGACTTAAAAAAAGATCATCGCCATTTCTCAGTCCGCGCTTTTTCCTCACTTTATTTGTTTGGATGATCGACAACAATTTATTAAACAAACAAACAGCCAATTCCGTTTTTTTTTCGACACCTTTATGGTGTTGTTGATAGGTTATATTTATATATTTCTTAATAGTGCTACAAAGACAATTTTATTTAATAAAAATAAATGTGAATTTATTATTATTATTTAAAAATTATATATTTATTTAAATAAATTAAGAAAAACTAATTTTTTAGTTCATTTTATTTTTGACAAATATACATTCTTTTTTCAATAATAACTAAATATCTCCCCAATTATTAAAATTTATTTATTTTATACATTATAGTTAAAAAGTAAATATTTTTTTTATATTTAAATTTTTTATTTAAAAATCAGGTAACAAATTATCAAATTAATAGGCTGTAAAGGATTCACGCCAAAATATAAATATAATTTTATTTTTATTTGAGTTTTCTTTATTTGACCTAGGAATATATGAAGATATAGGGTGTTGGCTATATATATATATTTGTTTTGTTCGTTTGGGGTTTTCAATGATGGTCACTCTTCCCTACCAATATTTCCTTTAATATAAACTGCACATTTGCCTTCATCGTTCTTTCCTCTATTTACTGACCTTTTGTGTGCATCGATGGATAAGCAAAACCAAACAGAAAAAATAAAAAAATTTGCTTTATTTTATGTATTAGTTATTTAAATATGTTAATTTTTAGATTTTTTAAAATTTTTTTACTAAAATCACATAGGTATGTATATAGTTAATCCAAATTTAAGCACATAACCATTTTAGCTAATATTTACAGTTATTTTTTACCTTCTTTTTAAATTAACATATCAGTTAATGCCTATAAAATTAAAAAAAAACTGATTTTTTATTAACATTATTAATATACTTAATCCTCAGTTTCGGCTCTTTATCATAAAAATAATAATAAAAAAATAAGAGAATTTATAATTTATATTTAGAGGGCAACTACCTAACTAACTACATAGTACATATATATATTCCCCCACAAATCTCCTTGGTCAATGGTCAATAAGTATTTTTGTCGATTATTTGGCGTCTAGGCACGCTGTTTTTTTTTGTGTTCGAGGCAAATACATATATTTACTAGCTCTTAATTTTTTGACCAAAACCTTTAAAACTTTTATTTATTTATTTTTTAGCATTTATTTTTTTGCTAGTTTTCTCAATTATATTTTTAATTTTAAGCTTAACAATTTTAAATTTTTAAACACAGGTAGTGGATGACCTTTTTAATAAAAAAGTTCAAATATATTAAATTATCTTTTTGATGAAACAAAAATTAACACTTATTTAAATAAATATTTTATTATTTAAAAATAAAATATTTTTCTTAAATTATTGTTGTTTTTTATAAAGTAATATTAATTAATTAATTCTTTTATATTTTTTAATATTTCTTTTTTATTTATTATCATTATTATTTTTTGCTAAGATTTGCTTTTATTCATTTAATTATTAAATATTTTATAAATACTCTTCTTTTAATTTCCTCTTCAAATTCAAGAAAAATATAAGAAAGATTATCTATTTTCCCCTTTTTTCTAGGCAAATAATTTTCCTTTTTTATTTTTTTGTTAGCTAAGAATCTTGGCCAATTTTTTTTATTTTCTTTGTTTTCCCATCGTCGCATTATCAAAAAAATAAACACTCATCCTTAGAATCAATTGAAGATGAATAAGTGGTAATTTTGCTAAATAATAAACAGTCATTTTTTTCTTAATTTAATAATTAAATATTTATAATAAATATCCCATTTTCTAATATTCTTGAACTATTTTTAAATCTCCTTGTTTCTTTGATGTAATGGATATATAATTTGAATTACTCTAATATACATATATTTGTTTAATAATTCTTTTTAAAATAATAATAAATATATTTTTTTAGAAATTTAAATAAATAAAGCATAATTATAACTTTTAACAAAAATGCTTGGGATTCCTTTCCTAGACGGTGCTATTTTTAAATGGTTTAAACCACAGGCTTTTGACGATTCTGTTGACAGGCTAAACTATTTTGTTACGGTATTAAATTTATTAAATTTAATTTTAAAATTATTAATTTTATAAATTTTAGTCTTCATTGCTTACTTTCTTTGCTTTAATGGTAAAAATTTAAATAAAATTATTTAAACAGAAAAATTAATTTTTCTATTGGTTACAGGTTTCTGCAAAACAATATGTTGGTAGTCCAATTCAGGTTATTAATTTTTTTAATATTAATTTTTTATTTTGAATAGGATATTTTTTAAACATTTTAATTTAAATTTATTTTTAATTAAATTATTAAATTTTCTTTTAGTGTTGGGTGCCTATGGAATTTAAAGGAGGCTGGGAACAATATGCTGAAGATTATTGTTTTATACAAAATACTTATTATGTTGCTCCAGAAGAAGAAATACCTGCTGAGGTGACAGAACGTGATGAACTTCAATTTGGCTATTATCAGGTAAAATTTAAAAATAAATTTTATAAAATAAAAGATATTAATAATTTTATTTAATTAAAGAATTTTATATTTATTTTAATATTTTTATAAAATAATTTAAGTGGGTGCCTATTGTGCTAGCTTTGCAAGCAGTTATGTTTTATTTACCAAATTGGATATGGAAATCACTGCACCAACAAAGCGGTAATTTATTTGTTTTTTTAATATTGTTTTAGATAAAAATAAAATATTATTTTGGAATTAATAAAATTAATTAATAATTCTAGGTGTTGATTTAAAAACAGCTATATCTGATGCTCGTTCATTACGTTCAATGTCTTCTTCAGAAAGACAACAAGAAATGAGTAAATTAGCTCAATATTTAAATGAAACACTTGAATTACACGAAACACGCCGAACACCTAGATATTTTCTTTGTTTACGTTTTGGACATTCACTTGGCTCTTATGTTTCTTCTCTTTATTTAATAATTAAATTTTTATATTTGGTAATTATTTATATATTAAATAAAATTGGAAATTAATTATATTTATTAATTTAAAATTTTTTTTCTTTTATGTCTTGTTCTCGCCTTAAGGCGAAGTTTTTGGAATAAATTTAACAAAATTATCTATAAAAAACTAGTATTTTTTAATTCTAAAGGTTAATGTTTTTGCCCAATTCTTTTTATTAAATGCTTTTATTGGTCATGGATTTGCATTTTGGGGTTGGACTGCTATTCAATCTTTATGGTTAGGAGATGGATGGCAAGATTCTCCAGTATTTCCACGTGTTTCGCTTTGTGATTTTCGTGTTCGTCGTCTTGCAAATATGCACAGGTATTATTTATATATTTTCTTTAATTAATTATTTTTTTAATAGATACACAGTTCAATGTGTTCTAATGATTAATATGTTTAATGAAAAGGTAAAAAAGAAAATTATATCTACTTATAAATATTTATTTATTTTTTAATATGTATTTATTATTTCTCTTCTACCTAGATTTATTTGTTTTTGTGGTTTTGGATGTTATTAGTTGGTATTTCAACTTTTATTAATTTTCTCTATTGTGTATTCTCATTAATGCCTCCTTGTGCACGTGAACGTCAACTTCGTTTATTGCTAAAACAAGCAAAATTTCAAAATTTGGTTAATTGTAAAGAAGCTGCCCCTCTTCTTCAACGTTTTGCGAATCATGCATTACGCCCTGATGGCATTCTTATTTTACGTTTTATTGAGGGACATGCTGGTGCTATTGTAGCTCGTGAACTTGTTGCTCAACTTTTTTCTGATTATGTACATTATTGTGAAAGTAAAATTTAAAAAATATATATTTAAAAATATAATTCTTAATTATAATTAAGATAAGAAGATAACCTTTTTTTGGATTAGTATATTTTGAAAATAAGAAGAAATATATACATATAAGTACTCTTGCTCGATAAATAACCTTATTTTATTTTCGATTATTATTTTTTTATAACAACTGTCAGTCTTTAATTTAAAAATTATTTTTTATTATTTTAATTTTAGATACATTTCATCCCAGCACAGAAGCGGTTAAATCAGCAGCTAGATGTTTAATAATAAATGCTACTGGTTCTCACAGCACAAAATCAACATCTCCTGGAGGTTATGAATATGAACCTTTGCATCCACATCACACAGAGTTTGGTTTAGGAAAAGCTGGAGAAGTTGTTGAATTGGGAAGTGGAGTTAAACCAAAACTTGTTTGAATAATTAAATATAAATAAATAACTGTCTCAGGGATATTATTAAAAAGTGTTCTCTTATAATTAATTATCTCTAAATTTAAAAATAAAAATATTTTTTTTAAATTGACTCTCTCATTTAATTTGTTATATTTATTTCTTTCTGTCATTATTAATTTAAAAATATCTAAATTTATTAATATTTGTTCTGTACTAATTTTAAAACTAAATGAGAGTGTAATATATTTATTATTATTTTAAATTTAATTTAGAGAACAAATAAATTAATTTACCTAATATTTATATAAGCACTTTTATTTAATTTAAATAAGGCCTCATTTTATTTTTAAATCTTTCACTTAAATATTTTTTGTATTTAAATAATTTGGATTTGTCAGAAATTTAAATATTTTTTAGTAACAATTTAATTGGTTTATCTTTTAATTATTTAGGCATTAATTATTAAGTAAACCTTTCGTTAATCAAAACTAATTAAATTAATCCTCAGATCTGACATTTATTTTTATACTTGTATTTTTTATAACTTTTTTGTAAAATCTCATAAATATTTGGCTGAATAAAGAATTATAAATATATAATATTATAATAATTAATAATGAATGATTTAAGTCAACGAGAACGGATTGATGTATAGAACCAAATCCCAGGATTCGATCATAGAACTCGGCTTACAAGGAACCATTTCAACGTGTCCGACTCCGATTTGAGTGAAATTTTAATATGTTATAGAGCATAGCCTTAAACCTATAAAACCAATTTTTTTTGTGCCCATACGAAAATACAACCGAGTTATGAATTTTTGAATAACGAAAAACAATAGGGGGTACCAAGCTCATTTAGGTGATTACCGAGGCTGCTCCCCAACTAATTAACGGAAAGCAGTTTTACAATAGAAATTCAATCCTTTCATAACTTTCTTCAAAATTGTGCAAGCAAGACGATTTTAGTCTCATTCGATAGGTCTCGAAGAGCTCTTTCGAATTAGCTATTATACTGTTATTCGAATTTTTCACCCCAAAATGAGCTTACTCCCCCCTATGTTTTTTCGATTTTCAAGTCTAACTTCAGGCATAACTCGGTCGTATTTTCGTATGGGCACAAAAAAATTTGGTTTTATAGGTTTAAGGCTATGCTCTATAACATATTAAAATTTCACTCAAATCGGAGTCGGACACGTTGAAATGGTTCCTTGTTAGTCCTTGACTAAAATTCTGGCGCCATTTGCATAAAATAATATTTTCTCATTAATAATTATTTAAAATATTAAAAATTATCACAAATAGAAATTTTTTTGTACTTTAACATTTTTACCAAACAAATTTTTATTTAAACAAGTTAAAAAACATTTCCAATTAATTAATTCTATATTTTTATTTGTTTAACAATTATCAATTTATAGTCAGTCATATGACTTGTTGTTTTCTTTGTGAAAAATAAAAAATAGTTTTGATTAAAATATTACAAACTATAAAATATGTATAAAGTCTTACCCTTTATTATCAAAATTAATTCATTTTTATTAAATAAAAATTTTTATAAATTTAATTTTTTTTTGGAAATACATAAATAATATATATTATTTTTGAACAAAATAATATACCTATCAATGATTTCCTTATTTATTATTTTACTTAATTTTCTTGTTTGTCTGATTTTATTTTATAATTTTTATTTTAAAAGGCGTAATTTACCTCCAGGTAAAAACAAAAATATTTTTATTTTTTAGATTATTATTTTAGGTCCAACACCACTTCCATTACTTGGAAATCTATTAGAATTAAGAAAGGAAATGCCCGAACAATGTTTTTTACGTTGGAGACGTAAATATGGAAAAATATTTACAATTTGGTTTGGTGAACAACCACAGATTTGTATAACTGATTATTCTAAAATAATGGAAACATTTCAAAAAGATGGAGAAACTTATTCTGGACGTTTTAGATTTGAAGAATTTGATAAAATTATTAAAGGTATAAGAAAGTGGCTCTACTTCATTTTATGAGTCCAATCGAACATTATGAGTCCAATCGAACATTATGAGTCCAATCGAACATTATGAGTCCAATGAAAGTTTATGAGTCCAATCAAAATTTATGAGTCCAATCTAAACTTTATGAGTCCTATCAAAATTTATGAGTCCAAACAAAAGTTTATGAGTCCAATCAAAATTTATGGCGTAATTAAAATTTTATGTGTTAAATCGAAACTATAAGGCAAATAAAACAATATCATGTGACGGGAAACTGAATTCTAATCTCTTCCATTAAATGTTGAAAAATTTTTTGATTTCCATGAAAGCGACGGAACATGTATTGGTACAAATAGCTTTTTAGCATATTATGGTTTGTACCTTGTAAGTGACGGAGTGATTTCTTAAGACCACCCCAGGAATGTATTCAGCAAGGGGCGGGAATCGTTTGGACTTACATATACGTGAAGATTAGATATTTCTTGTATTGTTTTCAGAACGTAGAAATAGGTTTAAATACATACATAGGTTTAAAATAATAAATTTATCGTCTCTTATTTTTTCTTTGAACGAATAAAAAATTTAAATTGCATAAAAAATTTTGTTTGGACTCATAAATTTTGATAGGACTCAAACTTTTGTTTGGACTCATATATTTTGTTTGGACTCATAAACTTTCATTTGGACTCATAATGTTCGATTGGACTCATAAAGTGAAGTAGAGCCAAGAAAGTTTTTCTAAAAAATATTAATTTAGAAATAATTAAAGTAAAATATTTAGGATTATTTAAATATATTTATTAAACAATAAGTACATATAGGTAATATTTAATAAAAAATCTAAAAACAGAAACATCTAATTATCCTTGAATTATAGAATTTATAATTTTATATTAAAAAATAATAAAATCAAATTATAAAAAAAATAAAATTCTAATAATTTAATTAAAATATTTTTATAATAAAAAAGGTGGAAGTTATGGCATAATAATGATGGATGGTGATCTTTGGCGTGAACAGAGACGTTTTGCTCTTCAAATATTTAGAGATTTTGGACTTGGAAAAAATTTAATGCAAAATAAAGTTTTTTTTTAATTATTTAAAAATTAAAAAAAAAAGATTTTGAGTGAATTAGAATTATTATTTGAAAGAATAGAAGAAGAAATATCTCAAGGAAATGAAATTGATTTTTCTGAAAATATTGATATTAGTGTTGGTTCTATTATTAACAATTTTCTTTTTGGCTATAGATTTGATAAAGTAATTATTTTTTAAAAAAAGTATTTTTTTAAATAATTTTAGGAAAGAGTTGGAGAATTCCATAAACTTAAAAATATTTTGAATTATATGCTTGATAATGGATTTAGTCCAATTATGGTTTTAATGCAATGGTGGCCAAATATACGATATTTACCATTTTTTAAAAATTATTTCAACGAATTTAAGGAAGTAGAAAAACAATTTAGTGATTTTCATGAAAACCAAATTAAAGAACATTTAAATTCAATTAATTCTCCACCAACAGATTTTGTAGAAGCTTTTTTATTAGAAAAACAACAAAGAGATACAACTGGAAAACAACACGATTTTACGTAATTTTTATTTAAAATAATTAATTATTTTTATAAATGTAATATCTATTTATTTTTTATTTTTAAATTAATAATATTTCTAAAAAATTAATTTATAATTAAAAAATAGGATTGAACAATTAAAAGGAGTAATTTCCGATTTATGGTTTGCCGGACAAGAAACAACAAGCACTACATTAACTTGGGGAATTGCTTTTTTAATAAATAATCCAAATATTCAATTTAAAGTTCATAAAGAATTAGATTTAATTATTGGAGATATTGATAAAATTATTACAACATCAGATAGACCATCATTACCTTATTTAAATGCTCTTATTAATGTTTAGTATTATTTTAATATTTATATAATCTATGTCTTATATGTGTATGTTATTTATTTAAAAAATTACTTTTTAAAGGAAATTCAAAGAATGGCAAATTTACTTCCATTAAATGTATTTCATACTCTCACAAAAGATGTTGTCATAGATGGATATTTTTTATCAAAAGGAACCGTTATTGTTCCGCAAATTTCTGCTATTTTGGCAGATGGAGAAATTTTTAAAAATCCCGAGGAATTTAATCCTGAAAGATTTCTTGATGAAAATGGAAAATTAAAAAAAGTTGATGAATTAATACCTTTTTCTGTTGGAAAAAGGTTTTTTCTAAATTATTTTTAAAATATTTTTATTTTTTAGACAATGTTTGGGAGAATCACTTGCAAGAATGGAACTTTTTCTTTTTATAGGAAATTTATTAAATAAATATAATTTTTTGCCTGGAAAAGAAGGAATTCCATCATTAAAACGTTATTATGGTGGAACAGCTAGATGCACAAAATTTTTATGTAAAATTGAAAAAAGAGAAAATAATTAATATTTTTTGATTATTTTTTAAATAAATTTAAATTAAAATAAATAAATTTAATAATTATTATTTATTAGTTATTTTATAATGTTAAATTTTATTTTATTTTTAAATTAATGTTATAATTATATTTTTATAAGATTTGGAGATTTTATTTAAGAAAAAAATATTTTCTAATAGTATTAATATTTTAATTTTTTATGATTTTTGAATAATAAAATTAAAATTTTCCATTTTACTTTTATTAAATTTATTATTACTATTAAAATATTAATATATAAAATTAACTTTTCAATAAAAAATTTTAAAATTATTTTTTGAGTCTTCCAAAAATCCCAAAACCATAAATACGTGTTGCTTGACGTCTTCTTAAAGGAGTTAAATAAGAAAATTCTGCCAAAATTTGTTTTCTCCTTGGCTTATAAATTTGTTGATTTATCTGATTAGGATTTTTAGTTATTTTTTGTTTTTGTTTAGAAGAAATAAAAAGTTTTCCCAGAGGTGATAAATTATCTTCAAAATCATTAAAACGTTTATTAAAGTCAAAAGTTGAAACATCAACACGATCAAAAGCTCTTTTAGAAATAATTTCTATAGGATTAGAATTATCTTTTGAAAATATTTGAATTTGTTGTTGATTTGATTTAATGCCATAAACATACTAAAAATTAATTTAAAAATATTATATAAAAACTTTTTTAATTAATTAAATTAAATTACCGAGAAAAATAAGCATATCTCAACCAACATAAATAAATTTACCAAAAAGATTTCAGGCAAAAACATTTTTATAATAAAAAATAGTTTATTTTATTAGAAGAAAAAGTTGAAAGAAATATTAAGTCTTTAAAAGCAAGTCAACAAATTTTAAAGTGCTAAAATAAATATTTTTAATATTAAAGAAAATGTAAAAGATTAAAATAATATTTCTAAAATTCTCAAAAATTTATTAATTTTAAATAAACATAAAGTCATATGATCATAAACTTCCGCCGGAAAAAAAGAAAGATATACCATCAAAAAGTACCATTAAAAAAAGAGAAAATATAAAATAAACTTTTTTTAATAAAACTTATTTATAAATATTTAAATTAGAAGTTTTAATTAAAAATTTTATAAAAATAAGTTTATTTTATAAAAAGGAACTTTAAGGCATTTAAAGATTTAATTAAAAAAAGTTTAAAAATAAAAAACAAGGAAGTTTTAAATTTATTATTTTTTCAAAGATAACTAATAAAATTATGTTAAGTTAAAAAAACTAATATAATAATATTTAAAATTAAATTATTTATTTCTTAGAGAAAATGTTTTTATTATTTAATTAAATTTTATTTAATTATTTTAAATTAATAAATAAATATAATAAATTAAAAATAAGTTGTAAAGAGGAATTCTTAGATATTCTAAAAGAATAATAAATAATAAAAAATTTAATTTTATATAAAAAAGATCAAAAATATTTAAATATTTTAATTAAAATACAAATTTTAAAAATTTTTTGTATGTTTATTTTCTGTGAGTTTATAAAATATAAATAAATTAGTTAGGTATTTACGTAGTCGGAAAGAGAAAGTTATAAAAATTATGTACTAAATGTTTATTATTAAAATATTAGATATAATATGATGCCGAAGGCTAAAAATAAAAAAATATTTGTTAAAATAAAAAAGAAAACAAAAATTAAAAAAAAATCCCTATTGTTTAGTATAAAAATAGAAGAGATTTAAAGTGAAAAAAATATATAATAAATAGTTTGTTGAATTTTTTTAAAAATGTAGTTTTTATAACAAGATATTGATGAAAATTATTATTTATAAATTAATGTTTAAAGTATTAAAAAAAATTTAATTTTTATTTTAATTAAAATACTGATAATAAATAGATAAAAAGTAAGCTAAACAATATATTCTAAAAAATATGTGGGAGTAAAAATTATTCTCTTTTAAATAAATGTTAATTAGCTTTACTTAAAATAGAAAAATAAAAAGATTTAATAATAAATTAATTATTTGTGCATGTAATTTAGTAAATCTAAGCTTCAAACAATAAGAAGTTTATTAATATATCATTTTAAAATTAATTATAATAAATAAAAAAGTGTTAAGAGAATACTAATCATTTGCAGCATTTTCTAAATAATTATATCCGTTTACGTTGTTATAAATAATTATAAGGAAGGGGGAGGATTAAGTGGATTATTAAAAACATTTAAAATCCTAAAATAATTAATTTATAATTTCCGGTATTAATTTATTACATTTAAAAAATTCAATTTTTTTTTGGTTTTCTAATTTAATTAAAATTTATTTATTATTAAAAAACATTTTTTTTATTTAAATAATTGGTTAAGAGTAAGTTGAAAATATTTCCGAAAATAAACTCTTTAATTCACCAAGGAAAACTTTATAAATATTTACAGAATTTTAATAACTTATTTTTAAATATTTTAGCTTTGAACTAAACTAGGGTTGCGAAGGATCGTGATCCTCCAATTTGCTCAGCCATATGCTCAACTTAAATTAAAATGCCTTTTAAGAGTTTATAGGAAAAAACTGTTAACTAAACATAATTTAATGTTTAGCCATAAATAATATAAAATAAATACTTTTAGAAAATCATTTTATCGCATTTTTAAGTTATACAAAAAATATTATAAATTTATAGGTAATTAAACTATTATAGAAATAATATTTTTTTATAATAAAATTAAATTTATGTTAATTTCTAAGTAATTTATTTACTTAGTGATTATTGAATAATTCTAAACTTAATAAATATATTAATTAAATAAATTTGAAAGTTAAAAAATAATTAGAAATATAAAGGAATTGGACTAAACAATTTAGGTATATTTATTTTTAAGTAAATAATAAAAAAAAATTTATTTCAAAAATAATATGTTAGTCCAAGAAAAAATAAAGAAATAAAAATAAATAAAAATAATTTAAATATAAAACAACAAGGACTTTTTTACATATAAAATTCTTTAGTAAAATAATAAAAGTTACCTAATAATAGAAAAAAATTATTAGAAAAAAGTTGATAAATTAAAAAATTAGAATTAAAATGAACTAAAATAAAGGAATTTAAAAAATGAAAAATAATTATTTGAAATTATTAAAAATTAAAAACATTCCTAATCAACTTATAGTCTTTTCTAGTTCTGGTTCATCTCTAGGCCAAGTACCACAAATATTTTGTTGATGTTGTCTGGCAGTTTCTTCTAAAACTTTTTGTGACCAATTTACATCAAATGGGTCAAAAGCTATTAGTTTGTTATTTGTGTTTGAATCTGAAACACCACCAATTTCTTTAACAAACATTGAAGAATAATCATTTCTTGGAGGACTCAATGAAACGTCAGTTTCTTGGAGTAATTGATATTCTATCCGTCGACCTGATGATGCTTTACGTGTATGCGTTTTAATTGTTGTTAAAGACTCATCTCTGGCGTTACTTTTATTTGAATTCAGGGATGATGGAGGCTGAGGAGTTATGGACGTTTTTTGCTTTATATATGATGGAAAAGCTGGAATTGGCAAACTGTTGACATTTGGTTCTTGATTTGTCAGAGTCCATGAAGAAGTTTTGGCTATAAATTTTAAAAGTAAAATAATTTTTAAAATTATATCGAGAATGCCTTAAATATTTAATTCTAGTTACAATCAAATTAGCTATCAATTGCCTATAACCCAATAATGGCTCTTGTCTAATTTATGAGTCAAAAATTAGTTCAGTATTCAAAAGATGAAAGTAACCACATACCAAAAGAGGAAGGTGAAGGCAAAGGCTGCAAGGGTAGAAAACTCGTATCGTTTTTATCCTTCGTAATATTAAGCCAATTTTCACTTTTTTGAGACTGTTGTTGTGGAAATTGAGTCCAATTTTTAACTGGTTGTTGAAAATCATTCACAGGTTTAGAAGGATGTGGCATCCAATCCATAGTTGCTGAACGTGGTAAAACAATTGAATGAGGAAGGCTGTCACAAGTAAGAGAAGAGGATGAACAAGAAAGAGTTGCTGCCCGGCGAAAATGTTGTTCTAACCAGTCTTCAGCTTTTAGAGACATTGGTGGTAATTCTTGCAACTGTTGATTATTACTGGTTGTAGTGAAAGGATCAGCCGGCGGGGAACCGCTATATCAAAGAAAATGAGAAATAAGATAACTGCCTTTATAATTTTAAAAATTTGTAATTTTATTTTTTTAAATTTCTGAATAGATTTTTGTAAAAATTAAAATCAGATGTACAAATTAGGAAGAAAAATTAAAATGTACATATTTGTTAATGTATAAATTTACCTGTTTCCACTCCCACGATTATCCTCCTCAAAGTTTTTGTGCGGTTGTGTCTGCATCGGAACGGTTGATTGATGTAATAGTGATTGGTTTTGTTGCTTACCCTCCTCGTAGATGATAGGTGGTGGGATCATGCTGTTAGTTGAAGGAGGCAAGTTGTTTAAACTACCTAAAATATTGGAAAAATGAGATAACTAAAAATATAAATAAAAATTGTACAATAAAATAAAAAAGGCCAAAAAATGAATAAAGTAGTAGTCATAAAAAGTTATGATAAAATTGCAAAATGGTTTAGCATTAAAAATTAGTGACTATTAACAGTTGGTCTTTGCAAACAAAATTTAACGATAAATGTAGGCGCTGATAAATACTATATGTAATATTATATTATTCAAATGCATAAAATATGTTAGTTAATTCTTTGTTTGAAAATGAGTTTTGTAAAAATAAGAAAAAATTATTTAAATAAATTAATGAAAGAAACTGTTTAAAGAAAAATGTAATTTAAAAAAAAGTAAAGAGAATTTGTGTAAAGAGATTCTGCTGTTTTATGGTTGTCTGTATTTTTTATAAGAATTCTACCTTGAACAAAATTTGGCATAGAATGTGGCATTGTCTGATAAAAACGACTATTCCAATTGCCAGGAGAAATATTATCTATTGAATTATGTTCAATTCCAAGTGAATTTTGTGGATCATCATCTCCCTCCCAAATTGGTTCATTAAATAATGATTTTCTTGGCAAAAATGTCCGAGACTTCGAAACCCCAATAATAGGTTGTGAAATAGTATTGAAAGGTTTTGAACCAGGGACAGTTGGAAGAGAATTAAATGCAGGGAAAGAAGAGGTTGATAATGAGAAGTTAATGGAACGCTAAAATTAAAAAGAAATATTAAAATATATCTGATTGTGAGAAAGTATACCGATCGTTCAAAAAGCGACGGATTGCCAGAAGGCCTTGGAGTTGAAGTAAATCCCAAATTTTTGGATAAACCAATAGTAGAAACATTAAGAGATGAATTACATGGCTTAATTGTTTCCTGTTCAATGAGAATTGCTTTTTGGGGATCCAAACGACGTTCAGAAATACTTAAATGCCGAAAAGAACGATATCCTTGATTTGTTCTTAAAGTATAAAATTATTTAAAAAAATTTTTATTAAAAAACTCAAACCTGGATAAAGAAGATTGATCTGTTTGAGCAGATCCAGACTGATAAATGTTTGTTGATTTTTGATTTTTTGGGCTATTCAATGACTTTTCAAATGCTCGAGCATCTTTATATGCTACAGACTCGGCATCTCTTTTCCGTTTCCTTTCCAGGCAAACAGTGAAAGCACAACCGACAGCATGACTAAGACGCTCACCCTTAATTAAAAAATGAAAATATTTTCAGGTTTTGGCTTGAAAAAAATATTGTAAATAAAAAGATGGTATCAATCTCGAAGGATCTAAATTCATTCTATAATTAGAATAACGAATAGTTCGCTGTTATTGTTACATGGAATTTTTTTATAAGTATTTGAAAAAGAATTAATTTAATACTGATTCTTTAGTAGCATGAAATCCATGGCAAATCCAGCGTCTCGTTGCACCATCACGACAAATATAGGCAAATCCCTTGTCATTTTGTCGATCAGGAGAACAAAACTAACATAAAATTTTGTTTTTTTTATTAATTTAAAAACAGACCGAAACTTTCTCTATAGTTTGATCAACAATCAGTCCTCTATTATTATCCTGATCTACTACTCTTATTCCATCGCCTGATACATAAAGCAGTGCCTTGACCGCTCTTTTACGTGTCTATAAACATAAAATAATTTAAAATAAAATACTATAAATTCTATAAAAATGAACCCTCAGATGATGTAAAGCACTCTCACAGACAATCATACCACGCGATTCAAATACTTCACAGGCACCCAGATACTGTTTTAAACAAAAAATTTAAAAAATATAATAAAATAGAAAAACCTTGACTGGAAAAGAACAAGCTGCAGAACGAACTGCAACTTCATCGGAATGACAATAACTTTTATTAGATGTTCCACCAGCTCCAGTTTGACCATTTCCAATTGCTTGTGTATTTGTTGAAGAAGACGGAAATCCTTCAGTAGTAGAACTAGTTAATGCTTGACCAGCTTGTCCACCACCTCTTCGAAGAGAGCGACGAATTGAACGTCTTAATCGATCCATACCTCGAGTAAGAAAATGTCTAGAGAAAAAAATTTAATGATATGAACTTTATGGAAAAACACTAATGTAAATACTTCTAGAAAAAATCATTTAGGTGTATTTTTAAGGGTTCCATTTTGATCCTGTTTTAAGCTCAAATTCTCAAGAAAAATGGACAAATAGCTCTGTACTCTAATGTCATAGTCTAAATATCATTTTAAAGTACTAACCATGTTAATTTAAAAGAAAAAATAATTTAGTATAGTGAATGTATTGTAATTTAGGTAAATAATAATTTTACTTTTCAATTTTTACTTTCTTAAAAAATCTAAAAGCTAAAATCAAAAGTATATCTTTTCCAGGTTTAAAACCCATAACAAATTAAAAAATCACTTTTTTCTTCTCACTTCATCAAGGTGAGTTAATTCAGTTAAATTTCTGTCATTAGTCGAAGACCATTCGTGATGTGGAATTTGTGTTCCTACTTTTGCTCTTCTTTGGCTATCATCTTGGCTATTTTCAGCAGCCGCCTTCCGCTTTTGTCGTTTACGGCGTCCCGATATTCGTGACAAACTTCGAGAAAAAAATCCTTGATTGTTAATGGGAGAACTACTAGGCCCTGCAATTGTACTTGAGACGTGTTGCTGCTCCTTTAGAATTTCATCATAATCTGCAGTTTTTTCTAAAAACAAAATTTTATAAAAAATTAAAAAAATAATAAGTAAGTTTTTTTAAAGTTTAAATAAATATTCACTTACTTCCTTTCTTTCCCATTTTAAAAACTTCTGGTTTAACTTCTATATTTTCTTTATGGTGCCGTACGTTCGGCCTCTGACTAGGCGGCAGTAACATGCATTTATAAAGAATGCTTTTACTAATAAAAAATAAATAAATTGAAAGTAGAAAGAAAAAGCTAGCTTTATCTAATTGAAATAATTTAGAATGTTTATTATGATAAATTAAGAAAAATTAATCTAGGATGCAAAAATGTGTTAAATGAAATTTAACAATATTGACTTTAATTGTGTATATTAAAAATAAAACGAAGGACTATCATTTTTTAGAGAAAAAAAATATAATATTTGCTAGTAATCATTTTCTAAAATTTAATTTTATATTTGCAAATGATTAATTAATTAATATGAGTGATTGAAAATTTTTGAGTTATTGAATAATTTTGGTCAATAAAAGCTTTGTTAAAGATAACACCATCAAATATAAGCAAAAAAGCAACGTGTATTAAATAATTAAGAAAGGGCCCTCGACGGCGCCAGTCAGCCGGCCGTTTCAATGAGCGGAAATACAAATATGTATAAATATAGTATATACATATTCTCTCTTTTGTTTGTCTTTCAATTTTATTTTAACTTTTTTAAGGAAAAAAATTAATAAAAAATTAAAGTAATTGTTTTAAGAAAAGTGAATAAAATATCTTTAAAAAAATGTTTAGTTAGTTTAAAGAGAAATATGGCCATAGTAAAAGTGAAAGGTTATATTTTATTATATTTTAATTCACAAAAAATTGAAATAGGGTGGTTGAAAAGATGGATTAGGTGACGCGGGATTTAAAGGTGAGACTGCTGAACTAATAGAAAAAATTATGTATAGAACGTGGTCTATGAATTATATAATGGAGCCATTTATTCACTCTAGATAGAGGAGAGACCTCGAAGAAAAAAAGGGAATAAGAAAAATAAAAGTGAGTGCGCGCGAGTACCCACTAATGTTAGTTTTAATGGGACCGAAATTTTATATAAATAATTATGCATCGAGACGCATCTTTAAATTTTAATGATTTTTCTTAATATTGACAAGAATAAAATGAAATATTATTTTATTTTTTTAGAATATGTACCTACAATTTTTTATGTCTATTTTGCTTTTCAGAAAATTTTGTTTTAAAAAAGTTTGGTTTTACAATAATTTGTGGTTATTTACTAAATATATATTATTATATATTTATGTATAATTTCTTCAATAATATTCAATATTTTTATTTTTTAATATTTATTTGGAGTTAATATGTACATATATTTACTATATATTTATAAAAGATAAAAACAAATTTTCAAAAACTTGGAAGTCTTTAAGGGATAAAGTTAGAGATTTGGGAGTTTGACATCTTGGGGGGTACTTTGAATGGGCTATCAGGAAAAATTATGAAATCGATGGTACCGTGGTTCCTTGGTACCTAAATCGTTATCGTCACAGGGATATCTCGGGAATGAGAGGAGATAGCGAAAAAGTTCTAACGGTAGGAAACTGTGTTGGAACAAGTAGATATACGTAGGAAAAAATTCGAAGTCAAAATCCGAATTTGAAGGGTAGTTATGCCTCGCACAAAATTCAAAATCCCGAAATTTTTTAAGCATTGAAAATTTGAAAAGCCTTTAAGATATATCAATTAGTTGAGAGTGACCTGTCATAAAAGAAGAGAGAAAATGTGAAGCAAAGTTTCTGAAGCAAGGGAAAATGTGAAGCAAGGTTTTGAAGCAGGGGAAATTGAAGCAAAGTTATGAAGCAATGTACAAATACAAATTTACAAAAGTACAAGTGTACAACATTACAATTGTACAAAAGTGCAATTGTACAATTTGCAAAAGTACAAATGTGCAAATTACAAAAGTGCAATTGTACAAATGTACAAAAGTGCAATTGTACAAATGTACAAAAGTGCAATTGTACAATTTAGAATAGTACAAATGTGCAAATTATAAAAGTGGAATTGTAAAAATTTACAAAAGTACAATTGTACAAAAGCACAAGTGTGCAAAAGTACAATTGTACAAAATTACAATTGTGCAAAAGTACAATTGTACACAAGTACAATTGTACAAAAGTGCAATTGTACAAAATTACAAAAGACAGATTACAAAAATACAAATGTAAAAATTGCAATTTTACATCAGCACAATTGTACAAAAGTACAATTACCTCATAAGTCGTTTTTAAGAAAAATTTTTTTCAAAACTTTTCCAAAGGGGTACCCCTTTTGGAATATTTTTGAAAATTTCTATCGACCTTAACTTAGCCAGTTTTGGTCGAATTTGAATGAAACAAAGTTTAATAAATAAAATTAAAAATTAGATATTTTTTGAGTGAAGAAAAAGTTGAAAAATTTTAGGGTTAGGGTAAGTTAGACCGATTTTTTGAAAATTCGAAATTTTTCAGTTTTTTTGAAATTTTTTGGAATTTTTCCATAGAATTGGATTTGAAAGTATTTTTATAAAATAAAGCATAATTTTTAACACCTAATAAAATTTGAAAATATTCAAAAAAGGTTTCTTTTGAAAAAGTTATGAATTTTTGAAATTTTTGGCTTAAAATCCAATTAAAATTTTGAGACAAAAAATGGCCGATCACAAAAATGAAGCAAAGATGTCAAATGATATATCATTTGAAAGCCCTCGACGAGGTGATTCCAAAAATATTTTTTGTAAATTTTTTAGGTCAATTTTGACAAAGTTGCGGGGGTGAAAGTCCAGATGTGAGGGTTATGATGTGAAACCCATCTGAAATGTAGAACCGAGGGACGAAGGCCCGAGGTCTGACATCCATTTGCAATGATGAACCGAGGCAGAAGGCCCACTGTGACATCCATCTGCATTGATGAACCGGGGGCCGAAGGCCCGCGGTGTGACATCCATCTGCAATGAAGAACGAGGGCCGAAGGCCCGAGCGACACATCTGAAATGATGAACCGATGGCCGAATGCCCGAGGAGTGACATCCATCTGCATTGAAGAACCGAGGGCCGAACGCCTGAGATAAGACATCCATCTGCAAAGATGAACGAGGGCCGAAGGTCAGAGGTGAGACATCCATCTGAAATGGTGATACCAAAGTCCAGAGGAGTGAATCCGGCTGTAGTATAGTACATGGGGGCCGAGAAACGGTATCGAACTATATATCATTCGACTCCTCTCGTAGAGCTGAGTTGGAATATATGAATTTCTTGCCGAAGGCGAATACTCGCCGAGATACAGGTCACTGAATCTCACAAAACCATAGGGGGGAGTAAGCTCCACGATGTGATTACTGCGGCTGCATTTTAATTTTTTCACTGAATTAATTATTTTGTTGTAATTTGCGCCGTAGATTAACGCATGTACCAAAGGCCAACGAGAGATGGGCTCCCAAATTAAGAAGTCATAAAGCACTCCCAATAGGTCCGTTTGACGTGTTTCCAGCAAACTTCGATCCTTCATAACTTAGTTCAAAATCGTCCAATCAAGACGATTTTGGTCTCATTCGATAGGTCTCGAAGAGCTCTTTCTAATGAGCTATATTTAAATTTTTCACCCCAAAATTAGCTTGGTCCCCCTATGGTTTTTCAAATTTTAGGGTACTTATCTTCGGTAAGAAATTCTTATATATTCGTGCTCAGCTCGATGAGAGGAATCGAATGATATGTATTAAATGTTCCGAGCTCGGCCCCATGTACTATACCGACCCCGTGAATCCATCAAAATGATGGTACCGATGGCCGAAGGCCCGAGGTTTGGCATCCATCTGCAATGAAGAACCAAGGGCATTCGACTCGAGGTGTAACATCCATCTGCATTGATGAACCGAGGGCCCGAGGTATGACATCCATCTGCAATGATGGAACCGAGGGCCGTGCCAGAATGATGCATCCATCTTCAATGAACGATGGCCGAAGGCCCAAGGTAATCCATCCATCAAAATGATAAATCATTGGGCAATGGGTAATTGTATGAGGAATTCAATGAGCATGGTTGGCACTGACCCATCTGCATTGAAGAATCGAGGGCCGAAGGCCCGGGTTAGACATCCATCTGCAATGATGAACCGAGGGCCGAAGGCCCGAGGTGATACACCCATCTGCATTGAAGAAAAGAGGGCCGAAGGCCCGAGGAGTGACATCCATCTGCAATGATGAACCGAGGGCCGAAGGCACGAGCGACACCCATCTGCAATGTGAACCGAGGGCCGAAGGCCCGAGGTGTGACATCCATCTGCAATGAAGAAACGAGGGCCGAACGCCCAAGTTGTGAAATCCATCTGCAATAAAGAACCGAGGGCCGAAGGCCCGAGATGTGACATCCATCTGCAATGAAGAATCGAGGGGCCGTAAGTGTGACATACATCTTCAATGAAGAACTGAGGGCAGAAGGCCCACCTATCTTAAATGATGAACCGAGAGCCGAAGGCCCGAGGTGTGACATCCATCTGCAATGATGAACCAAAGGCCGAAGTTGCGAGGTGTGTCACCCATCTGCAATGATGAACCGAGGGCCGAAGGCCCGAGGTGTGACACCCATCTGCAAAGTTGTAACTGATGGCCGAAGTCCCGAGTTGATAACATCAGAATGATAAAATATTGGGACAATGGATAATCGTGTATGGAGAATTCAATGGGCATGGTCATTTTGGTGCCAAAATTGTGTGTGGCATTGAAACGACCTAATAATTATTTTTTCAAAAATAATGTGAGCTTTATTGAAGATAATAGTAATCGACCATGAGGATTTTTTGTGCAGTTATTATGGTGCCAGAGTTGAGTGTCGCAATGAAACAGCCTAATAAAAAATATTTAAAAATAATGCGGGATTTAAGGGAATAATTGGTAATCGGGTAATGGTTACCTTTACTGGTCCCTAAAAAAATTATCAAAAATGGTCCGATTTCTTCATTTTTTCAACTAATAATAGGTTTGTGCATACGCTGAGATCGAATCTGGGCTCAGTTTTCAATAATATCGAATCCCGGACCCAGATTCGACATGTCGACTTCAGGGTAAATATTCTAATACAAGCAAATATTACCAGGTAATCGAGTATGGGGAATTCAATGGGCATGGTCATTTTGGTGCCCAAATTGAGTGTGGCACTGAAATGGCCAAATAAATTTAAAAAAGGCGTGATTTCATAGGGATAATGGGAAATCGACTATTATGAAGGTGCGAGGGCCGAAGGCCCGAGGTGTAACAAACATTGGGACCCCCGCACATTTAACAAGAATATTTAAAATTTCTAGCAGCGCGCGAAGCGCGCCCCAAAGCCCGTTAGGGCTTTTCAATACCCATAAATATTTTTTTACCCAAAAATTTTTTTAAATTTCCAAATTTTTTTACCAAATATTATTTAATATTCCCCATGTACTGCACTACTGAGTAGAGCACGCTTCCACTAGTTATAAATAATACATATTTATGGAGAATTCGCCAAATCAGAGAAAAACAATTATATTAATTTTATTTCCTTCTACATATTGTTATTTATTGATTTATTAGATTTTTATGATAATCCGATTTAACTGCTATTAAATTTTATTTAAATAAAAAACACATTATTTATTCATATAATAATTTACTTAAAAAATTTCTAAAAAATGAAAAAATCTAATTTACTCTTGCGATACTAATGTTGAGGATTTTCGTGTTTCTGATCCTTTTTACAAATAAGTATATACTAAATACTATTTGTATATTATAAAAACTATTTTTTAATGTTTAATAAAATTGAAAAATAAAGATTTATTATTCTACAAAAGTGAAAAATTAACAAAAAATATTACAATAAATGGATTAAAAGTTACAAATATTTATATTAAATAAAATTATTTTTTTAATAATGATGATAATAAATGTAGACATTTATTAAAAATAAAACTTTTTAAAGAACTCGTGAAAAATCAGGAAAACCCAAAACAGCAGCAGTTGGACTACTAGCTTCTTGACGTAGTAAATCTGGTTTATAAGATTCTAACTTGCTCATTTTTTCCAAATGTGGTTTCACAATATACCATATTTTATTAGAACGAACTAATGAAATAACTGCTTGAATTTCTGGCTGCATATAACGATCATCATTTAAAGGTCTAAAATAAATATTTAAAAACTAGCGAAATTATTTAAAATTAAATTGTTTTAATTATAAAAATAATATTGGGAATAAATAATTGTTATTATTATATATTGATTCCCTATAAATATATATTTTCTCCTTTCTAAAATAAATTCCAACCAAAGTTAACGAAAATAAAGACCCGGAGATTATTTGAAGAATTTACGGTATTTATTTGATATTATAAATGTAATACATACGGTGCAACACTTCGAACAAGCTCATAAACTTTTTGAAGAGTTTCAGTGCTCTTTAGTGGCTTCAAAAACTCTATGCCCTGCAATTAATAAATTAAAATTTAAATGTTTATTATTACTAGCCTGACAAGCTGCCATTAATTCCATAGCCAAAACTAAAAATTTTTAGAAAAATTTTAAAAAAATAGACAAACCAGCCTCAGTATGTTCAACTACTTTTAATGATTTTCTAGCTGAAAAACCTCCCATAGATACATGATCTTCTTGGTTACAACTAGTTGGAATAGAATCAGCAGAAGATGGATGACAAAGAACTTTATTTTCAGAAACTAAAGATGCAGCACAAAGTTGAACTGTCATAAAACCAGAATTTAAACCTCCATTTTGTGTTAAAAAAGTAGGAAGGCCACTAAGTTCATGATTTACCTTTACAATAAATTAGTTAATTATTATATTATTTTAACCAATCTCTCTAATCGTCTTTCACTAATTTGTGCCAATTCATGAACAGCAATTGCTAAATAATCTAATGCCTTTCCAATAAAATTAAAATATTACAAAATTATTTTAATTCAAAATTACCTTTGCTGGATATTCTCCATGAAAATTTCCTTAAAATAATTTATAAAATTATATATCCTTTTATAATTTTCTTTTAATTTTTACCCCCAGAAATAATTTCTTCAACATCTGAAAAAATTAAAGGATTATCAGTTGCTGAATTAATTTCAATATTTAATAATTCTTTGACAAATTCAATTGTATCGTGTGTTATTCCATGAACTTGTGGAACACATCTAAGAGTATATGCATCTTGAACTTTACCACAATGACGATGTGATTCTTTTAAAATAATTTATTTAAAATATTTTTGAAAATTTGTTTTTAAATTACCAGCTATTTCAGATCGATTTAAATCAGAATGAAGTAAAGCTCTTAATCTACTGGCAACAAGGTTTTGGCCTTTGTGTGGTCTAACTTTATGAACTTCTAAAAAAATAATTTATTTATCTCAAAATTTCACAATTATTTCTAACTTGCATCAAAAGCTTTTGTTGTTCCTTTTAAAACATCTAAAGTGAGTGCTGCAATAACATCAGCTTGTTTTGCTAATCTCTCTGCACGAACAACAGCTACATAAATATTTATTTAATTATTTTTAACATTTTTTTATTATTCTAAACCTAATGCTCCAATAGATGAAACTAATTGTGTTCCATTTATTAAAGCTAATCCTTCTTTATAACTTAATTCTATTGGTTTAAGATTATTTTGTTTAAGTACATCACAAGCATTTTCCCATCCAGTAAAAGGTGACCACATTTTTCCTTCACCTAAAAGTCCCAACGCTAAATGAGCAAGTGGGCAAAGATCTCCACTACAACCAACAGTTCCCTGTTCTGGAATATATGAAACACAATATGCTAAAATAAAATTATTATTATAATTAATTAATATCTATATTTTACAATTAAAAGCATTAATCAACTTTTCTAAATTTTCTAAGGAAATTCCACTATGTCCTTTAGCTAAAACATTAATTCTGAGTGCTAACAACATTCTAGCCTTTGCTGGGTCCAAAGGTTCTCCATAACCAGTAGCATGGGAACGAATTAAATTTAATTGTAATTGTCTTTAAATATTAATTAAATTTATTATTATTATTAGGTATATACCTTAAATCATTTTGTGGTATTTCAACATTTGCAAAAGTACCAAATCCAGTAGTTATACCATAAATTACTTTAAGAAATAAAATTAAATATAATAATATTAATTTAAATATAAATTAATTAATAATTATTTTAGAAACTTTTATGTTCAGCGGCAACTTTTTCAAGAAATTTCCTTGCTTCCAAAATTCGTTGTCTAGCATCCTCATCTAACTAAAAAATTTAAATTTTATACTTCTTGTTTATGATTTAATAAATTTATTTATATTTAGCTTAAAGATGAATAAAAGTTTAAAAAAATATTTACCTTTATTTGACAATTTTTATCAGAAGAATTAACCAAATCCTCAACTGTTAAATTATAACCATCAACAATAATTATTTTATTAAATTTATTTTCTTCATCATTTTCAAATAATTCCTTAATTTCATTATTTATTTGTTTATCAATTGTAGAAATTAATTCATTATTATTATTTTGGTGATCATTTAAATATTTTGGATATTTTCTTTCAATTTTTTTGTTGTTTATAAGCATTTCCATTTTTATTTCCTTTTTCAAAATAATTTAAATTTAAAAATAATAATCTTAAAATTAAATTTTAAAATTCTATATAAATATTTTTTTTATATATTTAAATAATAAACTTTAATTAATTTTTTATTCTCACATGCTTTTCTTATTAAATAAATTTAATCATTTTTTGCATTTACTTTATACTTTAGAATTGTAGAAATATAAATGTTTGGACTCTTTAAAAAATAATTTAATTATATATAATAATTCACATGTTAGTTCACGCTGTCATTTTTTCAAGACATCACGTGATTGTTTGGATTAATGATAACAAAATAAATATATTTTTTTTTATTTTTTTTAAGTATAAATAAATAAAATGTGAATATATTAATGTTTTTATTATCTAATAACTACAATTATTATTACGCCCTTCTAATCACGTTTTTCTGTCAAGAATTTAAAAAAGAAAATTTAAGATAACGAATGTCTAAAATAGGATAAATAAATATTAATTAAAAAACTTCTGCTAATATAATTTTACTAATAAAAAAATAAAAATATTAAATTGATGAAATATTATTATAAATTAATATTTTTGTATAAATTAATTAATACCTATTTTTAAAATAATTTATTTATTTTACTCAAATTTGTTTCAGTTTAACAAATTTTAAAATTTGGAAACTTTGAATAGGTATATTTTTAAGAATATTGCATATAGTCTTCAGAAAATATTAATAAAATAAGTAGATATAATTTACTTGCAGAGTTCAAACTCTCGATTAAAAAGTTTTTATTGGATTTGAGAATGTCACATTTAATTTAATTAGTTAGAGCATTATATACGAAAATTTTAAAAAATTAATTTTTATTTTTATAATAAATTTTTAAAATAATAAATCAAATTTAAATGTTGTATATACATTGAGATCATTCCTTATTAATATTTTAAAAATAAAATTTAAGAAAATAAACAATTTTCTTCTTTATTCATTTTTTTCCAATTATTTTCTTCATTACTTTCAATACTTCCATAATTTGTTAAGGAAGAAGTTCTAGAATCAGCTAAATTTCTAAATATTTCATCAATTGGCTTGCTTTTTGTTTCAGGAAGTAATAACCATAAAATAAAAAGAATTAATAAACTAAAAGTCAATAATGGTAATAAAAAGAGTGCTCCTTGATTTTTTGTTGCTAAAGGATAAGCAAGAACTAAACAAAAAATTAAAACCATTGGTGGAAATTGTGTTAACTAAAAAAATTAAAAATATATATTTTATTAAAATACTCATAAAATTTTAAAAATATAATTGTCGCTTTAAAGTTTAAATAAATAAGATAATAATAATAAAGTACTTGAGTGGCTTTTTCTCTTGATTGATATGGAAATAACTCGCTAATTAGCATTGGATTCATATTAAAAATTCCAAGATTAATGCTTATTTGCCCAATTGAACAACCAATTAAAGCAATTCCTGAAACTATAAAACCACTTCCAAATGTATTATAAATATATTGAGCTCCAGTAACTAATGCTAATTCAATAGAAGAAAGTAAAACAATTATAAGAAAAAGAGGACGACGTCCTTTTGATTCAACAAGTATTGGGGCTAAAACACTGAATGGAGTACCTAAAGCAGCCATTACCTGAATAATTATAAATAATTATTAAATATAATAATAAAATTAAAACAAAAAAGTTAATAGATTATGAATATTATTTAAAATAATTAACAATTATAGATGTCATTGCTGAGGATTGATTTAATCCAAATTTTATTAACATTGACTCTAAATATTGTCCTTTAAGATTAGCAAAAGAAAAGGCTGGAACAAAAGCTATTAACATTGTTATAATTGTAGCCCATCTATTAATTAATTAAATAAAAATTAAAAATATTTCCTTTTTTTACCTTAAACGTTGACTAACCCAAAAATCAGACAAAACTATACGTTTTCTATGCACAACAAGTTGTTCAGATGTAAATTCATCAAAAATTTGTTCTGTAAAATCAAATGTTATTTTTTATTTAATTTAATTATTTTCTTGCCAATATTAACATTCTTTCCATGATAAAAATTAATAGAAATTTTTGCCTCTACACAATCTCCTCCACCAATAAATAAATGTTTAGGTGAATCAGGAAAATAAGAACCAGCTAAAAATATATGACACATTGCTAATAATAAACAAATTGCTGATATTAACCACCAATTTCTTTCATTTCCCAATACATCAGGCATAAAAAGAGGAGAAAGTATCTAAATAATAAATTTAATTTAAAAATAATAATTTAACTCTTACCAACAAAATTAATGCTCCACCTGATCCAATTGCTGTAGTAGTCCATCCTCTACATTCAACTGGAGAACATTCAGCCATATAAATTAAAAGAACTGTTTTCAATGTTTGAACCATTCCAGCAAGAAAATGACCAATAAGAAAAAATTCTGGTTTATCCAACCATTTAGCAGTAATCATAGCTAAAGATGAAAGTATTCCTATACAAGAACTAAAAATTGATTAAAATTTAATTATAAAAATTAAAAAATACCGAAGATAAACAGCTGTGCCTTTTCTTCCCAATCTTTCCATACAAATAGCCATTATTATTCCAACAATAAATACACCACCATAAAAACTTGAAGCAATAATTGAATAAATAAATTCAAATCTTTAATAAAGAAATATTTTAAAATAAATAATTTTTCAAAACTAACATTTCACTATTAGGTTCAATTCCATAATTTTGTTTTAATGAACGTCCAAAAAATGTTCTTAAAGGAACTGCCATATAATTAATTACACTCGATTGAATATCTCCAAATGATGAGAAAATTGCATGGAAAAAAACAACAAATAAAAGACGAGGATTTTTCATTTAAATTTTAAATATTATTTTTTTTTCAAAAGCTTTTAATAAATTTATTTAAATCTATAAAATTATAAAACAATTATAAATTTAATTAATAATTTAATTTTCTTTAAATATATAATTTTCTTAATTGCTTAATTTTAACAAAAGTACATTAATAATAATAATAATAAAATAAACAAAAGTAAAAATATTTGCAAAAGTCAGCTGAAAGTTTTTGCTTTAACAGCATCTTTTTATTTTAGAAATTAATAAATAATTATTGTTTTATCTTTTATTTAAAATTAAATAGAAAAAAACTTTTTTTAAAGTATCAAAAAAAAAATAAAATAAAAAATTGGTAAGCATAAAAATATTTTTGATAAAAATGAAATTTTATTTAAATTATAGAAATTTATTAATAATATTAATATTTAAAAATAAATTTGTAAAATTGTATTAAAAAGAAAATTTAAATAATTTTTTGTAAAATTAAAAAATGTTTTGCATTAAAAATTATTAATTTTTGCATATTGTAATTATTTTTAATTTTATGACTAAAAAATTTTATTAATTTGTTAATTAAAAAAATTAATACATAATACATAGTTAATTTTAATAAATTTAAAATTTATTAAATTAAATAATAATTCTGAAAAGTAAATAAATGTATAAGAAATAAAATCATTTCCTTTTGTTTTTTAAAAGAAAATGGCACTGTATTAGAATAACCAAATACTTATGTATTTCCTCGCTAGGCTGCCTTCTATTTTATTTTTCTATTCTTCTTATCATCTTATCATTTTTAGCACTTTACAAATGCTCTATCTACAACTCGTCGTGGACAGCTATTAATTTTCTTTGACATATACATTTATTGCAAGAACAACTTTAAAAAACACATTAATTTGTCTAAATTTAAAAGATTTTAAAATTAAATAAAAAAGACATTCTGCAAAAAAATTAATGGTTAAAAATTATTAAAAAATAACCATAAATGATTAAATATTAAATTAGTAAAAATAAAGTCTTTATTCAAATTTTCTTTAAAAATTAAGTTATCCAAAAAGCAGGCCGAAACTTTCGGACCGAAACCTGCGGACCACAGCTTCTGGTCCAAAACTTGAATATAGAATTAATGCAATTCTACAAATACGTTAAATAAATTATTTCACCCTTTGGCCTTTTGAAAAGGCTGATAATTTAATTTTTTTGAAACTTAGTGGGCGTCAGCACAAAGTTCGGTCGCAAGTTTCGTTATACCATCCAAACAAGTACAAATTTGAAATACCGTATTACTTATGAGAGAAATAAATAAAGGCTTTTTAAATTTTTTGAAAAAATTTTAAGATTTTTTATATACAAATTTATAAAATTAATAGCTTTTATGAGAGTTACCGAACATATAGGTATATAAATGTTTGCGAAAAAAGACGAAAACGTTAAAACATATTTTTGACAAGCAAATTAGTTAAGGCATTTTGTCGCATATTTCCCTTATGACGATTTTGTTTATGACGTTTTATCGCAAACCCTATGTTTAGGATTTTACAAAGAGTAAAAGGAATTAGAGCATAAGAATTCAGATTCTGATTATTCCGGCTCCATGACTTTTTGTCATGGAACTTTTCGTCAATGACTAAAAATATTTTTATAATATAATTGAGGCGTTTGTCTATATGTTTGTCCGAGTTTTTATAGTAAACTGATTGGGGAAAGTAGAAATAGGGCTTTTATAGTAAGTTTTAAAAGTTGATACTATATAAACAGCGTATTTTACCATTCTCCTCTTCTACGAGCAGCGCCAACTGTCTGTGACTCAAACGTCTACGAGGAACGTCAACGGTCAGCTACACTGACGGAGGAAGCTCTATGGGCCAAGGTTTTGCGAGCTACGCTAACGGCGGTGGTGCTTGAGACTAAGGTTTGGCGAGCTACGCTAACGGCGTTGGTTCTAGAGACTAAGGTTTGGCGAGCTACGCTAACGGCGTTGGTTCTAGAGACTAAGGTTTGGCGAGCTACGCTAACGGCGTTGGTTCTAGAGACTTAGGTCTTAGGAGCTAAGCTAAGGCGTTTGTTCAATAAACTGGTGTCTTAGGAGCTAAGCTAAGGCGTTAGTTCAATAAACTGGTGTCTTAGGAGCTAAGCTAAGGCGTTTGTTCAATAAACTGGTGTCTTAGGAGCCACGCTAAGGCGTTAGTTCTATGAGCCAAGGTTCAGGAGTATGCTAACGTCTATGAGATACGCCAACGTCTACGAGCAACGTCAACGGTCTACGAGCTACGCTAACGGCGGTGGTGCTTGAGACTAAGGTTTGGCGAGCTACGCTAACGGCGTTGGTTCTAGAGACTAAGGTTTGGCGAGCTACGCTAACGGCGTTGGTTCTAGAGACTTAGGTCTTAGGAGCTAAGCTAAGGCGTTTGTTCAATAAACTGGTGTCTTAGGAGCTAAGCTAAGGCGTTAGTTCAATAAACTGGTGTCTTAGGAGCCACGCTAAGGCGTTAGTTCTATGAGCCAAGGTTCTAGGAGTATGCTAACGTCTATGAGATACGCCAACGTCTACGAGCAACGTCAACGGTCTACGAGCTAAGCTAACGGCGGTGGTGCTTGAGACTAAGGTTTGGCGAGCTACGCTAACGGCGTTGGTTCTAGAGACTAAGGTTTGGCGAGCTGCGCTAACGGCGTTGGTTCTAGAGACTTAGGTCTTAGGAGCTAAGCTAAGGCGTTTGTTCAATAAACTGGTGTCTTAGGAGCCACGCTAAGGCGTTTGTTCAATAAACTGGTGTCTTAGGAGCCACGCTAACGGCGGTGGTTTGTTGACCAAGGTTCTAGGAGCTATGTTAACGTCTACAAGATACGCCAACGTCTACAAGCTACGACAACGACGATGGTGGTATGTAAGGTCAGGGAAAATACATGCCTTCCTTTATTATTGCTTTTGTATATCCTTTGGCGCGATTTTCGGAGCCAGTGTTGACAGCTTGAACTTAAAAACTTGACTCATGCTTGACCGAGTCCACCCCTAAAGATCGAGATCGATGAAAGCAATTTGTGAACTTGCCAGTTCGGTCAAATCTCTTAAAACAATTTGGTCCATTTCAAACTTGGACTTACAAGGAGTGTTTTATTAATTGACCGAACTGACAAGTTCACAAATTGCTTCATTCGAACGATCTTTTGGGTTTCGATCATTTGGGTTGACCCGGCTTGACATCTTTTAAAAAATATTTGTTGATTGATGAAAAGTCCGTTGACATCAAGTCCAATGACGAAAAGCATTGACGAATGGTTCATTGACGTAAATTCCGTCGACGAAAATCGTGCCACCGATTATTCCGGATTAACCTTTAATGCCCAATTATTTATACACAAAAAGGAATTCTAATGATAAATAAATTTAGAGTACATTTCCACTCGAATTAAAATTTTAGACTTCAAATGACTTCTTTTTTTGGCTCAACACCTTCACAACCTGTAATTCAGCCACAACAATTTGGAACTTTTCAGCAACAATCTTCTCAAAATATACAGGATATTTTCCAGGTATAATTTGAGTAAAATTTTACTAATTCTTTCTAATAGAATACAACTGCATTAACTGCTTCTGTTTCTGGTCCGGAACTGTTTGGCGACGATTGTGATAGAGTTGTTGCTCAATTAAATCAATTACTCGCTTCTCTCGGCGTTGGGCAAGGCTATTTTCTTGTTGGACAAGCTCCTTTTGTTTACACTTCAGAAAATATATTTTATCGACTAAAGGCTATTGGGTATAATCGTCTAAGTAAATATAAAAATGCACATGGGATGGTTTCATTAATTTTGGAAAGTGCTCCTTCTAATTTTATAACAGATCAAGGACAAATGAAGGTCTAATATTTTTTTAATTTTTCCTAATTATTTTTTAAAGATTGTACACGAATTGGGTGCAATTTTAAGAGCTTCAAAGCAGCCAGCTCCAATGATTGGTTTAATGCAACAACAACAGCAACCAGCAAAGACTACACTACGAGTTGAAATTAAATCCATTAATGCTCATGATGAAAAAAGCACTGAGGTTTTATTTGATAAAAATGGATATTCATGTTTTTTAACGTTAGCCTCTGAATATCAAAAACCTCAATTTTTGGATTTAAAATTCAAATACACAAATTATATAAACTTTGAAAAACAGTGCTGCTGCTGAATGTTTAAATTAATAATTTAGGTAATTATTTCTGCAAAAGAATCGGGTCGAACTATTCCTGCTACTGATCTCTACGCTGAATTAACACAAAAAACAAATGAACTTCGTCAGCAATTGCTTTGCAACAAATTTGCACCTAGAATTGAAATTGACTCTGCAAATTTAGAAAATTATTTGCGTCATCCTCCACCTGGATATGAAGAAATATGGACACAGGCAATTCGTGAGAATCCAGACCCTGCAAATTTAATTCCCTATCCAATACAGGTTTTTTATTTCTTAAAAGAAACATTAATTTCAAGGCCTTAATCTGAAGACCTATACACTCCCTACTTTTAGTCATGTCTTTTTTGTATTTCTGTGCCCTATATCTATATTTTAAACATCCATATCTTTACAGATAAAGATTACTGAAAATTAAAAAATATATTTTTAAGGGATTTCGTCAATTATCTCAACGCAAGAAAATGCAAACTTATTTGGTTCAGTCATTCCATACAGAAGTTGGTTAGTTTTTAATTTTTTTTCTATTTATAATTTAAAATCTTAAGATGGTTATTTTACTCGATTAAATGGATTCCATCATGATATCGTTGAAGCAAAAAATAAATATATACAAATTCTGCAAAAACAAAAATCTCTTTCAACTCGACTTCTTCAGGTGCTTGTTTTGCAGACAAATAATCAACGGCATGGGCAAGTTTTAGATGAAAAAGAAGAGCATTTACAATCACGCATTGAACGAATGAATTTTTTGTTGAATGGACCGGAGAAGTTAAAGGTTAAAAAGAAATTATGAAAAAAATTTTTTGCTTAAAGGAGCAGGTAACTTCAATTTTCGAAACAATAAGGAAAGATAGTTCAAAATTGGAACAATCAGCTAAAGAAAATACACAGACTAGCTTTAATATCTCGCAAAAAGAAATGGCTGAAGTACGTCGATGTCTTGCTACTCGACAACAACTTGTAGAGAATTTAGTTTCTATTGTTAAACAAGGTGCTGAAATTCTTAAAGTTGTAGAGGAATCAAAGAATAGTAGTTTCAAATAGATTTGTTGATTTATTTAAATTATTGAAAATTTGTTTGCATTATTTATATTTTTATATGCTTTATTACACATTTTTTGAATTTATAAAATGGACATTTCAAAATTGTTTAAAATTTTATAAATCGTTACATTCAAACGATAAATTATAAAATTGGAGTACAAATCAACTGTACAAAGTTATATAAGTCAGTTGTATAAATAAAGATTCAGCTCCTGTGACTCTATTGACTATAAACTGACATTGAGTTGTCGCAGAATGTATTTTTTTTCATTCAATATTGAAACATTTTAATTTTATGACTCGCTAAATTGAATAGTTTTTTAAAAATGTTAATATAGTTTTATAAATTTTACAGGTTTGTATTTTAAAGGTTATGCCTAGGCTTAGGCCAGATGTTTGTAGAGCAATTTTGGTTACTTCTATTATATGGATACTTGTTGATATAATTATTCTATTTTATTATCTTGATCGTAGTCTTATTGGTTCACAGTCCGAAAGGTGTTTTTCAATAATTAAATTTTCATTTGTGAATTTTAGAACAATCTTACCTATAAAACAACTTTCTGATAACATTAAATCAAATGAAGGAGAAAAAATTATTTTTCATGAACCCAAGAATCGAGAAATCGCCTTGCCTGAACAACATAAGGAAGAGGATAAAGAATTGGATTTGTTACTCTCTCCATTAAATTTTGATCCTAATGGTCCAGGAGAAGGTGGAAAAGGTGTTCAAATTGATAAAGAAAAGGAAGAGGAAAGAAAGGAAAAATTTAAACAAAATCAATTTAACCTAATGGCTTCCGATCAAATTAGTGTTAATAGGACAATACCTGATTATAGGAATGAAAAGTTTGTTTTTTATGTCTAATTAAATTGTTATAATATAAACTTAGATGTAAAAATCAGCAAGTTCCTGAAAATTTACCAAAAGTGTCAATTATAATTGTTTTTCATAATGAAGCATGGAGCACCTTATTGCGTACTTTGCACTCAGTAATTAATAGAACACCGGCAAACCTTTTGAAAGAAATTATTTTAATTGATGATAAAAGTGAAAGAACTTATTTGAAAAAACCATTGAGAAGATATATTCGACGATTCCAGCTTCCTGTACATTTGGTTTGTTTTAAAATAATTAGTGGAATTAGGAGTAAATAAAATTTTATACAATTTTATGAAAATGGATAATAATATTTAAACTTTTCTTTGTTTTTTTTTGTAGATGCATTTACCCGAACGTTCTGGCTTAATTAGAGCGCGTCTAGCTGGTTCTGGTATGGCAAAAGGAGATATTTTGCTTTTTTTGGACGCTCATGTTGAAGTGAGTATTGGCTGGCTAGAGCCTTTAATTATTAGAGTAGCTGAGAATCGTACACGTGTTGTTGCTCCAATAATCGATGTTATTTCTGATGATACATTTGAATATGTAACTGCTTCTGATACAACTTGGGGAGGGTTTAATTGGCATTTAAATTTTAGGTTTTTATTTTTTAGTTTTTTAAATATATTTTTTTAATTTTAGATGGTATCCTGTACCAGATAGAGAAATGAAGCGTAGAAATTGGGATCGATCTCTTCCAATTCAGTTAGTAACCTATATTAATAAATTTATTTAAAACTTTAAAGAACTCCAACAATTGCTGGTGGCCTTTTTGCTATAGATAAGAAATATTTTTATGAAATTGGCTCTTATGACAAAGGAATGCATGTTTGGGGTGGGGAGAATTTGGAGATTTCATTTCGGGCAAGTCTTATCAAAAAGTTTTTAATTTATATAATTTAGGTATGGATGTGTGGAGGTTCATTGGAAATACACCCTTGTTCTCGAGTTGGGCATGGTGAAAATTTATTTTGTTGACATAAGTAATCCCTTTCCGTTATTATTTCATCTTATTGTTAGTTATAAAGTTCGATAATTAAAAAGTAGGAGTTTAGGGGAGAAACTGCAGTCGTAAATTTTCCTGATTTGTTATATTTTTAATTTTTCTAGTATTTCGTAAACAAACGCCTTACACCTTCCCTGGTGGTACTGCAACAATTATACATCACAATGCAAGAAGAACAGCCGAAGTATGGATGGATGATTACAAACAATTTTTCTATGCAACTGTTACAGGTTTAATAATAAATTAAAGTTTTTGTTAATTATATTATTTGATTTTAAAAATTATAGCGGCTCGCCACGTAGATGTTGGAGATGTAACTGAGCGCCTGAAATTGCGCGAGCGTCTAAAATGCAAATCATTTAAGTGGTATCTGGAAAATGTTTATCCAGAATCACCTTTACCTGCTAATTATTTGTCTATTGGGGAGGTGAACGATTTAAGTAAATTACTAATAAATATTTCTCTTCAAATAGATAAAAAATCCTAATACCAAATTTTGTATTGATACAATGGGCAAGAGTAATGGACAACCCCCAGGAGTAAATGGATGCCATGGGCAAGGAGGAAATCAAGTAATTTTTTTGCTTAAAATAAATTTTATTTACTTTTAAGGCTTGGAGTTTTACTGGAAATGGTGAAATTCGAACAGATGAGACATGTATAGCTGGAAAAGTTGATAATTCACTTATTATGGAAAAATGCTCTAGTAACCATCCAACTGCTAAACAACAATTTAGCTACATTCCAAGCGTAATTTTTAAAATATATTTGTTTGTTTTATTTTAAAAATTTTGTATGAAAAATATTTAAATTGTACTTTAATAAACTTTTTCTACTTTTAGACAAAACAACTTATTCACGTCAAAACCCAACTTTGTTTAATTTTAAAAATACCAGAAATGCATTTAACACTTGCAGAATGTAATCAAACCAGCGAAGAGAGCAAATGGGAGCTTGGTCATTTTAGGCATATTTAAGAAGTTTTTTTGCTTAAAAAAACATTCCATAAATATAATATTCTTTTTATTTAATTTTTTTGTGCGTATACCTATTTTATTATTATTTTGTATTTAAAGATCAAAAAGAAATGTGTTTATCAATCAATTATTTTTATCTAACTCACTTCAATTAAAACAGCTTAATATCTTTATTTTAATATTCCCTTAAATCCTTCTGTGATCACTTAAAAATAAATCAAAACAGCTCCTATTATTTACTATTTTTATATTATCTTTCAATAAATAACAATGCATAATTTTAAATAATAAGTATTAATTAATAAAGTGAAATTTAAATGTTTTATTTTTTTAGCGCAATGTCCGCAAGTTTTTATCTGCAAATAATTTTTTAAAATTGTAACTCATTTTTGTAAAATTTTATTTTTTTAATTTACTTTCTTATTTCTCAATCATTTAACGAATTGTGCTTACAAATTAGAGAAAGATTCCACGAATTTTCATAATTTTATTTAAATTTGATAAAAATGAAAACTCATTTTTCTAAAATATTATTTACTTATGTTAATAATTTTGTTGATAAATATTATATTTTTGAAAAATTATTTTTAATTTTATTTACATAAATAATTATTTCTAATTTCTGAAATTAAATATAGGTTTATTATTTAAATTTTTAGATTTTTTTCTCTTTTTTATGTTTTTTCAGTTGTTTGGAGTTGATGTTTATCAATCACTTCAGCTTTAATTTTAGCTGCGATTCTTCTTCTTTCTTCTAATTCACTTGAATCCTTTTGTGCCATTAATCCTCGAGCAGCTATTGCTGTTCTGGGTCTAGATACGTCGGTTGAAGCCTTAATAAAAATAATTTAGAATATTTAAGGTAATTATTAAACCAAAAGCTGCTTTTGCCTTTCCATGCTCTTTTTTTGTAATAATTTATCTCTTTGTTCTCGAAGATAGTGCATTCTTGATTGTATATTTTCATCAGAAATATTATCACGTTTTTTGAGTAAAGACTTAAAATATTCTAATTGTCAGTTTAAACTAAAAATTTTTATACCCTATATGCTAAATCATTATTATTATTTTGATCTACAGCAATTGTTGAGTTCTTTCCACGTGATGGAGGGTTTACTTGTCCCAAGGAACGACGCTTTTTATCGACATTTTCTGATGATTTTTTGTTATTCTTTTCATTATTAATTTTATTATTATTTTCTTCTCCTTGTGCATTTGAGAAAGAACGTACTAACCGAGTCTTTTCTGCATCAGATGGCTGAATTTAAGAAAATATAATAATTTTACTTAAAAAATTGTCCAAAATTTTTATTAAATATTTTTTAAATTATTTTTTCAAAATATTTAATAAAATATACTAACATTCAGTTGAGATAATTTTCCACTCTCTAAATCAAGGATTTTTCTAGATGAACCTGGATTTGAACAATTGACGGATTCTAGCTTTTCTTTAGTTGATAATATTCCTTTTTCAATATTCTTTATCTTTTTATTAGCTTCACTTGCACCTGACTGCTTATTATTATTATTTTGTATTTTTTCTTCATTATTTATTTCTTTTATTGAAGGAATTATATTATTCTGTAAAGCAATACTACTAGAAGGATAATTTAAAGTTTTTGATTTTTCTACATTATTTGTTGAATCAATTGATATATTTGTTAGCTTAAATGTGTTAAATATTTAATAATTAATTATATTAAATTTATTAATTACTTTTTCTGTAATTGCTTTTTCAATTATTAATTGCTCATTTTGTCTCATCTCTTCAAGATGTACTTTCTCTTCTAGACTTTCACGCAAAGCTCTTTCCATTTGCCCTTCAGAATCTGCACGCATTCTTTGATCATTCTCCCATTCTTCTTTACTTTCCCTTAAAACAGCAAGTAAAATAAGACGTTCACTTTCATCTTTTTCTTCTGCATCCAATGCCTCCCATAATTTGGCATCTTCTTCTCCTAATTTAAGTGAATTAGGTAAAAGACCTTTCATATGTTGCTGAAAAATTGAATATTGGTCTTCTATTAAAGATTTTTTTAACCTCGATCATTTTTAATGCTTGTAATTGCAATTCTATATTTTTTCTCATCATCATTGGAACAAAAACATCAAAATGTTCTGAAGCCACAATTGGTTCAATAATCATCTAAATTCTTAAAATTATTTTCAAATAATAAAATTTTTTTGTTTTACTTTATCTTTGTTTGTCATTTGTTGAAACTTTTCTTGATAAACTGTTTTTAATGCTTCCATTACTTCTTCCCTAATTTGATTACTATCATCACAATAAGCATTTACCAAATCAGTGACTATTTTTGTAAACTCATTATGTACTTCATTAAAGCTTTTAACAGTGCTAGGAGACGAACTTAGATTATGTTCTCGTTCAAATACTAAATATATATAATTAAATAATTAAATATTCACTTATAGAATGAAGCTCAATAAATTGGTATACTGGGATTTGCCATAAGTCACTTCGCAAAAATTCCATAAAAGAATCAAATAATTCAATTTGATCTTTTTTTGTCATTTTTAACTAAACATATTTATCTTAAAATTCTAATGTAACTACTAAAGTATTTTTGGTATTTAAATTAATGAAAAATTATTTTTAAAAAATTTACAAAAAAGTATATCAAATCTAAAAGTAAACAATGAAAAGGACAGACAAAATAAAAATATTTATAAAATTGTTTTCTTATAACAAATTTATCATTATTTAATGGTTGGTAAATATTATTTATATATTGTTGTTATGGAGATTTAGTAAAGACTAAATAAAAGGTACAACAATATTATCGAACATTAATTTAAATATTAAAAATAAAATAAATATATATTAAAATGTCAGGAAGTATTTAAAAAAATATGTACAAAATAATAAAATTGTAGTTAAAATTAATATATTTATCTTTGTTGACGCAATCTTTTAATTGACGGTAATCAGAAGGAAATAAAACAATCCTCTTGTTGCATAGTAAACAAATTTTGTAAGGCAATTAAGAAAATAATTAAAAGTTATTCAAATTAATTTTTTTAAAGTTTTTGTTTGAGTACTTAATATATTTATTTATTATTTAAATTATAATAAATATTTTTATAGGATAGGAAATTTGTTGCCAAAATGTGATTTATTATGATTATTAAATATTAATATATATTTTATTTAAAAAATGATACTTTTTTAGTTAAGTTTTAGTGTATATATCTCTTTGATAATAGTTATAATAATTTTATATAATTATTTAAATTAAATATATACCTATAAGTATATTTAACTTTAATATTTTAATTTTAAATTATTAATTCTTTCAATAATTCTTAATTTATTCTTTAATTTTTAAAATTAAATTAAATTTGATCTTTAATTTAATTTAAATTTTTTTCTTAATTTTTGTGCATAAATTTATTAAATTTTAAGTTATAACAAAAATTTATTTTATTCACGCAATATTCAGTAAATATTTTAAAATACCTACGTATTTATAATAAAAAAGACAAATTTTAATAAAGAAATAATTTTATCTTTAATAAAATTAAATATAATAATTTTCTATTTAATTTGATTTTTAAAAAAATTTAAATGCAACATAAAAAAAATGACGAGGTTTTATAATTTATTTAATTTTAATATTTTGAGAAATTTTGATTTAGAATAAATTAATTAATATTTAAATTTAATTGAAAAAATTAAATTAATTTTAAATAAATAATTTACTTATTTTATTTTATTAAAAATTATTTTAAAAATTTTTTCAATTTTTTTGAGTAATTATAAAGTAATTCATTTTATAATATAAAATTCAATAATCAAGAATTTAAAAAATAAAATTGAGAATTTCCGACAATTTGTCTTCCTTTTATTTAATAAATAAAAATAATACTAAATATATTCATAAAATATTTTTTTTAAATAAAAACATAATTTATTATTCTTTTATTAAAAAATATAAAATATTTATTTTTATGTACTTTTAATGGTAAAAAGATAAAATTTTCTTAAATAATAAAATATTATTTATTTATTTCTTTAGCCAAATAATTTTAAAATTTTTAAAATTAATTAAAACAATTTTATATTATTTATCAACTATTTAGTAACATTTATTTAAAATAATATTTTAAATATATTTTAGATTATAATATTATTTATATTTTAATTGTTTTGTTTATTATTTTTAAAATTTAATATTTTTATAAACAGGATGTTATTTAATAAAAAATTTTAAAATTTGTCATTATTATAATCATTAATCATTTAAAGATGAGACTAAATATTTAATTTTAACATTAAAAATTTTAAAAAATATTATGAAGATCTTTGCTTATTTTAATTAATTTATTTATTTTAAAAGTAATTAATTAATTATTTTAAAATTATTTTATAAAATAAAGATTAAATAAAATTTAGCCATTTTTTAGGTTATTTTTTAAATATATTTAAAACCCCCGCTCAAAAAGATTTTTACATTTAAAATATTTAAAATTTATTATTTAAGAATTTTTATTAAAATTATATTTTTTTATTTAAATAAATAATATATTTTTTAGTTTTTTGTCTTTTTGCCTAAACTTTTTTCTTTTAATTTTCTTTTCTAAAAATAAATATAAAATAATTAAATTACCTAACTAACAATTCTTTTTCTAAAATTTTAATTTTTAAAATTATTTTTCCATCTTTAGTCATCAAAATTATTTTTAAAATATTTATATTTTAAATGACCAAAGTTTAAAGAAAAATGGGAAAATTTTTTATTAAATAAATAAAAAATATACTTAAAATGTTTCATTTAAAAAATAATTTATTTATAATATTCGTCATGAATATTTTAAAATAATTAAAAATTATATATTTTTTATTTCCAGAGAAAAAAGGGAATTTTTGTTTTATAAATATTTTCTGCAAATATTAATAATTTTAAAATATATTTTTAAAATAAATAGACAAAAAATTAATGTTTTCTTTATTTTTTAATTTTAAAAATATTTTTTTTCATTTTATTATTTTAAATTAATTCAAATGCCTTCATAATTATTTATTCTATTATTTATTATTTCTTTATTATAATCTAAAACAAACTTATTTAATTTTATTGTTTTTAAAGAAAAATAAATAAACTTTTTTATTCTATTTTCTCTTAATTCCCACTCTATTTTAATAAATAAATAATAATAAATTAATTAAATATTTACTTAAGTACATTTTATTATTATTTTAAAAAAATAAAGAAAAGAAACCTTTAAGGAAATATTTTTCAGATTAAAAAATTTAAATATATATTATAATAAATAAAATATTTTTAAATTATTTAAAGTAAAAATAATTTTGGCTGCGTATTAATTTTTTTAAATTTTAATTAACAACATAAAATTCTTTAAAAATAAAAATGTAACAATAAATAATTTTTATCAAAAAATATAAAAATAATAATTTTTTTGTAATTAATAAATATTATAATAATAATAATAGATTAATATTTTTAACTTAAAAAGCGTCCAGACATAATATTTTAAAATAAAAAAGAATTATTTATATAAAATATATATTTATGTATGTACAAGTGTGGGAGGATATCCTATAGCAGATTTTAATAAAATATTTTTTCTCTCAAAAATAATCATAATTATTTATTAAGTAAATAATTTATAATTTAATAAATTGTTTTATAATTATAATAAATTAATATTTATTAATCATTCAATTAATTTAACAATTAAAAGAAAAATAGTTTTATATTATTAAATAACTTATTAGGAAAATCTTTTTAAATAAATTTAATTTTTAGTTCTATTCTTTGAAGAAAACTATTATTTTCATAAGAATTAATAAAATATTTTATTTTTAGTTGATTAATTTTTTAATTAATAAACTTTTTATTATTTTTATTATTTTTTATTATTTTCCAAATATTTTTTTTTAAAATTTATATTTAATTATATATCTAATTAGAGTAGGTGGATATTGAGATAATGAAAAATAAAATAAAAGGGAAAATAATATAAAGAAACCTTTTAAGAAATAAAATTTTTAAAGTTAAAATCATTTATTTACATATTTATGTATATTTTATTTATTTAAATATAATAATATTGTTTTATTTTAGTTTGGTTAAGAGGGGTGAATTTTATTCAATTTCTTACTTAATTTAATTTATTCTTGATAAAAAGAGAAAAATTAAATTTATTACAAGTATTAAATGGGAAAAGCATTATTTAAGAATATATTTATTATATAAAATATTTATTATTTTTTAAAATTATATAAATATATTTTATTTAAATTTTATTAAATTTGGGTCAGAATTATAATTTTAAAATATTAAAAATAAATATTTATTTAAGCTAATACAATATAATTGTCTAAAAAATATTTAAATACTTTTAAAAATTAAAAACTTTCTTTTTAAATATTTACAAATTTAATTAATTAAATTTAAAAATATAATTTTTTTTATTATATTTACATAATAAAGTTATTTTTTATTTATTTAATAAATTTCTTTTTATTTTTAAAGCATTTATAGAATAATTTCTTTTTCATTTTATTTTAATAATTAAAATATTACCTAATCTACATCATTAAATAATAATTATATCTCTTTTTCTTTAATATTATACATAGGATATTATTTATATTTTAATTAATTTTTGTTTTGCCTTTGTTTAAATTACGTAAATGAATGTTTCTTTTTTTTAAAAAACTTTTCTTTTAAATAAAATTCAAAAATTATTCTTTTTTATGTATTGAAATATTTTTGCAAAATTCTTTTATTTTTTGCTTCCTTTTTTAAAAAATTTCTGAGCTACCTTTGTGTTAAAATACATAAAATATTTTAAATTTTATTTTAAATATTTTTCAAAATAAATTTCCTTATTAATTTCTTAATAAGTACTATTACTAATTATTTTATTTTATTTGGTGCACGCAATAAAAAAATTTTAAATACAATATTCATATGCTTTACTAATCTTTTTCTTAGAAAAAGTAAAGTAGGTGGTGTATTCATTATATATGAAAAGAAAATTAATTAAATCTTCAATGTTAGGCCAACACTCGCAGGTGTAGAATTGAATATTTAATTTAAAAATATTATAATTCATAAATTTTACTTTCTTTTTACTTTATTACTTAAAATTAATTATAAAATGTCTATATTTTTTTTGTTCCCACAAATTTATAATTCTGTCATCAAAAAATTTTTTTTAAAATTTATGCTACATCAAATATACTCTAAAGATTAAAGATTTAAATTAATTTAAAATGCAATTATCCTTTTAAATATTATTTTTAAATTTTTTTTCCGCATTCTTTTAAATAAAAATTTAGTCTTTAATTCCTTAGAGGCAATAAAATATTTTAAAAAAATAATTTATTATAATATATTGCAGACATAATATATTTATTAATTTAGATAATAGATAGATATATTGCTACATCTCATTTAGGCCAAATAAATATTAAAGAAATATCAATAATAAATAAAAAGATTCCCGACATAAAAAATAAATAAAAAAATTCCTTATCTAAATTTCACTCTTTCCAACAAATATTAAATTCCTTAAATTGTTTAACCTATCTTGACCCGTTCTAAACACCAAAATAATTATAGTCCTTTTGCCCATTTACATGTTTTTCCTAATTGACCTTTAAATTCATTTATTTGCTTTACTCGCCTTATAAAACTCGCATTCATAATTATGCCTATTCCTAGTCTGATTTCCCATCTTATTAAAATAATTCTAAATAAAACTATAATTTGGCCTTAATATTAATTATAATAAAATACTGAATTAGCTACTTTTATATATAGCCTCAGAAAGTGTCCTTAGAAGAAGAATATTTCATATATAATTAATTATATTTAATTTAAGTGTTTGTTATAATTTAATGGAAAATTCAAATTCAATTAATTTATTAAATTCATCACAAATTATATTAAATGAAGAAATACAAGAATGGTTAAATAATATGCAATGGGATGAACAACAATTTAGAGAAGAATTAATGGAAGAAATTAAAGCAAGAATATTTAGAATGGAAGTAAATAATTTTAATTTAATTTTTTAATTAATTAAAATAAATTTTATTTTTTTTAAGATGTATAAAATTGTTATTCCAATGTTTCTTATAGCTTCAATATTTGCTATATTAGCTAATTTAATTGTAATTGCAGCACTTGTTTCAGCTAAAGTTATAAGAACAGCAACTGTTGTTTTAATTCTTTCATTAACATTTTCTGATATTTGGTAAATAAATTAATTATTTTAAATAAATAAATATTTATTTTAAAAAAGGACAAGTATTGTTGTTTCACTTTCATTACTTTATAATTCTTATATGCCTATTATACTTGAAGCAGACGTTAATCCTTGCATTTCTCTTACTTTAGAAGTAAAAAACATAATTTAAAATTCTTTTTTAAATAATTAAAATAATTTTTAAAAATTGAGAATATTTTTATCTTTTATGATTTATTTTTATTTAAAGCTTTTACGTACTGGTGGAATGATTTCTGCAACTTTACATCTTCTTTTAATTGCTTTACATCATTTTACTGGAATTGCTTTTCCTCAAACACCTAGAGCAGCTGGTCAATATAAAAGAGCATTTTATGCTTGTTTAATTGCTTGGATTGGACCTTTTTCTGTTTTATTAATTTTATCATTGGGAATTAAAGATCAAGGTTATTCGAATTGTCAAAATGTTGATTTTTATCATTCTCGACTTTTTCGGCTTTCTGTTTCATTTTTACTTGTTGCCATATTTATTTTAATTACTTTTTTTTATATTTGTTTAGTAAGTTTTTTTTTAATAATTAAAAATTAAATTAAATTTTAATTTTTTTAAGTTATTTAAATTACATATAAATCGTAAACGATTTATTAATAAAAATGGATCAATTCAAGGACAAAAGTAAAAAAATATTTTATTTTATTAAATTTTTACTTAAAAATTTTATTATGAAACTGATTTTTATCGAAATTCTTAAAATATTTATTTTAACAAATTTAATTTCTAATTTTTCTATTTATTAAAATTAAAAAAATAAAATATTTAATTTATTATTTTTTAATTTTAAGGAAAAATTCATTAGAAAAGAATCGTCGGGAAATGAGAACTACAAGTAATAAATAAATTTATTTAAAAATATATTTTATATTTTTAGTAACAGCAATTTTAATTTGTGCAAGTTTTTTAATTGGTTGGGCACCAGCAGCAATTCTTTTTGCTTTAACTTGTGAAAATTGTGGAATTCTTTTTGATAAAAAAAGTTTTAAAATAATATTTTTATTTTCTTGTCTTCAATTGGCTTTTATTCTTTTAAAATCATTTTTAAATCCTTTAATTTATTCTTTGAGAGTACCAGATGTTGATACACAAGTAAAATTATTTAGACATCGAATACTTAATTCTTTTGGTGGAAAATTTATGTAAGATTTATTTATTTATATTTAAATATAATTTTAATTTTTAAGAAGATTAAGAAATCCGCCAACTGTTGAACTTTAAATGAAAAAATGTTTTAATTTTTTATTGTTATTTTTATAATTATTGTATTTATATATATGTTATTAATAAATATTATTTATTTTTAATTTTGTATTTAATTTATTTTAACAATTTTGTTTGAAATTAAAAAATTTTAATGTTAAGTTTTACTAATTCTAAGCAGAAATGTAACATAATAAAAATAATATTAGGGTCATTTATAGTAAAAAAAATTTATTATTTAATTTAAAATATTTATTTTAAAAGTTATAATAAAATAAAATTATTTTTTGAATTAAAAAATTTTATTAAAAACCAGTTGATAAAAATTAATCTGTCACAAAACATGTTTTTTCTTTATTTTCAATAAAAAATAAAAAGATGCTTAATGAAATTATACCTCATATAAATAATTAAAAAAAAAGAATGAACAATGTCAAGTAGAGGAATTTTTTTTCTTTCAGGATTTTATTCTTTTTAATTATTTAATTTTTACTTTTATTAATAAAAAATTATTTTTTCTCTACTAATTACTCCTATAAATGGAAGAAGCAATTTAATTCTTTTCATTTATTTATTTTTTCTAATTTAAATAAAGATATATAAAAAGATGGTCTTACACTAATAAGTTGATTTATTTATTTTTACTTATTATTTATTTTATTATTTTTATTATTTGAAATTTTTTAAATAAAAGATTCTCCCCTTAACATTGTTTTATTAACAAAAATAAAAAATTTGTAGGGGAAGAAAAAATCACACTAATTTTTTAATAAATTTCAAAAAAAGATTATTTAAATTAATAATTTATTTAAATTATTAAAAAATTTAAAATAAATATTAAAATTTAATTATTTAATAAAATATTTTCATTTAAAAATAGCTAAAAAATAACCTTAATTTATTAAATGTTTCCATCAAATTTAAAATTTATTTTTTTAATTATAATTTATTTATTTACTGTATTTAAATTAAATAAAAGTTGTGGATTCCCTGTACAACAATCTCCACCTGTTTGTGTTTGTGGTGGTGGAGGAGGTGGTTATGGTGGTGGTGGTGGTGGAGGATGTTGTGGAAGAAAGAAACGTGAAGTATATATAATTATAATTTTTAAATAAATAAATTAAATATATATTCAAAATATATATTTATTTATATTCTAAGGCAATACAACCTCATTTCAAAGGAATAGAAGTTCCTTGTCCACAAACAGAATGGAGTTTAATTATGGAAAAAGTTTTAATTATTAAATAAATAAATAATATTATCTTCTTATTAATTAATAAAAATTAATTAATTAAATTTACATATATTTTATTTAGGTAATTATTTCAAATGATCCAATAACTTCTATAAATTCAATCCAAACTGCTTTATTTGCCCATTTTCCTGCCAATAAATTTATTGTAACATGTGATAAAATTAAAAAAATAATTGAAGAAAATAAAGATGAAAATAATAATATTAAAAAATTACCACATTTCAGTGCTGCTGGTGATGGATATTGTAATATATTTAATAATAATATTTGGTGTCAAGCTGTGGCAATTCAAGCATAAAAATAATAATAATATTTTAACCAAATATTGTAAAATTATATTAATTTATAAAAATTAATATTATTTAATAAAAAATTATTTAAATAAATATTTAACTAATATATAAATATTAAAATAATATCTTTAAAAATTTAGTTTAAATATTTAATTTAATCCAAAAAGAAAAAATACAAAATTTAAAAATATTTTAAAATTAATAATATTAAATTGTCTATTAAATTAATTTGTAAAATAAATGAATCACAAATATTAAAAAAAAAAAGTAAAAAACAGTCAATAATAATTATTTCCTTCTTGTCATCATTTCAGTGAATTCTAAAATTAAATAAAAATATTTTTAATAATAATTTTGTTTAATTTTTTACCTATAAAATTAATTTTTCCATCTCTGTTAGTGTCAACTTGTAAATAAATTGCTTTAATTTCTTTATCATTTAAGTCATGTCCCATTTTTTGAAATGCTGTTCTTAGCTCTGATCTAAAATTAAAAAAATATTTTAAATATTATTTATTACCTTGTAATATATCCATCACCATCAACATCTAATTCATCAAACTTTTAATTTTATTAAAATATTTTAGTGATTTAATTATTAATAAATTACCACTGTTTTCAATGAAAGAGAAAGTGGATTTGCTCGAGCAATTTTTAAGAATTCTAAAATTATTTTTTATTTAATGAATATAATATAATTATAATTAATGTACCTAATTTTATTTAATATTTATGTTTTTATTTTTAAATTTAATTTAAACCATTAAAATCAATATTTCCATCTTTGTCAGTATCAGCAGCATCGAACATAGCTGTTAACTCTTCTTCTGTTGGTGATTGACCCATTTTAATCATAACAGAACGTAATTCATTTTTTTGAATATATCCATCCCCATTAAGATCAAATTCTCTAAACATTGTCTGTAAATCATCTTCTCTAATTTCTCCAAAATTCTGAAAAATAAAAATAAATTTAAAATATTAATTAACAAAACTTTATTTTTTGAGTTCCGACTTGAAGTACCTTCAGTTTTAAAATTTCCCTTTCTTTTTGAAGTACACATACCCATTTGTATTTAATTATTTTTAATTAAAATTTAATTGCTAAAATAAAAGGGAATAAAAAAATATTTATTATTAATTCAATTAATAAAAACTTTAAAACTTGAAATAATATTTTGTAAATTAAAAGTTGAATTATTAAATAATTTAAAATTTAAATTTTATTTCTTCAAGGATCACATTAGGTCAAAAAATAAAATTAATATATTTACTTAAAAAATTAAAAATTTTTTAGTAAAAACAAATAAAAATAACAAAAATCTAAAAAATAAAAATTAATAAAGGTTTGATGAAAATTTATTTAATCAAACGGAAAATAATTTGCGCAACTAATCAAAGAAAAAAAATATTTTTGTATTAAAAAGAAATAAAAAATAGTAAAATTGTCAAAATCAAATTATATTTAATTGTATTTTTTAATTTAATTATTAACAGTTAAAAATATATTATTAAAATAAAATATTTAACAAAAATTAAAAGAATAACAACTTTAAATAAATAATTATTATTTTTTAATTTTTTAAATTATTTTTTAGAATTAATTAAAAATGATTAGATCATTTATTTTGAAATATTTCTATGAATATTTAAATATAATAAAAAATAGATATTTTAAATAAAAATTCACAAATCAATTAAAAAATAAGAAAAAGGTAATGTTTGTTTATAAAAATGAATGAAATGTGAAAAAAAATTGTTTAATTTTAGCGCATGGACTAAAAAAGATGAAAAATGCTCATATTTGATTACACCATTTGTTTAAACTAGAGTTACACGAGACCGAGAGTCTCGCCGAGACCGGACCGAGAGTCTCGCCGAGACCGGACCGAGAGTCTCGCCCATTTTCCAATCTCGGTCTCGGTTTTACCAGGTCTCGGTCTCGGTACCGAGACCGAGAATCTCGACGCTCAGTCTCGCCGAGACCGAGACCAAATATACACCCCTAAAGATTGACTTTTTTTATTATTATTGCAGCGAAATGTTTAAATTTTCACTATTGGCAAATCGTTTTTCATTAACTCTTTTTCTCTATACACATACACTCATCACTCTTTAACTATAGCATTAATAAATTTAACTTCTTTAACCCTCCTGGGGCCTATTCCAATTGTCCGCAGATTCTGCATTCTGTGCACAGAACACAGATTCTGCGGAAAATCTATTCCAATACACAGAATCTGTGGATTATTGGAATAGGAATTCTGTGGTTCTGTGGTCTGTGCACAGAACCACTTCCGCAGAATCTGCGGACAATTGGAATAGACCTCTGTAGGAGAGAAGAGAATATTGAAAGAAGATTTATCTAGATTTTAATTTTTCTAGTAATTCAAGCGTGGTTTAGTTGTTAAAATGATAGACTATAACTCTAAACTGGATGGAGGTTCGATTCCTTTATAATGTACAGATATTAGTAACTAATTAATTAAATTAAATTTTCGACTTCGGCGCAAAAAGTGGTGAATTTTTGGCAACTAGAGTGCAATAACTTTTTAAAATTTTCGCCTGCAGCGCGAATTAGCCTTAATCTTTATAAGTTCACGAAAATCCGATCCGATACACGCATCAACCCAGGACATCCCTGATATAAATGAACTTGCAATAAAAGACAAAAAAAATTAATTTTTTAATTATTTTTATTCATAGTATAAGCTTTTTAACCAGTGGTAAACCAGAATTTTCAATAACCGCTTACGGTATATTTTTTCTAACAATCCGTTAACCGGAGGGACAGATTATTAACCGGTCTTGATATACCCTAAATATAAAGGAGAAGATTTAAAGATACATATTTAATAAAATTGATATAATATTTTGAAAATTAATAGATAATAATGTAGATTTTAATATTTTTGAAAGTCTCGGTTAGTCTCGGGTCTCGGTATCGGTCTCGGGCCAAAATTTGGGTATCGGTCTCGATCTCGGTTTTGTCAGTCTCGGTCAATCTCGGTATCGGTTTTTCCCAAAAGTCTCGGTCTCGTGTAACTCTAGTTTAAACATTTAATATAAAATTGGAAAAAAAGGATGAATTAATTTAAAAAAATTAAATTATTATTTTAAATAAATTAATTAAATAATTATTTAATTTTTAAATGCTTTTTTATGATCCAAATATATAATAAATAAATAATTTCAGCAGAGTAACATTTAACCTTTTTTTTAATTTTAATATTTAAAGATTCCCTTAATGTAAAAATAAAATAAATAATAAATAAAATTTTAAACAATTATTTAAAATAAAAATATATTTTCTTAAAAGAAAATATATTAAAAATATTTAAGAAAATTAAAAACTATAAACATTGGAATGTCATTTTCATTTATTTGTTAAAAAATAAATCATTCAATTATTTTATTTTGAATCATTTTTATATAAAAAATTCTTAGAAAATAATCATATGACAATTTAAATTTAATTTTTTATTATTAAAAATTAAAATTATTTAAAAAAATAAAATCAAAAATAATAAAAGTAATGAAATAACTATTTTATATATTTTTTATAATCCAATTGCTTTTAAATGAAATTTAATACAAAAATATATATATTTGATTAATAAAATAATCTTGAAAGAAAATATTTTTATTTATTTACAATTTTTACTTTTAAATATTAATTTTTATTTTTAAATAAAATTAAATATTTTTCTTAAAAAAGATTAAAATGTTGATTTGTCTTTCTTTATATAACGTTTAGGTCTTTGTACAGAGTTTACTTGAACTCTTTCAATCATTTCCATTGCAAAACGTTTTTTACACCTTAAAAATATAATTTTTAAAAATTTCTGTTTTTTTACTTTACTTTTTATTTTTTAAAGAGCAACAATTAATTTGTATTCCATTTTGAACACTTCGTCTACGACGTCTTCTGCCATAAATAGCCCCACCATAACATCCTAAAGTATTGTAAGAACAACAACAAGGAATTGCTAACATTGGTGCACAACAACCTTAAAAAATAAAAAATAAATAAATTTAAGATTAATTTAAAAATAACCACAACAACAGTCACAACAACAATCACAACAGCAATCTCCCCCATAAAATGAATCAATTGCTACAATTAAATAAATAATTAGAAAAAGAGAAATAATTAATAAATTTTTTGAATTTATTTTCATTAAAATAAGAATTTATTATTTTATTTTTTAAAAAGTTAGGAAATTATTATATGTTTTTTATAAATATATTGTACATTATTTATATACACAAAATGGTCATTATTAACAAAATAACCTCAAATATAAAATCAAGTTTTAGAAAACAAAAGTTCTTTTTATTTATTTATTATTCAACCGGAAACATTATTTGATATTCTCTTTGAAGAAAAAAACAATAAATATAATTATTTATTATATATTAAATAATTAAACTAAATAAAAGGATGGACTACAAATATATATAAATCTAGATTTGTTTTAATTATTTTAATATTATTGTTGCATTAAAAGAATAAAAGAAAAGAGAATATCAAACAATAATTAGTTAAGTAATATCTTCTCTTTTTACACTTAAAATATTAAAAAAATATTTAATTATTTTTAAATTAAAGTTTATCAATTTATATTATATTTAATTGAAATTTTAAGAATAAATGTAATTAATTAAAAATAATATTATTTTGCAAAGAAATAATTTTAAAATAATATTTTTTTAATTTCAATTCTTAATTATTTAAAAAAATAAAATTTCCAATAATATCTTTACAAAAATCCAAAAAATATTAATTTTCCTTTAAATTTCCAATTTTTATTTAATTTGACGTGTTAATCCATAAGGAGTCATTCCCTTTTGTGAAGCACATTTATTTGTTCCATATTGAAGTGGAATAACTGCTTCACTTTGACGAATAACATTTAATGCAAATTTTCGTGGCTGATTTTGTGCCATTTTAACAACCCAAGGAGGAAATTGAATATCAGAAAGTGAACTCTTACTTTGTGCCTAAATTATTTTAATAATAAAATATAAATTTAAAAAAACAAACAACTGCAGCTAATGACCGAAGGCATTCAATTACTTTATAACATTGCTTATTTTCATATCTAAATAGTATATTAATATTATTTTATAAAAAATATTTTTCAAAAATAATTACAAATCAACTGTCTGAAAACATGAAATTTCAGCAACTCCAAAAGCTTTACAAGCATCCAAAAAATTTGAAATATTTTCCATCTAAATAATAAAATTAAAAAATAAATATTAGTAATTAAACTTTATGAAAAGGCATTCGCGGATTTTTATGAAATTTTATTGCATTACATTTAGGTGAATCAACTAGACGATTCATAAGTCTAAGAAGAAAAAATAATTAATTAATTAAATAATTTAATTATCTTACAAACAAAGAAATAATCCATCTTTTAAAACTTCAGAAACTTGTAATGAATTTGTTATTTTCTCAATTGGAGGATTAAAAGGAATTCCAATAATATCTTCAATCCATTGAAGAACTTCTAATGCCTCATCCAAATTAAAACGAGCTTGATTCTTTATTTAATAAAATTAAAAAAGATTATAAATATTTATTTATTTATTATAATAATTGTCAAAATTTATTAATTTTTAATTTTAAACGAAAGAAAAAATATTTAAATTAATAAAAACCTTTCGTTCCAACTCTCTGCTTAATCCGTAGCAAGGACCATGATTAGCCATAATGAAAAATATTTAGATAAAAATAAATAATAATTCCGATAATATTTGAGAAAAAATATTTAAAAATATTAAACTAAAAAATTAAAAGTGATTAATACTTTTAATTAAAAGAAAATAGATATTATATTAATTGTTAGTATTTACAATAAAAAAGAGAAAATTTTTTTTGTTTTTAACATTTAGAAATTTTATAAAAAAGCAAATAATTTTATTGAATCAGCTTTTAAAGTGTCAAATAATGTCATCATGAATGAAAGGAAAAATAAAATTAAAATGTATTATACAAAGGGAAGATCGATTGTTGATAAAATAAATATTTATTTAAATAATTAAAATTAAATAAAAATAATATTAAAAGTTTTAAAGTTAAAATAAATTAATTTAAAAAATTAACAATTACTAAAAAAATAAAATTTACCATTACTCACCTTTCTAAAGTTAAAATAAAGTTTAGTAAAAATTAATTAATTATATAATATTTAAATAATTTTAATAAAATTTATAAATAAATTTTTCTTTTTTCTTGTAAACAAATAAATATAAAAATGTTGAAAAATATAGTCTTCCCTTTATTTGGATCATTCACATTCCTCCTATTAATATTTAAAACAAACCTGTTTGTGTTTCTTGCTTAATAAATTCTTTTAATTATTTTCGAAAAAGTTTATGTGGAAAAGGTTTGAAAAAAATTATATTTTATTTAATAAAATTAAAAATAAATAAATAAATAAATATTTTTAATTTTCTTTTTATATTAATTATTTTTATTCAACATTTACTTAAAAGACTGCTTAAAATATTTTTATTTAAATAGATCAGTTTGTTCAATAATTTTTTTTTCCTTTTTCCCAAAAACTTTTAAGTAATATAACGCCATTAATTATTAAGAAAAGAGAATTCATTATTAAACATAAATATAGTAAAATATATTATTTATAAATAAAGGGAAGAAGGATTATCCAGTTTTATTAATACAAAAGAAAAAAAGAAAAATTATTTTTCTTTTTCTGATCATAAAAATAATTAAATGGTAAATGAATGTCTTAAAATTTATTATTGAAAAATAAATGAAAGGATGTGTAAAAATATAAATTCAAATTAAGGTTAATAACTAAGATTTTAATTAAAAGAATATATAATTTATTTTTATATTATAAAAAAATATATAAAATAATTTTAAATTTAATATCTTCCCATTTGTTGTTGATTATTAAAATTAATTGTTGGTGTTACTATTCGATAATCAGTTTTCCAAGCATTTGTATTTCTTCTTATAATTATAAATATTTTTAAATTATTTATTAAATTTAAACCTAGAAGGAGAAGCATGAAAAGCTGATTGTGCTTGGGCTATCTTATTATTTTTATTATTATTATTACGTATTCCAACAGTTTCAGCCCCAATAACACCACTCGATTTTTCCATTCCAATACGAAGTACATGTGAATATATTGAACAAAATATAAAAACTTCTAAAGCACTCGTTAATTCTGATAAAGGGCCAGTTATCATTATTGATGAACCAGAACCATAAATCTATGTGAAAATAATAATTTTTTAATAAATTAATTTAATACCATTTCCCAAACAAATGGGCCAAAATGAGGCAGAAATGAAAGAAAAAATTCACTGAGAATTGCTGAAGAAGTTAAAAGATTATTCTAAATAAATAAATTATTTAATTAATTAATTAAATATTATAATTTAATTACCGCTCTATTTGTTCTCAAAAAATGTTGATAACTAGTTGAATTTTTTAATTGATTTGCTTGTTTAATTAAATTATCATTTGTACGACATAATAATAAAAAGAAAATAATTCCTGAACTTATATTGAAAATAGCACAAAATGCTCTCCAACCTAAATAAAATTGTACAGCAGAATCAAGAATACAACCAAATATTTCACATTCTAAATAATTAATTTATATTAATTTATTTATTTTTTATCAAAAAATATTGGAGAATAATTTAAATAAAAATAATAATTAATAGGTAGAATAATATTAAAAATATATTATTTATTTATTTATTTTAAACCTGTAAATTCAGGTAAAGGAAGAGCTAAAATAAATCCTGTACAATTAACACATAAACAAATAATAAGAGTAATAAAATAACTCAATTTAAAAAGTTTTATTGTTTTAATTCCATAATGAGCTCCAAATTTTATTATACAAATTCTATCAACTGTTAAGAAAAAAACAGTTACAGGAATCATTGCAAGAAATAAATGACATGGTAATGCAAAAATATAAAGTAGAAGACTAACATGACGAATATCTTTTAAAATAAATAAATAAATAAATATTTTAATTATAAGAGCTGTTAAAATATATAGCAATTAAAAGTTTTTTTATTATATTAATAATTTATGAAATAAATTAAAATTTAAATTTTACTTGAAATCATTTATTGTTTTTTTTTTAATTTAAAATTAAAAAGTGATCTTTTAATCTTATATAATTTATTTTCTTTAACAAAAATTATTCAATCATTTGACTAAGATAAAGATAATATTCTCAAAAAAATTTTTAAAATATTTAGGTATTTATTTATTTACTTAGCTGTGGGCGCCAAACACTAACACTATAAACTTCATAAGGTATTAAAAGAATAGTAGCAATTAACCAATTAATTAATAAAGCCATAAAATAAAGTGATGATGTTTTTTTACTTTCAATTTTTTTTCGTAAAATTAATAGAATTCTGATGACAGAAATTAAATGAAAAACCAAAGCAATAACAAATTCACCCAAAACCAAATATGAACCGGACATTTATTTTATTTTAAAAAAACTTAAAATAAATAAAATAAAAATAATTGACAAAATAATAAATAAAAGAAATATTTTATATATATATTTATTTATATATTATTATTTAATAAAAATTAAATATTATTTAATTAATTTTATTTACCAAATATAAAAATTTTTATTTAAATTAAATTAACAAATTGGTGCATTAAAGTAAAATAATTTATAAAAGCTTTTTAAACCTAATAAATTAAAAATTAATTTAAAACTTTTATAGTTGAATTTAATTTATTATTTCTTAAAAATTTTTTTAAATTAAATTCCCAAAAATCTTTAAATTAATTTTAAATAAAATAAATAAATTATTTAATAAGACTTAAATACAAAAAATCTAAAAAAGGGTTATTAATTAATTAAAATAGATACAAATTTTAACAATTTTTAAAGAATTATACTCGTCGTTTAAATATTTTAATTTATATTTTTGTATTTAAAATAAAGACATTTAATATTTATTTCTAATAAAGAACCTTACAAAAAATAAAATTGAAAATTTTAATAAAGAAAAAAAATATGGAATTAAATTTACATAGATTTTAAAATAATTTTTATATTAAAAATTACCAAAAAATATTTTAGAGAAGTTTTGCGTGGTTATTTTATTTTATTTAATTTATATTGTATAAATACACAAATATTAAATTAATTTATAAGCAAAAATATATATTAAATAAATAATATTTTTATGGTTAATTAAATAATTGTTTGGTCATAAAATAACGGCAAACCTTTACATAAAATAAAAATATTATTAAATTAAAAAATGATTAAAAATAATAAATAAAAAATAAAATTAAATATTTATTTTAAACATAAAAAATTAATTTAATTTCTGAACTGTACTGTTAGGCATTAAAAATCGAACAACTTTTAAAATAAAATTTATAAATTAAAATTTATGATAAAGTAAATCCTAATTCAGAACAATTATTAATTATTTATATTTATTTATTAATTTTAATTAAGTCATCTTTATATTTCCTATTTTTGAAAAAAAATAATTTAAATTATTATAAATATGAATTTATTAGAAATATGACAAATGCTGACATCAATAAATACTATTTTCATAAAATAATTTAATATTATTTTGTGAAAATTTATAAATATATTTTTTATAAATTTTATACAAAATAAGTTAGACAAGTAAATAAAAACAAAATAAAATAAATTTATATAATATATGTATATCCTTTTAACTTTTTACGTATCTTTTTTATAAAAATTAGTAGATATTATATAATTCTATTTAGGTATTTATTTTTAGAAATTATTTTTATTTTATTTTTGTTTCAATAAATTTTGTACTGAAACTTTTACCTTATAATGGATGAATTAATTTTAGTATTAATTTAATCTTTGCTTTTTTCTTTCATCATATTTATTTATTTAAATATTTTAGTAAAAAGCTTTAAAAAATATTATTATTATTAATAAAATATTAATATTCCCATTAATTATTAACTAAATAAATATGAAAATCAAAAAAAATATAAATTTTAATTTTAAAATTATTATTATTTTCGTTTTAATAATTTCTTTTCATCTAATATTAATTACAACAGAATTAATTAATAAAACAACTCAACTTTTTAATAAATCTTTCAAAACAAATAATAATATAACATTAATTAAATTAAGTAATATATTTAATATTAATCAAGTATTAGAAGAGAATGTTCGTAAAATAAATCAAAACTTTGGAGAAATAAATTCTAGCAAAGTATTTAGAATTATAAAAATTAACTAACATCAATATTTGAATAACTTTTATAATTTAGTATCTATTTTATTATTTATTTTATTTAAATTAAAGATTGTGGCAACATATAGAGATATATTTATTCGCCTTAAAATATTTCCATTAGCTGCTGCTGCATATGGAAATGACCAAAACATTAAAGAATGTCTTACTATGATTTACCCAGATTTTGAAGTAAATAAAATAAATTAAATAAAAATTTATTTTTAGTTCAAGAGAAATTGGATAATTAAATGTCAAGGAGTAGATAAATTTTGTTCAGCATTTTGTGCTGTTTCTTTTACAGACAAGGCTATTGTTCTTTCATTTAGATAAGAATTTTTAAAAAATAATATTTTCTTATTTAAAAAATAATTTAAATATTTTAAAGGTACTGACTCATTCTGGCAACTTAATCATGAAGTATGGCAAACAGTTTTTAGAAAAAAAGTTCCATCTGTTTTTGGATTTGGACATGTTTGTTCTATGTATTTCTTAATTTCTTTTTATCTTTTAAGGTTGCCTATTATTTTGATAATATTTTTTATCAACTTGATAAAAAAGGTGTAACAGAAGAGATTTTTTGGTTAATCAAGAAATATCCGGATTATGAACTTTGGGTTTGTTTAATTTTTGTTATAAAGAATATATAATTATTAACTAACAACTTGATAAAATTATAATAAAAAGGTAAAAGTGATATTCTGTATAATTAAAACTAAGTCAATAAAAAGGAGAAATAAACTTTAAAGATAACTGGACATTCTCTGGGAGGAGCTTTAGCTGCAATTGCTGCGGCTAAAATTGTTAAAAGCAAGGCAATTAAACCTGAGCTTATAAAGCTTGTAACATTTGGACAACCTCGTACTGGAGATAGTGGATTTGCTTATAACATGGATCGTTCGGTAAAAACATTATTTTAATATATTTTATTAAATATAATTATTAATAAAGTTATCTTTTTTCAATTATCGAGTAACAAGATCTCGTGATGTAGTTGTTCATCTACCTCCACGTTCTTTCGAAGATTATGCTCATTATAAGACTGAAGTTAACATTTTTTATTAGAAATATGAATATATGAAATTTTAAGATTTTTTATGATAATAAAATGAATCCAGGTGATAAGTGGATAAGATGTGTTAAAGGTGATGAAGATATAAATTGTGCAAATAGATATAAGCAAGTTTTGATTTTTAGATTGTTTTAATCTGTAACTTATTTTAAAATAATTTTTAATAAAAAAATATTAATTTAAAAAATAAAATAATATTTATTTTAGTGTTTATACGATTAATGATCATACTAACTATTTTGGCAAAGATGTATCAAAATATGGACTGAACGGATGTTACGGTGGATAAATTATTAAGAAATAAATATTAATTCTAAAAACAAAATTTAAAAAAATTACACAATTTTAATAAATAGAGCATTTTTAAATAATTATTATTAAATGTTGGAATGAGAGTTTTGACCTCCAAAACACTCGATGGTATTGTAACTGAATAAAACCAGCATTTTACGCAAAGTTTCTTTTCATGGAGATGAGGACTATTATTTTATCTAGTAACAAGACCAGCATTTTATTGCCTAGCAGCATTCGAAAAAAGAGTGATTTTTAGCTAGATCATAAGAGAAATATATTTAATAGCTACTAAATTATTTTATTATTTAATACATGTGTTATTAATTATATTAAAAAACTGTGTTCTTAATATTTGTTTTTAATTTTTAATATATTTTTGAAATATAAAAGCAGATAATTTATAAAATATTAATTTCATTAAATAAATAACAAACATAATCTTGTCGATCGTTTCACAAATTATTTTCCTAAATGGGGATCTATGGCGTAAGTTTTTTATTTTTATCTTTTTCCTTTCTAAAAAATATATTTTTCTTCTTTATAGATATCCAAAATTGTTTCTTTTGCTGGAATCATTGTCAGTATTATGGCCGGTTTTAATATTGTTGGCTCTGTCTATTATGGTCTTGTCTTCTTGGTTCTTCGCAAACGAAATAAAGGAGCTCTAAACACATGTATTTTCTATATGGTAAGATAAAATAAAAGTTTTTTAAAATTCCAAAATTAGGTGCCAATTTTTATTGCCTATGTTCTTCTTATCACCAGCTTAGTTGGTTTTCGTACTGTTGAGCCATACAAGAACCTTTGGAAAGATGGTAATATTGAAGGAGATGATGAATTTCCTCCGGATCTGACAACAACAATGAAAGCAGTTAGTTACATAACAAAAAATCAAAAAGTAAAACGTTATGCAAATAAACTGCCAAAAACTTGTACCATTGCTGATATTCCATTTGTGGATATTATTCCAAGCAAAGTTGATAAAGGTAAAATAAATTTAAAGAATTTTTATCTAATTAATAATTTTTTGTTTTACTTTAGTAAAATTTTTCAAAAAGGTATGGATTGTCTGTATTGGTGTTTATTCCTTCAATATGTTCTATCTGATTTTTTCTACGATTGTGTTTTTCTTCGCATATAAATTTTTGAAGAAAACTCAATAATATGAAAGCTGTGATGACTAAAGAAAATGTACGATATTCTTTCTTATATAAATATTAGTTATAAATATATATATGTTGTAATTATTTATAATAAGTAATATTTGTTTATGGTAATTATGTAAATTTATAAATAAATTTAAATGTTAAGTTGAAAGATATTTATAAGTAGAAACATTAAAATATATTTAAAAGTCTATAAAAAGTATGAATGAATGAATTAGATTATTTTCAAAATCAAACAGACAGATTTTAATTTTTAAAAATAAATATTAGTAAAATTTAGTTAATTTTTCTGGCAAGGAATTTTAATGAAATTCAGCCATATTTCATCTTTTTTATTTTTAATAATTTTTAATAACAATATTTTAATTTAGATATTTATATTTCATTTTAAAATATATTTATTTTTATTATTTAAGTTCATTCTTTTTTTGTACTTACTAACTTTTAATAATTTTAAAAATTACAAATTAAATAAACTTTTAAATATTTGTCAATATAATTATTTATTTTTGATCGAGACATTAAATATTAAATATAAATTGACTAATTATCATTTTGAATTTTTCTTTTTTATCGTTTTTCAATTATATATTAACAAAATAAAGACGTTTTCTTTCGTCAGAGATTGATGTTCTTTTGCTTTTTTATTCATTAAAATTTAGGTAATTTACACACTTACCTAACTCTTTTTTTTTTAAATTTTGACAAAAAAATAAGTTAACATTTAATTTTATTATTTCAAGGCTGTTTTTATTTTTTATACTAAAATAATAAAAAAATGTAATTTTACAAAATAATTGATAATTATTTATTGAAGAACTACTATTTATGTACATATATTTAATAATAATATTATTTTTATATAAAATTAAATAATGAAAATAATAAAAAATATGTATATATTTATTTGTCAAAAGATTGCAGTAAATATAATTACATTTCCGAGAAAATTTTGTTATTTTAATTAGAAATATCCTTTAAAAAGTAATATTTATTTTACAGATTTAAATTGTTTTTATTTTTATTTTTCTATTAAATTTAAATTAAATAATATATATGACTATTCAAAATGGATTGCCTTCTACATTGATAGAAAATGGTTATTGTAATAATTCATTAGAAAATGTTCAAAGACCTATGATGCAAAAAAGTAAAAGAACTCCTCGTGAATGGTTTAAAAAATATTTTTGGGAAGGTAAAAAATATTTTTTTAATAAAAAATTTTAAATAAAAATTAAAAAGGTCAGAAATTGCATGGAATTAATGATGAAGAAAAACAATTTCCTATTTCTTCTGATGCTACTTTTGAACAAAAAATGCTTGTAAAATATAAAAATTTGATTGCTTTACTTATTCCTTTTAGTGTTGCACAGGTTCAAAAAATAATAAAAAAATTTTAAATAAAATATCTAATTATTAGTTTATTTGGTGGAGTTCTGCAATAAAATATAATTTTTTTTCTCTTTATAAAACACGTGAGTTTAAGCTTAATTTTTAATAAATTTTTATAGCTTAAAATGAAAATAAATTTATAAATTATATTTATAGACTGGCAAATGCCTTTAACAATGGTTGTTGGGTCTATAATTGCAGGAATGACAAGCGAAGGTGGTGGAGCTGTTGCCTTTCCGGTTTTCGATTTTAAAATATTAATGTTTATTTAAAAAATTAATTAAAAGGTTATGATCTTTATTTTGCATATTAAACCACATACAGCAAGAGATTTTAGTATAATGGTTCAAGCTGTTAGTTTAAATTAATTATTAATAATAAATGTATTATAGATTGGAATGACAATGGCTCTTTTTGTTATTATTTTTATGCGAATTCAAATTGAATGGAGAGCCATTATATTTGGAACTATTGGTGCCGTCCCTGGAGCTTTAATTGGATTTACTTTAGTTCGTGTTATAATTTTAAAATATCAACATTTTTTCATTCCCTATAATTAATATATTTAATTTACATCATTCTAAGGAAATTTATTTATTGCTTCTAAAAGGATTATAAACTTACGATATATTTACATATATAATAAATTTTTTTAAATTTACTAGATAGAACCTTTATTTACTCCTCAGTCTGAAAAAATGCTTTTTGTAAGTATTTGGTCTTCTTTTGCAATTTCTCTTTGGATTCTTAATTGTGAAAAGAAGCGCAAAACTTTTAATAATATTCAAAATTTTTGCATTTGGAAATTATTTGCACTTATTTTAACTGGATTTATTGGAGGTAATATTTGTATTTTTATTTAAAAAATAATTTTAATTATTATTATTAAATATTATTTTAAATAATTTATTTTATGTGTTTTCACATCTTTTGCTGGAAGTGGAGTTGATATTTGCACATTCTCAACACTTACACTCCTTTTTAGCGTTTCTGAGAAAATAGCAACACCAACAACTGTTGTCATTATGGGCTAGTTTTTTATTATTATTTAGATTTTTTGTTTAATTCAAAATAAATTATTTAATTCTTTTATACTTAAAAACTTTTCTTTTTTTTAATATAAAATAAATAATTAGTCTTTTATTAAGACAAAAACAATTTATAGCAAACATGATAAAGCATAAAGTCTTATTAGAATATTAAAATTACAACCCAATATATTTATATGTATTTTAAAAATAAAATCTTTATTTAAGCAATAAATTCACAATTTTGCGTTTATTGGCGTGCTATAATTATGGATGAACCAATCAGTCAATTGGCATATAATTATATCAAAGTAATAGAATATAATACTTTTTTTAAACCTAATTAAGGTCACCGTCCCTGTTACAAGCTTTTGTGCTCCAATCGGTAGTTTTCTTGGTTCTCATTTTCATCGACAGGTCTATTCTATATATTTTTAGAATTTTTTAAATTAATAATATTTTCAGACCCTTGCTTGGCTTGTATATATTTTAGAATTGGTCTAGTTATATTCTTCTATTTTATAATACATTTTAATTTTTTAAATTAAATCATAATAATTGTCAGGTCTCTTACTTGGGCTTCCTATTTACTGGTCCTCCGCTTAGATTGGTGAGCATATTTATATTTTTTATTTGTAAATTAAAAAATAGGTTGTACCAAGTATTTTGATAATTGCTCTCGGATTTGGCTTCTTTCGACTAATGAGCAATTGGGGTAAACGAATGTTAGGCAATAAACATTTTGATACTGATCTTGGAATTGAAAGTAAAAAACAACCAACAATTACAAAAAAGGCGTCAGAAGAACGAATGGATATATGAATAATTTTGTGATAATTGGATTTATTATTAACCCAGTATATGTACATATGTAAATAATAGGATTAAGTGTTTAAACCGAATGATTAAATAAAAATTAAAATTCTTATTAAATATAAAAAAAATCAATTATTTATCGACAAACATGAGGCTGAAAGTCATAATTGACAGAAAGAGCATTAAATCAATTTGGATTAATTAATTTTAAAAATGTTACATTTTTTATATTTTGTTTATGAACAATTAAGTTTACAAGAAAGTTCGTAAGACCGGGAAAATTTTTTAAAAATCGAGAGCAATCTGATGTCACTACTTATATATTCCAAATAATTCTCTTCATATATATAATTGATTTGCCAATGTAAATAAAAAATAATTTATCTCTATCTTAGCAAATTAAAATTTATATTTTAACATAGGGATTGTGTCCCGATGGTACTGAACTAGCTCAGTACTGAACCAGCTTGGACTGATTGGTTGTAGTGAACTGGCTTCAAACGATTACATCTAAACAGTCAGCACCATTGAATTCCGTTCATTCTAACTTCTTTCAAAGTCTGTTAAATTCGTTTATTTTCATCTCAATAGACTCAGATCGAAGAGCTCGTTCAAACGAGCTATCATTTGTTTTTTTATCATCGTATCTAGAAAAAACTTGAGTGAAATATTTAAAACGGTGACTCAGTCGTGCCTGACTCAGTTGAACTGCTCTCCTATCTGTATTAAGGGACACGCCCGACTAGGCGCCGCCGACTGGCCGCAAGTAGTCTCTAGTTTCCACTTTATCTCTAATTCTCTTTGTTTCACATACTATTGCGCGTCCAATCGGCCCGCTACAGTCGGCCGGCGACTAGTCGGCTGTACCCCTGTATTAATTCAATAAATATTTAATTCAAATTAGAAAAAACTTTTAGAAACATGCATTTTTGATCGACTTTTCTCGTTTTTAATATTAAATAATTTTATGTGTAATTAGGTGGTCTCAAACAAATATTTTTGAGCCAATTTACTAACATCATTAATACTAACAACAAATAATTTTAATGGAGTCTACTAATAAATTTAATAAACGACCTTTGTCATTGTCTAGCTTTCAACCACATGTAGAGCTTACAGAATATATTAATCCCGAGTATCTATGTTTTTATAATAATTTTATAATAAAAATAATTTGTATTTTAGAAGGGCGCATCGGGCCCTCTTTGCACATCATCAACGTGAATGGCGTAATAACAAACGTTATGAGGAGAGCTACAAAACGGTAATGTGTCAAAATTGGTTGGAACGTGCACAGTGCAGCTTCGGAAAAAATTGTCGGTTTGCTCATGGCTTTGATGATTTAAGGACACCAACGTTTCTTTTTTCTTTCATTTAACATAAAATTTTACTTTAAGTCTTCCTCTTCCTATTAATGAAAAGTATAAAACTCGAATCTGTGAAAAATATACAAGTCGTGGAATTTGTCCTTATGGTAGCCGTTGTTTATTCATTCATCCTGACCATCCAAATACTTTACAACAAAATACCTTACAAATAAACTATATTCAGAACAACTGTCTAAACACTTCTGATTATTTTGCTAAGTCAATGCCAGCTACTCTTGTAAAGAAAAGGAATAAAAATCTTTTCCCTCAGGTATTCGAATATTTTAATATTTTTTGTGACATTGGGTTTTTAATCTTTATTGATATTTATTTTCTTCCATTTAATAGATTCTTGAAGAAATCAATCGTGAAAAAGAAAACAAACTACATCTTTCTTCTGATCCAATCCAATTAGAAATGGAGCGAATTGTTGACCGTCTCATCGCATCACCGTTAATATAAATTACTAACCTCATTTTTTGTTTATAATAGACTTATTTTTACTTGGTTCTACCTTAGGACACGCGTCCCAATAATAATATATACGCCCTATTAATAAAAATTAGGCAAGATTACAATTTCATTTTTATCTAAGAATTTCATACGGCGAACCTCTCAGATTTTTTTGGTAGCTCTGTTTATGGAGACCCTTCTTTCTCATTAAAACCCTTCTCAGTCTCTTCTTCCTTTATTCTGTTATACTGACTCAATTATTGTTTTTGTAACATATTCTTAGAATGGATGCATGTGTTAATTTTTGGACATATACTTTAATTGGACGCATATCCTAATGTAGAGCCTTTTAATTTTATATACCTAATTTACTAGATTTGTAGCCAGGAAAGACTTTTATGGAATATAATAAGAGAAAAATTTTTAGCCCGGTAGGTTTCGTTCATGAAACCTCTCCAATATTTCCCAAATTTGTTTTTTTCCGCTCACACATATCAGATGCTAGCTGCCGTGCGACGCATATACTTTTTTCTCTTTTATAAATTTTTGTCACCATCATAAGCGGGTACTTTTATTATTTTATGCCCACAACAGTCCGCAATTTTTTATACGTTATTAGTTATTTTACGGGCATAAAATCACTTGTTGGCGTAAATTTATTTCAAAGCGTTTTAATATATGCTAGCTAAATGGATCTCCCTTATAATTTTAAATAGAGAGTTCCTGACCTGATCACAAAACTTTCCTCATAATATTCTAATTTTTCAACCTCCTGGTTACATTCATGTCTTTTACTAATTTCATAAAAATATTAATTTTTTATCAATTCTATTTATATATGTATATTTTATATGACTAAATAAATAAATATTTAATTCAAATTACTTATAAACGCAGTTGTTTTATGAGCGACTTTCTTTTAATTTTATAAATAATTTATAATCTGTCTCAAGTACAATAAGTTTAGTCTCGAAGCATTACTAATCTACAAAAAAATCTTACTTTTTTGACATATAACTTTGTCATCATAATCTATAACTGAAAAATATTAAAGTGCAAAATCTTTTAAAACAATAATCTGATAAATACAAAAAAAAATAAAAAAATACTAATTTTTGCAAATGCAAAATAACAAAAATTTTTATCACGTCAGTTAAAACTATTCTCTTTTTAATGCTTTTATGAATTTTCTGTCTCCAATAAGATTTGCATTTTCGACAATAATTAAATATATACAATTTTTATAATTTTCTCCTCATTGTCACCTGCTCAGGAAAGTTTTGTTTAGGATAATCCCAAGACTGTGTTACAAATTATTACAAGAAAAATGTTAGAGAGCATAAATATTACTTATTTTGAAAAAAAAGTTTTTTAAAACTCACATAGCTAGAAATTACAAAGAGAATCTTAATTTATTAATTATGATGTATTTTTGTTTTTTATATAAATTGATTTCATTTTTGAAAAAATTAAATAAATTGTAAATATTTTAAATGTGTCACAAGTTGACACTATGCAAACTTTTTTTCGTTAAATTTCTCTAATAATCAAGAATTATTAAAATAATAATTTTATACAAAACATCATTTCTTCATTGAGGGCTTATCATCATTTTTATATTTATTTTTGAGTATTAAGTGCAAAGTTGAGGTATTTATTTATTATTATTGTAAATATTTGGGGAATTCCCTCACTAACATTTTTGGGGATTACTTACCTACAATAATGCAATCATGTCTAACTTATTCATCACACAAATTTCATCATTTTTTATAATATTATTAAAAAAAATCCACGTAGAACAATAATAATTTTGTAGTTTTTTAAATATATATTTAGTAAACCTTTCAAATATTTAACTTCGATCTCTGACCGAGAATTATTAAAAAGCATTTTATAAAACACAACCAAACACTCGAGTGTTTAAAATTTGCATTTTTATTATAAATTACCAGAAAATTCAAGAATTAATGTATATATATAAATATATATTTTTAAAATAAACGTCAATCTCCTACTAATACTTTCATTTATAAATATTTTTATAAATATATATAAATAATAATATTTTACTAAAATTACTACACAATTATTATTTTTTCATAATTTATTTTTCCAGATTTTTTAGTAAATTTTTGAAACTTTATTTTTAATCAAAAATTCTTTTTTTTAATTATGGACATTTATTATATTACAATTCCAATCAGATTTTTTACAATTATTTTTAAAAGTTCAAATATTTAATTATAAATAATATTATATCTCTCTTTCTTTCTCTCTCTCTGTTCATTTTGAGTTTTTGAATGTTATTTATTTTCTTATCTTCTACATATATTCTTTGCACTTATATTTATTTATTTCTTCAGCAATCCATATACAAACATTTTAGTTAATTAAACAATGAACGGCATATGTAGACGGTTTGTTTGTTGCAAATTATATTTTACTAGTCATATTTTTTGTATATGTTATACATAAATAACATTACTTTTTACTTTTTACATTCTATTCCAGAGTAATAATTTTATAAATATTAAATTACTTATTTTAATAAATGTTTTGGAATTTTCAAAATTTTTATTTTTGCCTTGATGCAGCAAAAATTCTTTCCTGTACCTCTACATATTATTTTTCTTAAATCGTTTTTAAAACATTAATTAAATATTTACTTAATTTATTTATAATTTTATGTTTATTTACTTATAATATGTTTTTTAAGAATGTGTTTTTATTTAGAGATTAATTAAATTAACTAAAACATATTTTGAAAAACTTTATTTGCTTACTTGAAACATTTAAAGTCTAAATTTCAAAGTTTAATTATGTAAAGGAAAAATTTGTTTTTGTAATTAAAAATAAATTTTATTTTTTTAATGTTTTATATTTAATTTTATTTAAGCAAATGACTAAAAAAATAATTACCTTATCCACTGATCTTTTTATTATTTAATATTCTTTAATAATCAATATCCTTTAAATCAATAAATTTTCAATTTATTTTTACTTTATTTAATATTCTTTAATATTTTTATAAAATAAATTTAACTTTTTATTTAAAATTATAATTCATTTTAACTTTTAGTTGAATAAATGTCTATTCACAGTTCTACACAATCACAAAAATCGGCAACAATTAACAACAAAAATGACAATAATGCTGACATTTCCCCACAATCTCAATTTTCATCACCTATAAAGATGGCACATTTTATTTTTCCAACACCTGATTGTGCATTGGATGTATTTCAACAAAAACCTTTAGCAAAACAAAAACAAAAAATATTGGAATCAATTATTCCTATTCGTTTTGTTGTTTTGACATTATCTTTAGGATGTCTTTCATTAATTGTTGCAAATTCTTTAGCTCTAAATTTTACTGTTATTTGTATGCACAAAGAATTGCCTTCTGCTGTTTATGGTGCTGCTCTACATGCGCATTGGACGGTAAATTTGTAAAAGAGAAAGAGAGAGGGCCTTCTTATTGTTAGCTTCCTTTTAAATGTCTGAAAGAGAACGAAATGAGGAAAAAAAATTTAAAGTAATTTATTTTTTGCATTCTTGGTTTTTTTGGAATTTTAATAGTATATTAATTTTTATTTAAATTAAATATACATAAATTTATTTAATTTTAAAATTAAAATTAAATAACCAAAAATAACCAAGAATTAATTTTAAAAAATGAGAATTTTTCGAAAACTTTTAATTATAAATTAAAAGTTTAACAAAAAGGTTCTGTAGATCGTTCTGCGGAGTTGACTTCATGGTTACCTAATTTTTAAATTCTTTAAGGTTTAGAGAACATTTCATATTTTTATAAGATTTTGAATATTTTGGTATTGGGTTTTAAATTATATAGAAAATTATTTTACTTTTAGTATTCCCTTTAAATTTTTCTTTATATTAAATAAAAAATTTTATTTTGTATAGAATACAACAACAACTAGTACAATATCTACAAATGAAAATAAAAACATTAAAGAACAACCACTTGAGTCAATGTTCACAATTAGCGAACAAAGTTGGCTTTTCTCAGCAATTGCTATAGGACAATTAATGGGCACTTTGCCTATTACTTATTTTGTGACAAATTTTGGATTGCGGTAATTAAATATATTTTTTATTTAATTAAAATATTTTATAGTAAAATGTTTACTCTCTATGGATTGATTAGCTCAATTTCTACTCTTCTCATTCCAGCTAGTATTGAATTTACTGGATTCTCTGGACTTATGGTTATGCGTGTTTTACAGGGTGTTAGTATAGCAACTGTTATGGTTGTTACTGGTAAATTTAATTTTAAAAATTGATTTAACCGTTGAAAGATGTTAATTATATTAATGAATAATTAGTTCGGAATTTATATTAAATATTTTTATTTTTTTAAAGTTTTATTAAAATTTAGGAGCAGTAAGTGCAGAATGGAGCCCTTTAAGTAGTGCAGGAATTTTTCTAACAATTTTAACTATAAATTACCAACTTGGCCCTATCACTGCAATGCCTCTAGCAGGAGCACTTTGTTCTTCTGAAACTTTTGGATGGACAGCAATTTATTATTTGTTAGGCACAATTTCATTATTTTTTTTTGCTATTTTTTATTATTTCTTCCGTGACACTCCGAGAGAACAAAAGTAATAAAATATTTTATAATTTAACCTAAAATTTATTTTGTAAGGCTAGTCTCAGCCCGAGAATTAGAAATAATTGAAAAAGGAAAATGGCCAATTGAAGGACGTCAACATAATGAAAGTTCTTTAAAGGAGAGAATCCCCTATCGTGAAATTTTTTTGGATCCTGTTTTCTGGGCAATTACAATATCAAATGCTACTGCCAATATGGCATTTCAAGTATTTTGGCAATATGGCCCATTATACTTAAATAAGGTGAATAATTAATGTTTTAGAAATACTTTAAAAAATTTAGGTTTTGGGGATTGAAGTAGCTGAAACTGGTGTAGCTGCTGCACTTCCTTATATTCTCTCAGCATTTGTTAAAATTATTGCTGCACAAATCAGTGATCGTTTTAATTGTGTTTCAGAAAAGGTTAAAGTTATTCTTTTTGCAAGTATTTCACAGGTAATTTATATATTTATTTATTTAATTATATTTATTTAGTATGTTATGTGTTGTTGCTTTTTGGCAATGGCTTTATTACCAAAAATGGGTTTTATGGATGTTTTGTTTATGCAATTTATGTTTACTGCCTCAACAGTCTTTAGTGGTTTGAATGCTGTCGGCGTTGTGAAAAGCACTCACCTTGTAAAAATTAAAATTTTTTTAATTTTTTAATAAATTTTAAAAAGGTTTCTCGTCAATTTTCCCATGTTCTATTTTCTTGGGAAACACTTATTCTTTCTGTTGTTAGTCTGTAAGTTTTATTTTTTATTAAATTTCTATATTATTACTTAAATTATTTTTTAGTTTACTTCCTCTCGGAATCAACTTTTTGACACCAACACATTCAGTTGATGAGGTAAATAAATAAATATATAATTTTAGATAAATTTTAATAAAAATTTCAGTGGGCAAATGTTTTCTTATTTGTTACTGCCTTTAATTTAATTGGAACTACTTTCTTCAATATTTATGCAGAAGTAGAGCCCCGTGAATGGACAAAAGGCCATATGGCTAAATCTTCTTTAACTTATCCCGAATCCTTTGGAATTGAGGAGGGAAAGAAGTTTAGTTCATCCTCTCCTCCTTTAAAATAAAAAAACTTTTTATTTTTATCTCTTTATAAACATTTTTTTAATTTAAATAATTAAATCTAAATATTTATTATTTCTCTTTCTAATTTATATTTATTTATATAATTAGACTTACCAATTTTTTACACATTTTAAATAATTTCCTATTTAATTCTGACATTATTTTAATTATTTTTAATGCTTTGTTTAAATTTAAAATTACAAAATTTTATCATCTAAAAATTTATTTGATAGATATATTTATTTATTTTTTACTAAATTAAATAAATATATTTAAATAATAATTTAACCAAAGCATTTTTAATAACTAAATATATTTAATTACTTCTATTTTTCTGTCATTTTTTGACTCTAAGCTTTATTATAAGAATTGTTTTTTAATTTAATTTTTTAATAATAATTTAGAATATTTTAAATAATTTTATTATTAATTTAAAAATATGATTTATTTTATCAATTTAATTTTTAAATATTTAATTAATTATTTTCTTTTACTAAATATTATTTTAGATACAACAAATATTAAAATAAAATATATTTTTAAAAATTAAAAGAAGAAATGTCAATTCATAGCTCTCATTCTTCATCAACAATAGAAGAAAAAAACAACAAAAATGAATTTACTAAAAATAATATAGTACTTTCTTCAGTATCACTGCCATCATCTCCTTTACCTTATAAAAATGAACATTATTCATTTCCTTCAAATAATTGTATTGTTGATATTGTTAATAAACAACAACAACAAACAATACAAAATTCTGGAAAAAAAGAGCAGCAACATTTAAAAATATGTGAATTAATTCCTATTAGATTTATTATTTTGGCAATATCTTTATTCTGTTTATCAATGTTAATTGCTAGTCCTTTAGCACTTAATTTTACAGTTATTTGTATGAATAAAGAACAACAATCTATTCTAATAAGTGATGAAGAATTATCGGTATAACTTATTTTTAAATGAGAGGAGATAAAAGAAAAATACCAACTAAAATAATTTTTAGATTTCCCTTTAATATTTCTTTTTTTTAATTAAATTATATTTTAAAATATTCCTTAATAGATATAATTAATTAATTTATTTTTTTTTTCAGTTTTCTCAAAATTCATCAGAAAACGAAAAAGATGACAAAGAAGAAATGCTTGAACCTTTGTTTACATCAAATGAACAAAGTTGGCTTTTCTCAGCTATAGCTATAGGACAATTTATTGGAACTATTCCAATTACAAAGATTTATATTAATTTTGGTTTACGGTAAAAAATTTTTTAAATATTTTTTTTTTTTACTTTTTAGAAAATTGATGATTGTTTATGGATTAATCAGCTCATTTTCAACACTTTTAATTGCACCAGGTATTTATTTGGGAGGATTTCCAATACTTATGATTCTGCGTGTTTTTCAAGGCTTTGGAATGGCAGCCGTTTGGGTAGCTACTGGTAAGTTTTTGTTTTTATTATTTCCTCTTTTATTACATAATATGCTCTTGCTTATTTTAAAATAATAATATTTAGGATCAATTAGTTCATCATGGTCTCCTTTATCTAATTCTGGAATTTTTCTAGCTGTTTTGACTAGTAGTTTTCAATTTGGTCCAATAATTGCAATGCCTTTATCTGCAGAATTCTGTTCTTCAGAGATGTTTGGATGGCCAGCAGTTTATTATTTATTAGGAACAATTTCATTAATTCTTTTTACTATTTTTTATTGGGTTTATAGAGATTCTCCTAGACAGCATAAGTATTTTAAAAAAATGTTTTTTGTTTAATTTTTATTTAATTTAAAAAAAAAGATTTCTTAATTCTCGGGAACTTTCAATTATAGAAAAAGGAAAACCAACTGATATTGATGATGGACGCAAAAAAAGAAATGGAAATTTACAACCAAAACAAGAAATTCCATATATTGCTATCCTTAAAGATCAAGTATTTTGGGGAGTTTATTTATGTGGTGCTACAAGTAGTATAGCATTTCAAGTATTTTGGCAATATGGACCAATTTATTTAAATAAGGTAATATTATTTACCATATATTTAAAAAATAAATATTTTATTTTAGGCATTAGGTATGGAAGTTTCCAAAACTGGTATAGCTGCTGCTTTACCTTTTGTATTATCAGCTATTGGCAAAAACTGTGCTGCACAAATAAGTGATCGTTTAACTTCTATTTCAGAAAAGTTTAAAGTTATCTTTTTTGCAAGTATTTCACAGGTAAAAATAAAAATTAAATTTATTTAATAAAAAATTACTTTTAAAGTATTTAATGGGGGCATGTTTTTTGGCAATGGCTTTATTTCCTAAATTTGGTATTGTTAATATAACCTTAATTCAATGTATTTTTACTGCTGCAACTGTTTTTAGTGGTTTTAATACTGTTGGTTTAATTAAGGGAACACAATTGGTAAAGAATATTTATTTAATTAATTTCAATAATATTTTATTTATTCTCTTATGTTTTGTTTAAGTAAATTATTATATATAATTCTTTCTTTTAATTTTGTTTATTATAATAATTTATTTAAATTTAATAAATTAATTAATTTTTTAGTTGTCAAGTCATTTTTCTCATGTTATTTTTTCTTGGATGACTTTCCAACTTAGTGCTATTATGCTGTAAGTTTTTTTTTAATTTTCTAATAATTAATCTTTATAAAATTTAATATTTTTAGAATTCTTCCAATGATTGTTAATTTTTTAACCCCAACAAATGCAGTTGAGGAGGTACTTAAACTTTTTTTTTAATATTTTGTTTTAAATAAAATATTTAAAATTTATACAAAAAATCAAAAAATATTATTTAAATATTATTACTTAATTTTCTCAATTTTTTCCCAAAAATTTTAATAATTTATTTTTAGTGGGCAGATGTTTTCATTTTTGTGACTGCTTGTATTTTTATTGGTACAACCTATTTTAATTATGTTATTGAAGTTGAACCTAGAGAATGGACTAAAATAGAACTTCAAAGTGCCAAATCTTCATTAAGTACAACAACAGTACATGGAACTACAATTTGTGCTGAAGAAGGCAAAAAAATGGGATTGGATTTACAAATTCATTAAAATAATTATTTTAAAAATTGTAATTATTTGTTCCTTCTTTCAATATTATTCGAACGAAAATTTTAAATTTACAATATTTACTAATATATTTATACAATTTATGTCTATCATTTACTTTTTTTTTGAATCTTTTATTTTTCTTCTTCTTTTCTCAATTTTTTTGACAACTTTAAAAAAATTTAAAAAATATATGTATTTATTTATTATAATTTTTGTTTTAATTATTTGACTCAATAAATAAATTATTTAAAAATATTTTAAATTTATATTATATTAAATATATTAATTGCTACAAAAATATTTTCAAAAATTATTTTTTGCCGGACTTTTCAATTCTTTTAAATTTTCTTCACGAAATTGCCTTTCTAATTCTTCAAGTGATTTTGATTTAGTTTCAGGCATAAAAAACCATACAAAAATAGAAGCAGAAATTCCAATAATAGAAAATAAATAAAAAGTTCCCCAAATATTAATAATTCCAACAAGAACAGGAAATGAAAAAGAAATTAAACAATTAATCTTTAAATAAATTAAAAATATTATTTTATTAATAACAAACAAGCCAAAGAACAGAAGTAGTTAATCCCATTGCTAAACCACGTATTTTAAGAGGAAATATTTCTGATTGTACTAACCAAGTAACTGGAGAAATACCTCCTTGTTGAAAAAGAAGAAATGTAACAGTTAATAATAAAACAATATAACCACTAATTTATTTATTTATTTTAAATATTTTAAAAATAAATATTACCGAATTGTTCCTTCTTTAAAAAATAAAGCAGTTGTTCCAATAAATAAATGCATAATAATTGTTCCAAATTGTCCACTTAAAAGCATTGGACGACGACCAATTTTACCAACAAGCCAAATTCCTAGGCAAGTAGCTAATAATGAAATTACCTTAAAAATAAATAAATTAATTAACTATATTTGATAATTGACTCTAATTTATTATTTAATATAAAATAATTTAAAAAATCCCAACTCCATTTGCAATATTAGCAGTTAATGCTGCATTATTGTCTAAATAAAAATTATTATTATTTATTTTTTATAAAAATAAAACTTAATCCACTCCGAGTTAAAATATCAGTCCCAAAATACATTATAGAATTTACACCAGCTAATTGATTACACATAGCAACACCAATACCAATAAATAAACAATGACGAATCCAACGTTCAGAAAGACATTCACTTTATATTTTTAAATAAATAAATAATTTAATTTATTTATTTACTAAAAAGAATTATTATTTTCTTCTTTCATTGTCTGACTAACTTCTTCAATTTCATTAAAAACATCTTGTTCATTTTTTCTAATTTTTCGCATTACTACAATTGCTAGTTCATTCCTTCCTTTATAACATAACCAGCGTGGACTTTCTGGAATATCTGCTACAAAAATTCCAATTAATAAACAAATAGCAGGAATTACTGCCAAAGCTAACATCCATCGCCAAATATCTGATCTAAATTATTTAATTATTTTAAAAAAAAATATATAACCGATGTCCCCAAATATTGCCAAATATTGCATTACAAATATAAGCAATTAATTGACCACTAACAATCATTAATCTATAAAATATTATTAAAAAATAATAAAATTTTGACTAAACTCATTTCTTGTAACAAATTGACCTCTTAATTTAGCTGGCGATAATTCTGAAAGAAATACCTAAAAATATTTATTTATTTTTAAAAATTAAATAACTGGAACAGTAGTTGATGCACCTCCAACAGCTAAACCAAGAATAAATCGAAATAAAATAAGAAACTAATTAAAAATATTATTTAATTATAATAAATAATAAAAATACAAACATTAAGATTAGATAATGAACAACCAATTGTACCAAAAATAAAAAAAATCTAATAAAATATTTAATTAATTTATTTAAATATTATTTTATTTATTACACTTAAAATAATTAAAGTTTTTCTTCTTCCAATCCAATCTGCCAAATATCCACCAATAAAAGATCCAAAAGTAGCACCAATTAGTAATGAACTTGTTACAATACCAATTGTTATCTTTTTTATTTAAATAATTAATTTTAATATTTTTAAATTTACATCACTAAGTTTTAAATCATTTCTCATATAAGGTAAAGCTCCATTAATTACTCCTGTATCATAACCAAATAAAAGACCTCCAAGTGTACATATCCAAGTTATTTTATGGAGAAACCAACGATAATGAATATTCTAAAAAAATTAAAAAAAAAATTTTTTAAAAACTTAAAAAATTATAATTTTAATTATATTTATTAAAATTTATGAATTAGTAAATTAATAATTTATAAGTAGTTAAAAGTATGTATTAATCTTCTTTTTTAAATAATAACCAGCCTCTTTTTGTTTATTTATTGGTTGCGCAATATTGATTATTTTAGGTACAAATTCAGGCCTTTCATTAATATTATATATTTTATTTTTATTATTATTTAATTGTTGTTTTGAATACATTTTAAATTACTAAATAATTTAAAAAATAAATCTGTTGTTTTTTAATAAAAAATATTATTTTTTTAGTAATAAAATAATGATTTATTTAATTAAAATTATTAAAAAAAATCTTTCTTTTTAATTTTTATTTTTTTGGAAAATAAAAATTATTTATTTCGATTATCATTTGTTCAACAATTTTTTTTTTCATTTAAACATCTTTTAGCGAAAATAACGAAAATTTTATTAAAAAAATATCCAAATAAAAATTTTTATTTTGTTTATATTTTTAAAAATATTATTCTAAATTTTTTTTAATATACCTAATTTTAATATTACATTAATTTAATTAAAAATTTTTAATTAATTTTAAAATAAACTTTTGAAATAAAAAAGAGGAAGAAAATAATTTAATTTATTTTTATTTTATAAGTTTATTATTTTTATTTGTTTACATTAAATTGTTAAAAAATTGTTTTTATTTATTTAAAGCTTTATGTAAAGTGAGAAATTATTTATTATATAAAAATGATTCTCATTTTTAAATAAATTTTTTTCTAATTTTGTATTAAATATAATTTTTTTAAATTTTATTTGGGTAAAGATAATACCTATATTTTAAATTCTTCATATAAATATTTTATTTAAAAAAAATGAAAAATAAATTTTAGAAAATGCACAAAATCTTAGGTAAGAAAATGAACAGAATAAAAAAATATTATAAAAAATACAAAAAAATTGTACGTTAAAAGACAAATGAGGTTTATTAATTTATAATTAATTTTTAAAGTGAAAATTTCTTATCTTTTCAAAAAAATAATTAATATTATTTTGATAATTATTTAATAATTAAATAAATAGAAAGACAATCATTTAAAAAATAATATAAAAATCAAATTCTTTAAATTTTTAAATGATTATCAAAATGATATAAAATGTAAATATATTTAAATATTTAAAAATTGATAGAAAGAGATCAATTTTTTAATTCTGGGAAGGGATAGGGTATTTAAATATTAAATTATTTAAAAATAAAATGTTGGATGTTTACCACAATCAAAAAGTTAGTGAATTAAAATTTTCTTAATTTTTATATTTTATATTAGATCAATAAAAAACATGGTAAACAATCCTAATTAAATTTTAAATTAAATAAAAGGATTGGTTGAATTAAATTATAATTTAAATTATAAATATTCTTCATTAATTAAAAAAATTAATCACCGGATTTAATATAAAAATAATTATTGAATTGACACAAAAATATTAAAAATTATTTAAAATTTGCATTTTTATTAAAAATTATTGTCAAATTAAGAAAATAATTTTTATAAAAAAATTCACATGAATTTTACCAAATTTTAAAAAATTTATGTAAATTTTATGTTAATTAAGAAAACAAAAATAAATTTTCAACAATATTTTAATTTTTAAAAAAAAAAGTTTTGTGTCAATTTTTCTGGGTATAAATTACTAAATTATAACTGTCTCCAATAATTATAGCTATATAATAATTAAAAATAAAAGAATCTAAGTAAAGTTAATTATTTAAATTTTGTTATAAATAAACTTTTTTAATTTTATAATCTCTTGGAAGTGTAGCACCTAAATTAGCTGTTTGACATCTAGCATCATGCCTTGGAGTTGCAAAACCAGAATTAGCTCTAGATGCTCCTGTTGATATTGAAGTAAGAGGAACTAAATGATGAATACCTCCTCTTTGACTCATTACTAAACTAACTGTATCACCTCCATTACAAACACAACTACGAGGACCAACCTTTAATTTTTAAATTATATTTTAATTGTTTTCAAACAAAAAAACTTACAGAATAAACATTATTGTTGGCTAACATCATCATTTTTTGTTCAGTTGAGTCTTGTCTAGCAAGTCTAGCTCTTGCACTCCCATCTGGACCTGATATTCCATCTGCATAATCAGAACTATTAGAGGAAGTACTTGCACCAGATGATGTTACATTATTACGAGTAAATTCACTCAATGTTCGCCATTTAGCAATACGCCAACCAATCTATATAAATAATAAAATAATTAATTAATTAATTATTATTTTATTTTAATTACTTACAATAAAACCAAAAAGTGTAGCAACCAAAACAAGTAATACAAGAACAGAAAGACTTCCAGTAGAATATAACCCTGTTAAATTTATTTCTCGTTGTGTTGTTTCTGCCATCTGTGCAGCCTCGGAATCATCTGATAGAGGGTTATTAATTCTATTATTTGAAGAAAATAAATTTTGTTGTCCTCCATCACCATGAATATCTTCATCAATTACATAAGTAGCTCCATTCTCAGCTGTTCCCAAAATACTTGTAAAACCTGGGCATTGTTCTGAAACACCCAAAAGGACATTTTGGACATAAGAACCACTATTCCAATCACTAAAAATATTAATTTATATTTAAAAATTAATTTTATAAAATCAGACTTTTTATTTACACAACGACGTAATTCAATGTCCCATGAACAATGCTAAAAATAAAATAAATAAATATAAATTATTTAACTTTTTACAAAATTTTATTTAAAAAAATTTTTAACTGGATCTCTTAAAGCAACACAACGTCCACAATTTAGTGCTAAAGAACAATGTTGTAAAGGAATATTAGCAACTTGATAAAGTGAAGCAACAATTAAAGAAGGAATATTTTTGCCAATAGCAGGTAATAAACGAATACCAATAATTGGATTAAATAAAGAAAAAACTTTAATTGTTTCAATAAGAAAAGCTGTGCCATTTTGAGATAAATCAACAAGCTAAAAATAATTTAATTAAAAAAATAATAATAATATTCTTACTTTTAAAATAGTTCCATCTGTTCTACCAACAAATATTATATTATGCTTCTGGCGTCGAATAGAAAGTACATCTGCTATAACAGCAATTGTTATTAAATCAGCACGATTTGGACCTAAAAATAATAAAAAAATTATTTTTTAAAAAATAATAAATAAAATTTAATTTTGACCTTCAACAAGTAATGGAATATTTCCAATTGTTGAAACTGTTTCATACATTAAAGGATTTTTAATAATTGGGGCTATGTCTGTAAGTCTATTAGATGCATCAGAACCACCACATTGCCCTGGTCGTTCGGAAGGATTTGAATAAAATTTTTGTGAAGGTGTCCATAAAGAAGTAGGTGATCGTTGAGTCTTTAATAAAATTATTAAAATTTAAACAAAAAGATAAACTTTAAATCTTCCATGATCAAAAACAGAATCAATTTGACTCATTCGAAAAGCACAAACTGCAGACATTGGCAATGATCTACTTGTTTGAAAAATTGCATAAATTAAAGCATCCCCAGAATTTCCCCCATAAGGAATTGGTTCAGAAATTGACTCTAAAATGGAAAAAGAAAAATAATTTTTTATTTAAATTTTATTGTACTTACGTATTTCATTAAAATAAAATGGAGAAACTCCTCCATCACCAGGAATAGAACAATTTAAACGTAATTTTAAAAAGCTTGACCATCTATCTTGTGCTGGAGATGGACCACCATGATCATTAGCACAGACTCTTCCAACTCTAGAATAAATTTGTGTTTCTCTATTATTATCTAATGCATCTGAAGCTTTTTCTCTATACCAAAAATAAACATAATCACCAAAAGAAAATGATCCAACAAAGTTTGGTTCTAAAAAATTAAAACAAATATTTAAAAAAAATAATTTATTATTTATTTATTTACCATCAATAACTCTGTCATCCTTTTGTGTACGTAAACTATCTCCACCTGAAAGTCTACGTCTATAAATTAATGGATCAGTGGCACTAAAATCAGAAATTGCCCCAACAAAAATATCATTACGTTCAGGTAAATAAATAAATGTTGAATTTTGAAGAGGATCATAAGGAGAAATTGCCTAAATTTAATTAATAAAATAAATAAATATAAAAATATTACTTGTCCATTAAATTGTCCTCGTTCAGCAAATCTGTCCTCAGATGAAATAAATTCATATTCTCGACATTGTGGAGAAAATGCATATGTTCCACAAAGGAGAACACGTCCATTTTGAAGATTAGCAGTTACTCGAATAAAATTATGACATTCAGACTATAAATTAAATTAAATAAATAATTTATATAAATTAACTTCAGATTTTCCTTTCATTAAACATTCTTCTATAGTTTGACCAGGTGCTTTCCATTGAATTGACTTTAAAATTTTTTAATCATTTTTTAATAAAATTTAAAGACTCACCAATTTTGAATTTAATTTAGTTGTTGAAAGATTATATAAAACATCTCTATTATAATTATAAATATTATCTTTAAAATTAAAAAATATATTTATTTATTACCTTCCACCAATTAAAATATAATCTGAATTTGAATAAAGTAAAATAAATCTGTCTTGAGTTTTTATTGGACTTGTAAATCTTGGTATGCTTTCTACTAAAAATAAAATAATTTAAAAATAATAGTTTATTATAATAAATATTAAATTATTATATAAATATATTTTTTTAAACAATTTCTTTCTTCTTTTAATTAAAAAAACATTTATTAACTATTTGTTTTGTAAAATACTGATATTAATCTCCGTTTTTTTCAAATATTTATTATTATTTTTAGTTGTAAAATGATCAAAAGAAAAACTAAAACATATTTCTTGATAGATTAATATTAACAACGACATATTATAAATAAAAAATAAAAATATATTTATTATTTTTTAAAGTTATCAGATATAAAATTATTTAAATATTTAGAAATGAGAGGTTAATTTAGAAAAAAAAATATACTATTTAAATAATTAATTATTAAAAATATTTTTTTTTATTCAAAAAAAGTGTTCTTTTGTTAGTTAATTTGAAAAACAAACAAACAATAATAATAGGTAAATAAATAACTCTTGAAATAATTTCATTTACTCAATCATCAATTTGTCTGTCTTTTCATGACACTATTCAAATAGCCAAGTCGCATACAATAAAAAATGTAAAAATAATTTGTCCGTGAATTTATTTATTTTAAGTGACGGTCATCAAAATAATTTTATTTATAAAAATTGAATGAAAAAATCTTTTTTTTTAAAAACTAGCAACAATTTATATATTTTCAAAATTATTTTGTGAAAGAAATATTCAAGTGTTGTATATTTAAAGGTAAAAAAGTTTAGGAAGGACATTTATGAATAAATGAAAAAAATAAATAAAAATCTATGTTATAAATTTATTAAAACTAAATATTTTGTAAATATTTGCACATATTTATTATTTATTTATAACTTACCCTCATTTATAAATTGACTTGGTTTAGGGTTTAAATTTTCAATTGAATTTATTGGAGTAGTAATTAATAATAAAATTAATATTTCAATGAAGGGCACTTTTTCATTAAAAAATCTTTTTGTTCTCCTCCAAAGTAACATTAAGGGAATAAAAATAAATTAATTAAAAAGTTGTTGTAAATTAATATAAGAAAATTTTGTTGTAATTTAATTAAATATATATTAATTAAATTATTTGATGAAAGTAGTAAAAAGAGAACAATTATCTAAAATAAATTATTAAATATAAAAATAATAATTTAGAAAATTAGCTAAAAATATGAAATTTGGTCTTTAAGGGGAAGATAAAAATAAAATGATGATACTTAAAAAATGTTAAATTAAATAAACTAGAAAATTAAATTTAAAAAAGAAAGATGGGAAAAGGTGGCGAAAAGGGAATTAAAAAAAATAAAGAGAAAATGACCAAAGACTCATTGCCAAAATGAAGTAAGTAAATGACCCCAGCTGGGGGAAAGTATTAAAATTAAAAGAAAGACTCAGCTGATGACCAAAATAAACATATATAATACTCTTTGTTTGAAAATGAAATTAAATATAAATATATTTATGTAAATTTAAATAAATAAAGAATAAAATTGAAAAATTAAAATTTTAAAATAATGGAAAAATTAAAAAAAAATAAATTAAAAAATAAAAAACTAAGTAAATAAAACTTTAATTATCGGAAAAATCAAAGAAAAGTACCAAAGTTACAATTTATTATTAATTAATAATAAATACAAGGACAAAAAATAAATAAATAAATAAAACACAGCAAAGTAAGAACAATTTAATAATATTAATATATTCGAACAAAAACAAGAATAACCTTTTCCGTCCATCTGAACAAAAATACTGACAAAAGTATATAGCGTTCTTTTGCCGTCCAAAGTCCTCCTCCCCTACAAACCTTTTTACCCTTCGATGATGAACTACATAAACTAGAATGAAGGGAGGAGGACATTGAATGAAGGCCGTTGGGAAAAAAAGTGGGACAGGCACTGGGGGAATGCTTTGCTGTAGTAAATCGATGGACTGGGACTATGTTTTGGTTTTTGTTCACTTTGTAAGATCTTCCTTCTTTTTCTATTTATAATATATCCTTTGAATTATAGCTAATTTTTTTTATCATAAATCTTGTGGTTTTGTGGTTAAATGAGAGAAAAATGAGTAGAAATAAATAAATATTTATAAAATAATTAAAAAAATTAATTATTAAATAAAATAATTGTTTATTTTTAATTTCTTAATTTAATTAAATATATAATTATTTAATTATAATTAATAAATTTAAATCAGTCAAATAATTTATAAGAATTAATTTTGATTATAAAAAAACTTAACTCAGATCTTAACTGTTAAATTTTTAAAAGAAAGAAACAAATTTAAATATTATAACAATTTAGGTAGTTAATTGATATAAATTTTAGTAAAATTATAAATAAAAAAAGTTTTGTTTTAAATGGGGAAATATATAAATGATTTAAAAAATAAATATAATTTAGCCTTTAACTTAGTTTTGCGCATCCCCATAATTTTCACGCTCAAATTGTTACCTTTCCTTTTAAATGACCCTATACCGACAATAGACGGTTTTTTTACTTTTTGTCTTTTTTATATTTAAAACTTGATAATAGTTGTCGTACTTTTTCATCTTTTTTTCTCAATTCGGCCATTATTATTCGCGCCCGATTGATTCCCCAAAGGAAAAAAGAAGGGTTAAAAAAGACAAATTTCCTCGTTGATTTGTGCCTTTCACACATTCATTCCCCCCAATATATCTTTTTTTATTTCTATTTTATGTTTCAATGTTAATTCAAGCGTATTTAAAGTAATTTTTATTTTCTTTTATTATGTTCGAAAATAACGTTCAAAACATTTTTTTGAAATGACCGCCTTTACTCGTTGATGGCCAACACTTTTGATGGATTATATAATTATTATTAAAAGTGTTATAAAGGATTTTCTTAATATGAGAGAAAAATAAAATAAAAAACACTTGAATTTATTTAATATTATCCCTTTAAAGAGATCAAGAATTTTTAAGAGGAAAATAAAAAATATTAAAGGAGATTAAAAAATAAAAAAAAAGAATATTTTTATATTATTAAAAATTATAAAAAATATAATTTGTAATAAAAAATTACTTAAATATAAATAAATATTAATTAAAATTAAATTAAATAATCCCTTTTTTTAATTTTTATATTTTCATGAATCAACAGCGCAGCAGGAAATTTAAACGTTTTTTAAATAATTTTTCAAAAGAAAAAATAATTCAAGTAGAAAAGCTTGGGAATTTTATTGAGATATTTGAAGGGCAGACTCCAAAAATTTAGGAATTATGTGAGTGTGAATTAGAAATATATTTATTTAATTTGAATGAATTAATGATTATTTAGTATTAAAATAGGCCGTTCATTTAAAAGTAGCTGTGAATTAAGTAAAAGAAAAAGGATAGAAAATAATTTGATAATATAAATAATGTGTTAATTTATTTTTAAAAATATTTTATTTAAATACATCAACAAAACATTAAAGAATTAGTAAAAAGCTTCTTATTTTTGTCAATTTTTGAAAGGGGCAGATGGCCAAAAACATTTTTCATTTTTGGTAAAAAAACCAACAAATAAGTATTTAATACAAATATATAAATAAATAATATATTTAAATATTTTTGAAGATTTATCATTTAAAAAGTGACAATTTAAGAGAAATAAAATATTTTATTTTATTTTTAAATATTCCGAATTTGTAATTATATTTTTGATCCTTAAATTATTAATTTACAAAAAATATAAAAAATAAAATTAAGAAAAATATTTTGGTCTTCACATAAGATTTAATAAAAAAAGAATAGTTAGGATATATTTAAATAAAAAATAATAATTAAATGAAATCCACTAGACAATAATTAATTTTGGTTTAATTTAATTGTGTGGTATATTGTAAATTAAAATTAATTTTTTTTCGTTTTTGGCTTAACCAAAAACTTTAAAGAATATAATAATAATATTAACCATTAATATAATCATAAGTTGGCAAATAATAATAATAAACATTTAAATGTTAAAAAAAAACTCTTAAGATTTAACTAGTTAAGAAGAAGAAAAAAAGAAAATATATAACTGTGAATATATGTTGTAAGTTTTTGTTTGTTTGTTTGTTTACTTTCTTAAATAAATTAAAAAGAAAAATGACCACAAATATAAATAAATAAAAGAAATATATATTTAGTATTTATTATAGTATAAACTAGTCTCATAGATTGGTATTGGACATATTTTGTATAAATTAAAGAGAGAAATTATTTATTTATTTATTTATTATATTTATCCAGAAAATAATAAAAAAGTTTACTAACTATTTTTGGATATTAAAAAAAAAGAAAATATTTAATATGTTTAATTGGGATTATAAATATATTGTTTGTAATGAATGGCCAGAATATACTAGTTTTTTGGCCAGAAATTTTAGAAAAAGGATTTTAAAGTAATTATAATAATTAGATTAAAAAAGAATTATTAAAGATAAAGAATTATTTTATAAATAAAATTAAAAAGAAATTAATTTAATAAATCAGCTAAGTAAATAATATTAAGTGAATATTTTTATTTAAAAAAGTCGTGACTAAAAAACTTTATTTTTTCCATTTTAGACCAAATATAATTTTGGTGTATCGCGCACGAGTAGGTTAGAAAAATAAATATAATTTTCTTTATTTTTTTCGGCGATTGATCGATCCTTCCAATTTTAATTGCTCATGCGCCTTTTACTTTTTTTTAAAAATTAAAGTGAAAACTATTTTTGTTTTTTAATAAAATAAATAAAATATTTTACATAAATTATGTAGAGGGAAAAAATTATTTAAAATAAATAAATTTGTATAATAATATTAGTTATGGATATTTATGACAAACTGCCACGGTCACCTAAACATTCTCTTTTTTAAAAATGTAAAAGTATAAAGAAGGTGTTGACCAAATATAAGACTTTTCAACTGTTTTTTAAGATGATTAATATGCCATTTTATGATTCATAAAATAAAATATTTATTTATTTGATCAAAAATATTTTTTGTGATAATTTTTTAAAAATATATTTCAAAATAAATAATGAGATTTTGAGGAAATAAATTAATAAGTAAATCTTTAAACGAATAAAAAAAAGTTCTTTCAATCACCTTCTCTTCATTATAATTTTTAAAATAAATAACAATAAAATGGCCGTAAATTTTTGTAAATAAAAAATTAAGGTATTATAAAAAGAAAAAGAGCAAAATGGATTAAAGTAAAAAATCTAAAAAAAAAATAAACAGAATCAAATGACCGGTAAGCCAAGCCAAACTGTCATTTAGGGCTTTTTTTGTCCCCAGCTTCTTTTCTGCCGTTATTTCAGCTGCTTTGTCATTGCAAAAAAAAAATATATTTTTTATTGTTGCGCCCATTTTTTGTAAATAATAACCATTTTTTAATCCAGACAAATATTGATTTATTAATATAAATAAAGGTTTAAAATATTTTAATTTTTTAAATTTAAAAATAAATGTGCTGATGAAAAATAAAAAACAAAATAATTTTTATAAAAAAGGATTAAGAAAATATAATTATATTTTTATTTAAATAAAATTTAAGAAAATGACAAAATAACACAAATAATATTATTTAATTAAATTTATCTTAACTCAAAATATATATTTAAATATTTAATATTAATTAAAAAATATATATTAATTATTAATTTATTTAATTATCTCAAAAAGATAATAATTTAACCCTAACATCCGCGAATAAAAGAACAAACAAACAAACAATTGATCCTAATCATTTATACACGTATTTATTTATTTTCTTTTTTTTATTAATTTTTACTTGTCCGCCCTTTGTTCATCTAGTTTTTTTTAAAGAATTATTTATTCTGTGAGAAGTATATAAAAAGTCTCTTTACCCTCATAGACCCCTTCTTCCTTTATTTCTTTAATTTAAGTAAAAATATGAGGGGGGAATCGCAATTTGAAAGAAAAAAAGATGTCTTTAAAGGATAATTGGAGTATGAAGGATTATGATGAAATTGGAAAAGAAGAATTGCATTTTTAATTGTAAAGAAAAGAGAAAAGAAATTGGGTGATTGAAAAAAAAAATTGAAGGAATAATTGGGATTAGAAAATGTTGTGGTAGAATAAAAATAAATAGAAAAAAATTATCTGGAACTACAAAAACAGTTTGGTTGTTTTTAATAATTAATAAATAATTAAAAAGAACAATTTTAAATAAAAATTATGATAAATTAAATTTTAAGAGTTTAGCAAGGAAAAAAATTAAATTCAAAATTATAATAATTAAATAAATAAAAATGTACATAATTAATATTTGACCAATAAATTTAAATAATTAAGAGAAAATATTTTTGATTATTATATTATTTAATATTAAATTTAAAAATCAAAGGTAATATTTGTAAAAAATAAAAAAATAAAATATTATTTGTTTTTTTATAAAAAATTAAAAATTGTAATATTAATTTTGTTAAATATTTAATACTAATTTTAAATATTCTATAAAGTTGTGAATGAGTAAAAGAAATAAAAATGAAATACTAAAAAAGAGAGGAAAATTAAATTTGTTGTTTTGAAGTAAAGAAGGTTGTGAACAATTTTATAGAGAAGAAAAAAAGACGGATCTCATAAATGGGTTGACGATTAAATCTTTTTTTATTTTTTAATTACTAAAAAGACTTTTTAAGAGCACTCTTAATTGTAGATATTTGAAAAAAGATTAACGGAAAAAATGGGAATAAAGGAATTTTTAGGGAATTATTTTTAGTTAATTATTTTAATATAAATAAATGTCGGTATTTTTTTATTTTTTATTAATTTTCCCAAAAATTAATTAAAAATAGTTAAAAAATAAAATTTAAGATTAATATTTAAAAAATGTAAAAAAAAGAAAATATTTATGTTAAAAATAATAATAAAATGATAAGCAATAATTATAAGAAAAAATATTTATGTATAAAATTTTTTTATTTTTACTCTTTTTAAACATTCAATAATAATAAAATATTTTATTATCTATACTAATAAAGTAATTATTGAATTTATTTGATAATTTAAAAAATTAATACTAATAAATTAACAAAAATAAGTAAATATAATTTAAAAAATTTATTTATTAACAAAAATCAATTTTTAATAAATTTAAAATTAAAATAGAAGTAATTTTAATTAAATACTTTTAAAATCGTGTTATATAAAAAAATGGAAAGTAGTAAATTGATTTTGTCCAACTATGATTTTTTGTTTTATTTTTAGTGTATAAAATATAATTAAAATAATAAGAAAAATAAAAAATAAAATTGTTTAATTTAATTATTATATTTTTAAAAATAATATATATAAATTATTATTATTTAAAAAATAATAAATTAAAAATAATTATTTCCAAATATTTTCAACATTTTCCACCCCATTTGTAAATATTTGAATTTTAGGTGCAAACAAAACACAAAACGCGCACAAACAAAAGAGGAATAAATTTATAAAAAATAAATTGAATGCAAATTTAAAGCAGATTTATACAAATTAAGGACAAAGAAAAGGAAGGATGAGGGGAAGGCTCACTTTTGGATGTTTTTCTAAATAAAAGAAGAGAGAAAAAGTGTTGAAAATAAAAAAAGATGACTATTATAATACTAAAAATTACCCTTTTTAACTTCCCCATTTTGTTGACTCCACTCTAAAATGGCCAGATTGATTGCATTAATAAATATATATTTGACCAATTAAATTATTAAATATATAACAATTATATGAATATATATAAAAAGATTAAATAGGAGAGATTAAGTTATATTTAATTAAATTATTTAATATTATAATATGTTTTTTTAATTGTTAATTAAATGAATTTATTTTATAATATTTTATTTTTAATTAATAAAATTATTTTTAAATTAACTAATTTTGCACTTTTTAATTAAAATAATGGTATTTAAATAATTTGCTTTTTTTATCAAAAGAATTATGGCCTTAAATAAATTGCCAAATTATGCGTGCCATTCAAAAGATAAATCTTTAAAAAAAGGAAAAAACAAAAATGATCCCTCTTAACATATAGTTTTGAAGGAGAAAATTTGAATAAATAATGAAAGAGAAAAAAATTAACATTTTGTCATCGGCAAGAACAAAACATTGAGAAAATATTTAAAAAAAGAAATATTAAATCAAAAATTAATTTTAAATAAAAAAGAGAAAAAAATATTTAGAATTAATTAAAATAAAATAATTAATTATTTTTAATAATATTTTAAAATTAATAATTTATTAGTTTTATTGGTTAGTTTAACTCAGTAAAACAATTATTTTAATTTCTAAAGCAATTAAAGTTTGTTTTTAGTAAAGTCCCTCTGTAATTACTAAAAACTTGACCAAATGCCTAAAGCAAAAACAAAAGAAAAAAATAATAACAAAATTGGATAAATTATCTGTGTTAATGTAGTGAAATAATAAATAAAGAAAAGGTTTGAAGAAATATTAGGTATTTATTTAGTTAATTTTGTTATGAATTAAATATTAAAAAATATAAAAATGACCTAAGTATTTTTCAAAATTAGGATTTAATTTAATAAAAAATAAAATATAAATTTTTAAATTATAAAATAATATTTTTTGATAAAAATAAAAAGGTTAAGAAATAAAAATGTATTTTAAAAAACCCAATGGAATTGGCACATTTAACAAAACAATTGAAAAATAAAAAGAAAAGCTTTGAATAATAAATGCAAAATTATATATTTTTGAATGATTGAAATAAAATAAAAAAATTTAAGAAAAAGGGTTAAAAGACTTAAATTTTTTTGTGAGTGTTAAAAGTGTTAGTAAAAAAAATATTTTTTTGACTCATTTTATTTTTATTGCCTTATTTAAAAAAGAAAAAGAGATATTTAGCTTCTAAAAATAAAGAAATGACACTTCTTTTTTCAACTTTATTTTTTTATTTTTTGAAAAAATAGATGGACATAACAAAATATCTCTCTTTAATAATCTCTCATATGGAAAAGAAATAAAGGATAAAATAATAATAATAAAAATAAAATATATTAATTTAAATTTTAGAAAAAATATTAAGTTATTATTTAATTATTCTATAAATATTTAAAATAATTAATTTTATTAATAATAATATGCACAAATGAAAAAGAAAATTAAAGAGAAATTAATAAATATTTATAAAAAAAAATGAAATTTTTAATATTTAAAGAAAATAAAAGAAAAATTGATAGACTTTTTTTTAAAATATTTATATAAATAAATAAGAATATTTAAAAATTACTCAATGTTGGCCATTTATTTGAATTCCATATAATTTTTTTAATTCCCAATTTAGGCCTACCATTATCAGTTTTGTCATAATAATGATAAATTAATAAATCTCCAAATTCTTTAGAAGAATAAATACTTTGTCCTCCAGGGCCAATTTGAATTCCATTAGAACCTAATAAAAGCATACCACCTCCATTAATCATTTTTATATTTTTATCATCAATATAAGGACCATTTGGACTTTTGAACGACCAACATGAATACTATAAGTGCTTTTTAATAGAACAGCATTTATCAAAAGAAACGAATAAATAATAAAATTTATCTGTAATTTTTAATTAAATTATATTTAATAAAAAATTAAATATTACTTTTATAAAAAATAAAAGGAGCTTCAATAGCCCCAATAACATTAGGAGGACGTCTTGCAATATTTATATATTTAGCCCCAGATATTGGTCTTCCATTTTTTGGAATTAATTCAACTTGAAAAATTCCATCATAAAATGAACCAAAAGTTAACCACCATTTTCCTTCAGGAGTTACAAGTAAATTTGGGTCAATTGCATTAAAATTAGTATTTTCATTAGAACTTATTATCTAAAATAAATATTTATTTTAATTTAAGAATTATTAAATAAAACTTTATTATGATCATTCCAACTACCAGGTAATCCAGTATTACTTGTAGCAAATCCAATATAAGCTGTATGAGTTCCTTTTTTAAATGGAACAGCATAATAAAGCCAAAACATATTATTATGAAAAGAAATATCTGGTGCCCAAAAAGTATTCTTTACTTTAGTTAAATTAACAGCCCAATGAATTCCATTAGGAAATGCAGATATAGTTCTATGCCAATTAATTAAATTATTAGATATTCTTGCTTCAATTCCAATATTTGTTGAATATATTATAAAAATTCCATTTTTTAAACGAACAATTGAAGGATCATGTACAATATAATTACCTTGTAATTGTGTGCATTCAACTATATTTATATAAAATAAGTTATTTATTTATTTAAAAAATTAATTTTATACCTTTATTTTTTAATAAAATTAATATTAATAAAATTGAGTTAAAAATATTTAAGAAAATATACATATTTTATTTTGAAAAATCCCAACTAAACATTAAGATTATTTGAGGTTTTTTTACTTATATTAAAATAATAAAATTTAAAATTTTTATTTAAATATTAAACGTGGTTTTTGAAAACTAATTTCGTCAATACTACAATAATTATAGTAGTAGTTTCAACAAATGTATAATTTATAAAAGAAATAAATAATAAAAAACTGAAATAATGTTTAAAATTTTAGAAAAAAATTTAATTTTTATTCAAAACTAGACAAACAAAAATTAAGTTTTATAATTAAATTTATATTTAGAAAGACATGACAATAAAACAATTAATCAATTATTATTATTTTAAAATTAGGGTTGGCATTTCAATAATTTTAAATTATTTATTAAACAAAATTATCCATAAGATAATTATTTAGACATTCACGAATATTTTTTATAATTAAAAATGTTAATTCGAAGAGAAAAAAAGCGGATTAAATGCAAAAGTGAGAAGCATTGTACTTCCCTTAAGAATAAGTAAAAGAGTTTATTTTTGATAAAAAAATAAAAGTTAAAAGAATAAAAAAGAAAACATTCACAATTATTGGATATTTTCTTTTACCAACCCTATAAATATAAAAAAATTAAAAATGGCATAGTTATTTAGATCATTTATTAATTTTAAACAGTTGTTTTTCCAAAAACATTTTCACATCTACTATCTGACCATTGACCACCAGCCAATGGGGCCATTTGTTCTCGACGTGCCAAAAATGCAGCTGTTTGGTTTGTTTGTATTGCAGAGCTTCGTAAAGCATGGTAAGCACCAATTAAACTTTTTTTAATATATTAAGATTTAATATAATATTACAAATTATTTTTTAATTTATTAATATTTTTTAATAAATTTATTTATTAAAAAATTAAAAACCTTAAAATAAAAACAATCATTAAAAGTAAGCAACTAATTACATAACAATAAAATGCTTCGCCGATTTGTTGCTTAATTTAAAAAAATATTAATTTAATTAATTTAGAAAAAATACTTCATATGTTCCAACTAAACCCTAAAAAATAAATAAATTTTTAACAAAAAATAAAATTAAAAAATTACAACAACAAAACGACTATCAACACGATGAGCAGCAAAAAAGAAGACAGAAGCGGCTACAACGGCAAATAAAACTTAAAAAATATTTTTGAAACAAAAAATTAATAAAAAAATATTACAAGCAAAAAAGCTAGCTGTACTGTGTAAAACAGCACATCCTGGAGTACATGGTGCACATAAACCCATTGTACAAGAAAATAGAGCAGCCAGTAAAGAAATAGCCATACAAATAAGTACAGCTTTTTGCCAACCTTTTTTTTTAAATTATAATAATTTATTTTTTTTTAATTAAGAATAAACTTATGTAAATATTTGGATTGGTTTAGGTATTATAGTATTATTATTATTATTATATTTATAACATTTTATTTTCTTTAATTTTTTAACCATAAAATTGATGATGTTCAGCTTCTGCTGCTGCAGCATTTGAATCAATATCGTGTATTTGTGCTTCAACATTTTCCAAAGCATGTTGATCAAATTTATATGTACAATGAAGTGGTGATTTTTCAACAAAACTTTCTAGCCTTCGACTGGGTGAAGGATTTCTCTCTGCACGAGTACAATCAGTATAAAGACCATGCTAATTAAATTAAACTTTTTAAATTAATTTTAAATATAATTACGTGATGTTCTGCTTGAAATTCTCTAATATCAACAACTTGCCATGATGGATTAAGTATCTTAATTATTTTAATTAATTTTTAATTAATAGGTATTTATATAAAAATTTATTTAATATTTTTTAAATAATAAGAAAAATATTTTGTATAAAGATATACCGCAATTACTGCCAAAATAACAGCAGTAAGCAAAAGAAATAACTAAAAATAAATAAATAAATATTTATTATATAATTATAATAAATAAATACAGTAATTAATATAAGTGATAATTGTGGACAACTTCGTCCAACATTTGTTTCTGATTGTTGTTGTTGGTTTGTTAAATGATTTTGTTGATAATGTGATGTAACTATTGGCTGATTTCTAAGATGCATTTTTTTAATAAAATAAAATAATTAAATAAAAACATATAAATTTAAAATAATTATTTAATTATAAATTAGACTTATCTAAATAAAATTGAGAAAATAATATATAAATTGGCAATACTTTTCATATGGAATGGCACCTAGCTGACACGGAAATAAAAAAAATAAGTTGGACTTTTACCTTCTTTTTTTAATTTATATCCAGATTTTTTACCTTTTATTTATTTGTAAATATTTGAAAAGAACAAAGAATTATTTATTTATTAATTTAAACTACAAATATACATCTAAAAGGTGTGTTATGTAAATATATTTTAAAATAATATATCCGCATTATGTGAGCAATCGATTGCTTTTCCGGGTTGGTCTCCTACCAATTTTTTCCATGTGTAATATTTCCCTTTTTTTATTTTTATTTTTCTCCGCCCTAATGCGCATTCACACATTCACATTAACTATTTCAAACAAGGTGAATAATATTTTTGAATATAAAAGGAAAAAATTCAAGGACAAAAAAAGAGTTTAGAGTTTAATTCGAGGTTATTTATTATATTTTTAATAAATTTGAAAAAAAAATTTTAAATAAATAAAATTATAATTAATAAAATTTAAATTAAAAATTATATATTATTATTTTTTTAAAAATAAATTAAAAATTTTTATATAATTTAAATATTATTTAATTTAATAATATTTAATAAAATAATTTTTATAAAAATTATTTTATTAATTAATTTAAAAAAATATGATAAATTATTTTTATATTTTCTAACAAATTGTAACATTTTTCGTCATTCATTATTTTATTTTAAGTTTATTTTTTCAAATTACTTTTCCATTTTATCCTTAAATAATTTTTAAGTAAAAAATATTAAATTTTTTATTATTATTTAAACAATTTAAATATTTTGTTTCTTATTTTAAAATAATTTTTATTTTTTAATTATTAGCTCATTTAAAAGGTTGAAAGTCCCTAAAGAGAAAAAGAAAATATATTTTTAAATTCCTTTAAAAAAATATATAAATTGACAAATAATAATAAATTGACAAAAAAAAGGAAAAATTAAAAAGTGAAGAAATGAAAATTAAAAAAAAAACAATTGAAAAAGATGTTTTTTTAATGAATATATTTATTTATATTTATAATATATACCAAATATAAATGAAAAAAATATTATTTATGTGTGGGCTTCTTATTTAAAAGGTCATAACAATTTTTAATAAAAATTTAATTCAAATGGTTGAATAAATAATTTATCAAAAATAAAAAAATTGTCAAGATTTTATTTTTAAAATTATTTAGAATTAAAAAATATTTTAATATATTTTCTTATATTTTTTCCCTTTTCCGGTATTTTTATTTATTTTATTTTAAAAAAATTAATTAATTAAAGATATTTTTTAAATTAAAAAAAATCTTATAATGGCTTCATTTATTATTATTTAAAAAATTATTTTCAATGCTGAAAAAGTGTGTATTACTTATTATGATTTATTTATAAATTTATTTATAGATTCTCTATGTACTTTTATAATTATTTTTTATTTGTTTTTGAATTTGTTTTTTTAATATTTCTACCATAATAAATATATGTATTTTCATTTATTAAAAAAATTAAATTATTTTAAGTAAAACTAAAAAAGTACGCTTTAATGAATATTTTTAACGCAACTTTTGTTTTTTTTTTTCAATAATTCCATTTAAAGTAATGTTATTTTTTACTTTTTTTTACTATTTAAAAAATTTTATACTGATTAATATTAAAAATATTAACTTTTGTTTGTTAAAAAGTAAAAAATAATTATTTAATAAATATTTTAATTAATTCTTTTTAAAATAATTTAAATTATAATTTTAATATTTTTAATATTTTAAATAATAATTCATATATAATTATTTTTTAATCTTTTATTATTAAAAAAAAAATTATATTATTATTTTCATAATTAACTTTTAAATTAAAACATTAAATATTTTTGTTAAATAAAATATATTAATAATTTATTTTAAAAAAGTACTTTTTTAAAATAAAAAACTAAATTAATATATTTATCTAATTTTGTTCTCATATGAGAAAAAAAGATTATTATTTTTTTGATTTCTTTTAATAAAATTTTAACTCTTTAATAAAGCTTAATAAATAGAATTCTTTTAAGAATTAAGCCACACAGATTTTCTCATTCCAAATTAGTTATTCTTAATTCTTTTATATTTTTTTTACTTTTTAAAATTTTATTTAAATATTCTCTTAAAACAAAAAATATTTTTAAAAAAGAGAATTATTTTAATTTAATTATTTTTTTTAAATTATTTAAATTTGAATTTAATTTTATTAAAATAAATATATAAAGAGTACAAATGTCATCATTCATTCCTTTTTTCTAATTAAAATTTTTTATGGTGATATTTAAAAAATAAAAAAAATATTCCTTAAATACATTTTCTTTAAAATATTTATTTAATTATTTATATTTTAATTTATAATTATTTAGTTATTAATTATTTAATTTACTAATAAATGTTTAAAAATCAAAAAAAAAATTTCAATTTTTTATTTAAATATTTTTAGAAATAAATATTTAAATAATTTATTTATTTATTTATTTAAATTTTTAATTTTAAAAATCATCTGCTAAATTTGCAGATAACAATTTTATTAAAATTTATTTAAAATAATTTTATATTTAATAAATAAATATTAAATTATAATTTAATTTAAAATTATTTTCTTCAATTTATTTTATGATAATTTAATCAAAATTATTATTTAATTTTTTTTCTGTTACCGGAAATAAATTCAAATTATAAAAGAATGAGAACTTTTTCTTTTATTAAAAAAAATAATTTATAATTATTATTTGATTGGGTTTTTATAAAAATAAAAAAATTTCGCACATTTTATATTAAAATAATTTTTAAAGAGGATATTCTGCAACATATATATTTAATAATTACTTTTAAAATAAAAAAGGAAGTTTATTTAAATTAGCATTTTTACATTTTTAAATAATTCTGCAACTTTATTATATTTTATTTATAAAAATTTTCTTTAAATAAAAATTATTAAAATTTTTTTATGTTTCTCGAATTAAAAATAAAGAAAATGCTAATTTATTTTAAAATGGAAAAACAAATTTTTTACATAAATTTATTTTTATTTTGCAAAAAATAATAATTAATTTATTGTTTTATATTTCACTTGAAACAAAAATTAATATTTAATTTAAATATTTTTTATAAAATTAATATAAATTTAATTTTGACTCAAAAAAGTTAAATTAAATGAAGACAAATTAATTATAAATATTATTTAACATTTTTTGGTAATCAGACTAATGAGCTATTACCAACTTTTTTAATATTTTATTAGAATTTAGTCTTTAAAAAAGTTTCCCCAATGCAATTTATTTTTTAAAGAAAAATGGTAACATTTAACTTTTAGAAAAAATAATTAAAAATTAGCTAGTAACAAATAATTGTATAAATATTTTAATTAAATTATTAATTATAATATTATAGATATTTAATCAGAATTTATTAAAAAGAAAAACTTTTTCTTTAAATTTAATTTTTATTAAATTATTTTATTAATTTAATTTTTATAAAATATATTTTAAATAACACATTTTTAAATAATTATAAATATTATTTAATTTTGAATTTTAAATAATAATAAATTTTTGAAACTATTTAATTTTATTATTTTATGTTAAATTATCATTTACTTATTTTAAAAATAATTAAGTCTAAATACTAATTATTTATTCTTTTATTTAAAAAAACGGAAATTGTGTTCTTCTTCTAAATAATAATTTATTTTAAATAATTTAAAATTATTTAAAGAAAATGAAACTATTATTTTTTAAAAATTTAAATAAATAAATAAATATTATTATTTAATTATTAATTTATTTAATTAAATATTAATAATAATTTAATAAAATAAATTCAAATTTATTTGGATTTTTCTATGAATTAATTAAATAATTTAAAAATTGAGTAATTAAATAAAAAATAAAAGAAAATAAAATAACAATTTATTATAAATTTAATAAACTTTTTTCTTGCATTTAATTAAAGTTTATTTGTTTGTCCTTTTCTTAGTGATTTCATTTTAATTTTTGAAAATACTTAATACAAAATTTTATTAATATTAATTTTAATATTTTTTATTTTATTATTTATAATAAGAAAAAATATTTTTTTAATTATTAGTATTTTTATTTTCTTCAATAATATTCTTTAAAAATTATTTAATATTTTTAAATTATTTTAAAAATTTATTAAATATCATAACCTTTTCTTTTTTAATTTTTTTAATACTTAAATTAAATAATTTATTCTTTTTTACTTTAAATCCATTTTTGCCAATAATTTTTTTATTTTATTATTTAATTTATCATAATTTCTGATTGATATTTTCTCACGCACATTTTATTTTATATTTAAATGACAATAAAAATAACAAAGAAATAATTGGGAATAACTTTTTTGTGCGTGACTTTTTTACTTTTTTATTTATTGAAATATTATATTTATATTTATTTAAAATAATAATTATTTTATGCAATTTTATTTACTTATAATTATTTATATTTCAAATAAAAATCTTTTATTTTTTTAGAAAAAGCATTTAAAGCAAAGAAGAATGTCAAAAACTTGTCAATTTAATATAATAATTATAAATTTAATATTTTTAATAAATATAACAAAAATATTTATATCTGCAACAAATAATGATGATATTTCAGAAATAGCAAAATTATGCCAAAATTATCCAGAAATAGTTGAATGCTTATATTTACCAATAGAAAATCAAATGAAAATGGAAAAACGTAAATCAGCATATATGCGTCTTGGAAAACGGAAAAGTGCTTATATGAGGTTTTTAATTAAATTAATTATTTAAATTAAATTATTTAATTATTTATTAAATTAATTTTCTTCAATTTTTAAAAAATATTTAATTTTTTTATAATGTTAATATTCAAAAAAAAAAGTTTCATGATTTTGTTTAAAATATTAAATATATTTAATTTGTCACGATATAAATTTGTCATTTTTAAATTTATAAAATACAATTAAATTTTTGTTTAAATTATTTTTAAATAACGAAAAACTTTTAAAATTAATTTTTTAATTTAAAATTAAAATAAAATTTAACAGATTTGGTAAAAGAGGAGTAGTCGAAGATAATCAAATCCCAGATGCTAAATATATTGATATTAATGGATTATTGGAAGAAAATCAACCTATGGAAAAAAGAAAGAGTGCTTATATGCGTTTTGGTAAAAGAAAAAGTGCTTATATGAGGTAAATAAATAAATAAAAATATTTTTAAAAATATTTTTATTTTTATTTTTTAGACTTGGCTGATACTAAAAGGAATGTTACTAATTAAAATTAAAAAAATATCTCTCTGATAAGAACAAAATGTTTTTTCATAAATTTTGTAGTTGAAAAAGATGATTGTGTTTATTGATCTCTCATTTATTGTCTAAATAATTATATTTTATTTTTATAAAAATATTTTTATAATCTTTTTTTTTTATTGAAAATTAAAAATATTTTATTTAAACTTATCTTAAAAAATTAATAGAAATTAAAATTATTATTAATATTTTTTATAAATTAATTATTTAATTAATTATTTAAAAATTATTTAATAAATAATTTAATATTTAATTATATTCCATGCTTTTTATTAAAAAATATTTATATCAATTGCCCTTTAAAAAAACAGCTGACGAATTGCTAAAGCAATTTAATATTTTTAATTAAAAAAATATTAATTAATCCATCAAATTATATTTTGACGTCAATAATTTTAAGTAATGTCTGTTAAAGAAAACGAGATATTATAACAATATAAATAAAAGATTAAATCAAATATTTTTATATTTTAACTAAAAATAAATTTTTAACTTAAATTAAATTATATTTTTATTTTAATTAATTTATAACTATTAGTCTTTATACATAAATATAATTTTATTTTAAAAAAGGCTCTAGAATTATACCTCAATTTCAGATATGATTATTAAAATATTTAATAATAATTAATTATTTTTTTTAATTAAAAAATGACCTTCAAATAAATGAATACCTTTTCTCAATTCTTAACATTTTATTTTAATTTCTTCTTTACTTTATAATTAAATTTAATCAATTAATTAATTAATTAATTAATTCATTTACTTTTAATAAATTAAAAATATTTTAATAAATTAAATAAATATTAGATTAAAGTTTTTTCATCAAAAAATATGTTTAATATTTTAAATAATAGTTTTCGTTATAATATTTTAATAATATCGTTAGCATGTCTTTCAATGATGTTTGCAAATATACTTTGCTTAAATTTTACAATTTTATGCATGACAGAGGAAAAATTTTATTGGAAAAATTTTACAATTGATGTTGGAATTGGTTTGTAATTTTTATATATTTTTAAAATAATCAAGACATAAAATATATTTTTTAATTGAGAGAATATAAAGAAGAAGAAATGTTGAATTAATTAAATTAATTATTAAGATATTTTTGATCGAATTGATTTTGAATCAAAATTTAAAGAAAAACATTATTCAAATAATAAAAATAGTATTTCAATTTCAAAATCTATTGATGATGGCTTTAATTTTCCTTTAAATGGAATTGAATTACCTTCATTAGATTCAACTAGTTGGCTTCAAAAAAGTTCTTCAAAATTAGCAAGGCATAATCCTCAATTATTCTTTAGACTTTTAAAAATGGTGGCTATGGAAATTGGAGAAATTGCAGTTAAACAAATTGGAGGAAAATTAAATCCAAATAATATTAATTTTAATGGTAATTATTAATTAATATTTTTAATTAATTATTTTCTAAAAAAAGGTTTTAATTTAACAAATTTTGATGAAAGTTTTTTACTCAATTTAAAAGAATATTTATTAGAAAAATTGGAAAAAAGTGTTGAAATAAAATCTCAATTTGAAGAACAATTTGATAATTTTAGTGAATGGAAAAATATTAGACCTAAAGTAAAATAAAATAAAATAAATAAATAATATATTTATTTATTTATTTAGAATATAGAATTATTAAATATTACTTGGAATGGTATAATTAATGGTCGAATTAAAATAATTGAAAAATATGCTGATATTTATTATACTTCAAAACAAAAAGCTTTACTTCTTGGAATTATAGCTTTTGGTGCAATTCTTGCAATACCTGCAATTAGTATTGGAATTAAACATTTAGGATGCCGGTATTTTATTTAATAAATTTAAAATATTTTTTAAGAAAATTATTTACAATTGTTGGACTTATTTCTGCTACAAGTACTGCAATATGTCCTTGTGCTGCTTTTCAAGGATTTATTCCATTTTTGTTTGTAAGATTAATTCAGGGAATTGGATTTGCTGTTTGCTTTCCAGTTATTGGGTAATTTTAAATTATTAATAAATATTAAAATTAAATATTTTTAAGAGCTGTAACATCTGAATGGGCTCAATTGGTTGAGAATGGACTTTTCAATGGAATGTTAACAAGCTTTATTCAGGCATATTTATTTTCATAATTTTTAAAAAATTAATTAAAAAAAAACTTAGTTAGCACCAGTAATTGCAATGCCATTATCTGGTACTCTTTGTAGTATCAAAATTTTTGGTTGGCAATTTGCATTTTATGCTCATGCTTTAATTACTTTACTATTAATTTGTCTTTGGTGGATACTTTATAGGTTAAAAATTAAATTATAAAAAATGAATATATTTTAGAGATACAGCTATTGAACATAAATCAGTAAATGAAAAAGAATTAAGATTAATTACAGAGGGAAAATCAAAAGTTATTGATGGACATTACAAACATAATTTTAGAGTAAATAATTTTTTTAAGTAATAAAAATGAATTAAACTTAAATTTAAAATTTTAACAGATTCCATTCAAATTAATTTTTACGAATAAAGCAGTATGGGCTATTTGTATTGCTTCCATTGGAAATATGTTAATTTTTTAATTTTATTTTTTTATAATTAATTTTTTAAATAAAAAGGTTTTCAATTCAAATGATGGTAAGAGAATAATTTATTAATTTTTAAATATTTTTTAAAAAACAATTTAAGATTATGTCTTCACCTATATATATTCGAGAAGTATTTAAAAATATATTTATTTATTTTAATATTTTATAGGTTCTCCGTTATGCTACCTTAAATACTGGATTTGCAGCTGCAATACCAACATTATTACAGCTTTTTATAAAAATATTTGCTGGAATTTTAAGTGATAAAATAACAATTAATGAAACATTGAAAGTTTAATTTTAAAATTATTATTTAAATAATTTAATTTTATAAAGATTAAAATCTTCAATTCTATAGCTTTTTGGTAAAATTAAATAAAAAATTATTTTTAATTAATTAAAATAATAGTGGAATGGCATTTTTCTTAGTAATTTTATCATTTACCCAACATTTATCGTCTGGACTTGTTTTAATATTTATTATTCTTTCTGTTGGAATACTTGGATTTAATACTGGTGGATTTTTTAAATCCTCTACTCTTGTTGGAAGACAATATGCTTATATTATTTGTGCAAAAATTCAAGTAATTATTATTTAAATAATAATAATATATTAATAATTATATTTAAAGTAATTAAAAATAATAAATAAAATTTCAATTTAGATAATAATGTGTATTTCTATGCTTTTTGTTCCTCCAATTGTTTATTCTCTAACACCAAATATTTCATCTCCAAGTGAATGGGCAAGAATTTTTATTGGACATGCAATTCTGTTACTTTTTTGTAATGGAATTTTTTGTATATTTGGATCAGGAAATGCAGCAATATTTACTTGTATAATAATTAATAATAATTCAAATATTCAAAAAGAAAGTGATCAACCAATGTTAGATGAATTTTTAAATGATAAAGATAAAATTGATGAAGGAAAAATTGAAAATGAATAGAAAAAATTTAATTATTAGAAATATGTATTTTTTACAAGAAATTAAAATTTTGTATTATATTTATAGAATATTAAAATAAAATATTAATAAAATAAATTTTAATAATTAATCATAAAATATTTATTATTTTTAATTTATTTCATTTATTTATATATATTTAAATTTCTAAAAAAATATCTTTAATATCCAGGAGCAGTTCTTGGTGGAGGGCAATGATCACAACTTCCACTGAAAAATTAATAAATTAAAAATATTTATTTATAATAATAATTTTATAAAAATTAAATATTTACATACCCAGATCCTTGGCTTCCTTGTGGACCTGCCTCTCCATCTGCACCTTGTTTTCCAGGTGAACCTGGTGGTCCTGTTTCTCCAGGTTGTCCCTCTTTTCCGTCAGTTCCTTTAAATAAATAATTTAAAAATATTTTAAATTAATTAATTTCAAACCATTTTTGCCAGGATTGCCCGGTTGTCCATCAGTTCCTGCAGGCCCTGGTGCCCCTGGCGGTCCTGGAGGTCCAGATTTTCCAGGAACTTCTTCTATAAATAGGGTTCATAAAATTTAATATAAATATAATAAACTAAGTGTTCCTGGCTGTCCAGGTTGTCCAGCATCCCCATTAGAGCCAGGTAATCCAGGAGGGCCAGTTGGTCCAGGTGGACCAGGATTACCACGAATTCCACCATCTGCATCTTTTCCTGCGGCTCCACTAGCTCCTGAACATTATATTAAATTTATTAAAATATAACTAAATTATCTAACATTTTTATATTTTTGAAAAATTATTTAAAATAAAATATTTAAATAATTAAAACCTGCTGGACCCTTTGGTCCAGGTGGTCCCGGAGGTCCAGCAACTCCTGGAGGGCAATTTTGACAACTAATTTGAAGATATATTTAAAAAATGATTAAAAAGAATTATTTGCCCACAATTCGACTTTCGGTGCTGGAGCAGGTGGAGGTGCTAAATATAAGGAAATTTAATTATATTACCTAAATATTTATGTAATAGATGTGAATAAAATAAGTAATTTATTAAAGTTACTTGAGAATAAGTGTCTCACCGAGACTAACTATTTTGAAAATTAAATATTAATTTATATTTTAATCTTTCTAGGCCACCCTCGGTTTTTTAAAAAGTAAAAACTATTTTTATTTTAACCAACCATCAGGTCCATTCTTTCCAGGTTGGCCTTCTTGTCCTGGCTTTAAATTAATCGATTTAAAAGAAATCTTATAATAAAATCAAAATTACAGCTCCATCATTTCCAGGTGTTCCAGGAGGACCTGGAGGGCCAGGCGGACTTTCACCACAACCACAACATACTCCTCCCCCTCCACCACCACCCAATCGTCCACCGCCTCTCACTGGTGAAACAGGTTGCCGGACTGCAGGTAAATTGACAGGTTTTCCTCCAGCAGTTCCAACTCCTGCTCCAGCTATATTAGATTTAATATATATATATAAATTTAATAGAAAAATTTTAATTTTGCAGAAATTTAAAGATTTTAATTTTTTACATAAATAACATTGTTGAACTCAGGAAATTTAAATTTACTTGGTCCTTGACTGGGCACTTTTCCTTGGCCCTGTCCAGAGACTGTATTTGGTCCCGGACCTGTAGCTGCTCCTGCACCAGTTCCACGACCTGCGCTTGGACCAGCACTCGGAGCTGGACTAGTTTCTGGAGCTGGACTAGAACTCGGAGCTGCACCATGAGTGGCTTTAGTAGATCCAAGAGTAGTAGATGAGCCTGGGGTTGAACCAGCTCCAGCACTTGGTTTGGAGACGCCGGCAGAAGCTGGAGCACCTCCACCAGCTCCAAATGTTCCTTGTCGTTGATAACCGGATGGTACTGCCGTTGAAGGACCGGAAACAGATGGAGCAGCAGAAGAAGGTGCAGAATATTTTGATGTTGAAGCAGTCAATGTAGAGGCAGAGGTTCTTGGAGTAGCAGAAGTGGTTGAAGCAGATGCTGCTGCTGATGAAGCTTGTTGACCTTGGGCTGCACCAGGAGTAGCAGCTAATGGGCCAACAGTTGCACCCGGAGGGGGAATCTATAAAAATGTTTTAATAAAAAATATAATTTATTTATTACATCATATCCAGCTTGTCTTGGAATCCTTTCCAAAAAAAAATCAGTATTATCATCTGTACCAGCTATTATTTGTGTTCTTCCAACTTCTTTCCAAATATTTCCTGTTCTTTGTTTACAAAATTCAACTTCATGTTGCATTTGGGAATGAATTTGTTGAAGATAATTGTAAAGTAATGGTATAGATAAAATTGAAGCTAATGTTGCTATTATTGCTGCTGACTATATTTTTAATTTTAAAATTATTAGTAAATAACTTTAAAAATTAAAAATATTAACTTACAACTCCAAGAAAAGCAACCTGCCTCAAACTGTCTGCCTCCTTAAGACGCTCTTTATATTCTATAGGATCAACTTCCATAATCTAAAACAAATCCTTTTATTTTAAATATTTTTATGTAAAATAATAAAAATATAGGAAATATTATAATATAAAATTAATAATTAATTTTAAAATAATTTAAATAAACAATGTTTAGTTAATTATTATAACACTAATATAATTAAATATCTATTTAATAAAATTAATAAATTTCAATTAATTATTAATATTTTTAAATTTACTCTCTTAATAGATAAATATTTATCTAGTTTTGAAAATATTATTTTTTAAAATAATTTTTCCTTTTTTTTTACTTTCTAAATCTTTCTCAAATATCTCTTATTATTTTATTAGCAATGTTTATCTTTCTCTCCGGTCTGAAAAAAATAATAAAAATCTATTTGCATATTTTTTGGCGTTCTTATTGGGTGATTTAATATAAAGGAATGTATAATTGAGAAAACAAAAAAAAAATTATAAAAAAAACAATAAAATTATGAAGAATTTGAAAATCTAATCAAAAAGTTAAAAGAAATTATTATCAAATAATAAAAAAATTAATTTAAAATTTACACTCCATTTTTAATAGTACATTTAATTGTTACCTTTTATCAAATTGAAAAACAAAAAAAATGAGGAAAGAGCTGAAAATAGTGCAAAAGAAATTGGTTCTATTCTTCTATTTTGACGGCTTTTATGGAGCCGGACAAACATTAAAAACATTAAAGAAATGTTATATATATAATATAAAAAAAGGAGGAGGATTTTATAAAAAGAGAAGTAAAAAAACAAAAAAGGTGTTGAAAAGGTAAAGCAAAACAAATAAAAAATAATAATAATATATTATTTATTAAAATCATTGTTGCATGGTAGTAAAAGATAAATAAAATTTATTTTATGATCAGGTTATTAAAAATTATTTATTTATTGGCAATAAAACTTGTAAATTTATTTTTTTATAAATTAATAATAAAATATTTAATTAAATCATAAGGGAAGGAATGAACACCCTTTGCCTTACACATTCAAAAACTTATATTTTAAATAAAAATAATATACCTAATTTAAATAATAACCTTTTTTTCAATAAGAAAATTTGAGTGGTTATATCCAAGTTATTTCAAATTGACGCTAATTTTTCTAAATATATCTGCTCTTATTAAAGTTACGGATTAACTTTTTGTAAGTTTAATTACAATCTCATAAATATAATTAATTTTATAAACAAAAATTTTATTTCAAATATTTTTTATTAATTAAATAAAAATTATTTTTTATAATTTTTTGTTTCCCACACATCGCGTTAAAAGTTGTCAATCCCCTCTCTTTAAAAAAATAATACATATATGTATTTAAGCTTAATGTGAAAGATCTAATCAAGTCCAGTACATTATTTAAAATATAGAGGAAGCAGTTTTCCTCTACTATAAGTTAAAAAGAAATATGAGGAATTGGAAGAAAGGATAGCAAAATATAACAAAAAAAGAATAGTAATTAATATTAAAAAAAGAACTACATATGTATTACCTTTACATACCTATGTACATATTAGTTTCAGTTAGAAAAAATAATAATGATATGTATGTATTAGATATAAAATATAAATTTATTTTTTATTAAATATAAGATTATTATTAAAAATATAATTAATAAATATGTATGTGTATTATTTAAAAAAATAATAAAAATTTAAATTATACATAAGTACTATGAAAAAATTAGAGTTAAAAAAGAATATACATATGTATATATTTAATTTTAAAATTTTCTTATTAAATTAACTTTTCTAACAAAATTTGCAAAAAATAATTATAATTTTATTTTTCTCATTCGAGTTTTAATATAAAAGTCACATATGTATTTTGACAATCTTCATCATTCTCAAGCTTCTACTAAACTCCTGTTGCTTGCTAGCCGCTATTGTTCAGCATTGTCAACTCACTTCAACAGTTAGTTTTTCCTTCATTTTTTGCTTATTATTTTTAAATTTTATTTTAGCTATTTGTTCTTCTGTCCACAACAACAACTGTACCATGATAAGACTCGATTGCAAAGTTCTTCATTACCAGTGGGGCAGAAAAGGCGCTGAGAGCATTGTGGCACAGCTGCGAAAAGACTTAATAGAGGAAGACGAACATTATGCGGAGGTGTGTTTTTAAGTCTGAATGGAATATCCTTTGAATTTCAGTTGTGGATGGGCACGCATACAAGGGGACCATCACACGTGAAGGAAGGCGAAGCAAGGATTCCGTTGGGTGACTACTTCAGAGACCATCAAGAAGTCCTGGGTGAGCACGAAAAAGAAAGTACTGGTCTACAGTTCTTGCTGAAAGTACTTTCTGTCGGTAAATGCTTGTCTTTGCAGTTGCATCCAACAAAGGTGTTATTGGTGTTATTTATTGTTTAAATTTACTTTTTTTCAGGAACAAGCCCAAAAACTTCATTCTGAGGATCAAACCAACTATCCAGATGCCAACCACAAACCGGAGTTAACGATTGCCTTAACGGACTTTGAGATTTTCTGCGGGTTCCAAAAACCGGATAAAATCCTTGAAAATATCCGCTCACACGAGTCGCTTGTTGAGCTTGTTGGGGAGAAAGCGCTTTCGGGCCTTGACGCAAGTAAAGGAGAGGATGAGAAGAAAGTGGCATTGAAGAATATCTTCACACAGATTTGTACTATTCCTAAAGAGGAACTTGGGAATCTGCTTACAAAACTTCTCGGGGATATTTTTCTAAGTAACTAAATATTTTTGTATTTTTTCTCAAATAAAATTTTTAATTTTAGAAGAAGAGCGGTCATCAACAGATGACTTGATTATGGGACTTAGCGAACACTTTCCTGAAGATATTGGAATTCTGACGCCACTCTTCCTTAACTACGTCAAACTTAAACCTGGTGAGGCAACATTTCTTGGACCGAATGAACCACATTCCTACATATCTGGAGGTTCTTTGTTTAAATTTATTATTAAAAAATATTTACTTTTTTAATCTAAAAGATTGCATCGAGTGCATGGCTCAGTCTGACAACACGATTCGTGCTGGACTAACTCCAAAATTCAAAAACGTCAATTTGTTCTGCGAAAACCTTACCTACCGAATGGGTGGGCCGCCCATCTTCACACCATCACAAGGGGCTGAAGGTGTAGATGAATATTCGCCAGAAGTACAAGAATTTGCAGTCCATAAACTGAGTGTGAGTTTTTTTAATTTTTAAAAATATTTTTTTATTATCAGAAAGAAGTCTCAGTGATCCAACCAATCGCTGCTGTTTCGATCTTGATAGTCGTCAATGGTTCTGCAACGATCCTTCCAAATGAGGGCAATGAAGAAAAGATTGAAAAGGGTGATGTTCTCCTTCTACCGCAGAAAGTTGAAGCTAAACTGAGCGAAAAGTGTGACAATTTTCTGGCATTTCGTGCTTTCACACCACCACCAAAGGAAAAGTAGGAGATATATATATGGATTGTTGTGTGATATATAATTTGTTCTCCTCTCTAAATATTATAACTTTCCCTTTGTATATATGTATAGGAATGTATTGTTGTTTTGTCACCCATTTGTCCCTAAAAAACTGTTCCTCATCTGTAAATTATTGTATTATTTGGACATACTGTGTATAAAAGTTTTATAAAAAATTGTTGTTTTCTTTAGTAAAAGTGCTGAGAATAAAGTAAATAAGTAGTGGAGTTATTGTGAAAATTTTTCAGATATTGAGTGGAATGTTTGATTTTTTGTTTTCTTTTTTAGGAAAGCCAATTGATCTTTTTGCTAAAAAAAAGAATATAATTACATATAACTAATATAGGTATTTGTAATTCAAAAAAATAAAAGTAGAGAATTTGAAATAAAGAATAAAAATTTTTAAATTAATTTAAAAAAAAAACATATTACTTTAGCATTCTTTTGTCTATTTTTGCATATCTAATTTTGTTTTGACATTAGCTTCATCCATTTTTGGTAATCGAAACTCTTTCTTGCCTTTTATTTTAATTTCTTTATTATTGATGTTTTTATTTATTCTATTTTTAAATTAGTTTTTATTAAATTGGACCTTTCCTTGAATAAAATTAGTAATGAAAAGACTCACTTTCTATATAAAAATATAAATAAATTATTTTTAAAATTAACAAAATATTAAAAAAATTAAATTTAAAATAAATTTTCTGTTTTAAAAAACTAAATTTATTGCAAAATCTTAAATTAATTAAAATAAATTCTTAATTAAAATTCTCTATTTTTAAATATTTTATTATCAAAATAAATCAAATATATAAATAAATAAATTAAACTTTTTGTATATTTTTAGGCAAATTTTATTTTTTTTTTCCTTTTCTTAGTTTAAAGCTTTTTAAAATTAGCTGTTACTTATATATTTTTCTTGTTTTTCCGGTATTAATGTAAAAAAATGTCCTCTATATTTTTAAAAAAATCACAACTTTTAAACTCTTTTTAAAAAAATAATATTTTTTTCTAAATCTTTAATGTTTTTACCACGTACTTCAATTAATTCCAAAATGTTTCCTTTACTTTCTGATAAAAAAAGAGGACAAACTCGTCGTTCATTATTACTTATGGGATCTACTTTTCTTTATTTAGTTGGTGGGGCAATAATATTTGGTTTATTTGAATATAATGAAGATGAAAGAATTAGAAGAGAAGTTATATTAAAACGTAATCAAATGCAACAAAAATATAAATTTTCAAAAAAGTATATTTAAAAAAATTTATTTAAAAAATATATTATAAATATATTTTAGAGATTATTCTCAATTAGAAAATATAATTATACAATCAATTCCTTTTTCTGCTGGTTATCAATGGAAATTTCTTGGTTCATTATATTTTTGTACAGTTGTTATATCAACAATTGGTTATGGACATTCTACTCCAAATACTAAAGCTGGACGTTTATTTTGTATGATTTATGCATTGGGTGGAATTCCTTTAGGATTAGTTACTTTTCAATCGGTAAAGAATATTTTATTTTTTTAATATTAAACATTTAATAAATTTATTTTAAAAAAATTAATTTATTTAAAGGTTGGTGAACGTATAAATCATTTTATTAAAATTATATTAATACAAATACAAAAATGTTTATTTAAAAATAAAAAATGGTTAGCTACAAATGAAATAAAATCTAAGCATTTATTATTTGTTTCTTTCTTTATTGGTTGTATTACTATTGCTGTTGCAAGTTTTTTTTTAATTTTTAAAATTTTTATTTTTTAATTTTAAGCTGGTGTATTTCATAAACAAGAACATTGGTCAATTTTTGATTCTGCTTATTATTGCTTGATTTCTCGTTAGTTTTTTTAATTTAAAATATTTTTAAATTTTTAATAGTTTCAACAATTGGTTTTGGTGATTTTGTTCCAGCACAAACAAATGAAAGATTAAGGAAAGAACCTGGTTATATATTTTTTATATTAATTTTTCTACTTTTTGGATTGGCAATATTTTCTGCTTGTATTAATTGTAGGAATAAAAAATATTTTATTTAATAAACAAATCTTTTTAAGTACTTATTTTGGAATTTATGGCATATAATTCTGATATTGTAACAGCTAGAAGTAGATTAAAAAGAATAATATCTATTAAAATGTCAACATCATTTCGTTTAGTTTCATCAGCACATAAAATTAGTATAATAACTAAAAATGAAAAACCAAAAAGTTGGCGTCAATTAAAACAAAGTATGGCTATTAAACGAAAAGAAAGGCCTCACGCTACAAGAAAAATTGGATTTTTTGTGTAATAAATTATTTAATAATTAATTAATTTAATTAATTTTTATAATTTTAAGTGAAAAAATTGAAGAGGAAAATGATGAAAAGACTAAAAAAGAAAAATTAAATTCTTCTTCATTATTAATTCTTCGGGATATTTATCGTTGTAATTATTGGAAACAAAAAAAGAATTTTTGTGCCCGTCGATTACCTACGCCCTATATAGAACATTTAGTTAAACATTCAACTATTTTTTGAATTTATTTATAATTAAATTATATATTATTTTTATTTATTTATTTATTTGGGGAAAAATAATTAAAAATATTGTTTTTTTTTGTGAATTTTAGAAAATATATTTCGTAAAAATAAAATATTTTTTTTATTTTTATTTCTAATTAATCTGAGTTTAATTATTTTAAAAAATAATATTTATTAAAAAAAGGTCAATTATTTTATAATAGATAACCTCGATTCAATATTTAAAATTTTTGCAATCAAAAATCGCAATCTTTCACTTTGAAATAAATAAGAATATAATTAACTATGCTATAAACAGAAATTAATTTCATTAATTTATTTTTTAATTATAATATTATTTAAAAATATTTTTTAAATAAATTTTAAAATTTAAAAAGAAATGTTTATTCATTGTAAAATTAATTTTTCTCAATTTAAATTATTAATTATATTTTTCTGTTTTTTAATATTTATTTGTTCTTTTTTAATTAATTTAAATTCTTATTTTATGGATTTTCCTTGGTGGAGTGTTATTCATGAAAGAAATATTAATAAAAATATTAATAAAATTAAAAAATGTATTAATCAAGATATTTCTTTTAAAAAATCATTAGAATTACAAAAAGAAGGTATGCCAATAATAAAATTAATAAATGGAAGAATAAATTTAAAAGCAACTTGGGAATTAATTCCTAGACATTTTAATGTAAATATTTATTTATTTAAATTTTAAAATAAATATTTTTAATAGAATATTTGGATAAATGAATTTAATAAAATGGAAATATTTAGATTACAATCAGATGAAGAAGAACAAAAATATTTTATTAAATTTTTAACAAATCTTAAAAGGCCATTTAATTGTAATATAATTACTTTAGGTATTTATAAATTATTTAAATATTTTTTTAATATATTTATATCTTAGGAGTTGGACATTCTATTTGGGCAGAACGAAATTTAAGTAAAATATATCCAGAATGTCACTTTATTGGTGTTGATCCTGCTTCTGATATTAATTCTGATTTAATTAAAAATGAATTGGGTGGAAAATTTATTAAGGCTGCAGTTGGGGGTGAAACATTGAAAAAAATATTAATAAATGTTTGGGAAAAAGGTTTAATTAATTTAAATTAATTTAAATTTAATTTATTTATTTATAATTTTTAAGATGTTAAATTAAAAGGTGTTAATCGACGAATTGTTCCACAAATTGGAATAATTGACTTTTTAAAAATAAATTATCAAAAAAAAGAACCAATAGATTTATTACTTATTGACATTGAAGGAGCAGAATTTGGTATTTTAGAGAAGTTATCTGGTAAATTATTTAATTATTATTTAATTTTAAAATTAAATATTTTAGAACATTCTAAACAATTTCCAGTGCCTATATGTCAATTAAATATCGAAATACATCATCCAAATGTATTTAATTATTTTTTTATTTAATTTAAATAAATTTTATAGGAATTAAATAAAAATTACACATATGAACGATTTTTTAATTTTTTTGATCGTTTTATTCGTTTTGGCAAATTTGCACTTTTACACACTGATATACACAAAGATAAGCGTTATATGTTTCTCAGATTATTTTTAGTAAATATTAAAGATAATAATTGTATACAAAAATTTATTTGTTAATTTATTTATATTTATTTATTTATTTAAATTTATAAACAATTAATTTATGTAGATATTTATCTTATGACAAATATTTTTTAAACATTTAGCAATGAAAAAAACTTTAAATAAAAATATTCCTTTAATTTATGTAGGTAGTATATGTACACATTTGTATAATTAATATTTTTATTTATAACAATTTATATATACATATTATTAAAAATAAAAAAGATTTTTTTTATTCCTAAATAATTTTATGAATTTTTAATTTTAAATTAAATTCTTTCTTATATCCTGTGACAATGTTTTACATTATAAGTTTTGAAAAAATATTATTTATTATAAATAACAAAAATAAACGTAAACAGCCATTATATTGATACACATATGTAGCTTATTTGTTAGTTAGTCATAAATAAAAAATATTTTCCTTATTTATTTATTCGTTTTATAATTTTATTGTGAAAATTATTTTTTATAAATTTTTTTCAATTATTTAGAATTATTAAAAAAACTAATTAATATTTTTAATTAATTTATATTTTATATTATTTTACTAAAAAATATTTTTAATACAAAGTTATTTTCTATTTATATTTAAAAAAATATTTAATTATATTTTTTAGCAATTAATTAATATTTCTTTCTAAAACAAAAATGGGCAAAGGAGGAGGTAGTGGTGGCGGAGGAGGAGGAAAAGGAGGCGGCGGAGGTGGAAGTAAAGGAGGTGGTGGTGGAGGACATGGATCTGCTGCCGGAGGTGGAACTAAAGGCGGGGGAGGAACTCCTTGGTCTCATCCTGGTCCAAATGCTGGGTATCCGGGGCCAAATGCAGGTTATCAAGTTGGTGGTCATCAAAACAAATAAGTCTGAAATATTTAAATTATTTACTTTAATAATTATAATTTTCATAATTTACAGATGCTAAAAGAATGATGAAGAACAGAAACATCTTTATATTGGATTATTAATCCTTTTCTAAATTAATTAATTTTATTGCTTTACATATATATTTTTAAATAAAATTTATATTTTAATTATAAAATTAAATATATTTTGGTCTTTTTTACATATCTTTTTAGTTAAAATATATTTCTTAATTCTAAATTAGTAGCTTTGACATTTTCTAATAATTTTTAAAGTTTTTTTAAGCTTTATTTATTTATTAATAATTTGTGAATTTATTATTAATAATATATTTTTATCAACTGCCCCCTCCTCTTTATTTTTAATAAATAAGTTTTCTAAAGCTTAAGAGCAAAATTATATAGATAAACAACACAAATGCTTGAAATTTAAGTTATTTATTTATTTATAAAAGCTACATAATTCAATCCTTGATGTGTCTTTTAAAAAGCCCAAAGCTATCGGCAAAATTAAATCAATAAAAAGCAGCCTGTTCTTATCTAAATATATTTGTGAGGATTTTAGTTATTTAAAAATTATTCTAGCTCATTCTTAAAGACATATAATAATCTAAAAATTAAGAGACATAATTTTTTAAATAATTTTTTAATTTAATTTTAAAATAATATTATTCAATAAAAGAATAGTTTTTAATATAAATAATTCTAAAAAAGGTAAATAATTTTAATAGATTAGTATATCTAAATATTATATATTCTATTTATTAGAGTTAATAGAAAAATGACATCTTCTAATAAAAATAATCAAAATGATGATGTTGAAGGTTTTTGGCTTTTTGATGGATTAGATGAAGAACCTTATGGTTTATTACCATTAGTTAATTTAAGTGGAAAAAGTGGAGCAACATCAACTAAAAATATTGAAAAAATTGGTTCTTATCAATGGAGACTTGAGGAGGACGAACCAGTCATCATGGCGGGTTACTTTTATTTAAAACATTTTAAATTATTTTTAGAATATTAAAATTATTTTAAAAAAATCTTATTTTTTAGATTCCTGGAATGCCATTAGAATCTTTCTACTGGCCTGGGGGTAAATTACGCCAAGATCATGGAGTAATTATTTACAATGTTAATCATATGAAAATAAAAGATGGTCAATTGGATACAGCAATACTTGCAGCAAAATTATGTTCAGCTAATAATAAAAAGAAAACTGAAGTTATTTTCTTATTTTTTTAATTTTAAATTAAATTTTAATTAATATTTTAATTAGATAAATTTTGATGATTATGATGTAATAACAGGTAAAAAATTAAATATTTTAAAATATTTAAAATTAATTAATTAAGATGCTATTAACCTTCAAAAATTATTTGCATTTGGACAAGAAGCTGGTGATGGTTTATTTCGAATTGATTGTGAACGTGTTGGGAAAACTGTATTACTTAGTCGTATGGAAGCCTCAGATTTAATGGAGGTAATAAATAAATTTATTTTTTAATTTTAAAAATATTTAAAAGATTGGTCATTTAACCTATGATCAAACAATGAAAGCTAAAATGACTAAAATACGTTCTAAACATTGTTCTGGGCCTTTCTTTCAATTAATAAGTTATCAATTTGGAACTTTAAAAATTCTTGTTAGATATGAAGTTGAATGTGCTGATTTTGCTGGGGCAAAAGTGTAAATATATTTTTAAATAAGAAAAGAAATTTTTTAATTTATTTTTAAGAGAAATATTTGAGGATATTGAACAACTACCTGAAAAAACAGAATTTTCTGAAAATAAGGTTATATTAAAATAAAGAAATATTTCTAAAAATTAGGATAGTCATAGAATTAATTAAATATTATAAAATTAATTAATTAAAGGCAATTAGTTATATAAAGTTTGGAAATGTGCCTGAAAATTTACCTCTTCAATTATTAACTACATATCCACATGGAGGTGGATTTCCATTCTTTACATGGGCACAAATGTTTTTTACTTGTGCTGATCAGGAAATGATTGGATTTTGGAAAGGAAATGGAGATTTTACTAAACCAGCTATTTATGTATTTATTTTCTTTATTTAATTAAATTTTAAATATTTTTTAGGGATTAAATGATATTTCAAAATTAATGAAACCACTTCCATATGCTGTTCTTAGCAAGGCATAAATTAATTAATTATAAATTAATTTTATAATTTAGGTCCATGATTGTCTCTGTAAAATTCAACTTTTTCTTATACGAAATGATCCAACTTTTCGGTTAAATTAAATTTAAAAATTAAAAAATAAAATATATTTTAATTATTTTTTAAGGTTTGGACTTATTTGGAAAGGAAAACCTCATTTGGAAATATTTTCAAAATCAAGAAAGGCAGATGGTGCTATTTCAAAATCAGTACGTAAATTTCTGTCGACTCAATGCAAAGATAGAACAGAAGAAGAAGTTCAAGAAATTGTAAAGAAACAAAAAGGTTAAATAAAAGAAGAATTTTAAAAATATTTCTTTGTTTATATTAAAAGTAGAATTATTTTATAATAATTAATAATAATAAATTTAATAATATGTAGTGATTTATATTTAAATAAAATAAAATATTTTAATTAAAAAATATTAATTAATTCTCTTATTACTTTGATAAAATAATTAAATAAATAAATTGTTAAATTTATAAAGAATTTATATTTATTTAAATAAAAAATTAAAATACATATTATTATTTAATTAAATTAAATACATCCACATTGTAAAATTATCATTCTAGGAAAATTTTTTAATACTAAATTTCCATTATCGTTTAAATAAAGCATTGTTAAAGAATCTAATTTATCAGGTGAACAACATACTTGAGGTGTATTATTATTATTATTATTTGTTAAAGATTGTAATTTAACAATTAAAGATTGAAATATTGCATGATTTGAAGGTCGTAAACTCTTTAATAAATAAAAGTAATTTATTAATTTAAATATAAATAAAATAATAATTTACTTTATCAAGTGGATATTCACAAGAACCAGAACAATAACCAGTATCAAAACTTTTAGGAGCAATTATTCGATTATCCAATCCTAATTCTTTAATATTAATTGTTAAATTATGACGTGAACATTTCTTTTTAAAAAATATATATTTATTTATTTATTTTAAAATATTAAAAAAAACATACTTTTATATTTCCAATATTTAAATTATTAATTTCTTTTTTATTATTTTCATTTTCTTCTAATTCGTTAAAATCATTTAAAGAATTTAAAATTTTATTTCCTTTAATTGAACGTTCCCAAGGTGATTTATTTGTTCCAAATCCAAGCATTGGATCATTTGCATTAAAAAATATTTTCCTTGATTTTTTTTTATTTTTTTTTCTATTTTTCTAAAAAATATTTTATTTATTTTTATTTAAAAATATTAAACTAATTTTCTTCGTCTTAAAGCAAATTTTGTATTATCAAATTCATTTGAAATATTTTTATTTATTTTTTTAAATTCCTTTTTATTTTGATTTAATAAATATTTTTCTTCTTGTGGAAGAGCCATTCCATAAGCAAAATATTCTGATTGTCTTCTAACAGAGTCCATATGTTCTTTAATTTTATTATTTATTTCTTCTAATAAATATATATTTATTTTTTAATAATAATATTACCTTTAAATATTTCTCTTTTATTTCTTTTATTTTTAATTAATTCATTTCCATCATCTTTTGTATAAATTACAAGAAAAGGTCCATGTGAATATACAAAATTGACAATTTCTTCTTTATTTAATAATTTTTGATTATATTTTTTTGTCTTAAAAATTAAAATTATTTTTTAAAAATATCTTTTTTCTTTCCCAATACCTGAACAATTTTAATAATTAAAGACAATTTATTATTATTTTCTTTTTTTCCAATAAATTTGTTAACATTATAAATAAACCAATTATTATTTATAATTAAATTATTTTCTTCCTCTTCTTCTACAGGTTCTATTTTTTGTAATATTAATTTTTCATTTTTAATACAATTATTTCCAAAATATGCAAATAATTCAATATTATCAAAATTAAATAATTTTTGTTTTTTTGAATAATTATAATATTTATTATTATTAATTCTTTTTAATTTTTTATTTTTTTGAATTTTTGGTAAAAATAATAATAATTTAGCATCTATTAACTAAAAAATATATATAATTAATTTTTCTTATAAAATTAACTTTTTCATTTAAAGAAAGTCCATTAATTTTAAATTCTAAAACAAATTCATTTTCATTTAAATTATTAGAATTTCCACAATTACTACAACCTTAATTAGAGAAAATAAACTTTTTTCATTTAAATTCCCTAAAGAATTTAAAATATTTATTTTATTTTTATATTCTTTTTAAATATAAATATACCATAATAATAATAAACCTAAAAAGTATTCAACCATTTGTTTATATTTTATATTTATATAAAATAATTAAAAATATAATAATAATTTATTATTTCTGGCCAATGGTTGTTATTATATTTAAATATCTCTTAAAAAGGAAAAAAGAATGAAAAAAATAAATAATTTATTTTTGGGGAAATAAACAATTTGCGCTCTAATATAAATTTATTATTTTTAAAATATACTGTAAAATAATATTTAATAAAAAATAATATTTAAACCTTTTTTTAAAATATTTGGTTCAAAACCAAAAACTGAAAAACTTTCTGAATTTTTCAAATTAATTTCATCAAAATTATTAATAAAATATTGTCGATTTTTAAAAAGTTTTTGCATAAATTTTACTTCTGCTATTTTTAATAAATTTGATGTTTTTGTAATATTAATAAGACATTCTTCTTGTTGGATAGTTAATAATATTTTATTATACAAGAATATTTGTAAAAAAATAAAATTGAAAAATTGTAAAAAAATCATTTTTTTATTTTACTAAATTATTAAAAATTAAATTTTAAATAATTTTTATATATAAAATTACTTATAAATTAGTAAATACCAATTTAGTTGTAATTTATTATTCAAATTTTTGGGTACAGCAATTATTTAAAAATAAAAAAATTAAAATTAATTATAATAAATAAATAAAAATAAATTTAAAAAATAATGAAAATAAGCTATTTGCGTGCAAATGCATTTCTATTATTTTAAAATTATTTACTATTTAATTTTACCAAAAACTCTCCAAAAAGAAAAAACAGAATACAAAGTGGGCGGCTTATTTTGGTTTGGGAACGAGAAATAAATTAACAAAAAAATAAAATTTTCGAAAAGTTATTTGACTCCAAAAATTAAAATTAGTAAAAAAAGAAAATTTATAATTTTAATAAAAAAACTTTTTTATAAAAATAGGGGGATTTTATAATAAAATTAATTTTCATTTTTTTAAATAATACATACAAATTTCGAATTCTTAAAAAATATTTTTTAAAATATTTAATATCTGTTTCGCATTTAACAAAAATTTTTAGATTAATTATTATTAATATTTTACAATATTTTATTTTATAATAAAAAAATAAAAATAATGATTAGTGTATAAAAATAAATATTATACAAATAAATAAATATATTTATTCTAAACAAAGATTAATTGTAAGAGATTTGTTTTTACTAAAAAAGTTATTTTCTTATTGAAGGTTATATTTTTTGAAAAAGTATATATTTCTCAGATTGACATGAGAAATTAAATGTTTTTTTGTGAATTTATTGGAATATTATTTTACAATATTTTTTTCCTGAAGAAAAAATAATAATTAAAGAAAAAATTAGGTTAAGGTTAATTGTTGTTAAAAATATATTAATTTTTAAGCCAAATTTTAGGCTATGAAAAATATTTTAAAATAATTTGATATTCTTTTTTTTTTATTTTAATAAAAAATTATTTATAAATTTTAAAAAAAAATTATATTATATATTTTAATTAAATATATATATATATTAATCATATAAAGTAAGTATAAATGACCGTAAGAATATTAAAAGGTTTTATTTTTATTTTTATTAAAAGGCCAACAGGCATCTGGATAAAATTTATTGAGAAAATAAAAAACTAAAATAACTTTTTGTGGTAGGGAAAATTAAATCAACAAAAACATGAGGAAGTCCTTAAAATAAATAAATAAATAAAAAAAGAATTCAGAATTGTTTTTATTAAAAGAAAAGAAGAGAGAAATAATAGGTAGTAAGTAGTAGGTGATATTCTTGCAATAACATTTATTTATTTATTTATTTAAACTTAATGTTTTGCTTATATATTTCTGCCATTTTTGCCTTTTGATGGCTTTAAAGAAGATGAATGATAATAAAAAAAGAGAAAATGTTGATTTAAAAAGAGAATATAAATATGTTAAAAGACCAACAAATGTTTTTAAAAAATTTTAATTATTTATTAAAGATAAAAAAGTTTTTTTAATTATTATTACATTGGGAAAAATTAATTAATTTAAAATAAATAAATATATTTGTAATTTTTATTTATTTTAATATATTATTTTGTTAAAAATATAAAAAATTTAATTATTTTTAAATAATTAAATGCTAATTATTATATTAAGAAAAATAAATTATAAAAATCATCGATTATTAATGGCTATTTTTTATTTTAAATACATAAAGAATGTACTTATAAAATAATTAAAAGACTAATATAATAACTAATTAATCATTGCCTTCAATTAGAAAAAAATAAAACCAAAATATTTCAAGAAAAATAAATAAAATAAGCTTTATGTTAAAAATACTAATATTTATTATTATTTAATTTTTAAATAAAAATATATTTAGATATTATATTTTTAGGAAAAAGAAACAATTAATTTAAAATTCTTAAATTATATATTATTTTCTTGCAATATGTATGTAGCACCTGTTATTCTTTTTAAATAATTTTCAAAGTTTTTAGTTCATAAAAAATGCGCAATATTATAAAAGCAAAGCAATTTGAATAACAAATCAGCAACAACAGATGAAAATAAAATAAAAAAATATTAGATATAGTATGAAAATAATATTTATTATTATGTTGCTATGGAAGGTGGAGACTTTAAAAAATAAAATAATAATTATTAAATTAATTAAATTAATAATAAATAAAGTATTAAATGGAAACAAATAAATTTAGTAAATTATTATATTTATAAAAATAAATTAATTAAGGATTTAATTATAAATTTTTTATTAGCAAAAAATAAATTTAAATTATTTAAACTAATTAATTTAATAATTATTAACATTTAATTTTTTGTTTTTCTAATTTTTTATTATTTTTTCTTTTTTCTAAATAATTAAATATATCAGGTGCATATTTATTTACAAAATCTTCATTTGCCCTTATTTCATTTATTTGTTCATTTAAATATTCAATAAGACGAAGTTTTTGAAGTTCTTTTTTATGTTTAATTTCAAATTCTTTTAACTAAAAAGAAATTATTTATTTATTTTTTTAAAATTAAAAATTACTTCAATAATATCATTTTCTGAATTCATCCATTTAGTAATAAATGTTAAAATAACTTTTATTAATAAAGTATTTGGAATCCTAATTTTAAAAAATATAATAAAATTTAATATGATTTAAAATAAACTTATTGACAAAAATTCTAAAATTTATTTTCATGCTATTAATAAATTCATTAAGTATTGGAGATCTTAAAATAAATAAATAAAATTAAATAATAAAATACAAACAAACCTAACAAATTTTAAAAGAAATGCATAAAAATCTTCAGGATTAAATCCAATTAAAGTATTATTTTTTAAATTATTAATAAATTTATTTAATGATCTTTAATAAAAAATTAAATAAAATTATTTTTTTAAATTAATTAATTTCTAACAATTCAACAAGTTTAATATTTTTTGTAGCAACAATACCACTAAGTATTCTTCCCCTTTCTGAGTCATATTCTTCTATTAAATATTTATTCCAAAGAAAATTAAAATCATCAATATTACCATGACGAATTGCTGTGCTTAAATAAATAAATAAATAAAATATTTATTATAAAAACCTATAAACAGGGCCACGTAATTCTGGTGGAATTCTAAAATATTTAATATTAAATAATTATTTTTGTTAAATAAAATTATTTTAAATTAATTACTCACTTATTACAGCTTTGATCACTCATTTTGAGATCTTGACATGCAAATCTAACTCTTGAAAATTCTCTCAATGAATGTACAATACATGGTGGATAATTCCATTGACATAATTGAACCATAGCAAATTCTCTTATTGTACTTTTATTTTAATAAAAAATAATTTAATTAGAAAAATAAAAAATTACTCGCTAATATCAATATTTAAATAATTAGAAGAAGAAAAAAGTTTGTGAAATTGAGATTCTAACATTTCCAAAATAAATGACTTAAAAAAATATAATAAAATTTAATTATTTTAAATTAATTTAAAAAATACCCTAATTAAATAAGCTTTTTGATGATTTCTAAGTAAAAGAAAAATATATTGTAAATGATTATTAAAAAGAAGTAAAGGTAAATATTCAGTCTCTTCTGGTAAATATTCACTAATTTTAAAAGGTAATTCATAAGATATTAAACCATTTCTAGCAATCGTAAATGCATCTTCTAAAAGACGAGCACGACTTGCCAACTTTTTTATAAAAATTTAATTTTATTAATTAATTAATATTTTTACATTAATGGATGTATTATTTGTTAGTAAATTACAAATAATATTTTCATAAGTTTCAGGGTCATATTGAATTCGATAATAACCATGTACTTTTGAATCAATAATTTGATAACGTGGCAATATTACTAGTAAATTTTAAAAAATATTTTTAATTTATTTTCCCAATAAAATTAGTAATTTATTTTTAATAATTAATTTTTTATTATTTTATACCAGAATCTCTTTCAAGAATTAAAATATTTTCCAAAATATCTGTTGTTTTTTTATTAATAAATATTGGTACTTTCCATAATGAAGGATTTTGACTTGGCTTTTGTAAATAAAAAAATTGTATTTGATTAGCTAAAACAGATGTTGAATTTAAAGGAATTAAACGTATTAAAGGAAATCCAATTTGATATGTCCAACTATCCATAAACTAATAAAAACAAAGAATTATTTAAAAAATAATTTTATTTGTTTACCTCGCTTAAAGAAAAATTAACAATTGTAAAACTTTTTCCATTAGTTTCCACAGAACTATTAAAATAAATAAATATAATTTTATCAATTAAAAAAATAAATAAATAACCTTAATACTCTGATAAGATCATCAGAACGTGCATTTTTGTATTTATAATGTTTAAGAAATGAACGAAGACCTTCCTTAAATATATTTTCTCCTACAGTGTGTTCAACCATTCGAAGAACAGCTGCTGCTTTCTTTTTTTATTTTAATTAAATTTAAAAAAATTAAAAAAAAAACCAAATAAGTAATTCTATCAAAACGTCTAGCAATTTCACGAACTGAAGATATTTTATAGCTAAGAGCATGTGCTTGATGTGAAACTTGATCAAAACGAAAAGCTTTAACTGTATGTTCATAAAATAGTTGACTCTATTTATATAATAATTAAATTATAATTTTATTTTAAAATAATTATAATTACTGTTCTAGATGTTGTATTTTCTGCATAATCAGCTGCCTTAAATTTTAAAAATTAATATATATTTATAAAATTAAATTAAAATTCACAACATACTTTCATTCCCATTATTGTTGCAAATCCCTCATTTAACCATAAATCATCCCACCATTCCATAGTAACTAAATCACCAAACCACTTTAAAAATATTATATTATTTAAATAAAAAAAAAAAGAAACTTGCCATATGTGCAATTTCATGTGCTAAAACATCAGTAACAAATTGTTTATCTCTACGAGCTTGAACACCTTCTATATAAATTAAATTTTGTTGTCGACATAAAATTAATCCCCAATTTTCCATTGCAGCAACTCGAAGAGAAGGAACACCAAAAATATCTAAATAATATTAAAATTAATTAAATAAATATATTTACCAAGTTTTTTAAGGGGATAAGGAATTCCAAAATAATCTTCAAAATAATTTAAAGATCGAACAGACACTTCCAAGGCATGTGAAGTATAATTAAGTTTTGAACTTTGTGACCAAACACGTATCTATAAAATTATTTTAAATATTTTTAATTTAAAAATAAAAAACATTAATTCCATTGTATTTAATTTCTCTATATTTAAAATCACTTATTACAAGTGCTAACAAATAAGTAGCCATTTTTGGAGTTTTTTCAAATAAAGTAAGTGTCCAACCTCTTTAATTAATATATTAAAATATAATTTAATATTATTATTTATTACCTTTCAATATTTCTTGTATGTTCAATAGGTGCATTAGATAATGCTTTAGTCCCTTCAGGGTGTTGAACTGATATAGAAAATTCTGCCTAAATTTAAAAATTAATTTAAATTAATTTAAAATATCAAAAAATTAATTTCTTTAAAATTTGGTTCATCAAAACATGGTAACAGTCTTCGAGCATCTAAAGGCTGCATTTGTGTTGCTGCTATATATCTACATATATTTAATTATTTAATTATTTTATAATTATTTTTTACCTAATTTCTTCTCCTTTTTCTGTTAAATAATTACTTTGAAAAATACCTCCTTCCTGAGGATTTTTTCCAATTTTCGATTGATATCCAATTTCCTTTATAATTATAAAAAAATATTTTAAAAATAAAATAATTAATAACCAAAATATAATTTCTTCCAGGTAATAATGCTCTATCTAATCTAATTTCTAAAAGATCATTTCTTCCAGCTAATTCTTTCCAACCAATTATTTTTGGACCTTCAATTTTATTATTATTTGCTATTTCCATCCAAATTAAAGTTTTATCATAATCTATTTTTAATACTTTTGAATGTAATAATATAATATTTGTTATTTGACGACAAATTAAATGTAAACGAAGATTTCCATTAAAACTAAAATTTTTTTCTGCATAATCAATTCCTTTTCTATAAGGTAAATATATTTTTAAATGTAATTCATAATGAACAGGAATAATATCTAAAGGTAAACGAATTATTGGATCTTCAGATATTGGCCTAAAGAATATTTAAATTTTTTAATTTTAATTATAATATTGCCTAATAAATAATTCTTTTTGATTAATTTGTTTGATAGGCATTATTAAAAAATAAATAAGAAGAAAAACAATAATTGGTAATAAAATAATTGACAATATTTTAATTAAACAATTAATTCTTTTTCTTCTTCTTTCATTATTTACCTTTTAAATTAAAATTATAATATTTAAATTTATAATAAATACTTCCTCTGTTAAACAAAAAAATCTTTTAGTTTTTTGATTAAAAATAACATGTAGAGATACATTTGGTGAATTACTACTACTATTATTATTATTAATAACTTCACAAATACTAGTACTAGATGGAGAACTTTCTTTTTTTATATTTCTTTTAATTGAACGTGTAGAAAAAGTAACTGAAGATGTTGAATTTATTGTACTATTATTTATATTTGTTTTATTAATATAAAAAGAATGATGAGATGATGATAAATTATTTGTTGATTTTTTAGTAAAAAATGGAAAATTTGATGAAATCCAAAACATAAATTAATATATTTATAGATTTAATGTAAATTAATTAATAATAAATATTTATTTTATTTTAAATAAAAATAAATTAATTTAAACAATAAATTCTTTTTTTTTTTAATTTGAGGAAGCCAAATAATATTTTTCTTTAAAAAATGTGTAAATAATAATAATATTATTAGACATAGTAAATAATAATTGTGATGAATATAATTGCCTTATATAAAAAATAAAGACAAAGTGTAAATTTCTTCCTTAATAAAAATTATTTTGAGTTCCCAAAGGCTTTTTTGTCAAAAATGCATAATTTTTCGCTAATTTGATAGCTAGCGCTTATTTAAATAATATCTAAACATAATTCGTCTTTTTTATTAATAAATAAACAAAATGATTTAATAAGAATATTTATTAAAATAAAATTAAAAAATTTTTAGGATTTAATAAAATTAAAAATGAGTTATATTATTCAAATATATAATAATTAAAATAAATAATTATTTAAATATTATTTTTTAATTAATTAATAGACTAAAAATTCTTTTTATTTAATTATTTATTTTTTATAAATTTGTACTTCTTTTTATGGTTTACTACATAATTAATATATATATATCCAAATATAGCCTTATAATAAAAAATAATTTTTAATCATTAATACCTATGTGACCAAAACACAAAATTAATTTTGAATAAATAAATTAAACAACTTTTTAATTAATTTAAATTTTATTAAAAAATTATTAAATATTACAACTTTTTAAAATAATTAGAGATTTTTTTAATTAAAATTTTTTACATTTATATCATTAAAATAAACAAATAGTAAATGTCCAATATTACTTAATTATTTAATTTTAAAATGTCCAAACATTAATTAATATTTTAAAGATAATTTTATTTATTTTTAATTGAAATTTAATTAAAAATACATTTTCTGTCAAAAATTAATTTTATTTATTTTCCATATCCTCCATACCCTCCATAACCACTATATCCTGTATACATCTGTTGTGGACCATATCCTCCATAATTTCCGCCATAATTTCCGCCATAACCACCACCATAGCTATTACCATAAGAAGGTACTTGGATTAAAAAATATTTATTTAAAAAATAATAAATATAAAATTTAAAACATACTTATCATTTTTTTCATCATCATTGGGGCCCCATAACCCCCATAACTTCCATAACCGCCATATCCTCCCATTCCACCTCCCCAACCATCACCAAAGCCTAATCCTTCACATTTATAAAGAAAGACAAAAATAAATAAATTAATTAAAAAAACTAATGAATAATTTGACATTTTATAAATATTTATGAATTAGTTATAAATTTGAAGAATATTTATTTTTATTTATTTAAAAATTTATTTTGCATTTATATAGCAACTCAAAGTAATTGTTATTAAATTTTCAAGTTTTGGCCAAACCTAAAAAAATACAATTAAATTTACTTGTTAAAAAGAAAAATTCCCGCCGCGCAAAATTGAAATAAAAAATGAAAGCAATATATAGTTATAATAAATAAATAATAATAATTTTTACAGGTTATTTTTTTAAAGAGTTTTTTTATTTGTAATCAAAAAAGGTATAATATATTATTATTATTTTACTACATTTTTTTTATTATTCCATTGCTTTTTTAGTTTAAAAAAATAATAATAATACTTTTTAAACAATTTAAACAATCTCTCTTTCACAATAAAAAATAGTTTGGCATTACCTACATATTTATAATATTTATTACAATTTTTTATAAAAAGAAACTTTTAAAAAATTGGTTTATAAAAAAGAAAATTCAAAAATGTTGTTTTTGTTGTCTATGAAAATAATGTCAAGTAGTAACTTTTTTGTTTTGTTATGAAATAAAAAATTATTTTAAAAAATTATTAAATTATTTTTAAATAAATTTTTATTTATTTTTTAATTAATTTATTTTTGTTTATTTATATATTAATGGCACCATTCTATATATTTAATTATTTGATAATTAAATAGGAAAACCCCACAAAATATTTAAATAAAATAATTATAAATATTTTTGATAAGAAAATAAATTAAAAATCATAAATTTATATTTATAAAAAGAATTAAATAAGAGGGTACAAATAGAAAAAACATTCTTAATAGATTTTTAATTATTTTAATATATTTATTTTTTAATATAAACAGACTTTTTAATAATTTAAATTATAATTTAATTGTTTAAATATTATTATATATTTAATAATATATTAATTTTCTTATCAGTTAAAAATTCTTATCAATTATTTTAAATAAATATATAAATTCTAAATATATTTTTTAATTAATTTATATTTATTTCTCAATATATAATAAATATTTTTAATTAAAAATATTCAATAAAATGTTTAAAAAATATTTTTTAGAAATAATTATTTTGCAAATTTGTAAGTCTTTTAATTTTAAAATTAATATATAAAATTACTATAATTATTTTATTTTTATTAAATATAATCATCTTTATATAAAATCTTATTTTAAACATTTTTAATTTTTATTAAATTAAAAAAATATTTTATTATTAATTTATTTTAGTTATATTATTTATAAATGCTGAAAGACTTCCATTTTGGCAAAGGGCAAAAGATCAAATTTGGAAAAGAATAGAAAACAAAAATGAACAATTAAATTTTGAGAATTTATTTGTAAATAAGTTTTAATTTAAAAAATAATAATATTTTTATTTAAAATATTATTTAAAATTATTTTAAGAATACTAAATCAGAAGAACAAGAAGAAGAAGAAATTAAAAAAGAAAAAGAAAATGAAGGATATGACACAGATTATACTTATAAAAGTATTTGTATTTTAGATGGAAAACCAACAATTATAAATAATTTGGATTGTCGTTATCAAGGTATAAATATATCAAAATATATTTAATATGTTTTTAAGTTGCTCTTGGACGTTTTCGTAATGCAATAAATATATCTGGATGGTCATATTTAGAAGTAAATTTAATTTAAAAAAATATTTTAATTTTAATTATATTTAGATTGAGACAAAAGGTAATTATGACAAAGCATTTCAAGCATATGCTGCTGGATATATTGAAGGTATTAAAAAATTCTATTTTTAAAATATTTATAATTTATTTTTTCAAAATATTTAAATTATTTTTATAAAGAAATGAAATTTTCAAAGGATTAAAAATAAAAAAATGTATTTAAAATATATTTATTAAATATTAAATATTTTAGGAATATTAACTCAACGTGTTTTACATTTACATATCCAAAATACTATATTAGATTATTGCAAAGGTTATCAAAATTATTGTAAAAAATTAATGCCTTTTCTTCACGATAATATGCAATATATTAAAAGAAAAATAAATTCAGCTGCAAATGATGATTCTTATTGGCAAGGAGTAATTAAATTATTTATTATATTTAAATAAATTAAAATTAATTTTTAGGTTAAAATGGCCTATTTACAATTAACAGGTATTTGGCATGCATATACTGGATCAACATTTAATCCTTCTATTCTTTATGAACCTCATCTTATAATGTTGGTTAGTTTTATTTTTATATTAAATAATAATAAATTAATTTTTTATAGTTAAATTCAAATGGTGATTTTTATGATTTAGAATCTAAATTAAATAAAACTAAAGATCCAATTGATGATATAATTGGTGGAAAATGTTCTGGATTAATTAAAGTATTTTTATATAAATAAAATAAAAATATTAAAAATATTTTAATCTTTAAAAATAATGACTAATTTTAATTCTAGTAGTAAATTTTTTCTAAGAAAAGAAGACTATTTTTCAATATATTAGCAAAATTGCTTTTAATAAAAGTAGAAGAGTTATTAATGACTAAATTGTGTAAACTTTCGTCTTTTAAAAATAAGATTATTAATGCAAATAAAAATTTTTTAAAATAAATATTAAAAAAATTAAAGCTAAAATTTAATTTTTTAATTATTTTTATTTCTTAGGTTGCCCCTGATAATAAAGATTTATTTATTTCCCAAGGTTTTGATTTATTTATAAAATATTTTTTTAATATTTAAAAATTATTTTTAAATTTCTAATAATTAATTAATTTAATAATTAATAAATTAATTTAGTTACAATGTCTGGTTTTCAAAATATGCTTAGAATGCTTAAACTTTATAAATTTGGAGTTGGTTAGATTTTATTTTTATTAAATATTACATTTTTAAATATTTTATTTTAGACTCAATTCTTTTTCCTGGACATACAAGTACATTTGCTGGATATCCTGGAGTAATTTATTCATCTGATGATTTTGCTTTAACTAGCACTGGATTGGTTAAAAATATTATATTTTATTTTAAATAAATATTATTTTTAGGCAATAATAGAAACAACAGTAAAAGTTTGGAATAAATCACTTTATGAGAATACAAAACCACAAGGACAAGTAAAATATATTTTTAATTAATTAATAAAATAATTAATTTATATTTATATAATTAAAATTAATTAATTTTTAAATAAATTATTTATAAATAATTTAAATAAATTATAAAACCAATTTTTTGATAGATTTTTTAAACAAATAATTTATATAATTTATTTTAATATTAATTTTTCAAAAGATTCTTTGTTGGGTTAGAGCTGTTGTAGCTAATTTATTATCACGAACACCTAGAGAATGGTGTCAAATTTTTAAACGTTATAATTCTGGTACATATAACAATCAATGGGCTGTTTTGGATTATAAAAGATTTACACCTGGAAATCCATTACCTGATTTTGGACTTTTATATGTTTTGGAACAAATGCCGTTAGTTTTTTTATAAAATAATTTAAATGTCCATAACCTATTTATGGCAACTTATTTATTTACAGTATTTTTTAATAAAAATCCATATTACTTTTTTAGAAAATATTTTTTTCATTTTTATCTAACTGCTTAAAATAATAATAAATAAATTAATAAATAACATACCTATATTATCTTTAATCCTTTTTTTTAGAATTACCATAATAATTTTGTTATTTTTATTATAGCACAGATATAATAATGATTTTAGATTAATATTTAATTAATTAAATAATAATTAGGGATAGAAATTGTTATTTTGGAAATAATAATTTTTAAAAAATATTTTAAGAGGATTTTATTTTCATTTTTGTGTTTAATTATTAAAATAATAATTTTGTAAAAATTAGTAAATATAAAATATTTAAATAATTAAAATATAGTTATAATCCGTGATTGGAAGGTCATACTAAAATCATTCTCATAACTCTTACCTCGGTATGAATTATGAGTATGAGGGAAAAAATTAACCGATATGAGGTATAAGTATGACCTAAAAATTGCAGTTATGAAGTATGATGTATGAGCAGTTTTTCCAAAAAAGTGAGTTTTTGGCAACTAGAGGGCAATAAATTATAAAAATTTTTGCCTACGGCGCTAATAAGAAGGGTGAATTTTTAATACTAAAGTTCAATTAATTTCAAAAATTTTCGCTTGCGGCGCTGAAAATGATTGAAATTTTTAAAATTAGTCAATCCCGAAAATCCAACTTTTAACTTTATATCAGGTTGACGCGGGTTAACCAATACCCGAACCAATACTTGAGCTCAGCCAGTGGCAACCCTGTTGTATATACCGGCTCTAAAAATCCTGTAAATTATTTATCTGGAAAAAATAGATTTGAGTAAGAATAAAATTGTTAAATTAAAATTTAGAGTGTACTTTTATTTGGGAATTTTGTACCTCATGTATTTTTAATAAAAAAACTTTTACTTTTATTTTACTTGATTGGAAAAATAAATAGGTAAATATTCCTTCCAAATTTTGCTAAACACTTAAAAACAGAATTTTAATGTCGTTTAACAAAAATTATTTAGATATTTACATAATATTAAATTTTTTCAATGGCATAAAATATTCCCAAGTATGTGAAGTATGAGTATGAGCAAAATTGAAAATTCCAATCACTGGTTATAATTAATAAAATAATATTTTTTTTTTAATTTTAATATTTTTTTCAGTGGTCATGTTTACTATCAAGATTTAAGTGTTTATTTAAAAGAAAAAACATATTTTGCTAGTTATAATATTCCTTTTTTTAAAAAAGCAAGTAAAATTAGTGGATTTATGGAAAAAGGAAATGAATTTTATTGGTTTAATTGGACAGATTGTCCTCGAGCTAAAATTTTTGCTCGTGACCATAAAAATGTTACTGATTTGGAAAGTTTAACAAAATTAATGAGGTAATAAAAAATATAAGTATAATTAAATTATTTAAGATATAATGATTATAAACATGATGAATATAGTAAATGTAAATGTATACCACCTTATACTGCTGAAGCAGGTGTAGATATTTTAGAATTTTATTTAAATTATTTTTATTTTTTTTAATTAAAATATTTTTTGTTATTTTAGCAATTTCATCACGTGGTGATTTAAATGAACCAAATGGTACTTATCCACTTCCAGGTATGGGACATGTTAATCATGGAGCTTTAGATTATAAGGTTATTATTTAAATGGTGCGCCGCGACACTTGCGCCGCGATTTTCGGCGTAATCTTTCTGGTCATTAACTTTAAAACTTGTGCCCCTTACGGTTCGCCTAAAAACCGCGGCGCAAATGTTGGCGGCGCAACAGTCGCAGAACCATTTAAATATATTTTTAAATTATTAATTTAGGGTACTAATTATGCTTTGGCAAAAGAATTACGTTTTAGAGCTTGGAGTGGTCCAACTTATGGAAATGTTCCTGTTTTTGATTGGAGAACGAGTAATTTGGTATTTATTTAAAATAAATTATTAATAAATATATTTATTTATTTATTAGGCATTAAAAGTTAAACATCTTGGACATCCAAATCGTTGGGATTTTAAACCAATTGATTATCGATGGGAAACTGAAATTAATTAATTAAATATTAATTATATAATTGTATTAATATTTGTTAAGAATATTATTTTTATCAAATAAATAATAATAAATATTAATAAATATTATAAATTAAATTTATAAATATAACTAAATATATTTATTTTATTTTACTTAAAATTTGTCATAAACTTTTTCATAACTAATTATTTTAAATTAACTTTTAATAAATATTATTAATTTAATTAATCTTTTAATTATTTTCTCATTATTATTATGAAAATACTTTTAAAAAATATATTTAGGATTTAAATTTATTTTTAAAAATAAATATTTTTAAAATTATTTAAAAATTTTATATTTTTGTAACTAAAAAAAATAAATAAATTCTCTAAATAATTTTAATAATTAGTAAAAATTAAATAAAAACATTTTATTTTAAAATAAAATCTGATGAAGTAGATTATTTAATTCTTTTAATTTTTGGGATAATTTTATAATTTAACATTCTTTATTTAATGGATCAAGAAATCGATCATTCTGACATGCTGTAGTGCCACTATTTATTTTAACACATTTACCTGGATATTCAATTACCTGAAATGTTAATTTAATTATTTATTTATTTTTAAATTGTATTTAGTTAAGAAAACAAATTATTATTAAATTAATTAATTATTAAATAATATTTATTTTTTTAAATATTTAATAATTAATATTTACTTTAGTAATACGTATTGTACATTCATTATTTTCTTCTTTTATTAAATCTCTTTGTCTACGGATGAATAATTCATTTATATTATTTTCATCTTTTTTATGCTCAATAATTTTCCTTGTTTGAACAATTATTGAAGGAAATAAAAATAAATTAAATTGAATTAATAAAATAATTAAAATAAAATATTTGTAATAATTTATTATCATTTTTTAATAAATTAATTAATTAAATAAATCTGCAAATTAAATTTAAAAAAATATTGTAATTTATTTTTATATAATAAATGTAAGAGATATAAAAAAACAAATTTAAAAAAATATTAAGAAGCTTATTCGACTTATTTTTTTGTTGATTTAAAAAATTAGACTCCACCCATTTTTTAATGTTAAAAAAACAAATAAATATTAAATTCTTTTTTTTTTTAAATTAAAGTAAATATTATTTTTTTGTTTTATGTAGATAACCTGTAAAATTATATTTTGTAAAATTTATAATTAGAAAAAGTTAAATTTTTCTATATCTAAAAATATTATAATTTTTAGACATATTTAATTAATAATTTAATTTAAAAATTAATTTAACAAAATATTTATTTATTTTAATAAATAATTTATCAGGATTAACCCAGTTCATCAAAAATAAAAATATTAGCAAAAAAGATTTAGTTTTGATATTCTGGTTATTATTGAATAAGGGATGACTTAATTTGTCTAGTATTTATAAAAAATATTAATAATTTTTAAATATAAAAATAAATTACTATTTAATATTTTTAAGGATTAAGTTTATTTATTTAAGTACTTATAAAAAACAAATAAAAAGTTGAAATAAGTAAAATAAAAAGAATCATTAAAAGTCAACAAGGAAGTTATTTTTATTTTTTAAAAACAATCTAATAAATTAATTTTTAATATTTATTTATTTTTTAATTATTTTATTTAACACATTTAAAAATATATTTTAAATAATTACCAATTTTTAAAAATTATATTAAAAAATCAAAATTAAATTCTATAAATAATTAAAATAGACAAAAAACATTACAAAAAAAATAATTCTTTGGACAATTCGAAATTAAATTATTTTTTATAAATATAAATGTTAATTAATCTTTTAACAAAAAATTAAAAAAGAATGAGAATTAGGGAATTAAAAAGGAAGAAAAATAAATTAAATAAATATAATTAATTTTTGATTAATAAAAATTATTTTTTCAAATTAAATTTTAAAAGAAAAATAAAATTATTAAAATAAATAGAAAAGTTTAATTATTTAAATATATTTAAATAAATTCTCAAATTATTTTTATATACCTAAATTCCGGAATATAATTAATAAAAAAAGAAATAAGTAAATTTAAGGTATACATATTAGAGGATTAACAGAAAAACACTATTAAGCATTTGGAAAATAAATTTAAATTTTAAAAATAGAATTTCTGATTTTTTTTTCTAAAAAATAAGTTAATTTGATAGATTCTTTGAATAATTTTAAATTTTGTTTTTTTATAAAAATTATTATATTTATATCTAGAGGAGATGGAACATTTTAATTAAAACTGAAATTTTAAATTTCTTATAAATTAATTTTTAATTTTTATTGATTATACCTAGCTAAATCAAAGCAAATAATTATTGTGTTATGATTTCCCATAACAATTAAACATTTTTTTAAGAATATATTTAAACATTTTTATTGTTTAATTAATAATTAAATATTCAACAAATTGTTTTATTCAAAAATTTAAATTAATTTCTATAAAATGGACATATAAATAAAATAATAATATAAAATAATAATAATAACAAATCTTTGGCCTTGTTAAATTATTACCCTTATAATTATTATATTTATTTTTCTACAATTTTTATTTTATTTTTTTTTTGGTTTTTGGCTCTTAAATTTTTATTAAAATAGGAGACGTTCAAAAGGTGAGACGAGAAAAAGACGGAAGAAAATAAAAAGAAAAATAAATACTCGTGATCAACATTTTTGATATTTTTTATTATTTGCAATTTTTATGTAGAATATTTTAAAGTTTTTTTTAATTTATAGCAGAGACCTTGAAAAATTTAAAAAAAAATTATTAAAAGAATAATTAAAAAAATAAACTAAAAAAATTGGCAAGAAATTGAAAAATGTTTTAAAAATAAATAAATAAAATTTTAATTAATTATTTATATTAATTTAAATATAGTTATTTTTTTTATTTAAAAAATTAAAAAATTTATTTTAAAAAATAAACTATATTTATTTTATTTAAATTATATAATTTTATTTTTTTTATTTTAAAATTAGAGTGACCCAGTAAATTATTTTTTTTTATTATAAATATTTTAAATAATAATTCTATAACCTTTTTAATTCTAATTTCGTTGGGTATAAAAAATATATTTAAGGTAAACTTAAACAAAATTCCATTTCCTTTAAGTCTTATTCGTGAGATATCAAAAGAATTAAATTAAAATTGCTAGAGAAGCAAACTAATTTTAAATATGAAAAATATAATCTGGCATGGAAAGCTTTGAGTAAATATTTTATGGAATAAATTTTTTTAATTTGGAATTTTACACAATAAATTAAATAATTATTGTATGAATCCCTCAATACATTTTTATTTTATAATAAATGTTGAACTTTAATTTAAAAAAATTTTATTCAATTATTAGATATTATATACATAGCAAAATTATTTAATTTATTAATCTTTTTAAAAATGTTATTTTCATTTATTATAATATTTTACCATTGTTTTATTTTAATAGTTTAATGTTAATAAAGTTATGGCATAAAATATACATGCAAAGATTTACCCAATAATTAAAATATTTTTTTTAATTTAAAATTAAAGTTTAATTAATTTTAAATAAAATATTTTGTTTCAATTAAGATTACTTATTTATTAAAATATTAATTTACAAACTTTAATCTTAGTCTACCAACTTTGATTTAATGCTTTTAATATTTTTGAATATTTAAATATTTAAAAATTAAAATAATTTTAAGAATTAAAGAAGAAAAAGAATTATTATATAATTTTATTTCCAAATTTTATAAAAAAAATTTATTTTTATATATTTAAATAATATAATGGCATTTAAAAATAACACCTGTTATATTTAAATAATATTTTAATTTATTTTTTATTAAAATAATATTATTATAATTAATAATATATATAAATATTTATTTAAATAATATTATTAACAAAATAAATAATTTAGTATAGTAATAAAAAAATAGTATATAGGTATTTTTTTAAATATTTAAAATATATTTTTTTGTTATTTAAGAAATAATTTTAAATATTTTTTAATATAAAATTTAATGAGGTAAAATATCAAAAAAAACTACTATCTCTCTTAATTAATTAATTATTTTAATTATTTTTTTTAATATAATATTTATTTTATTTCTAATTAAATAACTAAAAGACAAAAAATTATTTATTTTGTAAAACTTTATTATTTTTAATTCAAAATAATTTATATTTATTTTAGAACAAAATTGTCATTTATATTAGCTATAAAATTAATTTTAGAATTAAATAAATTGTTATTTTTAGTCTAAATAAATATATTTATTATTTTTATTTTGTAAACTGGCACAGCTTGGGGCCAAAGAAAAAGTTGCATTTATTTTTGTCTCACATTCTTTAATAAGCCAAACATTTAAGAAATAAAAAATAAACATTTTTAATAAATAAATTAATATAATGTTTATTTATTTTACCTAATATGTACATAATTATTATAAGGGGATTCCCTCTTTCTTTCTTCTTTTATTTTTTTTATTTGATATTTTATAGAAAAAGCTCTTTAAAACATTTTTAAAAGTTATTATTTTTGCTACAATTTACTACTTAAAAAGGAAAATATTTATTTATTTATTATTATTTATTTTAAAAAATGTCACATTATATATCCATTTTTGTATTTATTAAAGATATTTATTTATTTATTTATTATTTTGTTACCATTGTTTTACTGTTTTATTAAAGAACAGATTTTTTATTTTTCTTCTTATTTTAAATTAAATATTTAAAATAATTATATTTTTAAATAATTATGTCCATTATTTTATTATAAAAAAATTATATTATATTATTTAAATAAATATTATTTAAAATAAATAATCCAAAAATAATTTAAATGTTTTATTTCTTTTTTATATATACACATATTTACACAAAAAATAAATATTTAAAATAAAATATTAAATATTTTTATTTTTTCTTAAAATTCCTTTTTATGTGTACTTTTAAGTTCATAATTAAAGAAGGAATTAAATAAAGGCTTTTAGCCTTTAATTATCTAAATATTAAATAAAAAAATATATATTTGTTATTTAAAATTATTTTCTTCCAATATTAAGCTTATTTTTTTAATAATTATTTATTTATAATATACTTTTAAAAATAATAATTAGTTATAGCTGAAAAAATAAATATTTTATTTTTTTTAAATATTAAAAAAAATAAATTTAATATTCAATTATATGTAAATATTATTATTTTCAACATCTGCCCCTTTGGATATTTTTTAAACTTTTAATATACCAAAATATTTAAATATTTTTACTATTTTAGGAAATTTAATATAATATAAATAAATGTAAACAACAGATTTAGTCTTTTTTTTTTATATTAAAAAATATATTATAAAGATTTAATATTTTTAAATAACTTTTTATGCAAAATAAATGCGTATATCTAAATATTAATATTTTAATGTTTCTAATTTAAATAAAAATCATTAAATACTTAAAATTAATTTTTTCAACGTTAAATTGACGTTTAAAAAACTAAATCAAATACGTATTTAAATATTCTAAAAATAAATATTAATTTATTTTAATTCAAGGAATATAAAAAATAATATTTATAATCATTTAATTTTGTACTTTTTATATTTTTAGTTAATAAATACGTAATTAATTATTGATGAAAACCTTCAATTTTTTAATAAATAAATTTCTTTTTTTTAATTAAAAAAATTAAATAAATAGTAAAAGATTTTTAATTATTTAAATTTTTGTTTTTTCTTCCTCTATTTATTAAATTAATAATACATAAATATTTAATTATTTATTATTATAAATATTTATTTATATTTTCTTTTCTTTTTTTTTTATAATTATTAAAATATTTTACCTTATTTAAATATTTTTTAGAAAATAAAATATAAATTTTATTTATTTTATTAGTTCTGTGTCATTTTCTAGATTACATAAATACAGTAATAATACAAAGAAGGACCTTATAGATTTAATTTAGTATTTTTAAAAAATATTTATTTATTTATTTATAAATAATTTACATTAAAAAATTATTTGGAAGGTTAAATCTTTTAAAACACTTAAATATTAATAACTTAAATTAACTATATATTAGTAAAGCTAAATTGCTTGAGTTAATCCTTTGCATAAAATATATATTTATTTAAATGTTAATCTATGTTTTATTTTTTATTTAATTTTTTCATAAATTTTATTTTAATTATTAAAAATATTTTTAAATTAAAATATAAAATAATTTGAAAATAAATTAATTTAAATAAATTATATTATTATTTAATATTTATTTATTTAATTTTACTTTAAAATAATTATTTCAATTAATTTTGACATTAAAATGTTAACATTTTAATTAAAAATAATTAAAAAATTAATAAAATAAAAAATAATTTAATATTTTCACCTGTTTTCAATTAAATTATAATAAATATAATAATTTGTTATATTAATAAAAAAATATTTTTAAATTATTTTTTAATTTACTATTAATATATTAATGTTTTTATAAATATTATAAGGTTATATTTAATTAATTCATTTTATTATTTAAATATATTCTAATTTATTAAATTTAATATTTAAAAATTTTATATATTTTATTCTTAATAAGTAAGTATTTTTAATAAATAACTGTCTTTTAAAAAAGATTTATTTATTTAAAAAATAAATAAATATATTTTTAAAATAAAATTATCTTCTATTTTATTTAATTCTAATTTATCCTATTAATTAATTTTTAATTTTAACATAATTTAGAAAATTCAGATCTAACAAAGCTTTGAAAAATATTTTTGTTTTAATTTTTAAAAATCAGATTTACTATAATTTATTGATTATTTATTTTTAAATTAATTATTTAATAAATAAAAATAATAATATTTTTATATTTATAAATAATTTTACAAATTTATATTAAAAAATATTAAGTAATTTTTGATTTTTATATTTAATTTAATAAATTAATTATTTGTTAAATATTACTTCCTATTTAAATATTAATATTTATTTTTTGTTCTTTAATTAATTATACGTAGATTTACGAATAAAATATAAACTTTTTTTCTACATAATTTTTTGCAAATATAAAAGAACATAATAATATTTACGTCAAAGAAATTATTTAATTAAATATTTTATTACTTTTAATTTGCGTGAATAAATAAATAAGTTTTCAATAAATTTAATTAAAAATCTATTTACATTTTTATTAAAAAAAATTAATTTACTTAATTTCTTTTTAAATTTAAATTTTAAATTTTAATTTGTTTTTAAGTAAATTAAACATTTTTTATTTTTATTTTTTGTTTACAATTTTTAAAATTTTTTTTAAATAAAATTTTTATAAATAGTTAATATTATTGTTTATTATTATTTAAATTAATAATTAATTTCTGAGATTATTAATATATTAATTTATTTATTTATTTAAAAATATGTTTTTATTATTTGTATTAAATTTATAAAATTAATTAACAAAATATTATTTAGTATAAATAATAATAATAAATTATAAAAATAATAAATTTATTTTTAATAAAGTAAAATTAAAAATTTAATAAAAATTATTCTTATTTTAAAATTTTATTTTAGAGATTAATCAAATTAAAATAAAATAATTAATAATTAAATTATGTCTTCCAATTATTTAAATATTTGTTTTTTGACTAAAAACCTTCAAAAATTAATTTTATTAATTTGTTGTTTTTTATCATTTATTAATTGCCGTTATTTATCATCACATGGATCAGAATTAGAAAATAATAAAGATTTATATTTACTTGGAGGTAATTAAATTATTAAATAAAATTAAATATAAAAATTATTAATTTTTAGGTAAAATTCATTTAAAATTAACTGAAAGAATGAGAACAATTGATGAAATTGAAAATATTGATAATTCTAATATTATAGAAGAAGAAAGTATTTGTCCTAAAATTACATATAAAAATACAACACTTTTACGTTCAATTAGTTAGTAGTTTTAATTTAATTTTCTAAGAATTTATTTTTTAAAAAAAAGGTAAATCAACTGAACAATCTGTTTATTTACATCCTAATTCTAAATTTCAAATAACATTTTGTGAACGTTCTGCTGATGAAATATTTGTTGAAAATAATAGTCAAGAAGAATGTGCTGTTGGTGCCAATTGTGCAAATACTTATCGTTAATTAATTTTTATTAATTTATATTTAATATTTTATAGGTTGGGTTAATGCTTTAGTTCGTTCTAATAATAATAATAATAATGGTTATATATCTGATCTTGTTCTTTTACCAATAGATTGTCTTTGTGTTATTGGTTGGAAACAAAAATTTGGATTTAAAAAAGAGGCAGTAATTTTTGAATAATTTTTAAAATAAAAAGAAACTAATCATTTATTTGTTTATTTAAAAATATTTTTTTTAATAATCTCATAATTATTAAACTTTTTTGATCTCAAAAATTAATTAAAATATCTCTCTATCTTTTATTTAATTTATATAAAAAAATAAAGAAGTCTGTTAATAAATATTATTTTTTAAATTCTATTAATCAACAAAAAATCGGTTTTTTATTTTAAAAAATCTACTAAATAATTAAATTAATAAATATATATTTTTCTTTTTATTTCATCATTTTTGTATTAAAATTGAAAAAATCTTAAATTTTATTTATAATATTAGGGTAATAAACAAAATATTTATTTAAAATATATTTTAAGCAACAAAAATAAAATAATAATTAATTTAAATTTTATAATACAAATATAATTAATTAATAAAATATTTAAATTGAGCAAATAATAATTACAAATATATTTTATAATTAAAAAAAATATTATCTTTAATTAATTCATGCTAATAACTTGACAACGAATTTGTGCTGGTTTTCTTTCAACAGCACTACTAGTACTTTGAACTCTCATTAATCCATAAGGCCTTTTTTGTATTTGTTGATTTATTATTTTAATTCCATTTCCTCTCTCATTTTGATTTATTGAAGCAGCAGAAATTGAGCTATATGAAGCTGATGTTTGTAATAAATTTTTACCAATAACAGAAATTCCAGGGGAAACAGAACATTTATTCCTTGATGGAGGTGGTAGAGCACTTAATGAACGATTCATTGTTGGTACTTGACCAATTTTAATATTCATTTTAGGAGAAGATTTTGAAGATAAAGTAGAAGTTGAAACAGAAGAATTTCTTGGTTTATATTTATTTAACCGAAGTGAATCTGTTACTGGTTCAGTACCATCACCACTTGAACCCATAAATTTATTAGCTAAATGTTGTATTTGATTATTTGTAGAACGATAACGAGCTATTATTTATTTATTTTTTAAAATAAATTAATTATTATTTAAAAAAATGTTTTATTTATAAATACCTGTTGAAAGAGGTAAACGTGAATTTCTTGAAGAAATATTTGTATTATTAATACCATTATTTTCAAAAATAATATTTTTTGTATCTCTTAATGCACTATTATTCTCTCTACTTGTTCTTTCTAAGGAAAGCATTGTTGAGTAATTATTTTTTCTTTCATTTAACAAAGGCATAGGTGAACAAGCACGTTGAAGAACTGTTACTTGTGGTTGGGGCCTTATAATTGTTGGTGACATTTTTGAGTGAGATGAGGAGGATACTAAAAAAGTTGGTGATGAATATGAAGAAGAAGAAAAATTCCTTCGCCAACCCTCTAGTGAAGAAGAAGAAGAAGAAGGTGGAAGAGTTTCAGATGGAGGAACTGGACGACGATTTGGTTTTGGTGGAACTGGTGGTGGAACAGATGAAGAAGTTTTTGATGTTTTTGATTCAAATGAAGCCATTTGAGCAATTGTATCAGACGAAAGAGAATGGGAAAGTTGAGCAGAAGAATCCATTGAAGATGGCTATTAAATTAATAAATTTATTTTAGTTTTTTAATAAAATAAATTTGAAAATAATTCCATTTATTTATTAGTAACCTTTAAAATTTCTACTGGAACATTAGTAATTGTTGATGAACGTAAAAGTCCACCATTTTGTTGTTTATTTTCTTCCTCTTCATCAATAAAAATACCACTTTCAGGTGAACCTGTTTCTCTTTCTTTTTGTTGTTTTTTCTTTTTTATTAAAGGTTTTTTTGGAATTTCTTTTATTTTTTCATCTTTTTCTTCAATTTTATTTTCTAATTCTTTTATTATTATTTCTTCTTTTTCTGTCCATAATTTTTTTTCTTCTATTAATTTTATTTTATTTGTTCTACATTCTTTTTTGTCACTTTCTGTTCTTGAAAGTTCACAAGCAAATTGTTGAATTAATTGACGAGAAAGAGGATTTTGTTCTGAGGCAAGTAAATCTCTAACAATTCTTTCTAAACTAGAAAGACATTCATCATCTTTTGGAAAAATTAAATAACGTCGAATAATTGAAAGTGTACGACAAAGTTGAAGTCTTTTAAAATATTTATTAAAATATAAAATAAAAATAATTATTTTACCTAATATTAGAAATTGGATCCAAACTGAGCTGAAAAATAAATTAATTAATTAAAAATGTAAATTAATTTTAAAATAAAATTATTTCATTAAATTAAAAAAAAAACCTTTAAAATTGAAGGCAAAAATTGTTCAACAAAAAATTCACGACTAAAATTATGTAATAAATTAGGTACAATATCTAATAAAAGTCTTCTTCTATAACAACTTGAATGTTGGCCTAATTTTTCTGTAAAAAAGTTAATAATATTAAAACGATCAGCAGCCGAAGGTAATTGACGCATTAAAATTAAAAGGGAATTTGCAGCAGCTATTCTGCATGGAAGTGCTTTCTAAATATTTATAAATAAATTTATTTATTTATTTATTTTTACCGCATTAAGTACTTCTTTTTGTAATAATGGAATAAAACATTTTTTTATTTCATTAGGACTTATAAGATTTTTTAATACTAAAATACTATTTAAATAAGCCTCATGAGCTCTCCAAAATCCTGTACCACGTAATAATGAATTACAATTTACAATTAATTGATTTAATTTTGTTTGAAGTTTTTCTGACTTTAAAAATTAATTTTTTTTTTAATTTAAAAAATAGTAATTTATTTTTACATACATTTTTCTTATTATTAATATTAATTTCTTTATATAAAATAGGAAAAATCTTTTCCAAATTTCCAGTTAAATTTTGAACAACTTCAGTACTTCCACTATTATTTGATAATAATTCAATAAATGAATTTAAAAGTTGAGGTTGCTGTTCATTATTTTGTTTTATTGTTTTTACTATTATTATAATAAAATAAATTAGTATATTTTATAAAAACAAAAATAACCTTCTTCAAAAAAAACATTTCTTTGAGCAAGAATTTCATGAAATCCAGATGCAACCGTACTTCTTACTTCTTCATCTGGATCTCTACAAAAACGTTCCAAAATAGGCATTAATTTTTGACAAAATAATTGTTGGTCTTTACCAAAAACTGAGACAATACACTAAAAAATAATAATATAATTTTAAATATTTCTTATAATAAATAATTTACTGGAAAATTATAAGCACACATTCTTCTACAACATGTAAGTAAATGTTCATAATTTGAAGTAATAGAAGAATCTAAATTAATTATTATAAATTAATCTTATAATAAATTTATTACTTTGTTGTTGATTATTTATTGTATTATTTCCAAATTCTAAAATACGTATATAAGTATCTAACCACCAATTCATTTCAGAAGGTCCAGAAATTATTTCACGTATAGATTGTAACCAAACACCCAAATGTTTAGCAATAAGTGGTAAACTTGAATCACGCATAATTAAAGCTTGTTCGGAACATTTACGTAAAAGAGGAGAAATTATTGATTTTTTTGATTCTAATATTTAATAAAATAATTTAATTTATCCAAAAAAACAACCGTTATTAAAATGTGGAAGACAATCATCTAATGTACCAAGTGTTGCTTCACGAACTGCTTGATCCTCATCTTTACATAATTCAATAATACAAGGTAATAATAAAGAACTACTGTCTGCCGAATTACTTTATAATTTAAATATATTTTTATTTTAAAATAAAAATAAAAAAATAATTTATTACTTTAATGCTTGGGCAATCACAACAAGACGTTGTGCTATAGATGTACGTACTGAAGTACTTGGATCACGACAAAGCATTTGAACACATGGACAAAGTTCTTTTTGTAATCTAATTATTTAAAAAAAATATATTTTTAATAATTATTAAATTATTTTACATTTCTTTTGGTACTAATATTGCTAATCTTTCAATAATTCTAGTAGAAATAATTCGGCGTTGAACTCTTCTTGAAGAATCTGATTGTGAAATAGCTAAAGGAACAATCTAAATTTAAAAATAAAATATTTCTTTTATTAATTTAAATAATATTATTTAATAAATATTTTGATTTTTCTGTTCTTTTCTCTATTATATTTATTTTTTAATCCAACAAACAAAAACATAAAAAAAATGCAAATATTTTTTAAATAAAAAATAATACATTTTTCCCTAGAGAATATCTAAAAAAATAAACGTAAAAACAAAAAAATAAAGAAATAACTAAATAGTATTTATATATCTTTATTAAAATGTTAATAAAATATATATTTTTGTTTTTTAAAATTTAAAATATTATTTTAATTATTAAATAAAAATAATTAATTTAAAAAACTTACAATAGAAATAACTGACTCTTGTGAAACAGCTTCAGAAATATCTACTAAAGATTCAAGCCAAGCAGCAGCCGTTACTAATATTAAAATAATAATTAAATTAAATAAATATTAAATAATAAATTAATTATATTTTAATAACCATTTTCTTTTTGAATTTCAATATTTTCAAGAGTGGCGTTTAATAATACTTCAGGTAATTTACTAAAATAATAATATTTTATTTTTAATTAAATTTTTAAAATGTTTTTTATTAATAATAATTTATTATTCTTAATTAAGAGAAACAGAAAAATTTAATTTAATTTTAAATATTTACTTACGGATATATTGATTTAAGTTTTTTATCTTTTATACAATTTTTATAAACTATTGCTGCATCACAATGCATATCCAAATTACTTGGCTCAATATTTAATATTTCCTTTTTTTTTAAAAATAAATTTATTAATTTAATTAATTAATTACTTGTAATAGTGGTATTATTTTTTCAATTGTTTCTTTATAATTAAATTCAAATAATTCTGCCAAATTTCTTATAATACTTAATTTTTGTATTTCTCTACCATCTTTTAATGTTTTAATTGCTGATTCTATTGGACTTAAATCTAAATCAAATTCTTCTCTAGCAGCATTATATAAATCATCTAATGATGATTTTGTATTATTTTCTTTAATTATTTCATTTAATTCTTCTTTTTTATTTATTTTTTGAATATTATTTTCAGTAGAGGATTTTATTGACATTTTTATTATTTAAATAAATATAAAATAATAATAATATTTTATTTTTCTATTAAAAAATAAATAAATAAAATTAGAAAAGTATTAATCACTATTGCTTATCCTTATTTTTTAATTTAATTCTTTTCTTTGGTTAATTAGCCAAATGTGTTGGAACAAAAAAATAGAGGAAGAAAGATGAAAAGGATATTTATTTAAAAAATGAAAAAATTTGAACAACTATTTTAATGGATTAGGGACTTTTAAAAAATTTTTCAAAAATATTTATAAAAATTCTAAAATATTAATTTTATTAAAATTAAATAATTAATATATTTAATGGATATCTTTATTATTTTAAATTAAAATAAAATATAAAAATTATTTAAACTATTTACTAAACAAAATAGCCAAAGGAGAGAGATACATAGGCCAAAATTCTTAAAATATATTTATAAAATGTTAACAGTTGGCAAAGTATTTCTTTTTATTTAAAAAGATGAAAACAATTTCATCTCAAAATGCTCTTAAAATATAGTAGGTATTAACAATTTTATATTTTAATAACAAAAAATAAATAAATAAATTTATAAAATAATTAGAAATTGAAAATTATAATTAATAAAAAATTTTTTAATAATTAAAAAAAATATTAATTTTAAATATTAAAATTTTTAAACTTAATATCAATCATCCCTTCCTTTCAAATTTTCATTTAAAAGTGAAATTTAAAGTATTATTTTCAAGATCAATTTTCAAAATTACATAGCAAAATAAATAATAAAAAAAAGATATAAGTTTAAAAAAAAGAAAATTAATATTATATAATTTTTAGAGTAAAAAAAGAACTTCCGTTATTTAAGATCATCTAGTTGGATATATTTACTACTACTACTACCTAAGCATTTAATAAATTTCACTCTTTCCAGTCTTTTCTTTTTTTTTTTAAATATAAAGATTTCTCATCTTTGTCACAGAAGATTTTACATTTCTCATTTTTTCTTATTTCTCTCAACAAATTTCATTAAGAAAAAAGATGATCAGGCATTTGAGGAAATTTTTTTTTTTAAAAAGTAAAAAGAATTTATCGATTAAATTATATTTAGCTAATAATTTTATATTGAATAAAAAAATATATTTTTATAATAAATATTTTTGTTTTTTATTTATTTGTTTCCTAAAAATTAAAAATTAATTAATTAATTAATTAGTAATATTAATTTTAAATATATCAAAAATAATTAAAATAATTCTTCACTACTTAAATCACTTAAAAATTCTTCTTCTATTTTTTCTTTAATTAAATTATTATTATTAATACTTCCAAATGATTCACATTGTTTAATTTTAGTATCACCAACATATGACTTTAAAAAATAAATAAATATTAATTTTTATTTACCTGGCATAATAATGTTGGTAATTGCTGCATAAAAAATTGTTGTGAAATTAAACTTGCATTATTTATTAAAATCCAAGGTACAAATTCATGCTAAAATTTAAAAGACTTTTTTAAATAAATAATTAAACTTTATCTGGCCAAATATTAAATGTTTTTTCTGCAGCTAATTTTTGTAATTTATCTCCTTTTTGTCCATTAAAACAATGCCTATATTTTTTAATTATTAATTTATTTATTGAATAATACTTCCTATTTATACAATTTTAAATTATTTAATTATTCAAAATATAAATAAAATAATTAATTTTACATAATTTGATCATAAATATGTGGAAGTGAATGTAATTTTGCATAGCATTGTTTAGAAGCTTTTTCAAGTTTAAATCCATTAGCAAGTTTTGTTTCCAAGCAATGAATAAATGGTAATGGTTCATGCATATAATTAATAGCACATGACTAATTAAAAATAAAATATATTTTAAAATATTGTTTAGGTACTTCATATTTATTTATTCTACATTCTTCTTGGCCATGTTGACATTCAATTGTACCATTCTAAATTATTATTTTATTTTTATAAAATTATTACTTTAAGAATTTTAGCATTTCCAAATGGAATAAATTCAATTCTTGCATAATTCTTAAAATTAATCCAAAAATCTATAAGTTTTTTTGAAATAAAATTTTGACAATCAGGACCTAAAATTTAAATAAAATTAAAAAATATTATTTTTAACATACAAAGACTTTCAAAAAGTAAAGTAATATGTATAGGTTGATTTTTAACAGAATTTATATATTTTAAACATTTTTCTTTTGTATTACATTTTTCTTGGATTTTTTCGTTTAAACACCAAAATGCTGGTGGAAGAGTTTCACAATTAAATTTTTCATTATTATTAGATAATATTTTAATTATTGGAAAAATTAATATAAAAAATGTAAAATTAATAAAAAATATTTTCATTTTCCTAAATATTTAAAATAATATTATTTTTTAATTTTAATTTAATTAATATTTTGTATTCAATATTAATTATAATAATTTTTAGAAAATAAAAGAAAGATAAAATGATAAAAAATTAAAACTAAAAAATATTTACAATTAATCAGTCAATTACAAGACGATAAATAAATTAATAATAAACAAATAAAAAAAATTCAAGGTTATCTTTTCAATAATATTTATTAATATAATTTGTAAATATATTTAATTAAATAAATAAAAATATTTATCTTTTTAATAATTTATCTTTTCAACATCCAGAAACATTTTTAATACATTCATTTTTTGTTAAAGGATTAATTAATAGATTATTAATACAAAGTAATTTGTTTTTATTTAAATTAAGACCACATGAATAAGAAATTCGAGTACAATTACCACCAATTAAATACCAACCAGGAGATTTTCCATTACAAAAAGAATCTAAAAAAAAATTTTTTTTTTTAATATTTTAAAAGAATATTTTACCTCTACTACATTCAGGTATATTCATTACAGAACGACAATTTTGTGAAGCAATATCAAAAATCATATCTGGTGTATTTGGTGGCATAGAACAATCTAATAATCTTTTATTTTCTTTACAAATTGCACGTGAACTACAACGTTCATTTGTCTCAAAACGACATAATGTTGTTGTACTATTAGGTGATATTGGGTTTTTTGTTTCTAATTGTGTTGGCTATAAATATATTTAAAAAATAATTATTTAAAATTTTTACATTTTTTGGTGATTTTAATTGTGGTTTTGGAAAATTTGGTTTAAAAGGAGATTGAATAGGTATAATATTATTATTTAATATTTGTTGATTAGATAATACTTGCATTCTATTTGGAGTAAATTGTGAAGGAATAAAAGGTGTTTGATAAATATCTTAATTTTAAAATAAATTAAATATATTTATTTATTTATTTATTACCAAAAGGAGTCCTTTCATTAAAGTTATAATCTTCATTTAAATAATAATCTTCTCTATTAGTATAATGCCTTTTATTTTCTTTGCTATAATGCTTATATGAATGATAATTTTCTTTATTTTTCCTTTCATATTCTTTACTATTACTCTTAAAAAATGAAAGAAAAAGAATTAAAATTTTATAAATAAAATTAAAAGTATTTAAAAAATTATTATTTTATCATTCGAATAAAAATTAGAAGAATTATTATTTATTAAATTAATTCTCTGTTAAATTTTATGTTACAGTGTGAACCTAATTTTACTTTCTTTTCTAATTATTTTTAAAGAATATTTTCTGAGTTTAAAATTAAAAAATTTATTTTTAATTTTTAATCAAACTCACAGCATCAAAATAATATTCTTTAGAATTTACAGGTTTATATTGTTTTTGTTCATAGCCAGCGTAATTTTCCTCATACTGACCTTTATTTTTATCTTTAAAAAATTAATTTTAAAATTTATTTTTTTTTAATAATCTTTACTATAATGTTGAGAATATTCTTCTTTATTTTCATAATTTTTCTTTTCATATTTTTTATCATTTACTCTTTCATCTGTATAATAATCATTAGGTGTTTTGTAAATCTTCTTTTTATTATTTATTCTATAATTTAATTACTTATAATATATATAAATTTTATTTTTAAAAATATTTAAATTTTCTATGAAAATTTTAAATATTTAGAATTATTAACAAAGTTTATTACGGATAAATAATATCAGAAATTTGATATTTCTCATATTGAAAAGCTGGCTAAAATAAATAAATTATATATAATTTTAAAAAATAATGAATTACCAACCATATAATTAGGCGGAAAATCACGCTCATACGAATCAACATCTTTAATAATATGTTCCTCCTTTTCTTTATAATTTTTAGTAGTAGTAGTATATGAATGTTGATAATTTTCACCTAAAAATATTTATTTTTAATATTTAAATAAATTTACTATTTTTTTCTTTAATTTCTCCAATTTCTTTCAAACAACGAATTAAATTAGCATCATATTCATTAGATCCAATATAATAACTTCCTTTAGCTGGATGAAAGTATGATGAAGATTGATAATCTTTGTTTGCTTTAATTAAAAAATATTAAATAAATAATTGAATTTTTATATTTAATTTAATTTATTAACCTTCTACAATAGCAAACAAAAATACAAAATTATAAATAAATTGGTAAGACAATTCTTTGCTTCTTTTAATTGTTAAAAACATTATCGGAAATATAACTGTAAATAAAATAATTTAATTAAAACAATTTTTATTAATTTAATATAATAAAAATAAGAATAGGAAATTATTTAGGATTGGAATAGATGGAGTATTTATTTATTTAAAAAAGTAATGTTGTAAACTGTCCCTAATGACAGTTTAAATTTTCCTTATTATTCCTTACATTCTTATTAGAATGATTTCAAGTGTTCTTCGATAAAGCTTAAAGATAAAGTCAAATTCATTGGAAAATAAAAAGTCAATTTATGTAATACGGATGAGATTAATTAACATTTCTTTTTTCTCTTGAGAAATTGTAAAAAATAGTTAGAAATTCTTTACATTACAATAAATAAATTAATTTTTAATCAAGGGTTAAGAGAAAAAATAAAAATAACACCTAAACAAATGACTAATATTTTATTCTATCCTTTCTTGTAATATATAATAAAAAGATGTACATCAAAAATATAAAAACATTAAGGGGAGGTATTATGAAAATAGAGCACATAACCGGGTAATATATAAATTAAAATACTGAATATGAAATGTAAAAAATACATAGAACAATAAGGCTTAAATTATGAAATCTATAAATTGATCCATTCAGAATCGAATAAATAGGGTAACTGGCCTCTCTTTCATGGAAAATGAAATTTATTCACGTAGACAAAACGTTTGTGATCAGGTAGAATGAGATAGTTAGCCATCCTAGTCTCATTTTGTTTAAAAATCTAGAATTTTTTCATAAAAAAGATTGCCGACAATTTCTTCTTTAAACCCTTTTCACTTTTAGAGATTGATGAAACTGCAGATGACGAAGTAGAAGAAGGAAATTGTTTTTGAATACCAAATGCTTTTTCTGCTGCAATTTTAGGCTTTAAACTTGCTCTTAAAGAATAGCGATATATTAAGTTCACATTAGAAGGCCTTATATCGAGTTGTTCATTTAACTAAAAAAATAAATATTTAAGAAATATTAACGTAATAATAATTCAAAGAGTAACATAACTCGCCTTCAAACCTATTTTCCAAGCTTCATGTGCTGATGCTTCTATAAATAAAACCTTCCAATAAGAATCTTTAAAAATCTAAAAAATATTACTTAATAAATTAAAAGATGTTAAATTAAACAAATTTACCTGAGGTAGATTGTCTATTTTTTCTGCTTCAAAAATATGTTGTAAAAGTGCTGGTTGAATACAGACAAGAAAAGTAATTCGAACAAATCGATAATCTTAAAAATAAAGGGACCAAATAAGCATAAGAATGATAAAGGTCGCAACCAAGATTAACTCACTTCGTTTCTCTGAAGTTGGTGGCACTTCAACTGAAGCAATAAGTTTCCAGGGAATCCTTTTAATTTTTCTATTGATATTATCTTTTTGCATTTTTCCTATTTTAATCAATTCTAAACATTTCTCACGAATAACTGTTTTAATTTTGTTTTTTTTTAATATTTTGTTTTAATTACCAAATCGTAAAAGTGTTTTTGGCTTAAATCTGTGTAATTTATGGACAGAATATTCCTCCAAAACAGAACCACCATCATGAAGAATAGATGCCATTTGATTTGTAGAAGATGTTTTTAAAGGAAGTATTTGTAGTTGATATTGACAAACTGAAATTGAATTTCTCTAGTTGACTCAAAAATAAAAAATAAACAATTTACTTTGTGAGTCGATTGAACTGAAAAATGTTTCTGTATCTATTCCTTTGAAGCAAATAGGTGTTTCAATATCTTTACAGGAATTCAACATTTGCGAAAAATCCATTGAGTTACTTGGTTTACGTAATAAATCTGTAGGATCCTGAGTTGCTAAGTCAAAATCACCGCGGGAACTATTCATTCGAATAAACATAAAGTCGTACATGCCAGAAGAAGAAACAGATTGATTTAGATCAAGAATAAGTCCAGGCCAATTCAATGGTTCAAGCTTATATTCAATATCTTTTTAAAGAAATATTTTAGAATTTTAATGCAAATACAAAATCCTCACCATGGAAAATTGTCTCTAGTTTAAGTCTAACTTCAGTATTGTTCATCTGATAATCTTCTTCCTTCTTTCTTTGCAAAGCATATTCAAAGACTTTACGTAAAGATATTCCTTCGACATTATCCATTGTATAGCAACGTCCATCTACCAAGTAACTAAAAAATTTAGAACAAAATAATCAAGGAGTTTTTCTAAACTTCTGGATATTAAGTTTAAGATTTACATACATCCGAATATTTTGCTTCCAACTCTGCTGGGAAAGGCGTCTCTTAACAAAAGATCGCTTAACAATTGCGAGATTAGAAAAACCACAATCAGCTACTCGTCGTCTCCTATCCTGAGGTGGCAATTCAATATCAAAATCAGATAAATCTTCTTCAGCTAAATAAAGATCATACATGGAAGGGGATTCACTAAAAAATATTTCATATTTTACAAATATTTAAAAAAAACCATGAAGGATTGAGCAATCTTCGAGTATAAATATGGCAAGCAAGGCCAATCAAATCATCAATAAAAGCCGTTTTTAAAATATTAATCGTCAGTATATGGCTCTCTTCTCCAGAATTGATGGCAGGAAAGACAATATTAAATTTTTTAGCGCCAGCTGTACCCTCCTAAAATGTTTAGTGTAATTTTCTGAGCATATTACTTTAATTTAGATAACCATAGCCTCGAACTTGGCAAATTCAGCGAAAGAAGGTACAAAAGATAAATTATCAGTAATTAGATTGAATTTTTCTTGAGTGAGAAGCCTTAAAAATAATTTTAAATAAAAAAAAAGAAAATTTTCTTTATTCAAAAAATAAATTTTGTCCGTTTTTTAAGTAAAACCTGGTAGTCAGTGACTTCTGCTTATCAAAAAATTCTACAGGATTCTTTGATACAAAGTTTAAAGTACATTTGCTAGGTATTTGATGTGATGGAAGTGCCGCTTTGTCTAATCGTCCACTACTTTCAATTTCATCTAGTTGTAGTAACAATTTTTCACGAATTTGGCTATTTATTCTTGGCGAACTATTTTCCGGGTAAAGTTCTTGATGCGTAGATTGTTTTTCAAGTTCAAAATGCGATAGCGAAGGTACTTCATCTTCTCCATATTCCTGGCACATTTCTAAAGAAAGACCTCCAGGTACGGCATGTCTGAAAATTTGTTAGAAATAACAATCACCATGAAATAACGTTTCAAACCAAAAAAGAACAAAGAATCAAAATTTTGATTGTCAAACCTCCTTGGAGAAAGAATCACTCTATCAGCAAACCCGCTCTCATCCAAAAGAGCAATATTATGTCGTATACAATCAATTAATTCATCTGTGCCGAACTCTGTCATGTTTCATAACTATTACTTTAAAATAAGAAATAGGTAATTTATTGTTAAAAATGATAAAAACCAAAAGTGCTAAATTCGCTTTAAATTTAAAAAACGGATTAAATTATTATATTTATTGTAAAATCGTAATTTTTGAAATAATTTAAGTAATTTGAGATTCTAAAATCAATACCAGAAAATTAGTATATTTAATTTTTTGATCAAGATATATCAATAAAAAGTTAAAAATCGGGCTAGAAACACTACTATAAAATTATAATATATTTGAAAGTTGGTTACGAGATTTTAAATGCATCTCCTTCATTTCATTAATCAAATTTTTAAGTTGGAGAGCCAATTCTCGAACTGAAAATTAGAATATTTAACTTCGATAGGATTATCTAATATATTGTCATACCATGTCTTTCATCAAGTAACTCAATTTTTACAGCAACTGCCTTTCTCTTTTCTAAAAAATTCTCTCGGCTTTGTTCTCTATATCTGAGCATAACTCGGTATTCATAGTTTCCCATCTGCATACGTGGTAAATGTTCATGTAATATTCCATATTCAGCCTCTTCATCTTCTAATTCCTTTGCACGAAGGCAATATGCTAAATACTCATATTTTGCATCCAAATATTTTTTCAATGTATGATGAACGTCGGGGATAGCAGCTTCGGCATGACATTTGAGAGCTTTGACAAAAGCTTCTAACTTTGTAGCAAATAAATTATGATCAGAACTCAAATTTTTATAAACAATTGAAAGGCCGACAAAGTCATTTGAACATCGGCTGACTTGTTCTCCAACGCTCACCTCTTTGATTGCAAGTTCTGAGAAAACAAAACCGATGCCATTTTGAGTATCAGAGACAATATGATAGCATTTAGCCATCTCTTCTGCTTTTTTAATTAAATTGCGATAAAATTTCTGATTGGATTCCAATTGCTCCTGCAACTTTGAAAGAACATCATTGCATAGAATAGCACGTGAAAGTCCTATCGCATCGGCTGTAGCATCATCAATAGAAGCTACAAATCTATGTTTAAACTTCTTCAGTAAAATATCAATTGTTAGCGAAACGTTCTCCGAATCAAATTGAAGACGATTTAATGAGATTTTTATTGGACCTTAATAATTAAATAGATCAGAACATAACGCTGCCCAAATGCCCAAAAGGCACTATTGAAGATGAGGTGGCCCTTGTTGCGGATATTTTTTATGCGGACAAGTATTATTCGCATATATATTTCTTATTATTTACAATTTGTGAAATTAGATTAAAAAAACAATCTTCTCCTCCAAATTGTCGTTTCCAAATAATTTCATACAAATAGGTTTTAAAGGTTGTTTCAGCAGTCACAAATTCATTACGCATTTCAGACCCACAATCACACGTTCTTTTACTGTGAAGCATACCCAGACTTGTAAGCCATTGTTTAAACTCTTCTTCTGGTAAGCTTACTTTGTTGTATAATTGTAATAAAGTAAAATTTTTAAGATTTTGAATAATTTTTAGTGAATAATTGTTTAATAAAAAAGTAAACGACTTGTTTAAACATATTTAAGCATACCTGTAAATAAATTACACCTATTTTTCCTTACGGAAAAAATCAAATTAAGCATAATACTAATATATGCGAATAAAACTTGTCCGCAGAAAAATCCGCAAAAAAGGCCACCTTATCTTCAATAGTGCCATAAAAAATAATAAAAAATACTAAAATATGTATTTAAAAAGTTAAAAAGATAAACCTTGGGCTTGTTTTATTAATGAAGCAACTTCAGCCTTCTCGAATCCTCTAACACTTTCTCCATTCACTGCCACTATCTCATCTCCGAGACCAATAAGTTTATTATCCTTCGCTGGAGTATTTTCGAAGATTTGAACAATGTAAAGACATGGACAAATTGGTGCACCCCCTCCTATAGCAATGCCAATTTGACTTTTATTGTTCTTCTCAATCTCAATTACATCGGCAGTCCATCGCAAATTATTTGTTATGTCAAACATTCGATAGCACTTTATTATAGTTTAAAACATAAACTTTGAATATCAAAAATTAAAAAATATTGGATTTATTTTTCTAAACGAGATAAGCCGAGATATTGGATTTAAAATTAGGTCTCATTGGGATCTATACATTTCGTCGAACAAAATTGCACGACGTTTCGCCTCTTCGACAAAAAAAACTACATTTCGTTTACCCGAGCCCACAATTTTTTGCTGTTGGGATGAAATGTCGTGCAATTTCTGTTGACGAAATGTCTGGACACGACCTCATTTCTGGGTAAAAGGTGGTGCGACACTTCCGGACCGACATTTCCGGACCGAAACTTTAGAAAAATTTTTTTAATAAAAAAAATAAAAAATTAATTAAAGATTTTTATTTTTTCAAATTAGTTTTTATAATTGATATTTTTTTAAATGTATTTATTTCTCAAATAATTTTTAATATTTTTAATTAACAGAGGAGTATTTGGAAGATCGTAGGAGTGAGTGAAATGAAAAGTTCCAATGACTTGTCAATGTAATGCAAACTGAGGAGCGTCTAGTTCAGGATAGATTACGAGTTTACGAGATTGATCATACTAGAGGTGTAACTCTGAGACCACGAGCCCGTAAATATAAAAATAATGACATTGCATTGAAACGATTAGTATTACATTTTGACCAAAACCCGAATATGAATGATGATCAAATTTTAACACATCTACGTGCAATACAGTATAGATTAGCTGACAATGGTTTTAATAATTGGAATGATTGATAAATTAAATTTAATGAAACTTTATAAATAAAATAATTTTTCAATTAAAATTTTGAAATAAAATAATTTTTTATTTTTTTTATTAATTAAAAAAATTTTTCTAAAGTTTCGGTTCGGAAATGTCGGTCCGGAAGTGTCGGCCTGCCGGGTAAAATTAAAAACGAGTGTAGTGACCGGCGCCGGACCGATTTTTCTGGAGTCCGGGTCCCAAATCCAGGTTTTTTCAATATTTCTGGACTAATTCCGGACCGGACTAAATCCAGGAAAATCCGGCCGGGTCCGGTCCGGCTCAAGCTTAAAATCTCTAGTCCGGGACCGGACCCGTTTTCTTTTTCCAAAACATTTAATTTATTTAAAAATCATCTTCATCAAAAATTATGATCTTTTTTTAAATGAATTTATTTTATTTTTATAATTTGTTCAATTTTATTTTATTCTATTGTTTTCTTTTTCCAAAACATTTACGTTGATTTAAGAATCATCTTCATCAAAAATTATGATCTTCTTTTAGATTTACATTTTTTTGAAAAATTAATAAAAAAATCAAGTCCGGCCGGAATCCGGCTAATTTCAGCCGGAGTCCGGATTTGTAAAAGTCCGGACTAATTCGGGACCTGGATTAATCCGAAAAATCCAGCCGGATCCGGTCCGGCACTACTCACAAAACCAAAATCCGGTCCGTAAGTCCGGAAAAATAGATTTTTCCGGTTAAAAAACGAGAGTAATGCTTAAAACAAGAAAGTGAATTGTAGAAAGAATGAAAGAAAACGAGACACTTCATTGTCCGCCTTAACCCGCTGTGCGCCGCACAGTGCTTACAACGCGGTCATATCAAAATGGTGTAGTCTCTCGTTTTTCTTTCTCTCTATAATTTAATCTCTCGTTTAAGCATTACTCTCGTTTTCATTTTACCCAGAAAAAGGTTACCTACTTTAAAATCCAATATCTCGAAAACGGCTTATACGATTTTAAATCTGTCTATCCATTTTATAGATAATTGTTTCAAGATTTTGTTCAAAAAATTTTATAGGCTCATATACATTTTTTAGAGAATTAATACAGCTTTAATTCCAGATTAATTTAAGATGAAAACAAGGGCAAAAAATGGTAAGAATGCGCATGAATAAGTGTAGTTTTGACCAATTATGATGTAACTCATCAAGATGAGTCGTCTGAAACCAAAATAAAAGAGATTGGAAAGATTTGAAGGAAGTTATGATCAAAAACATAGAATATGATCAGGATTTATAAAAAGTCATAACTTCTCCAACTGAAGTTATTTTTTCCTAAAATTTTGTAGGATTACATAACAATATTAGGGCTACAAGATTACAAAAAATATGGACAAAGGAATCCTTTGTTTTAGAAGTTTCGAATTTTCATCGAAGTCAGATAAAACAAAACTGAAGAGATGAATTATTTTTCAAGAAAAATTTATATAGATTGTTCTATTTTCATCGCTGAGTCGATCAAAACCAAAATTAAGGTGATTGAATATCTTTGAAGAAAGTTATGGCCAAAAATATGGCAATTTTCATCGATTTTCAAAAAATCATAACTCAGCTATTTAAGTTTGTACGCAGATCAAAATTTGTACAAATGTAGTAAAGTATAGTGCTACAACTATGCAAAATTTGAAAAAATTTGACGAAGAATTTCTCATATTATAAGTTCCTAATAATTCCCCTTATAGAAGAGAGAAATTTCTCTCATTGACCATTTTGTCTTTTTCCTACTCCCTGACCCTTTTGCAACTTCCTACGATGCTGACCATTTCTCCTTCTCTCTTCTTTTATTTCCAACGAATCTCACCGTTGCTTAACTTACCAGATTGACACTTAGCGCATAGACACTTTTCTTCTGTTTGCTATGTCCGCTCTGTCAACGGAATGTAAGCACTGTGCGCCGTGTGTTACACAGCACTTTCAGTCAGTTGACGCACGCGTCAAAACTAGCTAAATCTTTTCCTTTTTACATTATGCCAAAATTTAAATCTATTTTTCCCTATTCACGTAATCTCTCGTGCACCTGACTTCATAAAGGAAAATAAAAAAGATCAGCAAGGAGAAAAGTTATAAAATGGTCAAAAGCAAGAAAATATACAAAATAGAACCTCCATGTTTATACAAGTAAAAAATAAATAAAAAATGAAGATAAAATTATAAAAAAATAACATTTGGAATAAATTTTTTTTATTAATCATTTAAACCTTTATCGTGCAGATAATTCAAAAGAAATTGATGCCTCATCATTCGTTCAACTTGAATTTTTCGATCTTTGACGTTTCTTTTGTTCTTTGTTGTAAAAAATTCACGATTAGACACAAAAATATTAAATCCAAAGGTTGCCAATGTCTTCTTAAGTTTTTCTCTTGCATGGAAACTTATTCCAGCTGATAAAATGGAAAAAATTTCTTGGTATATAATAAGTTTCTTAATTTCTTCTTTTTTTGGCGTAAAAACGTTTAAAGAATGTTTAGCAAAACGAAAAATATCATGAGTTAATGGATTGCCTTCGGCATCTAAATTTATATTGGAAAAAAAAATAAAGTAAAAATACTCGGAGTTCTTTCCCGATGAAAATTTGCCAATTCTCTTGCTATACTTTTAATTCTTACATTACTCAAGTCTTCCAACGGTATTCTTGGTCTACCTCCAAAAGTTGGGCTTGTAGGGAGGGAACGATTTGACATTGTAGTGTTAAATTGAGTACCAACTGACTTCCTCCTCACTTCAGTTTGGGTGGACACATCTCGAAATTTAGGTGCAGAAATTGAATCTGATGATCCCTCAGATTCGAGTCGCTTTCTCTTTCCTACTAAAGATAACTAAAAATAATAAATTTGAAAAATAAAAAACCTTGAGTTTTACGATTACTTTCTCTTGTTTGAACTGCAATTTCCGCTCGTTCAACACGCGCTTTTTTCTGCTACTTTTTTCTTGAATACTTTTCTTTCCCATTGCTCGATAACATCGCTGATTTCTACGCGTTTGAGGCATCTTCTATTATTCTGAAACAATAAAAAAGTTTTTGAGTTGCCAAATTTTATTTTGAGTTGATTCGGTTCTAATTTTTCACCTAAAATATTAATTAAAGACTTTTCTACAAAATTGGAGATAATTTTTCTAAAGTTGAGATAATTAGCCGAGATATTGGATTTTAAAGTTGATTACTTAAGATTTGGATGAAAAGAGTGTGGAAAATTAAGAGAGCGGGAAAAAGAAAAAGAGAAAAAAGAAATAGTAAACAAGTAGTTTTGACGCGTGCGTCAACTGACTGAAAGTGCTGTGTGTTACATGTAGTTTAAACCCTATAGATCAACACATTATAGATCAACCCTTGAACTTCACAAAAATAATACACAATTGTGGTCCATCACCACTCAAGTTGAATTAGTGATCGAAGATCGTCCCGCGCCTTGTTGTGCCTCTTCCTATTTTTCTAAACCATATACTTCAAAACTTTTCATTATTGAGAATGTCAGAAAGTGAAAACATGGATTTAAATGGTATTGTACGTCTTAGGATCGATAAAGTCATAGAACTTGGCACAGAGGCTAAATTTTCACCAACTGAGAAAATTGCTAAACTTCCCTGGTAAATTTCTTCAAAATTTAAATAATTGCTAACATTTATAAAAATTATTTAGGAGATTGGAAGTGCTCAAAAGTGCGGATGAAGGTAAACATTCTCCACCAACCTTAGCTGTTTATGTATGTATTTTATATGTTTCAAATGGGAACTAATCTTTAAGGTATGGTGCAATTGGATGAATAAATCAAACTATTGGTCGTGTAGAGCTATAGTTAAATTTATAATCAAGTCTCGTGAATTGGATTTTGTTAGAAATTTCGAACATAATTTTTGTGCTAAACAACCATTTGTTAATTGGACGAGACTTCTGGATCCAGGCAGTCGAAGTTATTCCTTAAGCATAAATGGAGAATATGAAGATACATCTTTGGAAATAGAAGCATTGATTAATGTAAAAGAAATAATTGGATATGGGTTGTTTTTTTATTTTTATAATATAAAATTAATTTTAAGTATTCCGACTAAAGAAGATCAAATATTGGTGAATGGAAAGGTTTTTGCGGTGAATAAATTTGTAAGTTAAAAAATTTGCGTTGAGCTAAAATAATTTGTTCATTGTTAGTTATGAAATTTTCATTTAGCTTCTTGCCGCTCATTCTCCTTACTTTCGAGCATTTTTCTTTGAAGATCGCTTTCGTGAATGTCAAACACAAACATTTGAAATAAATGATAAGGAAGTTGATGTGGAAATGTTTGGTGTTATGCTCTCTTGCATATATCCTGACAATGGAAAGCCTACTGGTTTGTCTAGAATTGTCACTAAATTATAAAATTAAATTACTTTTAATTCTAGACCACAATGTTGAGACCATACTTCAATTATGTGACAAATATGACTTGCAAGTAGTAAAAGAACGTTGCGAGCGTTTTCTCATCGAGGAGAGCCTTAGATGTTTTGTTTTTAAGTTCAGAATGGCTGAACAATATGGACTGAGTTCATTGAAAGTTAGTTTAAAATTTACATTCTTTGCTATTTTAACATATTATTCATGTTGATAGTGTTTTTGTCTAAACTCCATCAACTCGACCGAATTTTGCGCTCGGCTTCTTGAAAACATTGCAGAGTTCGCAGAGATCAATGAATGCTCACAGAAAATTCTTGCATTCCATTTGGCTAAAGTCTCCGAATCTGAAAAAAGCGAACAGAGTTTGGCTGCAATACTACATGATGGATTGCTGCAAATACAGAAGAATGCAACAAAACAAGATCCTCTAGTCGAACATAGATTTGATAACATCTAATTTGTTAAAAGTCGGTTCTCTTTTTTTTTGACCTATAACAGCCTAGCTTTTCTCAATTAAATATATTAATCTTGTTTCTCAAATGCCGTGAATCATTTGAGATTTTGGATTAATTAGATATGTATGTAAATAAAGAATTATCTCATTTTTTCTAGTTTAAACATTTCTTTCCATTATGATATATGATAAGAGATAATCGACTTAAGAAATAAATATTTCCTTTTCAATTTTGTCAAATATTGATAGTTAATTTAACTTTTTTCATTTTACCGGTAATTTCACTATTATTTGTATACTCATTGTGATTTCTTTTTTACTCATTTGTGCATATATTTTGTTTAAATTCTGAATTAAATTTAATACATTTTTTATGTAAATAAATGTTTTTAAATTGTTTGTTGTTCACTGTGTGTTTTTGTCAGCACTAACTTTTTTTATTAAAAATTTTTATTACTAATAACCTTTGGTTTTCCACATTTCATAAATTATTCTTTCGTAATATATTTTAATTTTTATATAATTTTGTTATTTTAGAACCAATACTGGATCGCAAAGAAATTCTGTAAATTTCCATGCGAAGTTTTCTTCGTTCAATTTTAAAATTTCATTATACTATATTATTCATAATTCATTCATTTTCATCGCTCACTGAAGAACTGGCGCAGTGGCGTGTAAATCAGGTAATTTAAATTTATCTCAATTGATTATTTTGTTCTAATTAGAAACGACATTCCCTTAGTGTTTTAAATGATAGAGAATTGGAGCGGCTAGCAACTCTGACGGATATTATCTCTATCCGGTCTTTACTTCAACCAATTTTAGTGGAACGTCAAGTTGGTACAGAGGAGCACAAAAAAGTTGCACAAGTAGTTTATAATAGTTGAATATTCAAATTTTACTTTTTAAAGTATCTGAAAACAAAAGTAGAAGAGTTCGGATTTAAAGCAGAATGGGATAGCTTTACAATGATGACACCATTGGGGAAAAAAACTTTCAACAATTTAATTGCTACATTAAACCCACAAATTCATAGGCGACTAGTTCTTGCCTGTCATTATGATTCCAAAATATTGCCAGGGTAACTTTTTATTTAATTTTATAATGAATTTCTATAACTAAGACAAGTCTTTATTGGTGCAACAGATTCTGCATTGCCTTGTGCATTATTAATTGATATTGCAAAGACACTTCAAAAAATGATTATTTTTCGGGATAATCAGGTCATTTACATTTTTAATTTTTTTATTTTAACGATGTACACGTGCGCGTTAAATTTGCGGGGCCATTAAATAAAAATTTGTAAAATTACGTATTTTGCAAACAATAAGAGGGTCATTCCTTATAGTAAAATGAAGATTCTTTACAAATGTGGGATTGAAATATTTGCATAAATTACATTAAAGAGTGCCTTCTACTTTTTTTCCTCCAATATTCGTTCCGTAAATCTCGTCAGACCATTTTTTGATAAGCTATTGCTTCAAATGTCACGGAACAATTTTTATATTTGTTTTCAGCATATTACTTTGCAACTTTTATTTTTTGATGGAGAAGAAGCTTTTCATGAATGGTCATCTCGTGATTCAATTTATGGTGCTAGGCATATTGCTTACACTTGGGAACGAAAATGGTATCCAACAACGGATGGAAGTGCTTTTGAATTGGGCAGAGAAATTGATCGGATTGTGAGAATTTTTTTAAAATACATTTAGACAAATTTATTAGGATGTCCTAGTTTTACTTGATTTACTTGGTGCAAAAAATCCACAAATCCAGAACAGCTTTGGGCATATGAGTGAGAAATTATTTGAAAATCTCCCGCGCATTGGTTCGAAATAATAATTTATGAAGTAATCTCCTATTTTTTCAGAAACAGATCTAGGTCGGTTAGGCGTATTAAACAAACTTCCACGAATTTTCTTTTCTGGAACATCATATAACACAGTGGAAGACGACCATTTACCATTCCTACATAGAGGAGTTCCAATTATGCATGTAAGTACACAAATAAACCTTTATAGAAATAAATTATTAGTTGATTTCTGTGCCCTTCCCTCGTGTTTGGCACTTACCAGCTGATAATGAGAAAGCTTTAGATAATCCTACAATCGAAAATTTGGCAAGCATAATTCGAGTATTCGTCGCACGTTATTTGGGCATTCATCCTTTTCATCCTTTTGTGCATACTTAAATTTTATACTTTTATTAATATATTTCTGTGATTACTTGAATTTTGTTTTTTCTTTAAAAATAAACATGTATTTTTCGCTTTAATTAACAAAAATTTTAAATATTTCTAAAAAAAGTTACTATTCTTAAATAAATAATAGAATAAGAGAACTAAAAAATATTTAAAAAAATAAATACACGTAATCTTTATACACAAAATTAATCTGCCTTTCCCACTCGTCTCATTAAAATTTCATTTTCGAAATCTTCACTCGTTAGTTCCCCTTCCAGTCGAATAAAGTTTTCATTAAATACTGAATATGCAGACAGTTCCCCTTCTTCACGTACACCAAGATTTAAAAGAATTAAAAGTAGAAGAAAAAGTGCAAAGAAAGCAAAACCAAATTCTGCTTTAGCAGCCAAAAATTGACCTAAATAATATAGAAAATTGAAATTAACTTATAAAAAAATATACAAATTGCCCAAGTGATTCCAGTAAACAGCCAACACACTAATGGATTTTTTGCACAAAATTCTCTCCATTTTCTCATTGGATAGTTGTCTAGAATATCAAAACCAAAATTTTCAAGAACACTCCGCCATGCTGGCTTTGGTAATTGAAGTAATTCATTTTTTATTTTTTCTCTTTTGATATCTTCTGTATTATGTTGTTGCTAATTTGAAGTAAAAACTTAAACAAAAATTCAAAGAACCTGCTTAAATAAATTTGATGTAGGAAAATCTCTACTGTTTTGTGTTTGTTGTTGCAGATTTTTTTGTTTTTGTGTTTCTTTTGTTAATATCGTTTGTTTTCTATTTTTTCTGTAATTCAAGAGTTTTGCTTTTAATGGTTTTTCCTCGTGTTTTTTCGATGGATTATCAAAAATTTTGTGCATCTGTACAAATTTATCAATCCTACATATTTACATATTTCCTTAAATTCTTATGAAAAGATGATATAAATAATTAGGGTAGCAAAGTCGATTAACCGGAACCGATAACCGGGATCCAAAAATTCGGTAAACCGTTAACCGGGTGTCCTAACCAGCGGTTATTCCGGTTAACACACCCCTAAGAATGGCATATTATGGAAATTCCGACTAAAGTAACTTCATCATTCTCCCGACTTGAACCGTCTCCTTAATTTCTTTAACTCTCTTGCTTGGAGGAAAAAAGGAATGATTTATTTACAATTTAATTGATTTTTCGATTAATTCAAGTGTGGTTGAGTGGTAAGCAATCTAGACTATAATTCTAAACCCCACAAAGGTTCGATGCTTTAAATGTACGGATATCGATAATTCATTACTCCTTGTTGGATTTATATTTCTTTCGTTTACCAATTTTTTTAATTAAAAATAAAAGTCAAATTTTCGACTATAGCGCTAAAAAGGAGAATTTTTTGTGACAAGAGTGCAATAAATTTTTAAATTTTCGCCTTCGGCGCTTAAAATAATTAGGAACCTGATATTTTTAAAATTTATTCGTCACGAAAACCCAACCTGACAGATTCACTCAACTGCGAAAGTCTGATATAAATACACATGTAATAAAAGTTTTTCATCGATTTTTACATGATATAAACTTTTTAAAAACCGGGGAAACCGCGCGGAAACCGTAGATTTTCAATTAACCTGAACCGGTATTCGGGTCTCTAAAAATCCGGTAAACCGTTAATCGAGGGGACCATTATTAACCGGCCTTGTGCTACCCTGCAAATAATATTCAAAAATATTCCTTATTACATAATATTACTTCTCTTTGTTTGTTTTTTTAAATAATCAATAACATAGATAAAAATTCATGAGCGTAATATTTACTTACTTGAATGGTTGTTGTGAAATGAAAATATTTATGTATTGAGTACAACTAACGAGAGCATTAAAATTAAATTTCAGTGCGTATTTTGTTAAAAAAATATTCTTTAGTTGCGTCTCTTTTATGTAACAGAAATTTATTTACTATCTTAATAAATCATTTTAAACTTACTAATACATATGTATTATATTTTGAAGTTTTAATAAAAATAAATAAATTCTTGATATTTAATTTTTTTAATTTTGTTCTTTAACTAGTTTTTCAATATTTTATACTTGTCTTTAAAATATTTAAGACAAAATGCAAGCGAATACTGAAGATATTACTGTTCCGTGGGGACAAGCACCCGATTCACTTGACCAACAATATGGAAAGTGGCGACTTTCCGTTTTTCAAGATGTACAGGAATCTAGAGATACAAGCAAACTTTATTTTCTTTATGATCCGGTTGCTGACGATACATGTTATACAACGTAATATTTCTTATTTAAAAAATCTTTTTATCTGATTTTCCAGTGGTGGACGAAAGGGAATGACATGTTTAGTGGTTTTTGATACAAATCGAAAATGCTTTGTCGGTGAAATAAATTTGCGTGTCCAAGGCAATTAAAAAGACCTGAATTTGATTTATTTAAAATTTTCAGGACGTGTTAAATTCCTCTTTGCACTAAGAAGTCCATCACCAAGTGGAGGAACTGCATTTGCTTTAGTTACACAATCTGAAGATTATGGCCAATATGTGGTTGGTTTATGTGGAATTTTATAATAAATATTTAATTGCGTAAACAATTTTCCCAAATGGTATGACTGTTTGAAAATTTTCACCACTTGAAAATTTTATTGATAAAAATCAGACTCGTACCAAGAAAATTTTCGGGAAGTATTTTTGACCTTTTTACTCTGTAGAAATTTCACTACAATTAATCTTTCCCCTGTTATAGACATAAAAATTCAGTTATACAATACGGGATCACCCTGAATATCAACACCCTGAATATCAACTACCTTTTGATCAACGCATTTTTTCTTTCTTAAAAATTAATTCTAGCAATTTAAATGAAAATTTTATTTTAAAAATCAAAAATATATATCAAACAGGTTCAAAATTTAAATATAACTAGATATACTTAATAATTTTGAGCAATAGAAATAAATTAGAAACGGATATAGTGTGAACATGCAGTACGATATTCAATTGGATCTCGCACTTCAGATCTTAAAATATTCAACAGACGATCATTGGCACGTGCATACTCAAGCCTACTGAAAAGTGGAATCACTTCTCCAGATAAAATTTTGACTGCAATTGTATCTACCCTAACCTAAATAAAAATAATGAATTATAGATAAAATTATTTATAAAACCTGCTCATCCAAAAGAGCACGTAGAAGATGGTACGGATTTGGAGAATGACGATTAAAAATGCAAGAGAAAGCCACGATTAAGCATTGTTTGTAGTTCGCGGCATTTGATCGATTGTTATGTTTTTGTTGTTCCACATTTCTATTGGAAAACGTGGTGGAATTGATTCGCTCCAATCCAAGTTCTTTGCATATAGTCAAAGAAAAATTAAAAAATAAAACAAAAAAAGTGAAAAAAGAAAAAAATGCGTTGATCAAAAGGTAGTTGATATTCAGGGGAGTTGATATTCAGGGTGTTGAGATTCAGGGCCGGTTGATCTATAGGTGTTGATATTCAGGGAGCGATATTCAGGGTGTTGATATTCAGGGGTGGACCCTATACAATACATACTCTGGTAAAATAATTAAGACGGTAACAATTTTCAATTTTGCTTATAGATAATATATATGTAAATACAAAAATTCAGATGCATGTTTGGCGTGTTAATATGAATTCAGATGGAATGTCTTTAATGGCCGATCCTCATTCTTTGCTTACTGCTCCTATTGTAATTGACTCAGAATTTATTTGTACAATGCGGGAGGATGAGCCCCAGCTTGTAGTTGTGCATGGACCTGGTTTTAATGTTGTTCGAATTAATGCAGAAGCAAGTGGGCCACAGGAACCGATGGATCGTTTTTCGGTGCCAGGATCTGAACTTTCACATTTTTATGATGGATTTGTTAGTCGAGGGTATATTTCTAAACACTTTCTAAACATTAATAAAATAAAAAATAAATTTAGAAATTTCTATTTCCTCTCATCAAGTCCTGATGGACATTTTGATCATAGCCGTTTGCATGTTTTAAATCTAAGTACTCGTGGTCAATTAAGTACTCAATATTTAAATGCCGATCCAGCAAGAGGATTTCCTCCACCTCGTAAACAGGCAGCGATTGACTCAATCTCCGGCTTTATTCTTTTGGCAGGCGGTGAAATTGATTATGGAGATGGCGGTGTTGTTCGTTTAGTAGATTATTGGGTATTGGATTTGACTTCATTTAAATGGAATCAAATACCTGCACAAATGCCTGTGCCTTTAATTGAACCACGATTGACTACTGCTAATTCGGGTAAGTAAAAATTAACGATAATTTTCTTTTTATGTATATTTTTGCGTTTTAAGTGTTGTGAGTTGATTAATTTTATTCAACCCCAATTTTGATTTAATCCTAATCTAACATTAAGTCTTGAAAGCTACATACATTATTCAGGAAATGTATACTTATGGGGAGATTTTGACGAGCCTCTGCCTGGAATGCCACCTACAGGAACACACGTCCGAATTTTACGCATTCGAGGTCTACACACAACGGCGCCTCCACCTTATGCGCAGGCAACAGCTTATCCACTTCCAAATCAACAACAACCACAATACGATACACCATATCCGAACTCTGGAGGTAAATATTTAATTTTAGTTAAAAATTATTTTGTAGCAGGTTATGGATGGGATCCCTCACAAGCAGGAGCGCCACAAGCAGGGAATGTCCCGCCATATCCGGGTGGTGCTCCTCCTTATCCTGCTGGAAGTTCACCATATCCAACTGGAAGTACTGGAATTGATCCTACATACAACCAACAGGGTGGTGGTTATCCACATTATCCGCCACAAGAGAAGAAAGACAAGGACTGTACTTTAATGTGAAAATTTGAAATCAAAAATATCTTAAATAAAAAATAATTGGTTGGATTATAAAATGTTTGTTTTTATTCTCTTGTATATAAAATTACCAAATTTAAACCTATTGATACGAAATTTTGTATATAATTTTCAGAACTTTATTAATTTTGGAATCAAACTAAACGAAATTATATACACATAATCTTTAGGTAAAATTTGGAAATTTTACAAGAAAAAGAATAAATGCAATCTTTTTTTATAATTTAACCTAGTAATTATATTCCCAATTTATATAATTAAATTACAGGATATTCTTGACAATTAATAAATAATTTTTTAAAGAACCTACATATTCGTCTTAATATATTTTTTAAACTTTAAAATTTTAGCCAATTCGTATTAATTATAAATAATGTTTATTCTAAAAAGTAGCCTGATTGTTTATTAAAAATTTCACTTTCGTTATATACTTATTTTAACATTTTCAATATATGGGCCTAATCCTATTGCATAATTGTGGAAATTCTTTACATATGTTTTTATAAGTAATAAATAGTTTCTTTTTTTAATTTTTAAGGAAAATAAATTTTACTAAAATTTTATTCGATGTCAAAAAATCATTTAAATAAATTTAAATATGTAATACATATTATCTAAATCCTTTCAAATATTTTCATTGTTTTGATGATTAAACAGTAAATTTGTTCCTCGATTGTTTTCATTTGTTATTTGTAGTGACGTTTGATTATGAGTTTGTGTATTATTATTATTTTGCATTATCTTTTCCAAAGATTTGAGAGATTCACTAATACAGCTATTTACTACTTCCAAAACGGCCAACTATTAATAAATTATTTTTTTAAGAATATGAAATGAATTGAAAATGGAAATGCTAATCCTAATATTATTATTATTTAAATTTTTTACAATTGCAATTCCACCAAAACCATGAGTTATCTAAAAAAATGTTTAAAAAAATAATATACATATAATATTATTATATATTTTAAATAAACCTACCAAAGAAAAATGTGTTAATCGTTTTTGAATACAAGAATCTAAAATAAGTTCTGGTCTTCGATCAACAATAGGACTTCGATCATTATTTATTAGTTCGGAAAATTCTTTTATAAATATTCTATAAATATTTAAAAAAGGAAAAAAATAATTATTATTATTGTTTTACTTAGCAAAATTAAGCGTTGTTTTACGTCTTGTAATTAATTCATTAGCATTTGATTGACTTGAAAATTGTAAAAAACGGTTATTTAGATAAAGGGCAGAATCTCTCATTGGAAATTCTCGTTGCAAAACTATTCGAAAGTCATTAGCCTTTTTTTTAAATTAAAATAAGAAAAATATAATTAAAAGAATTATTTTTACCAAATGTAAAGCTTCTTCTTCAACAAGTCTGAAAATAAATAAATTTAAAATTATTAAATTTTATTAAAAATAATTATACGCTGTAAAAGCAGTTACACAAGTTGATTTTCTTCTTCCTGCTGGTAAACTTAGACCTATTCGTTTTAATGATTCTCTTAAAGCTTTTCCTCCGTCTTTTGATTTTGCTCTTTAAAAATGTTAAAAAGAAATTTTTTTAAATTACTTTCTAAGAATTCCTCCAATTAATGAAGCATTAAGACATTCAGGAGGATTTATACGTCTTTGGATTTCACCAACAGTTACTTTATGTTTAGTTGTACTACTTAATAAACTTGTTCTTCCTAAAAGTTTGTTTTTAATAAAATATTTATTTTTATACCTGGAACAGTGCAAAATGTTTCAAAAGGTGACCGACTTTGTAGAAAAAGTGGTATTGAATTATTAGAAAGTTTATATTGAAGAATATTCTCTCCTTCAGTTTTTACACAAGTATTTTCTTAAATATAAATTTTTAAATATTTTATTTTATTAATACCATTTAATATTGAATTAATCATTTGGTTTTGTATAAAACTACCATCAATAGACATTTCTTGGCAAGACATTTGCATTGGTATATTGTAATAATTTTGAACTATCTGTTGATTATTAGAAGAAGATTGAACATTTGAAGTTGAAGGGAAAGATAACTTTTAATTAATTAATTATTTTAAATAAAAAACAAAAATAATTAAACTTGTTGCTGAGATAAATAATTTAAATTGTTTTCTAATATCCATTCATTTGAAAATTGTTCTTGTTGTGTAAATTCATTAGAAATAATATTATTATTATATCTATTATTATTTTGAATATTTTCAGGTGAAAAATAGCAACAATTTGTAATAAAAGAATTTTGTTGTAAATTCTGTTCCCCAAATTGACATCCAATTGATGAACGAAATGTTAATCCTTTAATTATTTTTAAATTAAATTTAATTTAAAAATTAATCCTATACCTAATTGTTGATTTTGAATATTTTCATTTTGTCTTGTCCTTTGAATATTAACTGGAATAATAGAAACTTGTTGTTGTTTTTGTATCGCTGCAACTCCTTCTTCCTCAGAAGCAACACATTGTGGACGACGTTTACCAAAACGACTCATTTGTAATTTTTAAAAACTTTTGCTTTATATAAAAAATTTTACTTTTATAAAATTGTTAATAAATGAAATAAAAAATTATTCCAAAAGTCCCACAATTACCTAATTTAAATATTTTATTTAATTCTTTATGGGAAAACAAAGGATTTAAAGACAAAAATTTTTTTAGTGATTAAGAAAATACATAATTTAAAAAAAAATAATAAAAATAGTAAAATAAAAAATTAAATAAATACTTTTATTTGGTTAATATATATTTGCTTAAAAAATTAACTGTATAAAATAATTTATTACCAGTAGACGAACTAAAATGCATAGAAATATTTTTCTTATTTTCATTCTAATAATTTAATAAAAATTAAAAATTTTATCAAAAATATGTATAAGTATATAAAATAATTTTTCAAAAAATGTATCATCACTTTATAATAAATTAATTTAAGTTTTTGCTCAGAGGAGGTGCCCGGAGGAGTTTGATAGTAATTGCTAGAGGCACCTCATCTTTTAATATTTTTAATAATAAAATTATTTGTTTGCTCACATTTGACACAAGTTTTAATATTAAGCTTAAAATGAAAAAAATATTCATCTTTATATGTATTTAAAAGAAGTGTATAAATTAAATATTATTTTATTATATTGTTAAATTAAAATTAAAAAAAACATTCATATGGTATTTATATTCTAGATGAATTTAAATTAAAAAAAATATATTTAAAACTAAATTTCAAGATAAGATTTCAAATGATATTTTTAAATTTACAAACAAAAAATTTAATATTAATGGATTTAATAAAAATAAAATATTCAAAAAAAATAGACAAAATTTTACCTACAAAAATTTTAATATTTTATCAAACTTTCATTTTCAATTATATTTTTTGATAAACTAAAAGCTAGATGGTGAACGGAAAATTTACAGAAAAGAACCTTCAAATAATTTACCTCGGGAAGAAATTTTCCAAAATTTTGGGAGGAATTTTCCGGAATCAGCTACAGTGGTATAAAAGAGAAGAAAATTATATTTAAATTTTACGCGACTTTTAAAAAATTTATTTCTCTATTTAGTCATTCTTTTTTGGATTGCCCGATGGGCGCAGGCCATGAAGGCGCATAAAGTCTCTGAATTCCTTTTTTCTCTAATCTTTTCTTTTGATTGATATGCTATTGCGCGCCGATATGGCCCACGCCTTCTTGGCCTGCGTTCTCTCGGGCTGTACACATTTTTTTCAAGGTCTTTCTGTTCTCTAAAGAATTTTCTATCACATTTTTTATCGACCGCATTATTTTTTTTCATTCTAAGCTTATTTTTAACTCTGGTCTGATTTTTCTTGAGTTTTTTTTCAAGAATTCCCTCGTTGATTTGAAAAGTCATTTTGACCTGATGTATACTACATATATTTATTTTTAATAAGTTCTTCGATGCGTTATTTTATTAATGATGGTTTAGAATTAATAATTCTCTAATTTTTATTGGATGATACATATATTTAGATAAAGTTAAGTACCTAAATATGTAGTTCGTCACATAGTATTTTCTCTACTTAAACGTTAAGTTCTCTATTCAATAATTGTGAAAGATTGAAATTGAATGTATAAAAGAACAATAAATATGTATTTAATTTATTTAGGTAAAGTATTAAATTCTTATGTCAAATCACAGTCGAACTGGTAATCCAAATGGCGAGAAATCTGCCTCTGGTACAAATTCAGGTCCTCAACATCGCAAGAGACAATCGCCAAACAATCAAACAACATTAGGTTTAATTTGAGAAATTCTAAAGAGTAATTAATCATTGTGTTTAGTAAGTGGTTCTAGTTCAACAACTGTTGGAATTCGCGATCCATCTTTTGCATCTTCAAGTAAATTACGAAAGGTTTCGACTGCGACTGGATCTTCAAATGTATTTATAATAAAAGTCTAATTTTAATGATTAAGCTAACTCTCTAGGCTGATGAAGAAGCTTCGAAAACTGTCAATCAATCTGTAGCTGTAGATGAAGGTGTAATTACTACTAGTACAGGCGCTAGACGTCAAGCTCGTGAGCTATCTGCTCTCATTCAGCCGTTCCCTGATCGTGCAACTATATCTGAAGAGCGTCTTACGCGTTCTAAATCAAAGGCTTTGGTATTTAATTTTTTAAATTTTAACTTATTGTCTTAAAAATGATAAGAAATTTATAGTTTTTTTGGTCATATTAGAGAGCTCAGTTTTTACCCTGCTTTAACTTTTACTGTTGTCAGATAAATTCACTTTCTTAAAAATTTTATAGCAAAAGGCAATCGCTGAGGAAGGAGCTTCTTCTTCTAATACTTCGAAAGTGGCAAAACCTGATATGTCAACTTCCCATAATGCAGCTTCTTCATCAAATGCAGCTGGAAGGTTTGCATTTGTATGTATAAATTTTGATATGAATTTTAGTCACTCTAAAAATGAGAAAGGTAAAACTGTTGATACTGCAGTTACTGCTCCAAAATCGGAACAAACCGTTGGGTTGGTTAAATTTTTTGAATAATTTGATTAATGCGTTTTAATATTCATCCTTTAACATTGCGAGCGAACTTAATACTTTGCGCTCATCAATAAATATTTGCGTTGCTTTAGCGATATTGTGGCTGCGACCGCTGCAGCTCACGACCATACTTCTGACTATTTTGTTGCTGCAACAGCTTCACTTGAAGGTAGAGCTTCTCGTTTTGCCTCTTTGTTGAAACAACGGGACCAGACAACAACGTCAACAATCCCTTCTTCATCTTTTTTGACTAACACACCAAATATATCAAAAAATTCTGCTCTGATTGAAAATGTGAGATTGAATTATAAAAAATTTAAGGAATATTTCTTTCTAAAAATGAGTAATACTTTTTATTTATATTTTATAATCATAGAAAATACTTCAACAACCGCCTCAAATACGAAATACTTCTATTTTGGTTACACCTAGTGCTAATAACGTTTTAGCTGGTTATAACAACTTTTCTTCACCACTAATAAGTACATTACTTCCTTCTACAATTGCAGTATCTACTTCTGGACATCAACATAGTTTTATTACTAGTACTGCTGCAGCCGTTGCTGCTAGTGATTTTGCTGTCTCTTTTGCTTCACAATTAGCGGCTGCTGCTGCTATAGTTGGAAGCGCGGCGTCTTCTACAGTACTAACAGAAAACTCTTCTTCGGGTTCGCAATTTTCTAAAATTTTTGTTTCTTATTGTTAGCCTATGTGAAGCTAAAATGATTATTCTAATTTATAATAAGGCATGAAAAATTTATAGTTTTCAGAATTATTTTAGTCGTATTTTTGGTTTTAGCTCTTATAATTATATTATATGCGTTTCTCGCTTGAATTTGTGGATTGTGTTTGTTTTAAAAGATTTTTTTTATTTTCTAGTCACAGTCGATTCAGCGTTAACAACTACCAATTGCGATATGCAGCACTTAATGCCATCCATTAACAGCAGAAATGTTGATATTAAGAGTGGTTGTATGATGGAAGTTGATCAATCTATTGGAACAATACCATTGGTTTCAACACTTTCTCCATCGCTTATTGGCATAAATAGGGCATCACTCGATGATATTTCAATTGGATCACATCATCATCACTCCCAGCATCAAAATAGGGCGGTGGCAGCCGCAATGCTTGGAGTCAAGTGTGTCTCTTTGAGCAAAGCAAATGGACAAAACAAAATTAAAATTCCGCAAGCAATGCGAGCCTAATTTTTTCTATTGCTTGCGATTACTATTTTTCTTTTAAATTATTTAATGAATTTACATTTTTGATGAATTCTTTGCAGGTGAACCAAATAATAATATTGAAAATACTTATTTTCCCAATTCATTCATTTATTTTCTTTCTTGTACTCGCGCACCTATTGCATTAAATATTAATAAAAATTTAAATTTTGGTTTGCCTGCTTTGTATACTGCTTATTTGGTTCATTTAATAAACGCTTTAATCCTACAGATCTCAACGTGCCGCTGGTTTCCTCAGCACCATCGTTCCTCGTATGCAGCATCTATTAAACACAACTACAAACTCTTCTACAACAGGTACTGGTAGTGCTGCTGCACGTGCTGGATATCTTGATACAATTGTCGACGCCTCTTACAGCTATTCGCGTCATCACCATGCGACAAGTAGAAATTTATATTATAATGCTTGTCGCATGATGTTATATTTTAAGCCAACTTTAACTAATTAAAATTCTTAATTAAAGCTCCGGCCATGCTGTCAATTGTTGAGGGTCTTAAATCATCTAATGAAATTCGTCAATCAGAAGCGGCGTCTGAGCTGGCTGAAATGCTTTTGCTTGGAAATGAAGAAAGTCTTCCAAATATGCCTATTGTTGAAATTGTGCAAGCTCTTTGTGGACTCCTTCAAAAGGATGACAATTTTGAATTGGTAGATAACAAAATTATGTTAACGTTTAACATTACATAATATCTTTCCCACATTTAGATGCTTACTGCTGCTCGATGCATTACAAACATGCAGGAAGCGGTATTCCAAGTATACTTTTTTCCAATCTTTTTTTCCAGCTTCCTCGGGCTCTTCCAGCAATTGCAGAGACGATTCCTTTGCTTTTGGCTAAACTTAAGCGCATTGAGTACATTGATGTAGCTGAACAATCGTTAATTGCGCTTGAAGTTATGTCGCGCCGTAATGGAAAACAAATCCTTTTGCAGGCAAGTGAAATTTAATTTCTATTTATAACTTTATTTCTTCATTTAGTTATATTTATTGTTCATTTTTATAGAAATTTTCATTATTAAGATTATTATTTTAGGGTGGTATTTCCTCGGCAATTTCTCATGTAGATTTTTTTTCATTGCCTTCTCAACGTCTTTGCTATCAGATATGGTTCATTTTTTTAATATATTTTTACACATTTAACTTATTTTAGTGCTAATTGTGCTTTAAATGTGACACAAAATGAATTTCACCTTGTTAAGGATTGTCTTCCTGATCTGACTCAACGATTGGTTTATATAGATGTGAATCTTATTTTATTTAATAAAATTTAATTTAAAATTTCAGGATAAGCGTTGTGTTGAATCAATTTGTGCTTTTTTTAATAGAATTATTGAGAATATGCGTCAAAATGCTGATCGTCTTCGTCAAATCACCGGTACAGGTTATGAATTCCTGCAAAATGTCCAGAAGTTGTTAGCTATCCAGCCATCGAATATTACACCAGGAATTTATCTGTCACTTATTAAGTCGATTCGCTACATTGTCTCGCAGTATGTTTCATATGATACTTTATTTTCCAAAATTTCTCCAGATGTTCTGATGCTGCGTTAGCACTCGTCCGAATGGATTTCGGCAACACTATAAGATCACTTATTGGACCAGATAAAACCGATCTTTCATCAGCACCTAGTGAATCTTCCGGTGATTTGGGCGAGAAAGTTACGAACGGTTTAAATTCTCGACCTTCAGTTCAAATCAAGGAGATTATTACACTAATAGGGTTTTCTTAATAATTACTAGGGACCGGATTTATATGGTCTTTCTTATTTCGTGTTTTTAGACTAATTTTATTTCGTATTTTTGGACTAAATACGAAATTTTTCTAAATTTTCTGGTAGTTTTGAACCGCCCATTTGTAAATGTTAATTTTTGGCATTCTGTCCACGCGTTTCTACCTATCGTTTCTTGTTCGGAACGGGCTTGCAAATAGTAATATTTATGGGCTGAAATTAGCGATAGGAACCGGATCGGGTCCCGATCCCGATTTCCCGACCCTTTTTCCGGTTTTTTTGAGAACCGGGATCGGAATTACAAGTTTTCCCGGTCCGGGTCCCGACCGGTCATTAAATTTCCAATTACCGGTCCTTTTTCCCGGATTCCCGGTCGGGACCCGCTTATTTTTGGATCTGGAAAAAAACGGGAATTCCCGATTTTCCCTATCCGGGTCCCTCCCGATCGTTCAATTTTTAAATTTCTCGATTCCCGATCCCGATTTTTTCAAAATTCCTATCTCTAGCTGAAATATGGATAAAAAGCCAAAATATGGAAAATATGGACAGAACGCCAAAATATGGAAAATATTGAGTGATAACTTGAATACTATTAACTAACTTATGAAAAAAACATGTTTTTTGGACGTTTTAGAGCCTACAGAGTCCAGGAAAAAAATATGGAAATCCATATAAATCCGGTCCCTAATAATTACACTATTAATTTGTAAAATATTTAGTCAACTTGTTGAGAATCTGCCACGTGGTGGTGAGGAGATTGTTTCTTTGTTACATCTTATACCGCTTCTTGTCGAAATTGGTAGCAACTCAACATGCTCTCAATTACGTAATGAATCCTTAAATGTGATGAGTTCTATGGTTAAAATGGTTGATAAAGTGGACACATTGGAGCCAATTCTACGTATTTCTTCTTAATTTTCTAAATATAATTCTTAAAATTAGGCGATATTCCGTTAGCAGTTTTTATAACGCAAATGTTGAGCTCTAATCGTAATCTTGGTACTCTACTTTCTAGTCTTCAATTATCGCGCGCTTTGCTTGATAAGCTTCCTCAATTGTATATTCCATTGTTTGAGGCAGAAGGTTGTAATTAATTTATTTGAATAAAATTATTCTTCTAGGTGTTTTTCATGAAACTCGTCGTCTTATGCTGCCCATTGAGTCGCCAACTATAGATAAGAAGCCAAATTATTCACGCAGTTCTATGGCTGAGCATCTCTTGGAAGGATTGGTCAACTCATCACAGAGTGGAGGCGGTACAGGTGTTCGTGTAATAATTCCACCAATTTCAATGAATCAAGATCGTGATACTCATGGTCATCAACAGAATTTGCAACAACAGGTTCTTACTTATCATTAAAAAATTATTTAATATTTTTCAGCAAGATCTTGTCTGTAAAGAAGCTAAACATATTGCTGACAAATTTTCCACTGATTATGCTGCTCGTAAATTCAGTATAAAAGAACCTCATCGCGCTCGAAAATTGTTTGACAAACTCACTGCTTTGTCAAATAAAATGCGCAGTAATAAGGATTATGGTGACGAGCCAATGAAAGATTTGCGCAATTTATTGCTTGAACAGGAAATCACCTCATTTCAATTTAATCAAAGCGGAATTCCGGATGCTTTAGTTACTTATTTGTGTAATATTTCTGGTATGCATCAGCAACGTGAGTAGTTATGATATAAATATGTTCCTAAAATAATTTTTAGGTAGCATTCGTTTGAAACATTTTGCTTCAGTTTTTATGGGATTAAATGTAAGAACTAGCTTCTTTTATATTTTATTAAATATTTTGTTTAAAAGTTTATTTTATTGGTTTTCAGGAAGATTGTTTACATGTTGATTCAGTTGGTAATGACAAACGCCGTTATCCATTTGAATTATTGGTTTCTAAACTTACACAAACTATTGGTACCGTAGAGCAGTTTCAAGGTGGATAATAAGATTAAATTTAACTTTTTTTCTAAAGTTCGTGTTACAAATCTTTCTGGGATTTTCACCAATGGTAGTGGCTCTTCGTCGTTGGCACAATATCAATCTGCTCTGTTGGGTGCTGGAGCCGGTGGTTCACTTTTTTCGACAACTCTTCGGGGTGCGCAGGCTTTGCGATTCTTCCAAATGCACCAAATTCGCATAAATCTTCGTCGCCATGTAGTTTACAATTGATAATATTTTTTTTAACTTTAATGAAAGTTTATTATTTAAACTTGAAAATAAAAAATTTTTTGTTATTAATACTCTGAAACAGTTTTTTCAATTTAATATTTTTTAGCCCAAATGCAAAAATTTACGCGAATGGCGTCATGGTAGAGGATCCATTAAAGTTGACCCATTCACTTCAATCTCTTCCATTGAAAGGTATGAAAGAAATTAAATAAATCGTTTCTGAAATTAAATTCATCTTTTTTCAAGATATTTGTTGGAACGTGGAATTGGTAATAGTAATTCACTGCAAAGCCAGCAACCACAAAGTGATGGTGATGATGATTCTGAAATTAGCGAAGAGGATCAGGTATGGAACATTTTAATTTACTGCTTAAACTTTTTGTTTTAAGGATATGAGTTTCTCTTCAGCATTTTCAAATGAAGGCAGGATTGAACTGTATATTGGTGAAAATTTGCTTCCAAACGACGTATCCATACTACAGGTTCTTAACAATTTTTTAGAATTAATAAAATGACCTTATTAATCTAGGCAATTCGTCAATATACACTTCCGCGTGATGATGATACTGTTGAAACTATTCCTTCTAGTATTTGGCTTACAACTCACACAATCTATTATAACAGGTAAATTAAATAAATTCTCAAAAAATAAAAGATTTTTTTTAGCAATCATAACAAAACTAATTCTGATGAAATTGCAGCCAGCGTTGTTTCTTCAAAAAATGCGGAAAATTCATCTACTGAAGCTACTCAGTTAACTCTTGACGAACCATCCTCTTCAAGTTCATTAGTATCTGCAATTCGTACTAGAAATAAGTTGGCCCCGCGAGCAGTTGGCACTGTTAAAAAGGCGGAAAAGGTTGCATCGTCATCTTCATTAGCACCAAACTTTAAGGAGACACAAGTTTATAAATGTTATTTTTTATAATATAAATAAACTTATGGAAAATTTTATCTCATATTACATTATTTACAATTGAATTGATTTAAAGCTGGTACTCGACCTCCCCGTGAATCGCCTCTGGATTTTTATCTTCGTGCTGATCCTCAACCAAAACTTAATGATCCATCCATGTCCTGCCTTGTTCTTCTGAAAATTCTTTATGGATTAAATTCATTTTGGTGGGAGCTGTTTGAAATGAATGCTACTGAAAAACGGCGTCACAATCTCCCTATTTCTCATACTTCGTTGATTTCGGCTAGGTTTGTTCTATGTTCCTTTACAAACCGATTTTTTCAGTATTAATTTTATTGATATTTAGATCTTTTTGGAACTCAAAGCTTAACTCTAAAGTCAGTCGACAGCTCTCAGACTTTCTCACTGTTGCCACTCAACAAGTGCCAAAATGGACAATTGATTTAATGAATAATTTGTATCTTTTTTACTTTTATTTACTTTTTTCTTTTAAGTTCATTTATCTTTTCTTTCTCTGCTCGAAGATCTTTCTTGTTTTGTACTTCTTTTGGACGTGATCGAGCCTTGATGTAGGATTGAATTTTTAATACTTATAAAGTTTATTTCAGGCATCTTGTTAGTGAGGTGAACAACGATGAGGGTCATGAGGGTGGCACTCACGATGCAAATTCAAGATTGATTCCTCGTCTTGAACGACGTAAGGTTTCTATCAAACGAAATGATGTGCTTAAGGTTAGGAAACTTTAATATTTTAACATGAAATATTAATTTTGGGATGCACAACAAATTCTTACTCAAATGAATACTAGTAAGGCAATGCTTGAAGTTGGATTTGAAGGAGGTTAGAATTTTTTAATTAAAATATTTTTAATTTTTTTATTTTTTAGAAGTTGGAACTGGATTTGGACCTACTTTGGAGTTTTATTCCACTCTTAGTCGCGCTTTGCAAAAGAATTCTCTTGGTCTTTGGGATGGAAAAGTTCGAAAATGTCCTGATGAGGAGAAAGATGGTTCATTTGAAAAATCATTAAATTTATTCAAAATTTTTAGGTTCTGGCGATGACGATTATATTTTTGCTTCCAATGGTTTATATCCGAAAATGTTGACGCGTTCACTCAGTTCAAAACATAATGAACTGCGCTTAAAACGTTTTGAATTTATTGGTCGTCTTCTTGGACAAGCACTTATTGATAGTCGGATGGTATTTTTAAATATTCTATTTGTTTCTTGTAAATTACTCGTCTTCTAAATTTTATTTGTTTAGTTGGATTTGCCACTTTCCCCTGCGTTCTTCAAATGGTTAATTGGTGAGGAAGAATCGCTTGGGACTGAAGACTTCGAAAAGCTTGAACCGATCATATTTCGTTCATTACGTGAAATCGTGCAGACTGAAGAAGGCGATTTTGATACTTTAGATGTGGTTGGTCTTACATCATTTTTTAAGATTTTATGCTTATTTATTATTTTTATGTTAGTATTTTGTCTTTCCTGGAGAGCCATCGATGGAACTTTGCAAAGGCGGAAGAAATTTGCAAGTTTCCAAGAGCAATTGCAAGCAATTCTTGGAGGTTTTTAATTAAAACAAAAAATTATAAACGTATTTAGCTTGTCTGCTATTGGAGGCTTGTAGAAGGTGTTCGTTCTGAGATGGAAGCTGTGCGACGGGGATTTCGATTAGTTATTAACAAGGATTCTTTACGTATATTCTCTTCTGACGAGATGGAATTACTTTTTTGTAAGAAAATATATTTTTACCTATTTTCATTAAATATTTTCAGGTGGAAGTACTGAAAATGATGAAAGAATTTGGATGAAATCTGCTCTTCAGCATGCACTTCGTCCGGTTAATTTCAAAATATAACTGTGTTTTAACAATTTTTCAAATTTATTAGTAACTATTAATTTAACGTAAATTTAAGGACCATGGCTATAACTATGATTCTGCGCAGATTAAATGGCTTATTACGATGTTATCTTCTTATAAACATGAAAAGGTTTACTAGGAATTTAATTAAATCCAATTCGAAATTTAGCGCCGCCGATTCTTGCAATTTGTTACTGGGTCTCCCAGACTTCCTATTGGTGGATTCCGTGGTTTAAATCCTCCACTTACTGTTGTTAAGAAGACAGCTACTTGCGTGAAGAATGAAGAAGAGTTACCGTCTGCAATGACTTGCTATAATTACTTAAAAGTATTTTTTAATTAAAATTTTTTGGTTTAATTTTTTAATTTAGATTCCTCCATATGAAACTTACGAGACATTTGTTTCAAGATTTGGTTTTATTTATTTTATTATTTTTTATTTTTATTTTAGACATCGCACTTCAACATGTCTACAGCTTCTATCTCACGTGATTTTACTTACATGTTTCAATTGAAGAAAAGTAAATTATGTATATTAAAAAAAGAGGCACAAAATATTTTATCTATATTCCATCATGACTTCCTTCTAAATTCATCGTGCGATATATAATTTTTTTTAATAATATATAAAGTTTTATTATAAAATCTATAAAAAAAACTTATTTGCTAGATTCCTTAAAGATCATCGCTTTGTATTCAGTCCTTAAAATCTAAAATGACTTTGATTGTATTCACATATTTAAATAAATTGTATAAAATATAAACGCTGTTACTTTTTAATGTCTTACATATTTGGCATTGAACCAAAGAAGAACAGGATTTTTTAACTTTTGTAACTTCACATTTTTTATGTAAATTTAGAATTCAATCTTTATGGTTCTTTCAATTTGTTCACAGTCAAGGAGCTTATTCCTAAGTACTTTAAACAGTTTTTTGAAATAAATATTTGAATTCGCAGTTGATTTTCCACTAAAGGTTTTTCGTTATTTTTCTACTTTTCCTCCTGTAAAAACTTCGTTTGGTGGGTTAAAAGATGATGATAGAATTTTTACAAATCTCTATGGAAGGTAATTGAAATCAATTGACATTAACCCAAACATTTAGACATGACTATCGTTTGAAGGCTGCGATGATTAGGGTAATTTTGTCAATTTTGGTTTTTTAAAATTAGTCGAGGTAGGTCACCCTAAGGGCGATCTACCTTCGCTAACACAAATTAAAACAAACTGATGCTGAAGGTCGCGAACTACAAACATGACAATTCCGTTTCTTTCAAATCTAAATTTATATTAGAATATACCTACATACCTATGTATGTATATATTAAATTAAAGGGTGATTGGTACAAAACGAAAGAAATTATACTCAAAGGCCCAAAGTGGATTATAGGCGAGGTGACTACTTCTGGTCTTCGTGGTCGTGGCGGTGCAGGATTTCCAAGTGGAATGAAGTGGGGATTTATGCTTAAACCCTTTGATGGAAGGCCAAAGTATTTGGTCGTGAATGCAGACGAAGGAGAACCTGGGACGTGCAAGGACAGGCGAGTATGGCTCCAACACTGAACGTAAACCCAAAATATTTAGGCTTTGTTAGAAACATTGTATTTTTTTGATTCGATGTTCTGGGTTTTACGTTATTAAAAAATCTGTTAATCCAAAATCATTAAAAAATGAGGAATGGAAATGTTTGGCATCCTAATATTTTTACTTATTAAACTTTTTACTAATATTTATTCTTATGTTTTTTATTAATATTATCTCTTTTCAGGGAAATAATGGTTATAAATAATTCATAACAAACCTATTTTTATCAACATATATTTGTAGCGACATGATCCTCACAAGCTAATTGAAGGCTGTTTGATAGCTGGAGTTGCAATGGGTGCCCGAGCTGCCTATATTTATATTAGAGGAGAATTTTACAATGAATCGTGTATTTTACAAGAAGCTATACATGAGGCTTATAAGGTTTTTTTTAAATAAAATTAATAATAATATTGAATTTTTTAATTCCAGGCTGGTTTTATTGGAAAAGATTGTTTTGGTACTGGCTATAATTTTGATATCTTTGTGTGTTTTTATCTTTATTTTTTTAATTCTTTTTTAAATATTTATTAGTCAAATAAATTACTTTATAAATTATTTTATCAAAAATTTTTTTTCAATTGACGTGAATATTTTTTTAGAATTTTCCAGTAATAATTATAAATTTAATATTTTAAAATGTAGTTTGTTAGTTTTGTGAAAATTTATTTTAGAATATTACATATATGCTTAAAATTATTTTTATAAATTTTTTAAATAAATTTTTTTTAGGTTTACAGAGGTGCAGGCGCATACATTTGTGGTGAAGAGACAGTTATTATATTTTTAACATAATTTTATAAAAATTATAATTTTAGGCTCTTATTGAATCATTAGAAGGAAAACAGGGAAAGCCTAGACTTAAACCTCCTTTCCCTGCAGATATTGGATTATTTGGTTAAACTTTTTAAAAATTGTAATTTAAATTTTTATTTAGGATGTCCTACAACTGTTACAAATGTATTTTTTGAAAAGTTTAGTTAAAAAATTTATATTTTTATGTTGAAACGGTCGCTGTTGCTCCAACAATTTGTCGACGTGGTGGCAGTTGGTTTGCTAGTTTTGGCAGAGAAAGAAATCGAGGAACTAAGGCAAAATTTTAATAAAATAATTTTTTTTATTTCTGTTTTTAAGCTTTTCTGCATTTCTGGGCATGTAAATGAACCTACAACAGTTGAGGAAGAAATGTCTATTCCTCTTCGTGATTTAATTGAAAGACACGCTGGAGGAGTTATTGGTGGATGGGATAATTTATTAGGTATTATTCCTGGAGGATCTTCTGTTCCTGTTATTCCTAAAAAGTAAAAATGGAAAAATAATTTTATTAACTTTTAAATTATTTTTTAATTTAAAAAACTTATTTTTTAATTTTTCAAAGTATTTGTGATGATGTTCTAATGGATTTTGATGCTTTAATTAAAGTTGAATCTGGATTGGGGACTGCAGCCGTTATTGTTATGAATAAACAGGTTTTTTTATTTTATATGAATTGATTCAACCATGGGAATAGTTTACATACATATCTTAAGATATTGGACAATATTTAATTTTTTTTTAATATCTTTCAGTGTGATATTGTAAAATGTATTGCACGTTTAAGTATGTTTTATAAACATGAATCCTGTGGACAGGTTTTATTTATTTTTTTTAAACTAATTTTTGTTTATTATAAAGTGTACGCCGTGTCGGGAGGGTTGCAATTGGCTTAATAAAATAATGTAGGGAATCAAATTTAAATAAAATTATAAACTTTCTTTTTTTAAGGTGGCGTTTTGTGGAAGTAATTAATTATTTTTTCTTGATTATTATCTGATTTTTTAGGGAAAAGCTGACACTAAAGAGATTGATATGATATGGGAATTGACAAAACAAATTGAGGGGCATACAATTTGTGCATTGGGAGACGCAGCTGCGTGGCCTGTTCAAGTAATTTATTTTTTACAAAAATTTAAAATAATTAATTTTAGGGATTGATTCGTCACTTTAGGCCTGGTAAGGAAATACTATTTTTTAATGTTATAGAGGCATAAATTTCTTTATTAATACACAGAACTGGAACGACGTATTTCAGAATATACGAAAAAGAATCCAATAATTCGGCCACGAAAATCAGTAAATTTAATTAAAATATTTTTTTTAATTAAATATTTTTAAAATTTTCAGGTTACAACAATATAAATTAGGAAATAGTAAATAGAAAAATAAATATATGTTTTTAATTTGTTTTGTATTAATTAATTATATTAATATAAAGTATATAAAAACGATTTGTTTAATATTTAAAAAAATATTTTACCAATTTAATTTCTAATTACATATAAATATAGTATGATTAGTTTTTAAATAATTTTTCTAAATTAATATAACATATACACCTGCTTTTCTTCAATATTTTCTTTTTCTAGTAGTCATTTGGCTTATCTTTTTCTCTAAATAAATAAATAAGATATTTAGGTTTGTTGTTTTTCTGTCCATTTCTTTTATTTTAGCTAATTTGGCCAATTGCTTTTTAACACCAAAAGTCAATGTCCGATAGCATAAAAAGACAAGAGAAGATAATCTTTTTTTCTTAATAATCTTCTCCTAACATTATTGGGTTTTTGGAAAAAAGGAAGATTATAAAAGATGGATAAGACACAAAAAAAAGAAGAAAATTAATCAACCTGATTGAGTAAATTAGAAAATTATGAAAATAAATAAGATAAAAATTTCATTCATATTTTATGGTGACATCTGCATTTAATTTTATATAACTACTAATTTTGTAAAATATAATTTTTCTTTATTATTTTTAAGTTTTTTAATATATAATTAATCATCAAAAATTTTATTTCATTGTTGTTATTTTTGACTTTTTTATATTTTTAAGTAATGAACTAATTCCTTAAAAAATATATTTATTACTTAAATTATTATATAAATATGTACATATATAAAGTAAAAATTAACAAAAAATAAATGTTCTTCCCTTTTTATGAAATAATAAATATTAAAAAAAATAGAATCTGTTGCCCGGTAACCATTCTTTACCTCAACAGCAATATATATATAAGCATTAAATTGGGAGAAAATTTGCGCAAGTAACTAATAAATAATAAAATCTTATTTTTTTATTTATTTTGTACTTTTAATATATCTAAAAAATATTTTTAATTTTTTATAAAAATGAATTTTATATAAAATTTATATTTTAAAATTATAATATATAAGTATAATTATTTTTATTCAAAATTTTGTTTTGTCATTAAAATTATATTTTTTAAATTAATTGCTAAATAAAAACTTATTGTTTTGCACTTAATAATTTTTTTTATTCTTCAATTAAATATTTTTTTATTGTAATAATTTTGCGCAAATGAAATATTGGACATAGGTATAGCAATTATGTATTGTGTAAATAGGAAAAAAACATTTATTTTTTATTAATATTAAAAGATCAATATACCAATTATTATTATTTATTTATTTATTACTAAACAAATAATAGATTATAATTTTTTAAAAGAAAGTTTATAGGTAATTTATGTAAATAATAAAATATTTTAATTTTTAAAATATATTTTTAATTATTTTAAATATTTTTTATAAATATTATTTTTTTTTATATAAACTTTTAAATAAATATATTTTTATATTAACGTGTTCCACTTAAAAGGAAATATGAATTTTCACGGTTTATTTATTTACCTCAAAAATCAGCAAATTTGTTTATATAAAAAATAATTCAACCGAGAAAATGATAGAAATAATAATATATTTATTTAATTTTATTTAAAAAACAATTTTATATTTTAATTTATTTAAATTTTTTACTTTTTATTTTAAATTGGATAATTTTATTTAAAAATATGCCTTCCCATTATAAAAATTATTTTATTTTTATTTTAATTTAAAAAGGTAATAATTTTAAATACAAAATAATTTCTGGTACTTATGCCCTTATTCCACCCCCCTCCTTCTTCAATGCCGCGCCCTTTTTTTACTGCGCCGAAAAAATATGCTAGACTGCTTGATTGAAATTGCCTTAGGAAAACTTTGATGTGTAAAGGCATGTTAAATTTAAAATGATAGCGTTACTATTTGTGCCATCATTTTAAAAAATAAACACATTATTAAAATGAACTATGATCAATTAATTCGTAATATTAATGAACTTGGAAACGGTGATCATGAATTAGGAAGCATTAGATTCTTTCAACGACGTGGGATTTTGCATCAAGAACGTAATTGTGAGAAATGTGTGTTTTTGTTCCGTCGCTCGTCCAATATCAACAACAAATCTGTTTTTGATGATATTTTGAATGGGATTAACAATTTTATGCCTCCTTTTTAATTTCTGTTGTTTTGTTTTCTTTTTTTATTAATATATAAATATATACATATTTACACATCAAAGTTTTCCTAAGGCAATTTCAATCAAGCAGTCTAGAATATTTTTTCGGCGCAGTAAAAAAAGGGCGCGGCATTGAAGAAGGAGGGGGGTGGAATAAGGGCATAAGTACCTAATTTCTATAAAACTATTTTGCTAATTTATGAAATATAAATTAATAAATTTTATTAAATAAATTTAATCCATCAATCAAATTTTCTTTTTAATTTTTTATAATTAAATAGGAAAAGTCATTTCTGTAAATATTCTCTCATTATTAAAAAATATTTTTTTAAATCAATTTGAAAATTTTTTTTCCCTTTTTTCAACATATGTCAGACATATTTTTCATAATTTTTTTTCTAAATTATTATTATACGTCAATTTTTTACAATTATTATTAAAAAAACATTTTTATTCTCTACTTCATTTATAAAATAAATAAAATGCTTTATATAAATTTAAATCAATATAATAGACATATGATATATAAGAGAATATATTTATTTATTTATTTTTTAAAAAGAAACCCTTATATTCTTCTCTTCCTTTTTTTAGCTGTCAAAGAAATAAAAAATTGAAAAAAAAGCAAAAATTAAAAAAAAAGCGAAAAAAAAACAAGTTTTGTAATATTTAAAAGAAAAGTTTCTATGTCATTTATATATTTTGCCAAGAAAAAAAGGAAAAGCAAAATTTAGAAAATAAGAATAAATAAATAAATATATTTTTCTTTTCTTTTTTTTAAGGAAGAAAAAAATTGACCAAAGGATTTTATTTTTATTTTTTTTTAAATTAAATAAATAAATAATTTTTTTAATTTATTAAATTAATATTTAATAATTAATTATTTTATATAAATTAATTTATTTTAATTATTTTTCTTTTTAATTATAAATTTATTTTTAAAACTTAAAATTATAGTAAAAAAAACTTTTCATTTTTAAAAAGTAAAAAAAACAAATGTTCAATGTTCTTTTTAAAATCCTTTTAATTTTGACAAGAAAAAAAAGACTTGAAAAAAGAAAAATAAATAAAATTCCAATTGATTTGATTTTCAAATGATTTTTGTTTTAAAATAAAAAAAAAAGAAAAGATTTTAAAAAAGTTTTATTTTATTTTTTAACAATGAATGGCCTCCTTTTTCTATTTAATTTACTGGTATTTTTGTTTTCTCTTTTTTATTCGTCTCATTTCCCCGAAAATTTTATTTTTTAAATTTTTAAACTTTAATTATATAAAATATTTATTTTTTTAACCTTTCCAAAATAAATATTTTTTTAATAAAGAACTATTTATCAAAAATATAAATAATTATTTATTTATTTAAAAAAAGTTTCTCCCTTTTTTATGTTAATTTAAAAAAATCTAAAAATATATTTTAATTCGTTTTTTAATATTTTGTATAAAAAAATATTTTATAAATTTTCTGTTAATTTTTTCTTTTAAAATATTCTTTTAAAGGTAAAAGATTATTATAAATAAAAAAGAATTATAATAAAATTATTATTTTATTTGTATTTTTATATGAGTGGAGAAATTTAAAAACGGAAATTGGCTGAATTAAAATTCTAAAAATCTTTAAATTTTCTAAAAATAATTTAAACTTTATTTTTAGAAAATTAAAAAAAGTTTTTCTTTAGTTTTTTTTAATATTTATTTTAAATATATAATTTATAATTATATTATTTTAAAAGAATATCCTTTAAATAAATCTGTCCAAATTTTTAAAAATTATTTTTGACTACCAAATAATTAAATAATATTTTGCTTTTTTTAAAAAATATTATTTTAATAGATCATCATCTCTTTTGTTTAAAATGTAAGTTTTAAAAATTAAAAAAATTAATAAATAATTTTATTTTTTTAGAAAAATAAATAAATGACAAGTTCTAGTGAATGTGAAATTCTTCAACCTTCACAAATAATTAGGGAACGTTGGAAAATTGTAAATATTATTTTTTAAATAATTTTATAAATAAATATTTTAAAGAAAAATAAAATTGGAGGTGGAGGTTTTGGTGAAATATATGAAGCTATTGATTTACAAAATCATAATGAAAGAGTTGCTATTAAAGTAGAATCAAGCAAGGTTAATTATTTAATTAAAAATAATTTAAATAAATATAGGCAACAAAGCAAGTACTTAAAATGGAAGTAGCAGTACTTAGAAGACTTCAAGGTAATAATAAAATAATATAAATTAATTAATTAAAAAATAATTTAAGGAAAGAAACATGCCTGTAAATTTTATGGTTGTGGAAGAAATGAAAAATTTAATTATTTGGTTATGGGATTACAAGACAAAAATTTGGCTGATTTAAGAAGGTTTGAAAAAAAAGAAATTTAAAGAAAATAATAATTTTAAAGAGAATCACCTACTCAACGTTTTTCTTTTTCAACATCATTACGTGTTGCTCAACAAATTTTACAAGCAATTTGTGAAATTCATTCAATTGGATTTTTACATAGTAATTAATTGAAAGGAAAATAATTAATTAATTTATTAGGAGATATTAAACCTTCAAATTTTGCTGTTGGTCGAACATTATCAACTCAACATAATATTTATATGTTAGATTTTGGTTTAGCTCGTCTTTATTTAAATGCAAAGGGAGATGTACGAACACCAAGTATTTTTAAATAATTTTTTTTTTAATTTTTTGTTTAAAGGATCAGCAGCTGGATTTCGTGGTACAGTTAGATATGCAGCTATTTCAGCTCATAAAAATAAAGTATAATTATTATTTAATAAATAAAAATATATTTTAAACAGGAAATGGGTAGACAAGATGATTTATGGTCACTTTTTTATATGCTTATTGAATTTTTAAATGGTTCTTTACCTTGGCGAAGAATTAAAGTAAAAAAATATTTTATTAAATTAAAAAAAAATAAAATATTTTTTTCTTTTAGGATAAAGATGAAGTTGGTCGAATGAAGGAAGAAGCAAATATTCGAGAACTTTTAGATGGAAAGTATTTATTTATTTATTTTAAATATTTTTAAAAAAATATTTTTAGTCCTTCTGAATTACATCATTTTGCTGATCATTTAAATGGATTAACATATTCAGATTTACCTGATTATAAACTTTTAGAGGATTGCTTAAGTGTTGCAATGAAAAGATTAGGAATTGGTTTAAATGATCCTTTAGGTTATTATTTAAATAAATAAATTAAAAATTAATTAATTTTTATTAAAAAGATTGGGAGAATGGATATGCATTTATTTCTTCTGATTTAAATAATAGTAAAGCTTTACCTTGTTCTTCTTCTGTAATTCAAGGAGGAGATGTTGGTTATTATAATAAACAAAAATCTAGTCAAATTGGTCGTTCATATACAACAGCATTTCGTGAAAATTGTCCAGATTGTAATAATACAGCAACAAATATTTGTGAAGGACAAAAAAATAATAATAATAATAAAGGTGGATTATTAGATACACAAGCACCTTTAACTGTAGATGATGATGATGATGATGATGATGGAAATGAAGAAGAACAACAAACTGGAAATTTAATACAAACATCTTTACAAAATAATAGTGGAATAATAATAATAGATAATTCATATGGTGATGATATTGGTTGTTGTGGTAATGGTGGAGGAGGAATTAATGTAAATAATAAAGAATTAAAACCAAAATATAAAAGACAAGAATTTTTAAGGTATTTTATTTTATTTATTAAAATTAATTTAATTTTAGACCAAAAATTAATCAAAATCTTGTTAAAATGAATCAAAAAAATTTGGGAAAATCTATTGATGCAGTTAATGAAAGATTTATGAAAGTTCAAAGTAATTCTCCTGTATGTATTTTTATTTTATTAAAATAAATTTATTTCCTCTTTGAAAAGGTCCCATTAGGTAAACATTATCAAAATGGAAGTAAAATTTCTACAAATTTAAATGGACCTGCACCAATATCTTCAATGTCAAATATTTCTAAAAGTGATGAAAATAAACTTATTTTATTACAAGAAAGAAGAGCAGAAAGTATGCAACCACAAATAAATGGACAATGTAAATAATTTAAAATTAATATTTTTAAAAATTATTTTATTTTTAAGCATCTATTGGTGGTATTTCTTCTTCACAAAAAGATAATAATATTTATACTTCTTTTAAAAAAATTCCAACACCATCAGCCCCAGTATCTAAAGCAGGAACACCAACAACAGAAATAGTACCTCAACAATTATTTCAAAATGGAACAAATAATCCATCAACATCTAATCCTGCTCTTCGTCAAAGAAATGGATCTTTTGAAGTTTCTAAAGGTAAAAGTATTAAAGGGTTAATTAAATTATTTTAAATATATTAATTTTTAAGAAAATGGAAATAGCCGTGAACGTTTAAATAAATATGCAGTTGCTGGTTCTCCAGCAATTTATCAACAACAACAAAAAGATGAACATTTATTAAAACAAAAAAAGATTGAAAAATCAATAACAGAACAAAGACAATTATCTCCACAAAAATATTCTGTTAATAAAGCAATGATTAATTCTTTTATAGGGGATGGAAAAGAACAAAGAAAGGAAAGTTGTGGTGGTGCTGGAAGAAGAAATAGTAGAGATGAATTAATAGGAAATGGTGTTAATTTAATATCTCATTTTAAAAATTTAGTTAATGTAAGTTATAAATATATAATTAAAAATTAAGAATTTCTCTAGATTTTACCCAAACCTTTGAGACTTACGGGAAAACTAACTTTGATTAGAATCGATAAATTAGAGACTTTCACAATTTTACACTAAAATTCATACTTTTTGTTACGAAATTAAAAAAATAATTGTACTATGTATGAATATTAGGGAGAAATAAGTTTATACGAAATACAAATAAATATAAATTTTTTAAAATTGTTTAATAAATTAATATAAAATTAATTTATTTAAAAAATAATTAATTAATTTTAGAGCTTCAATTCACTAAATATAGCAAATCGTTCTGGTGGCCGTTCAAAATCATTATCTTCTCGTGGAATTGGAGGAGAGAAACATAAATTAAGTAATAATATAATACCTACACCACCTACTGTAATATTAAAACCTACAACATCGGATAGTCGAAGTAGTCGTAAAGTAACTTCAAAGCTTAGTGCACCAAATAGTAAAGGAAATAATGAAGATACTTCTGCTACTTCAGGTTAGTAAAAATTTTAAATTTTTTTATCAAAAAATTTAAAGGTATTGGAAGTGCTTCTCCAACAATTCGACATAAATCTCGTGAAAAAACAAAAAATAATAGTAATGAAAAAGATTTTAAACGTAATAATAATAATAATGGAAGAGATCAAAGAGAAAATAATAATAATTATCAACAACATAGAAGTATAGATAATAGAAGAATTATTAATAATAATAATAAATATGAAAATGAAAAACCTAATATATCTACTACAATATTAGCTAATAATAAAAATAAAAATAAACAAACAATTTTACTTGAACAATATACTAAAGAACTTTTACGTGTTGGTCAACAACAAAGAAGGGAAGGAGAACAAAGACATCAACAATTTTTATTAAAAAATAATGGAAGATATTTGGGAAATCTTCAAAGGTTTTATCCTTTAAAAATAAATATTTTTTAAATTAAAATATATAAAATAATTTCAGTTAATAATTACTCAGCACAATTTAGTAGTGTAACTCTCAAATATTTAACAGCTCATAATTTTAAAGAAATCTCTTGATTTAATTAAAGCTCACTGATTGCAATTTTTCTATTTAATTTTCATTATTCTTTAATTTTTAATTTCAAAATGTACTAATTTTGTGTATTCATACTTTTGAATAAAATATTGTATTTAGCTAATAAAAAATATTGATAAAATAAAATTAATAATGTGATATTTTTCTAATAATTATTATTAAATTAATACAACAGTGTTATTTTGTACATATTTTAACCTTTTTTATTAATATGTACAGGGCTGAGTCGAAATTGGAAAAAAGTCGAAATCGAAATTCCTTCGAAATAGAAATTTTTTAATTTCGCGAAATCGAAATAATTCGAAATAAAAACCTGAAATTTCGGTTTTCGAAATCGAATCGAAATTTCGTCTCAGCCCTGGTGCTGATACGTGCTAGGAGACAATTTTCTCTTGCAGATTTGAATATAAGGTTTAGAGATAAAACTCAGAAGCCAGCAATTTTAGTGGTACATTTGCAAATTAGTGGAACTGAATGTATGTTATATTCTAACAATAGTAAAATCAAGTAATTCCAAACATTAGCATCTGCAAAGGAATAAACCATAATACAGGATTTTCGATCACCTTGTTTGTAACTTTTGATAGTAAGATCAACGATATTTCAAAAGTTTTGACTTAAAAACACTATCAAAATCTTTGTTTGCTTTAAACATCATGTATTAAAAATCAAACTGACAGTATGCTGATGTTTTCGATGACTAAAAATTGGGTTGAGCAAGATCGAGATCCGATTGAAACGATCCAAATCCAGGTTACTTATAAAATATGAAAAAACATTTTATATTTTTCTTTTCGTTTCCGTCAATAATAAATTTGGAAAATCCCATTTTTTGGTCTGGATCCCAATCTATTAAAAAGTACACAAATTGTCAATAAACGTTCCGTTATCAAACATAAACCATTTTTAACACACCTCTCATAGAAATGTTACAAATTACGTGCATATTTAATTTATCAATAAAAAATTTTTAATAATAAGGTGTTTATCAAAATATGCATTCCTCATTTCATAGTCAAAATATCAGAAGTGGCTCGTTTAACGCGATCAAGCAATGCATCTATATTTTTATAGAAAATTTATTAAATTTTGATCCCCTGATTTTTAGTTATTCGATTTGGTGAAATGTCCCTATTCCTTTTTTCTCTCAACATCGAAACAAATTTGCATAAAATTTTAGAAGGGAAATCTAAAATTTTACAAGCAATTTTTTTCATTTCGATTCTATGGGGGAGAGAGGAATCCCTCAACTTTTGGGCATAGTTTGAAATAAAAAATATTACCGGAATGTTTGTCAACCCAAATGAGACTTTCAAGCTGTGAACGCAATATCTGACGAATTTGTTCAACAGATGTCAAGCGATTCTCTTTTTCTTCTACCTTTTCTCGATCTTCTTCGATAGTTGATGAAGAAACACCAGCAATACGTTGAAAATCAGAAATCTAAATTACTGTGACAATCAAATAAAGTAAAACCAAAGGATTTAGCTTAGGACATGCATCTATTACTATGATAATATGAATGCTTGCTTCCCAAAAATAATTCATGTGTCCCGTAAATAAAATAGTTATTATCACATTTGTGCTTATTGTTAGTATTGTAATATAGTTCTCAGCATGGGACTTATAATCATCAAATTTCAGATTATGTTTTACTTATAGGTGTTTTTAAAACACCGATAAATCAATGCATTAGTTGAGAACTAGTGGTTGAGATTTTGAATGATGATTATAATAAAATACTCAGATCAGACATAAACCTGATCTAATGAGAGATGAAAGTCCTAAAGCCGAGCCATATCAAACTACCTGTCCAAAAAGATTTCCTACTTCATCGTCTAACATTTTTAATTGTGTATTAATATTAATCTGTAACTGCAATCTAAATTTGGGCAAGTTTTAGTGATTAAAATAAATTTCTTTTGTATAATTAAAATTACATATTTTTTCTTTGTACATCTGCTGGCGTTGCATTGTCATTAATAGCAAAAAGCTTTAAAATAGGCAAATTAGTAAAAAACAAATAGTAAAAACCTGAGAACCACTGATAGAATTAGAAGAATTTTGTGTCTGTAGATTCAACTGATTCTCGAACGATTTAACAATTTGTTCAAGTTCTTCTTGTTGCTGAGCAAGAATATCAATCTCCCAATTAAATTGATTTTTCTCCTGTTCAAGCTCATCAACATCACTTTTTATGTTTGACAACTAAAATCAAAAAAGTTTAAGCTTCTCTTTTAAATAAAAATAATTTAATTGGTCTTTCAATTTAAAAATGGTATAATTAGAATTGGGAACGCAAAAGCGCTTTTTTAAATCTTTTTCTTAAGATCGTAAAACGAGTAAGCTATCAGACACACATAAGAAAAACTATTAATTCAAAAAATCTAAAATAGACAAAAAAAAGTTATAATTCTTTAAACATTTAAAATAAACCTTTTCCTGCGCTTTGCGTAAAACAACATCAAAAGCATTTAGATCGTCGACTTCATCAAGAAACTGCTTCTCCTGTTCTTCAAAATCCATTCTCATACGTAACAGAGTTGTTGAAAGATCACGAAAATTGTGCATAGAAGATTTGGGAGTTGATGAAATGGTTCCAATAGATGGTATAATAGTTGTTGTAGTAACGACAGAGCCTAAAATTAAAGGTTAAATGAAATAGAAAAAATAGCATAAAACTCATGAGAAAAAATTGTGAGGAAAATATTTTCGATTATTTTAACGAAATGAACGGTTTCTATTTTATTAAATAAGCAAGAAGGAAACGTATGCCTTAAATATTAAAATTTTTTATTAAACATAACAAAAAACAATTTATTAAATTTGGAATTAAGCTACTCAAATAATATAATAATACCAAATAACGGAGCAGTAGTTCCAATAGTTGTGGCAGCAAACAACGGAGCGGTAGTTACAGCAGAAGTTGAAGCATCAAATAGAGAAGTAGTTACAGCAGAAGTTGCAGTACCAAACAAAGAAGCAGGAACTCCACTAGATATTGTGGAACCAAATAGCGGAGCAGTAGTTACAGTGGTTGCAGTACCAAACAAAGAAGCAGGAGCTCCACTAGATGTTGTTGAACCAACTGGCGATGCAGTAGTTACAGCAGAAGTTGCAGTACCAAACAAAGAAGAAGGAACTCCACTAGATGTTGTGGAACAAAATAGTGGAGCAGTAGTTACAGCAGAAGTTGTTGAATTACCAAATAAAGGAGCAGAGGCTCCACTAGATATTGTGGTACCAAATAGCGGAGCAGTAGTTACAGCAGAAGTTGCAGTACCAAACAAAGAAGTAGATCCAATAGAAGTTGTGGTACCAAATAACGGAGCGGTAGTTACAGCAGAAGTTGTTAAATTACCAAACAAAGAAGCAGGAACTCCACTAGATGTTGTGGAACCAAATAGCGGAGCAGTAGTTACAGCAGTTGCATTACCAAACAAAGAAGTAACAGATCCAATAGAAGTTGTGGCACCAAATAACGGAGCGGTAGTTACAGCAGAAGTTGCAGTACCAAACAAAGAAGTAACAGATCCAATAGAAGTTGTGGCACCAAATAACGGTGCGGTAGTTACAGCAGAAGTTGAAGTACAAAACAAAGAAGCAGGAACTCCACTAGATGTTGTGGAACCAAATAATGGAGCAGTAGTTACAGCAGCTGCAGTACCAAACAAAGAAGTAACAGATCCAATAGAAGTTGTGGCACCAAATAAAGGAGCGGTAGTTACAGCAGTTGAAGTACCAAATAAAGCAGGAGTTACCATAGATGTTTTGCTACCAAATAACGTAGTAGTTACAGCGGAAGGTGCTGTTCCAAACAAAGAAGCAGGAGCTCCACTAGATGTTTTGCTACCAAATAACGAAGCAGTAGTTACAGCGGAAGGTGCTGTTCCAAACAAAGAAGGAGCACCACTAGATATTGTGGAACCAAATAGCGGAGCAGTAGTTACAGTGGTTGCAGTACCAAACAAAGAAGCAGGAGCTCCACTAGATGTTGTAGAACCAAATAACGGAGCAGTAGTTACAGCAGACGTTGTGGTACCAAACAAAGAAGCAGTAGTTACCATTATAAAACTGAATAGGAAAACTTGGAAAATCTTAATAGAAAATTAAAAAACTGAAAGATATTTAAATTAAAATACTGGAAAGATGTCGGACCAAAATCACAAAGATTTTTCGAAAAATTAGGCTCTAAAAAATGGGGGGTGTCACTTGAGCTACGCCGTTTGAGCGATGCCGAGTGAGCGACAGATTTTGAGCGACAGCCATTTGAGCAATGCCATTTGAGCGACCGTTGTAAAGGTCCCATTTGGGCGACGAATTTTAACAAATGGACATCGCTCAAATGGCTGTCGCTCAAAATCTGTCGCTCACTCGGCATTGCTCAAATGACTCGCTCCCCTAAAAAATTGGTTAGGGTCATTTCAGTACCGCTATTTCAGTCCCAGAACAACGGAGCCATCTCATGTCAGTATCAAGGTTTTATGATGAAATAGTGGTTTTTTCTTCATTTTAATATTCTTCTTTCATTTTCATATTTTGTTCTAAATTTGTAATCGTCGAGGACTTACATAATTGCCTTAATTCCTATTTTTCAATTTTAACCAATATGTAAAACATAATATTCAAAAAATGCAAATGTTTTTACATTATATCCAAATAGTTTATCTAAGGGATCAGAAAATGGGATCTCCTTTGCGTTATAAAAATTAATTTTAGAAAATAAAAATGACGGAACAAACGGAACGAGCATTTCAAAAGCAACCTACTGTTTTTCTTAACGACAAATTTCGGACTCAGGGAATTGGAAAAAAACCAAAAAATAAAGATCGTTATTGGAAGAATATTGGTTTAGGATTTAAAACGCCACGCGAGGTTTTATATTTAGTTTTTACATATAAAATTTTTATTTAAGGCAATTGATGGTAATTACATTGACAAGAAGTGTCCCTTTACTGGGAATGTCTCAATTCGTGGTCGTATCTTGTCTGGTGTTGTTATTAAGAATAAAATGCAGCGCACAATTGTTATTCGGCGTGATTATCTTCACTTTGTTCCGAAATATCGCCGATACGAGAAACGCCATAAAAACATGTCCGTTCACTGTTCGCCATGTTTCCGGTATGGTATTTTCTTGTTATGATATCTTATAAACCCTCTAGAATGGATGAGGATTACTTTATCATTAGATATGAAACGAATTTTCGTTTAATCTTATTTCTAGTTTAAATTTATAGTTTTTTTGGATTATAATCACCATAGTTTGCTAACAATCCTCATTTAACAAATTAGTAAATTGGATAATCTAATGGGATGTTCCAATGAAAAGAGTGGCTTTTTTCATTTATAATTGTTTATTTAAATTTTTTTTAGGGATGTTTCAATTGGTGATGTCGTAACCATCGGTGAATGCAGGCCTTTAAGCAAGACTGTTCGTTTTAATGTCTTGAAGGTAATAAAGGTTTCAGGATCAAAGAAAGCTTTCGATAAGTTTTGAGACCTAAATATATACGTTTGTGGATTTTTTGTTGTTATTTGCCTATGGCCTGAATAAATCTGTTGATTTAATTATGATTTAAAATTGAATTCATTTTGTTTTTAATAAACAATACAAAAGTGTGTAGGGTTGACAAGATCTTTTTTATAATTAATTTATATTCTTTCTGATTTACTTTACTTCTGAATTACAACAATAAGGAACATCAAATAAACATTATGTTTAACACATAAACAAATATATATACTCTCTCTAACCTCTATAGTGCTAATTGTCTATATACGTGTTTCTTGTATTCTTCTAGCCCTCCATCCAATTGTGTAATCTTAAAAATTATATATTTATGATTTTATTTTAAATATTTTTTGGTTAGGTATTTAATATTCCAATCTTATCCTTACCGTTTTATCTTTGCACACCAATAATTCTTTGCAAACCAATTCTATTAAACGTTCATCGTGAGAAACAAGCACAACTCCACCCTAATTGTAAGGAATAAATATCTAATAAAGGCCAATTAAATACCGCAAATTTATTTAGAGCTTTTCCAAGTGCATCAACTGTTTCTACGTCCAAATGGTTAGTCGGTTCATCCATGACCAAATAATTTGGCCTCAAATTTAAATTGTAATCTAAAAATAGAATAAAGACTTACTTTTGTAATGCCAAACATGTAAATGCAAGTCGCGACTTTTGACCACCTAAGTATTTTAGGATATAATTTATTTAAAAAATATTAATATCTATTAAAAAATAAAACCGGAAAGGGTTGCAATTGGTTGAAATGCAATATCACCACTTAAGCCAAATCTTCCCATTGCTGCGCGATAGTCCTCCTCAATAATGTATTTTAATATTATATTTTAAAAATATTAAATATTAACCTCACTTGCACCTGGAAACCTTTGTGCAAGTAATTCCAATGCAGTGTCGTCCATCTCTAATTGATCCACATGATGTTGTGTAAAATAACCAATTCGAAGGCGACGATTAGCGTTCCTTACACCACTGCTTGGTGTTAATTCACCGAGTAAAAGTTTTAACAATGTTGTTTTTCCCGCACCATTTTCTCCTACAATACAAATACGTGAATCACAACGTGATCCCATACAGACTTTCTGAAGATTAAATGACTTATACACTAAAATAAAATCAAAAACTTGAAAAATATAAGGCGAGTCTTTCGTATATCGAAAGGCCAGTTCATCCAATTGAAGTACCGGGTTGCCTAATTTTTCGCATTCTGGAAATTGGAATGTGACGGCTGATTCAAATTCAACAGGATGAAGAACGGGTCTTAAATTAAATTTAAAATTAAATTTTTAATTTCATTTAACAATTTTTCGAGCATTTTTATCCGTGATTGGACCATTGAAGCCCGTTTTGCATTATAGCGGAATTTATCAATAAATTCTTGAACATGTTGTCGATGCTGAAACTGTGCTTCATAGTCTCTTTGTTGTTGTGTTAATTTTTCTTTCATCGCCTATATTAGAGAAATATTAAGAGTAAAATTTGTTTAACCTTTTCAAAATTGTCATAATTTCCTTTGTAAGCATCTAAGCGCTTAGAGTGTAAATGTATCATATCGGTACAAACAGTGTTGAGGAACTTCCTGTCGTGAGAAACTGTGATAATTGTACCGGTCCATTCCTTTATTTTTGATATTTAATAATATGAGAATGAAAAAACCTGCAAGTGATTCTCCAGCCAGTAAACAGCTCTCATGTCCAACTAAATATTTTTTCAATTTTATTTTACAAGATTTCTATCAAAAAGAAACATAAATCAACCAACTTAAATTTTTTAATAAAAATAACCATGTTCGTAGGTTCATCCAACAATAATAAATCTGGTTTAATAAATAATGCTCTAGCTAAAGCTACTCTCATGCGCCAACCACCAGAAAATTCTCTTAAAATAATTCAAGTAATATTTAAAATATCATTCTTTAACCTTGTTGGCTTTTTTTGTTCATCTGGCTTAAATCCAAGTCCGTACAAAATCGTTGCAGCTCTAGCTGGTGCCTTATCAAGTTGAAGGGCCTGATGTTCTGCATAAACTGCATCTAGACGAGCAGCAAATACTGTCCGTTGTTCATCGGAAATATCAGAGCTTAATTTAAAAAAATATTTAATTTAAACCTATTTAATAAAAGTATAACCAATTTATTTTTTCCTGAAGTTCACGTTCCTCGTTTAGTAATTTATCACGTTTTGTATCAGATGCAAGTACAGCATCAATTACGAGTGTATTATCTCCTTCAACCTCTTGTTCTACGCTCAGAAAAGTTATATTTGAAGGAATTATGAGTTGTTTGCTAAAAATGTAAAAAAGAATAAAATTAAGTTTTCTAATTTTAGAGTTTGTTAAATATCCGCATTAAGTAAAGATTACTTTTTTATCTAAAAATTTCAAATTATTAGTCAAAATTACACCTTGAAATCATTTTTAATAGTGTCGTTTTACCAATACCATTCCTTCCAACCAATCCGTATCTATGTCCATAAACAATGGAAAGTTCACCCCCTGAGAGAAGCTGTTTGCTACCAAAGGAGATATCCACATTTTCGAGTTTAAAGTCTAATCCACCAAACTGAAAAATAAGGAAAATAATCAAGTAAGAGCTCATAAAAATTCATAAAAAAAGACTTGAGAAAAGTAATCTAAAAACAAGCCTTCAGTTTTAATAAACTAGAATTTTTAGTCGATAAAAATGGAACTCAATGTCAGATTTATGATTTGCATCCTGAACATGATTTTTTCCGGAAATTAGATATAATTTTTTTTCAATTATATAATTAGATAGCAGACTAACATCAGATTTAGCCGATCTGTTCAATGTTTGACTAGCAGTTGCAAGAATTCTCGGCCTCTGCTTTCTTTGTTGTTGCTGCGTTTCATTCTTCTTTTCTTCTGTGCCTTTCGATAAAATCTTTCTCCTATCAACTTGCAAAGGGACATCGTTAGCCGTTACCTTCCATAAATCATCCATCAGTTTATAAGTTTCGCTCTGCAAACTCATATCAACAGTTGAGTCTAATTTTCGTGCTTCTAAGGTTCGTACAGTCGGTTTTTCATCCTTACTAAATATTTTAAGATTTCAATTACAATATTTAAAAGAAACCCATCATGCAGTAGAGCAAATAGATTTAAGCAAACTTGTCGCAATTCTTCATCACTCATTTGCGTCATAAAGCCTTGAATGTGCTCACCAACAGCTTCAAAAACATCATCAATATTGGCAATGTCATCTTCATTCTCTTTTAACAAATCTAAAAAATTAAAACATTTAATCTCAACTAAACTCAGCAAGAACCTGTGAGGTATTCGCGGATTTCAGTTGGAATTTCAGGCAGTCGTTGATCGAAGTATTTAGAAATATCCAGTTTAAGAACCATGGCCGCTCTAATATATTTAAATATGCATTAAAATAAAAGTATTTTATTAAATAATCAAAAAATAATATTATCAATTTTATGAAATTGAATTTATTTGACATAACAAATTCTAATACAATAATTCTTTGGTAACTAAATAATACAAACAGAAAATAATAAAAAATCTATAATACAAAATGATTACAATATTTTGGAACATCAAATTTAGATGAAGTATAATCCAATATAGTATTTAATTTGAAAAAGTATCTAATTAAAAATTTACAATGAAGTTTATGGTAAAAGAAAAAAATAATTATTTAAAATAACATTCAAATAGCAATTTTTAATATTTTAAGAAAGCTAGGATCTTTAGATAGTAAGCCGCCGATTTGCTTCTTCCCATTCATGTAAATATTCCTTTCTAGACTTGAGAACATCACGAATTCGCGTTAAAATCCTACCAAGGACATTTTTCCCAGGCCAATTATCCTTATCACGGATGGCCGCCGAATCAGCATCCTTTGAAAATTAAATTATAGGTATCTTTTCTTAAATCCTAGAAAATTTGTTACAATATTTTGGGTTAAAATATTGTGCTGCAGAAAAATTTTTGAAGAGAAATTTCCCCTCACATCAGAAATTCTTTGATTTTTTGTTGTAAAAATTAAAAAAAAACAAGAAAACTAACAATTCCAGCACCCCAATAAAGATCTTGGGAAGTTGCTTCCACCAAAATAGTATCGCCCGTTTCAAAAAGTAATCTCCTTAAATCCTTATTTTGTTTATACTTTTCCATGTTACAAATAGTCATCACCTTAAGTTAAAATTACAATTAAAAAAAGAAATAAAACAAACCAGAATCGATATTTTTCTCCATTTTTCTGTGTCAAATAGCCTAATATATGAACCAACACGTTTCATGTCTCGGGCTTCTGTCATTTCCATTATCTGGTTAGCACTTTCAGTATCACCAAAAACAACTGCCTTGTAATACCTTTGACAGAATATAAGATTTTAAAACGTTAAAATATGGAGACACTCACATATAAAATTGTTCTGTACAGCAAAAGCGCAAATCTTAATATAGAATTATTTACGATTTATATGAGCAGAATAATTTAAAAATAAGTGAAAAATACCATCAACATAAAAATAGCACTTAAAATGATTGCTGAATGCATAAGCCTTGGTAAAAAAGGGAGAGATGTATCTGAAGAAAAACAATCTTATGAAGATATAACTAAATTATATAAAAAATATAGGCTCTAAAAAGTGTAAACAGCCCAATATAAAAACCAACATTATTAATATGTTACAAAAGATCTTAAAAGAATAAAAAATTACATTGAACTCTTGAGAACTCTTTGTTTTCTAGGCGTCTTTGTTGGAAAAGAATGCGGTGGAAGAGGCTCTCTTAGCTTTTGAGGCGTATTTATTGTTGATTCCAAAGAACATTGATTTAAATTTTCTTGTGTCATTGGAGCACTAATTCTTGGATGTCGTTGTTTTTCTCTACTACGTGTAGGTCTGAAAAGCATTATAATTTTTATTTTGACCTAAACTAGGTATTTGTGAATAATTTAGACAAGAATTGAATCGTAATAAATTCTAAGGCACAACAAATTAAATATTTAAAAATACGTTGAATTGTTGATCACTTTTTGTTTTTCCAATTTTTTCGCCGGAAGAGACGTCTCTTCTGAATTCTGAAGTGTTTTCATTGCCGATTCCGCAGAGCGTTCAGTTAATAATTCTTCTTGTGTAGTTTGAGCATTAACACTTGTATGTGGTTTTCTAAATAATATTTTAATTTTTATAACGACCTAAACTAATTAGTAGCTAGGGATACAATTTAGAAAAATATTAAATTATAAGATTTTAAGGTAAACAAAATTAATAATTTTAAAATACGTTGAGTTTTTAGGCAGTTTTTTCCTTGCCAATTTCTTCGTTTGAACAGATTGTGGCGGAGAAGACGTCTCTTTGGGCTTATGAGATGTTTTGATTGTCGATTCTACAGAGTGTTCATTTAATATTTCTACTTGTGTTGTTGGAGCATTAACTCTTGGATGTGATTTTTTTTGTTTAATACGTGAAGTTATAGGTGGAATTCTAACATCGTTTTGTTTAATTTCAGGTTCTTTAACGACAGTTTCTTCTTCTGGCGAAGGCGGCTCCGAAAGACTAGTAGTTTGAGGACAATTAGGCGCTGTTTGTTTCTCTGGCGAAAGTTGTTGTTCATTATTTACTGACGTATTCTTCTGCCATTGTAAATGATTAAATATAATTTGAAGTGAAGGCTTAGGTTTTCGTTTAATATGTTCAGACATGGCTAACTTAAATGAAACATAATTAAACATTGCTAGCATTTATATTTAAAATTCGGACTGGGACTATTCCGTGCTGGTGGCTCCATGAATTAAAGGAAAGCAACTAGAGGATCCCGTCCTGTAAAATTTTTTAAACCCAATCATGATTACAGGATTCAGTAAATAATCTTGGATTCATAGGATTTATAGCGATAATGCCAACTTTTCGTTTTACTAGGACACGCTCGACTAGGCGCGGGCCGACTAGGCGAGGCCGACTAGGCGCGATGACCAGTCATGATAAATGGTAAAACAATTCTATAAGATGTACAAATTGGGATCAACCCAAAAGATCGAAACCCTATTGATCGAAAGATCGAATGAAAACAATTTGTGAACTTGCCAGTTCGGTCAAATAATAAAACACTCCTTGTAGGTCCAAGTTTGCACGAAAACCAACTGACCATGGGCTCTAAAATGGAGAAGTGATAAAACACTCCTTGTAGGTCCAAGTTTGCACGAAAACCAACTGACCATGGGCTCTAAAATGGAGAAGTGATAAAACACTCCTTGTAGGTCCAAGTTTGAATGGGACCAAATTGTTTTAAGCGATTTGACCGAACTGGCAAGTTCACAAGTTGCTTTCATCGATCTCCATCAATAGGGTTTCGATCTTCTGGGGTGGACCCGTACAAATTTACCAAAAGATTTAAAGAACATTATTAAATTAATTGTTAAATATTTTATTAATTTTAGAACTAAAAATGAAGTACTATTACTTTATATTTTAATTTAACTTAAAAAATAGAGCTGAATTAACTTTTTAATCTAAAACTTTTAAAAATCTAAATAATATTTAGAAACAATAAATTTATTAAATGAACTAAAAAGACATCAAAAAAGCAAACTTTAACTTTTGTGTAAATATACAATTTTTGATATAATCCTATTATTAAATAATTATTATCAAAAAACTTTATTATAGTATATTAGTTAAAAATCATTAATTATAATACTTATAGTACATAAAAATATTTGAAATTAATTTAATGATTCACATTTGTTAGGAGAATAAATATTATATGTATATATAAATTATTTTAATAAAAATATTAATTTAATTTCTATTTTAAATTTAAACAATTATATTTTAAATTTAAATAAATGACATTTATTAAAAAATTAACTTTAATTTTATCATTTTTATTAATTATAAGAACAATTGTTAATGAATATATTTATGACAAAGGTATAATTTAAATATATTTTTTTAAATTAAATCCTAAAGATCTTTACCCATTTGATTTTGGTTTTAAACAAAAAAAATATATTTTATTTAATAACGTTGCTTGTGGTGGTCTTGGAAATCAAGTAAATTTTAAAATAAAAGTAAAAAAAATAAAGTATCCAATACTTTAATTGTAAATAAATGATAAAAATATTTTAATCTTAAAATAAATATTTTACTATTGAAAATTGAGCTTTTTTTTTTAATTTTCAATAAAATATTTGTTTTACTTAAAAAGATCTAAAAATTAAAGATGTTCCGTTTTGCTTCTCTTTATGGAATTGGACGTTTTATTGGTAGACGTCCAGCCTTTTGGAGTAATCAACATTGTAATTATGATAAACATGGTCCTTATAAAGAAGATGATTTGCCCTTTCCAATTTATAAAAAAATTCTTAAATTTATTGTTTGTTTATAATTAAATATTTTAAAATTTAATTATTTTTATGAACCTGCTAAATCAAATGATACTTATAATGTTAAAGATTTTGCACCACATTGTTGTAAATTTGATGACCCACAAAAGTTAAAGTTATTTTTTAAATAAAAATATATTTAAATAATTTCTCAGTCATTTTAAACATTGGAATTCAACAAAACCTTTTATTCAAATAAAAAACTTTTATTTACAGTCATACAAATATTTTAATAAATATAAAAATATAATTAAAAAAATATTTACTTGTTCAAATAAATTACAAAAGAATGCAAAATATTTTATAAAACAACTTAATGGGTTATTAATTATTTAGAGAAATATTTAAGTATAATTTTACTCAAAATTCTTTAATTTAAATATTTAAAAAAAATAATAAAATCAACAATTCTTTAATAAAAAATAAATAAATATATAATTTAATAGTGAAAAACAATATAATTTATGTGTACACACTCGTTTGGGTGATTTTAAAAACTTTAAAAATTTTGCATCTAATAAAGAATTTGTTGAGAATTCTACAACTTTGATCTTTAATAAATTAAGGGTATTTATAAATATATTTATAAATAAATATTTAAAATTTTATATAAAAAAATTTTTTTATATAAATGTAAATAGAATGAAAATAATATTTCAACTAAAATATCAATATTACTTTTTGGTGATGACGAAGAATTCCTTCAGAATTTAGATTTTAAAGTAAATATTTATTTTTAAATAAAATTTAATTTATTTATCAAAATATTAATTATTTATTTTCAGATTGGAGATATTAATAAAAACAATATTTATTTAATTAGTAAAAAAGAAAGTTCTCGAAATGAAGATTTTTGTATTGGAGTAAAAGTATGTAATACATTAATATTAACAGCAAGTGCAAGTACCTTTGGGTGGTGGATTGGTTATTTATTAAATAATAAATCATCTCAAGTTTATTTTAATTCAAATTTGAGTGCAATATCTAATATTTATGACGAAAAACATTTTCTTCCAGAATGGAAACCAATTGACTTAGAAAAAGAAAAAGAAAAAATAATAAATGAAAAACAACAAAATATTCAGGATGACAATTATCACATAAAAAAGGTTTTTTTCCATAATTTATATTATTTGGTATGTTTAAATATAATCTCATTTACAATAAAAATACAAAACAATTATACCTTCTACATAAAATAAATAATCTTTTATTAATTTAATTTTTTTTAATTAAAATTTTAATTTTAAAGGCAAATGGTGTTATTGGACGATTAGATTTTAATTTATTGATATTAAATAATATCTTGATTTTATTTTTATTTACTTACATTTATATATAAAAAATAAATTTAAAATTAATTATTTATTTAAATAATATTATTTCTTTACTTCTTTTTTTAATGTTTTTATTCCAATAAGATTGACTTAAAACTTTTAGAATTAAACTAAAAAAAAGTATAAAAAGAGTAAAATTTAAACATTAAAATCAAATCAACAATAACTATCAACTCACAAGTGTGACAGTTTGATCATCAATTGTCTATTCACTCCTAATAATTCATGTCATCGACAAATATTAATTCCCAGTTGATTCAACGAATTGCTTCTTGGCTTTTGAATTATAATCATTTGAATGGTATTACGGACATGGAGATTGGTGAATTAATTAACAATTGTAGGATTTATCTTGAAAAGGTTTTTTTATTTATATTTATTTTTTTAATTTTTAAATAGGAACCGTCATATATTCGTGTTAAGGCACCAGTCATAATCTTTAGTGACCTTCATGGGAACTTTGTCGACTTGCTTGAGTGAGTTGTTTAAGTTTTATTTTAAAAATGTTAAAATGCATGTATGGGTAATTGTTACTTAAATATTTAATACAGAATTTTATAAAACAAAAATTCTTTTTTTAAAGATTCTTTCGTCATGTCGCTCCTGAACTTTTTTTATTTGAAGAGCCGAAGATTAATCTTCTTTTTTTAGGAGATTATGTTGATGTTTGTTTTCTTTTAAATTAAATTTAAAATTTTTATTTTTCCTTTTCAGCGTGGACCAAAAAGTCTTGAAGTCATTACTTTTCTAATTTGCATAAAGACTCTTTTTCCAAAGAGAATTACTCTTCTTCATGGAAATCATGAATCATCAGATATTAATAAAAAGTTATTTATAAAATAAATATATTATACCTTTTTAAATTTAAAGATGTAGAAATAGCTTCTATAGTGATGTTATGAATAAAAGAAATGGAAATTTCGACATTTGGGGGGTAATAAATTTTAAAACAATATTTTATTTTATTTTAGCGTTATAATAAATTATTCAAGCATTTACCTCTTTGTGCATTAGTAAATGGTTGTATTCTTTGTATGGTAAGAGCGAAAATTAATTTTAAATTAATTTTATTTTTAAAGCACGGAGGCCTTCCAAGAATTAAAAATTGGACTGAATTGTCACAAGTTAAGGTAAAAAATAAAAAAAAATATTTATTTTAATATATTTAAAAAATAGAAGCCAAAAAAGGTTAGTGATTGCTACAATGATTATGATGATGCAAATACTGTTATTAATGTAATAATAATATATTTTTAAATAATAATAATTTTTTTAAAGGATTTACTTTGGGCTGATCCTACAAATAATTTGGAGTCAATTAATGGAATTAATAATTGGTTTAACGATGTAAAATAAAATAAAAATTAAAAAAGAATTATATATATTTTTAGGATCGTCAAACTTCAATTAAATTCAATGACTTGTATATTCGTGAATTCATGAACCGCTTTCCACATATAAGTAAATTTCTCTTTAATAAATAATTTTTATCTTTATCACAATTTTAAGGAATTATTTTAGTTTATAAGGGATAATTTTGTTAGAGAGGGAGAAAATAAATAATTTAAATATATTTAATATTTTAATTTAATAAAGAAGGAATTGTTCGTGGTCATGAACATGTTAACATTGGATATAAATTAAATGTTGATCGAACTATGTGCACATTATTTACTGCTCCTAGATATGATAAAAAAACTGATAGTGGATGTGTGATGAAAGTAATAAAGTTATTAATTAAATAAATAAAACTTTAAGTTCAGAGAGAATTAAATAAGTTTTTTTTGTTACCCAAAATAAAATATTTTCTAAAAAATTAAAAAAAAAATATTTCTTATATAAATTTAAATTAATTTATTTAAATTTTTAAAACAGATTTTGCCTGATCTTAAAGTCCTTTTCATCAAATTAATACCTCCTAATCAACCAACTTCACCAATAATAGAAGACCCACCAACACCACGAAGTTTGTTTATAAATTTAAAATTTTATTTTTAAAAATAAATTTTTAGTTTATTCTCCGCGAAAGAAAGCTGACAGCTAAAAAAAGGATTAGCAAATATATAATAATTTATAATAAAATAATAATTGTGTAAATAATACTAATAATATATTTTAATTGTTTTGAATAAATATATAAATTGCTAGAAAATTTAAATAATTTCTAAAAACTCTCAAAAATATACAAATTTTTTATTGAAAAGCAAAAGTGTATTTATTAAGAGTATTAATGTACTTTTATTTATAAAAATAATAAATATATTATTTCGCAATTTATAAAAGGACAACTTTTATTTTTTTACTAAAGCCGAGTGTAGAAAGGGCATTTAATTAAAAATAAATAAAAAATATTTTTTTCAAAATTAATTCACATGTTTTCCTAAATTAAACTTTTTAAAATTGCAAATATTAATATTATGTATATATATATAAATAAATAAATATAAATAAATATTTAAAGTAATTTTTTTATTTTTTTTCTAGAAAGAGATGAATAATTATTTTCTAAAAATAAAATATTTACTTATTTTTCAATTAATTTTATTATTTATTGAACAAGTAAATTTAGTCAAAACAAATGAAGATTTTCAAAATAAATTAATGATAGATTCAATTAATAAAGCTAAAAAAGGGAAAGGAAAAGCAATTAATAAAAGTAAAAAAATAAAATTAATTAAATAATTATTTTAATTTCTAATTTATTTAAATATCTCTTATCTTTTTTAATTCCTTTAAAATAAATTATTAAATATTTTATGATAAATTAAAATTAAAAAATAATAAATAAAAAATTGGTAAATACAATTTTTTGATCAAAATATCAGAATTATTACTTTAATTATTATTTTTTAAATTTATAGAAGATATAAAGAAAAGAGATGAACCAATAAAGATTTATATTGATAATCCAAATAATTTTATGGAAACTGTTCGAAGTTGTATGTTTATTTATTTATATTTATTTATTTATTTATTTATTTATTTTTTAAAAATTAAAAAGATACACAATCAAATGATGAAAATAATAAATATTTAAAAAATAATCAGCAAAATGAAGATTTAAAAAAATTCAGAGAACTTTATAGTATTTTTTAAATTAAATAATTATTTAATAAAATATTTTTTAGGACAAAATAAAGTTGAATTTAATATAAATGATTATTTCCCACTAAACTATTTTAAAAAAATTCAAGAAGGTCAAGGTAGTTATTTTGACCAAAATAAAAATAATCAAATTTTAACACAATTTGGTCCAAATAGTAATTTAGGTAAATAAAATTAAATTTAAAATTTATGAAAAAGTTTTAATAATCTCCAAAATTAATTAATTATTTATAAAAAAATAATATTAATATAATTAATTAATTTAATTTAATTTAATTTATAGATTTTGATAGTTCAAACAAAGATTATTTAAATAATTAATACAGAAATGAAGAAAAATAAATAAATTAGTAGGAAATAAATATTAAAATAATATTTACATATTTATTTAATTTCTAAATTAGTTAAATTATTTTATTTTTTAAAAAGATTTTAAAAATTTTATTAATTTATTCACGTTTTAATGGGTACACCTCAACAAAGCTAAGCTTTGTTAAAATCAACTAAATTTGTTTATTTTCATCTCATTCGATTCAGCTCAAAGAACTCTTTCAAATGAGCTTTCATTTATTTGTATTTTTTTATAATTCGTTTCTAGGAAAAAGTTAAATTAAATTTTAAAACGGTAACGAGCCACTCAGTTGAACTGCTAAAATATTTAATAATATTTATTATATTAAGGTTATATAAACTTTTTTTATTTTTTTACTAAATTATTTAAGATTTAACTTATTCAAAAATTAATTAATTAATTAAAAAATCATCTTGTTATTATCCAATTGACTAGTTAATTTTTAAGTAAAAGACACATTATTTAATTATTAATTCTGTTAAAAATGTTCAAAACAATACTCGACAATATTATAATTTTATTAAATTCTAGTATAGCAATGATACTTCTAACGAGCTAATAGAGATAAAAAATGAGTAGAATTGTATATGTATGTATTTATATATTTTTAAATGTTTTTGTTAGTTAGAGGTATAAACTAAATATTATAATATTTATTTATTTATTTATTTATTTAAATAATAAAAAGGTTCTGCCTTTTTTGACAGTAAAATAAAAATCTAATAATTATAATTAAAAAAAAAGTTGCAATGTCCGTGATTATGGATTTATAATAATTATATCGGATGCCTTCTTGTAACAAAAAAGGATGAAATTTCAAAATATTATAATATCCTTTTATCAATAAATAGTTCACTGTCAAAAACATTAAATTAACATACCAATTAATATAAAAATGGTATTTATTTAAAAATATAGTGACTCTCAACTGGCTCTTTTATTTTTGTATCACGATTAGAGACCGGAGTAGGACTAGATTCTGATTATTTTTATTGGATTCTGTGACAAAATCCTGTTATTTTTATGCAAATGTAATTTTATCAAACTCTCTCTTTAATTACTATAAACATTCACATAGGCCATTTCCACCAAATCAGTTCAAATTAGGCAATTTCGAACCGAAATATGTACAAAAAAATTTGATAAAACAGTCTCAAGCTTAAAAATCTAATCCGAAATCAGACCCAGAAATTTGATTTTATCAAACACTAATTTACTATTTGATTTTTTATTTTTTTACTCAAATTTCGTTTCGCAAGTGCCAGGCCACAAAACTGCACTTTATTTAATTACTTTATTATTAAACATTAAATAAAAAAATGATAACCATTTACGTCAAACATTTGCACTTTTTCTTTTAATTAATTAATAAATTAGGTAATTAATTTAATTATATTTATTTTGAAATTTAAATTATTGTGAAATTTGTTTTATAATTAATTTATAAAAAATATTATTTATTATTTTTATTTTAAATTTTTAAAATCAAATAATATAATAAAATAATATAATAAAATAATATAATTATTAATGAATAATAAAAGTTTATTTAATTTATTTATTTTTCAATTTATTTTTATTACAAATATATATTGTGGTAAAAATTTTGGAGAAAATTCTAAAAATATTTTTGAAAACCAAAATAATGATAAAAATAAAGAAATTTTAAATGAAGAAAATAATTTTGAAGATAATTTTGTTAAATTTGGTAAAAATAAATTTTTAAATTATTTTTTTTTATTTAAAAAAATTACTTTCAATTAATTAAATTAAATTTTTATTATTTAAATAAAATATTTTATTTATTTAAATATTCTAATAAAATATTAATTATTATTAAATAGAGATAATTGAAAAGAATTTTAAATTAATTCCAACATATTTTTTAAAAGCTGAACCAAATAATTTTAAAAAACTTGTTCAATACTATACTTCTAATTCTTCTAAAAGTAAAAATAAATATTTAAAAAAATCCAATTTAATTTTTTTAAGAACCAGATATTAAACATTTATCAAAACAACATCCTGGATTTATTTCTAATCAAAAAATAAAAAAAAATAAAAATCCTTTTTATCAATTTAAAAAAGAAAACAATAATAGTAATAAATCTATTATTGGTTCTTCAGATAATAATGAAGGTTTTAAATTATTTTTAATAATTAAAAAAATAAAAATATTTTATTTTTTAAGTTAAAATACTACCAAAAAATATTTATCAAAATTATCCAATAGAATTATCTCAAAATATTCAAAATAAAAAAGAAGAACCATCATTAGAATTAAGTCTTGGAATTAATTTTAAAGAAAATAATAAAAATGATTTGATAGAAAATAATAATTATATTATAGGTAAAAATAATAAATATTTAATTAATTTATTTATTTTATATTAAGGAAATAATAATTCATTACCTAAATATTATTCATTTTTTCCAACTTCTCCAACAAAAAAGGTTAGTTATTATATTATTTTTAAATTTATTTTAAATATTTAATTAAAATTAAGATTTAAATAATAATAAAGAGAAAGGTAAATCCCCTATTGTATGAAGAATTGAAAAAGTAAAAAAAGAAGAAGAACATTTTAAGAAATAAAAATTTAGTCCATAATTAAATTATTTTTAATTAAATATAATCTAGTTAAATATATTTTTTTAATTTTTTATTTATTTATTAATAAATTATTTTTTCAGTTTAAAAATTAAAAATCTTTTTTTTTAATTTATTTAATATTAAAAAGTCCAGATATATTGGACTGATATTCTTTGATATATTTATCAGTCATTGTATTTAAATAAATAAATTCTCCTTCTTTTTAAAAGTTTAAAAATATAAATAAATAAAAATGATTAAATTAAATGACCTAATTTTTAATTTTATATATAAAAGTATTTGCGGCGATAACTTCTTTTATAAATAAATATATTATTTATTTATTTAGAATTTCTTGTTTATATTTTTAAAATAATTATATTAGCGAGATTAAAAGAAAATAAAAATAAATAAAAGTTATTTATTGACATCTTTTTTTCTTTTCTCAAAAAAGGAATTAAAAATATTTTATATTATCAAATAAATAAATCTAATTATTTTCAGAAACAATTAAAAAATAAAAATATATTACCTATATTTTAAATAATTTAATTATATTTATTTAAATTAATTTTATTTTAAATGATTACTATATTACCAAATATTAATAAGGTTTTAAAATATTATTATTTTTTTATTAATAAAAAATATTAAAGGGTGATTTTGTTTGGTTAGACCCAACAGTTTTAGGAGGACATTTAAATGATTCTAAACAATTTAATATTTCCCATTCTACTGAATTTACTGCAATTGCTGCAAGAGTACTTTCTATTTGGACAGATAAACAAGGAGGTGAACATATTATTCTACTTGATGATCAAAGCAATGTAAATATATTAATAATTAATAAATTGATTAAAATTAAATTAAATATAATATAGTAATTTATTTTTTAAGAAATTAGAATTGGGTGCAACAGAATTTCAAAGATGGGCTATTCGTCCAATGCATCCAACATCAATACAAGGTGTATCTGATCTTATTCAAATGGTTGAATTACACGAAGCTGCTCTTCTTCGTAATTTTCAAATTCGGCATAGACAAAATATTTATCATGTAATTAATTAATTAATTAAATTATAATTAATTAAATTAAATTTAAAGACATTTATTGGTAATCGTATTTTGGTTTCTTTAAATTCTTTATCAGAAGAAGATATATTATCTGTACAAGATGAAAATAAAAGAAAAGAATTAATACGTTCATATAGACAAAAACCTTCTCATGAATTATTACCAAATATTTATGCATTTGGAGTTGAAATTTTAAGTTTTATTAAAAATGGAAAAAATAATTGTTGTGTTATTTTTAGTGGAGAAACTGCGGTTAATTTATTATAATATTATTTAAATATATTTTTTAATTTTTTAAAGTCAGGAAAATCAGAATATTTTAAACAACTTTTGTCTTTTCTTAGTTCAGATTTTTCTAATCAAAATTTTGAAAAAAAATTAAATTCTTCACAAATAATTATTGAAGGTAATATTTAAAAATAAATTTATTTATTTATTTAAATTATAGCATTTGCTAATGCAAAAACTTTTAAAAATAATAATGCTTCTAGACATGGAAAATATTTGGAATTAAATTATATATTTAATAATGAAATATCTCAAGTATTTTTAAAATATATTTATTTATTTAATTAATTATTTTATTTTTTTAGATTATAATTAAATCAGCACATTTAGAATTATTTTTTCTTGAAAAATATCGTGTTATTGAAGCTTTTGTTGAACAATCTGGAGAATCGTTAAAATATTTTTTATTTTAAAAAATAAAATTAATTTTTAAAGAAATTTTCATATTTTTTATTGCCTTCTTTCTGGATTAAATCCTCAACAAAAACTTGATTTTGAATTAACAAATGGACGAATTTCTAATTATAGAATTTTAGCACAAGTTAATTTTTATTTATATTTTTTTAATTTTAAATAAAATAAAATAATAGTATCGTCGAAATTATCAAAAAAATTCTTTTCCTTCTTCTTCTTCTTCTTCAAATAATAATAATAATTATTTAATTAATGGAGAACCATCTTGGATGTTTGGGGGAGAAAGAATACGTCCATCATTTGAATTATTATCTAAAATTGTTGAGGCTTTTAAAATTTTAAATTTTTCTGAAAGTGAAATTGAAGATATTTGGAGACTTTTAGCAGTAATTTTACATTTAGGAAATTTACGTTATACAGGTAAAATAAATATTTAAAAAATTAATTTTTATTTTTATTTAAGTTAAAAATTATGATGGAAAAGAACATTTAGAATTAAATGATAGATTAAATATTCAAAGAATTTGCAAACTTTTGAAAGTAAAAACATTTAAATAAATAAATATTTATTTATTTATTATTTATAGGTGGAAAAGAATATATTAAATTCATCATTAACAATTAAAAGTTTAAATAATTTAAAATCAGAAGAAATTAATTTACGTAAATTAACTATTGATGAAGTAAATTAAATTTAAATAAAATTATTTTTTAATTTTTATTAATTAATAAAATTAATTTAAATAATTTTTTTAAAAGGCAATTGATCGTCGTGACACTCTTTGTACAGAAATATATTTAAATCTTGTTAATTATTTAATAAAAAGAATTAATAAAGAATTATTTAATGAAAATAAAAATATTTCTAATTGGAAAAATTCTCAACATCAAAAATTTGGTAAAAAAAAATTAAAATTAAAACAATTTTTTAAAAATTATTTATAAAGTATCTGTTGGATTAGTAGATTTTCAAGGATTAGAAAATAAAATAAAAAATGGAAATAATTTTGGTAAATTTATTTATATATTTTTTAAATAAAATAAAATTAAGAACAACTTTGTATTAATTATGGTGCTGAATGTTTACAACAATTTTTTATTCGTCGAATATTTACTTTAGAACAAGCAGAATATGCTGCACAGGTTTAAAAAAATTAAATTAAAGTTTTATTAAATAAAATGTTATTTATTAAAACATTTAAATATTAGAATATCTAAATTAATTTATTTTTAAAAATAATTTTTTAATTTAATTTTAAAGTGTCTTCCTGAATGGGAAGATCGTTATTCAACACTTCCTTATTTTGATAATCTTCAAATTCTTGAAATGATTGCTGTACAACCACTTAGTATAATGAGTGTTATTGATGATATTAGTATTATACCTCAAGTATTTAATTATTTTTTTAATAAAAATTAATTTATAATTAAAAGGCTATTGATTCTAATTTACTTGAAAAACTTCATTCTTCACAATTAAATAATGAAAGTTTTTATCAAAGACCAAAATCATCTTTAATTACTCAATTTGCTGTTAGACATTATACTGGATTAGTAGTACATTATAAGGTTTATTTTTTAATAAATAAATAAATAATTTATTTAAAAATTAAAAAAAAAAGATTTTCTTTTTAAGGTAGAAGGAATGATTTTAAAAAATAAAGACAAATTTCCAATAAATTTACAAAAATTAATAAATGAAAGTGAATTAAAATTTTTACAAAAAATATTTCAAAATAATGAATTAAATAATGATGAATTGTGTGAAGATGAATTAAAATTTAAATCAATAAAAAGAATAAAACAAAATACTCAATGCACAATTGTTAGACAAGTAAAATAATTTTTAAAAAATAAAATTTAATTTGAAAAAACAAATAATTATATATAATATAATGGGTTAAAATTTAAAAAATTTTAATTTTATCAAAGATTAAAAAATCTCCTCTAAGTTTTATAAAATTAATATATTTTGTCTTAGGCCTAATCCTATAAGAAAATATTTATTTATTTTAATTAATTATATTATTATTTTAATTTTTTTAAAAATTAAAATAAATATTAAATTAATTAAAAATAAATAATTTAAAAATATTTAATAAAGTCAATAAATGAACTTATGCGCCATCTAGAAAGTTGTCCTGAAGCATTTTTTGTTCGTTGTTTAAAAACAAATGATTCAAAAAAAGAAAAGGTTTTAAATAATTTAAAATAATTAATTATATTAAAGTTATTTGAAACTGAAACTGTTTTACGTCAAATAAGACAATTTGATATGATTTCAACTGTGGCTATGTGTAGAAATTGTTTTCCTATTCATATGGAATATATTAATTTTGTTAGAAGATATAAACCTTTAATGCCTGGAATTCGTTATTTCTTTTTTTATTTTAAATTAAATTTATATTTATATTTATATAATAGCTTCACCTAATTATTGTGATTGTACAAAAACAACAATATTTATTTGTCAAACAATTTTTGGTGATTCTTGTAGAGAATTTGTGCAATTTGGAAAAAATAAAACTTTTTTAAAATCAGAACAACATCAATTTTTGGAAATGGTAAATTTTAGAATTTTTTTAAATTTAATTTAATTTTATATTTTAGAAATTAAAAAATATTTAAATTTTAAAGTTACGTTCCCGTCGACTTCATTGCTGTGCTGCTTTAGTTAAAAAATGTCTTCTTGGTTGGACAAAGAAACAACAATATGCAAGACTACGTTGGGCAACTTTAATTTTTCAAAAACATTGGCGTGGCCTTATTGAAAGAAAAAAATTTAAAATTGTTAATTTTTAAATATAAATATAATATTTATTTATTTTTTAGATAATTAAAGGTTTTACTCGTTTACAAGCATTAATTCGTTCTCATCAACTTGTAATTCGTTATAAATGGTTAATATCAATAATTGCTCATTTCCAAGTATTAAATAATAAATATTTAAAATAAATTAATTTATAGGCAAATTGCCGTGCTTCTTTACTTCGTTATCAACTTAATTGTTTAGTTACACGTGCTGAACGTCATTGTGCAATGATGGCTAGATTAGATTATCAATTAGAATCTGAGGGAGAACCCCCAGCATTAGAATTACATAAAAATGAAGTAAAAAATAATTAAATAAATAATTATTTTTTAATTTTTTAGTTTGATAATATTATTAATGAAAAAAATTTTGGTTCAATAAAAATATTAAATTATTCAAATGAATATAATATTAAAAAAGAAAATAAAATTAATAATAATAATAATTCATTTCGTTGGGCAAAATATGCACTTGCAAATTTTCAACAAGTTTATTTTTAAATTAATTATTTTTAAATATATTTTAATTAAATTAACTTTTTAAATTTTTTAGATAAAAAATACTCCAAAACATACTAGAATATTATTAGAACGTTCATTACTTTCACATAAAAAACCTTTAGATGAATTAGTAGCAATGTCAATTTGGCGTAGATTATTACAATTAATTGGAGATAATAATGGTTATTAATTAATTAATTTATTTATTTAATTTTTTTAAAGCATCTGATTATGCTGCATTTGAAGGAAATAATAATAATAATGATTCTTTACCAATTATTATTATGTCAAAATTAAAATCACTTTATTCTCAGGATTATTCTGATGATGAAATTAATTTTATTAGAGCACATCTTTTAGTATATTTTAAATTATTTATTTATATTTTTTTATTAGAATTACCAAACATATCAAGATAATTCTTTTATTTTAAAAAAATCAATAAAAATTGCTAAAAATATTTTACTTGGAGAAGCTAATTGGTCAGCATTTGAAAAAATTAAATTTATTATTTCTGTTGGTATTTTTAGGCAAACATTAAGGTATTTAAAAATAAATTAATTAATTTATTTCCTTTATTTTTTAAGAGATGAAATTTATAGTCAAATTTGTAAACAAATATATTTAAATCCTTCTTTTCAATCTTCTCTTCGTGGATGGATATTATTAGCACTTTGTTCTTCTGTTAATTTTTTTTTAATTTTATTTTAAATTTAATTTTTTATTTTTTCAAGTCATTTGCCCCAACATTTAAATTAATTCCTTATTTAATTAATTTTATTAATACAAATTCTCCAAATATTTTATTACAAAATTATATTTCAAAACAAATAAATAAAACAATTAAATTTGGTTCTAGACGTGAACCTTGTTTAAAAGTTATTTTTATTTATTTATTTATTAAAAATAAATAATTTAAATTTTAAAGGCAGAATTTGCTTATGTTTGTTCAATTAATAATTTAAATAATAATTCTAAATTATTTATACAAATTAATTTACCAAATGAACAAATAATTGATATTCCAATAGTTTAATTTATTTTTTAATTTATTATTATATTTTTATTTATTTATTTATTTAAAGAATTCACAAATAACAATTTCTAATGTTTTTCAACTTTTAATTGAAAAAATTAATTTAAAAGAATTTTTTGGTTTTGGATTATTTCTTTTTTCTGGAAAAGATATTCGTTCATTAGTTATTGGAGAAGAACGTTTGGTAAAAAAATAATAATTTATAATTATTATTTTTAAATATTTTTAGTTAGATGCTTTAGGTTTAGTTGAAGAACAAAATAATTTTAATTGGAAATTATATTTACGAAAAGAACTTTTTTTACCTTTAGAAAAGTATTTATTTTAAATAAATTTTATTTAAATATTTTTTTAAAAAAGTGATTCTGATGAATTAGCAATAGAATTGTCTTATCAACAAATTATTAAAGGAATTAAATTTGGAGAATATAAATGCTATAAAGTATTTTAAAAATATTTTTTTATTTTATTTAATTAAAATATATTTATTATTAAAAAAAGGAAGAAGATTTAGCTTTATTGGCTGCTCAACAATATTTTATTTTAAATAATAAAAAATCAATAGAAATAGATATTTGTGAATTAGAAGATAATTTAAAAGAATATTATTTACCTTTAAATAATACAAAAGATGAAAATATAAATTTAGCAAAAAATGAAGAAATAGAAAAAGAAGAATGTCAAAAATGGGTTCAATTAATTTTACATTCTTATAGAAAAGTTAAAATAATTATTTTTTAATATTAAATTTAGAATTAAAAAATAATATTTTTAGAAAATTCTTAATAATGGTGAACTTCCACTTCCAAATATTATTCAAATAAAATATTCTATTATTAAATTTGCTTCTTTACAATGGCCTTTACATTTTTCTAGGTTATTTATTTATTTTTTTTAATAAAAATATATTTTTAAGATTTTTTGAAGTTTATAAATTTTCTGGTCCTCCTTTACCTGTTAATCAACTTACAATGGCTATAAATTTACAAGGAATATTTCTTTTAGATGCTCATTTTAATATTAATAATAATGAAAAACAAATTTTATTTAAAATTGAATTTATTGAATTATTAAATATTAATTATGGAAAATCAAAACATGAAGGAGCTGATGCAATATTTATTAATTTATTAAATGGAGATCGTTATACTTTTCAATCATCATTAGCTAAAGAACTTTCAAATTTATTAATTAATATTTTACAAAGTAATAAATAAATAAATAAATTGAAAATATATTTATTTAATTTTTAGACCTTCATAAACATTCAATTTATGCAATTGCAATAAAAGATTATAATCATTGTACTGTACAACATAAAATGAAATCTTCAAATAATTGTTTATTTTAATATTTTTATATTTTTTAACTTCAATTTTTAGCAGTATTAAATTTATTAAAAGGTGATTTATTAATTTTATCTTCACCTTTATATAAAGAATTAAATAATAATGAAAAAGAAGAAGAAGAATTAAATTTTATTGAAAATGTTGAAAATGTTCGTTCAAAAATTAAAGGAAAAGTTCCTTTTAATTTTATTCACATTTTGGCATGTAAAAATAAACCTTCAAAAGAATTATTAAATGTAAATTTAAATAATAATTTTTTAATTAATTTTTTTTAGACTATTTTTTTAAATAAAAAAATTATTGAACAAAAAGATAATAATACAACAGAATATAATAATAATAAACAAAATAATAATAATAATAATGATATTTATGAATATCCTTCATTTTATACAACTACAATAGATCCTTTTGGAATTCCTTTGTAAAATTAATAATTAATTTATTTTTAAATATTAAATTAATTATATATTTTTTAAATAGAATTTGTGGTCCCTTTCCACAACCTCATACTTTAGAACATTTTGCTTCTACTAAATTTAGATTACCAGAAAATGGAAATAATAAATCTTTTGGTTATTCTTTGTTTAAATTAAAAAATATTTTTTAAATAAAAGATGTTTTTGGTGCTTATACTGTTAGTGGAAAAGCAGAACCTGATCTTTGGCGTCATTCTTTTGAGCCAATAAAAGGGCCTTTACTTAAACGTATTGTTGAATTGGAAAATGAAATAATTATTAAAGAAGTAATAAATTAATTAATATTTAATTAAAATAATATTTTAGTCATTAATTTCTTACACATTTATTCTCAAATATATGGGTGATTATTTGTCTAATCCTCAACAATTTTATTTAGAACATACTGATTATATATTTACTCCACCACTTAAATATGTTTTTTAAATTTTATTATTATTATTTTAAAATTAATTTTAAAGGAAATTCTTCGTGATGAAACTTATTGTCAATTAATGAAACAATTAACTGATAATCCTAATCCTTTAAGTGAAGAACGTGGTTGGGAATTAATATGGCTTTGTATTGGACTTTTTCCTCCATCTAAAGTTTAAAAAATATTCTTTTTTTTAAAAAATATTTATTTTTTAAGTTTTTGTGTCGTGAAGTTGAACATTTTTTAAGAACTCGTATTGTGCCAATGGCTGCAGATTGTTCAATTAGATTACAAAAAGCTTTAAGGTAAAATTAATTTTTAAATTTAAAATTTTAATTAGTCAATGTAATGAAATAAATCAATATTGCCGACTTTCTCCTCCTCATCAAGTTGAATTAGAAGCAATTAAATATAAACAAACACAAATATTTCATAAATTTTATTTACCTGATGGAACACAAGAAACTATTGAAGTAATATATATATAATATTAATATAAATAATTAATTAATTAATTTAAAAAAAAGGTTGAAAGTTGGACTTGTACAAAAGATTTTTCTAAAAAAATTGCAACTCGTTTAGGTCTTTTAAATTTATTAAAAGGATTTGGATTATTTATTAAATTGGGTGAAAAAGGTATTTTTTAAAATTAAATATTTATTTAATTAATTAATTTTTTAAAAGTTGTTTGTATGCCTGATCAAGAATATTTTTTTGATTTTATTAATCAAATTCAAGATTGGGCAAGAAAAAATTTTAGAAGAGAAAATATTTTAAATAATGGAAGAAGACTTTTTAATTCAGGAATTAATTTTAATTATCAAGTAAATTATTTAAATAATTAATTAATTTATTTATTAAAAAAAAGGTTCATTTTATGAGAAAACTTTGGTTAGATGTTGAACCAGGCAAAGATATACGTCAAGATATTATTTTTAATTATCCACAAGTATTTAATTTAATATTAAAATAATTATTTATTTAAAGGAATTACCAAAATATTTACGTGGTTATCATCAAATTGATAAAAATGAAGCTATACAATTTGCTTCATTAATTTTACGTGCACAAATTAAAGATGATAAACAAATTTCAATACAAAATTTACAACATATTCTTCATGAATTATTACCTATGTATTTTATTTATATTTTAAAATTTTAATATTTATTTCAGTGATCTTCTCAAATTTCACAGTCCAAATGAATGGAAAAAGGTATTACATATTTATTTATATAAAAATTTTAAATATTTTTTAAAGTTAATTTCTGATGAATTACAAAAAGAAGGAATGCCAAAAAATTCAACGGAAGCTAAACTTTGTTTTCTTTCAAAAATTGCTAAAGAACCTACTTTTGGATCAGCCTTTTTTGAGGTAAATTTATATACTAAATACTATTTAATTTATTTATTTAAATAATTTAATTAAAGGTTAAACAATCTGCAGACCCAACTTTATGTTCAAAGTTATTAGTAGCAATTAATAGGTTTTAAAATTAAATATAAATAAGTTAATTTATATATTTAGAGATGGAATGAGTTTATATGAATTAGAAAGTAAAAAATATATTCGTACACATGGATTTAAACAGCTTTCAAATTGGCAGTCAGCAAATACGTAAGGAGAGGGAAATTAATTATTTTAAAATTAATTTTATAATTTATAGTTATTTTCATTTAACTTTGGATAATGGAAATAGATTATTATTTGAAACAACACTTGGCCATAAATTGGATGGTTTGTTTGTTTTTAATTTATACAATTCTTTTTCCTACGGAATTCTTTTATAATTAATTAAATTAATTTCTCAACAGATTTACTCACTTCATATATTCAAGCATTAATTTCAAAACAAGAAAAAGAAAATGGAAAACAAAAAATATCACCACTTTCAAAAATCGCTGTTCTTTTGCATCAATATAAACCTATTACAAATAATAATATTGGATCATCTCCTCCTCTAACATTAATTAATGGAAATTAAATAAAAATAAAATTTATTATTATAATTGTATTACATAAATAATTATATAAATAGTTTAGGACTTTAGTAAAAATTAAATTGTTATTAAGTGGTAAATATAAAAAAATCTGTTTGTTTTTACTAAAAATTAAAAAAAAGTAATGTCTAAAATTATAGACGGAATAGCATCAGAGGACATTGTTGTTGTTGATGTGAGTTTTTATATTTTTATAGGCATTTAATCTCAACTGGGTAATTTGTTAACTGGGTAATTATCGGTAAATAACCAGTTGGTGTCCTACCTGTCCGCAAAGAGAATTCGCTCTTTTCTTCCCTTCTCTTGCATTTTTTGCGTTAGGAGAAGTGCACGCTTATTTTTCCTTCTCCGCTATAATATGCCTTTTGGCACTTGAAAAGAAAGGGATAAAATAATTAAAATTAATTAATAATAAAGTGATTAAGATTCAGAATTGTCCGTAAAATGAGACATATTACAAAAACTGAATTACCTAAATAGTTGTCCTTTTACTGGTTTTTATTTCTTAAATAATCCAATAAAAGGTTGTTATCCACCTGATCTTGAAATATATTTGAGAATGTTGTCCCAAATTTATGTTCTTTTATTATTAATCTTTAGTCACTTTTAAAATAGATATATTTTCACTTTATTATTAATTAATTTTAATTATTTTATCCCTTTCTTTCCAAGTGCCAAAAGGCATATTATAGCGGAGAAGGAAAAATAAGCGTGCACTTCTCCTAACGCCAAAAATGCAAGAGAAGGAAAGAAAAGAGCGAATTCCCTTTGCGGACAGGTAGGATATCAACTGGTTATTTACCGTAATTATCTTTTAAATATTTTTTAATTACATATTATAAAATATATATGTACGTATATTAATTAAAATATTATTTAATAACATATTATTTAGTTTTAATTTTTTAAAATAATTTTAAAGTTAAAATATTTATGCAATTTTTTAATTATTAAATTGATAACATAAAAGAGCAGATTAGATAATAAAATATTAAAAAAATAAAATTGCAGATACTATATCTTAATTATTTTTAAATTAATGTTAGAATTAATATTATTATTTTTTTTAGTTTTTTAAAGAGTATATAAATAAATAAATAAATATATCTGATTGCTCTTAATAAATTATTTTTTAAAATGGAGTTTATATTATGGAATCACAAAGAATTTGATAAAATTTATAATTGTACAGGAATTAATGTTGATGATATACCAATTGAAAAAAGACAATATCCAATAGCTGCAATTATTTGTATAATACTTGGATTTATTTATTATGTAATTATTTTATTATAAATAAATTATATATTTTTAATTAAACGCCGGAAGGTTGCACCACCACTTTTGCCTCCACCACGACTTTTAACCCACCAAAAATTTCCAAACTTTAGAGGCGTTTGAGGACCGAAGGCCCTCATACGCCGGAGGGTTGCACCACCACTTTTGCCTCCACCACGACTTTTAAACCACCACAACTTCATACCGCTCATGACGCACATATTCCAAGCAAAAATCCCTGCTAGGACCCTTTCAAAGCCGCAGGCTTTCAACGCCCAAAATATTTTCAATTCCCCTCGGCGCGTCTCCCTAAAGTATTTTTTTAATTCCCCATGTTATTAATTTTCCCCATAATTTTATACACTGATCTGAGCATACCTACGCTGGTTTTATTATAAATAAATTATATATTTTTAATTAAATTTTTTAGCCTTTATATTTTCCTTGTATTTATTCTTTTTGGAAAAATAAATCAAAAAATTCAATTTATATTCTCTTAATTTATATTTCAATATTGGATATTGGAACACTTTGGGCACCTACATTTGCTCATGGAATTTTAAGTTTAAATGGTGTTGTATATTGTTCTTCACCTATTTTTACTTATTTTGTTGGTTGTACACTTTTATGTAAGTTTATTTTCTTAAACTGGCCAAGTCCCTAATTCTAACACAATTATTTAAGTGAGTAAGCGCTTTATGTATAGTATCTTTTTTTTTAATTAAAAACATTAATTGAAAGAATTAAGTTTTCAGTTTTTTGGGCTGCTGAATGTTGTGCTGATTTGGTTTTTATAATATAAAACATTTAAAAACAAATATTTAATTTAAGATTTTGGGAATAAATCGATGTATTGAAATGGCATTTCCAAATATTGCAAAAATACTTTTTCATGGTTATCGTGTTTATATTTGGATTATTTTTTGTAATTTATATGGACTTTATTGGCTTTTATTTCGTCATCCTTATATTTTTAATGGACTAACATTTGAAGTTTTATTTGATCCATTAATTGGATATAAACCTTTTAGATCTGAAATTGTAAAAAAATACCTTTTTAAAAATATTATTTATTTTAGTTTGAAGAAGATTTATTTGAATTTACAATACATAATACAATATTAGCTGTAGGATCACCAATAATTTATGGTTTATTTATTATTTGTTTTTTCTTTAAAGCTAGAGAATTATCCGACCGTGTGACAAAAGAAGAAAAAATGGTTTAATAAATTTATTTAAATTATTTAATATTTTTTAAAGGTTTTTATTCAAGTATTTATTATTTCAATGTTTAACACTTCAGCAGGGATTGCCTACGCTTATAATATGCAATATGAAGATCATGGCGTTTTACCTCTAATGATTGCACATTTTTCTTGGTAATTAATTAATTTAAAACTTTTGCTTTCTAGATTTTATAAAAATATATGAATACTTAATTTATTTTTAATTTTCAATTTATTTCTAGGTTGCATATTCATGGTAAGTTTGTTTAAAAATAAAATTGATAAATATTAAAAAATATATAAAAATTTAAAATTATTAATTTTTAGGTTTTCCTCCAGTTATTTATTTCATTTTAAATAAAACAGTTCGAACAGATACAAAAATTCTTATTAAAAAATATATATTTTTCATCAAAACAATGCAAAATAAAATTTCACCTATTACTAATATAGGCTTAACAAATAATAATCAAAATACACAAAATATGATTGGATAAATAAAAAGAATTTATTTTTTATATTTTAAATAAAATTAAAAATCATTAAAGAATAATATGTAAATTAATTCGTGACCAATCTTTAATAAAATCGAAAATAAATTATAACCATTATTGGATAAACAAAATATATGTATAGATATATTAGACTAATATTGTAAATTTAAAATGTCTTCGTTTATTTTGTGTAATTAATTATTTTTAAAAATTCACAATCTTGGTCTTTTTACATCTGTTCCAGTCGTTTGATGCTGTCGATGAAGGCTAATAACGCCAACAGCTTCAGATTCATCTTCAGTCTCACCATGTTGATGAAAAAGTTGATCAAACATCCAAGCTTTATAACCATTAATTAATTGTTTTAAATGTGTTTCGAATTCTGCTGCCATTTGACCATGACCACCACCAATTAATTGTGAATGGGTTTTGGCTACTATCATTCCCAGTTGTTGGGAAGAGGAAGAAAATGAAGCTGGACTGTTTTGATTTTCATTTATTGATGAATCGGCATTAGTAGAATTCTGCACTTGTAAAGAGAGAAGTCATTTTAAATAAAGTTTAGTCAATAAACAAAATAAATTATATTGTTCAGTTCATGCCACGAGGATAATTGTAATCATCGTGGCATCACTAACTTAATACATTATTTAAAATTGTTTAAATTATTCCACATTCTCAGATATCTCAAATTTCTAGTTATATACCATCTTTAAAAATTATAGAATATCTAATACAATTTTTATTCAAAAATTTTAGCCTATAAAATATAAATAATCAGAGTATTTAAAAAATTAAACTAAAACCTTTTGACTACAAGAATTTCCAGAAAATACTGGCTGGCTAATATGTGAAGTTGTTGTTTGATTTTGTTGCTGCTGATTCTGAACAGAAATTTTAATTGATGTATTCTTTATAAGTTGATCTAAAGGAGATTGATTATTAACAAATTGATGATTATTTTGATCTTCGTAAACATCTTAATATTTATTTAATTTCAATTTTTGATTTTATTTATTAAACCTGGACTTGCTGAATTTCTAATTTGTTTTCTTTGACCAAAATTATTATTTGAACTAGTTGAAGCCTTTTCTTGAATCGCATCGTCCTCTTCTTTATCAATATTTTTAGTCCCACCTCCGGACTCACGCTCAATATATGCAAGACCATAATGATTTATAACAGTTTCAAGCTATTTAAATATATTTATTAAAAATTGTAACATTTATTAATAATGCTACCGAACCACATCCTCGTTTTTCAATAACAATGCTGACAAGACGATCTAATTCAAGTTGGCCAGGTCTTGCTTGCTTCATCATACCTAATTTCATTTTTGCCATACGTCGAATTGATTCCTGATTAAAATTAATGAGTTTAAATTAAATAAATTTTAATTATTAAATTAATTCTATTCACCTTTCGAATATTCTGCCAATAACAACTAGCCGTATATTTCCAATCTTTATCAACTAAAGTAACCGCTCCATTCTCAATCATAAATAAACGAATCTCCTCCCATAAAGGAGCACGTTCATTGCTTGTTCCATTAAAAAGAATATCATAATGGTCACCAATAATAACGCTAAACAGTAGTCGTTGAAGTGTAATATCCTCACGCTCTGCTTTAAAAACTTGATTTGTTGCTCTATAAAGTTCTGCTGAACGTCGAATGCTTGATTCATTTTTTGCATCAGGAACGAATTCATTCATTTCATGTTTTAAAAACTCCATTGCTTAAAATAGTTTTTAATAATGACTAGAACTAATTTACTCAGAAGGGATATTACTGGATATTAGTTTTTGAGTAGCGAATAATTCGATATGCATAATGAGCTACACATACTACATATGACAAATGTATTTAATGTTAAATGTTGGGTGAATATATAGTTGTGTGAACTCAAATCAATACATTAATGGTAAGAGGGTAGATAGTTGGGGATGGTTAGACGAGGGTTGTTAATAAGTGCGGCCACCGCTAGAAGTAAAAACACTCACACATTAACGATGTAACTAAAGTGCTACCCTTAAAAGAGAAGAAAAAGAATTATATATCTTAGAGTAAGAAAGTAGAATGTACATAAAATGTAAAGAGATGTTAAATCGGTACTTATGCCCTTATCGCCCACCCCTCCTTCTTCAATGCCGCGCCTCATTTTATTGCGCCGAAAAAATACTCTAGACTGCCTTTGATTGAAAGTGCCCCAAGAAAATTTTGATGTGTAAAGGCGTGGTAAATTTGGAATTTAAATGATAGAGTTACTATTAATTGTACCATAATTTGTAAAAATTAAAAACATTATTAAAATGAACTATGATCAATTAATTCGTCTGAACTTGGAAATGGTGATCAAGAATTAGGAAGTATTAGATGTTTTCAACGACGGGGGACCTGGCATAAAGAGCGTAATCTCCCCATCATCTTCGTGGATACAATGATGAATTTATGTTCCGTCGTTCGGCCACAATTTTTTTTTGATACTATTTTGGATGGGATTAATAATTTTATGCCTCCTTTTTAATTTCCGTTGTTTTGCTTCTTTTTTATTAATTTATAAAATATTTACACATCAAAATTTTCTTGGGGCACTTTCAAGCAAAGGCAGTCCAGAGTATTTTTTCGGCGCAATAAAATGAGGCGCGGCATTGAAGAAGGAGGGGTGGGCGATAATGGCACAAGTACCGTTAAATCTTAAAATGTATAAAAAATTTAAAAAGTGAAGAGAGAAAAACATTTATTTCATATAACAACAAAACATAAGACAACAATATAAAGAACAAGATCCGGTCAATTAAAAAATTGGTCTTGAGTAGCCTTGATAAGAATTAAATTTACATCAATAAAAAGTGTGATATCATTTAACTGGCACATTAAATAATGTTCTCGCTTTTAGTGCTGAACCATTTCGAAATACGCGCAACGGGTGCCCTTTGTAGATACACTCGCCTGCCTCTGAGACTGATAAATCCTACGATTAAAAAATTTAAAACTTAAAAAACTTATTGTTAATAAAACTCACCGGAGCTATTCCTTCCCATATTTTCTTCTTCGGATTCATGAAAGGCAAATCAGGTCGATGAGCAAAAGACTCGCAAATGATAATATCACCAGGCTCACAACTTGGATCAATTTCCAATATTTCAACTTTTTCTTGAGTAGATGCACACATAACCATTGCTTGCGATTCAATACCACGCATCTTTGCTGGCTTTAAATTGCAGAGACAAACGACCAATTTATTTTGCATCTATATAGTTTGGGTATTTATAAAGTATAATAAAATCCTCCAATCAACCTCTTCCAACGGAACGAAACGAACAAGTCCAGAAACGACCGTTCGTGGCTTATCTTCACCTATGTCAATTTCTTCTACATAAAGAGCATCGGCATCTGGATGTTTCTTCGCTTGGATAATTCTGCCTACTCGAAGATCTAATCGGCCAATATCAATTTCAACACCACTTCCATCACCAACTACGGGAGCAACTTTTTTAGGTTCGGACTTTTTCGATTGTTTTGGCTTTTGAACACTATTTTCACCATTTTCGGCAGTCGGCGCCACATTTTTTGGAGTCTTATTTACATTTTCCGACCCTAAGTTGTTATTGAATGGTGTTTTGATTGAAAGTTCGCTGGCTAATTGTAAGCAGAGAAATATTTATAAATTTATTAAGAAAAAATACATTTATTTATAGGCGGCGAAAATAACGGTCCAACATAGCCACATTTAATTTTAAACTCTTCAATTTGCTCACGCAAAACTTTATTCTCTGCATCTAATCGAGACATTTCCTTTGCAACAAAAATATCTTCTGAAAAAGAATTAATAAAAAATTAATAAAATAATTAACTAACTTGCTTTTTGAAACTTTGCCAAAACTTCATTGTATAATTTATTGATGTCAACAGAGGAAAAATCAACAATATTAGTCTCAGATGAAATCATTTTTGCTAAAATATTTGAGTACAAATAATTTTAAACCAAAAAAACTTAAAATAGCTGTCCTAAAACCATTAATGTCATATAAAATTCCATCGAAAATTTTTGGAAATGTCTTACGGGAAGAATAATAAAGGTTAGAATATATATAATACATTTTTTCTGTTGATTATGTTGTTTGCTTTTTTTAGGTGATGTTTTATCGTTAACAGCGCCGTTGACTGCTACAACTTTTGAAGTTTGATCGCCACCAAAAAGTTCCTTCCACTCTTTAACTTTAGTGGGCTCGATTTTTGTAAATAATGGTGAAGGCTAAAATTAATAAAATATAAAAATAAATCCAAAATCGAATCTAATAGCTAGTTTAAAGTAATAGATTAAGAAATCAAGTATTATCTCAAAAATAGACAAAAATTATATAGAAGAGAGAAGCAAAAGAAAATAAATAATATATCATGTAACAAATATTTGGTTTTGAGAGAATGCTAAAAGAAATCAATAAATTGAAATCATAAGTTCAATAAATAAAAAAGACATATTTCTCAAAGATTAATTTTTTCATTTCTATAATAAAAGAAAAATAAAATAAAAAAAGAAAGATAAAAATTAAAATCTGTAATAATTTAAAAGATAAATTGTTATTTTTACGAATAATACTTTTGCGTATTAGAACACCATTTATTCAAAAATATAAAAATTATAAAATGGCAAATCTTTAAAAATACAAACAAAACTACCTTATTATGTTTATGTCCAGACTTGAGAAGTAAAGTGAAGTGTTCGGGAAGAATCATCGGTGAAGGAATATTGCATTGTTCACGGATTTGTTCACTTGTTGTAGGCATGAATGGTTGAAGCATTATTGAAAGAAGAAGAGATAAATTTGCAGAGACACCAATTATTGTTTGAGCACGCTGCCTAAATTTGTGAAAATAAATAGCTAAAAATTTGATTTGGAGAATTTTAAAATTATGTAAAAATTCTAAATCATTGAAACGAATAATTAAAAATCTGAAAGAAAGATTTTATTGTGAGCGCAGAGAATAAATAGCTCACAACACCCAAAATTTTTTTTAATAAAGATGTTAGAAAATTTTTCGAATTTATTTAAGAAAATTATATATAAAAAATTACTTGTCTTCCTTTTTATCACTTTTAATCAAAACCCAAGGCTGTCCAGCTTGCATATATTGGTTACCACGCCGAGATATTGATAAAATTCTATGAAGAGCATCACGCATTCGAACATCTTCCATAGCACAGATAAATTCGTTTAAATCTTCATCAATTCGGATAAAAAGCTCCTCTTCTATTGGGCCTATTTCAATGTCGGGTTGTATTCCAGAAAAAAAGGTGGAAAGAAAACTAAGTGCACGATGAACAAAATTGCCTAAGTTGGCGAGTAATTCAGAGTTGACCTTAAAAGAAAAAATATAATAAAATTATTAATATTATTTTTATTAAAACCTTTAAAACCAAATCATCCCAACAGAAAGAAGTGTCTTGTCCTTCTGGACGCATATAGATTAAATAAAAACGTAAAACATCTGCTGGAATGCCAATTTGGGCAACTGTGTCTCCAAAAACACCAACACCTCTTGATTTGCTAAACTTTTGGTCTTCATAATTTAAATATTCTGTTGCACACATATGCCTTTAAATTAAAAAAACGATTATTAAAATTAAAGAAAATTACCTTGGTTTTGTATAATTTTCACCAGTTGCTAAAAGTGAAGCAGGAAAAATAATTGAATGAAAAGGGACATTATCTTTGCCAAGAAAATTATAAAGTTCAACACTATCTGGATTTTTCCACCAATCAATCCATTTAGGGCCAAGTAGAGATTTAGTGATAGATAAATAGCCAATTAAAGCATCAAACCAAACGTAAAAAACTTTTGAAGAAAATTGACTGATTGGAACAGGAATACCCCATTTTAAATCGCGAGTAATAGAACGACGTTCAAGTCCAGTCTTCATCCAAGAACGAGTGATAGCAATTGCATTTGAAGACCAATGCGAGTTAGGAGAGTCTATGACATTATCCAAATAGTTTTGAACTTTTGACTGAAAATAATATTTTAGCAAAAAACTTTTGATTTTAGCCCCCATAATAATTATAGCAATATAGTATAGAGTTGCGGATAAAACTTGTGGACTTTCGGCCGCATAACCAAAAAGTACCACAAAATTTATGAAATTTAATGATTATGTATTGTTTTTGAACAATCGCAAGGAAATAAATCCAAATCAAACTTATTTCAGTAAAATAATCTTATTGTTAGAAAATTTTAGATTTAAAATGAAAAAACCGATAATTGATCTAAATTCAAAAAAATGTGCTCAGACTCCTCTATACGTGGCTCACTTCCACAAATAAGACATTTTGGTTCAAGAAGTTCTACACCATCCAAAAGTCGACCACATTTATCGCATTGATCACCACGAGCATCTAGAAATTTACAATGAGGACAAATTCCTGCAACGAAACGATCGGCAAGAAATCTGGAGTTAACAAAAAATGTTAAAATTTTTTTATTAAAGTTAATCTTTTCGAACCCGATTTTTTTGTTACAAGGACTTCGAAAAAACAAAATTAGAAAAATAAAATATTTTACTTTTGACAATTCGAACAATGTAGCTGTTTCTGAATGTCAAATGAAGTAAATCCATTATTATGGATTTTAAGAAAAATATCCTGGACAATTCTGGAAAAAAGTAAGATTTTCTATAAATTTAAAAAAAATTCACTCTATTTGATGTTCGGAAGATGTTCGCCCAAAACAATCAAAATCAATGCCAAACCATTCATAAGCATCTTTATGAAGTTTGTGAAATTTATCACAAATTTCTCTTGGTGAAACTTTCTCTAAAATTTAGTAAGATTAAATAGCCAGCAAAACAATAAGTTACAATAAAGGGCAATCCTTAACAATTGGGGCTCCACCTCAAATATTCGCAGTGGCATAGTAAAAATGTGTTTTTAGGGGTTATCGAGGTCGCTGATTACGAATTTGATCTTATCACAAATCCTTATCATTTTATCACTAATTTTAAAAATCAAAGATTTTATCATGGATACTTTCCAAATTACTCTGCTTATTAATAAAAAAGAATCTGCCATTAAATTTTTACAACAACGTAACATTTTACATTGTACCCCCACTATGCCCAGCATGTAATCAGCAAATGAGCGAAAATCTTGATAAAATCTTTGATTTTTAAAATTAGTGATAAAATGATAAGGATTTGTGATAAGATCAAATTCGTAATCAGCGACCTCGATAACCCCTAAAAACACATTTTTACTATGCCACTGCGAATATTTGAGGTGGAGCCCCAATTGTTAAGGATTGCCCAATAAAGTGAATTTAAAAAGTTGACTTTAAAAAATACCTGACAGTGCACGAATTTCAGTTGCTGTTCCATATTCATCTGTGCCACATATATAAAGACACTGATATTCTCGCATGCGGCAATACCTCATAAAAACATCAGCACTTAATACAGCACCAATAATGTTTCCCAAGTGTGGTACATTATTCACATAAGGAAGAGCAGCACAAACTAATATATTTCGACGGCCCTCAATTGGGACTCTTAAAATAGTTTAATAAAATAAAATTATCAGTTACATTGTATCAGGTGGTTGACTTTGAAGAAAATTTGGTTCTGCAAAGCGATTAAATTGAGTAATCATTGAATTTCTTCAAATTTTGAGACCTTAATGAAACAAAATTACTTATTCTTATTAATTGAAAATGAAATTGTTAGCAAAGGTATCTTTTTCTATTTTTTTTTAATTTCTGGAAAAAGGGACGATTCAGAGTAACATTCGAAACGTCCCCTATTTTAAAAACTGAAAATTTTAGATGTAGAATGTTTCTTATTTAACTCACTCAGTATTAGAGAAGCAAAAATGAAAAATATAGTATGTATGTCTGTCAGAGTTTTTTTAGCATTAATTTGAAGTTTTAAAATTAGTTTTTTTTACTTCTCGCCTTAAATTTATATGTTTAAACTTTTTATGTTTTTAGCTTTGACACACTTGTTGGTTTAATTACTCAAGTAAAAAGTAATGATTTTACTGCCCTTGAAGTGGCACTTTTGATGAATTTTGGAATTGCTTTACCTTTATGGGTTAGCTTAAACTAATTGTGATATTTAATATTATAAGGAAGTATTAAATGGTGATAGATAATTGTGTTTGGTAATAAGTAGTTAGTTTCGTTTTATTGGATTTTTACTAAAAGTTTCTTTGTATGTGTGAAAGCAAATTTTTACCGGTGCTTGTTTATTTTAAGACAATAAGTTTCCGATTGTTATTCTAGGTCGGTATTAACGCACTATTATTCAAAACAAAATATTATATATATAAATTTTATATTGTTACTTTTTCTTACTTTTAATATTTAAATATATTTTCAAAAGAATATATAAATAAGTTAACATTCGCATAAATCAAAATTCAGGGCTCTAATGGGGACCGGGAGAGATTTATAAGTGCGACATTCTGGGGGGTACTTTTCGTGGGGCATTTGGGAAAACTTCCAATTTTTTGGTCCGGGGGTCCCTTCCCGCCGAAACAGCCCCCGCTCCGGGTCTATCTCGGGAACGGGGAGAGATAGCGGAAAACTTCCGCTGGGAGGGCACTAGAGCACGATTAGTAGATAATTTTAGAAAAAAATTTTTTTGAAAAATCTCAACTCTAAGGGGCGTTTTGCCTTCTCAACCCTTTTTAAATGCTGGCATTTTGTCCATAAATTGCCTTAGTGACGAAAAATTGCAAAAGCTATTAAGCAAACAGGGGGATATAGTGGAAAATGTTTGGAAGGGATAATGTGTAAACGGATACGGGGAATTTTTTGGGATGGGTTATTTTGGTGCCGGAGTTGAGTGTAGCACTGAACAGGGCGTTTTGATTTAAATTTTCAATAAAAATTTATTTATTGAGAAATAATAGGTAATGGGTTAAGGGGACTTAAATGGAATGGGTCATTTTGGTGCAAAGTTGAGTGTGGCAAAGAAAAGGCCTTTTTAATCAATTCTAAAAGTATGCTGTGAAAATTTTTGGAGAATAGGCAATCGAGTATGAGGAATTTACTAGGCATGGTCATTTTGGTGCCGAGTTTGAGTGTGGCACTGAAATGGCCGAATGAAGATTTAAATTGGATTTTTGAGTGGGAAAATTAAGTCGGAGGATTTGGATGTAGTTGAGGAATCTGTGGCCAGGAGATGTGGCTACAAAAAGTTTGTGAGCCACTTGAGTCTCGGGTTAAAATTTTGTGAGATGTGAGTCCGAAATTGAGGACTCAAAAGGTTTTTGACCCTAACTTTTTGAAAATTTTTTTTTAAATTTTTCTGATTTTAAATTCAAGTTCAGGATGTATTTTTACCCATTAAAAGTCGTTTTTTATAAAAAACTAATAAAAAATTTTCACGTTATATTTCCAAAGGGATACCCCTATTGGAATATTTTCAGAAAAATTCAATGGACCTTAACTTTGTAAGTTTTGGTTGGATTGAAACGAAACAAAGTTTGTTAGATGAAGTGAAAAATTAGTTATTTTATTAGTGAAGAAAAAGTTAAAAAATTTTAAGGTTAGGGGTAGTAAGGGTCGAATTTCTGAAATATCGAAAATTTTCGTTTTTCGAAAATTTTTTGTGGTTTTTGTCATGGGATCAGACTGATAGTATTTTTATTAAATAAACCATAATTTTTAATAACTTATTACATTTTAAAATGTTCAAAAAAGGTTACTTTTAAAAAAGTTATGATTTTTTGAAATTTTAGATCTAAAATTCCATCCAAAATTCAGAGACCAAAAATGGTTAACACCAAAATTTTTAAAATGGGGCAACTAATATATCATTTTCAAGCCCTCGACGAGCTGAGTCTAAAAATATTTTTATTAAAATTTTTTGACCAAAAATGACCAATTTACGTGAGGTTGAAATATGAGGGTGTGCGGGGGCTTCAGGGTGGGGTTTATTTGAATAATTTAGATTCTCTATTGTAGAAAATTATTTGGGCTTTCGAATGATATATGGATTATGGATTTCTTTAAGGCCATTGCATAAATATAGCGAAAAGAGTAAATGCAATTTGGCCGGGGACCTCGTGTACGAATTTCAACTTATATGAAAAATATACTAAAATAACTATTTTTTCCGGAAATTTATATTTTTCCATGAAGATATGATAGAATATTGAGTTTAAATCAATATTTTCCATTCTAAATACAAAATTTGCATAGTCACCCCATAAAGCAAAAATTTCCTTAACTTTATTCCCGTTAAAGATAGAGCCTTGCCCTTAAAATTTACAGGTTTACTAAAGGGGGGTAAACTTTGGTCGAGGAATTCGAATATATCATTAAAAAGTTTGTAGCACCAATCCTTGGTACTTAAATTTGCATGTTACTAATTTTGACAAAAGCTCGAGTCTCGACCTCGAGTCTCGACTTTGGTCTCGGTATCGAAATTCAATACCGAGATCGAAAGAGAAGTTCGAGCCCAATTCTGATCCTCTAAAGACAATTTAAACAAAAGTCTCGAGTCTCGACCCCGAGTCTCGACTTTGGTATCGGTATCGAAATTCGATACCGAGCTCGATAGAGAACTTCGAGCCCAATTCTGAGCCTCTAGAGACAATTTAAACAAAAGTCTCGAGTCTCGACCCCGAGTCTCGACCCCGAGTCTCGACTTTGGTCTTGGTATCGGAATTCAATACCGAGCTCGATAGAGAACTTCGAGCCCAATTCTGAGCCTCTAGAGACAATTTAAACAAAAGTCTCGAGTCTCGACCCCGAGTCTTGACTATTGGTGTCGAAAAAGACTATATAAGCTTTTGAATTTCTCCCATAATTCGGTTTCTAACCATTCAGTTAACAAAATTTAAAAAATTATCAAAAATTTCAAAATGAAAAAATAAAAAATTTAAAAAATATTAAAATTTAATTTTAGACCCAAATTATTTCTTTTATTGTTTTTTTTCTTTCTCTTCTTCTTAATCTTTCTCTTCTTCTTCATCTTTCTCTTCTTCTTCATCTTTCTCTTCTTCTTCATCTTTCTCTTCTTCTTCATCATCTTTCTCTTCTTCTTCATCATCTTTCTCTTCTTCTTCTTCATCTTTCTCTTCTTCTTCTTCTTCTTCATCTTTCTCTTCTTCTTCTTCTTCTTCTTCTTCATCTTTCTCTTCTTCTTCTTCTTCTTTCTCTTCTTCTTCTTCTTCTTCTTCATCTTTCTCTTCTTCTTCTTCTTCTTCTTCATCTTTCTCTTCTTCTTAATCTTTCTCTTCTTCTTCATCTTTCTCTTCTTCTTCTTCTTCTTCATCTTTCTCTTCTTCTTCTTCTTCTTCATCTTTCTCTTCTTCTTTCTTTCTCATCTTCTTTCTTTCTCTTCTTCATCTTCATCTTCTTTTTTACTTATTTTTCTAATTTTTTTATTTTCTATTTTCTTTTTTTGTTCTTCTCTTCTTTTATTGTTCTTCTCTTCTTTTATTGTTCTTCTTCTTCTTTTTCCTTTTTTTCTTCTTCATCTTTCTCTTTCTCTTTTTCATCTTTTTCTTCTTCCTCTTTTCTTCTTCCCATTATATTTATATTTTTCCATTTTTTGTTCTTCTTCTCTTCTTCTTATTTTCTTCTTCTTTCACTTTTTTTGTATTTTTCCTTCCCTCCCCATTCGGGGTTTCTTATAATGAAGAGATCTTCCCCCAATATAATTATGTAGTCACCTGGGTTAATCTTGGACTTCGCGCGCCTTGAGCAACCCAGCTGCTATATAATTTGAGGGTTTTCACAACACACTCGGTAACAGCACTTCGGTGCATTGCACAGTTATCGTTTGTTCGAATTTCTTAGCTACCTCAAAGTGGTTATTTCTGACCTCTGTTGAGTAATAGAATGAGGTGTTGTCAATTCACCTACTGGTAAAAAGCATGTTTTCGGGACAAAAAAAATAAAAATAAAATTTTCGGATCTAAAATATAATGCATACTAGCCTACTGAGCGGTTGCCAATACTGGTATGCATCATGCTTTGAACCTTTAGGTGGGCCTCATTCTTGACCTCAACTCTGGAAGGAAGTCGCCCAGGTAGACTCCGCTCCTTTTATTGTACCCCCAACTTCCGCACCATTGGGAATCCACACATCACCTGGTACCCCCAGGTGATGCCAATTCTGTGCATCTTTCTGAGGGCTGTATTGGTGTACGGCATAAGCCTTGGATAGATCCTTTCCCTCACTTCCAATTATTAAATTTATTTTGGTGAATCTGGCCACCACCTCTCACCATTATCGATTTATTGATTGCGGAGAATTTATTTATATTTCATTTGTTTTAAGTTCTGCTTCTTGACCACGCAATATATTTTAAAAAATAAATTTTTTACTTTTCTGTTTATGCGTAGTTATTTAGCAGAACTTCCTTTCTTACACTTAAAAAATTTTTGGTCGTATATTTTTGTTATTTTTGATTTTCCTGGGCGTATATGGGTAACGGTTCTATTTTTCAATTTCTTCCTGGGCGTAAATGGGTTAAGGATCTTATTTTTCAAAAATTTTTTCAATTTTTATGTTATTTTTTGTTTTTTTTTCTCGTCCTTTATATCTTTTCCTTCCTTTATCGTTTTTTCTCTTTATCTCCTTCCTATTTATTCCTTCTTTATATATATCTTCTTCTTTCTTTTTATCCTATTTATCTCCTTTATTTATCTTCTTCTGTTTCTATCCTTCTTTCTTTCTCATTGTTTTTTGGGTTTAAAATTAAATTTTAATATATTTTAGTAAAATGCCATCAAAAGAAAGAAAAAAGCGAAAAAATCGACGCGGAAGCTATATAGCCGACGCTAACCCAAACAGCTCTCTTCAGAGCTCTGATCATTCTGCGCAGCCAGAGCAGTCAAATCAGTATTCTAACCTGCATATTGCTAACAACCCGTCTCAGGGTGGTGATTCTGTTTCTTCTCAACCCTCCCAATTTGCCCAAAATCAATTAATGTTTACTTTTGATAATGTATCTATTTCTGACCCCACTGATGACATTGTTCCTTCCACTCCTCATACACCAGCAACACCTTTGACCCCATTTTCACTAACTTCCGAAGCCGTCGCGCCGAGGAAGCAGAGGAAGACACGTGATTCCTCTGTTGACACTCAAAGTTTAATTTCTTATGGTGATACGTCCTCACTTTTTTCATCCCGTGCTTCGTCCCCTTGTAGTTCAGCCCCAAAAAATAAAGGTGGGCGCCCTAAAAACAAACGTGGTAGGCCCAAGAAAAATGTAAATGCCCAAATCCATAATGTTATAGATTTTTACAATTTACCCCTTCTTAATTTTGCCACCGAAATTTCAAATGATCCCAATTCCATTTGTAACCGTGCCTTAATGTCTCTTCACGTAAATGACCTTCCCAATAATCCCCTTCATATTGAAACCCTCTGGAATAATCTTTCCGAATGGTTATCCAGCAACGATATTTATGCGTTCCTTTCTTATTTATCAACCATTACTAACAACCGAGTTGTTGTAGTAAATCCCATGGGTACAAACCCAGATTCTTATAACCCCAATTTTTCTAATGAAGAAATCCAGTTCTTATGCTATGGTCATGTTCATGGTGAAATTCCTGAGATAATTTTATTTCCTCTACATTTCCCTGGACATTGGACCTTGGTAGTATGGGATTCAACCCATGGTACCTTTTTTATCGATTCATTGTCGTCGCCTTTTACTTCAAGGTTAGACAATAATGAACGTATCCCTATTCTCCAATTTTTTATTAACCGCCTCACCAATATTCCTATTAATGAAATAATTATTAATTCGTATGAATCCCACCTTTTTACCCATCAAAACGACGGTCATAGTTGTGGGTACTTTACCTGCTTATATGCCGAGGCCTGGCTTTTTAATTCCCGTAATTTATTATTCCAAAATTTTAATATTATTACTCAACAAAGACGGATACTATGGCACCTTAATGAACTGTTGTCCAATGATAACGTTCAATACCACCCTTTTTCTGCTCCACATGTCGTCGAACATGTCCCCAATGAAGGCGTTATCGTCTGCGATGAGCCTATCATTTTCTTACAACCCGACCCACCAACAAAAACCTTGCGGCGATCAGATCGCATTAAGACCCGATCAACTGATAGCACTTCCACTGCTGTCGTTCCCATCCCCGTGCCTTCTATTTCCTCCCAAAATCCCATTGATAGCCATTGTAACCGTCGCCATAAAGGCTTTCCCTGCGCTGATGTTCGTGCGAAACATACAGTAGACCTATATGACTCTGGTAATTTAGGCGATGGTGCCTGTTATTACTGTTCCGCCCTATTATTAAGTTCCGAAATTAATATTAATCATAAATCCCAATATAAAACTATTTCCTCTTCTTATTGTTGTGCCTGTGGCGGTGTTTCCCTCCCTTCTTATAATATCCCTCCCAAACCCTTACAAGAACTTCTTAAAGGCGATACAGCCGAATCCAAGGAATTTCTTAAGAGTGAAAATGTTTATAATTCCCTCCTAGCCTTTGCCTCGATATCCGTAGGACACCAAGATTCTTCTTTACATGGTGCCACCTGCTTCATGTTAAATGGAGAATTTACCCGCCATTTAAGTTCCATGTTTTCAGGGAACTTAGTCCCCTCTTTTTCCCAATTGTATATCCTTGACGCTAATGAAGCACTGGATATACGCACACAAAACATCCAAAGCGGTGGCGATCGTGTGGACCCACAAACCCTCCAGAAACTCGACTCTATCCTTAGGGACTCCCACCCCTTCGCCAAACAATATAAGAATTTTCATACACAGTATGAAAACATCCTTGAAACGGATGGACCCGATGCCGTAAAGCACTTTCGTTTAACTCTTTTGGAGGAACGAGCTGCTCCTGCCCCAATTAGGGATCCCTCATTGCACACTCGTCAAGTAAATTTACCTGATGAGAGGGCAATGTTTTCTATTTGGACCGAATCCAATGAACCCCCACAGCTCAAGGGTATTTTCATTACTGATCTTCAAGGATCATTATTTGAACTCCCTTCTTACCATCCAATGACCGACACCCTTTGCTATCCCCTATTATTCCCTTGTGGGGATGATGGGTTTCATAAAAATTTTCCTTTTATTCGTAAAAATAAACCAACCTCTGATCCCATTAATGACTCGGATGACAGCAACACTTCCACCGAAGATGTTGATGATGATCCAGCCAAGAAAAAATTCATAACCCTTCGCGACTATATCCGATATCGTCTTGCTATTCGGCAAAACGAGCCCCTGCACAACATTCTCAGTGCAGGTGGTGGCCTCAGTCAAAAATTAGCCCTTGATTATGATGCCCGAATTAATGCAGAAGTAGCCAGCTTTCTCCGTAAAGATGAGCTTAACCTTCGCGCAACTCTCCCCGAGAACATTCTTCGTCATTTAGCCAAAGATGCTAATTTGAGCTCCATTGACCAAATCGGCAGTGTAGTAATGTTCCGAAAGTATCACCCCGGAACCCGCCCATACTTCCAAGAGAAATTCTACGATGCAACCACAATTATGGCTCGAGCCCGTAAACCAGGTTGTGCATCATTTATGTTCACCTTCACCTCTAATCCTCGATGGCCAGAAATTCAAAGAAATTTTCTGCGCAAGGACCAAAAATTAGTAGATCGATACGACATTATGTGCCGGATCTACGAGGATAAAAAGAGGAAACTTCACCACCTTATAGAAAAGAAGCATATCTTTGGCAAGATACTTGGATATGCTGAAAGCCGTGAATTCCAAAAGAGGATCGGCGGACCCCATCTTCACCGAGTCCTCACAACCGATATTGAAGCCACCGCCGTCAATATTGATAATATAATTTGGGCCCATATCCCTCCGAACCCGACTGATTCAGATAAATCTGATTGGGCGAATTTTATTCGTAAAGTTCGTGACCTCATTCCAAAATTCCAAATCCACGATTGTGGAGCCCACTGCAAGGGCAAGGATGGCCGTTGTATGAAACGGTTTCCCAAACCCTTTTCCCGTCAAACCATTCTCCACGATAATAAGCCCGCGGAATATTATCGTCCAAGCCCCGAAGATGGTGGTGAAGTCCTTACTGTTAAGCATGGACCAACTACCATCAAATACGATAATTCTCGTATTGTCCCTATAATCCTTTAATCATGGTCATGTTTCAATCCCACCATAATCTGGAGTACGCCTACGGCCAAACAGATAACCTTAAATATGCCCTAAAATACCCTTTCAAAGGAGCTATGTTCTCCTACATAAAATGTGCAGCCAATAATACCGTTAATATTGATGAACCCGCCCAATATTCTAAAATGATATTTCGTAGTCCAGCCGAAGCCTTTTGTAGAATTATGTCCTATCCTTATGCACGCCTTTCCCATAATGTCGTAAAACTTACAATCCATTTGCCTGGCCAGCAAAAAATCTACCTTGCTCCTGCAACTCGAAGAACAAAGGCCATGAGTGTAGCGCAAGGTAATCTCCCCACTACCCCCTTAACTTCATATTGGAACCTCTGGCGAAACGACCCATCTATTAGGGATATTCTCTTTGAGAATATGCCTGAAACCTATTCCATTGACCCCAAATCCAAACTCTGGAAAAAGAGGAGAATTTCCTCAAATCCGCGTAATATTATTAATAGGCGACCTAATATAGGTAGAATATATACTGTTTCTCCCCGTGACCAAGAAAAATTTGCCCTTTATGTTCTTACTAGACACTTTCCTGGAGATCCCGACCACCTTCTTAATGTCAACGGCACAATTTGCGACACTTTTGCTGAAGCAGCACGTCTCCATGGCCTATTTGAGGACAATTCCGTCTGGGAGAGGACTCTCCGAGAGGGTTCCCACTCTTTAAATCCATCCCAAATGCGACAACTTTTCGTAAACATTATTGTCTTCGGTTCAACCGATTCCTGTGTAATAGATGCCGTTCATCTGTGGGAAATGTTCATTGACTTCATGTATGACCGCCGTTGTACTGATGCTGAACGCCCACTTCGTATTGATAGAGCCTTGGCCATCATTGAAAGGTATTTACTTGCTAATGGCAAGCGAATGCAAGACTATGGTCTTCCCCTTCCCAACAATTCCCTCACTGACGACCCAAATAAAGCACTTGATGAGTTCTTTTTCCCCCAACATGTGAATGATGATGATGTTGATGCAACTATCGATACATCATCATTCGTCAGTGCTCAATTAAACCCCGAACAAAATAATTTCTATCAACTAATTCTTAATTCCGTTATGGATAGAATGAATAGCCAACGCTTATTCTTTTTATCTGGTGACGGTGGCACAGGGAAAACTTTCTTATTAAATTTCTTACTTTTCCATTTAAGGAGGTTAGGTCATAAGGTCCTTGCAACTGCTTCGACTGGTATCGCCTCTACTAAGTTTTATGCCGGTGGTATGACTTTGCATTCCGCCTTCCGATTCGGTATCAACCACGAACCTGGTCAAATTCCCGCAGTCCAATTCGACAGCTATTTTGGTCGTCGAATAATCGAGAGCATTGTTATCATCATTGATGAAATAACAATGCTTGAGAAGACGATGTTAGAAAATGTAGACCTCCTTTGCCGAACCATGGTGCCCCAATATAACCAGTTACCCTTCGCAGGCAAAGTTGTCATACTTTCCGGTGATTGGAAACAATCCTTACCCGTTGTAATCAATTCCTCATCTCCCGAAGCCCAAGTGGCTGTTTGTATTCAAAGTTCATCCCTTTATAATCAGTTTCATAAGACCCGCCTAATGCAAAATATGCGTCTTGCCCCGTCTGAGGTCAGGTTCAAAGAATGGCTTTACCAACTTGGAACTGATACCTTCGGAGATAAAATCTCTATCCCCAAATCCATGATTGTAGAATCACGAGATGAGCTAATCTCATTCGTATTCGATCGTGGTTTTAATATCCCAAGTCCCGACCTTCTTAAGCGACTAATGCTTGCCCCAACTAATAGGTCTGTTGACCTAAATAATGACCTTGTCCTTTCCTCCTTTAATAGTCAATCCCAAGACTATTATTCAATAGATAAATGTCTATCTGAAGACCCATTATCCCCATATGCAGCTGATTTTGACATTGCTCAAATCAATGTATTAACCCCCTCTGGCATGCCAGCACACCATTTACACCTCAAAATAGGTTCCATAATTGTCCTACTACTTAACCTTAATACCAGTAAGGGGCTTTGTAATGGTACCCGCCTTATTGTTCGTACACTCCATCCCAACTTAATCGAAGCCGAGACAATAACCGGCTTATCCACTAACCAAGGGTTAATAGTTGGAATTTCCCGCGTCCGTACCACTTATAAAGATAAGCGCCCCGATGGGGTTAGCTTTGAACGCTTCCAATTCCCTGTTCGGATAGCTTTTACAATGACTATCACGAAAGCCCAAGGCCAGACATGTGAAAGACTTGGAGGAGATCTTTCAGATGAGCCTTTTGCCCATGGGCAACTTTACACCTTTTTATCCCGCTGCACTAATAGCAGCAATATTCGTATATACGCCCCAGATAAACCCCATGATAAGGATGGGAATGTCCTTATCCAAAACGTTGTAGCCCGTGGTCTACAATTTGACTAAAGTCAACTGTATGGACCTTTCTTATTAACCCACACAATTATTGGCATTTCATAATTTTGGCATTTCATAACATATTCTTATGTATCCCCTCTAAGTAAGCTCATCTTTATTACCTCTTCACTGTTATGTATATTTATCCCCTATGTAATTTTTGTCCCGACCCTTATGGAGTACAAGGTTAACCTTTTAACCTCCGTGCATCTCCTCGCGATGTACTCTGGGCGTTGTTTATCAACGGCTAAGCACGGTAAAAAACATAAAAAACAGATTATAGAGGTGTTATGCTGATTGGAAGCCTTCACATAGGCATTGAGTCTAAAGCTGTCAGAGACTCATAAGTTTTTGGATTTTAACTTTGCGGGGAAATTTTTTTTAATTTTTCTGACTGCAGATTCGTGTTCAGTGAGTATTGTTACCCTTTAAAAGACATTTTTTCAAAAAAAAATTAACAAAAAATTTTTACATTATTTTTCCAAAGGAGTACCCCTTTTGGATTGTTTTCGAAAATTTTCAAATGACCTTAACCTTGTGAGTTTTGGTCAGATTTGAATGTAACAAAGGTTATTAAATAAAGCAAAAAATTTGTTATTTTTTGATTGAAGAAAAAGTTGAAAAATTTTTTGATTAGGGGTAGTTAAGGTCGATTTTCTGAAAATTCGAAAATTTTCGGTTTTTCGAAAAAATTTTTGGGTTTTTGCAATTGGATCTGATGGAAAGTATTTTTATAAAATGAAGCATAACTTTTAACATCTAATGGCATTTTAAAATTTCAAAAAAGCTTACTTTTAAAAAAGTTATGATTTTCCAAAATTTTGGGCATAAAATCCCTACAAAATTTTGAGGCCAAAAATGGCTCTCACCAAAAATGATTAAAGTTTGGCAAATTATATATCATTTGAAAGCCCTTGAAGAGCTGAGTCTAAAAATATTTTTTCTAAAATTTTTTGGTCAACTTAGACAAAATTGCGGGGGGTCAAGTACGGATAGGCGGGGGGTTTCAAGGTTTGGTGGATTTTAAACAAATTACAATGCCGGATTTTGAACGTTAATATTGTTGTACATCAACTGATGTCAGAAAAAAATATAACATGTTAGGTGTCCACTTGAGTCTCGGGGACATAGTGTCCAAAAATTATTCACTCTTTCGATTTTTTGACTCAATCGTTGCGGGAAAATTTTTTAAAAAGATTTGCATATTTATTCGTATTCAGAAGATATTTTTACCCTATATAAAACATTTTTTTTCAAAAAAAATCCAATAAAAAATTTTCACATTATTTTTCCAAAGGGCTACCCCTTTTCGATTATTTTTAAAAATTTTCAAATGACCTTAACTTTGTCAATTTTGGTCGGATTGAAACGAAACAATGTTTATTAAATGAGGTAAAAAATTTGTTATTTTTTGAGTGAAGAAAAAGTTGAAAAAATTTTTGATTAGAGGTAGTTAAGGTCGATTTTCTGAAAATTCGAAAATTTTCGGTTTTTCGAAAAAATTTTTGGGTTTTTGCAATTGGATCTGATGGAAAGTATTTTTATAAAATCAAGCATAATTTTTAACATCTAATAGCATTTTAAAATTTTCAAAAAAGGTTACTTTTAAAAAAGTTATGATTTTCTAAAATTTAAGGCATAAAATCCGTACAACATTTTGAGGCCAAAAATGACTCTCCCAAAATTATTAAAGTGGGACAAATTATATATCATTTGAAAGCCCTTGAAGAGCTGAGTCTAAAAATATTTTTTCTAAAATTTTAAGGTCAATTTTGACAAAGTTGCGGGGATTCAAATACCGAGGTAGAACCGGGTTTCATCCATCTGAAATGTTGGTGCCGATTCGAAGGGACAAGGTTCGGCACACTTGTGACTGCCGGCACTTATAAAACTGACATTTTAAATTTCTAGCAGCGCGCGAAGCGCGCCCCAAAGCCCGTTAGGGCTTTTTAAAACCCATAAATATTTTTTTACCAAAACAAATTTTTTACCCAAAATTTTTTTAACTTTCCAAATTTTTCAATACATTATGCTATTCTTACATCCCATGTACTGCACTACTGAGTAGAGCACGCTTCCACTAGTTACATACTAATATAATTTTACCCAAAGTGACCCTTTGGCGATTTTTCCTAGAAATTTGAGGACCCTGAGGGTCATGAAAGTTGTACATCTTGGGGGGAACTTTTTGGTGCGCATCAAGGAAAAATATAGACTTTTGGGTGCGGGAGTCCCATGGCACCGAAACGACCATAGCACTTTCGCTATCTCGAAAAAGTTCAATAGAAAGGGGTCAAGGTCTTGCTTGGAGGGCACCCCGCGCCGATTAGTAGATTTTTTTGGAAAAAAAAAATTTTCAAAAATTTCAATTCTAAGGGGCGAAGTGCCGTCTTAACCCTTTTTAAAGGGTGGCATTTTGTCCGGAAAAATGCCCAGTGACCAAATCTTGCAAATGCTATTAAGAGAATGGGTGGTTATAGAGAAAAATGTTTGGTAGAGATAATGTGTAGATGGATACGTGGAATTTTTTGGGAAGGGTTTTTTCAGTGCCAGAGTTGAGTGCGGCACTGAACAATACGATTTTTTAAATGCCTTCATATAAAATTTTTTTATAAATAGTATTGGTGTATGAAAAAATGTTTGGGATGGATCACTTTGGTGAAGAGTTTGAGTGCGGCACTGAAATGGACTTTTTGAACAGTTTTGTGAATATGCTTTGGAATTTTTGGGATAATGCGGAATCGAGTATGGGGATTTTTTTATGATAGGTCACTTTGGTGCCAAGTTCGAATGTGGCACTGAAATAGCCGGTTGAAGTTTTAAATTTGATTTTTGAGTGCGAAAATGAACATGGGGGAGTTGGAGGTAGTTGAAGTTTTTGTAGCCATGAGATGTGGCTACAAAAAGTTTGTGAGACATCTGAGACTTGGGTTAAGATTTGAAGAGATATGAGCCTTGAAATGCGGATTTTAACAGTTATTTGACCTTAACTTTGTGGGGAAATTTTTAAAAATATTTTTAATTGTGGATTCATGTTCAGCATATGTTTTTACCCAATAAAAGATATTTTTTTCAAAAAATTGGAATAAAAATTTTGACATTATTTTTCCATAGGGGTACCCCTTTTGCAATATTTTCTGAAATTTTCAATTGACCTTAACTTTGCGAATTTTGGTCTGATTTGAATGAAACAAATCTTATTAAATAAAAAAAAAAATTAGTTATTTTTTGAGTGAAGAAAAAGTTGAAAAATTTTGAGGTTAGGGGTAGATAGGGTCGATTTTTTGAAAATTTGAAATTTTTCGGTTTTTCGAAAAAATTTTGGAATTTTTGCCATGGGATCTGATTGAAAGTATTTTTATAAAATTAAGCATAATTTTTAACACCTAATAGTATTTTAAAATTTTCAAAAAAGGTTCCTTTTGAAAAAGTTATGATTTTTTTAAGTTTTGGTCATAAAATCTCATCCAAAATTTTGAAGCCAAAAATGGCAAACATAAAAATTAATGTAATATTGGCAAATGATATATCATTTGAAAGCCCTCATAAAGCTGAGTCCAAAAATATTTTTTGTAAATTTTTCGGGTCAATTTTGACCAAGTTGTGGGTTGTCGAAATTTTTTTCTACGGGGGTACATGTGGTGTGGTGTATAACGAGTTAATAAATTCTATTTTAGAATCTCATTTTTTAGATCGTCTATTGCAGTTCGAAAAACAGCACATGTTTGCGCACACTTGAGTCTAAGAGAGTTTTAGTCCAATGACTTCTCGGGAATTTTTTAGTAGACGCCCATATATTCGCAGATCCTTAACTTAATGCACGATGCGAGTTTTAAGACCAAATTATGCCAATAACTGTAACATTCAATAAGGAATGTAATTTCAGCATAAAAAGTGGGTGACACTCAAATGTGGCACTGAACTGGGTTGACGGGACAGTTCAGTGCAAAAATGTTGAGTGTCAAATGTGCCATTTGATAAAGCATCAGATGAGACTCAAGAATATATATGACTTGCTTTGGGTACATATGAGTCTAGCAAAGTTATAGTCTTTAAATGTTTCGCGATTAAAAGGGTTGCCCATTTTGTCCGATTGATATTTTTTTATTTTCTTAATATTGCACTTTTTATTTTTTTAACTTTTATTTGTTTATAATTTATTTATTTTCTTTTTAAGTTTACAAAGCACTCTATTTTGTTTATTGCTGATGAAGGAAGTGTTTCTGATGTCTTTTAATTCGTGTATTAAGTTTGGTGCCAAAGTTGAGTGTCATATTGAAACGAATGATAGAAAATAATTACAAATAAATTGGGTTTAAAGTATATATGTACGGGATTTAAGGGAATAATAGTAATCGTGTATGGGGAGGTTAAACCAAATTGCATCAAAGCTTGAAGGTAGAATCAGGAAAGAATAATCTAAAAAATGACCACAGTTTTCTTATAGGGGACCAACGTTCAGTGGGCGTTCAAAAGTCCGATGTAACTAATTTGGCCATTTAATGATGATTTACAGGTAAGAGTAACACAGAAAATATAATGTCAAATAAACTTTACAGGCAAAGTGTCACTACTCGAGAAAGGTTGAACCAAATTCCATCAAATCTTGAAGGTAGAATCAGAAAAGAATAATCTAAAAAATGACCAGTCAGTTTTCTGATAGGAGACCCACGTTCAGTGCGGCGTTCAAATGCCCGAGGTAACTAATTTGCTATTTAATGATGATTTACAGGTGAGGTGACAACCATCTGCAATGATAAAACATAGGGACAATGGGTAATCGAGTATGAGGAATTCAATGGGCATGGTCATTTTGTGCCAGAGTTGGGTGTCGCAATGAAACAGCCTAATAAAAAATATTTTATAATAATACGGGATTTGAGGGAATAATATGTAATCGAGTATGGGGAATTCAATGGGCATGGTCATTTTGGTGCCAGAGTTGAGTGTGGCACTGAAATGGCCAAATAAATTTAAAAAAGGCGTGATTTCGTGGGGATAATGGGAAATCGACTATTATGAAGGTGCGAGGGCCGAAGGCCCGAGGTTTAACAAACATTGGGACCTCCGCACATTTAACAAGAATATTTAAAACTTCTAGCAGCGCGCGAAGCGCGCCCCAAAGCCCGACAGGGCTTTTTAACACACAAAAATATTTTTTACCCAAAATTTTTTTTAACTTTCCAAATTTTTAATACATTATGCTATTCTTACATCCCATGTACTGCACTACTGAGTAGAGCACGCTTCCACTAGTTAACACTATATTTCTATTATAATTTAAAAAATTATTTTTAATAATAATTTAGACAATAATTTAAGTTTTCCCTAGACTATTCATTATAAATAAAATAATGACATTATTTACCTTAATTTTTTCCAGTCTCGACACTTTTTTAGATTATTTATGATTACAACAGACATTTATGTTTACTATCAAACGAATACTTCACATTTACAAAAATTTTAAATATATCTAATTCCAGGAAATTATTTATACCGTATAAAAGGAACTATTTAATTATTTTACCCTTAAAAATATTAATTTTTTAAAATAAAATCCAAAATTAAGAGATCTAATTTTTAAAATGGAGTTTATATTATGGAATCACAAAGAATTTGATAAAATTTATAATTGTACAGGAATTAATGTTGATGATATACCAATTGAAAAAAGACAATATCCAATAGCTGCAATTATTTGTATAATACTTGGATTTATTTATTATGTAATTATTTTATTATAAATAAATTATATATTTTTAATTAAATTTTTTAGCCTTTATATTTTCCTTGTATTTATTCTTTTTGGAAAAATAAATCAAAAAATCCATGTTATATTATTTTAATTTATCTTTCAATATTGGATATTGGAATACTTTGGGTACCTACATTTGCTCAAGGAATTTTAAGTTTAAATGGTGTTGTATATTGTTCTTCACCTATTTTTACTTATTTTGCTGGTTGTACAATTTTATGTGAGTCTAACTAAGTTATCACCATAAAAAATAAAAAAAAACATTTTATTTAATATTTAAACAATTTTAAGTCTTTATCTGATTCTTCTTTAATTACAATAAAATAAATAATAGCTCTAAAAAATAATAGGTATATCAGCTTTTAATTTATAAACTCGAACTTAGCAAATATTTTAGCACCTTATTTTTTACCTAAAATATTAAAAAATTAATTTAAAAAAATTAATTTTTCAGTTTTTTGGGCTGCTGAACCTTTGGCTGATTTGGTTTTTATAATATAAAACATTTAAAATATTTATTAATTTAAGATTTTGGGAATAAATCGATGTATTGAAATGACATTTCCAAATATTGCAAAAATACTTTTTCATGGTTATCGTGTTTATATTTGGATTATTTTTTGTAATTTATATGGACTTTATTGGCTTTTATTTCGTCATCCTTATATTTTTAACGGAATAACATTTGCAGTTTTATTTGATCCATTAAATGGATATAAACCTTTTAGATCTGAAATTGTTTAGTTAAATTATTATTATCTTTTTAAAATAAATAAATATTATTATTTAAAAAGCCGAGCCCTGGCTCTTAGGATAATTAAAACAAAATTATATTTATTCACTTGCATATTTATAAATGGGGTGGAATCATACATAAGAAAGTTTAAAAGATATTGATGGATATTAACTTAGATTAGTAAAAAAATAATTAAAATTATAATATTTGATAAGACAGTATTTGTTTAAAAATAATTATAAAATTTTATTCAGTTTGGAGATAATTTATTTGAACTTACAATACATAATACAATATTAGCTGTAGGATCACCAATAATTTATGGTTCATTTATTATTTGTTTTTTCTTTAAATCTAGAGAATTATCCGACCGTGTGACAAAAGAAGAAAAAATGGTTTAATAAATTTATTTAAATTATTTAATATTTTTTAAAGGTTTTTATTCAAGTATTTATTATTTCAATGTTTAATACTTTTACTGGAATTACCTATTCTTATAATATGCTTTATGAAGTTAACAGCATTTTGTCTTTAATGATTGCACATTTTTCTTGGTAATTACTTGAAAATTATTATTTTTATATTTTAATTTATCTTTTATTTTTTAGGGTGAATATTCATGGTAGGTTAATTTACTTGTTTTATTTAGTAATTTATTATGTTTAAATAAAAAGAAAAATTTATAATTATGTACAATTACAGGTTTTCCTCCAGTTATTTATTTAATTTTAAATAAAACAGTTCGAACAGACACAAAAACTCTTTTTAAGAAAATTTATTTTCGATTTAAAAAGTCTCAGAACAGAGTTTCAACATTTGGTGGATTTATTGGCTAAAATAATAATTTAGAATATATTTTTAAAAATTTCAATTTAATTAACTCTTTTTAAATAATTAATAGAATAAACGAATAAATCATTTTTTTATTAAATTTATTATATAAAAAATTCGGAATAACTTAAAAAATTCATTTTATAATTTTATTTAGGCAAAATTTGCGTAAAAAAGTTTTTTACTTAATTATATATTAATTAATTTAAACAAATATTACATAATTCATCATTATAAACTTGATATATAAAAATAAATAAAATTATTAGAATTTATTAATTATTAATTCCTTGCATATTTTATTTTGATTCATTGTGTTATAAATATAAAATTTTTATTCTTTTTATTCTTTTTTAATAAAATAGTTTAACTTTTTTTTAAATTACCGTAGCCCCGAGAGCACTATTTTAGGAAATAATTATTTTCTAAAAAATTTAAAACTTATTTTTATAGAAAAAATGTTTTTTCTTTAATTAATAACAAATTAATATTATAAAAAATTGTTTAATTAAACGAATTTAGAAGTTTAATTATATTTAACATCCAAAAAATTTTTATTATTTAAATAAATTCTTAGATTGCTAACTTAAACTTCTCTACTTTTTATAAACTTTTATAATAAAAAATTTTTTCCTTTATTTACCCAAAATTTTATTAAAAAGATATAATAATATATAATTAGTTTTTAAAGTTTTTTTTGATCAAATTTGTTATTTTTTTGTCAATAAAAAATTTATTATTGTAAATTAAAAAAATACTAATTAAATAAAGAGAATAAAACGAATAACACTAAAAAATAGAATTAAAAAAATCGTATAAATTTTCTCAAAAACTCTCATCATTATTTTTATTTATTTATAACACTTTGGTTTTATTTTAATTTAACCCTATTAAAAAATTTTGTTGGCCTAGAGGGATTTTTTCTAAAATATATATTTAATTAAATTTATTTTTGACGGCTTAGCTAGTGACCAAATTTTAAAAATGAATTAAAGATATATTTTTTTATTTTTTTAGCAAAATAGAATTCTTGTTAAAATTTTTAATTCAATAGAAATTGTTTTCTAAATTTATTTTAAAAATAATAAATTAATCTTTACGTTTTTTAAAATTTTGCTATAATTTTGCAATTTATTTTTGATAAAACAACATTTAAATTATTTTGTTTTAATTAGGATTCTATTTTTAAATTTCATTAATTATTATTATAATTTTTTATTTTTAGGGCTACATATTAAAATGTATTCATCTATAATTTTTTATAATCCAAACAAATTAAATATTGTTAATAATTTAATATTTTTATTTTCTTTATTATTTTTTACAATAACAATGGAAAATTGTTGTAAAGTAAATTCACTCATTCACCCAAATATACAAAATGTGAGCAATTAAAAATTAATTTAAAATAAATATTAAAATAATTTAGGTCTTAAATTTAATATTTATTTTAAACTTATATAAAATTATTAAAAATAAATAATAATTTTTATTAAAGAAATGGGTATTATTACCATCTGATATTTTATTGGATAATAAAATTAATTTTGTCCCTCAAAGATGGCATCAAAACAAGCGAATGGCTGAAGTTGGAAAAAGAGAAAGAATTATTTTGGTAAATTAATAAAATATATTTTTTTTAAATTTAATTAATTAAAAAATAATATTTAAAAATTATTTGTATTTAAACAGGATTCATTAGGAGGTAATGATTTTCTCATTAAACGATCCGGAAATTTAATTAAATAAATAAATGAATGTTATGAAATTTAAAAAGAAAATATAAAATAAATTTTATTTTATTTTTCTGAAATTATCCTCTTTTTTTGTCTCCTCTTTTTTTTCAATTTTTGATTGAATATGATGATAAATTCTCCTTTTTATAATATTATGTAATTATTATATTTAATAAATGATTTAATTGTTTATATCCTAATTATTAGAGTTTGGAAATGTCAATTATATTATTCTATCCATGACTGGTCTATTTAGGTAATCCTAAAAAATTCTAAATAATTATTATTTTTTATTTTAAAAATATTCAAAATTTTATTTAATTAAAAAATAATAAAAATAGGACAAACGTGTTGGTCGGTTTTTTCGGTTGAAAACCGACCAAGCCGGGCTCTAAATTTTTAAATAATTAATTTATTTCCTTACTTAATATATAAACTAATTTTATTGAATATTCACTTTCTCTAAAACATTAAATATATTTAATGGTACTTATGTGAAAGCTGACTCTTTAAAGTAATTTTAAACGCATCACCAAGCATCTTTTTAATATAAAAGTTTTTTTTTAACTTGACCAAAATATTTTTGTTATTTCAAAAAAATAAACTGGCAATTTATTTTTAGTTTCAAATAAACTTATTTTACTTTAAATCCTTAAATACAAACTATAATAATTTAACAGAATTTATATAAACAATTTTAATTCCTTTATAATTATGAGATTTTTTTAGATATAAGTACTTATATAGTTCCCGAACCATTCGTCAATACCTTTCGTCATTGCCCAGCTCAGACCTGGATAACATTGATGTCATTCGAAAGAGCTCGTCGAGCTGAGTCGAATGAGAATAAAATTAGCCAACAGTCACAAATTCGGGCCAAGATACAGGCCCCTGAATATTGAAAAACCATAGGAAATATGGGTTTTTGATTTTTGGGGGCCTGTATCTTATATAATAAGAACAAAAGACTCGAATAAAATATATTATATATTGTATTTAAAATTAAATAAATCAAAATTAATTTTTTAAAATAATATTAGTTCAATTACTTAAATAAAGAAATAAATAAAGTTTTAATTTCATCTCAATTTCTTTCCACTTTTCAGTTTATTTTATTTATTTCAATATTATCCAAATTCAGAGACTTTGAATGGTCTAAACATTCCCTCGAGAATGCCTAAGAATCTTCATTTTTATTTATAAGAAAAAAGGACATCCACTCTAAGCACCAATATATACACTTTATAAAAAAGAAAAGAAAAACACTATTTCCACCCTTTAAAAAAAATAAATAAAATATTTACTATCATTGAAGAGTTTTTATTTTTACAAACATATAATAATAATAAAATATAATTTAGATTTATTTAATATTTTTTTTTTAAATTGAATAAATGATTGTCCATTTTAATAATTTAAAACAATTTAGAGGTCATTTCTCTTCAAGATTAATTTTTTATTTACCTTAAATATTAATTAAAAATAAATAAATATATCTTTTTTAATTTAATTAAATATTAAAATAAATTTAATTTTTAATTCAATTTTATAATAATAATCTTTGTTTAAATATAATAATTTAAATATTAAAAATGTTTCAATTATTTTGTTTGTTTTAGCTATTTTTGTTTGTTTTACTACGTTATATTCAATAATTTTCCCACAAACATAATATAGCTATTATTTTATTTATTTTTGTTTTCACCTATTTAAGTGCTATTATCATCACACTTTTATTATTTTTTTCTTAATATTTATTTATTTATTTTTATTTAAATATATACTTTTATAAATTTTAATTTTAAAAAAATTTCAGAATAAAAAATTATTTTAAAAATGTTTTTTCCATTTATTCCAAATTTTAATAATCGTAAAGAAGAATATAAAAAAGAACGCCGTAGAAGTGCTGGCAGCCTTTCTGTAATGGCAGCACAACGTAGAAGAAGAAAACAAATAATTAATAGAGTTTATTTAGATTATTAATTATTATTATTTTTTAAATTTAAAAAATATAAAAATAGAAAATAATTTTATTTGAAATTTAAAAAAATAATAAAAATATTTAAATTAATTTTAAAATAAATTAAATAATTTATAAGGCAACATGGACAAATAATAACAATAATGCAGAAGGGAGTACATCTACACGATTACTTAGTTTGTATTTAAATTATTTTATTAATTAAATTTAGACTTTTATATTATTTTTTATGTTATTGACGGGTGGTTTATTTACTGAAAGTTTTTTTCTTTTTAATTTTTTTTTAATTTTATTTTTATATAATATTTATTTATTTTTGTTTATTGATGTGCGCATCTGAAAAAAAAAAATATTAATTAAAATATATACTAACTAAAAACAAAATAAAAAAATATATAATAATTATAATTTTTCATTAAAAATAAAAAAACCAAGCTTCTTTATTCATTCAATAAAATGCCTGTGGTATTGTTTTTCCAAAATAATTTGCGCGTTTAATTTTCTAAAAAAGACTATTATTATTATTAAAAATATGACAGCTGAGTTTTTTGCATTTTTAATACCTAGGGCATTTTGCCACACATTATTTTGGCATAAATAATAATTTTATTAAATCTAATTATTTTTAATATATTTTATTTAAATAGTTAACTTATATTTATAATTATTATACATATTTTTTATTATTTTTTTTTAATTATTAAATAGTATAATTTCATTATTTTTTAAATTTTCTTTATTAATATATAATAGATATTTCTAAAATTAAAAAAAAACATTGGAAATAGTAAATCCTTTTAAAAATAATGATTAATAGTTACTCAAAACACTTAATAATAAGTACTCATTTGTCTTAAATTAAATAGGTAAATTTTATTATTTTTTGATTTTTCTATCCCAATAATATTAAAATTAAATTAAAAAATGTTTCTCATGTAGATTATATTAAAATTTAAATTTTTTTCAAAATTTTATTAAATTTAAAAAATTTAATAATATTTAAAATGACCCAAAAATAAACTCTCCAATTTTTGTTATTTTTTCAATTTACATATATTTAACTATTATTTAAATATATTTTCTTTTTAAATATAATTCACTTTTCTTAATCTTTTTTTTTACTTTTCTTTAAAAAAAATTCTCCCAAAAAATTATTTCTAAAAACTCTTTTATTGTTCATTGATTTTGTCCTCAATATTATATAACAATGGAAATTTATAAGAGGTTAGTTTTTATTAAAAAAAATAAAATATTTTTAAATAAAATTGAAAATTAAATTTAAAAAAACAAAAAATATTATAAGCAAATATTATTACAAATAAAAAATACTTTTCTTATTGTTTTTAGTTCATTTAATTTATAAATAATATATTTAAATTTAATTTCTTTTTAATTTTTTTCTCCTAATTTGTATCATAAAAATATAAAAAATTATGTAAAAGTCAAAAAAATATTTACAATCCCTAGAGATATTTTATATATAGAGGATTTGGTATGTTTTATTTTCTCCGTTTTTATTCCTTAAAAATTAAATTGCTTTATGATTTGTTTTTAAAAATATCACAGTTTTATATTTTTAAATTTTTTTGGTTATTTAAGAAAATATTTATTTAAATATTAAAATAATGCCTTTTTAATATAAAATAATTTAAAAAAAGTTTTTTCTTTTATTTTCTGCTCTCATACATATATAAATATATTCTTTAATTTCAAAGCACATTGGCCAAATAATTTAATTTTGCGCGCTTCGCTAAAATCTGTTTGTTAGTATTTTCTTTACTTTTTTTAGGCATATATAAATATATTTAAATAATTTTACGGGAGAGCAAATGCCTGAAAATTTAAAAAAGATATATAATTAAATTTAATATTTTTTAAAATATTATAAAATGTTGGCCTTTTGCCATTTTAACTATAAAATAAAATATTTTTATTTTAATCTTTTTTAAAATTAACTACTAAATATTTTTAACAATAATAAAAGGTAAAATTTTTCAAAAAATTAAAAAAAAAGGTAAAAGAGATACATCACAATTAGATTCAAATATTCGAGGATTATTAGTATAATATATTAACTTATACATTTATTAATTAATTAAAAATTAATTACTTTAATTTGTCAAAAAGCCTAATAAATTAAATTAATTTTTTAAATAAATTTAAATTAAATTAATCTTCTCTCTATATTTTATATTTTTCAATTTATTTGTTTTCTTTTTATTAAAATCTAAATTGTTCCCAGCTGGTTACCCACAATTTTATTTAAATAGTTAAAATAAATAAATATATACATATGTAGTATTTTTTACTTTTTTCCTCTTTTTTGCTGCCAGATTCAGCTTTTGTCCAATTTAAGAGTGCTTTATGGGGTTAGTTCAAAGCTTTTTTTATTCTTCTTTTGCTCTTCTTCCGTTTTATTTTTATTTATTTATTTCATTTAATTCCCTATACTCCAATCGCTCGACAATTTTAGGAAATTTCCTGTTTTTTTATTTCCATTTTTACTTCCTTCCTTTTATTTATTTATTTGACTTAAAGTGATGAAAGATTTTTGCAAATTAATCCCTTAAAAGAATAATATTATTATTTTATTTAAAATTTTTTAAAAATAATTTTACTTATTTTCATTAATTTTTTATGATTTTTAATAAAAATGCAAAAAAAATTTAAAGGAAAATATAAAAGAAAATTTATAAACTTTTCTCAAAGAAATAAACCGGAAATGAAAGAAAAACCCCCAAAAAAAACTTAGAAATAATATACAAAAATATAAATAAAAGGCAAAAGAATATATAAATTACAAACTTTTATTTAAATAAAATCCCTAGAGCGTCATTTTTTCAGAAGCTGCTTTTTGAAAAAAATTCAAATACTAATTTGGTCAAAAAGATAAATATTTATTATATATTTTCATTCAATTCAAAAATTAATTTTTTTTTGATTTTGTAAACAAAATTTGAGCTTTATTTAAAGAAAAATGTTTTATTTTTTAATTTAAAAATAATTAAAGTTATTTTTATTTAAATTAAAAATTATCTAATTTACATAATTGCAAAGGTTAAAAATAAATATAATATTCCCACATGACATTTAATCTATCTTATTTTATTTATTTGAACTCATTTTTCATCATTTACATTATTTGTAAATGTTTTTATTTATTTATTTATTATTTATTAAATAATTATTATTTTTTTTATTAAAAAAGTTCTTCTTTTTTAATCTTTTATTTATTTAAAAATGGGACGTAAAAGTTTTGATTATTATCAATCTGGGTCATCCATTTATGGCCCTCATTTAATGGGAAATAACCAAATTGGTAGTGGAGGAGCTCCTCGAAAAATGAGTCTAATTGTGATGCAACAACAACGAAAAAAATCGCTTTGTAGTATTCCAAAACCATGGGGAGATTCTAATAGTGATTTTTATTCAACAACTAGTGAGCATATTAAATTAATTATTTTTATAAATTATAAAAATGTTTTTAAAATTATTTTGTTTTTTAAATTTAATTTTATTAAAATATATTTGTTATAATAATAAATTAAAAATTTATATTTTTTTATAATTTATAAAAGTTTGTTTTTATTAAAATTAATTTTTAATAATTAAAATTGGAGAGTGCTTTTTTATTTAATTAAAGTAAATTAATTAAAAAATATATTTTAAATTTAATTATATAATATATATTTTTAGTTGCAAAGGCTGCATTTCTTTCTTCAACAATGTTACAACAACAATCATCTTCTTCACAATCTACTCAACAACAACAATTAAAACAAAGTTTTAATTAAATAATTATTTAAAATATATATTTTTTAATTAAAAAAAAGTTCAAAAAATTCGTCCAGAAGATAGACGTAGAAGTGGTTTAGGTACAATTAAAGAATGTTCTAATATTGGAATTACACAAACACAATTAATGACTCCTAATTTAGCTAATAAACGTGATTCTATGGCTATGGTAATTTTTTTTAATAATTTAATTAATTATAATTTTAAAAAAGATTGCTGATTTATTGGCTGCTACTTCACTTGGACCTTCAAGAAAATTACCCCAATCATGTTTATTTATTTTTTTAAATTTAATAATTAAAAAAATATTTTTTAGCATTTCTTGAACATCCAGCAACAGAAAAAATTCTTAAATTAGCTTGTTTAATTTCTCTTATAAATGTTTGTTTTCATACACCTCGTACACTTCAATTAATTCCAAATTTAAATTTAATTTTAATTATTTGTGATGCTTTTGTTGTTGCTATTTTTACTTTAGAAGCATTTGCAAGTTCTGCTATACGTGGATTAATTAAAGTTTTATTTTTTTTAATATTTTATAAAATAATAATAATTATTTTTTTAGTCCTCAGATTCTTATTTTCGAGATCGTTGGTGTCAGTTTGATTTTCTTCTTCTTCTTTTCCATTGGGCGTCATTGATTCTTCATTTATATCAAATTGCTGTTAAAAATATTTTTCCTTCATTTGGACTTGTTTATTATGATTGGTTAGGAATAATACGTTGTATTAGACCTATGATAATACTTAGATTAATAAGTAATTAATTAATTATTATTTTAATTTTTTAATTATTTAAAGGATTAATGATAACTATAAAAGTTCCAAGACAACGAATACAACAACTTCTAAAGTATATAAATTTAACAATATTTTAATTTATATTTTAACAGACGTTCAAGTACTCAAGTTCAAAATGTGACAGTTTTTTTTCTTTTTTTTATGGCTCTTTATGCAATTATGGGAATACAATTATTTGGAAGAATGGATTATCATTGTGTTTTGCCTGGAACTGATCCAAAAAATGTTACAATAAATGATTTGGCTATTCCAGATACTGTTAATATTATTTTTTAAATTATAATTAATTAAAATTTTATTTATTTATTTATTAAAGATGTGTTCAAAAGATGGTGGTGGTGGTTATGAATGTCCTCAAAATATGGAATGCATGGTTTGTTAATGTTTTATTAAAAAATAGTATTTTTAAAATAATTTAATAAAAATTAAATTTTAATATTCTGTTCATTATATTTTTCTAAAATTTAATTAATTTAGTGTAAAATGGGTTACCTCATAATATTATTATTATTAAATAAACATTTATTTAATTATAATTTAAGAAACTTGATTTGAGTGCTAAAAGTGAAGGATTCTATGGAATGTTTGATCATTTTGGTTAATTATAAATATATTTATTTTCTAAATTTATATTTATATTTAGGTGCTTCTGTTTTCACAGTATATTTAGCAGCATCAGAAGAGGGTTGGGTTTATGTTCTCTATGATTGTTTAGATTCTCTTCCTTCTCATTTTGCTTTTGTTTATTTTGTTACTTTAATATTTTTTCTTGCTTGGCTTGTTAAAGTAAATATTTAATTTTTTTAAATTAATATAAATATATAGAATGTTTTTATTGCTGTTATTACTGAAACTTTTGCTGAAATTCGAGTACAATTTAGTGAAAGTTGGAAAAAAGAGGAAAGAACAAAGATTGAAGATGATTTTAAACAAGTTTTAAAAATATAAGTAAAAAATATTTTTTTTAATTTTTAGAAAATTGAACGTTCAGAAGATGGTTGGAAATTAATTCGTTTAGATAAAGAAGATAAATTAAGCCCAAGAATTAAAAAATTTCAAAATGTTATAAAATTAAAAATAAAATTTAATTAATTAATTTTAGATACTTCGTTCAACAGTTTTTCAATGTATTATTATTTCTTTAGTTCTTGCTAATGCAGTAATTAATGCTTCTTTTGTTTATAGACATGATGAAAGTGATGCAAAAAGAAGAGAAATTTATTATTATATTGAAGTTGGTATTAATTTAAATTTTAAAAAATGTTAATAATTAATTAAAATTTATTGAATTTTTATTATAATTTATTTAATAGAATCCCATTCTATAATATAATATTTTTGGTATTTTTATACAATCTTGAATTTTAAGTTTTGGAATTATATTTATTTTATAAAAGCTATTTTAAAATAATTAAATATATATTTATTTAATTTTATTAAGTTTATCTTTACTGTTATATTCGATATTGAATGTATTGTTAAATTATTTTGTTATGGCGAACAATTCTTTAAAAGAAATATTTATAAATTTGAATTAATTTTAGCTATTGGTGGAACATTAAATATTTATAAATATTTTTATCATCAAAATTATTTTACTTATTTTCAAGGTAAAAAAATTAATTTAAATTATAAATATATTTTAAATTTAGTTTTTCGACTTCTTCGCTTAATTAAAGCCTCACCAATGCTTGAGGATTTTGTTTATAAAGTAATTTTATTATTTAAAAAAAATATATTTATTTTTATTATTTAGATATTTAGTCCTGGTAAAAAATTGGGTGGATTAGTTTTATTTACATTTACTTTTGTAATTTGGGCTTCAGCTGTTTCTTTACAATTATTTTGTACAGTACCTAATTTAACACATTTTCAAACATTTCCCCAAGCATTTATGGCTATGTTTCAAATTATTACACAAGAAGGATGGACTGAATTTGTGGTTAATTATTTATTTTTATTTATATTTTAATTATTCTTTTAAAAAAAGGTTGAAGTTTTAAGAATGATTGATGATAGAATGGTTCCTTTTGTTGCTATTTATTTTGTTGCTTATCATCTTTTTGTTACACTTATTGTTTTAAGTCTTTTTGTTGCTGTTATTCTTGATAATTTAGAAATGGATGAAGAATTAAAAAAAATAAAACAATTAAAAGCTAAAGAAGCTGTAATTTTTAATTAAAATTAAAAATAAATTTATTTAAAAAAAGACTGCAGTTAAAACAACTCTTCCTTGGCGTCTTCGTATTTTTGATAAATTTCCAACAAGACCACAAATGGTTCATTTAAGAAAAGTTGATAATGAATTTAATACTCCAAAAGTACGTGATTCTTTTACTAATCAGGTAATTAATTTTTAAAATAAATAAATTATTATTTTTTAATTAAAAAGTTTGTTTGGGATGAAAAAGGAGAACAATCACGTTTAAATAATATTTCAACTTCTAAACTGCTTACTCATTTAGAAAATAGTTTAATTTTTAAAATAAAATAAATAAATTTTATAAAATTAGAAGCAAAAACAAGAATGTTATCTAAATTTGTTGCAAAAGATCGGTCAGTTTCAGGAAAACTTCAAGATATTTGCCTTTATAAACGTTATGTTGGTCATTTCTCAATGCGTTCACTTTTAAAGAATTTAGTTAAGTAAGTTTTTATAAATAATATTTTATTTTTATTTAAAAAAAATTCTTTTAGAGATGTTTCTAAAGAAGGACAATCTCAAATGGGAGTTATTGGACTTGGTCCATCTGGCACAAAAGGAAGAGGAAAATCAATGAGTTTTTTTGAGCAAATACTTACTGAAAATGGAGATATTAATAGAGAACATATTGGACAACAAACAAAACAAGCAAGTACTTTATTTGGATCTTCAACAGCTGCAATATCTACTACAACTACTATTACTAATACAATGGCTTCATCAACAAGAAGAGATTTAAAACAAGGACAATTTGATATAAGAGCATTACAACATAAACAACAAATGGCAGAAATAACACGGTTTAATTTAATTAATTTTAAAAATAATTTTATTTAGTAATCGAATTGAAGAGGAAATGCGTGAAAATCATCCTTATTTTGATCGTCCTTTATTTATTATCACTCGTGATTCTAAATTAAGAAAATATTGCCATCGTATAGTTCATGCTCGTTGGGGAGGTGATGGAGTAATGGGAATAGGAGGAGATACAATTAATGGTATTAGTTCTACTAGAGCAACAAATACTAGTGGAGGAGGAAATAAAAGAAATAATCAAATACAGTTAATTATTAAAATATTTACAAAATAATAAAATTATAATTTAGTGAATTGTTGGGATTAATGCCTTATTTAGATTGGACAATGGTTTTGGTAACATTGTAGGTTTTTTCTTAATATTTATTTTTTAAATTATTATTTAAATTTGAATTATTTGTTAGAGTTATTTTTATATAAATTAATTTAAAATCATCTCTCTTTTTTAAAGAATTTCCTGTGGGTCTATGCTATTTGAAAATCCATGGCCTACAACTGGTGAAAATTTAGTAATGTTTAATTTTTATTTACAGGTATATTTAAATGTTTAAATAAAATAATTATTAAAAAAAAAGATTCCTGATTATTTATTTGTTTTGGCAATGACTATAGAATTAACTACTAAAATGATTTCAGATGGACTTTTTTTTACTCCAAATGCTTTAATAAATGATTTTGGTGGTATAATGACTGTTTTTATATATTTAGTTAATTAAAATAAATTAAAAAATAATTTATTTTTTATTTTTCTTAGACTAGTTTAATATTTTTAATTTTAATGCCAAAACATGTAGAAATAAATTCATTAGAACAATTTTTAATGATTTGTAGAGCAATGCGTCCATTACGAATATATACATTAGTACCACATATTAGACGTGTTGTTTTGGAACTTTTTCGTGGTTTTAAAGTTATTTTTTTTTTAAATAAATTTTAAAAATTATTTTTGTTTTAACAAAAGGAAATATTACTTGTTACAATTTTAATGATTGTTGTAATGTTTATTTTTGCTTCTTTTGGAGTTCAAACTGTTGGAGGAAAATTAGCTGCATGTAATGATTTAACAATAAAAAATAGAAATGAATGTTATGGAATATTTTGGCAAAAAGTTTTTGTTACTAGATTAGAAATTTATGGAAAAAATAATGATACAATGCATCCAAAAGTTTTAGTACCACGTGTTTGGTTAGTTTAAATAATTATTAAATATAAATATATTTTTTAGGACAAATCCACGTAATTTTAATTTTGATCATATTGGGGCAGCAATGTTAGTATTTTAATAAAAAATAATATAATATTTTTATTATTTATTTTTTAAGGTTAGCATTATTTGAGACACTTTCTTATAAAGGTTGGAATGTAATTAGAGATATTCTTTGGGCACGTCAAGGACCAGTAATATAAATTAATTTAAATTTATAAATTAATTTAATTTATAGTGGGCTGTTGTATTTATTCATATTTATGTATTTATTGGTTGTATGATTGGACTTACATTATTTGTTGGTGTTGTAATTGCTAATTATACTGAAAATAGAGTAAATAAATTTAATTTAATAATTTAAATAATTATTTATTTAAAAAGGGTACTGCTTTACTTACTGTTGATCAACGTAGATGGCATGATTTAAAAGCTCGTTTAAAAATGGCACAACCTTTACATATTCCTCCTAAACCCTCAGAATCATCAACATTTAGACGTAGTATTTATGAATTAACAATGAGTAAAATTTTTAATCAATTTTTTGCTGCTTTGGTTGTTTTAAATTCTGCAACATTAATTTTTCCATGGAATGTAGAAGAAGAAGAACAAAAAAATGAATTTTTATTTATTGTAACAGCAATATCAGCAGTTTTAAATTTACTTTTTGCTGTTGAGGTTATTATTTTTATTTTTTTAATAAATAATATTTTCAATAATAAAAGTAATCTTTCCTCTTCTATTTATTTTAAGATTTTACTAAAAATGTTTGCTTTCACAGTAACAGGATTTTGGCAAAGTCGACGTAATCGACTTGATCTTTTAATTACTGGAATGGGTAGAAAAATAAATTTAAAGAAAAAAATTAAATATATTTAATTTATAGGTTTATTTTGGGTAAGCACTCATTTCTTTGTTGCTCTCCCAGCAAGTGCTGTAGGTGGAGAAAGTCGTTTAAAACGTTTTACTTATACTTTTGGATATATTGTTGTTATTTTACGTTTTTTTACTATAGCAGGTTATTTTACTTATATTAATTAATAAAATATTTAATTAATTATTTTTTAGGTAGAAATAATACATTAAAGATGTTAATGTTGACAGTTGTTATGTAAGTTTATTAATAAATTAATTAAATTAATTTAAAAATAAGGTCAATGTTTCGTTCATTTTTTATTATTATGGCAATGGTATTGCTTGTACTTTTTTATGCTTATACTGGTGTAATACTTTTTGGAATGGTTAAATATGGACAAGCTGTTTCAAAGTATTTTTTATTAAAATAATATTTTTAAATAATTTTAAAATTAAAAAAAAAAGACATGTAAACTTTCGTTCTGGTTCTGAAGCTCTTGTTGTTTTATTTCGTAGTGTAACTGGTGAAGATTGGAATGATATAATGCATGATACTTCTAGAAGTGCTCCTTTTTGTTATTGGCTTCCTGGTGCTAATTATTGGGAAACTGATTGTGGAAATTATTTTGGTGCTATAATTTATTTTTGTTCATTTTATTTAATTATTACTTATATTGTTCGAAATTTACTTGTTGCTATAATTATGGAAAATTTTTCTTTATTTTATTCTTCTGAAGAAGATGCTCTTCTTTCTTATGCTGATATTAGAAATTTTCAAATGGTTTGGAATGCTGTTGATATTGAACAAAAAGGGCAAATACCAGTTAGAAGAGTTAAATTTTTATTAAGATTATTAAAAGGACGATTGGAAGTAGATCCAAATAAAGATCGTTTACTCTTCAAACATATGTTATTTAGATATATTAATATATTATTTTTAAATTAATTTATAGGTGTTATGAAATGGAAAAATTACATAATAGTGATGATGTTTCATTTCAAGATGTTCTTTAGTAAATTAATTTATATTATATTAATAAAATATAAAATATTTTTTAAGTATGCTTTCATATCGTAGTGTTGATATTCGCAAATCTTTACAATTGGAAGAACTTTTACAACGTGAAGAACTTGAATATATAATAGAAGAAGAAGTAGCAAAACAAACGTATTAAATAAATATAATATTTTATATTTATTTTCTTTTAAAGAATTAAAACTTGGCTGGAATTTTGTTTAAGACAAATGCGTTCACCAGCACTTTTACCATCTCAACAACAACAATTAATTCAACAAAAACAATTACAAGCAAGTAGTCGTTCATCTGTGCCAATACATAAACCATCAGCATTTACATTTTCAGCAAAATCTATTTATGGTTTTAAAAAATAATTTATTAAATTTAATTATATATATTTTCAAATAATTTTTAGCTTTTGATTCAGCTACATTAGCTGCCGCTCATTCTAAAGTTGCAATTGAAAGACATCAACGTAAAAGTTTAGGATCACCACATAAAAGTCCATCTAAACAAAATCAATATAAATTAATTAATTCTGATAAAATAAATGATGAAAGAAACGAAAAAGAACAGGAGAATATTTGTGGAGAATTAAATAATAATAATTATCAATCACAAACGAAAACAAGTATAAGTGATATTCTTGAGGTTAAAATTTAAGAGGATTTGTTTAATTATTAATTTTTTAATTTTTATAGGGAGCTTCACGTCGTTTTACTAAAAGACCTGGTGGATCTAAAAAATCTTTTGTAGCTTTACCATTTGAACGAATTTCTGTTGATCAATATTCTCCACCACCATTTTCTAATCAGCAACAACGTAATAATAGATCCCAACAGCAACGAACACTTCAGGTATAATAATAAAATAATAATTATAATTAAAGGTTTAAATAATATTTTTAGTTATCAGCTCATGAATTACTTCCAGATTTAGAGGAATCACAAAGTGAAGATAATCAAACTATTGGTAGTGGAAGTAGTGTTATTGTAAATAAAAGAATTAAGAGTATTGAACACGTAAATAATAATAATAATAAAATTAAATTTTATTTTTTATAGAGTCCTCCTCGTCGAAAAATTAGTTCTTTGCTAAGATTAGGTTCTTCTGCTCCAACTTCAGCAATTTCTTCTCATACTACTTCAATACCACAGCAGCAACCTTTACCATTATCACGTAAAACCTCTACAGCAACTAATGAAACAATTTCTGGACAAATAAAAAATAATAAAAATATTACTACTTCTCCCTTTTCTGTAGTAGGGGAAAGCACAATAAAAGTAAAATTTAAATTATAAAATTAAATTATAAAATTATTTTCTTTTTAATAAAGACTGAAAAACCAGATAGTGCCCCTCTACTTCCTAATGAAGAAATAAATTCTAATAAAACACAAATACTTGTTGATGAAGTTAATGATTGGTGGGGAGAAGATGAAATTGAAAATAATTGGAAAGAAGTGTTTAACAAAGAAATAATGGAAGAAAAGGAGAATGAAAAATAAGAATTAGACATCTTTAAATTAATACATTTTATTATAATTATTGCTGCTCAAGATTAATTTGTTAGATTTTTATTTTTATAATTAAATAAAGGTTTCGGTTAATTAAGTCGAATATACTGTTAATTATTTTTATTTAATAAATTACATTTAGAGAACGACAAAACGCACTTCCGGAATCCCGATTCGGGATTCTTTTTAGAAGATGGGATTTGGGACTCAGAATCCATTAAATTCCGACCGGTATTCTTCCCACATCGGTCACCAATATATTCGTCCACAGATTTGTTCCTTCTCAACCCATTCCCCATTGGTAATAAATTGCATGTGAGGATGGTTAGAACAGCAGGGAATGTTTTTGGAAAAATCTCCCTTAACCTTTTTTGAGTTCCAAGGCCTTCTGAAACACTTAAGCAGATTTTGACCTATACGATTTGTCTAATTTTGGCTCATTTACCAATTTTTCTTTACTAATTCTTGCTTTACAATTTTTTGAGGAATCAAAATAAACCACCTTCAATGTGCAATTGTCCTCTATGCAATTTATCTACTGAGCCAGTGTCGTTGCACCTAATTGGTTTTATTTTGAACTTTTTATATATTTATTAGAGGTCGGCAAAATCGCATTTGCGGGATCCCGCATGCGGGATTTTTTTTAAAAATTGATGCGGGACGGGATTTGCGGGACTAATTCAGCAAAAATCCCGCATCCGCAAAATCCCGCAATTTTTTAATGCAGGATCCCGCGCGGGATTGCGGGATTTTTTATTAAAAATTTTTTTATGTACCAGGGTGCTCCGAGTTGAGCTTAAGTGTCGGGTCGGGTAGATTTACATAAATTTTTTATAGTTTTAGTATAGAAGGCGAAAAATTTTAATTTTATTATTGCCAAAAATTCCATTTTTTTTGCGCCGCAGGCGAAATTTTTTGAAAAATTTTGCACTTCAGCTGCTAAAAAATTTACCTTTTTATCACATAAGACAAAAAATTTTTAAACTTGTTAAATCTCTTACAAAAAAATTCTGCGCCGCGGGCGAAAAATTTTTAAAAATTATTCCACCTTAGTTGCCAAAAATTCACCTTTTTTAACACCACAGGCGAAAATTTAGGACTTTTAATTTATTTAAAAATTGAAAAACGAGCGAAAAATAAAGTCCAACGGTAATTAATGTACACAAATTCTTTATCCATCAATAAGAATCGAAACCATTTCTTATCGAAGTAGACCACACCACTAACCACCCAACCACAAGCGCACTTACACAGAGGCAAATTAAAATAAGAATAAATTTTTATTTTATTAATTTTTTCTTTCCTCCATGCAAAAGTCAAAGAAGTAAAGAAAAAGAGCCTGCACACGGCGGATTTTCCGGGACATTTGCCTCTGAAAAATAGAGTGGTTAAAAATGAAAGACAGCAGGCAGTAAGCCGTTCCTTTTTAATTACGACGTTTGAGTGCGAAAGGCACTCAACAAAATAATTACTGCACTGAAGTGACTTTTTGAGTATTTTAAGGGAATTTTTAATGAAAGATTGGATTTTTATTAATTGTTAAATCAACAAAAAAAATAAAATTGGATTTAAAATAAAGAAAATAATTCTCAATAAATTTGTTTCATTATTCCTCTATCGTTAAGAGCATTAAAGAGTGCCTGGTGTTTAGCTAATTTTTCTGCTGTCTTTTTTTGTCTCCAGTGTTGCAATATTGAATGGCCTAAACTTGATGACTCATTTAGACAAATTTAGACTTACAAGACGATTAAACAATGCATGTAAGTGTTCCATTCCTTGCTCTGAAATCCAACTCCACCAACCATTTTCTTCTGCAAATTCAACTGCATGAGCACAAAGCATGTGAAGTTTCGGAGTTGGCTTGAAAATTTTTAAATTACCCCCAGCAAGATTTCCTCTAAAATTAAGTGTTTCAAATCGGCCGCGAAGTTCCTTAAGTTTTTGAAATAAAGAAATAGTCATGTTTAAGATAAACCTGAATGTCATTGTATAATGTTGTTGTTGCTTTCTTAAAACTACAAATGTTGTTTTTATCAAGGAACGAAGCATTCGCAAATCCATATATTTGACTTAGTGTATCGAGCATTCGTTTGAGAATAGTAGAAGATTGTGTAGAAGGTAAAATTTGTTTGAGCTTCTCCTTCGAAGGACCAGTAATAAGACGGTACAATGCGGCACCTGTAAATTTATAATGAGAAATTTTTTAATTAAAAACCAGTAAATGTTTTTTTTCGTGGATCCATTTTTGCATGTGCTTCAATCAATATTTGTTGAATTGATCTGCCGCTATGAACACAATAATCATTAAAAGCATCAATTACACGTTGAGAAATTCCCTGAAGTAAATGAAAACTAGGGGGAATTATTTGCGCCGGAGGTATTGAGAGTAGTGGACGGCCAAAGATGGAATTGATATTTTTTTCTGCATCGTAAAATAATCCTTCTAGTGTTCTTGTCTCACCACAAAAAGGTCCAAGTTGTTCCTTTGGAATTGAACATTTAGTACACGGGTTATTTGACGTCGCCCCACGATGTGAATAAAAAGCGTAAATTTAAGATCAGAGCATATAAACCTAAACTTTAAAGGTAAAATTTTAATTAGATATAATCCAACCATTTAATATCAAATGTTACTTCTTTTCCATTATTATTAAAAGAAATATTTTGCATGGCCTCCAATTGAAGTAAAACTGAACCGAGTTTTGTGCTCAAATTTTCTCTATTATCATCACCGTTATATATAGCCAGTAAAGTGTTGTTAAAGGGGCTATTAGGTTTATCCATATTACCAATAGCAACAGTAAATTTAGTTGATTTTGCAGGCCATTCTTTTCCACCTTTATCACCCATAATAGTTAAAATAATATTTCCAGCGAATTTTTCATGCATTTTCAGGTGACCTAAAAAATGAAAATTACCTAGAAAAATGTTAAAAAAACCGAATTTAGATAAAGTACTTAATCTTGTCGACAGAACTTCTTCCACGTTTAAACAAATATAAGCATCGTTGTTCCACTCCCAGCGGCCAATATTTGTCCATTCTTTTTTTAATTCACTTATTTTAGGTGTTGATGCAAAAGTATCAAATCCAATCATGCGAAAAAAGTTTTTGAGTTTATAGCGTTGTTTAAAAGTAAGACCCGATGCTAATATTGCTGCCAAATCCTTTTCGGGTGAAATTCGCCAAGCTGTAGGAGATATATTTTTTTCTAGTCGTCTCATAAACTGGCTTGAAGCTAGGCCCTCCGGAGTAGCTTAAATTTAAAATAAAAATAATTTAAATGGTTATACTTGATCGACTCGATCTTATTTCCTTCCCCATTTTTTTGTAATCCTATTGACATGCCTTGGTGATAAATTTTCTAGTGCCTGTAATTGTCTCTTCTCTGTATTTTTAGCTTAATTTCATTTTATTAAAAATAATATATTTATCTTACAATTATCACTAGTCTGAGTGGATGCATCATTTTGAAAAAAAGGATAAGTTTGTGTTGCTTTGCTTCGATTATTTGAGATTGTCTGAGTGCCCACCGATTTTACTTGCTTCAGAGTTGTTTTCTCAATAGTTTGAATGGCAACATTTTTCCCCCTCACTTTTGTCTGAGTGCCCACTGATTTTGCATTTACAATTGTTTGTGTTTCTGCTTCTTTAGTGTTTGATTGGGGGAAAAGTTCAGTGGATCCAGATTGGGCTAATTAAAATAAAAAATTAAAATTTTAAAAATAAAAAACCTTGAGTTTTACGATTACTTTCTCTTGTTTGAACTGCGTTTTCTGCTTTTTTAACAGCAGCTTTTTTTCTGCTACTTTTTTCTTGACTACTTTTCTTTCCCATTGCTCGATAACATCGCTGATTTCTACGCGTTTGGGGCATTTTCTCTTATTTTGGAACAATAAAAAAGTTTTTGAGTTGCCAAATTTTATTTTGAGTTGATTCGGTTCTAATTTTTTGACCAAAATATTAATTAAAGCCTTCTCTACAATATTGGAGATAATTTTTCTAAAGTTGAGATAATTAGTCGAGATATGGGCTTTCAAAGTCGATTACATCGGATTTTGAATGGAAAGAGCGTGGAAATTAAGAGAGCGGGAAAAAGAAAAAGAGTAAAAAATGAGAGAGAATGATGAGAAAAATTCATCGCATTTTTTCTCTTTGCTAGACAGTAAGAGTTTCACTAATGTCCCGGAAAATCCGCCGTGCCTGCAGCAATCCTGGCGTAAAAGGGGAGCAGCCTTTTGACCGCAAGCCCAGTTGACCGCATGTCCAAGGCCGCTCTTCTATCAATCCTAGCATAAAACAAGAAATCTTCCTCCTCTACCAATTAATCACTTTTATTGTATTTTATCTGTAGATTAACGCGTACCAAAAGCCAATGAGAGATGGGCTCCCAAATGAAGAAGTCATAAAATACTCACAATAGAGCCAAGTTTGACTTGTTTCCAGCAAACTTCGATCCTTCATAACTTTGTTTATAATCGTTTAATCAAGACGATTTTATCTCATTCGATAGGTCTTGAAGAGCTTTCGAATGAGCTATCATACACATATTTACTTTTTTCTCCAAAATGAGCTTGGACCTCCATATGGTTTTGCAAAGGACCTGTAACTCGGCGAGTACTATATTTGGTAAGAAATTCTTATATATTTGTGCTCAGCTCTACGAGAGGAATCGAATAACATGTATTACATGTTCTGAGCTCGGACCCAATATACTAAAGCGACCCCTAAATTTTTACTATTAAAATTATGCGATATTCCCGTATAAAATATCCGATTAGCCGACTTTTGCGGCTGAGACATTTGCGGCTCAGACACTTGCGGCCCAGACATTTGCGGCTCACCCCTATTTTGACATTTGCGGCCCCGATACTTGCGGCTTAGACACATGCGGCCCAGACATTTGCGGAAATCAAGTTGCGGCCCAGACATTTGCGGCTGAGACATTTGCGGCTGAGACATTTGCGGCTCGGACACTTGCGGCTTACCCCTATTTTGACATTTGCGGCCCCGACTTTTGCGGTTCCGAATAAAAATTTAGTTTAAAAAATCAAATTTTGGAATAATTAATTTATAGGATACTTTAATTATCAGAACAAGACGTATATGGTGTCATTCGAAAGAGCTCCGAAAGCTGAGTCGAACTAGCTGTGGGAAGTCGGTCCGACAATTAGGGACCGAGTGACAGACTCATGAAAATTATAAAGAGAAAGTGGGACCAAGCTCTTCGTCGTGGTAAAAATTCAAATTGAGTATGATAGCTCATTCGAAAGAGCTCTTCGAGACCTATCTATGAGACCAAAATCGTCGTGATTGAACTATTTTGAACAAATTTATGAAGGATCGAAGTTTGCTGGAAACACGCCAAACTTGGACCTATTGGGAGTGTTTATGACTTCTTCATTTGGGAGCCCATCTCTCGTTGGCTTTTTGGTACATGCGTTATTCTACGGCGCAAATTACAACAAAATAATTAATTCAGTGAAAATAATTTAAGTGCAGCCGCGGTAATCACTTTGAAGAGCTTACTCCCCCCTATGGTTTTTCGATTTTCAATGACCTGTACCTTGTTCCAAAGTTGTTTCCGCGGATTAATTTTGTTTCATTCGACTCAGCTCGAAGAGTTCTTTCGAATGATATATAATTTGGTAGTTTTTAAAAAATCCAGTATTCGACAGGTTTACACTCGTAATTAATTTTTTATAATAAAAATTTAATTTTTTAAAATAAAAATTTAATTTTTTAAATTTTTTGTAAAATTAATTTTATTCGGAACCGCAAAAGTCGGGGCCGCAAATGTCAAAATAGAGGTAAGCCGCAAGTGTCCGAGCCGCAAATGTCTCAGTCGCAAATGTCTGGGCCGCAACTTGATTTCCGCAAATGTCTGGGCCGCATGTGTCTGAGCCTCAAGTATCGGGGCCGCAAATGTCAAAATAGGGGTGAGCCGCAAATGTCTGGGCCGCAAGTGTCTGAGCCGCAAATGTCTCAGCCGCAAAAGTCGGCTAATCACTGGGTTGTACCCGCGTAAAAGTGCCTTTGTAGCTTTTTGTCTCTCCTATGTTAGCACATTATCTCTTAATAATTTCTTCTCTTGCATTCTCTATAGTGTATTTCTCATCTCTTTCTCTGAAAAAAACATTTGGCCAAATTAAATTTAATCCCGCAAATTCATAATTTATTTGCGGGGTCCCGCATACAGGATTTTTTTTAAAAATTGATGCGGGACGGGATTTGCGGGACTAATCCCGCAAAATTCCGCAAATCCAAAAAAGTGCGGGATTGTAGGTGCTGGATCCCGCAAAATCCCGCGCGGGATCCGCCCAGCGCCGACCTCTAATATTTATTAGAGAAGGGTACACCTCAACTGAGTCCGCACAACTGAGTCCCGGCTCAACTGAGTCCTGGCACAACTGAGTACGCTTTGTTCACATTCAACCAAATTCGTTTATTTATATCTCATTCGACTCAGCTCGAAGAGCTCTTTCAAATGAGCTATCATTTGTATTTTTTTATAATTCGTATATAGAAAAAACTTGAATTAAAATTTAAAACGGTTACTCAGTTTTGCCGGACTCAGTTGAAATGCTCCCTTAGAGAAAACCATTTTTTTTAAATTTCATTATTTGAATTTATTATTTATTGTAATTGACTTATTGTACGCATGTATCTTTTGTAAAATTACCAAAATAGCTTTTTACTTTTAATAGTAACAAATAATTTCTATTTTTCATTTTTAATACAAAATGGGAAATTCGAGCTCATCTCAAACTCAAACTGGGATTCTTCTTGCGAGTTTGTTTTTGTATTATAATTCTTAACTCAAATAAGGTTGTTTAAAATAAAATAATTAGCTATGTATATATAATTGAAAAAATAGTAAAAATCAAAGAAAATTTGAAATTTTAGAGCAATTTAAAATTATAAACAATTTATTAGCATTTCTCTAATTCTTTGCATAAAATTTGTTTATATGTATTTTTATATTTTAGCTCTTGCCATTACAAAAACAATTCTACTGTTATTGAAGTTTGGCGTAATCGAACGCTTCATTCCAATGTATTTTTAATGATAAATATTTATTATGAACAATAATTTTATTACAGTTTTTTACACACTCTGTCACAATTGTTAAATATAGATGTAATGAATGTGACAAAATATTTTATGAATCTTATGATTTTAACAACAAAGGAAAGCATATTTGGTATGTTTTAAGGTTGCAGGACATTTGCGCCGTTGACATTTGCGCCGCGACACTTGCGCTGCGACTTATGCGCCGACGACATTTGCGGCGACGACTTTTGCGCCGGAAATATTTTAAAACGCGACATTTGCGCCGCCTTTAAATTAAAAAAAAAAAAGTAATATTAAAGATTTAAAAATTAAATTTTAAAAAGAATTAAGTCTAAAATGATTTTAAAATTAAATTTAATCATTTATTTAAAGGATATTATTAAAATTTTCAACGCCTAACAGGTTTGAAATATTAATTAGCAACTAATCAACCCAATTATCAATTCGTTTTAACTCACAGAACGAATTTACAAAAAATATGTTTATATACTAAAGAAGGAGATTTAAAAGAAATACATAAATCTCAAAAAAATATGAGCATCTTCTTGCTTTATGCTCTAATGAATGAAAAAAGACTGCAGCTATATTTGTGCAGTTAAATATTTAAAAGAATGAATATTTAGAATCTTAATAGGATTTATTTAGTTGATACATTTTAGTTTAATTTTTTTAATAATTTTTTAATCCTTTAATAAATACTTATTAATTTTTTTTTTAATTTAAAGGCGGCGCAAATGTCGCGTTTTAAAATATTTCCGGCGCAAAAGTCGTCGCCGCAAATGTCGTCGGCGCATAAGTCGCAGCGCAAGTGTCGCGGCGCAAATGTCAACGGCGCAAATGTCGTCGCACCTGTTTTAAGCTTTTTGTATACTAATTTTTACTTCAAATCTCAAACTTTGTATAATGTAGAGAAGTTAAGATTACAAAATTTGAATAAAAGTATTCGAAAATGAGTGAGAATAAAAAATATAAGATAAAATTAAAAAAGTTTTGTGAACTTTTGAATTAAAGTCTAAATTTTCACGTATGTTATATTTAATATTAAATTATTCGAAAATCATTTAAATTTTAAAAATCAGGAATGGAAGACCAAATAAATTTGATGTAGTTTATGCTTGGAAGGTTTGTTGCAACAAACTAACATACAGGGAAGTTAGAGATGTTTACGAAGATATGTATGATTCCGGCTACAATTTTTTTTTTAACAATTGCCATCATTGGGCCAGCAAGTTTGAGAAACTCCTTGAATCTTGATCCATTTATTCGTGAGTATTTTATTTAAATTAATTCCAAGAGAATCATATTTTTGGGATTTTGATTTTAAATAAATAAAATTAGTTGAATATTTTATTCAAAATAATTAAATATTTATCTATTTTATAGAAATGTTTTGATCTGATTTTCAATTTGCAAATGAATTTTTTGTTTCAGTTATACTTAAATTAATGATTTCATTATTTTCATTTTATCAAAATATTAAAAAAAGATTTTACTTTATATTATTATTATTTTCATTCAATTTTTTAAATAAAATTTAACATTGTAAATTTATTCAATAAAATTAAAAAATATTATTTATTTTTAATCTTATAATTATTGCCGGCGGATATAAAAAAAGATTGATTGGATAAAGTAAAGAGGGGAAGAACACATTCTCGTTTTCTTTTATTTTTTGTTTTTTGAACATCAACTAAACATCATACAATTTAGATTAATCTTGGCGAAAGATCTCTTTCCAGAAAAACAAAAACTTTATAAAATAATAAGATCCGGAATCTGGATCATTTAATTTTTTTATTAGAAATAAAAAATAAATTATTTTTTAATTTTTATGTCAAAAGAATTTTAAAAATAATTATTATAATTAATCTAATATATTTTCCTTGTCTTTATGTTTTTCAAAATTAATTTACAAAACTTTATTTTAATAAAACAATTTTAAATATTTTAAAAATTATATTTTCTATTTTTTAAATTTTTATTTTGCTTGTTTTTCCCGACAATCCAAAAATAATCAATCCTTTTTTCAATTTATTCATTCACGTTTTTTCTTCCATAAATAATTTTAACAAACAAAATTATATTTTTGTGAAAACAATCAAATAATGGTTTAAAAAGTAAAAATAAAATTTTATTTGATAAAATTGTTTAAGAGGTTTTTTTTTATTAAATAAGACCTCTCAATAAATAATTTTTTAAAACTTCTTTTTTCTTTTTACTATTTTTATTGTTATTTTTGATAAAAAAATATTAAAATAAACTTTTTAAATTTTCCTTTATGAACTTTTATTTACTCTTTTTTTTACAATTTATTTTCATTTAAAATTAAATTTTCTTAGTAATTAAAAATGAGAATATTTTTTAAATAAATTTTACTAAAAATAGAAGAAAAATTAATTTAATTATTGTTGTAATTCTCTTCTCTAAATTTTAAAATAAAAAGTGATTTTTATGTCAATTGTTTCATTATTTTTAACATTTTTTATTTTCTTTTATTTTAAAATTATTTTTTTTATTTATTTAATAAATATTTTAATTTATTTCTAATTTAAATAGATAATAGAATATTTATTTATAACATTAAAATTATTAATTTACTAAATATTATGATTATTTCCTCAAATAAAATTTTATTTTTTTAATTTTAAAATTATTTTCATTTAATTTCTTTTAATTTATTTTTTTGTTTGACGTAAAATTTATTTCTATTTTTATCCATCCCTAAATAATGACAGATTTTAAAAAATGAACAACCCCAAAAATTCCTTCACAAAAAAAGAATAAAAGTAAAAATAAAAAGGAAGATATCACCTGTTATTTTTAAATAAAAAATTAAAGTTGAAAGATTAAAAATAATAAAAAAATATAAAATAAAAATTGTTTGTGGGCGTTTCATGAAAAATGAACTTTTTATAAATGATTATTTTGTCACTAAAATGACTAATTTTTAAATGAAAGTTGATACTTAGAATTTTCTTTTATAAATTAAAGTTATTTTTATTATGTGTTAAACTTTTTTATATTTACTTATTTTTGTTTGGTAGAATTTTTTAAAAAAAATATATATATACCTAGTTAAATCAAAATTAGACAATTTTATATTTTTATTTATTTCACTTTTATATTTTTAAAAGTCCTTTCTTCATAAATATTTAAAATTTAATTTTATAATTTTAAGTTTTATAAAAAACATTTATAATAATTTTTTATAAAATTATTATAAGAGTAAAAATAGAAAACTAAATAAATTAATATAATTATTTTTAAAGCCCTCTTTTCTAATTTTAGTTAATCTTTATTACTAATAACTGACCCTTTCTCATTTCCCCCTTTAATTTCCTAAATTTCACTTCCGTCTCTTTCCCACACAGAACTTTTCTTCTTCTTCTTTTTTTTAAAAATAACAAATAAGCAGACTAATTGGCGACGATGCTATTCAGTGTAAATTGACGAATTCTTTATTACGGCGATTTTTTTAGTTTTTATTGAAGAAGATTGCTTTCAAGAAAATAAATTTATAAATGGAATGATTAATTTATAAAATAAAATGAAAATAAAAAAATTAAATTGTATGAATGTTCATCTTCCATAAAAATTATATTTAGTTATTTTTACGTAAACCTTTTTTCCTTTTTATTTTTTTAAAAAAATTCTGCCCTAAATTCTTCGTCATACAAATTATAATTAAGTAATATATATAATAAATATATTTTTGTATATTTGCCAAGTTAAATATTTTTAATTTTATTTATTTAATAGAATTATATTAATTTTTAAATAAATAAATATTTTAATAAATTTAACTTTAGTTTTCCCCTTTAAATTAAAAATGAAAAAGCTTTTAATTATTTTATTTTACTTTTTATTTATTTATTATGTGAAAGCAGGTATTTCAAATATTAATTACAGGCCAAAGGTAATTATAAAATAAATATTTTTATAATTTAAATATATTTTAAGGGCAATAATCCATTACTTTATGAGCCTGGTACTGATCCAATAATTCATTTGGATGCAGATACATTTGTGGACACAGTACTAAGGCCTGACAAGGAAAAGGCTTATTTAGTTGAATTTTATAAGGATTGGTTTGTTTTTAATAATTTAAATTTAATGTTATATATTTAAGGTGTGGATATTGTCGTCGTTTTATGCCTTGGTATAAAGTTTTAGCAGAATCAATTAAATCTTGGCCTTTTGTCCAAGTAGCTGCTATTAATTGTGCTGATTCTTATAATGTTAAAATTTGTCGTGCTAATGATATTCCAACAGTTCCTAAATTAAAAGTTTTTTTATTCTTTTTTAATAAAAATAAATAAATATTTTAAAGTATTTTTCACGTAATGCTACTTCTTTTGCTGATGGTCAAGTAATAGAACATTCTTATAATTCAGCATTAGATATGAGACAAAAACTACATGCTAAATTAATGGATGAATTTGACAAAGATATAAATAAAGGAAATTATAATTATTATTTAAGTGAGTTACAATATGAAAGAAGATGGTTAGTAATTAATTTTAATTTTTTAAAATAAAATTTATTTTCTTTTAGTAAATTTGCTAAATTATGCAGTATATCAATTCCTGCCCCACAAAAAAGTTTATATTCTCCAACATTTTCATATTCAGTTAATAATCAAATGCAAGATCCTTGGGAAGGTGTTTCCAATGAAACTCAATTTTTAGTTTATATTTTTGAAAGAAATCCAGAAAAGGGATTACCCTTTACTTTAGATTTATTATTTTTTAAACCACAAGTTGAAGTTCGTCGAATACTTGTTTGGGGAGCAAATGATGTTAGATTAATGGTTGAACAAAAAAATAAGAAGAATGGAGATGATCAATTACCTTATATTGTTGTGTTAGAAAGAAATAGTAGTAATAATAAAAATGAAGAAACAATTATGGCAGAAAGGTTATTATTTAAATATTTTATAAAATTAAATATTTAATATTTAAGTATAACTGATTCAACATTACCTAAATTACATGAATTAATACAACCATTAATGGAACAAATAAATCAAACAGAGCAAGCTGAGGCACATTCTAAAAAACCAATTAATGTATTGGATTGTACAAAAAATTCAGAAAAGTATTTATATAATTTATAAAGTTATAATTTAAATATTCAATTAACTATTTTCTTTGAAAAATAAATATATAATTACTTAAATATTAATATTAAGAAATATCAGAATTTTATCTAAAAATATGTTTAAACAAAATTAACAATAAAGTTATATTTTTATTTATTTTTTAAAGATGTAAACAACTATTTTATGTCTCAGAGTCTGATATGCTTAAAGCAATACATACAGCACTTTTAGATGAAGTAATAAGTTCTGGTGGAAATGAACTAGATACACAAAGAATTAATAATTTAAAAAAATTCTTAGATTTATTAATACAAGTAAAATAATTAATTAAAATAATATATTTTTTTAATTTTAGCGTTTCCCTAGAAAAACATTTGAACGTTCATTACCTTCAACACATCCAAAAAGTCTTTCTGTAGGAAAAGTAAAATAAATAAAAAAAATTTAATTTTTAATTAATTTTAAAATTTATAGCCATTAAATTGGAGTTTAAAAGCAATACAAGTATTTATTAAAATGAGACAATTTTTGGATAAAAATAAAATAATTTCAATGGATAACTGGAAAAATGAATTTGATGCAGCAAAAGTAAAAAATAAATAAATTTAATATTTTTATTTAAAATAATTTATAGGCAGAATATTCTGAGCCTTTCCCAATTAAATCAGATTGGGAACATTGTAAAGGAAGTAAACCAATATTTAGAGGTTTTACTTGTGGATTATGGACTACATTTCATGCAATGACTGTTCAATCATATTTAAGTAAATAAATAATTAATTATATTTAAATATTTATATTTAAATTAAAGGTAATGAACAAGAATCTTTAAAACCACTAAAAGCCATTCAATCATGGGTTTCTTCATTCTTTAGTTGTTCTGGTTGTCGTCGTCATTTTATGTCAATGACTACCGAAAAATTTCCAATGGATGAAAATAATGTAAAATTAAATAAATAATTTAATTATTTAAATTTAATAAAAGGTTAAAAATCAAGAAGATATTGTTATATATTTATGGAAAGCACATAATACAGTAAATGCTCGATTACATGGAGATGAAGCAACTGAAGACCCTCAATTTCCAAAAGAACAATTTCCACCAAGTTTTCTTTGTCCAGAATGTAGAGATTTAAAAGGAGAATTAGATCAGGTATTTATTTTTTAAATAAAATTAAAATTATTATTTTTTTAAGGAAAGAACACTTAACTTTTTGTTACAATTTTCAACAAACATTAAACCCAGACAATAAAAGAAAATCTTTTTATTTTTTTATTAATTTAAATATATTTTTATTATATTTTTTTTTATATTTCTCAATTCATCGACTTATTTTTTTTTTTGCCTTTAAAATGTTCAAAAGTATTTTAATTATTATTTAAAAAAATTAGAAGTGTTCTTTAATTTTAAAAATTTTTAAAAATTCCCAATGGGAATTAATATATTTTTATTTATTTTAATAAATTTTTAATTTCATATTTTATTTATATTAATTAATTATATAATAAAATAATTTGTTTAAATTACTTATAATTAAAATAAACAAAAAATATTAAATACTTTTAAAAAAATATTTTTGAGATTTATTTATATTTATCTAAACTAAAAAATCAATTTTATAGAACACAATTTTTTATTTTTTTAATCTTCAACAAAAGAAAATAAATTTAAAAATAAAGAAAAATTTAAATGGGCCAATTGGAATTTTTAGCGAATCAAGTAATCAACAATTAAATAAAAACTAGACGTTCACAGGATTTTTTGAGGAAATTAATTTAAAAAATAATTCAAATAATATTTTTAAAGAAATATAAAAGAAGGAGAAAAAAACAAAAATATTAAAAAAAATTGATTTTAAATGAGTAAAATTTATAAATTAAAATTTCAAAAAATAAAATAATAAATTTGAATGCTTATAAATTAATTTAATAAAAAATTAATTTTAAAAATTAATAACATTTTCATTAAAAAAATAATTTTTTTATAAATAAAATTTATAAGCAAAAATATATATTTATATTAAATTTTAAATAAATGTTTGAACAGTCTAAGCCATAATTAATTATTATATATCTGGAGATTATTGGCCTAGACTTAGTCCAATAATTTTACATATTTTGTATGTGATGTAAAAAATAAATAGTAACGAGACCAATTAATGGCCGAAAAAATAATAATAAATTGACTCAGAATAAAATTTTTAATAACCGATGTTAAAAAATGAAATAAAAAAGAATAAAATTTAAAAATAAAAAATTAGTTAATTTAAAAATAGGTATGAGTAAAGAGAATAATTAAATTTATAAAAATAAAAAAATATTTTTGCAAAAATTGAAAGGATTAAAAAATATTTAATGAAAGGTTAAAATTAAAAAAAATTATTTTATACATAATTTTGGTTTCTTTATTTCTTTTTGTTCCTATTAATTAAAGATTTAAATTTTACATATAATTGCTGTTTAAATAATTGAGAAAAACTAAAAAAAAGAATAAAAATGTTTAATTATTAAAATAATATTAATTTTAAAAGAAGAGTCATTTTTAAAATTATATATAAATATAATAATTATTAATTCAATAAAATATATAAAAATTATTATAAAATATTTACTTAAATTATTGATCATCTTCTTCATCCTCTACAATTCTTAATTGTTTTCCATTACTTGGAGAATCAATTTCTTCATTATGTGCCCTAATATTTGTTAATAATGTATTATTATTACTATTATTTTCTTCATTATTAATATGTTCTAAAGATTTATCTTCTTCTTCATTTTCCTGTAAAACATTAATTGAATTATCATCATTTTCATTAAAATCATCATCTTCACTGGATTCATTTAATTTTTGTTTTGAAGAAGAATCAGAATTATTTATATCAATAATATTTATTGGGCCATCATTATTGGAAGGTATTGATGATGTTCCAGTAAGAATTGAAACTTCCTCATTTTGTCCAACAGAAGAACAATTAACAGAATTTGTATTATCAATAACTAAATCTATTAAAGATATTTATATTTTATAATTAATTTAATATTATACCTGAAGAATTACCGACAGATGAACGAGCAGATTTTGCAGAAGATGGACCTTCTTCAGAACCAATATTATATGATGCATTGAGAACACGTTTTTTGTTACCTTTAATAATTTTTATTTAATTTTAGTCAGAAACAAGGAAAGAAAAATAACAAAAACTTCCCTACGACAAAAAGGGTTAATAAAATTTTAATTTAAAATATAACAAACCATCTAATGATGATGATAATGTATTGTTGTTATTTTCTAATTGTAATTGTTGTTGTTGTTGAATTTGTGCCTGTAATTGCTGAAATTGTTGTAATTGCTGTAGTTGTTGTTGTTGCTGTTGTAATTGAAAATAATGTTGTTGTAATTGTTGAGGTGTTAAATTCCCTGGATATAAAGCTGTTGCTAAAGGAATTGGCTGTTGAACAGTCATTGGTTGTGCTCCAGCTAATTGTTGAGGTCCTCCAATACTTGAACGGCGATTAGTATTATCAGAAATACCAATTAAACAAGTACGGCTAAGAATCCCTAAATCACCACCAACTGCTGATGTTGTTAAAGTATTTTCACCAATTGAAGAAACATTTGATGCTATAAAGGAATAAAATGATTAAAGAGACATTTAATTATATATTTAAATTATTTTTTATTTCTTTTAAAAGTTTAAGAGTTAGAATAAATTATTTAAAAAATCTAAATTTAATTTTCAAACCTTGTGCAAGTGAAATTGCAGAATTATTATTAGCAACAGAAGCATTGGCATTAGAAGATGATAAATTTGAACCAGGTGAATGACTTAATTCTTCACGTGCTCGTCGAAATATTGGATCAATTGGTCGAGAAGAGTAATCGATTTGATTTCCATTTTGATCATAATATATTCCCACACCTTGACCTTGAAGATGAGAACGTGCAGTTGTTAACATATTATTCATATAATTCATCATTGCACTTGTAGAAATCTTTAAAAAACAAATATTATTATTATTTTATTTTAAATTATAATTAACCGCTGTTGTAGTTATAGATGTAGCCATAGATTGATTTGATGGAGTTGTTGATTGAGAATTTGTTGATTTAACACCAATTTCTTCTTTTATGTTCATACCTAAAATATATAAAATTAAAATATATTTAATTTAAAAATATTCATACCAAGCATATAAACTCCACTTTTACGCCTTTGACTTAAACCAGCACCAACTTCTAAATCAGGAGGTTGTCTCCCTGGAGTATCTGGTTTACTAAAAATAAATAAATAAATAATTTTTTAAATATTTCTAACGTTTTTCTGTTTCCTCCCTCCTGACGGAATGTTTCCGTATAATGCATTTCTGTAGCAGTTAAAAGACTTGGAGTTCCATCAATTTCAGCAGATGGAATCATTGATTGTAATAAACTCGTATTAACCCCTGGCTGTTGCTGTCCGTTGTTACTTTGTGAACGTTGATTTGAAACAACATTCTAAAAAAGATTATAAAAACTACCATAATATTTAAAAATATTTAATATAAAATTTTTATTAAAATACCGAAAAATTGTTAGCCATAGAATTTTGTTGATTTTGCGAAGTTAATCCATTCTGTTGTTGTTGTTGTTGTGCCTGTATCAATTGTTGCTGAAGTAATTGCTGTTGCAACAATTGATGTTGATGTTGGTAAATTTGTTGTTGTTGCTGAAGCAAAACAGCAGGAGGAACAGAATTCCCAGTTCCATTACATGCTCCTCCTGTTGAAATTATATTGCTACCATTTCCTCCTCCTCCACCACCTCCAGTAGCCATTGGAGCAATAACTGCAGAATTTAAAGTTGCTGCCATTTCAACTAAACGTTTTTGAAGTCCATCACTCATAGTTTCAGGACTGCGAAGAGCATTAAGACCACGCTGCTTGAGCTCACTCAATTCGGTCTTTAATAATAATAAACAAATAATAAATGAGAGAAAATAATATATTTACATTAAGAGGATTAGAAATAATCATTGAAGATTGTTTTCTCGGTGCTGGATCAGTTGGTACACCAACAGAGCCTGTCTTTGGTGAAACAGAAGAATTACCAGATAATGTTGTTTGTTGTTGAGAATTATTTACACTATTACGACCATTTACTGGACGTGGAGTACCATTTGTAGATCCTCCTCCATGACCATTTCCTTGAATATTTGAATGATTACTAGGTGTAGAATTTGGTGTACGATTAACAGAATTTCCATTATTATTCCCATTGTTGATTATTCCATTACTGTTTAGAAAATGAGAGCGAACAAGCTAAACATTTTTTAACCAATTTAGATTTTTAAATAAATAAAATCTAAAACCTCATTCAAGGGGGTTTGTCTTTGATTTCCTACAACTCCTCCATCAGTTTGTTGTTGTTCTTGTTGTTGAGCAGCTAATGCAGCAGTTAATTGTTGTTGTTGCTGTTGTTGTAATAATAATTGTTGCATTGCTGTTAATTGATTTTGTTGCTGTGATGTATTTTGTTGAGTAGAAGAAGAACGAAGTTGTTGTTGGCCTATAAAAAAAATATATGTATGTAGTAAAAAGATAAAATAAAAATAATATTATACTTGCTGTTCCAACATTTCCAGAATTTAAATCAGAAGATGAATCAACTCCTCCTCCTCCTGTACCGGAAATACTAACAAGTTTAGCATTTTGTTGACTTTGTTGGTTAGCCATAAGACCAGCCTAAAAAAGAACTAATTTTATAAAAAATAAAGTTAAAATAACTAATTGGTTCATTTGTAATTGATTTTGAAAGCCAACGATGCCCCCATGTAAAAGTTGTGCAGCAGCTACAGCAGCATTATTAGTATTAGCACCTCCAGAATTGGCAGTATTCGATAAATTTGCTGATTTTTCATTAATTGAGGCAGCAGCATCACTTTGAGCTCTTAAAAAAAATATTTTTTTTAATTAAATGAATATATTAAATTCATTAATTTAGAAAATAATTTTAGTAATATTTTTGATTTTATTATTTTTAACCTTTCTTGTAATAATTGTTGACCAATAATATTAACAGATTTTTTATTATTATTTCCATAAAATTTTGATTGAATATTTCCCCTATTTTGTATATATTTTCCAACAGGACTTTCAGAAATAACAACTCTTCCCCCACTTCCTCCAATTTCATTTATTCTTCCCCCAAACCCTAAAGGTGTTCCTGTTTGTTCATTATATCCAATCTGTCCTGTATTATTATTTGTTACTAATATTCCCCCATTTCCTCCAATAATTTGACCAATAATTTGTTGAGGTTCCCCTCCTTCTCTTCTAGTACTTCCATTTTGATTATTAATGTCTCCTTGTTGCATTAATATTAAACTTTGAGGATTTCCTCCATTATTTGAACTAACATTTATTTGCCATTGTACATTTTGGGATATTGTTTCATTTATTTGGGGATTAGGGTCATATTGAACTGTTTGATTATAAACATTATTTTCTTCAACATTATTATTACTATTACTATTATTATTATTATCAATTATTGTCATTTGATTACTACAAATATATGTATGTATATCTTATTTAGGTAAATTTTAAAAATAAATTCTCTTACTTAATTAAAGACTGCTGCATCAATAATTTTTGCTGCAATTGCAGCTGTTCATTGGCATTGTTCATCCTTCCAAAGAAGAAAAAAAATTATTTTAAAAAAATTATTTTAATTTTTTTAATAATTAAAATATATTAAATAAAAGTCCTAGATAAGTTTTTTATTTTAAAAATTTACTCTTGTCCAGTTTGGGTGCCTGTTCCTGCATTATGTAATAAAGCAATTTGTTGTTGTTGTTGTTGCTGCTGAGAATTTATATGTTGACGTAAAAGTATAGCTCTAGCATGTTGAACACCAAAATTAAAGAAAAACCTTAAAAAATTTAAAAATAATTATTTCAAATTATTTTAATAATAAACCTGAGTGTATTAATGTCATTTAATGGTAAATCCATTCCATTAGCCATAGCACTTGGTTGAACGTCCAAATTGACTTTTTGATAGGTAGCCATGTCAAAAAAAGGCTAAAAAATAATTAAAACATTAATTATTTTAAATATTAAATAATTTTTCTTACAATATTTACTATTGGCTGAAAAATTGGCCAAGCCAAAGAAGGAGTAGCCAATGAAGGTACCAACTGTCCACCAACATTATTTGATGAAACATTTTGTCCAACATTTGAAGCTAACTGTGGATGTTGTACTGTTACAGCCATTCCAGGAGGGAGTGAAACTGAAACACCAGTATTACCACCAGATTGTTGTTGTTGTTGATGGTGTTGTTGTTGCATTGAAGCAACAAATTGAGCCTATAAAATATTTAGATAAATTAAAAAATAATTATAAACTAGTTTATTAAAAAAAATTAATTGCTTAATAAAAAATCAATATTTTATAAGTATATTAAAAAACAAAAATATTTTATATAAAATTATTTATCAATTTTTATTTACATTTTTTCCACTTGCCTGGGCAAGTGCTGCAGCCATTGGATGTGTTGCTGAACTTGCCGCAGATGCTGCAGCTACAGCAGACTGTTGCAAATGTTGTTGCATAACAGCCTGAAGTCCAGCTGTTGTATTTGTAGATTGATGTGAATGGGGATGAACTGCAGCAGCTACAGCTGCCATTTGTTGCATTAAAGCAGTGGAATGTATTGCAGATTGTTGCTGTCCAGCTTAAAAAGAAATAGGTATTGTTAAAATTTAAAATCAAATTAAATTTTTATCAGTACCACTAGCAGTTCCAGCATGTGCTTGTTGTATAGCAGCAACAGCAGACGCCGTTGGATTATTTACTGTTGTAGATTGTTGTTGTTGGAATTGTTGTTGTTGTTGGTGATGAGCTGCAAGTATTTGCTGTTGTTGATGTTGAAGAGTGGCCAATTGCTGAAAATATAAAAAATAATTTTTAAATTTTAAATAATATTCAATAAAATATTAAAAAAAAATAATAATCTTTTTAGAGTATTATTATTTAAATAAATAAAAAATTATATTAAAATTAGATTAATTCAAAGTTTTAAATAATAAATATTAATTTTTAAATTTATTTTCAAACATATTACTCTCAAAAATGCAAAGGACATATATTGGCCTAATTTATATTTTTAATTCTCTTAAATTTTATTAATTTATGTACATTCAAAACTGTCTGTAATCCTAATCTTTATGAAAAATTTTTTTGTTTTTCAATGAGGGATTTGACTATTTAATTCCTATAATTTTATTTTTTTATAAATTATCACAAATTCCCTTACATTTGGTAAATGTTGTGATTGAATAGTAGCATTAGATGCTAATGCTGAATTGGGAAAAAATGGAATGCTATTATTGTTTGGTGAATTCCAAAATAATCTTGACATATTTATAGAATATATTTATATTTTTTTTTACAATTTTTGTATTATAATCTTGAAATTAAATAAATTAATTAATTTAATAATTAAGGAATAAAAATTAAAAAATATTATAAAACAAATTTATGAATAAACAAATATTTTGATTTAAAGATTTTTAATAAATTATATTTTTATTTATTTACTAATTAATTTGTAATCTCGCTTTTGACTCGATAAATTAAATTTAAATTTATTTACTAATAATTTTTTACAAAATATATTAAAATTTAAATAAAATTTGGAAAAACAAATTAATTTTGTTATTTAAAAATCATTTGAGTGTGTATTGTAATATATTTAATTTAGACGAGTCCTTTAAATAACAAACAAATATAATCGTGGATCATGGAATAAATAAATAAATATAATAATAAAAAATTGCCACGAATGTTAAAAAAAGTGTTTATGTTATTTTTAAATTATGTAAAATAATATGTTTGTGAGGTGGAAAAATGCGTGGATTGTAAATAAAAAAAAGAAAATAAAAATTAGAAAATAGAATAAGAAAGAATTTTGTTGCAAAAATTTAAATATAATCATCAAAAATATTCATAAATATTTAAAAAAAACAATAATAATAAATGTAAATAAGGAAGAAAATATTATTGAATGAATTTAATTGATATATTAAAATGATAATAATATATAAACAAATAAAGGTAATAAATATATATTTTTTATTAAAAATATTAACATAATACAAATATTAAAAAAAATTTTTTTAATCAATCTTTTTATTAAAAAATGAGTAAAAGCTAAAAAAATTGTAAAATTAAAATTAATTATAAATATTTAAATTATCTTCTCTGTTATAATATTTTTATAATGGTCGAAGATGTAAATAAAATATATTTTAATTCAAAATAATATTTGTAAAATATATTTGGGTATTTAATAACAATTAAAGTTATATTAATTATTTAATAATTATTAAATAAATATTTACAAAATACTTAATTAATAAAAATATTATTTTGATTTATTAAAAATTACAAAATATTAATTATTTAAAACAAAAGAAGAGAAAGAGAAAAAAATAAATAAAATTTAATTCAAAATTTCTAAATAATCTTATCGGCATAAAAAAAAGAAAAAATAAAATTTTTTACAAAATAATAATTAATAAAAGTAAAATTAACAAAAATATAAAAATATTTTTATTATTATTTGAACAGATTAAGTAATTTTTTATTAGTTTTTTAATAATTTTGATTATTTTTAGATAAATATTTAAATATTTGAACAGGCTAAAATTGAAGTTTTTTTTAATTTTTAATAAAAGACAGGTAAATAAAATAAATTTTAAAATTAAAGAAGAATATAAATATTAAAAGTAAAAGAAATAAATGTTTGAATCAAATATATAAAAGTCTAAAATGTAAAATTGAATAAAGGAAAGGGTAAAAATGTGATGCCAAAAATCTACTATTTACTACTTGGCATTACACGTATTTTTTAAAATAAAAATCTTTTACTCTCTCTTTCTCTCTCTAACAAAATCAATCACTTTCAAAATTACCCAACTAAAAATTTAAATATTTCTATTTTATGCCTTCCCTAATAAATATATTCTTCTCTTTTATTCAATTATTTTATAAATTTAAACACAGCTGCTTTTTTTCTTGGGTAAAAATTTATATTTGCGCAGTTGTGAGATTTGAGGGAATAAACATTTTTGAGAGAGTAAATTAATTTTAATAAAAGTAGAAAAGGCTATACATATAGCTAGAGATACCTTTACATCTCTAACATTTTATTTAAAAATAAAAAAAGTTTAAAGAGAATATTATTATTGTCCTTTTTATTATTTTTATTTATTTAAGATAATCAATTTTAATAAATTTCAAAACTTTTTTTTTAGTAAAAAATTAAAAAGAAATATTATTAAATAATAAAAAGTGTTTTTATTTAAAAAAAATTAGATTTTAAAATATTTTTTTTTAATTATAAAAAATTAAAAGTAAAAATAAATATTATATTTTATTATTTAAAATTATTAAAAACCTTAATTAAAATTAATTTATAAATCTAATAAGTTTTAATTAAAAACTGTTTTATAAAAAATTATTTTTAATTAAATATTTTTACAATAAAAAATTTTTAATAAATAGACAAAATTATTATTTTTTAAATTAAAAATTTATTTATTCACCTGTAGACTTGCAGCAGCAGCCACAGCAGCAGCAGCTTGGTGTGCACCTGCCACTGTCGTCGATCCACCACTTGACGCTACAACAGAGGAGGATTGATTGGAATTTTGATTATTTGTTAAAGAAAAATGTTGTTGATGTGTTTGACTAGCTGTTTGATTGTGAAGGACTCCAATACTAGAATTAGTAGAAGAAGTTGTTGTACCGTTAATTGTTGGGGATGAAATATTGTTATTATTATTGGCTGAAGCCTGTAAAAAATAAATTAAAATTTAATATAAATTTTTTTAAATATTTTATAATAAAAACGGAAGAGAAAAATAAATAAATAATTAATTTTAAAATATTTGATAATTAGGGGGTGTAAAATAAAATATTTTAATTTTTATTTATTCTAATAAATATTATAATAAATATATTATTTGTTAAGTAAGGATCTCTTTTATTTTAGAAAACAATTGCGCAAAAGAAGAATGAATGTAAAAAAATAAATAAAAGAGATATTAAAGATGGATATATTTTTAAATATGAGTAAACAAAAGAGAGAAGAAAATAAAAGAAGCTTTATGAGCGTAATTTTGTTATTTTATTATATTATTTGAGATATTAAATAATTAATTAAATATTGATTTGTTTGTATAAAATTAAAATTAAATTTTAATTTTAAAAATAAATATATTTTAATATTATATTTTGGGTTAATTAAAAGAAATATAAAAAAGTTTGAAATATATTGCTACTAAATACTTCTTATTTATTATTTAAAATTAATTAAAAATTATTTTAAATTATTGCTGTAGACAAACAAAAAATTTTCGCAAATAAAACACATTTTTTAAAAATTTATTTAAAGTTAAGTAGACAAATAATTTAAAAAATTTTGTTACTAAATTCAGATATAAAAGAAAAAATTAACAGAAGAAATAAGTACTCTGATTTAAATATTTATTTAGTTTAAGAATAAACAAATAAATTATAAAAATATTTTTAAAACTTAAATAATAAATTAAATATATTATATATTTAATAATAATAAATAGTTTAGAAAATATTTAAAATTTTAAAAATAAATTTGTAGATGAAATTTTATAGGAAATAAATGGCAATTATTTTTAAAAATTTATTTTGATATGTATAAATAAATAAAATAAAAAGTTAACAATTTATTTTAAATAGGTAAATAAAACAAATTATAGATTAAAAAAAAAGAGTTGTATCGTAATTAATTTATATAAACAAAGAAGCTTTATTATTAAATAATATTATTATTTTATTTTAATAAATAATAAATAGTTGTTATGCCAACAAATAATAATTTATGTAAATAAATATATTTTATTATTAAATACAGAAACAAATTAAAAAGTTTTAAAAAATATTTAAAATAATAAAATTATTAAAAATATTTTAATTAAATATATTTGTTAAAAAAATAATTAAAATAAAAAAAGTATTTAAATTACCAATTCGTAAAATACTAATTATTTCTAAAAATATTTGATTGGTTATTTTAATATTGATAAATTAAAATAAAATATATTTAAATATTTTTATAAATTTAAATTCTCTTTTTTTTATAAAATATTTAAATTTTAATATAATCTTAATGTGATAAATAAAATAAATTATAGTATTTTTTTATTAAAAATACTATAATTATTGTAGTTTAATAAATAAAAGATTTAAATATTTAAATTTTTAATTTAAATATTTAAATAATCAAAAATTATGAATATTTTAAAAAGAATTAAAAAATAATTGGTTAAGTTATGAGTTTATTAATAATAAAAGAAAAATGTAAAGATTTATATCCTATTATTATTTTAAAATTTCTCTTAAATAAAATAAATTATTTTATTAAAATTATATTTTTTTATATAAAAATAGAGCCCGGCTCGGTCAGTTTTTTTGGCTTTTTTAGATATTCGGTTCTGTTTTTAAGCGAGAAAATCGACCGACACGTTTTTCCGTGCTCTAATAAAAATAATGTATTTAAAAGGATTGAAAATATTTATTTAAATATATTTTAATTAAAAATACCTGCATAGTTTGTAATAATTGCATCATTTGTGCTTGAGGAATACCCGCCTGTATCATATTTTGAATCATTGCCTCTAACGATGAGGGCATTTAATTATTTAATAATATTTTGTTAAATAAAATTGTGATGATAATATAATTTAATAATAATATTAAAAAATAACATTTTAAAAAGAAAGAAGTTCTTCTTCCATTTTAGTCTTTTTTCTAAAATAAAATAATTATTAAAATAAAATATAAAAAAAACCTCTTATTTTTAATTGTTTAAATTAAATTTTTATTTGTTGTTAAAATATAAAATAAATTTAATTAATTTTTTATTTAAAGAAATAATTAATTGTAATACTAAAATTTAAAAATAAATTATTTAAAAAAATATTCATCAAAGAGAAATAAATTATTTATGAAAAAAACTTTTAATTTACTGTAAAAATAATTAATTAATATTTTTATTTTATTTTTTATTAAAATGTCTAAAATATATAAAATTATTATTTTTATTATTGTTCCCATAACAATTAATTTTTTTCTTTCTTAAAACACCAAAAAAGCAAATAAATAAATACAAATTTAAATTTTAAAATAAAAAATAAATCGTGAGAATTATTAATTTTATGTTTATAAAAGTGCAAATTAAAAAAAAAACATTTTAAGTACAAAAAAAGATTATAATTATTTAAAAATACTTTAAACAAATTTAAAAAGATAGTAATTAGAATACCATAAAAAAAGAATTTCAAAATTAAAATAACAAAATATTTATTATTTTTTAATTTGAAAATATCTTTTAAATATTTGATAATTATTATAAATTAAATTATTTAATATATTTGCAATAAAATTTTAAAATTTGTTTTAAAATAATTATAGGAGAAATAAATAAAATAATTTAAATAATGAGATAGTAAATATTTATTATTATTATTATTAAAAATAATAAAATAAAATTAAAATGTAAATAAAATAATAATTTAATTAAAATTAATTTTAAAAAATAAATAAATAATTTTAATTAATAATAACAAATAAAAAAATATTTTTTATAAAAAAAGTGTAGTGGATATATAAAAATAAATTAGCTTTATTAAGTGTGCTGCGTGATGTAATAAATAATAAAAAAATAAAAAATGTTTAGAAGCTTTAAAATAAAAAATAATTTTTTTTCTATTCTTGGCATAAATATGAGATGAGAAAAAGAAAATAAATAAATTCATTAATGCGCGAAAATATTTTTGTTTTTAAAATTTTATCAAAAAAAATTCTAAAAATTTATTAAAATTTAGTTTTTATATAAATATGAAAATGGATACAAATTTATAAAGTTTTAAATTAATAATTTTAAAAAAAATTAAAAGAAATTAACAAACAAATAAATAAATTATTTATAAGAGAAAAAACAAAAAAATAAATTAATAAGAATTTTAAAAGAAAATATTTAAATATATTTTTATAAGTAAAATTATTTAAATAAAATGTAAAGGTGTAAATTATAAATAAATTAAAATTAAATATATTTAAATAATCATTAATTCTTTTTTTTATATTTGATTAGTTTTAAAATAAAATTATAAATTTTTAAGTAAACTATAAAACTGAAGAAAGTCTAAATTTTATTAAATTAAATTTATTTATTAAAAAATTAATTTAATATAATTATTAATAATTTTAAATAAAAAAAAGAAATTAATTCCCTCATTTATTTTAAATAAATTTTTAAAATAAGGAAAATAAAAATAATTATTTATTTTAGATTATTTAATGCCATAAATATTTTAGAGAGGATTAATATTTAAAATAAATATATCCGTTTATTGCGCGAATAAAGGATTAAAAATGAACCTAAAAATAATAATTATTTTATTTTATTTTTATATAAATATTTTTGTTAATATTTTAATTTAAAAAAATAGGCAAAGGAGATTTAAGGATTAACTGGCAGCAAAATTATAAATAAATAAATTAAAATAAATGGTCAAAAATGGGAATTTTAGTAATAAATGGAAAGATTAAAAAAAACAAAAGGATTAAAAAATAATAATATTTAATTGCAATATTATTTTAAAATAAAATATTTTATAATATTTAATTAAAAAATTAAAATTATTATATGGACATATTCGGTGCGGCCATAATTACACGCGTATTTTATTAAAATTTCAAATAGTAAAAATACAATCAAAAATAATATCAATCAACGAGATAATCATTATGTAGATTAAGTGAGAAGTGCTTAAAAAATTTTTCCGCACGTGTATGTATAAAATTTTCCATCGATATATGTTAGTTCTTAAAGCCATAACTTTATGAAATTTATTTAAACCTTACAGGAAATTTATATCAAATGAAAGAGGAGATTCAGGGCTACAAAATAGTATAAGAAAATTGAAGCTGTTTTAGATTTTTATTCTATTTAGAAATAATATGGTAATTATGGCCGCACCGAATATGTATATGTATAATATAATAAATATAATTATTTAGTTAAAATATTTTAAATTATAAAATTAATAGATAATTATAAAAAAATAAAAAAAACTTAATAAATAAATTAAATTTAAAAATTTTAAATAAAAAATCAATAATGAGGAATATTGTTTAAAGCCTTAAAAATTAATTTAAAAATTTGAGAATTGACTAAAGGTTAGAGAGAAAGAAGTAGGTAAATAATTATATATGTATTAAATGTGTCTATCAAATTGTAAGTTGGCAGTAGTAGAAAAAAAATGAGTGGAATAAATAAGAGATAAATAGATTGAAGTGTGGCAGGTAATTTTAACAGGAAATTGGATAAAAAATTAATTTAAATAATTGAAAAGAAAACAAAATTAATAATAAAAAATTTAAACTTTTAAATTTATTATTTTAATAATTATTTTAAGAAAACATTTATTTATTCTACAAATAAAAAAAAATTAATAAAATAAAAATGTAATAAACATATATTAAATATAATAAAATAATTAAAATAATAATTATTATTATTATCATATTGATAAGAAATTTTTTATTTTTGAAGAATTAATGTTTTTTTAATTTTTAATAATTAGAGATTTTTACCGAAAATTTTTAAAATTTAAATAAATAAATGATTAATTAACAAATAATATTTTTTATAAATTAAATTAGTAAAAATATTAAATAATATTTATTTATTAATTAATTAAATAAATAATTAAATTTCAATAAAATTGAAAGAAAAATATAAAAAATATATTTTATTTAATTTATCACTTTTTATAAATTTGTAATATTTATAGTAGTGACGAATGTGATTTGTGACTAAAAATTTAATTTAAACACTTCAAGAAATTTTATATTTTTTTTTTGTAAAAAAAGCCTCCAAAAATAACAGAAAATTAAAAATAATTTAATCTTTTTTTTATTTATTTTTATTAAATTATTCTCATGATTTTATAATAATTTATGTATATATTTATTTATTTCTCTCATGATAATTTATTTATTTTTTATAAATAAATATTTATTTTTTTTAATTAAAAAAGGGAAATAAAAAATGAATGTAAGGAAATTAAAATTAATAAAAAAATATTTAAATTTTTTATTAAAAAAAAGTTGAAATTTTTCTTTAAATATTTAAATTAAATTTTAAATAATTTAATTAAAAATAAGAAAAAGTTAAACTTTATATTAAATTAATTAATTAAATAAAGTGTTTACATTTTATTTTTTTAAATTAATTTTATTACAACAAAAATAATAAAAGAAAAAAAATTGGGCAAATTAAATTAAATTAAAAAATAAAAAAATAATATTTATTTATAAATAAATATAATTAAATAAATAATTTATTTTTAATTTAAAAATAATTAAAATATATTTTTCAAAAGTGTAAATTATTTGCAACTTTTATTTTTTTTCACTTTGAAATAAATTCAATAGTTTTATTTTTCCCCTTTTTTACGCCCACATTTAACAAAAAATTGGTCGTTTTCATTTTATGTCATTTTTTAAATTATTTATTTTTTTAAATAAATTATTCACTAAAACAGGTTATTTAAAAATATTTTTTAAATTAAAAATAAAATAAAATTATAGTAAAACACAAAATAAAAAAGTAAAAGAAAATAGTTAGTGTATATATTTTATGTTTTTTAAATTAATTTCTCTTTCCTTTTTAATTTATTCTCCCCTATTAAATTAAATTTTGTAAAATAAAAAAGGACAAATATTCTCTTTTCTCTCTTTTTCTTTAAATTATTTATTTAATTTTTTATTTTTACTTAAAATGATTGTCAATATTTTAAATTAAAAGTTTAATTAAAAAAAATAAACGGAAAAACGTTTATTTTTAAATTAAATTGAAAGGTAATTAAGAAAATAAAAATTTAATTTAAATTGATAAATAAAAAAAAGAAATGTCATTAATGAAATATTGTTGTAATATTATTAAATAAAACTTTTTTTATAATAATAATAATTTAAAAAAAAAGTTTTTCTTTAAAATTTAATAAATATATAATTATTTTTTAAATAAATATTTAATAAATTATAATTAAATAATTGAAATAATTTTAATTAATTATTTATTTAGTTATAAAACAGATGTTTTAATAATCTTGACATTTAAAAAATAATTTAGCAGATGTTTTTTTATTTATTTAATAAATAAATAAATAAATAATAATTATTAAAAATATAAAATAATATTTAATATTAAATTTTACAATTTATCTCATAAATTGGACCAACCCCCAAAACACAGATCCTCAAAATTTCTGATGGTTTTCCTAACCCTATTCCAGACATTCTGTTCTCGACCTCCCTAATATTTACGCCCCCTAAATGCCGGGGAAACCTAGAAAAAAGAAATTAAATTAAAATAAAATTATTTAAATAATTCCTTTATTTTTTAAAAAATATTTTGTAAAAATAATACATATATTAAAATATAAAAAAAGGATTAAATTTAAAAAAATAAAAGATAATATTTTATTTTAAATTTAAAATGATATTAAATATTAAAATGAAAAAGATTAGTAATATTTAAATCTTAAAAAATAAATAAATACTTTAAAAAACTTGTTTTTAAATATAATAGGTACGTAATAAAATAATTTTAAAAAAATATATTTTTAAATTGTTTCATTGTTTATAATAAATATTTTAATCCATTGGGAAAATTAAAATAGAAAATAATAATTAAAAATTGTTTTATTTTAAATGTTGCATTTAAAATAATAATAATTGCCATTTTAATTGTTTTTACAAATTTATTATTTAAAAATTTTGTACTTTTAAGTTATAACACATTCAATATTTGAGTCCCAAAAATGAGTGCTAATTATATCTTTTAATACATTTTTTATATATTTTAATAAAATAAATATTTTAGTTTAGTTAATTAATTAATACACAAACATTTTATTAGACTCTAATTGGAGATAAGAAAAGTATTGAAATGATTAAGTTAATAATTTGAAATAATTATAAAAATAAATAATTGTTTTTATTTTAAATAAAAAGACATAAATAAACAATAAAAATATATAAATAAATATAATTTAATTTAATGACAATTTTGTTAAATATTAAAAATTATTTAAATAAAAATAAATAATTAAATGTTAAAATATGTCTTCTAAATATTTTTGACAAATTTAAAAAGACATTTATTTATTTATTTAAATCAAATTAACTTTAATTTTGTGTACTAACATTTTCACTTAAAAAATAAATTGGAAAAGAAGAGTTTTGCCGATTAAAGATTAAAAAAATTAAAAAAAAATTCCAAACAATTTCTTTAAATAAATGTCCTTTGCATTAATTAAATTTAAAAAAATTAGGAAGAAATTTTAATTTTATTTACATTTAAATTAAAAATAGTTTTATTTTTTAAATTAATAATAATATTAAATTATTAAATATTTATTTTAATTATTGGAGTAATTTAATTAAAAATAAATTAATTAAATTTCAAAAATTAAATTAAAAATATTTTAGTTCCTTTTTATATTTAAATAAATAAATATAAACTTTTATTAAATATTATAAATAATTATTTAAGAAAAAAAAGAATAATTGTAATTTATTGATATTTTAGTAATGAGCAATTTATTTATTTATAAAAAAAAAAGTTTTATAAAAGTAGTAAAACTAAAAAAATGTAATAATATTAATTCAGGTATGTATTATATAATGAATAATTTGTAAAAAAAAAAATCTTTTAATTGTAAAAATAATTAAAAGCAAAAAATATTATAAAAAAAATAATTAAATTTTATTTAATAAAAATATTATTTATTTATTTTTAGTTTTACTTTAAATATAACTAATAAATAAATTGTTATTGATTTAGAAAGATACTTTTTCAATTAATCAACTAAATATTTACTTATAAAATTAGGTCTTTAATTTTTATAGATTAAAGATAAAGAAGAAAAATGACGCAAAAGAGTGTAACTGAAAAAAGAAGAAATAAATATTTATTTAATTATGAGGTAATAAATAAATAATTTAATTAAAATTAATTAATATTATAATTGGTTAAATATATAAATAACAATTAAATAATAAAATAATAAAAAATAAATAAAAATAATTATTCATGGAAATATTTAAATAAATTTATATTTTTTTTTGAAAAAAAACAATTTTTATATATAAATCGAAGAAATTAAGATTTAAAAGAAAAATGTTTATAAATATTTAAATAATATTTTTTTATTTTACTAAAATTTAAAAGGTCTTAATATTTTATTTTTATGTAAAACATAATTTTAATAAAATAAATTTAATATAATTTTTTAAATTATTTAAATATATAAATAAATATATTTAAAAAAATATAATTAATTAAAATAAATATTAACAAAAATTAATTTTTTAAAAATAAAATTGGTTTCTCAATTTATTAAAATAAATTTTGTTCTTGAAATTAAATAAAATTTCTAAAAAATAAGAGAGTTTTAAATCTAAAATAAAATTAAATTAAAAATATCTAATAATTATTAAAATAAAAGTTTATATAAGAAAATAATTAGAAAAATGCATTCCTTCATGGAATTAATATTTAAAAAATTAAAAAAAATTCTTAATATTTTTTTATCATTAATCATAAAATAATAATTTATTAAATATTCCACACTGAATTAATCGCAAAATTATTTAATTCCGGTAAATATAACGTCACTTAATATTTCTTTAGTTTTAATTTTTTTAAAGTAAATTAAATATTAATAAAAATAAAATTTAATAAATTGTTTTAGGCAATTTAAGAAGAGGAATTTATTTTTTTAAAATAGTAATAATATTTGTAAAATTAAAAAGATAATTAATTAAAATAAAAAGAATTAATTTTATGATTAGTTAAGATATTTGGGCAATAATTAATTTAATAAAAATGAATAAAATTATTTAAATAAATTAAAAAAAGAATAAAAATAAATAAATATATAATTATTTTAAAAATAATAAATTAAAGATTAAATAAATTTTTGTATTAAAATGTTTAAAAAAATTGAAATATAAAAATTAATATTTTATTTTTTAAATAATTAAAAAATTAAATTTAAAATTTATTTATTTAAATAAAGTAAATAAAAAGTGCAAAAATGTGAGTAGAAGGGAGAGAAGAGTTAAATATAATAAAATATTTTAATATAAAATATTTTATAAGGCTAGACAATGAATATATAAATTAAATGTTTGTTTAGTTTAGTTTGGGTAAAATTCAGTTAAAAAGAGGGAGAAGTTTGTTTTTCAAAAAAAAAGATTGGCAAACAAAATATTATTTAAAGTTTAACTATGTAAATAAATATTTAAAATATTAGAGAAAAAGAGATAATATTAAAAAGAAAATATTTTAAATTATTCTGACAGATTTTTAAATTTAAAAAAAGTCTCAACACAAATAAACCCTTTAAATAAATAAATAAATAAATATTTTTGTTTTGTAAATTTCCTCAATTTTTTTTCAGCGTCCTGCGCAAATATTTGTTCAAATAAATAGCTAAATATCTAGGTATTCGTGACCCGGCGGACTTTTTTTAAATGTTGGATTTTTGTGCAAAAAGTGAATAAAAAAATTAGAAAAAGATAAATAAATAAATATATTTACACGCAAATAAATAAATATAAAATAAAATAAAAATATTTAATTTTGGAGCAAACACGCAATTTTTGAGGAACTTTTAATAAAATAATAAAAAAAAATAAAATATAAATTTTAGAAATCAACCAATTAATTTAATTATTATAATAAATTTTAGAAAATATTTCCTCTCATTTTTAAATAAAAAAGGAGTATTTTGTTTTAAATAACTAAAAATAAAATTAAAGCAATTGAGGTAATTTATAATAATATTTTATTTTTTAATTTTATTTTATTAATTTAAAATAAATAAATAAAATTTTAGTTCCCAAAAAATAAATTTTTATTTTTTTCCTTTATTTATACAAAAATAAAAATAAAAAAAAGAAATGTTTGAATTAAATAAAAATAAATTGAATAAACATGGGAAATAAAGTAAATAAATTTATAAAGAATTTAAAAGTTTTCACATATTTTTAAATTCTTTTTTTATTAAATATTTTGTTTAAAAATAAAAATTTAAAAATTTATTTTTTAAAGTTTATTTGACTTTTAAATATAAAAATCTTTTTTTTAATACATATATATTTTTATTGGATTTTATAAGTTATAAAAAAAATAAATAAAATATTTGAATAAAATATAATTGTTAAAATTAGTAAAAAAATAAAAAAAAAATTTTGAAAATTAAAGTAAATTATTTTTAATAAATTTTAATTTACAAAATTAAAAATATGTAAATATTTATAAATTTAAAAATAATAATAAATATTAAAAATATAAGATCAGTATGATTTTTGAAAAATTAATTATTGATATAAACACTCATCTATATATTAGTATTTAAATTATATTTATTTAATTATTTTATTTATTTGAACTTTTTTAAATTAATTAAATTAATTAATATATTTACGTAATTATTAATATTTTTTTATAAAAAGTTTTTTAATTTTCAATCTTCTTTATTTAATTATTTAATATATAATTATTTAATATATAATTATGTAAAAATTTAATTAAAAAAAACAACAAAAATCTTTTCAAAAAATCTCTTTATAAAAATCTAAAAATAGAAAGTCACGATGTAAAATGTTAGGTATATTTTTAAATGTTATTTTATTAAATAAAAATAATAAATTGTTATAATATTTAAATAACATTGATGACTTTTGTGTTTTAAATTAATAATAATAATAATTAAATAATAATTAAATAATTTTATTTTAAAAATATTAAAATAATAATTCAAAAAATGATTTAAATAAAAATATAAAATTATTCTAAATATAAATATTTTGCAAAAAAGAACAAAAAAGTCTAAAATTTATTTTAAATATTTCTTTGTATTAAATTTTATATTTAAATTTTGAAGGAAATAATTTTTAAAAGAATTGTAACAAAATAATAATTAATTTAATACACAAATAATTTCTTTGTTAAAAAATTAAAATTTTAATTCCTTTTTTTATTTTTAGTTTTTTTAATAAAAAATTAAAAATAATTATTTATAATTTATTTAAAAAAATATTTAATTTTAATTATAAACTTTGCTCTATTTAATTGGACTATGTCCAATATTTTTTTTCATTTTATTTAATCATTTGGTGATGAATAATTAATTCTATGCTTTACTTAAATATACAAACATATTAGTAAATAAGAAAAATAAAGGGAATAAATTTAAAAAAATTTAAACAATTAATTAATTAATTTTTTATAAAGTTTTTAACTTAAAATATTTAAAATAATTTATCAATTAAAATAATCCACTATAATAGAATAAATCCCCCTCCTCCAGAGAAGTATTGAAAAAATAAGAAGCTTACTTATTTTATAAAATTAACGGGAATATTTTATTTTTTGATAATTTATTACATAAATATCTTCTCTTTTAAATAAATAAATATATTTATCTAATAATTAATTAAAATATTTTTTAATTTAAAAAACTTGTACAAATAGAGAATAATTTAAAAAAATTGTTAGATATTTTATTTAAAGATATTTGTGGAATTAAATTGTCTGTAACATTTGTTAATCTTTTTGGATTATTTAAAAAATAAAATGTTAAAATATTAAATAAATATATATGTTTATATAAATAATTATTTAATTTATTTTTTATTTTTAAATCCTCAAAATAAATATAAAAATAAAATAAAAACTAAGAGAATAGTTTTTAGAGAAGTACATAGTGAGAAAAAGGTTTAAAAATAATAGATATTATTATAGAAAATAAATTAATTATTATTAAAGTTTAAATAATTAAAAATAACAATTTTATTTTCAAATATATAAATTGTATTTTTAATTTAAATATTAAAATATTTATTTTAAAAATTTTTTAAATTCATAACTATTCTTTTATTATTTAAACGTAATAAAAGAGTTTAACAATTTTTTATTAAAAAAAAAGAAAGAATTTAATTAAGTTTAGTAATTATAATAATTAATTACAATTTAGTTACTAGTTTAATAGTAAAGATTTTTAAAACTTTTTTTAAAAAAATAAATTAATTTTTTGCTACTTTTTTCTAATTAATTTCTTTCTTGTAATACATATATATTCAGATTTAATAGAAAAGTAGGCGGCATAAATTCAAAAAGAAAATCAAATTAAAAAAAAAACAAATTAATGACGTAAATGTTTAAAAAATTAGAAAATGTTTTTTTCTAATTAATAAATAAATGTATATTATTATATTGATGATTAATATAAATTTTAAAAAAATGAATAACAATGGGAAAAATATTAAAATAAAATATTATTATAATAAAGAAAATATTATAATTAAATTTAATAATTGATAAAAAATAAAATAGTAGAATTAAATCAAAATATTTTTTTAATTTTTTGTTTTATAATAATTAATAAATATTCATAGTAATTAAAAAAATAAATTTAATTAAATATTGTTAAATGAATAAATGATTTTTTTAAATTTAATTTTAAATTAAAATGTAATTAAAAGGAAAAATAAATTAGATTATTATATTTTATTTTGTAAAAAGTAAAAATTAAATAAATTAATATTTAGTTCCTCCTGTTATTTTTATAAAATTTTAACAATTTTTTTAATTAAATGAATACTTAATATTAATGCCACATAATTTATTTTTATTAAAAAACAAAAAAGTTGTTAAAAATAAGAATTTGAAAATAAATTATTAAATTGAAAAAATAAAGGCGAAAGTCAAAATTAGTTTTTTTTAAAAAAAAAGAATAAGGGTAGATATTAGAATTACAAATAGTATTTTAGTAAGGTTATGCAAAAAAAAAAGATTAAATTTAAATGACGTATTAAAATGAACAAACAAACAAGAGATGATTATTATTTTAATCCTTCCTATTATTATAATGTTTATATTTAAACAATCTCGAGATTATTTTTTTAAATAAAAAAAGTAAATAAAATATTTTTGAATTTAATTTAAAAATTAAATAAATAAATTTCTATAAAAGTAAATCATCCAATTAAAAATATGATCTTTGATCGAATATTATAAAATATATTTAAATATTAAGTAAATATTTATTTATATATTTAATATTCATCAAATTACATAAAGAAGGATTAAATAAATTTTAAAAATGGGAAAAGTGCATAATTTTTTATTTTCATTAACGAAGATAAAAAATTAAAAAAAGGAATGCTTTTAAATTAAAATGAGATTTTTGAGTGACTCGAAGAGAATAAATTGAGAAAAAAGAGAGGAAAAAGAGTGAGTAAAGAGAGGTTGTTTTTAGTGCCGGTCAAATAAAAAACAGGCGTTAGGAAGAATTTTAGAGAGATTGTCACAAAATTAAAATATAATATAATATTTATTTATTTATTAAGAGTAAAATGACAGAAAGAATATTTTGTTTTTTACGTTCTAAGCTAATAAGAAGAAAAACAGGTGCTTTTAAATTTTTGTTGATATTTTTTAAAAATTGTTATTAATAAAGTAACACAAATTTAAAAATTAAAAAAAAAAAAGAAAAATTAGAAACATTTGAAAAAATAAAAATCATCAAATTATTCTTCTTTTTTAATTAAAAAAGTATTGTTTTATAATTTACTACTATTTACTATAAGTATTCCAAATATTAAAAATGTACATTTGTTTATTGGTTGCTAAGATAAATAAAAGTAAAAGATAAAAGCTTAGTGATAGACTGACTGAACACTATTTTCCCATAAGGCTTATATATATGTAAATACATTTATTTGAATTAAAAAAAAGTAGAGAGGGGGTGGAGGGAATATTTTATGTACAACATATATTTATAAATATAAAAATGAAAATTTAGGGAACTTACATTTTTTGTAGAAAAAAAAATAAGGAAAAAAAGGATATGAGGGAATATATTTATTTTTTGTTTCTTTTCAAAAAGAAATGTCGGAAACATAAAAAAACGACAGCTGCGTGAAAATAGAGAAAATAAGGAAAAATAATATAGTATGACTGGCAGCAATAAAGAGAAGGAGGATAAAAAGAAGAAGTGAAAAGAAGGAGGTAATCAATAATATTTTTAGAAGAGATTTTAGAGGGAATATTTTTTAAATAATTAGAAAAAACAAAATTTTTTAAATTTATTTTTAATAATTTTTTGATAATATTTATAAATATTTATTTTAATTTAATATTTTAATAAAAATTTTCTTTAGAAAATTTAAATATTCTTTTAGAAAAAATTTTAAGCAAATTGACATTATCTCTTTTTTAATAATTAAAATTTATTTTAAATAAAATTTTAACAAAAATATATTTATCTTTTCTTTCATTTTATCAAATTATTTATTTTTTCTTTTCTATCATATCCAATATTTCTTTTGATAATGGACATTCATAAAGTGGAATACATGGTGAATTATAACTCCAATCTTTTCTAACATAATTATCTTCACAAACACAAGCTTTTTCACAAATACATTCAATATTAGAAGTAATATCATCAACATCAAGTCCTCTAGGATATCTGCAAGATGGAGGGAATCCTTCACAACGCATATAACAATCATTAACATATTTATTTTCTCCACATTCTTCTGTTTCTTCTGAACAGAAAATAATTGTTGTTGGAATAATAAAATAGTAAAATAATAATAAAATAAACATAGTATTCTAAATATAATTAATTTATTATTTAATTAATTTTAGAATAAAAAATGGGGAAAGAAATCTTGATAAATTGTTTATAATAAAATTATATAATAATGAACATTTAAAGAAAATATCTTATAATTTAAAATTAGTCATTATATGTATAACCAATGATTGGAAGAAAAATTATAAATTTTTATAAAGAAAGTAAAATTTAAAAAAAATATATGGTTTAGAATATTTAATATACTACCTATGTTATCATTTTTATTTTTAAAGAATTTAATAAAAATATTAAAAAGTCAATCAAAACATAATATATTTATAATTAAAAAATACATATTTATTCATTTTCACAACAAAAATTAAAAAAAAAATAATTTTAAGATAAAAATAAAGATATTAGTAAAATTGTCTAAAATTTATTTTTAAAAATATAAATTAGTAAAACAAAAAAGACTATTCTCTATACAATTAAATATTATTTTTATTAATTAATTTAATGATGATGAGGTCCAGTAATTTGTATATACCACAAATAATAAGTCCAATAATAAATATTCCAAAGAGTAAATCCAGCAGGAAATAATATTCTACTCCAACGATCTATATTTAAACCTTTTCTGGAATAACAAAATCCCTGACGAAGAAAATGACTTGTTGCCATTGGACGTTTTTGTTCAGCACCAATATAATTTGTAGAACAACCACCAGCAGCACAACTATTTGTTTTACGAGCTCTACGTGGTGCTGGAGGAGGTGCACGTCCCTAAAGTTTTTATTGGATTAAAATTAAAAAATAATAAATTAATTTTAAATATTCAAATAATAAAAAATTAAAATTATTAAAAATTTAAACAAAAACTTTTTCATAAGGTGAAGGTGGCCAAGGATGCATTTCAGGAACAATAATATTTCTTCTATTTTCAGCTGGTGAAAAATTATTATTTCCAATTAATTGTTTATTATTATGTGTTGGACTAGTAATTAATAATAAATTATTAGAAGGTAAACTTTTTGATTCAGAAAATTCTTCATCTCCTCCATCTTCACCACCAATTGTAAAATCATTAAAAGGCCTTAATTCCATATGTTCAGAAAGGCGAAGTCCCAAACCAATTTTTTTATCTGTTTTAGGGCATAAATTATCTATTCTACAATTTAAATATTTTTTAATTAAATTAAATTAAAAACCAATAATTAATTACCTTTGTTGTTTTAAATGTCCATTTCCAATATTTTGATTTGTTAAAATTCTTTTAGATTGTGTAGTTGAATTATTTTTATTTAAAAATAAAGATGGTACAAGTAAATTAGCAAAACTTATTAAACGAGTTCCAAGTCCATTAGAACCTAATTCATTTGTTCCAAAAATAAGTAAAGAATTTTCACCACAACTTTCACTAAAAATTAATATTTATTTATTTAAAAAATATAGGTATTTTTAATTTACTCAGGAGACAAACGAGAATTATCATCATGTAAATGTAATTCTTAAAAAAATATATAAATTACTAAATCTCTCTTTTAGTAAACCTTTCTTTGCTGTATAACTTGCAAGTCTTTCATATTTTTCAGCTTCGCGCATATATGAATTTACAGCTGCAAATTCAACCAAAGAAAGGAAAACAAAAAACATACAGGCTATTAAAAAATTAATAAAATAATTTTAAAATATTAAATAAACTAACATCCAAACCAAAAATCTATAGCTTTTGCATAAGCAACTTGGGGAAGACCAAAACGTAATCCATTACCCTAAAAATAATTAAATAATTAAATAAATATTTAAATAAACCAATGTAGATAAGGATAAAAGTGTTGTAAATGATAATGTTACTCGAGCAGGGACGGCTCTATTTAAAATTATAAAATAATAATAATTTTATTTTTACCGTCTATCAATCCAAAATGAAACCTAAATTTAAAAAAAATAATAATTTAAAAATTATAATAATATTTAAAAATATATAACCCATGATATCATAACAATTAAAGCAGTTGGAATGAAAGACTGGACAAGGTGATAACCAATTTGTCTATTTAAGTGAATAAGAGCTTCAAGACAACTAAATTTATCTAAAAAATAAATAAATATATTTTAAATTAATTAAATTAATTTAAAAACCTCTTTTATAAGATTCTTCCATAATTGCATACATATAAGTTCCATCACAATAATCAGGTGTTAATTGTTCAATTTTAAATTCAGGTAAACCAATTTCAGGGTTATAACGAGTTGAATTATGAGTAAACCAAGTAACATTTACTTGACTTTCAATATATGCATCTTTTTTTTTTTTAATTATTTATAATAAAATATTTTATTAATATTTTTCGTTTTTATATATGTACTTAAATAATCAAATTCTCTACTGACTGAGAAACCAAAGCAATACTTTTATTTTATTAAATTTAATTGTCTTAAATATTTTATTTCTGAAAATACTAAAAGATTAAAGAAAGAAATTAATTTAAATAATAATAACAAGGTAATAATTATTTGATTATTTAACAAAGAGATCTAATAAAATTCTAAATTACTTGCCTAATATATTTTAGAATATCATTAATAAATTTTATTTAATTAAAAAATAATATTTAATTCTTACAACTAATAATTCTAATTCCACATGTTTGTCTATCCATTGGATAATTTGCCAAATCCAAATTACAAGCAACATTTAAAGTTATTCTATAACAAAAATTAAAAATAATTAACAAAAAAACCTAATAGAATATGCTATATTTCCATTTTTATCAATAAAAAGATTAAAATTTGGAGCTGTCACTTCGTGAAATTTACTATTACGTGCATTGGCAAAATAAAGATCTGGTAACCTTATTTATTTATTTAAATTATTAAAATAATTTATTTAATAAATTACCACATTCTGTCACGAACTTTTGGATCATTAACTAAAATATATTCTTGATTAGAATGATTTAATGATTTATCTTTCCAATGCATATATAAATAAAGATCAACATCAAAACTCTTAAAATAATTTATTTATTTTTTATTTAATTTAATGAAAAGCAGAGCCTTTTAAAAATATAAATCAAATAATCAATTAATTTATAAAAATTAAATTAAATTAAAATAACCATATCTGTTGCTTGAAAATTACCCATAGATTCTATATAAATTCCAATTAATACTCTTAAAGGTGATCGTTGTCTATTAATAGTACTACTAGTACTACTTCTTGATAATAAAATGAAAGTCTCTGGAATTGTTTTGGAATTTTTTTGAAGTCTGTCTCTAAGTGCTTTTGCACTTTGAGCTCCAATTTCAAAACTTGTACTAATTATTAAAAAAATAATTAATAAATTATAATATATTTAATAAATTAATATTTCTCTTTCAATTAATTCCATTTAAAATATAATTTATACCTAGATGCCAAAGGAAAACAAAAAAGACAAAAATTAATCCAAATAATTATTGTAAATTTAATTAAATTATAAAATTGATTAAAATGTTTAATATAATAATAACAATTCATTTTATTTCTAAAAATGATTTAAAAAATTATTAAACTAATTTTTGAAAAATAAAAGAAAATTAAAAATAAAATTTATTTCTTTTGCATTTATATAAATAAATAAATAATAAATAAATATATTTATTTTCTTTTTATTCACAATTTTCAATATATTATAAATTTTCCAATATATTCATTTAAAAAAACAAAAAAATGTTAATGAGTTAAAAATAAAAAAAATATTTGTAAAATGTCAAAAGAACAAAAATAAAGAATGATGAGTGTGTCTAGTAATTATTAATTTATAAATAAATAATAAAGATAAACAAGCATTATTACATATAATAATTCTATTTATTTCTTAATTTGTTGTCTTTTATTTAAAACCAATGAAAAATATCTGAATGATGAGAGGAAAAATAAATAAATAAATAAATATATTAAATTTAAATTAAATTAAATTTACTGATATTAATCTCTTTCCGGTAAATTTTAAATTTTTAAGAAATAAAAATGTGTAAAATAAAATGTCTTTTTTTAAATAATTACTACAATGTGATAATGTTTAATAAAATAAAATTTCAAAAGTAAAATATATTAATTAAAACACAAAAAATAAATATTATATAAAAATATTTATTTATTTATTCTAAATTATAGGCAAAAATTTAATTTAAAGTACTGTAATTTATTTAAAAAAAATAAATAAAGCATAAAAATATATTAAGTGAATTTTACTAAAAATAAAATTATATAATTTATAAAAATAATATTTTCAAAAATAGTGTCAAAATAACAAATATTATATAGGTATATATTTATTTAAATTTATGGTTCATTTAATAAAAAAACATTTTTAACAACAAAAATAAATATTTATTTTTATGCTTCATTTAAAGTCAATATTAAATTTATAAATTAAAAATAAAAATAAAGATATTATTTATTACTGTATAATTTGATACAATTAAATATTTAATTAAATTAATTTTTATATTATTTTTATTTCCTTATTTATTTAATATTTTTCAATAGAATCTTTAACGAATTTATAATAAATTTATGAAAAAATAAATAAAAAAAATTATAAGTATAATAATGGCACAAATGGGAATAAATAGAAGAAAAAATATAAAAATAAAAAGAAATGTTTTAAAGGATAAGCTTTTTGTTTTTTTATTTATTTTTATTACTTGTATATTAATAATATATATATCAAATAAATATAAAATTGACTATTTTATACATATCATAAATTTATTTTTTATAAAATAAAAATATATTTATTTTGCTTTGTATTTTTGTACTTTAAAAAAAGTTTATCTTTTTTAACAAAAAATGAACGGAGAAACAAGCATTCCCTTGAGAAAATGAAGAGAAAAGAGTTGTTTAATAAACTAATGAAAGAAAAAAAATTTAAAAAAAAAATTGAAACAAAATATTTAATCTTTTGAGACCAAAGTAAGAAAAAAAATATTTTATTTTTTAAATTATAATTTATTTAAAATTTATTTTTTTCAAAGCATCTTCTTTTCGAGAGGATTAAAAATATATTTATATTTATTATATTTAAGTTTTTTAATTAAATAATTTAATAAAAAGTACTACTATAAAATAAATGTTTTAAAGAAATTTATAAAATAATTAAATTAATTTAAAAGTCAAAAAAAAGAAATGTTTTATTTATTTTATTTTTTTTTAATTTAAAACTTTTTAATAAATTGTGTTTATCCATCAAAAATTTATAAAATTTCAAAAAATAAATTAAATTTAAAATTAAATTTAAAAAATAAAAATGTGCTATATATTTATAGGTAATTTTATTATTTTTTATTTATTAAAAAATAATAAAAAATAAATAAATTTAATAAAAATATATTTATATAAAAACAAACTTTTCACAATTATTTTTCATAATAAAAAGAAAATAATAAATAATTCGGAATAAACAAATTAATTTTTCTTAAGGCTATTTTTGTTTATAAATATATATCCTAGGTATATTATATTAAATTTTAAAAAGATTTTTTATTAAAATAAAAAAAATTTAATAATAAATATATTAATTTTTTAGAAAAAATGGTTAATTAAAAAAAATAATTTTTTAAATCAAGAAATATTAATTAATTAAATTAAATTTATAAATAATTTCATAAAAAATATTATTTTATAACTCGAATTTTAAATAAATCTAAAATATTATGTACTTAAAAGTAAAAAAATATTTTTGAACAAAAAATAAAAAAAAATATTTAAAAATATACCTTTAAATAATAAAAGAGAAAATTCAGCTTTTTTTAAAACAAAGAGATTATAGTTAATTTTAGGATAAAAAACGAAGAAAAAAACAAAAAAACAATAAAGGTAAATTCAATTCTTTAAAATTTTTTAAATGAAAATAAAAAATGAAAAAGAGTTTATTTTTTTTATTTTAGATATTTTTAAAAATTAAAATAATATTTTTATTAAAATACAAAACTTTTTAATTTTTAAAATAAAAATAAATATTAAAAATATTTAAAAAATATGATAAAATTGAAGGTAAAATTACTCAACAGATGTATTTTATTAATATAATACTTAAATTGTTTTACATATGGCAAATTAAAAATAAAATTAAATATATTTATTAATTAAATATTAAATAATTATATAATTAATTAATTAAAATAATTAGGAAGACAAAAAAATAGTAAAAATAAAACAGTTTTAGAATAAAAGTAAAAATGTTTTATTTAAAAAATAATAAATTTAAATATAATTATTGACGAAAAAAGAGCATCAATATACAAATAATTCCAATAAATTAAATTAAATTGTTTATATAATCTATTTTATAACTTTTGTGTCTTCTTTCAATACAAAATTGTCTCAATATTTTACTTTAAAAATATTTACTAATTTAAATATAATTTATATTTATTTGTTTGATAAAATTAATTTTTTACATTTTTTATTGTTAATAAAATAAAATTAGTGATTTCTGACGTAAATCTTTTTCCTATATATGAAAAAAGTTGAGATTATTCCCTTCTATTTCCGCCATAATTTAATAAAGTTTTTAAAGTTAAGACAAATAATTATATAATTTTTTATATATAAACTAAGTAGTAAGAGCGACGGGACCGTCGTGGGTGTCAATAATGCCGACAAAGATCAAAGGGATTTTTACGCCTAAAATAGACCAATTAGTAACTAAAAGGTGTAAGGGGTTTTGTGCGGGAAATCAAAGGAATGCCGACAACTAATTGTGGTAAAGAGTTTTTTAGTGCGCGACGGGGAAAACTTTTTAGTGCGCGAGGGAAAACTTTAAATTTTTGAAACTTTTTTTAAAAAACATTTTGAATTTTTTAAACTTTTATTTTTTAAAAACTTTTTTTAAACTTTTAAAATTTTGAAACTTTTGTAAAACTTTTATTAATTTTAAATTAAATTTTGAAACTTTATTTGTTAAAACTTTTTTGAAACTTTTTTTTTTTAAAACTTTTTGAATTTTTTAAACTTTTTAATTTTTAAAACTTTTTTAAAAACTTTTTTGAATTTTTAAAACTTTTTAAATTTTTGAAACTTTATTTGTTAAAACTTTTTTAAAAACTTTTTTGAAATTTTAACTAATTAGGATGCTCTGAAGTTACCGAACATCTAATAAGAACCGCCAAGGATTAGGGGGATTTTAATTAAGTGTTTTAGTGCCAGTGGAAACCTTTTGAAACTTTAAAACTTTTTTTTTTAATTTTAAACTTTTAAATTTTTAAAACTTTTTTTTTTTTAAAAAACTTTTTGAATTTTTTAAACTTTAATTTTTAAAACTTTTTAATTTTAAAATTTTTTTTAATTTTTAAACTTTAACTAATTAGGATGCTTTGAAGTTACCGACATAAGTAAAACTTAAAATAAAAATTTTGTAAAACATATCTAAGACTCAAATACTTATGTTAGAGTGATATTAGAGGTACGTTATTTGAATAAAAAATAGAGAATAAAAAGTAATTAAAATTTTAAATGATTTTATGAGGTGATCTTTAGACCATGGTCCACTCTTCTCTACCCAAATAATTGCGCAACACTGTAATAGGGCAATTTTCTTCGTTTATATTAAGATAGGAGGGATTAGGCAAAATTATTTAAATATATAATAAGGAATTGAAAAGTCGGGGGCAAATATATATGGATGAAAAATATGAAAAAAAAGAAGAGTGAGAAATATGAAAAAAGAGAAAATAGGCAATTCAAGTAATTATTGACCTATTTTTCTTTACCAAGCCATTTTTTAAGGAAATAACCAACCATTCAAATTGATTTTTCCTTCCCTTTTAAAATTAATATTTTTCCTTCAAAAACATTTTTATTTATTTATTTATTTATTTTATTTTTATATTCTAAATTTTCTAATATTTTAATTTAATTTTTTAATAAATTTCATATCTTTATTTATTTATTTTTTATATAGTAAGAGATTTGTTGCGTTTATACACACTTTTCTCTGATATATTATTTATTTATTTTTTTTATTTATAATTTATAAAAAAATTTTTAATTTAAATGAATAAAATTAAAAAAACTACGGAAAATTTTTGAAAAAAATTTTTAGAATAATTTTTATTGTTTCTCTCCTTCCCAGTCTTTCTATTGAGAAGTTTCTTTCTATTCTTTCACATTTTTAATAAATAAATTCTAATACTTATTTATGATTGAAGTAAAAAAAAGGAAAAGTTTTAGACATGTGATTCCCTCTATAATTTTTTTGGTAAATCTTTAATGGTTAGCGTTTGTTAGACTTTAAAGGGTTACTAATTAGTTATCTCTCTCCCCTATATCTTTTTTTGGTTACTTCTGGGACTCTTGCGTTTTGTTAGAGTTCTTAGTCTGTAATCAATCTTGGGTATAGCCTTCCCTATATATATTTTTGGTTACTTCTGGGACTCTTGCGTTTTGTTAGAGTTCTTAGTCTGTAATCAATCTTGGGTATAGCCTTCCCTATATCTATTTTTGATTACTTCTAGGACTCTTGCGTTTTGTTAGAGTTCTTAGTCTGTAATCAATCTTGGGTATAGCCTTCCCTATATCTATTTTTGGTTACTTCTGGGACTCTTGCGTTTTGTTAGAGTTCTTAGTCTGTAATCAATCTTGGGTATAGCCTTCCCTATATCTATTTTTGGTTACTTCTGGGACTCTTGCGTTTTGTTAGAGTTCTTAGTCTGTAATCAATCTTGGGTATAGCCTTCCCCTATATTATATAATTTTGGTGTGAATAATATAAGTTAGCTTTTAAGCTAAATTAGTTATTAAAATTAATATAAAATTAAAATAATTTAATCAAAATATAAATTATAATTTTAGTAGTTAACCCATTCAGAGTAGTTAGTAGGACCAAAAGTAAAGTAGTTACCACCCTCCCCCTAATACACTAATATATATTATTTAATTAAAATTAATTTATAAAAATTATTAAATTAAAATAAATAATTATCACCAACATCAAAAACATTCAACTTAGAAAATAAGACTATTCATAAAAAAGGTTATGTAAAATATTAAATATTTCACTATTGGGTCTTAGTTATAAAAAATTGATTTATTAATTTAAATTTTAATTATGTTTTTTTTTTATTGAGTAATAATTGAAAGCCTAAACGCTGGCGTCAATTGTATTTATAATTTGTGACCTAAGTTATTGGTTGCATTTTATTATAACTATTGTGACCTAAATTATTGGTTGCATTTTATTATAACTATTTGTGACCTAAAATACTGGTTGCAATAAAAATTGTGACCTAAATTACTGGTTGCATTTTATTATAACTATTGTGACCTAAATTACTGGTTGCAATAACTATTTGTGACCTAAATTACTGGTTGCATTTTATTATAACTATTGTGACCTAAATTACTGGTTGCAATAAAAATTGTGACCTAAGTTATTGGTTGCATTTTATTATAACTATTGTGACCTAAATTACTGGTTGCAATAAAAATTGTGACCTAAGTTATTGGTTGCATTTTATTATAACTATTGTGACCTAAATTACTGGTTGCAATAAAAATTGTGACCTAAATTATTGGTTGCAATAAATATTGTGACCTAAGTTATTGGTTGCATTTTATTATAACTATTGTGACCTAAATTACTGGTTGCAATAAAAATTGTGACCTAAGTTATTGGTTGCATTTTATTATAACTATTGTGACCTAAATTATTGGTTGCAATAAATATTGTGACCTAAGTTATTGGTTGCAAAAAAATAGTCAAAATAAAATTGCAAAATAGTCGCCTAAAATAGTCACTAAAAATCCAAAATAGTCACCAAAATAGTCACAAAAAAGTCACAAAAAATCAAGTTTAAAATACAAAAATGTGTATAAAATAAATTTTTTAATCTAAATAGGTCAAAACAAAAAATACTAGTCATTTTTTGGTCATTTTTAAATTATAAACGCAGATTAGATTAAATATTTCTCAAAATTGGCTTAGTAAAGCATTCGTTTCTTATGAAAAAATGTCAGTAAGCGACAAAGTGACAAAATGTCACAAAGAAAAAATTGACAAAATGCCAGATAAATTTTTTTTATTTTTAAGAAAAGTTGAAAGAAAAATTGAAAAATTGTTTAAACTTAAGAAGTTTTCCAACTTTTTATAAATTTTTCTGATTTTTAGGCATAAATATCTTGAAAAAGCACAAAAAAGTCAAAAATAATACCAAAAAGTCTAAAATAGTCATCCTAAAAGTCGCACTAGACTCTTCCTACTACGCTAAAAAAACACGTTTTTTGAACGTTTTACGTTATGCCAATATAGCAATTTAATTTAAATAAAAATATTCTAAAAATATTTTTAAAAAATATTATTTTATTAAAAATTAACATTATAAAAATGTGTGAAAAAAAGAAAAACTGACATATTATCTGATGCAACATTGTTTTTCGCATTGTTTATTATTTCCGCCCTTTGCTAATTATATCTTCTCTTTCTAGTCCATTCAAATATTCAAATTTAAGATCGTTATCTCGAAGACAATCTCTTTCTTTAATTACCAAAAAATAAAAAGGCCAGATGTTTTTAAAAGAAAGAATAGTGGAAAAGCGAGAAAAAAGATAAAAGGGTAAAACAAAACTAAAAATTTTTAAATTAAATTTTATTTCAAATTAAAAGTTTACATAAGTGAATAATTATTTTTTATTTATATTTATCAAAATTCTTCGGCTTCTTGTTTGTAAGTAAATCTGTGGCAAAGCAGTTGTCCTTTACACATTTATTGCATAATTCTATTTTGATTATCACTTTATCTCCATTGCGCATCACCTTGTCATTTGTATGGAAAAGTCGATCTTGACATTCTAAAATTATTAAATAAATTTAAATATAAGAATAATAAACCATAGCAGAGATGATATTGTAAAACAGTTTTTCCTTTTACTAGTTTCCATAGTTGTTCTTGATAAGCCATGGGTGGTTCAGAAAGCATTGGTTCAGGAATAGATGGAGGAGGAATTTGTGGATTAAACTCTTGATTGTTCATTTTTATATAATTTCAGAAATGATTTAAAGAAAATGAAGGAAACAGAATATGGATGGAGGGGAGGGGGTATTCTTAAATTAGATGGTCTGCAGAATTTAGTTGAGGTTGAAGGTGTAAGGTGTAAGGACTTATAGAAATCCTTTAAATTTTAAAAATCATTCTTAAAAATATTCATCTTTTTTAAAAATATTTACTTTCAAATGGCTCTCCTTATTGATGAATTTGCAAAAATTCTAAAATGTAATAAAAAATCACTACGAGATATGCTCAATCATCCGATAAATAGAGAAAAAATTTTAAAAGAATTAAAAGGCAAAAAACTTCGTACAACATATACTGATCATAATGATTTAAACAAGACCTTATTCTTTGATGATTTGAGTAAACAAGGATCTGATGTTTTACAAGCATATGGTCGACTATCTCGTCCATTCAATATCAGTGTTGCTGCTCATTTTTATTCTCGTCATCGTATCAGACTCAACTATCCTTATCATCACTGTGTAATTGAACACTTTACAAAAGGTGAAGACAGATACTATCCTATTGAGCTTTTACAACTTGTAGATGAAGAAAAGACAGATTTTAATAAATGGCTAGAAAATTATTTCAAAGATAAAAGTAAAACATCTTCAGAAGAATCACCAAGAGAATTTGATGTAACAACTCCTGTGCCATTATCAGATTATGATGAAGAGTTATGTTATGTTGGAAGAAAATTCAGTCAATCTCAAAACGATTTAACTTATTTAAACGGGTGGTGATTTTTTCGTGCGAATATATTTCACACGCATATACTATAAAAATATTTATTTTTTCATCAAAAATAGGCAAAAATTGTAAATTTCATCTTCTTTTCATTAATTATTTTAAAATTGTATCTTCTTCTCATTAATTATGCACTTTTACCCCTAAAAACGATCTCTTCTAATTCTTAATATTTTCTAAATTTTATCTTCTTTTTGTTAATTGTAATTTTTTAAATAAAAATTATTCTTCTATTTGTTAATTTTTTCAAAATTGTATCTTCTTTTCCTTAATATCGCATTTTTACCCCTAAAAACGACATCTTCTAATCCTTAATTTTTTCAAAATTGTATCTTCTATTTATTATTATTAAAAATAAATTTGTAAAAAGTAAAAAATAAATAAGAAAAATGATGAAAACAATTAAATATTTTTAACAAAGCCATAATCTAGAACAGTAAAATCACTAGGGCGAATAATACCTTTGCCTATGAAAGGTTTATAATTTTTATGAAAAGGCTGGGAGATAACAGAACTACTTTTAATAGAAGGTTTTAAAAAGTTTGGGTAAACAATAAAAATTGGATCTAAATCACCATTATTATTTATAAAATTATGAACTGATTCTTTAAATGTTTCGTACCTAAGTCCTTGATTGTTGATGACGTCATAGTTTAATGTAATTCCTCTGACCTTCAAAACATATTCCGGTTCGCTGACACTTCCATTTTTCCTTCTGAGCTTTAGTCCGTACTGTTTGGCACCTCCACTACAATACTCGAGAATATCATGTTCGGGATACTCATCCGTCAGGTCACCTAGATGAGGTCCAATTTCTAATGGGTTGTTGTTTTCAGGGTGAGCAAATATAAGGGAGTCGGTGTCTAAAGTTTAAAATAAATTTTATAAATTATATTATAAATACCTGTGTAAAGAAGCGTACAACCGGGTGTCCTCACAACTTTTTGCATTAATTTAAGTAGATGCAAGCGTGCTGCGGACGTAGTCCATAGAGATATCACAACGTTGGAAGAATCGTGTTCTTCAACCCACTCCTTCTTCTTTACATAGCGAATCATTGTTGTATCTTTAGTAAGTTCATCTAATGCTGCAACATCAATCGATCTGTTGTTTAGAAATTCTATTAATTCTGCTGGGTCATCGGTAATAAGTGTTTGTGCTAGTCCATGATTTCTTAACGAAAATCTCCCCCATAAATTATTTACAGCCAGTTTTGCTATAGCTCTTTTTCCTTTATTAGGTGTCATCTTTTCAATTTCAATTTTGATTCCAAATTTTTCAAAGCATTCTTTTACAAAATTTTCTTCTTTTTCTCCATTTCCTCTTATTTCTTCATCAAAGCCTGATGCATGTATCTTTTGCGCTAAAAATTCTCTCATATAAGGTCTAAAAAGCTCGTCGTCTGTTTCTGTGTATTCCAATACTCTATAAAGTTTGGTAACAATATAGCCTTCTTCTAAAGCTGCATTTAGTTCAATTGAAGTGCAACTGCTGACCCATCCTCTTTCTCTATCATTATGCCGACAGCTGTAGTTTTCATTGATTCCACCTTTTGGGTGTGTTTTGGAGCATTTTGCACAGAGAGGAAAAAGTAGTCGTAGTTCATCTAATTTTACAGGAAGAATTGGTATGTCGATCTTTCTTGGTGGTATGACGAAAACCTTCATTAATGAGAAGGAATAAGGATTGTCTGCTGCTTTTGTCCAATGTACATCTTCATTAAGTGTATGGACTTTAGGATGTCCAATTGGATATTTTGTATTGAAATTTGTGTAGGGGTACAATGATGTTACATCTAAATATGAAATCTTCTCGCCATGCTTTGCTTCATGATAAACTTTTAATGGGCCTGTGCGCCCTCCAAAGAAACAGCCTCTTATTTCTAATGGGCCTTCATCCAAATAATTGTCAAATTTCTTCTTCATTTCTCTATCTCTTTCTATCATTCTTCTTATATCACATTCCCAGTATACATCCACTCTTGGCACTTGAGTTCGAATAAAATCTAATCTTTTCTTATCTTTCTCTCGTTGTTTTCCAGCTGTCAAACCATTAGGTAGCATCATATTTTCACCAGGGTAGCATCCTTTCTTTGGGCAGCCGTGCCATCCACATCCATTAACTTCTATTGCTAATTGCTGCTCTTCAATCCAACCATCTAATTTAAAATTTCCAACTTTCTTTTCTCCTTTCCAATGAGCTGTTTGTATTTCGACGTTGTTTTTCTCTGAATACCATTGGAAGAACTTCAAAGCCAAAAGACTTTGGTTTTCAGCATTTTCATATCCTCTTTCAGGCACAATGGCTAGATGGTCTTCTTTTAAGTGATTTAGTCGAAAATGTTTCATACAGGAACTTGCAATTGTCATACATTCTTTTAATACATCAATTCCTTCATGTTCTGAACTACTTGTTGTTTCATAAAATTCATTTTGAAAATCGATTAAAGCGCACATTAATATTTCTACATCATTTGTACAATAACTTGCTAAGGCTTCGTCTAATAGGAATGGTGTTGTTTTATTTTCATCATACCAATTATCAAATTCCTTCTTTTTTGAAGGCATCATTCCATTTGCCATATACTCTTCTTTTGTAGGATATATTATCTTTCCATAATTCTCGGGTTGATTAGCCAAATGAGGAAAAAATGGCTTGTCTTCTACTTGTAATCCAAATGTTGGTACCAATGCAGCTAAGCCCATTGGCATTAAATTGTAAGAGTCTCGAAAGACTATATTCGGATTCAAATTTTGGCGCTTCTTTACTTTCATTTCATATAATTTGTTGCCTTTCATTATTAATTCTGGATTGAGTTTCTCATTGAATAATTCTTTGAAGACAAGCACCATATCAAAACGGCCTCCAAAATGTGAATAAACATATGTTTCATAGTTGTTTGGCAAGTCATATAATATCCATTTTGCGAAATCCTTTAAAGGATTTTGAGAAATAATTTTTTTATCTGTTTCAGTGTTGTTATATGATCGGTGAGAGAAGGTAATAGTACGATGGGGTCCACAAACTTTGCAAAATTTGTTTTTTAAACTTCTTTTCCATTCACCGTTTGTTATACAGCTTGGACATACAATTTTTGCTGCAATAAAATTAGGCTCATGAAGTCTTTGTTGTTTTGAAGGATCTATAATTTTATGTTGCATGGTTTCCAAATCAAAGGAAACAAGTCGATATGGAGTTTGTTGTTTTGGTTTGAGAGGTTTGATGTAGCACCCTCTTTTAGGATCATGGTAATCGTCACAGCGTCCACAATATTTTTCAAAGCAGACATGTCCTCTACGTCCATTCTTAGTGTTATTGCTTACACGATAAATTTCTCCACATTTTTCACACTGTTTTGAATTATAGCAAATCCACTGTTTAAATGATGCTGGTAACAATTTGCATTGTAAAATAATTTGCAGCATCCTCTGCATTTAAGATTGTAATTGTTCTCTTCTTTGCACGGAAAAGTCGGTCCTATACGAGAACATTTTAAACAACGAGAGAGACATTTAGTTGAATGTTCTTGAGCATGACGATATATTGTTTCACATGAAAAACAATAGGGGTATCCAAATAAATTTCCAGCTTTTTGAACTCCATCAAAATGATTGTTGTCATAATGAATAATTATGGGTGTATCAAACTTTTCAGGACCATATTTAAAAATTGGTTTATAATGACCAGATGCTCCAAAAATAAAGACTTTGAAGATAAATTTGCCTTTGTATATGTTGTTCCAGTATTCAACGACTGGCTTCACCCATTTTTCTGCTGCATACTCGTGACGACCAAAAGGAGCAAATACTTGATTCATAAGATGGTGTGTTTCATTTCTAAATTGATTTCTTGATCCATAACGGCCATGCATATAATCATAAAATTGAGAACGTGTAAATTCATAAATATTGGAAACTAGTGTTGCTTGAAGAGCAAAGAATAAACAATGATTCATATCATCGGGATTATTTATCTAAAATTAAAAATTATTTATTTGTAAATATAAAAAACCTTGATTAGACATTGTGAACTGATGCGATGATGTACTGGTGCAAGTTTTCCTCTTGCTCCTCCTACAATTTTATCTTTGTCTTTTTCATTCTTGGTATCTACTGTTGTCACTGTAATCTCGAAAGGTTTTCCCCATAGTGTGACTCCTTGTTGTTTTTTGCTTTGACCAACTTTAAGAAATTGGTTTAGTATAGTGTCCACTGTGTTGTCTGTAATCTCCCTGATTGGTATCCAAACATCAGGTTCAAGTAATTCACTGGTGATGACACATCCTAGCTGATCTGGGTTATCTCCCCTTTCACGACATTCTTCTAATGCTGCATCGACGCAGTGTTGAAATATTCCACTTAAAAGGTCTTCTGGATCTGCTGGTACTTCATTAATTTGAAATTTTGTACTACACTTTGTGTATCGGAATTTTTTATTATGTTGAACTTGCTCTCCTAGTTTTGTAACGTAACTTTCAGGTGATTTTCCTTGACCTTCTTGAACATATTGTTGTTGTTGTAAATTTATAAGGGGTAGTTCACCATTAGAAGCATTTAAAATATTTTCGATTAAAAAGGCACGAGATCGTTCTGTAGTTAATTTTGCTCGTTTAGTTGGAGGAGGACTCATTTTATAAAATTAATTCTAAAATTTATATAATATAAATAAACAATAAATAAGAAAATAAATAAAAATTTAAAGAATGAAATATTTTTGTTAAAATCTTCGACTTTTATACTATTTTTAAGCCACGCCCTTTTTTTAGTTATCCATTCATTTTTCTCAGTATTTCTAAATTTAAAAAATAATTATAAAAATATAAATTTAAATAAAAAATTTAAATAAAATTTCAAAAAAGAACTGCTCCACAAGTGCATATAAACGGCTGGCGATTTTTCGTGCGAATATTTTTCACACGCATATACTATAAAAATATGTATTTTTTCATCGAAAATAGGCAAAAAATGTAAATTTCATCTTCTTTTCCTTAATTATTTTACAATTGTATCTTCTTTTCGTTAATATTGCATTTTTACCCCTAAAACTGACATCTTCTCTAAACTAATATTTTATAAATTTCATCTTATTTTTGTTAATTGTTATTTCTTAAATAAAAAGTTATTTTCTAGTTGTTAATTTTTTTAAAATTTTATCTTCTTTTCCTTAATTATGCATTTTTACCCCTAAAAACGACATCTTCTAATCCTTAATTTTTTCAAAATTGTATCTTCTATTTATTAATAACAACAATAAAAATTAAATAATAAAGATATCTATGAGTGTAAAAATCATATCAAAATGGTCGGCTATATTTTTCAAAACACATGTGTCTTCTACGTCCGTTCTTATTATTTTTTAAACGCCAAATCACACCACATTTATAACACTTTCTGTTGAATTTTCTGTTTTTAAAACGATTGTCATTGTAAAATGTTTTGCAACATCTATAGTTTTTAAATTTGTAGTTTTTCTCTTTATTACGTTCAAAATGCCAACGAGGATTATTTATCTAAATTAATAATTGATTTCATAATATAAAATTAAAATACCTTGATTAAATATCTAGAATATATCCAACGATTTAATGGAATAGGTGTTGCAACAATTATCTCCGGTTCATTTTTAACACATATTGTCTGTATTTCTTGTTGTAATTTAGGGAGATGATCATTCAATGATAGAATATTTTCAAATAAAAATTCAAGAGATTGTTCGTTTAATGTTGCACGTTTTTCAGGATAATGGTTCATTGTTCTCTTTTAATAAATAAAATCTATCTGAACTAAAAATATTTACTTATAATTATTTTTTATAAAAATGAAAAAAGGATATAATTTTACAAAAAATGGCATATTTTAGTACACCTTAAAATTAGACAGCTGGGCTTAAAAATGTCGTAAAATTCAATTATCTTTAAAAAAAATATTGCAATTTATACATCTTGACCTTTCAAAATTAAACAATAATAAATTTTAATTTTTAGTGTAATTAAATTTAAAATAAATGCTTTTATTTTTCCAAAAAGGTTAAATAAATACAATATTAATAACATCTGGACTTGCAAAATGTCGTAAAACTCAATTATATTTAAAAATCTTATTATCCTAAAAAATTTTAATGACACTTTGACCTTTTCGCAATATTTACTTTTAAAATTTTCGAAAGGTTAAATTATTAAAACATCTGGCCTGCAAAGGTCATTAATTTACATTCTCTTTATACTCATCCGAAAGGTTAAATCTAATTATATTAGGAAATTTTTTTCCTTTTTTAATAAAATCTAAAAGGTCATATTTATTTTAAATTTAATTACTCTTATTCTATTTACTTAAAAAGGTTAAAACCTAAATATATTATATTAAATTAACATCTGGACATTTCGAGAAAAAATAAAATAAGAAAATTATTTAAGCATTTTATTAACTATCTTTTTAACAAATAAATCTGGGTTATGTTCTTTTTCTAGTATTTTAAGATATTGATTAAAGGTACAATTTTGTGAGAGAAAATAAATAAAACAAATACAATGGTGGGCACATGTCTTAGATAAAGGAGATTGGTAGGGATTACAATTTCTAACTATTAAAGGGAATTTTTCAAGAAAATTATTTATTATACATCCTTCTTTTGATTTTTGAATATTAAAAAGTGTTAAGCTATCAAAATAATATACACATCTTTCTTTTCCTTCTGCAAAAATAGACACCCAATGTGATCCTCCTGACTGATGAGGGTCCAAATTCTATACAAACGCCGCAGGATATCTTATACAATTTATATTGGGTATTTTATCACATGGTAAGCATCCTTGAAATATTTGGTTCGTCTTTGGATTTGTTGTCAATATTTTTGTTATTTCTAGACTGTTCATCTATTAAACCAAGTTCAATATCTTTTTTATTTTTTCTTTTTGGGATAGTATTCCCTAACCACACAATCGATCGTAATTGATATATTATTAGACTTAGTACAAGCAATGTATAAAGAAGTAACATTACCCAGCAATAGACATGATTATAATAGTTTTCGCTTGTTGTAGGAGCATCCTTACATAATTGAATAGAAGGAAAATTTGCAAAGGGACTAATCAAAGATTTTGTGGTTACTTCTTCCTTTATATTTGTTTTTATTTGTCTTTCGGCTATCTGACGCAAATATTCGGAATACTCTGGCAATTCTGACTCAACTGTCAAAGAAGTAATAGGAAGGAAAACTCGTAATAAAAAAATAATTATCGAAACATTTTTAGAGAACATTTTATTTCTAAAATTTTAAACAACTTTTATAAATGAATTAATAAAAATATCAGATTGTGGTATCACTGGTTATTGTTCGATTCTTATCTAACATTATTAATGAGTCTGCTTCACCCATTACAATTAACATTACTCCTCCATCTGGTATAGGCTGACTGAATTTTATGTTAACTGCGGTTGTTCCATTTCTAATTAAGTCAAAAAGACCGCTTTGATCTTCTCCGCTGTTAGTAAGATTAAAAACGAAAATACAGTGGGTGTAAGCATATTGTGCGAAGGATATTCCGTTACTTTCTAGGGAATTTGTAAAACCTATTGCCTCATTCATATCATTAAAAGCTCTAGCAAATTTTCCACTAGGAAAATCAAAATCATAGGAAGCTTGAGGATAACTTCTACCATTTGCAATTATACTAATTTCTCTCAAATTAAAGGGTTGAAAATTAAAAGGGCTTCTATGAAAAGTTCCAACATAGTCAGTATTTGAGACTAGACCAAGTATCACTCTTCTAGGAATTTGATCCATAAATAGGTTTGCATTGAATTCATATCGACCTTGACTAATAAATAAGGGTTTCATCATTGTTTTTCTTATAGCATAGCGTGCAGGTCTCATGTCTAGCTTTTTAGCAATGTCAAGTGCTAGACCATCCATAATGTCCACCTTCTTCACATAAAGTTTACAGTTAATTACTTCAAAGTGGTAACGAGTATTTTGAGGAAGTCCTGCTATAGTTAGTGGTGAGATCAATACAAAACGAGATTCATTAGGAAGAATTTCTATATCAATTTCACAGTGATTAATTAAATATAAAGGTTGATTAAAAAGATCTGCATCTATTTTCGAAATAAACTGGGCTGTTGTACTTTGAGCAAAACGAGATTTTCTTGATTCGTATCCTGCACCCGATTCCAAACTTAATCCAGAGTCTCCATAATATCCTGCTACATTTAAATGGGAATTTTTTGCTGCGTTCGAAAAACTTAGTTCATGCGATAGGTATGATTTATAAGCCATTAAAGAGTTTGAGTTAAAAACTTCTCTTCCATTTATACTAATTCTCATATTATTTATAAAAGTATGACCGATTAATTGAATGGGGGCGACATTGTCAGTTGACACAATATCTACAAGTTGTCCATTTGCATTTTCTTTGCGAATTCGAAATTCAGTAAATAAGTAACATTTTGATAAATCAATATAATTTTGACTAGAATGAATTTTAAAGTGGTAAGGAGTATCCGTGAGAGGATTGCTCGGTAATATTTCAAAAACTTTGGCTGATGAAATGCTCACATTTGTTGGAGGAATTTGAAAAAAATCCAAAGCATTTGTGATGGAGCTTATACTATCTTTGTCTATTTTATGGTATGCCATTTTGTAGTATTTTTTTTTTAGATTAATAAAGGCCGAAAGCGTCTGATCTAACTCTCTTTTTAGCAACTTTTCCAATAATGATTTTATGATTTGGTGAAGAATATTTTTTACCGCCTTTTATACTTTTTCGCGGACGGCCAGTCCCAAACTGTTTTGGTAATCCTCCTTTTTCAAGTAGAGTGTCTAAACCTTTTTTTCCCTCACTAGTCAGAGCTTCTCTTATAGGCTCCCCTTGATTAACTTTTTCTAACACTCTCTGTCCTGTATTTAATGCCTCTGCTGTTACAGTAGTTCCTACACGACGAACAATTGGGAGAAAGAAACGCCAAAGTCCTCTAAGAACATCTCCTATTCCCGCACCACCCTGTAAGCCATAACCTCTTTGAAAAGGGGATGCTCCTTTGAAGTATGTACTTCCTATTCCTTCTAGACCACTACCCTCTTGAATATTAAAAGGGTTTTGAATAAAGTCGTCATAACCGACTTCTGTAGTATCAAATATAATATGTACCATTTTGTTTTTAATAAAATTTATAAAATAATAAATGAATACAAAATAAACGAAAATAATGCTTTATATACTTTTCAAAAATTTATTACTTTCTTGAATATTAGTACAACTAAAACAGTTCCATAGGCGAATGGTACAAGTCTTCCACTATCCATAGTTCTTAGTTCGATTTGTATTTCATTAATTTCTCTTGGAAGAACTCTAGCATAAATTGGTGAATCATATATTTTCTCATTATATTCTCCAGGGGTTGCACCAGAAACCGAAACTACTCTCAATAATGAGCTTAGGGAATTACCAATAATCATATTTTCTGTAAGACCATTAGTATAAACAGCAAAACTAGAAAATCCTCCTCTCAAATCACAGCCATATTTTGCAATTTCATTATTTTGAATAAATTGTGAGTTTTCAAACCCTAGAACATAACCCAATTGTGATGCAAGTGATATATGATCAATATTTTCATGCGTAAATACAACTCGAAATCGTGCAAAGTCAGTACTATATTCAAACATTATTGAATCTATAATTTCTTTTAACATTGTTAAATTTCCATTTAGACGGGCCCCTCTTCTCCATAATAAAAATTTTGAATTATCCTTGTAAGTATTATTTTTATATTTTTCTTCATTCTCTATAGAAAATTCTAGCTCATCATTTTTAATTATTGTTTTATTATTTTCTTTTTCAAATTCAGGAAATTTTAATGAAAATAACGGACTAATGACAGGTGGTAAAGAGTCTTTTTTTAAAATATTTTCTTCTTGCGCAACCTCTTTCTCTGATACTAAAGATTGTTTTGAACGGATGACCTTTTCCTTTATTATTTTTTCTTTTTCATTTATTTTTTCGTTATTATTTTGAACATCTGCTTCTTTTATTTTTTTAATAAAATCTTCTTCTTTTAATATTTTTTTATCGTCTTTATTTTGAGAAGATGGAGGAGAGGGTTGCGTAATATTATTTGTTTGTTCTTTTTTATTATTTTCATTTTTATCGTCTATTTTCTCAGGAGATTGTAATAATGTGACCTTTTGACCTTCTTTATATACCTCTTCTTCAATTTTTTTCTTATTTGGTATAATTCTTGGAGGTGATTCTTCAATATCTCTTTTTCTTTTCTTTTCTAGTCCTGGTGGAGAAGCAATTAAATCCTTGGATGACCTTTCTTGGTCAAAAACTAAATCTATTGCATTATTTTGTTGTTCAAGAGTAGAATTTAGAAAATCTCTTAATTTTTCCACGTTTGTATGCGAAGCTCTTGGGATAGGTATACGAAGAATATGTTTTTGACCCAATTCATCTGTAAAGTGAATTTTTAACCATTGTTCATCTAAGGTTCCTATAGTAGATGGCCATGAATAAGGGTAACTTATACTATGCAAACCACATACCCAATTTCCATTGAAATATAAAGGTTTTGGTAGATGGACACGATATTTATTAGGTTTATTTGAAGAATAATCAGGTACATTACTTGGAAGAAATACGAAAAAACTATTAGACATTTTTATTAAGTTTTATTTAAATGATACAATATAAACAAAAATAAAAGTCTTTTATACTAGTTGGGACTCATGAATCCATTCTCTTTCTGGGTAACCAATGAATTTAACTAATATATCGTATGTTCCATCATATCTTTTCTTTTTTCTCACAATTTTCTCTATACGATACTCCGTTCCCGCATCTTTTCTTACTCTAGATAATTCCTCTTCGTAGAAAGAGCCTTTGAATTTTTCTCCTTTATCGTCGCGCAATTTATATAATATAGGATTTTCATGTCCTTTTACTTTTTCAATCTCCAATATTTCGTCACCCCAATTCGGAAGATATCCTTTTTCAAAATGTCCTTTGTCTCTACTAATTCTAACATGTTCATCTTTTTTAAATTTAGGCTTCTTTTTATTTTTGGTAAAGAAAATATTCCCGTAAATTTTCTTCCAAACTTTTTGAGCATTTTTAAAATTGACATCAATTGGACGCATTCCATGTATACGACAATAAGATTTATTAATTCCTTCAACTATTTTTGATAAAATATCTATCCAATTTTGTGTTTTATTTTGAGAGAAATAACGATATAATCTTTGTTTTAAATTTCTAATTCCTCTTTCAGCAAGTGATGCTTTTACTATAGAATGTGTTGCCTGATATTTTTCTATTTGTTCTTTTTCAAAAAATTCTTTTAAAGGACGATTTGTGAATTCTTTCCCTTTATCTGAAAAAATTCTGTGAGGTTTCATAGGCATTTGTTCAATGAGAATACGAAAAGCTTCCAGCATATGATCTGATTTCTTTGATTTTAAATGAACAGTAAAGACTCGTTTAGACAAAACATCAATTCCAAATAATATATATTTATGCCCTCTGTTATGCCTAGAAAGTGCTTGCATATCTGCTAAATCTACTTGTACATCAGTCATAAAACCTGCTGCAATAGTTTTACTCCTGCGAAAATGCACCCTTTTGGGGCGCATAAGAGTATAGGTGCGATGCCCTTCCAAATAATTTTTAATTACATCTCTAGGAATATGTTTAAATGTTTTCTTTGCTTCTTTCCATAAACTATCTATACCAGCATATGCTGAAGGGGACTCTGGATCATTATAAAGTTTGTCAAGGAGTTTTATATATTCATCCATTTTTATGTATAAAATTACCAAAGTGTTGGTTTAAAATTTGAAATATCTTTTTTAGTTAATTTCCTTGTAATTGCTTCTTTTCGCCTCGCTTTTATAAGGTTTAACATCCACTTTCTTGCTGCTAATTCTGATTGTCTCCTAGTAACTTTTCTTTGAACTCTTATTTCTTCTCCATCAGGAGGACCAGGCCATTTTCTTTTTAATTTTTGTCGTCTATTAATATCATCTTGAATGCGAGCTTGAACTAATGCGGATTCATTAATGGTAACTTTTTGCTTTTTTAATTTTTCCTTTCTCTTTAGAAAATCTTTTTTCTTTTGAGCTTCGAGCACGAATTTTTTGTTGCGTCAACTTTCTGTCTTGTTTTAAATCTTGTGGCTCATCTTCAGCCTCAATATTTGGATCTGCGACTTGTCTCCTCTTTAACCCATTAAATTCTTCAGACTCCGATGGTCGTCTCTTAGTACTTTGAAGAGAAATAGGAGGAGGAGGATTTAAAGATGCGATAATATTTGAGTCTGGTCTTACATTTTTCTTTTGTTTTCCTTTCTTTGGAATCGGAATTTTTGACTCTTTTATATTTTTAATTGTTTTAAATTTTTTTGACTCTTCGTTATTCGTTTGTATATTTCTCTTTCGAGTTTGATGTGATGTTGATGGTCCTGCAGGAAAATCTTCTTCAATTAATACACTTTGTCTACTTCTAGGCAGAGAAGGAGGTATCGTAAGTAGTTAACCATACGGGTATGTCGTGGGTGTAGGGGGAAGAAAAAGAAGAGAGAAGTCGGTGTCGCGGGTGTAGGGGGAAGAAAAAGAAGAGAGTAGTCGGTGTCGCGGGTGTAGGGGGGAAGAAAAAGAAGAGAGTAGTCGGTGTCGTGGGTGTAGGGGGAAGAAAAAGAAGAGAGTAGTCGGTGTCGTGGGGGAGGGGGAAGAAAAAGAAGAGGGCAATTAGTGTCGTGGGTAGGAAAAAGAAGAAGAGAGTAGAGGGTGAAGGGGGAAGAAAAGGAAGAGGGCAATTGGTGTCGTGGATAGGAAAAAAGAAGAAGAGAGTAGGAGGTGTTGAGGCCTTTTCCTTTCTATTGAGCAGTCGTCTTTCCAAGTCTTGCCTTGAAAAGTTTTGGAAAAATAAAATCCTTTTTTTTTCATCCAAAGGATTATGCATTTCTTTCCATATTTGGTTGAGAATAGGATAAAATCTATTCTCATTGGTCATAAAAATAAAACTCTTTTTTTTTTTGCGTACTGAATAAATTATTGCGAAATAGAGGGAGAAAATATTTTATGAATAAATTATAAACCGATAAAATTTATAGGGGATAGAAGGAGAAAATATTTTACGAATAAATTATCTTTCGCGCATTGAAAAAATTATTGAGTAATAGAAGGAGAAAATATTATATATTTTTTAGTATCACTTCTTCTCTCACTATAAAAACAGAGCGTTTTTACATTTTACATTCATTTTAAGATGAACAACAAAAATTTTCCTAAAATTTTACCCGAAATAGATTTTAATATTACCTCTAGCGGAATCACTATTTCTAGTGTCCGACTTACAACTCCGCGTTTTATTCCTTATGATCAAGCCGGTAAATGTACCAAATGCAAGGCTACGGAAGTTGAATTGGACTTTGTAGTAGTAAAAGAGGGCGTGATTGTTTACTGCACACGCTTTTCAGGGAGTCGCTTTGTTCCATTTGATTCATTCTACGATTTACCTGGCCACTGTTTCTTTAAAGTGAAGAATAAGGGGCGTGTCTTTAATGTTCCATACAATTCTACACTAAAGACCGAGATTCCTACCCCAATTATTACCAAATATGGAAAGAAATGCATAATCCTTTGGATGAAAAAAAAAGGATTTTATTTTTCCAAAACTTTTCAAGGCAAGACTTGGAAAGACGACTGCTCAATAGAAAGGAAAAGGCCTCAACACCTCCTACTCTCTTCTTCTTTTTTCCTATCCACGACACCAATTGCCCTCTTCCTTTTCTTCCCCCTTCACCCTCTACTCTCTTCTTCTTTTTCCTACCCACGACACTAATTGCCCTCTTCTTTTTCTTCCCCCTCCCCCACGACACCGACTACTCTCTTCTTTTTCTTCCCCCTACACCCACGACACCGACTACTCTCTTCTTTTTCTTCCCCCCTACACCCGCGACACCGACTACTCTCTTCTTTTTCTTCCCCCTACACCCGCGACACCGACTTCTCTCTTCTTTTTCTTCCCCCTACACCCACGACATACCCGTATGGTTAACTACTATCGTAGAATTGGAAATAGTTGGTACAATATTATATGCTTTATTTGGATGTTCTCTGGGGTAGGAGGAGAATGAAAAATTATCACTCATCCAATAGTTATTGTCGTCGTCATCTCCTCCATCACTGTCATTACCTGCAGAAATATAGGTAGCAGATCGAGAATTGTTCCTTGGTACAATAACACCTTTAGATTTATTTACAACTTCTACTTTAACTGGTCTATTTTCTCTCTCCTTTCTCAAATTTAAATAACGTCTCAATTCTTGATTATAATGAACATTTTTAGATGATTCACTTTCTTTTTTTCTTTTAGTTTTTTCCAGAGTACGTCTGGTAAAATCAAGGTTAGGTTCACCTACATCATTTGTTGTAAGACCTCTATAAATATCTTCTGGGATAAGAATAAATTTATTTGCCATATTTTATGAAAAATTTTTAAAATACAATAATATTAATGAATAAATGAAAAATTTTTAACTATCACTATCTCCTTTTATAAATCTTTTTTCCTAGTTCAATAAGTATTGGTGTAAGTAAAGCTGCTAAAACACCTCCAACACCACTTCCTTTCTGTGTAAGTATTTTTCTAGCACCCTTTTCACTTCTAGCGCGACTCATCCGACGAACAAAATTAGCATATGGTACAAGACGTTTCTTTTGACGATTTGTTAAATTATATCTAGCTTTTACAATATTTAAACATATTTCTGCAATAGCAAGGAGATTTTGACTATTTGCTTGTTTTAAAAGACGTCGGCGTTTCTTTTCTGATTTAGTTCTTGCCAATAATTTTAAGAAAGTTCCATTTTCACTTATAAGTGAACTAATATTGCACTGCGTTTTAGACACCATTTTTAGGAATAAAAATAATTTTTTCTAAATCGTCTTTAAATATATTTGTACGAAGACGAAGAGTAGGATCTGAGGAAGCATGCATATCAATTAAAAGATAACCATAAGGAATATTAGTTGCTTGACGATATGCATCGAGAAAATATTCTAGTTTCTTTGGGAAAAGTTGGGCTCCAATATTTCTTACAGAGAGTACTGAATTTGGAGAACGCATAATAATTAAATATTGTGCATTTTGACGAGCTACTTTAATTTTCTTTTCAAATAAATTTTGTGTAACAAATACTATAGAAAAATTTTGATGATGTGATTTTTTAGTAAATAATTCCGATAAATATTTTCATCTATAGATAAAAGTAAATCATCTAAAATCACTAATGAAGGTTTTGGAAGTCGTTTAATTAAATCTTCATTTGGTACACCTGCATAAACACTTACACCAGATTTTTGTAAAATAGGAACAATATTACTCATCTCACCAAAACAATATAAAATACTCTTTGGAGGCGGGTCGATTAATTCAAGCGCTTGAAAAATAAATTTTAGGAGAAGGGTACTTTTTCCACTTGAACTTGGACCGGAAATTATAAGACCAAATGGTAGTTTAAATTTTAATTCTTTATTTGAAAAATTAAGTGATTCCATATTATAATGAAAAAAATAATTAAAATGATTGTGAGTTTACAGAGTCTTTAAAACGAAAAGATAAAGGAGAAGTATCTATATTTTCTATAAAAGGAGGTGGTTCACTTGTGCTTCTTTTCTCACGTTCTTTATCTTCTTCTTCTTGTACCAAGTTTGTGTTCTGAACTTCAATCATCTTTTTTGGAGTGCTAGTTGTTGTTGTTGTAGTAGTACCGATATTGTCGAAAAACTCTTGTAGAATATCTTCAAATTCCTCTTTACTCTTTTCTTCTTGTTTCATTTTCTTTGCCGGAGGGGAGGACAATGGTTCCATGGGTTGTAAAATTATTTCCTCATTTTTCTCAGGTTGAACATTTTGAATTATAGGAATTGCTGCACATGGAGGAGTACCATGTTGAATGTTAAAAATGCGGCCTTTATTCTTTATCTAAAATTTTAATATAAATATATTCAATAAAAATAAAAACCTTAAAAAAGCAGTGTCCTGGAAGATCATAAATTGTATCAAAAGGTATGAAGGCGGGTGTTTTAATGCGAGTACAATAACATGTTATTCCTTCTTTTGCCACAACAAAGTCGAGTTCAACTTCTGACCCCTTACATTCACGGCAGCGACCTGCATGGTCGAAAGGTACAAATCGAGGTGTTGAAATACGTTGTGAGGCCGAAATTGTAAGACCATTGGCGGTTATATTAAATTCAACTTCGGGAAGAATTTGTTGTAAAAGAGCTTTCTTATTGTTTATATTGAATGCCATTTTTAGAAAAAATACGAATGATTTTAAAATTTTGGTGGATTTTTAATTTTGAAAATCTAAAATTTTTTATTATTTAAAAATTTAAAGGCCACGCCTACTTTTAAGAGAAAAGAAAAAATAAAAGGTGAGGAAAGGTCATGCAAAGGTGTGAGGGGAGGAGTCGAGAGCAAGTATTTCATATCCTAGGCTTTCATTATTTTATTTTCGAGAAAATATAGCGAGCGAATATGGCTTCCTTTCCTTTCTTTTCTTTTTTTATTTTGCGCGACGCGAATATGACTTGCTTTCTTTTCTTTTTTATTTTAATTATATTTATATTGAATTTTTATTTAATATTTATTTTTCAAAAGAATTCCTCTTTTATTTTTTAAATTTTGAAAAATGAGTCAACTTAAAATTACCAAATTCATTACAAAAAAACCAAAAAAAATCAGACAAAGTAAGGACCTAAAATTTTTCAAAAATATTTTTAAATCTTTTAGAAAACAATAGCTACTCAAACAGAGGAAAATTTAGTTGATAATTATATCAAACATTCACCGTTTTTCCTATCAACTCCTTGTCCATATTTGTTTACAAATTACGGTTTATTTGAAAATGTCAAGGATGGAAAAATAATTTTTTCATCATGCGAAAATATCCCAGAAGTAAAAAAATAACTTTTTTTTTAAATAATAATTATAATATTTTAAAGGAATTCTGGATGAGTGTTAAGAGGCAGAACTTCGGCGAGCTTATTAGAGCAGTTGCACAAATGGAGTGTCATGTCGAATCTAGTGGAAAATCTGTTCCTTTCTACGAGGATATAAAGTTTGAAGAGAAAGAAGATTTTTCTGTAGAGGTTTTGGAAATACTCGATGATTCTTCTATTTTGATCATAGAAGAGGTAACTTCAAAATTAACATAAAAATTAATTTTTAAAATTAAGATTTCTTCTGTTCCTAGCTGGTTCGAACCAGATTTAACATCGACGCCAAAAAAAAGTAAAAACAATTAATTTTTAAAAAGTAAAAATAATAATAATATTTTGTCCTTAAATATTTGTGCTAAATTACCTAATTTTCAAAATTTGTAAAATTAATCCATTTTTTATAATTAATATCATCATTTATTTATTTTAAGAATATTTTTTTGATAAGTTAAATAAAAATAAAATTTTTCAATTTTAAAAATTAAATTACTAAATTTTAATAAAGAAATTAAATTTTTACATTTTCCTTTCTTATATAAAATTAATATTTTCCATTGCACGGCTTTTCGTCAATAACCATTTTATAATTAGCATTTTCCTTAATAAATTAGTTTTAATAAAAATTTTATTTAAAATTCTGTACTAGTTTTCTATATTATTTAAAAGAAATTTTTACTTTTTCTGCCTTCTTCAAACTTTATATCCTCCATTTCTATTCCCTCCTCGTGTACCTCTACAACATGATCCATTACTTTTACGTGTAATGGAACAGGGGGTCCGATGTCTTTCTTTTTAAAAGTCATTGGCGCTAAAATTTTTAATTTAAAAATTTTTTGTTAATTTATTTAAATACATTTACGACGGTAAGAAGAACGGTAGTCCGGCGCAAATTTATTTAATTCCATTTTCTTCTTCTTTTCTTTTAATTTAATAATTGAACGATACTTTTCCACAAAATATATAATAATAGAACACAACTAAATAAAATAATTATAATATTTTAATTTTAATTTTAGATTACCTGTATAGCCAAAATAATAGCTAATAATAAATAGACCCAATTTAATAAAAAATTAGTTGGGTTTCTAAGATGTTGATTAATATCAACTATTGTGTGATGCGCACACACTAACGGTTTTTTGTAGAGCTCCGGGCGGTAACAGATTAAGTCTGTACCGTCGCACGAACAATTTTCAGCCTTTACCCAGGAAGAAAAATTAGACATTTTTAATTTTTTAAAATGAACTAAATTAATATTTTTGTAAAAAATTTTAAAATAAATAAAGTGATTTGTTAGAAAAGTTTAGTATATTAAATCTTACGGAAATTAGCATATTATTTTTTACAACTTTTTTTTTACCGCCTTGTATTTAATAGAAAAAAGATCATTATCACTTACTTCTAGCTTGTTTATTTCTTTCTCTTTTCTTTCATATTTAAATAATAAGTCTCATTGGCCAATGAAGGGACCATCTTCTTTCTTCAATAAAAAAATAATTTTGACCTAAAAATTTGAAAAATTTTTACATACTCTAGTGTACCTTTTTATATCTCTGTCTAAAACATGTCCCAATTAGATCACTCTAACATATGTACTTTTGAGTCCGAGATATGTTTTGCAAAAAATTATTTTTTATGTCGGTAACTTCAAAGCATCCTAATTATTTAAAGTTTAAAAATTAAAAAAAATTTTTAAAATTAAAAAGTTTTAAAAATAAAAAGTTTAAAAACATCAAAAAGTTTTTTTTTTAAAAAAAAAGTTTCAAAAAAGTTTTAACAAATAAAGTTTAAAAAATTTAAAAGTTTAAAAAATTCAAAAAGTTTTTTAAAAAAAAAGTTTCCAAAATTTAAAAAGTTTTCCCTCGCGCACTAAAAAGTTTTCCCCGTCGCGCACTAAAAAACCATTTACAATATTTAGTTGTCGGCATTCCTTTGATTTCCCGCACTAATTGTCTTTATTAACACCCGCGACAGTTAATAAAAACCCCTTACACCTTGTAGTTACTAATTGGTCTATTCTAGGCATAAAATTCCCTTTGATCTTTGTCGGCGTTATTGACACCCACGACGGTCCCGTCGCTCTTACTACTAAACTAATATAAAAATTTGTATTAAAAAATTAAAACTTTAATATTATTTTATATAAAATAATAAAAAACAACAAATAAAATAAAATATTAACTTCAATTTAATAAACTTAAGTTAAAAAATATATTGTGTTACTTACCTATTATATTCATTAAATAGTAAATAAACATAAAAAACATTAAAAAGTTAAATTATTTTAATTATCTTAAAATTCAAATCAACCTACCTATTTATTTTTAATATAAAAACGCTAAAAAGTTTAAATAATTATCACAAATCTTCAACTCACAGTCAACAACTCATAATATAACAAAGTCAACCAACGATATATTCAACACCTAATAATGTCTACCAGCTCACATGCTCGTGAAGGACGTGAAGGAGAGTCGACGACTACTGCACGTTCAAGTTCAAAGAGCCGTGTGAGATCTTCTGGTGGAAAAGCAAGCAACGTATCCAAAGCCGTCCGAGTGATATTCAACAATTGAAGGATTTGCGCCCTGTGTTGCTTCTCTGGTTGAAATCGAAGGATGCATTCTTTTCTCCATTGGAGACAGCTACAGGCATTGACCGAGAACAGGTAGATAAAATAATTTATTTATAATTATTAATTTTTTAATTTTTAATTAGATGTTCTATGGTGGCAGTATCATCGTCATTCTATATCTGGTACTTGGCAACTTTGCTGGTCTCGTCTGCAACATGATAGGATTCGCCTATCCAGCATATCAGTCTGTGATTGCAATTCGATCGGATGATAAAGGTTAATACTTAATTTAAGAAAGGATAAATAAATCTGAAACTTTCTTAACATTTTCAGAAGATGACACCCAATGGCTAGTTTATTGGACAACATTTGCCTTCTTCACTGTGCCTGATCAGTTTGCCTCACAGATCTACTGCTACTTCCCTCTCTATTGGGCTGTAAAAGCTGTATTCCTTCTCTACTTGGCATTACCGCAAACCTATGGAGCCCACAATATGTATGCCAAATACGTGGACCCGGCGTTCGATGCAATCAGCAATTCCTCGCTGATGAGGTAAAAGTTGAAAAAAAAGAAAGTTTAAATTTTTTTCTTTTATTTAGACATGTCAAGATTGTTTCCGAGTAGGCGGTGTGTTGCTGGCAATAGTTCGGAAGGATGTTCTCAGAAGTAAAAATGAAAATCTAAAACGAAAATCCTATAAAATACTTGTTTGTTTTTTATAAACCACCTCAAATTCTACCTAATTATATAATTCCTCTATATAGGTATATGTTGATAATTCGTTGTTGTTTGTATATATTCTACTTATATATAAAAAATAAAGTAATATTATAATTAATTTTATTTACAATAAATAAAATTTTCTAAAAAATTTAGCTAAAAAATATGTAAATTAAATTTAAAATCACCACAAAAATATATTTATTTTTTAATTAAAAATTCTCTGAGAAATTATGTATAAAAACTTGAAAAGATATTTTTGCTTGAATGCTTTTTTTAATTCTTTGAATATTAAATATTTATGTACTATATTATCTAATATTTTATTTCTTTTTATTAATTCCTTTTTGTAGAATAGTAGACGCCTTCACACGCCAACGCCTTCCTTCCGTTAAATTTTTTGATTAGCCAAGTTCACATCCGTTATCTTTTACTAAAGTTCTCTTCCGCCTTAGATGATTTTATTTTTTTATAAAATAAAATATATGTTTTTAACTGAATTTCTCTAATGGCTTTTATTTTTTTTAATAAATGATTTAAATATTAAAATTATTAAAATATTTATTTTTATTAAATTCTCATTTAAAGTTGCTTTAACATTTTTAGTAGAACACATCTTCCCTTTATTTTTTATTTATTTTTTCAATTTTCCATCTTTTAAATAAAAACGTTCCTTCATTTTCTTCAATTACATATATAATCACATCTTCTCTTAAGTCAAGAAAGGAAAATAAATAAAATCGGGAAAGGAATTGGCTGATTATTTTTTGAAGGGGTTTGGGGAAGAAAAGAAAAAGAGCCAAATAATGTTAAGAAAGTGAAAAGACTGGAAATTAGGAATGAATAAAAATGAGAAAAAGGAAGAATAATATTAAAAATATATAAATCTGAAAATGACATTAAAATAGATAAAAGTCAATAATATTATATAAATATATTTTTATTTTATGAGAAGGAAAAACTGGACTTTTTATTTAATAAAAAAATATATTTATTAAAGTTTATTCAAAAATTTAAAAATTTTTTTTACTTAATTATTTCAAATTTATATTAACTATTCTGCAGTCATTAGTTAGAGAATATTTCCCGCAGTGATTAAAAGAAAAACAAATATATTTATTATTCTTTTTATAAGAAGAGTTAATAATATATTTCCAGAAAATTTATTTATTTTAAAAAACTTATATCCAAGAATTTCTTCTATTAGAAGTAATTCTCCTTTTAAAGTTAAAATATTTATGTTAAAACAAATGGGAATTTTTAAAAGAGAGGGAATTTTAAAGGACTAAAGAAAATGACATTCTAACATTCACAAATATATTATGAAGGAGGCGAAGGTGTAAAAAAGAACCCGCAAACAAATTTATATTTTATATTTATATATATTTTTACTTATTGTCAAGCACAAAAAAATATGATGAAGAAAAATTGTTGTGAGAAAAAACTCTGCTTTTGTCCACTCATTTTTGGAATGCTTTTAATATAAAAATTTTAGTATTATTTCCTTTTTTTTAAAGGGTAAATTATTCCTATATATTATTTTTTATTAGCCATTTTTCTTTAAATTTTATTTTTAATTTGATCTAAAATTTTTTTATCATTTAATTAATTAAAATATTAATTAATTAAGTAGATAAAATTATTTTTATAAAATTTTCTTTAAAATTTTATGATCTTTATTAAATTAATTTGTTTATGAGAATATATTTATTTTTGTTTTTTTTAATATTATTTATTTTAAAATTAATTAATCTTTAATTTTTATATTTTTAAAATTTATTTAATTATTTTACTAAAAATAGTTTATTTTTAAAATTAATAAATAAATTGTTTGTTTTTACTAATTTTCTGTTTTATATTTAATTAAAAATACTTTCTCAAATATCTTTTTTTATTTTTATTTTATTTTATTTTTTTATGCTTTTTGATTCCCACCTATAAAATTTTAAAACAAACAAAAATAAAAAAATAAAATGTGTTGAGAATAAATGTGGGATTTTGTTGTGTCGATTTAAAAAAAATAAATTTTAAATTATTTAAAAATAAATTACTATTGTTGCTAAAATATTTATATTTATTTTAGAATTATATTTAAATATATATATATGTAGCTGTACAAATAGAATAATTTAATTTTATTTTTATATTAATTAATAAAAAGGAGAAATAAATAAATAAAAATAATTTTACTTTAATAATTAATTTAATTAGTGCAATAATATAAATATAAATATATATTATTATGTGGCTGTTTTTATCTATAATTTTAATATTTTCTTTTATTGACAATACAATACTACGATTATTACAAGTAAATATATTTATTATTTAATAATTAATATTATTTGGCTAATTAATTGAATATTTATTTTTAATTAATTACCTAAATATAATTAAATATTATTAATAATAATTTTATTAGGTTAATGCTTCATTATCCTCTTCTCATCAATCTAAAGTTCCTGTGGATATTAAATTAAATAATGGCTTTATAAAAGGATTTGAATCAATTTTTTTACATAAAAGAGTTCGCTCATTTTTGGGTGTTCCATTTGCTGAGCCACCAATTGGAGAATTGAGATTTTGGCCTCCACAATTAAAAAAGCCATGGAATGGTTGGATAAAGTGTGGGAATATTGGGAAAGTAAATAATTAATTGAAAAAAAGGAAAATGCATATTTAAATAAAAATAAATTGAAAAATAAATATGAAAAATAGAAATAAAATATATTATAAATAAAATAATAATATTATTATTTTAGAAACAATTGAGGCAACAACACTTGCTCCAGCATGTTATCAAGGAAGAGACACGTATAATTATTATTTTATTTTAAATAAAATATCTGATCTGTTTAATTAATTTTATTTCAAAGAATTGTGTCATTTCTTTATTTATTCAATTATTTTATTTTTAGATATAATGAATCATTTTGGGGTTCTGAAATGTGGAATGCAAATACTCCTGTTAGTGAAGACTGTCTTTATATGAATATTTGGGCTCCAGCTGAGGCTAAGTATTTTTTAAATATTATTTATTTATTAAATATATATATATTTAAATATTTAAAAAGTAATCTAACAGTTTTGGTTTGGTTTTTTGGTGGAGGTTTTTGGTATGGAAGGTAAAAAAAATTATTTTTTGATTAAAAATAATATTAATTTAAAGTCCATCATTACTTCTTTATGATGGAAAGGCATTATCATTAACTGCAAATGTTATTGTTGTTAATATAAATTATAGGCTAGGAGCATTTGGTTATCTTTATTTAGATGATCCTGAAATTCCTGGTATATTTAAATAAATATTTTTTAATTATTTTTTAATTATTATTTAAAGGAAATATGGGAATGCTTGATCAGGTAAAATAAAAATAATATTTAATAATATTTTAATATATAATTTAATTTAAGCAACTTGCACTTTTTTGGATACGTGAAAATATTGAGGCATTTGGTGGAAATCCAAAATCTGTAAAAAAATAAATTTTAAAATAAAAAAATATTAAAAATATAAGTAGATAACAATTTTTGGAGAAAGTGCTGGTGCTTCTAGTATTGTTGCTCATTTAATTGCACCAGGTTCTCGAGGACTTTTTCAAAATGGAATACTTCAATCAGGTAATAAAATTATTATTATTTTTAAAATATATTACCTAACACTATTATTTTAATTTTAAAATTATTAAAAAAAAGGATCACTTGATAATCGTTGGAGTATGGATACTCCAAAACGTGCCTTGGAAAAAAGCCGTGAATTAGCTAGACTTGTTGGCTGTAATCAAACAATTATTAGAGATATAATAATTTGTCTTAAAAAAGTACCTCCATCTGAATTAGTTGATCAATTATGGAATATTCCAATTGTTTTTTTAATAATAATTAATTTATTATTAATTTTATTAAGCTGGGATTTCTTGAATTTCCTCTTGTTATTGTTTCAAAAGATTCAAACTTTTTCTCAAAAGAAGATGCTTTTATTGCACTAAGAAATAAAAATTTTGCACAAAATATTAATTTAATGATTGGTATTTAATTTTTAAAATTATTTAAAGAGAAAAGAGGGTATTATATATTTAATTAAATATATATTTATATTTTAAATATTTTATTTTATTTTTTTTTAAAAAAGGAATTAACAGTGATGAAGGAGCCTTTTGGTAATTTTAATTAATTAATTTAAATTAATTAATTAATTAATATATTATTAAGGAATATTTATAATCTTCCAAAATTTTATGATCATCCAAATCAACCTCTTTTAGGAATTAAAGATTTTAATGAATGTGTTAATACAGCATTTGCACGTTTACCTGAAGTTATTAGAGCTGCAGCAGCTTATATTTATACAGGCAATAATCGATGTGATTATTCTAATGGACAACATCGTTTTCTTGCTGATCAAATTAATCAAATGGTAAAAAATAAATAAAATTTTTTAAATAATTTATTTAATTAGGTTGGTGATTATTTTTTTACTTGTGATTCTCTTTGGTTGGCAGATCAGGTATTCTTCTCTATAATTTTATTTTTAAATATTAATAATATAAATTATTTATTTAGTTTGATAATTCACTTGGTCGTGTTTATATTTATTATTTTGATGAATCTTCAAGTGCTGTAAGTTTAGAAAATATATTTATTTTTTAATTAATTAAATTTAAAAGAATCCATGGCCTAAATGGACAGGAGTAATGCATGGTTATGAAATTGAATTTGTTTTTGGTATTCCATTATATAATACAACTGCTGGCTATTCTAATAGTTTATTTATTTTTTATTTATATTATTTTAATATATTTTTAGGAGAACGTTCATTGAGTAAAAAAATGGTAAAATAATTTAAATTATTTTTTTATTATTATTAATTTAGATTCAACTTTGGTCATCATTTGCTACAACTGGGTAAATTATATAAAATTTATTATTTTTAATTTAATTAATTAAATAATTGCTTTATTATATTTCAGTGTTCCATCATTATCTGAACACAGAGAAGAAAGATTACATTGGCCACAATATCATAGTCAAAATACTCCAAGATGGATGCATTTAAAATCATCTCATTTAAGGCAATATATTTTTTTAAATAAATATTTTTTTTAATTTATTTTAGGTCAATGCCTGCAAATAAACGTTCAGAATGTAAAATATGGAGAGCTGCCAAAGATATGGAATATAATGAATATGGTATTTTTATATAATAATTTTATTTATTTATTTTTTAATTTTAGTTTTGGATAAATTTAATAGTTTAACAACATTAATTAATTCATCAACTTCATCATTATTATTAAATAATAGAATTATTATTATTTTATTTTTAATTATTATTATTTTCTTATTTTATTTCTTTTAATTTTAATTTTTAAAATATAATTTGTATATATTTGTTTAAATATAGATAATATTTTTTAAATTAAAAATATATATATATCAATTCCGGTTACTTTCTAATGAATCTCTTTTTTTTTCTTTACTCATTATTTTAGAATATTAGAATATTTTTTCATCAAAATAAAAATTGGATAATATTTGATTTAATTATATTTTATTTATTTATATTCAAAAAATTAATTTATGATATACAGAATAATTTTTTTTAATTTTTAGAAAAATATACATTACTAAAAATATTATAATGTATACATATTTTATAAATAAATACAATATTTTAAATTAATTATAATGAATTTATATCTCTATATTAGTAAAAAATTTAATAAAAATTGTACAAATATAATTAAATTTAAATTAATAAAAATTATAAATATGCAGTAAGGCTGGACAGTAATTACAGTTTCGGAACCGTAAAAAATTTAAACCTCATAAAAAACATTTTTAAAGAAAATTTTTCTGGAAAAGATTTAATAAAAATTAAATTAAACTAAAGAATGTTTGACTTGTTAGTGTGTTATAATAGTCTAGAATATTGTCATTGATGTAATTTGTTTAAATTAATTTATTAAAATAATTTAGTATATATTTTATATTTATCCTTTTTACAAAACATATAAAAATATTAAATTAAAAAATATTTAATTATTTATTAGACAAGTTAAATATTTATTAAAAGTAATTGTTAGAGTCAAAAAAATAAATAAACTTTAAAATTGATAAATAAATTCTTAAATATTTTAGACTCAACAAAGCAAATTTACATTTATCTACTTAAATCTTTATATTTTATTTGGCAATTGGTTTTATGACTTAACCTACTCTTTTTAAATTTATTAATTAATTAATACTCTTAAATTAACAAAATATATATAATTTATATTTTACAATGTGTTAATTTAAATAATATCGATGAATCATTTACTAAATATTTATAAAAAAAATTAAATATATTCACATAAATTAGTAATATATCCTATTAATTTATTTAAACAAAATTTAATTTAATTATCGTTTAATTTAGTTAACTAATATTTTTAATAATTTAGTCATAATTTTTAGAAAATATTTTTTATTTTAATTAGTTTATTTTAATAATTTAAAAAATGATTGAATATATTAATATATTAATTAAAAGTTTTATTTTATTTATTATTTATTTATTTTATAACATTAAATTTGCAAATACCAAAAATGAATTTGATCAAAAACCGTAATTAATTTATTAAAATTAAATTAATAAGAAATAAATAAAATTAATTAAAAATAAATTTTTATAATTTATTTTTAAAATAATAAATTATAATTATTTTTATAAAATTATTGATAAAGAAACACAAGACATAATGGAAATATCACATAAAAATTTTATTTGGATCTGATTTAAAAAATTAATTTAATTAATTAATTAATATTACTTATAAATTAAATTTTATTAAAAAAATAATTTTTAAAAATGAACTATATATTTAAGTTTTATGTTAACTGATAATGGAATAATTCATCATAAAATTCCATATTTAATTCATGATCAATGTATGCTCCGTCCTGAACAAAAAAAAACTTGGCTCATATTCATTACAATTTTTTCTTGAAACTTTATTTATTTGTGAAAAAGAAGGGTAAATATTTAAATAAATAATTAAAAATATTATTATTTTTTAAAGACTTTTAATTTGTTATCCAAGTCAATTAAATGGTAAAAATAATAAAAATGGAACAATTATTTCAATTCCTTATCGTTTAAATAGTACTAAAATTGTAAAATTATATTATTATAAAAATTAATTTCTTTTTTTTTTAAAAAAAAAGAATAAAGTTACTAAACTTTGTGAAAATAAACGTTTTGATTTTTGTAAAAAAAATAAAAAAGAATGTACATCTGGAAATGTTGGTTATTCAAGATGGAATGGAATATTAATTAAAACTGAAAATAATAATAAAGGAATTATTTATATTAATATATTTATATCATTAACAGACAAAATGTTAGAGGAAATAATTAAATTAATTTAAAAAATAATAATTAATAAATATATATTTATTTAAATAAAAATATTTAATTATTATTTTAGTTATAAATTTGAGTCATTAAATGATTTTACAATTAAATTTGGACAAAAAGATGATATTTTCACTTATTTATATTCTGGAAATGATGGTAAAAAATATTAAAAAATAATTTAATTTTATAAAAAAAAATATTTAGATAAAAAACTTAAAATAAATGAAGGTAAAATCGGAAAAGAATTTCTATCAAAAATAAATAAAGGTGCTTATTTATATAAATATGCTAGTTTATGGGCACTTGGATTAGATTTATTACCAATTTCAGCACAAAGATATATTAATTTATTTGTTTATAGAGGATGTTCTTGTAAATTACAAGCTAAAGTTAATTTTAAATTTATTTTTAATTAATTAATTAATTTATATTTAAAGTTTATAACACCATTAATTAAAATATCTGAATTAGCATTTAACACTAAATTAAATACAACGCAAGAAAAACATTGTGAAAAACGTCAAACAAATCAAATATATGAATTAGATAATATTTTTGAAAAACCAATCTATTTTATTATTTTACCTGATAAAAATGGGACTAAAGGAAAAATTGATTTAAATTTTAATTATTCAAAAAATAATTTTTATATATTAAAAAAAAATGCTTCAATTATTTTTGAAAGAAATTTAACTGCATTTAATTGGAAAAATATAAATGTATGAAATATATTTTAATATTATATAATTTTAAAAATATTTATTTTTAGATAAATGGTAATTGGTCAGAAGATTCACTTATAACATTTGAAAAAAATAATCAAATTTTAAGTAATGTTAAAATAATAATTTATATACTTATACAAAAACATTATTTTTGGATTACAATGAATTATGATAATATTTATATTTCTACTAATATATTTTGGCCAAAAGAATGGTGGAAAAATGAAAATCAATTTAATGAAAATATTAAAGCAAATTTATTACTTAATGGAGATTTTATACCAATTAGTATTATTAGTGTTGGACATGTTAATAAAACTACTAAGAAAATTCAAAATAGACCAATAATTGAACCATTCGTAATTTTATTTATTTTTTTTAATAAAATAAAAAGATTAATAATATAATAATTATTATTTTTGTTTAAAAAAACAAAATTATTTAATATATTTTTAAAAATAAATATAATTGTCCTTTTTAATATTTATAAGTGCATTCTCCTACTTTTTTGGACCTTTATTAATTAATTAAAGATTAAAATTAAATTAATATTATTAAATGACAATAATTTATAATTAAATTATTTTTATTTTTTTTCAGCGTAATAATCTATTTCCAAGCCCTTATTCACGTTCATTTGAAAATATGGATATCATAAATGGAACAAAATTTGTTTTTCGTGGATTTACAACAAATAATCAAAAGGATAAAAAAATAATAAAAATTGCTTTACTTCACGGAAATTCAAATTTGTTGTCAATAAAAAAAAGTAATTTTATTTATTTTTTGTATAACTTGGCTAGAATATTTAACTATTTAAAAGCTAATTTAATAATAAATTATTTAAACTAAATTATTATTAATTAATTATTAGAAGACCTAAAATACATAAAACTTTTTAATTAAGTTGGTGCTGTAATGCTATTAATTAATATTAAGGGAGATGAAGTTACACTTGAATCAGATAATTCGGTTAATTAATTAATTATAAAATTATTATTATAAAATTATTATTTTTTAATTTTTATAGTTGAAAATATAAATATTTAATTTAATTTTTAAATCATTAATTTTTTTAATTTAGCATCAAACTGTTAAACAAAATATTTCTATTAATAATAAAGCTTTTGAATGTGTAATTGAAGTTTTTTCTGTATTAATAAATAAAATTAAACGATCTTATTATAATGTTTATATAAATGAAAATAAATTGGATATAAATGGTTATATACCTATATCTTCAATAGATCATATTTTTGTATTAATTTAAATATTATTAATATTATTATTAATATTTTTTAGGTAAACGGAACTGTTCAATTATTTATTTCTCCAATCATTTTATTACCTAAAGATACAGATTTAATTAATAAATATAAATTAGATCAATTAAAAGAAAGTGGAACTATTTTTTGTTTTGAAGCTTTTGTTTTAACTGCAATAAATATGTCAGAAAGTAATAATTTTGAAATTAACCTTTTTCATGATGCTAATCAATTTAGTGAAAAAAGTTAGTTTTTTTTACTAAAAATAAAAATAATTTTAATTTTTTAATTTAGTTGGTGATACTGTTCTTAACTTAATATTTACCTTTAATCCAAAACAATATAATGAAGAAAATAAAAATATTAAAAATTTAGATCAATCTTTAATAATGAAAAGTTATATTCATGAAGAAAATAAATGGACAGATGAAATAAAATATTTAAATCCAATTGGACAAACTGGTGTTTATTTTACTTTAAGAATTGATGTAAATAAATATTATTTTAATATAATTATAAATAATGCTATTGATTATATTCATTATAAACATCAATTACCTTATTGGGCCACTGAATGGATTATGGTTTGAATTTTATTTTTAAAATAATTAATTATTAATTAATTTAGATAAAAGGTAATATTGATCAAATAAAATATGGAAATGATTCTGACAAATGTAATTTACAATATAAATCTTCTAAAGAAAATTTAAATATTATTCAAATACCTCAAAATAAATTATTAAAAGATGGTAGTCTTATAATTATTGATGGAATATATAATGATGAATTAATTTCAATTACTTTTTTACATGAAGCACTTGAATGGCATCATTATAGTTAAATTAATTAATATTTTAAAAAATTATTAATAATAATAATTTATTTAGTTGGTCACACAATATTTCAAATTAATTTTACAAAAGAAGGTGAAACATTTATGGGTTCTTATGCAGTTAAATTTTAGTTAAATTATTTTTAATTAATTTAGAATAAACAATGGCTTCCTTTACATTGTATTAATAAAATAGATATTAAATTAAATAATAAATGTAAACATAACCATCCATTTATTAATTTAAAAAAAGGAGAACATTTTAATATAAATATTCTTGTAAGATTAAATAATTATAATTGGAGATATAAAGTTGGTGGTAATTGGTATAAATATGAACATATATTACCTATAAAAAATGTTCAATATATTAATGTTTGTTTTTATTTAATATATATTTTATTATTTTATTTTTAAAGGTTAGAGGATTACAAAAACATTCAAATTATTCATATATTATTAAATTGGATAAATTATATTAATTTAATATTATAATATATTAATAATATTTTTTTCATTTTATTAAATAAAATTAATTATTTAAAAAAAAGATTTAATTAAATATTTTATTTTAAAAAATTAAGGCATATTTCAAATCTATCCAAAATTCGATTTTTTAATTTATAAGATCCGTATATATTTTAATTAATAAAAAGAGTAAACAAACAAATTTATTTATTTTTAATTTTATTAAAAAAATATTTTAAATAAATTAAAATATAAATTCTTTTTTTTTCTTTAATTTAAAAAATAAATTTTTATTTTATTTTCTTTCACCGATTTTCTTTTATTTATTTATTTTCTACTCAATTTCAAAAATTGTTCTATTTTAAATGACAAAAAACATGAGTTTACTTAAAAAAATGAATTACTAAAATAACTACTAAATTTAAAAAAATGATAATAAATTATACTAAATATTTATTTATTTATTTAAAAATTATATATTATTTATTTTTTTTTAATATTTTACAAAAAATATTTTTTTATTAAAAATAAATATATTTAATTTAAATTATTAAATATCTTTATTTATTTCTCAAGTCAATATATTTTTTATTTATTTTATTTTTGTTTCAATTTATTCCAAAAAGAAATTTTCCTAGTATTTTTTCTTTTGTTTATTAATACACGCAATAATTTAATTTAAAAAATGAACTTTTTGTTTAAATTTAATCTAAATTTGGAAATAAATTTAAAAAGAAAAATATTTTATTTTTAAATATATTTTATTTTAAATATTAAATTTTAGTAATTATCCACTAATTTATTAATTATTTATTTTTTAATAAATTATTATAAAATAAATTATTTATTTTTTTAATTTTATTTAGCCATTCCTTTATTTAATGTTTTTTTTAAATATTTTTGTTCCTTTAAATATTTTACTTTTATGACAAAAGAAATTATTTCTTTTTTTTCCAAATATAAAAATAAAATAAATATCCAACAAATATATAAGCACTTTAAATAAAATAATTATTTTAAAAAATTATTTCTTAAATATTTTTAAAATAAAATAATTTATTATTTTTATTTATATTAATCAAATTTAGCATAATTTTATTATTTAATTTTTTGTTGATATTTAATGTTTATTTATTTAATTAATTTATATTTAATTATTTTTATATTTCCTACAAAAAATCATTTTTTGATTTTTAATTTAATATTTTAATTAATCTTTGTTCATTAATTATTTTATTTATTTATTTTAATATTTTTATTTTACTTTTTCATTATATTTCTTTTTTTTTTAAATTTCTTAGAGAATATATTTTTATTCCGGTCTATTGGTTATAAGAATTTAAAAGATGAGAATAAAAATTGAATGCAAAATATTTTCATGAATTGGCATTTTCCGGTATTTAAAAGATGAAAAAATAAATTTTAAAAAAAATATTTGTACTTTTAAAATTAAAAATATATTTTTTTAATTTAATTTATTTATTTTAATTATTTAAAAATAAAATAATTATTATTTATATTTACTTTTAATTAAATAAATTTATAAAATATTTACTAAAATTAATTAGTATTTCCAACAAATTAATTTTAAAAAATAATTTTTCTATTTTTTAATAATTTTAAAGATAGATTTTCTCTAAAAAAATTATTTTATCGTCATCCATATATTTAATTTTCTCATATATTTTATTTTATTATTTTCTTAAAAATTATTTAAAGTTTCAATAATTTTTTTCCTATGAGAAAATAATTTCAAAAATATTTTTAAATAAAAGGACAGGCATTAAAAAAATTTTTAATTTTTCATTTTTGGATAAAGGCCAAATTCTCACATTTTTTAAAAAATATTCTTTAAATTTTGTTTAATTTTATTTTCTTTAATATTAAATTACATTTGTACTTAAATATTTATTTAAAGATTAATTTATTATTTTTTACTAATTTTAAAAAATAAATAAAATTATTTTGTTAAATATTTAATTTAAAAAAATAAATATTTATTAAATAATTTATTTAAAAATAATAAATTTAAAAAAATAAAAAAATCTTTAATAAATGTTTTATTGAAATTTGATATTAAAACAAAAAATAATATATTATTATTAGTAAGTAGTACATTAATACTTTATTTAAATAATATTATTTTAAATATATAAATAAATTTTAAAATATTTTTTTAATTATTTTAACCTTTTAAATAAATAATTATTTTATTTTTTCCTTCCATTTGAAAAATTTTTTTTAATAATAATTTTGTTTCCATTATTTTCTTCTCTTTTATTATTTTCATGAGTTTATAAAAAAATTGGCTAAAGAAAATAAAAAGTAAATAAATAAATATATTACCTTTTAAAAAAGAATATAAATTTATTTAAAAAACATTTTTTAAATCAATTAAATTTTTAAATTTTTTTTCATTTAAATAATAATAAAAAATGAAAAATTCAACAATTTTAAATAAATTACAATTATTTTCATTTCTTCATATTTTATTTATTTTAATATTATTTTCTAGTAAAACATCAACAAATATTTTAAATATGGTTTGTTTTTCTTAATTAATTAATTAAATAATATTTCTTGAAAATTCCTCAAAATATTTATTTTAATTAATTAAATAATAAAAATAATTTTATAATTTTTAAAAAATATTAATTAATATTAATCTACTTTTTATTAAATAATAATAATATTTTTTATAAAATAGGCTGATCTTTCTGAAACTTCTAATACAATAATAAATTCAAAAATAAATAAAAATAATTTTAAAAGAAAACAACGAAAGATTTTAAAATTAACTGAAAATAATGATAATTATGTTCATCAAACTGTTGGGTATAATTAAAAATATTTTTTTTAATAATTTAAAATTAATTTTCAAAACTAAAATCTTTAAATATTTTTTTTAATAAATAATTTTACATGCTGTGTTTTTATTTATTTATTTATTTTTATATCTCAATTATATTTAAATAAAATATTTTTTAGAGTTTAATAACAGGAAATATTCTATAAAATTTAAAAATATAATTATTTTCTTTTTTTCTAAAAATAGAAATATTTTTGAAAGTTTTTTTTGATGTTTTTAAATATTTTTATATAAAAATAAAAATATAATTAAATATTTAATTTAAAATATAAATTATTTAGAAACTCAATTTTAATTTTTTAGAGTATATGACACAAATTTAGAAACAAATATGACTCGTATATTAAATGCATTAATTGCTAGTCATGACAGAAGAATAAGACCTAATTTTGGAGGTAAAAATTATTTAATTATTTTAATTTTAATATTTTTATAATTATTATTTTTTACATTTTTATTAATATAAAAATAATAAATTTATAAAATAATAACAAATTAAAAATATTTTACCCTTCTAACTAATTCCATTTTATTTATTTTTTAAATAAACTATATAAAAATATTAATTATAGGTCCACCTACAATTGTAAATGTAACAATTCATATAATAACAATTAGTGCTATTTCTGAAGTTTCTATGGTAAATAAAAATTAAATATTTATTTTTTATTTAATTTTAATTTAAAAAAAGGATTATACATTGGATTTATATTTACGACAATTTTGGCATGATAGTAGATTAGCTTTTAATGCAATTAGAGAACATCAAAATTTAACTGTTGGAATTGATATGGTCAAATCAATATGGACACCTGATACATTTTTTCCAAAGTTTTTATTTTTATTTTTTTAATAAATTTATTTTTAGTGAAAAAAAGTCTTATTTTCATGAAACAACTTCACATAATTCTTTTTTAAGAATTGATAGTAATGGTATAATTTTATTTTTTAAAATAATTAATTTAAAATTATTAATCCACAAAATAGACTTGACTTTATAAATATTTTTTAAATAATTAATATTTTATTTTTTTAGGTAATGTTCTTCGAAGTATTCGTTTAACAGTTACAGCAAATTGCCCAATGAGTTTACACACTGTATTTAATAATTATTTTTTGTATTATTTAAAGTTTTTCTTTTCAGTTTCCTTTGGATAAACAAATATGTCCTTTGGAAATTGAGGTCTTTTATTTACATATTAATTCTAAATATTTACAAAAAAATGTAAAATTTAATTTCTCTATAATTTTTGATTAATACCCATATAATTAAAATTTCTAATTATTTTTAATTTAAAATTAATTTTTTAGAGTTATGGTTATAGTACAAATGATATTATTTATCAATGGAAACAAATAGACAATTCTCCACCTGTAACAATTGATGATGATGTTCATTTGGCACATTTTAGCATTGGGGGTTTTTATCAAATTGAAAGAACAATCTCTTTGAGTACAGGAAATTATTCAAGATTAACTGCTTATTTTACTTTTAAAAGAAATTTGGGTTTTTATCTTATACAAATTTATTTTCCATCATCATTGTATTTATTTTTTTAAAAATAAATATAAATTTTATTTCTAGAATTGTTGTCATTTCTTGGGTTTCATTCTTTTTAAATCGTGAAGCAACACAAGCTAGAGTAACTATTGGGGTTACTACTGTTTTAACACAAACAACATTAATGACATCAACTAATGCTTCTTTACCTAAAGTTTCTTATGTTAAAAGTTTGGATATATTTTTGGGTGTTTGTTTTTTTATTGGTTGGTTTTTTTAATTATATTACTAAAAAATTATGAAAATATGTATATATAAATTAAAGAATAATTTTGAATGGATTTTTTCTGGTTACTCTTAAAAATGACTATTTTTCATTAAATAAATTATGAATAAAAATTCTTTCATTTTTTAATTAAAAATTTTAAGTATTTGCAAGTTTATTGGAATATGCTACTGTTGGATTTTTGATGAAAAGACAGCGTAGAAGACGTCATAGCCTTAGAAGACTATCAACTCTTCCAGCAACAGCATTATTACCACGTTCTTCTACAGCTACGGTTTGTTTTTTTGAATTGGAAGATGGCACTTTAAGAAGGATGGATCAATTAATTATTCCTCCTGCTCCATCACAAATTCAAAATGTTAAAAATGTCAATGGAAATTCAAAACGATTTAGAAATTCTTCTAGAAGATGCTCAACAACTCCATTTCCTGTTTCGTTATTTTTTTATAAATTAATTCTTAAAATAATTTTTATTACTTATTTTATTATTAGAATGGTGATACTAACGATAATTGTGGTCAACCTCTTCTAGGTATTTCATTTCCTCATCGACAAAGTCTTAATACTTATGAACAACATTCACTTTCAACAAATCGTCGTTCAAGTAATTATTTTCTTAGTGCTAATAATCAAATACAAACTAATGGAGACAACAAACGTAGACCTAGTTGTATTTTATGTTTACAAGATAATATTGATATCTCAACAACAGAACAAACTGAAGAGGAAAGGAGAAAAAGTTTAAAAAGTATTAGTCAATTAGGAAAATGTTCGATTAGAGCATCACATGTAGATCTCTTCTCAAGAATTGCTTTTCCAATATTTTTTATTTGCTTCCATTTTGCATATTGGCTTATTTATTTAAATTTAGAATAGATTTTTATCTTCTTTTTAATTATTGAAGTTTTACCTCCAAACATCGTGGAGATGAGGTTTTCCACCTCATAACTCTCATCAATTTAAATTCACACAAACATTCGATTATAAGGAATTGTGGGACTGCTAAATTAAAAAATTGCGAAAATGGGATTTCTCCTTTTAATTGGTCCATGAAAATAATTTCATCTCTCTCCACGAGCGATTAAAGAACTTATTCAAAAACTCATCATAATTCTTTGCAACTATTTTGAAAATTTTAAAAATTAAATCTTATGAGTACAACTTACCATTTTTGTAAATTCACACTAATTTCCTTTGGAATATATATAACGGGTATTAAATTTTACATCGAGCTAGGAAAAAATAAGTAAAAAAACTATTATAATTAAAAGTTAGAAAAAAAGTTGAAAATAATTATTTTAATGTCATGTAATTTACAATAAATTAAAGCAAAACAATCTATGCATTAAATCAAAATTTCCAATTTAAAAGGAAAAAAATCAAAAATAACCCATCTTACGCATTAATTCGCATATTTTTTAGAAAAGTGGTTCCCTTAAATGTAAGACGTTCATTCATAGCATTAAGATCGTAAGAATTAGTTCCATTATTATTCCCACCAGATCCGGACGAAGAAGCATAATTGTAGATGTTACGACCACGTTTGGCCTTTAATAATTTTGTATAATAATTAAGGGTCCACCCCTGAATATCGAAACCCTGAATATCTAATTAGCCAAGTGGTCCAATTGCCAATTCGGTCCTCTCTCTTACAACTAGTTGGTCCCGTGTAAACTTGGACCTATTGGGAGTGTTTTATTACTTGACCGAATTGGCAGTTTGACCAATTGGCTAATTAGATATTCAGGGTTTCGATATTCAGGGTTGATCCCAATAATTAAAATTTAAAATAAAAAACAAACATATTCTAATGCCACCATAACAGGCGTTGGCAAAGACGTTGGACTATACACAATTTGATGTCCAAAGCATAAGCTATGTGTCATACCTTGGAGAGTGTCCATTGAAAGGTTATTCTCATCCAGAAGCAAATTATAACGAGGAGTTTTTGACGTACCCTAAAATTAAATATAGTTGAAAAAAAATAAAATAAAAAACCTGAAGAGCGATGTGTGAATTCAAATAAAATTCAGTCCAAAGTGGGTGAACAATATCCTTATCCACAACAGTTCCCGGCAAAATATTCTGATCAGAAGACTTGGCATGAACATCAATGTTTTTAGCATAAAGCCGAACATTCTAAATAATTTTAGAAATATAGACAAAAGATAAATAAGATAAAAAACCTGCATCTTGTTAACAACAATTAAAGTAAGCTTCGCAGCAATCCCAAGATCGGAAAAGACCTTATGGATCAACGGAACCTCATACTTCAAAATCTTGTGGAAAGAACCTTCACCACTTCCATCTCGATAAATAATGAGACGAATTCTATAAAAATATATCTTGTCTAAGAAATTATAGAAGAAACTCACGGATAACATCCATTAGCTACATTGAACTGCTTAACACAACGCTCGATGATGCTTGAAATTATACCAACTTTCTCATCACGATACGCCAACTAAAACAAAAATATATAAAAATATTAAGAATACAAAGTTGCGAAGACGTAAAAGTAAAAACGATTACCTGGAAGACAAAGTCCCCAACAAATTCATAAGGACAATTTTTACCAATATTTGCAGAAAACTTAATTAAAATAAAGTTCAGAATAAAATTTTAAATTTAAAACACACCCCAACAACAGAAGGCACACTTCCTCGAGGTAACGTGTCATTATTTCCATTTCCACCGTTACCATTCCCATTTTTATCACTTCCTGTACCCGAAGTAGTTGGTTGCGCTCCTTGTGCTTCTTGCATACCAAGTCCTCCCATTGGATGATTTGTACCAATACCAACAATTAAGGTATCATTTCCGAAAATTAAATGCAAACTAAAAAATTAATATTAACGGTAATCCTAACAATAAGTAAAAACACTTACTCTGATTGAAGTGACATGCTAGGTACAATAAGAGTGTAATTAAGACCACCCATCTTCACATTGGTTTTGTGAATAATGTTTTCCAAAGTTTGAAATCTATTTTTTGTGACAACATTCTTTACAGTTGTCAACTTAACACCCTGAGTGATGACTTCCGTTTTTTGCTCAATGGCCTTCATTGCATCTTAATAATTAAATAAAAAATTAAAACATCTCCTTTTATATTAAAAACATACGATGAACTTGATCAGCGTTGTCAGGATGGGCAATAAGCATATATTCATATCCTTGCTCATAATAACCACCAATGATCAACTTCAAATCAGAACCAGAAAGTTGTCGATGCTCGACATGAGGCTCCGAGAACTTCATACGTTTTTTTAACAAACCAGCACGAAAACGTTTAACAAACTCACTATAAAAACAAAATAAATTATTAATTAAAAAAGTCCGTTAAATATTATAAGAGCAAGTAATTTTTTCCTGTTATGGATACATGCATTGAACCAATTATGCTGAAATCTTTACAGGTAACAAACATTAAAATATTAAGAATAAAAGATCAAGGAGTTTAAATTCTTTTTCAAAAATGTGGTGTTAGAAAATTAAAAGAATAAAATTCCAACTCGCTTTATTTTTTAGTTAATGGAAAACAATAATTAGATGAATTTAACTATTATAGAGAAATACTGAAAAAATTATTGTTCCACTCTGAGCAATAAAATCACTGCTATGAGACCCACCATATCTTAATATAGCTGTTAGTGGTAAAGATTTAGCTTATTTGATCCAGTGAAATTAGGAGTTTAAATTTTTTAGAGGATTTCTAATTGTAAGAATTAAGTAAATAGAGCTTACATCCATTCATTTGACGATAAATAATCTTGTTGTTGTCCAGAAAGGGCCAAAGCAACCCATTTACCACACGCAGAAGAAACATAATATTGCCCACAATCACTCCAAGCGCAACGTGGAAGCTTTGGAATTTGTTTGCTATTAACTCCAAATTTAAGTTCAGGTGGCGGCAAAACACGAGCTGATACTTCAATTGGATCCTTATTACATTTGATGTCCAATCCAGCAAGATATTCGCTCCCGTCAAGAAGAAGAGAATTCTTGAGGTATGTGTTCTGTTTCTTTAACTCAGCAGGGGGAATGGCAGTTTTACGAATCATTTCCTAAGAGTATAAATATTAACAAAGAAAATTACAAGACTTACTCGAGTCATTTTAGGATCCTGTTGGCCCGTCTTAACCCGCTGATTGTCGAGAATTTCGCAAACTTCCATCGGATAATAACGAACACCATTATTTTTTGTCACAGTTTGGTACTTTTGAATAAGAAGAGGAAATTCCGGATAACTAGAAAATTTTTTTTAATTATAAATCAAAATATACTTAAAAGCGATGCCATATGTTTGAGTGTAATAATCAAACAATGAGATTTTTGTATTTCCTTCACGTTGAATAAATTCAGTGTAAAGATTAGTAGATGACAGACCATGAATCTCAAAAAACCTACGTTTATCTGGATTGGTATGGACAGTCACGACAGAAATACCTAGCAATTCAAAAAATAATATTTAATTATAAAATATTAGAAGATTAGGCTAAGATTATAAAAGACAGAAATTATTATAGAAAAATTTCGAGTCTTTGACCTGATGATATTGAATAAAGAAACCAGAAATGAATATATTACTATATTTATACATACCTTTGAGAAATCCCTCCATTCGCTCTTTAATCCATTCGGTATCTTTACAACGAATGTTAAAGTTATTTCCAAGCAAGGCTTTAAGTTTCAGCGAAACAAGTTCCACGACATGAAAAGGTGACTAAATTTGTAAAAGAGTATAATCACTCTAATAAAAAAATAAACCTTTTTAACAGAGGCAACAATAGCCAAAGACATTTCGCTCTCATTTGTGGGACGTTCAACTGTGCGAATACCTTTATCCAAACCAATTCCAAGAAAAGCGCTATTGCTTGGAAAGTAAGGACAATCATCAGCTTTAAATCCAAAACTGGATGGATTAAGCAAATAATAATTTGAAGCAGAGAAATGTGTATAATTGATACTAAAAATAAAATTAACGTAAAAAATTTATAGAAGATGCTGCCTTTGGCAGTTTCACTCATGGAAGAAAAGAATTATAAAAATAAAAAATTATTTTGAAAGAAACTATCAGGCCTAATATTTAATAAAACCTACGGATCGTCAAAAACATTCTGGGTCGTTACAATATCCAAAAATTGTTCCGAAGTTCTATCTATATCACCAATATCATTGGAAACATGAGAGAAATCTCCAATAATTGGCACTTTCTTAGCATCACTAATTTGAACAATCTTCAGTTTATAAGAATTGAAGACATCATCACCCAAATGAGGGGAGTGAGCTCGAATTTGCTCTAATGTATAAATTTCTTCAGTGCCCGTCTAAGAATAAGAAAATTTAATAAATTTGCATTCATTTTATTTTTTAATTTATTTGGTTTAAATTGCAAAAAATTACTATTTTGAGCTTTGAAAACTTCTTTAAATCTATTACAGAAAATTTTAAATTGTTTATAAAAAATAAACTAACAGGTGGAAGCAATAAGTCCAATGTCGAATAAAGCACACGTGCTTGATCATAAAAAAGACTATAATTGAGCAAAAAATCAGAATGACGAGCCTTAAACGCCTTCAGAACAGCGCCGCATGAAGTTCGATTATTTGTAATACGATAACTTAAAAAACAATTTTATAATTTTTATTAATAGAAAATTTTAAAAACCACGAAAAAATCGAGTGTATCTGTATGATTTTTTGTTAGAAGTAACATATAATTAGAGTTGAGTGCTTTTCTGAATTCCGGAATTATATAATTCTCTTCAGTGCTCCTGTGATAAAGGCTACTCTCTCGTCTGATAAAGACGCAGAAAAACTGACCAGTGGATAGTTGAGGTCAGAGAAATGTCAAATTACCTGCTCTTTTCCAGAACTGTACCAATTTCTGCGTCTTTATCACATGAGAGAGTGGTCTTTATCACTGGGCTCTGAAGAGAACTATATAATCCCGGAATACAGAAAAGCGCTCAACTACATATATCATGATAAACTCACAATCAGTCGTTATATATTAAAAAAGTTGAGTGAACTATAAAAATTAAAGAATACTCTGATGTGCGCATAGTCAAATCAAAGAAAAATTCAGTCGTACGGAGTCCATAAACCATAACTTCGTAGCGATAAAGAATTTTGCCTTTTCCATTTGTAGTATCGAGACGATAGACCTTAAATTAAAAAGAATTTTTAAATAAAAAATCTAAGAAAATATTCCGATGAGAATATTGACAATTGGAAATTTCAAAATTATTTTTTTGTTAAAAATTACATTGGTAACGACTTGTTGCCCTTGACCAACGTTAATTTTACCAGACTTCTTTTTGGACGCCATTAAAGTTGATCCTGGTGGAACCTAAAGAGAAATCTTTCAATTTAAGAGAATTATATTATATAAATCGAACAAACGTTAGCATCCTGTAAGGCATTCTCTGCGTCCTGCATTAAGATCGTTGCCATCCTCGGTTTAAGAGTTGGTTGAGTATCCATTGTAAAGGAATATTATTGTTAAAAATATCTAAAAACAAGAATTTGTTGATATACGTGTTTTATAATTGCGGTAAAACAAAAAATGTAATAAGCAAAAATTTACACGTTGTACTTAAATAGTATAAATTTTTCAGCAGTTTCAATTGGACATAACTTTGTTTAAATTTACTAATCACAGGAGTTGCGTTTCATTGACTCAATTCTAAGAGTTAGCACTAATTGCTTATTCGAAAATTGAACAAGGTTTCCTGACTTATAGAATTTTAGAGGTAGGTCTTAGTGAAAAGTTTGAGTATTTTAACATTGTTTTTTGGACTCTACGCAATTCTCTATATTGGATGTGAATATAATAAACAGGTAAAGCTAAAAAACAATAAATCAATGTTATTTGCAGTGAAAAATTGTTTTAAATAATAAATTACATACAAAAATGGTAAAATAAATTAGCAGAATGCCAGAAACATCGTGAAAAGCGGTAAAGGTCGATTCAGAGTCGGCTTATTCAGAGTAAGTAAGCATAAATACCGTTTTTATTTTAAACAATTTCTAAAAGTTTTTATGTTTTGAAAGAGCAAAAAGTGGATTCTTTTCTTTAAATTAGACTTTATCAGATCAGTTGATTCAAAAAAGTTAAGTCTAAAAATACGGAAATCGCGATTTTCTACGTTTATCATGTTGTAACTTTTTATAGAATGATCTGATCTTCCAATTGGTAAAAATAATCCTAATTCGCATATTCAATTAATAAAAGAAATGTTCGAATCAATTATGAAATAAAAAAGAAATCAAAAACACCCGGGCACTCCGAATCTTCGGAACGGCGCTAAGGCAGTTAATTTGCCTTCTATATAAAATGGTAAAATAACAGATTGGTAAACGAAAAATGGTAACTAAGATAAGCTAAAATCGGACAAATCTCACAATCAGACGACAAATTTGTACGTAGGCCAAAAACCGATAAAATGTTTCAGAAGGCCGAAACCTTGGGGTTACTTTGAGTGAGGCTGTTCCATAGTCATCCTTCCTCACAATCTATTCCAATTTACTTGAGGATCCTGCTCCTTTTTTGAATTTGTAGGTAGAGGATATTTTTATATGTTTTAAATACAAGACACATTTTTTTGTTTATATATCTAAAACACATTATACATATATGCACTTGCTTTACATATTCCTTTGTATTTTTTGCCGCTTCATATTCACGTGAATTATTAATAAAAAAAACGTTGTGGATATACTTTATTTGATTAAAGCCCAAATGAATTATTATTTATTATTTTCCATTTACCTATATGTTTCTTAAAAAAAACTCGCTCATGTCTTTAAAAAATAATTAAAAAAATTAAATAATTAAATTTAATTTTTAATAATTTATATAATTTTTACTCATTAATTTTTGACAATTAACAAACGGAAATGACATTTTGAGACAAGAATTATAGGATTTTATATAAAAATCATTTTTATTATTTTTAATATTTATATTTGGTTATTTTTTCAGTTTATAATTAAATATATTCCTTTTAATTGGTTTTTTATTTTAAAAATTAAAAACATTTTTAGTAAAAATAACTAGTAATTAAAAAATGAAATTTCAAATGACTGTTTTATTTATTACAACAACTTTTCTGGTTTTCTCAGTAAATTCCCGTCCTTCAGAGCTTGAGAAAATTGATGAAGGTAATGAATCTGACCTGGATAGTTATGAGGCTGATTATGAATATAGTAGTAATGGTTCAAATCGAACATCGAACTTTTCGGTATTTAAAAAATATTAAATAAAAGCTTAATATAAATTTTAACAATTATAAATAAATATAATTAAATTTAAATTAAATTAAATATCAACCAAATACTTAAAATTTTCATTATTTAAATTAGAATTTGACCCAGAATTAGGATTATTATAAAAGTCTATTTTATATTAAAATTAAATTAAAATATAGGAGTATGATGGAATTGATCATAGAGCAAAACAATTGGAAAAAGTAAAATATTTTATAAATTATTTTTACAACATTTGAAAATTAAAAAAAAATTTTTTTGATTAAGATTTTAATTTTATTAATTTTTTTTATTCTGAAAAATTTTATATAATATTTTTAAGACATATATTGATAACTATGAAAAAGAGTTACCTAAATACTACATTTCAAAAATAGAGGATAATATTTTTCTTCAAAGGGCACAAAATATGCTTGACAGAGAAAATAGAAAAGATAATAAAATTAATATTTGTGATGAACGTAGAATGTGTGAAATTCAATTAAAAAATAAAGAAAAATTAAAGAAAGATTCGTTAAAAAATGAAAAAAAGAAAAGTGAATGTTGCATTATTATGTGATTTTTTAAATGAAAATTGTTTAATTATTAAATATTATTTAATTTTTTTAAACATCTTTTTAGCCCAAAAATTCTCTTTAGTTAATTTATTTATTTACATTTTCATTTCTGATATTCTTTTATTTTAAATTAGTAAATAAATGACATAAATTATATTATTTTTATTAATATGTAGGTATATTGTTATTTAATTAAATTAAAAAAAAAGTAAATTAAAAGTTATTTTTATATTTATTAATTTTTATTCATCATCTGACCATTTAAGTTTAAGTATTCTTTGTAAAAAACTCATAATATCCACTAATTCCTCAATCTTAAAAAATATTATTTATTTATTTATTTATTTTTTAAAAATAATAAAAACAATTTTATCTCTTGGTTTACCAGCTCCATGTCCAGTATTTGTTTCTATATTAACTAAAACAGGATTACGTTGAATTAATTTTATTTCAGGCCTTTTTAAGTAATGATAAAGCTGTGCTGCATATTTAAGTGTATGACTAGGGACTACACGGTCATCATGATCTGCTGTGCTTAAATTTTAGTTTTTAAAGTTTTGAGTAATTTTAAATTAATTTTTAATTAATTAAATAAATTAGAAAATTATTTTTGTCATTTTTTGACTAAAATTTAGCATAAAAAATTAAAATTGTCACGGGTACAATTTCTTATATTAATTAACCATCTTCTATTAAATCAGGCTGTCATTCGTACTTAAAATGGAAGTACAATACTTCCAAATCGACCAGTGTACTTACAAAATTGAAAATGTACTTAAATCTAAGTACGTACTTCCAAATCGATATTTTGAATAAAAATTTAAATTTTTGCGAAATTAATAAAAATTAGATTGGCAAAATGTAAATATTTCTTTTTTTCTCTACTATTTAACTTGTAGTTCTGAATAATTTAAAATTTTTGTCTGCGGCGTTAAAAAAGGGTGAAGTTTTGGCAACTAGAGGGCAATTAATTTAAAAAATTTTCGCCTGCGGCGCTGTAAATTACCTGAAATTTTTAAAATTTACTCATCCCGAAAATCCAACTCTTAATTGGATATAAGGATCTCTAAAAATCCTGTAAACCGTTAATCTGGGAAAAAATATAAATTTGAACAAAAAAAATTTTAAATAAAATCTGGAGCGTACTTCCATTTGGAAAATTTTGTACCCTATGTACTTATAAATAAACTTTTTTGTACTTTTATTTTGATTTTTGTCGATGGCAGCCCTGTATTAAATACTTTTCCAAAATTTAATATTCTTTATTTTAATTTAAGAAGAATTATTTTTCTAAATATATTTTTAAAAAATATAATTTTTTACATTAAAAGAGTTGATGGCCATTGAACTCCACGAGGTAGACGAATATTATGAAGAGGTGAATATCTAAAAAATAATAAATAAATAAATTATAATATATTAAATAAATAAACCTATAAATATATTCAAATTCATTAGATTTTTCAGGATCACCATATTCGCTAATCCAAAAACTTCCAACTGTAAATTTATGAAAACGAAGCATATCCATTACACTAAAATAATTAATAATAATAATTTAAATAATTATGTATTTATTACTAACCCAACTTGGTTAATAACTGCTCCAAAAAGTTCAGGTCTTTGATGTGAACAAGCAGCAACTAAAAGACCACCATTTGATCCTCCTTGTATTGCTAACTTTTTTGGACTAGTAAATTTATTTTTTATTAAATATTCTGCTGCAAATATAAAATCATCAAAAACATTTTGTTTATTTTCTCTAGCCCCACATTCATGCCAATATTCCCCATATTCTCCTCCTCCTCTTATATTTGCTATTGCAACAATTCCATTAAAATGCTTTTTATTTATTTTTATTTGAAAAAGTTTTTTTTATAAATTTTTAAAAAACCTTAACAAAAATATTTCTATTTGTTGAATAACTTGGCAAAAGTGGTATGCTTAATAAAGAATTTTTATTATAATTATTAAAGTTTTGTTTATTAATTTTTATTAAAAAAATATTTTAATAAAAATTAGTTAAATTTTATAAAATAAAATAATTTATTTAATATTTATATTTATTTTTAAAACAATAAATTAAAAAAAACAAACTTAAAACCACCATATCCATATAATAATGTAGGATTTTGTCCATTCTTTTTCATATCTTTTCTTGAAATTATAAATATTGGAATCTAAATATTTAATAAATATTTAAATTTAAAAAATAATAATAACTTTAGTTCCATCTTTGCTTTTGTAAAATTCTTGTTTTACTTCAAGTCCAGTAACATTAATTCCATTATATTCATTTCTGTGACTAATCTATTATTTAAAAAATAATTTAAAAAAAATAATTATTTAATTTATTTACTTGTTCTAATTGAAGAAGTGATGTTTTGGCTACTAAAGAAAAATCAGCTCTATAAATTGTTGGTGCTTCAAGAAATGAATTAAAACTAAAAAATGTTTCAGTATCTTCTCTATCACCATAACATTGACTAACAGTTCCAATACCAAGAGGAATCCTTTTTTTTTAAATAAATTTATATATTTTTAAAATAAATATTAAAATACTTATATAAAAGTTTTCCTGTTTTATAACAATGAACATAAAGAAATGTCTTTTAATTTAAAAAATAAATAATTAAAATATAATATAATATACTTTAACATCTTCAATATATATAACCATTAATTTATCACCAGCTACTGGAATAACAGATTCTAAAGCTCTTTTTGGATCTTCAGCAATTAAAGTTTCCCAATGGGCACAACCAAGCATTGCTGTAGATATTTTTATTCTTATTAATTTTCTATTTGGTGCTGAATGGTCTGTTAGGACTAAAAATATTTATTAAATTAATTAATTAAAAAATAATTTATTTAAATATACCTAAGGCAGATTCTGTTTCATGATCATAATCAAGAATCTTTAATTAAATTAATGAAAATTAATTTTTTTTAATATTTATAAATTTTATTGTTTTTCAAATAAAAAAAAAATATTTGTAAATTTATCCTTTTAAAATAAGAGAAAATTTAATTTTTGTTTTTTATAAATTTAAAATTCAAACAATAAAGAATGCTCGTGTATCATGGATTAAAAGTGTAAGAGGTGGTCGACGATTAATTTTATAATTAACAGAATTTAAATCCAAATAATAAATTGTATTTGCATTATCTTTTTTAATTAATTAAATATTAAAAATATTTATTACCTCTGTCATAAACATAAACAAAAAGAAATCTTCCATCGCGTGAAACAGAACCAACACTGAAATTAAAAAAAAATAATTTATAATTATTTATTTTAATTCAATTTTAATTTAACATATTAAGATTTGGATCATCAAGTTCTCTAAAATCAGCAATAAGAATATCATGATTTGTTCTAGAGCCTAATTGATGATAAAATAATGTATGAAATTGATCTTTTATAATTATTGATTCATTTTCTGATTTTTTTGTTTGTACATATTTCTTTAAAATTAAACATTTGTTTATTTATTTTTTATTTAACATACAGAATAAAAAATTCCTTTATTATTTGGCATCCATGAAATAGAACCTTGTTTTATTTTTGGAATTTTATCTGGCAAATCATGACCATTTACATCACGAAACTTAAAAAATAAATAAATTAATTTAATATTTATATTTTAAAATATTTTACATAAATTGTTGTAATATCACTTCCTTTTTCAGAAATAGTATAAGCCATAACAGAACCATCTCTACTAAAAAAAGTTTGTGAAATAGCTATAGTTCCATCAGAAGAAAATTTATTTGGATCAAGAAAAATTTGTTTTTGATCATTTAAACTTTTCTGGCGATAAATTGAACTTTAAAAAAATTAAAAATATTTATTTTTAATTTTATTTTAAACCTTTGTTTTTGATTTCCTTCACTAAATGCATAATAATAATAATCTCCATGCTTTGAAATGCATCCATATGATTTTTGATCAAATAATTTAATTAACCTATTATTTTTTAAAATTTAAATAATTATTAAATTAATTTAATTTTAAATAAATTATTTACTATTCAAAATTAAAATAATTTATTAATATATTTATTTAATAATTTAATAAATTTTCTTGAAAAATAATAACTAACTTTTGTTTAAATTTATCTCGAAAGAAAGCTTTATTTAAAAAAGGACGTGATTGATTATTTAATTCATAAACAAATTTTTGTGTTTCTTCTAATTGTAAATTTTCCATCCAACGATAAGGATCATGAACCTTAAAATAAAAATTAAAAAAATATATATTTTTAAATATATTTTCACTTTAATTCCACAAATATTTTCAATAATTGAATCATTACGTTTAGGTTTTGGATATTCATCTGGATGTATATCAATATTAAATGATTCACTTAAATTAATTTTTTATTTTTATTTAATTTTGTTAGTTTATTTAAAATATTCTTTTCAATAATATTTAAATAAAAAATTCTAATAAACTTTTTTTCTTTCAAGTTTTAAATAAAAATATAAAATATAATTTATTTTATTATTTTTATTAAAAAAATAATTAATTTTCTTACCAATAAGTTTTAGTGTAATCAATAACTTTTGAATTTTTACTATATCTGTCCTTTTGTGTTTTTAACTTTTCTGGTTTTTCAATTTCATTTATTTTACTATTAACATTTAATAAAATATTATTTTTGTAGGAACTTGTTAGTGGCCAAAAATTCTGTTTTTTTTTTGAATATTTTAATTTATTTATTATTATTTTTTATTAATTTAATTAATTTATTTAAATGAAATAATTAATTGGAACAACTTTCTAAAGATTTTTTCTCAATCCAACTAGGATCTCTTTTCCCAAACATTTCAAAGAAAAACATATAAATTTATTTTTCTAATTTATAAAAATTAGTTAAATATTAAAAAAATATTATTTAATCTTTAATTAATAAACCTTTATATTTTTATATTTTTCATTTGTTTCAACAGTATTATTGACAAGTAAAATAATAAAAATAGAAAAATATAAAAATTCGAATAAATTATTCATATAAAAATTAAAATAAATAATTATATTAATTAACTAATTTCTTTTTTTAAATTATTTTTAAAAAATGAGGGAAAATTAAAACAAATAGATATTTTTTCACAATTTTATTTAACGCCACCACTCTTATTTTTTTAAATTTTCATTTAATTTATAAGATCATTTACTTTCCGTGACCAACACTTTTGTGCAATAGATATAATTATAATATTGATGACCTTTTTGATTAAATCCTCTCCGATTCAATGGATTAGGACTAAACAATTTACTTATTAAAGAATACTTGAAAATAATTATTTTATCGGATAAAAATATGAAAATACATAAATATAATTATAAAATAAATTTTAAATAATTTTATTTCAAATATTAGAAATACCTAAAATAAAAAATAAACTGGAAAATGATTTATATTTTGATAAAATTTTCATGCTGTAAACCTTAAATTATTATATTTATGTAGAAATTTGTTACAAATATTCCCAAATTATCTTCATATTATTTAGTTCAAATTCTTTCAATTAGTAAGATAATATAAACTTGTTAGACCAATGTCCTTTTATCAAACAGAATTCTTATTATTACAATAATCACTCTGTTAAAATAAATTAAAATAAATTAGGTAAGTAGAAACAATATTCCACATTTAATGGAAAATAAAGTTTACATCCTATTGGTTTTGAGCGTAGTTCGAGACAATATTCAAGTATGGAAATGTAACGAATGGCTGCTCGTAGAATTTCTAATTTACTTACACGACGCTCTAATGGATAACATGGTACTAACAGACGAAGCTATTATTTAAAGTTTTTAGTTTTTTTAATTTTTATATTCTTGCCTTTTGGAAAGTTTGTTTTAAAACGATAGAATCTCCACTTTTTTTTAATTTGTAATAACGTTGCTTTTGAATAATAATTAGTTTTTCTTTTTTCATTTTAATTTAATATGTAAAAAGATAAAGCAAAGAATCTAATATTGAAGTGATTTTAATTAAAGATAAATTAAAAAGGTAAGATATTCAAAAAATAGTCCCTCGAGACTCTGACTGTATCTCTGATAGGAAAAAAATAATGAACAAAATCTAATTAAGAATTTCACTCAAGGGAATTTCTAGAAAATAAACAATACAACCTACTATAAAAATATATTTTAAATCAAAAATTTTTATAAAATATTGAAAAATAATTTAACAAATGATGGAAACAATAAATAACAATATTATAATATAACAAAACATTGAAAATATTCTTGCGGGAGGTAAAGAAAAGACCAATGAATTAAAATATCAGATTTACAATAAAATAATAATATATTTTGGTATATAATTTTCATAAAGGAAAAACAAATCATAAAATCATAACTTTTTAAATTTAAAAGAAAAAAAGATAATCTAAATAATCAAAAATATTTTTAACCTAAGCATTGACTCGCATATTTCTTAAGAAAGTACTTCCCTTGAAAGTAAGACGATCATTAATAAAATTGAGATCATAGGAATTAGCTCCATTGAAAGTACCACCAGATCCGGACGAAGAGGCATAATTGTAGATGTTACGACCACGTTTGGCCTTTAATAATTTTGTATAATAATTAAAATTTAAAATAAAAAACAAACATATTCTAATGCCACCATAACAGGCGTTGGCAAAGACGTTGGACTATACACAATTTGATGTCCAAAGCATAAGCTATGTGTCATAGCTTGGAGAGTGTCCATTGAAAGGTTATTCTCATCCAGAAGCAAATTATAACGAGGAGTTTTCGCAGTACCCTAAAATTAAATATATTTGAAAAAAATATAAAAACCTGAAGAGCAAGGTGTGAATTCAAATAAAATTCAGTCCAAAGTGGGTGAACAATATCCTTATCCACAACAGTTCCAGGTAAAATATTCTGATCAGGAGACTTGGCCCGTAAATCAATGTTTTTAGCATAAAGCCGAACATTCTAAATAATTTTAGAAATATAGACAAAAGATAAATAAGATAAAAAAACCTGCATCTTGTTAACAACAATTAAAGTAAGCTTCGCAGCAATCCCAAGATCGGAAAGGACCTTATGGATCAACGGAACCTCATACTTCAAAATCTTATGGAAAGAACCTTCACCACTTCCATCTCGATAAATAATGAGACGAATTCTATAAAAATATATCTTGTCTAAGAAATTATAGAAGAAACTCACGGATAACATCCATTAGCTACATTGAACTGCTTAACACAACGCTCGATGATGCTTGAAATTATACCAACTTTCTCATCACGATACGCCAACTAAAACAAAAATATATAAAAATATTAAGAATACAAAGTTGCGAAGACGTAAAAGTAAAAACGATTACCTGGAAAACAAAGTCCCCAACAAATTCATAAGGACCATTTTTACCAATATTTGCAGAAAACTTAATTAAAATAAAGTTCATTATAAAATTTTAAATTTAAAACACACCCCAACAACAGAAGGCACACTTCCTCGAGGTAACGTGTCATTATTTCCATTTCCACCGTTACCATTTTTACTATTACCATTTTTGTCATTACTACTATTTCCATTTTTATCACTTCCTGTACCCGAAGTAGTTGGTTGCGCTCCTTGTTGTATATTATCACCAGTTTGTTGCGCTTCTTGCATACCAAGTCCTCCCATTGGATGATTTGTACCAATACCAACAATTAAGGTATCATTTCCGAAAATTAAATGCAAACTAAAAAATTAATATTAAAGGTAATCCTAACAATAAGTAAAAACACTTACTCTGATTGAGGTGGCATACTAGGTACAATAACGGTGTAATTAAGACCGCCCATCTTCACATTGGTTTTGTGAATTATATTTTCCAAAGTTTGAAATTGATGTTTTGCCATAACATTCTTTACAGTTGTCAACTTAACACCCTGAGTAATGACTTCCGTTTTTTGCTCAACAGCCTTCATTGCATCTTAAAATAATTAAATTAAAAATGAAAAGTAAACTTCTCCTTTTATGTTAAAAATATACGATGAATTTGATCAGCGTTGTCAGGATGGGCAATAAGCATATATTCATATCCTTGCTCATAATAACCACCGATGATCAACTTCAAATCAGAACCAGAAAGTTGTCGATGCTCAACAAGAGGCTCTGAGAATTTCATACGTTTTTTTAACAAACTAGCACGAAAATGTTTAACAAACTCACTATAAAAAGTAAATAAATTGTTAATTAAAAAGTTCGTTAGAAATTATAAGATCAAGTAATTTTTTCCTGTTATGGATACATGCATTGAACCAATTATGCTGAAATCTTTACAGGTAACAAACATTAAAATATTAAGAATAAAAGATCAAGGAGTTTAAATTCTTTTTCAAAAATGTGGTGTTAGAAAATTAAAAGAATAAAATTCCAACTCGCTTTATTTTTTAGTTAATGGAAAACAATAATTAGATGAATTTAACTATTATAGAGAAATACTGAAAAAATTATTGTTCCACTCTGAGCAATAAAATCACTGCTATGAGACCCACCATATCTTAATATAGCTGTTAGTGGTAAAGATTTAGCTTATTTGATCCAGTGAAATTAGGAGTTTAAATTTTTTAATGGATTTCTAATTGTAAGAATTAAATAAATAGAGCTTACATCCATTCATCTGCCGATAAATAATCCTGTTGTTGTCCAGAAAGGGCCAAAGCAACCCATTTACCACAAGTAGCAGAAACATAATATTGCCCACCATCACTCCAAGCGCAACGTGGAAGCTTTGGAATTTGTTTGCTATTAACTCCAAATTTAAGTTCAGGTGGCGGCAAAACACGAGCTGATACTTCAATTGGATCCTTATTACATTTGATGTCTAATCCAGCAAGATATTCGCTCCCGTCAAGAAGAAGAGAATCCTTGAGGTAGGTATTATGTTTCTTTAACTCAGAAGGGAGAATGGCCGACTTCCGAATCATATCCTATAAATAAAGGTAACTTATATTTGTATGACCCGATAAATAACAAAAATACAAAATGATTAATAATAGTATAATTTATAGAAAAGAGCATACAGAAAGAAGTATACAATGTGATGTGGTTTCACAAAAAACATACTCGAATCATAGATCCATCTTGTTGACAACCCTTAACGCGTTGATTGTCGAGAATTACGCATACCTCCATAGGATAATAACGAACACCATTATTTTTTGCCGAAGTTGGGCACTTTTGAATGAGAAGAGGTAATTCAGGATATCTAAAAAATTTTATTTAATTATAAATCAAAATATACTTAAAAGCGATGCCATATGTTTGAGTGTAATAATCAAACAATGAGATTTTTGTATTTCCTTCACGTTGAATAAATTCAGTGTGAAGATTAGTAGATGACAGACCATGAATCTCAAAAAATCTACGTTTATCTGGATTTGTATGGACAGTCATGGCAAAAATACCTAGTTTAAAAAATATTATTCAATTGATAAAATAGTAGAAGATAGGGTAATATTATACAAGACAGACATTATTATAGAAAAAGTTCGAGTCTCCTGTTAGACCTAATAATATAAACTAATGAAACTAGAAATGAATATGTTACTGATATAATTTATACCTTTGACAAACCCTTCCATTCGCTCTTTAACCCATTCGGTATCTTTATTACGAAAATCAAAGTTAGTTCCAAGCAAGGCTTTAAGTTTCAGCGATACAAATTCCACGAAATGAAAGGGTGACTAAATTTGTAGAGTATAATCATTCTAAATAAAAAACTAAACCTTTTTAACAGAGGCAACAATAGCCAAAGACATTTCGCTCTCATTTGTGGGACGTTCAACTGTGCGAATACCTTTATGCAAACCCATTCCAAGAAAAGCACTATTGCTTGGAAAGTAAGGACAATCATTTTTCTTGAATCCAAAATGGGCTGGATTAAGCAGATAATAACTTGAAGCTGAGAAGTTTGTATAGTTGACACTAAAAATAAAATTAAAGTAAAAAAATTTTGAAAAGAGAATAGATGCTGCCCTTGGAACTTTCACTCATTGGAAGAATTATAAAAAGCAATAAAATTATTTTGAAAGAAACTATCAGGCCTAATATTTAAAAATTTAAACCTACGGATCGTCAAAAACATTCTGTGCCGTTACGATATCCAAAAATTGCTCCAAAGTTCTATCTATATCACCAATATCATTGGAAACATGAGAGAAATCTCCAATAATTGGCACTTTCTTAGCATCACTAATTTGAACAATCTTCAGTTTATAAGAATTGAAGACATCGTCACCCAAATAAGGTGAGTGAACTCGAATTTGTTCTAATGTATAAATTTCCTCAATGCCCGTCTAGGAATAAGAAATTATTATTTTATTTTTTAATTATTTGATTTAAATTGCGGCGATCTTGGACAATTGGGACGCCACCCCAAATAATCGCCGAGCATATTAAAAACATATTTTTAGGGGTTTTCGAGGTCGCTGATCACGAATCTGATATCAGTTTTTTCTTATCACTAATCCTTATCATTTTATCACTAATTTTAAAAATCACAGATTTTATCATGGATATTTTCCAAATTACTCACATCAGCTTATTAATACAAAAGAACTGTTATTCAATTTTTCAAAAACGTAACATTTTACGGTCTGTACCCCACTATGCCCACCATGTAATCAGCAAATGAGTGAAAATCGTGATAAAATCTGTGATTTTAAAAATTAGTGATAAGAAAAAACTGATATCAGATTCGTGATCAGCGACCTCGAAAACCCCTAAAAACATGTTTTTAATATGCCAGGCGATTATTTGGCGTGGCCCCCAATTGTCCAAGATCACCTAAATTGCAAAAAATTCCTATTTGAACTTTGAAAACATCTTTAAATGAAAATTTTAAATTGTTTATAAAAAATAAACTAACAGGTGGAAGCAGTAAATCAAACGTCGAATAAAGCACACGTGCTTGATCATAAAAGAGACAACAATTTAGCAAAAATCCAGAATGTTGAGCCTTGAACGCCTTCAGAACAGCGCCGCATGAATTACGATTATTTGTAGTACGATAACTTAAATGATAATTATTCCAGATTTTTCACTGTATTATTCAAAACAATTAAAAACTAAAAAGAAAAAAAATTTGAAAGGTAATCAAAAACTTTTTGACATCGTAAAATTCGAATTTATCTTATACGCGTAAAATTATCAAAAGCAAATGTTAAACCTTTTGTAGCTAAAATAAAGGTTTGACTATAAAAATTAAAATATACTCAGATCGTGAGCGCATAGTTAAATCAGAAAACAATTCAGTAGTACGGATCCCATAAACCATAACTTCGTAACGATAAAGAATTTTGCCTTTTCCATTTATAGTATCGAGACGATAGACCTTAAAGTGTTAAAAAGAATTTTTGAATAAAAAATCTCAGAAAATATTCCGATGAGAATATTGACAATTGGAAGTTTCAAAATTATATTTTTGTTAAAAATTACATTGGTAACGACCTCTTGCCCTTGACCAACGTTAACTTTACCAGACTCCTTCTTGGAAGCCATTAAGGTTGATCCTGGTGGAACCTAAAGAGATATTTCAATTCGACAGAATTATATTATATAAATCGAACAAACGTTAGCATCCTGAAGGGCATTCTCTGCGTCCTGCATTAAGATCGTTGCCATCCTCGGTTTAAGAGTTGGTTGAGTATCCATTAAGAAAATAATACTGTAAAAAATAACCTGAAAATAATATTTCATTAAAAAGCGCTGTTTTGCAAAAATAAACATATTTTAATTAAAAAGTATACTCATCTACACAAAAAACATAAAATATATATAGTTTGGTATTTCTGCCCCAATTAGTGGTAATGGTCAAGATTATTGGTCCCTAAAAAAATAAGCCAAAATGTCATTTTTTTTAAATTTCTTTCATAACTAATAGGTTTTCGCATACGCTGAGCTTGAATCTGATGTAAGTTTTCAAAAATATCTACCCCGAACCCAGATTCGAACAATTCGACTTTTGTGTAAGTACATTTATATATCAAATGATAGCTCATTTGATTCGTCTTGACTAACTGAGTCGAATGATACCAAAATTAATACGTTTAGATGTATTTGAATGAAGTTATGATTAATCAAGTTAATGATTTTAATGATTGCTCATCCAAAAATTCAATCATAACTTCATTAAAATACATCTAAACGTATTAATTTTGGTATCATTCGACTCAGTTAGTCAAGGCGAATCGAATGAGCTATCATTTGCTTATATAAAAATTATTTACCCTTAATTCGATTTGTTCGAATCTGGGTTCGGGATTAGATATTTTTGAAAACTGACATCAGATTCGAGCTCAGCGTAAGCGGAAACCTATTATTAGTAGAAAAAACTGAAGAAATCGGACCATTCTTGCTTATTTTTTTTAGGGACCAATAATCTCTACCTTTACCCAATTAGTTAACAAAAAACTATTATAAATCACTTTCTATATGGGATAAATAAGGTTTTGATAGATTTGAAGAAAAGCTAAAAGACGAAGGATTCTGGAATTGAAAACAATGAACGATCTAATAACACTAAACTAAAGGTATGTATACTTAATGAAAATTAATTTGAATATTGTCTTTTTCAACTCTAAATCTCAAAAGAAACGAAACTAATCGGAAGAAAAGCTGATAAAATTACAAAACAAAAGTGAAAGAGAAAAGAATATACAAAATCGCAAAAGACAAAATGTCATTTACATAATTTTTTCGTAGGAATAATAAAAGTAGAAATTGGAACGGAATCGGGTCCCGATCCCGTTTCCCGGTCCTTTTTCCGGCTTTTTCTGTCACCGGGATGAAACGGGACTCGGGAATACCCGGTTTTCTCGGTCCGGGTCCTTCCCGGACATTAAAATTTCCAATTCCCGGTCCTTTTTCCCGGTTTCTCGGTCGGGACCCGCTTATTGGATCTGGAAAAAACAGGAATTCCCGATTTTCCCGTCCGGGTCTTCCCGGTCGTTCCATTCTAAAATTTCCAGTTTCCCGGTCTCGGGTTTTCCAAAATTCCGATCTCTAGTATTTAATAATTTCAATTTGTGTCATTATGTAAATTTGCGGTAATGACACGACTCTGAATCGTCCTCTAACCTAAATTTGAGTGATTGAAATTAAGCGTTATTCTGAAAATTAAGCATAAAGTCCGTTCCAAATAACATTGGCCACCCTAAAAATTTCACATAACTTGGCCTAAAGTTGGTTAATTTTTCTAATTTTTTAAATATTATTCCGGATTAAAGAAAAGGTAAGTCCGGCAGGGCGCGAACGCAGTTAAGCCGGCGCGGGCAGAGCATGTCCCTTGAAGCAATAATTAGAGGTCGGTACTAAACGAGATCGCGCAAGGGATTTTTCAATATATCGCTCCTTAATCACTCACTTTTTTGATTTGTGGGATTTTGCGCCTGCGGAATCTCGCCCGCCTTATTTTTAGAAATACTGTCGCAGCGAAGTCTCACAATTACGATTTTGCCGACCTCTACAATAAATATCAGTCATAGAGATGCCAATCATAAAAAATGATCTAAAGTTATGTATAAATTAATAATCTTATTTTAAAAGCTAACTTTATTATTTTTTTTATTAAATATTATTTTCTCCCTTTTTTTATTTTTACATAACCACTTCTTTTTTAACAACAAACACCATTCTCCCATAAATTAAGCTGCTACTTTGTTTCATCGATTAAAATCAATGTGTTAAGATTGCTCATTTTATAATGTCATTTGGTTCCATTAATAACTCTTTCTTCTTATTTCTTCAATTAAACAATCTAAAAAATTAATCTCGAAATAATAATACTTTCATAATATATAAATATTATTTTGATTTATAAAAAAATAAAAAGGTTGTAATAGAGGAACAACACTTTTAAATCTTTTTCTTTGTTAGCATTCTGAATCCACTTTCTCTCATTTACTTTTTAGAAATGGATTTCTCCAACCTTTTATTTCCTCTCCTCCTTAATTATATATTTATTTATTTAAGTTTATAATGTTAACAAAACTTAATTTTATCAAATTCTTTAAATATAAAAAACTTTTACTTTTAATTTTTTCTTCCTTAATTTTTGTAAATGGCGATGAAAACTTAACTTCAGAAAAATTTATTAAGGCAATAAAGAATATAGAAAATTCTCCAGGTTTAAATATAAATAAAAATATTATTAGTAAAAATAATTTAATTTATAATTTAAAAAGAACAAAAAAGTACTGAGCCAGCAACAACTCATTTTATTGAAACAGCAGATGATTTCCCGCCTTCTTTAGCAATTAATATTCAAGTATTTATTTTTATATTATTTTAATAATATTCATAATAATTATTTTTTATTTATTTAGTTTATTTGTCTAATTTTAGTCTCCTATTTTTTAATAGCTTTTTTAATGAAAAATAATTTAAAAAACATCCAAAAATAAATTTTAACTTTTTCTGCAAAAGGCAGGAACATTATGGCCTCTTCCACAAAAATTTCATTATGGCGAACATAACAGAACAGTAGGAAGACAAGGCTTAATTCCATTATTATTTATTAATTCAACATTTGGAAATGAAATTATAAATAATGAAGAATGTGATATTCTTGAAAAGGCTAAAAATACATATTGTAAATATTTAAATTAAAATTTTAATTAAAAAAATAATTTCAAAAATTAGAAATTTTAAAATATATATTTTTTAAAATTTAGTAAACAAATTGCTTATCTTTCCTTCATTAAAAGATGTTAGAAGTTTTACAGGAAGAGGAACATCTCTTCAATTAACTATTAAAATTAAAAAACGTTGTCCTGGACGTCAACAATTTCCTCCTAGTGATATGAATGAAGAATGTAAAATTTTTAAATTTTTTTGAAATGTTAAAAAATATAGATAGATTAATGGTTCCATTAACTGGAGAAATATTACTTGAGGCAAATGAAATATGGGGAGTGCTTCGAGGACTCGAAACATTTAGCCAATTATTTTTTGTACAACAAGGACAAGTACTAATTATTATTTAACAAAATTTAAATAAAATATTTTTAAAGGTGCGACGACATTTGCGCCGTTGACATTTGCGCCGCGACACTTGCGCTGCGACTTATGCGCCGACGACATTTGCGGCGACGACTTTTGCGCCGGAAATATTTTAAAACGCGACATTTGCGCCGCCTTTAAATTTAAAAAAAAATTAATATGTATTTATTAAAGGATTAAAAAATTATTAAAAAAATTAAACTAAAATGTATCAACTAAATAAATCCTATTAAGATTCTAAATATTCATTCTTTTAAATATTTAACTGCACAAATATAGCTGCAGTCTTTTTTCATTCATTAGAGCATAAAGCAAGAAGATGCTCATATTTTTTTGAGATTTATGTATTTCTTTTAAATCTCCTTCTTTAGTATATAAACATATTTTTTGTAAATAGCTTCGTTCTGTGAGTTAAAACGAATTGATAATTGGGTTGATTAGTTGCTAATTAATATTTCAAACCTGTTAGGCGTTGAAAATTTTAATAATATCCTTTAAATAAATGATTAAATTTAATTTTAAAATCATTTTAGACTTAATTCTTTTTAAAATTTAATTTTTAAATCTTTAATATTACTTTTTTTTTTTAATTTAAAGGCGGCGCAAATGTCGCGTTTTAAAATATTTCCGGCGCAAAAGTCGTCGGCGCAAAAGTCGTCGCCGCAAATGTCGTCGGCGCATAAGTCGCAGCGCAAGTGTCGCGGCGCAAATGTCAACGGCGCAAATGTCCTGCAACCTTTTTAAATTAAAACTATTAATTATAAATAATATTATAAATATATTCTAGTTATATATACGTACAATAACTGTACATGATTGGCCAGAATATCCTGTAAGAGGAATTTTGCTTGATACATCTCGCCATTATTTAAATAAAAATATTATTTTACGTCAAATAGATTTAGCTTCACAAAATAAAATGAATGTTTTACATTGGCATATTGTTGATATGGAGTACTATTTTTTAACAATTTTTAAAATTATTTTCTTTTTTTAAAGATCATTTCCTTATGTTTCTAAACGTTTTCCTAATATTTCAAAAGAGGTACATACTATTTAAAACAACTATATATTTTATTTATTTTGAAAAAGGGTGCTTTTACTTCAAAACATATATATTCACCAAATGTAGTTGATGAAATTATTCAACATGCTCGTCTTCGTGGTGTTCGTGTAATCCCTGAATTTGATACTCCAGGTTAATTGCTTTCTTTTTAACTATATTTAAAATTTATTTTTAACTTTTAAGGACATATGGCATCATGGCGTGGTTCTGGAATTTTGGCTGATTGTTACGATAAGAAAAATCGTTTAGTTACTTCAAGTATGTTAGACCCAAGCAGAGAATCAACATATACATTTCTTAAAGAATTTTTAAAAGGTATATATATCTTTGTTAAAATAAAATTTATTTTTTAATTTTAGAAATTAATAATATTTTTCGTGATAAATATATTCATTTGGGTGGAGATGAAACTGCTTATTGGACAATTCAATGTTGGTATGTTTTAAATAACTTTTCAAATTTTTTGTAAAATTTTTACTGAAATGATTTCTTTTCTCTTCTTTCTATTTATAATTGAAATATTTAAATGAATACTTATAATTATTTGTTTATTTTTTATTTAATAGGTCTCGTAATCCAAAAATTAGAGAATTTATGGCAGAAAAAGGATTTAAAAATATTACTCAATTAGAGAATTATTATTTTAAACGTCTTCAAACGATTGTTAGGGAAGTTTTTGGCACAGAAATTGGTGGTCGTAAAATGATATTTTGGCAAGAAGTTTTTGATTATAACAAACCGGTTATTAATTAAAATAATGCATATATTTTTAAACTAAAATTTTAAAGGATTTAACTGCAATTGTTCATAATTGGTATTCACAAAATGATGAAGCAAGGGCTCGTGATGTGAAAAGAGCAGTTCAACAAGGATTTCAAGTTCTTGTTTCTTCTTGTTGGTTTGTTGTTTCTTTTTAAATTTATATTTTTTACTTAATTCCGAACATTATTATTCAATTAAAGAATTAGAAAATGAATTGAAAGAAAACTTATTTTTTCATTCAAAAATTTAATTTTTATAAAATTAATTTTATATTAGGTATTTAAATTTAATAAATTATGGTGCTGATTGGCGTGCCCTTTCACCCAGAGGATTAGGAAAATATTATTATTGTGATCCTCGTAATTTTCCTGGAACATATGAACAAAAACAATTAGTTATTGGAGGAATAGCTACAATGTGGGGAGAATATATAGATGGAACTAATTTAGAAGCAACATTATGGCCTAGAGCTTCTGCAGTTGCAGAAAGGTTTTTTTTAATTATTTTATATATAAAAAATAAATAAACTTTTTTTTTAAATTTTAGACTTTGGAGTCCTCCAAATAAAACAAAAAGTGCTGAAGAAGCATGGCCTCGATTACAAGAACATCGTTGTAGAATGATTACACGTGGTTATCGAGCTGAACCAGTAAATGGGCCAGATTATTGTGAAACAGAATGGTTAGAACCTTCATAAATATTATTAAATAAAAAATAATAATTTAAAAATTAAATATCTTTTTTTTTAATTTGACTAAATTTAAATAATCTTTAATAAAAAAAGATTATTTTCAATTAAATTAACACACAGGATTATTTTAATATTAAAAATAATTTTTTAATTATTTTTTATTTGTTAAACAATTAAAAAAAAAAGTTTGCTTCATGTGATTAAATAAACTTCTAAACAATTAATTAAAAAAAAAATAATAAAAGTAAAAACACATTTAAAAAAGTCATTGATTAAAAAAAGCTAAGTAACATATTCTTTTATTTATAAAATCAAAAAAGATCATTCATTATAAATTCTTTTATTGGATTAAAGAAAGATGAATTGGGATTTTTGTACTTTTTTAAAAAATAATTTTTTAAATTTATTTTAACTAATTTTCTGAGACTTTTCCCCTTTTACTAAAAAACGAATGCCTTGTTTTATTCACTTTCTTCTTTTTATCTTCTCTTTTCCACCCATCTTTTTTTAAAATGCCCTTATTTGCCTCTTTAACTGCGAAAATTGAGTCAGTTTCACATTTTGTTAAAAAATCGTCACAGCTCTACTTGGCCGTTTTTAGGGTGAATAATCCTTCTCCTAAGGGAATATATAGTTTTAACCATTTTTTTCAACCTTTCATTCGTTTGCGTGTGCCAAAAAAACTGTCCTCCTAAAAAATGTTTTTATTTTATTTGTCCCATTATTTATCATTCAAACACTATTATAACTTTAAAATAACAAAATAAAAAAGAATCTTTAAATACATATTATCCATCTTTCTTTTACTTTTACATTTTTTTCTAAAAAAGTTGCTCATCTGTTTCCGTTTTTTTAATCAAAAACATTAAATTGATCAAAGTTTTTTTTAGTTTTATATAATTTTTAATTTTATTTATTTTTAATTCTTTTAATTTTTAATTAAAATAAAAAATATAATTTAAATTTTAAGTTTATTTTTTTAATTAAATTATTAATAAAATTAATAAGATTTGTTTTAAATCTTTAACATCATTTCCTAAAAATAATTTTTTTCTTCTTTTTCTTCTTTCCTTATTATTTTTCTTTTATAAGAGTTACTTAAATTTAGAAAATAATTTTCTTTTGTTTTATTTTTAACAATAAAATAAATAAATATTATTAACTGATTTATTACTTTAATTTTCACACATATATAATTATTAAAAATAAATAAATATATAAATTTAAGATTTTCTTATTAATTTATAATAAAATAAAATAAATAAATATAGCCAAAATAAATTAATATTTTTGTATAGATTATTATTATACTACATATATATAAAACAATGCTTTTCCGTTTTAAATTATAAAAAAATGAAAAAATTTATTAAATTAAATTTATTTATTATTATTATTATTTATCAATATTTTATTAAAAATATATTTAATCAAAAAATAACTCCACTTAAAGAATTACATATTGGTGCACTTTTTCCAATGGAATCAGGTTCTGGTGGATGGCCTGGAGGACAGATAAGTTTTTAAAATAAATTAAAATTTGAAAAAGAAAAGAAATTTTTCTTAAAAAAGTATTTTCCTTTATAATTTATTTTAGGCATGTCTTCCAGCTGTTCAAATGGCATTAGAAGATGTTAATTTAGATTTTGGTTTATTACCTAATTATGCTCTTAGATTACATCATAATAATAGCAAAGTTAAATATTAAATATTTTTTTAAATATTTTTATTAAAAGTGTTCACAAGGTCTTGCTGCTCGTCAACTTTTTGAATTACTTTATAATGAACCAACAAAACTTATTTTATTAGCTGGATGTTCTCCAGTAACTACAATGGTTGCAGAAGCAGCACCTGTTTGGAATTTACTTGTTGTAAAATAAATAAATTATTATTATTTTTTTAATAATTTATTTATTTAAAAAAAAGCTTTCTTATGGTGCATCATCGCCTGCTTTATCAAATCGTGAACGTTTTCCAACACTTTTTAGAACACATCCTTCAGCAAATATGCAAAATCCAACTAGGTATTTTAAAAAAATATTACAAAGCTTGAGTTAACTTTAAATTATTTAAATTATCTTAATAACTTCAAAATTATTTTTTGGATGAAAAAAGACAAATCTAACTAAGAAAAAAACAATAATCTCATAATAATTAATAATAAATTATATTTATTTATTTATTAAAAAAAGAGTTCATTTATTTGAACGTTTTAAATGGAAAAGAATTACAATACTTCAATCAGCAGAAGAAGTATTTGATTCAACAGCTAAAGATTTAGAGGAACAATGTAGAGAAAGTGGAATTAAAGTAGAAAGACAAAGTTTTTATGGAGGTTTTTTTAATTAAATTATATATTTTATAATATATTTATTTTAGATCCAAAAGATGCATTAAAAGCAATTCGTCGTCAAGATGCTAGAATTATTGTTGGACTTTTTTATGCAACTGAAGTTTAATTTTATTAAATAATTTTTAATAATTAATATTTTTTAATTTAATTTTTAAGGCACGTCGAGTTATTTGTCAGGTATTTTTTAAAATTTACATTTTATTTTGTTTTTTATATAATAATTATTTAATATTAAAAAGGCTTACCATTATGGATTATATGGACATAAATTTGGTTAAAAATTAATTAAAAATTAATTAATATTAAAATTAAATTTTAAAGTTTGGTTTATGATTGGTTGGTATGCAGATACTTGGTTTATTCCACATCCAGATGAATCTTTAAATTGTACTCGAAAAAATATGGAAAAAGCTGTTCAATATCATTTTACAACAGAATCAATTATGTTAAGTCGTGATACTTTACCTACAATTTCTGGTAAAAAACTTTTTTTTAATTAAAAATATTATTTATTTTAAGGAATGACTGGTTCACAATTTTTAAAAAGATTAAGACGTCGTATAACAACTGACCCACAAGAGACAGGTGGATGGCCAGAGGCACCTTTAGCATATGATGCTATTTGGTAATAAAACTACTTTTTTTAAATAATAAAAAAATACCTAATATTTATTTTTTAGGGCACTTGCTTTAATGTTAAATTGTACATTAGGAACTTTATCAAAAGGACTTCAACAATTTAATTATAATAATACATTTATTGCTAAAAGAATGTTTGAATGTATGAAAAATATTCAATTTCGTGGTGTTTCTGTAAATAATAATAAATTAAAAGAAAAAAATTATTTTTCTCAAAAATAGGGACAAGTAATGTTTAGTGATTTGGGTGATAGAATTGCACGTACTCAAATTGAACAAATGCAAGGTTATTTTTTAAAATAAATATTCTCTTTATTTTTTAATAATTTACAAGACTAAAAAATATACATATAATTTAAATTATAAATTTTTTAATTCTTTTTAAAAACTGAGCTAAATATAACGTTAATAGAAGAGTAATTGAGTGATTAATATTCTTTTAATAATTAAATATGTATATTTATTTATTTAGATGGAAAATATGTTCTTCTTGGTTATTATGATTCTAGTACACAAACTTTAGAATGGAAAAATAAAGAAAAGTTTATTGGTACAATAGGACCTCCATCTGATTCTACACGTATTAAACAATGGCCAATTGGAGTAGATTATAGAGTTATTATTATTTAATAAATATATATATATAAATTAATTAATTAAGTTTTATTTGGTTTGTATGAATATAATGGTTATTTCTTTGGTTTTTTGTTCATCACTTTTATTTTTTAATCAACGTTATGCTAATAGACGGTAAAAAATAAATAATTTATTTAAAATAATTATTTATTTATTTAGTCCAATAATTCAATCACAAAGACAATGTAATAATTTATTAATTATTGGTTCTGCTTTATGTTTATTTTCATTGGCATTTATTGGATATCCTGGAATTAATGATAATTCTAATAATAATGATGGAGAATTATTAGCATTATTAGGAAAAGAAAATAAATTAAATTCAAAATCTCCTTTTTTATTTAGTACATTTTGTCATGTAAAATATATATATATTTTTTAATTTATTTTATTTTTTTTTAAATTTTAAGGCAAAATTATTATTATTAATGTTTGGATTTTCTTTAGCTTATGGCTCTCTTTTTGCTAAAGGTATTTATTAAATAAATAAATATTTTAATTAATTTAATTATTAAGTATGGGTAGCACATAAACTTGGAGCTATTCAAAAAAATAAACAAATTACTGCTTCTAATAATAATGAAGTATAATTTATTTAAGCAAATTAAAATTTATTTATTTTTTAAAAAAAGGAATCATCAGATAATGGTATTAAATTAATAAATAATTTAAAACAATCAATTCCTCCTACTCCTTGGGATTCTATTAGAACAATAATTACAGCAATAACAAATAGACAAGTAATTGTAGTTAATGCTTTACGTAAAATATCACAACATTCTTATGGAAATTTATCTTCAACAAGTATTGGAAGTAAATCACCAATATTTAATAGAAAAAATAATATTAATATTATATCTTCAACAACAATTAATTTATTAAATTTAGTTAGAAAATTTATTTAATTAAAAAAAAAAAGAATATTTTTAATTTAATTTTAGCCAATTACTCCATCACATTTTTATCCAATTATTGTAATTATTTTTTTAATTGATTTAACAATTTCTTTATTTTGGTTTTGTTTAGACCCTATGAAGCAACAAAAAATACATTTTCAACTTCAAGTATTTTTATTTTTAATATTAAAATTAAAAAATAAAATAAAATAGGAACCACCAATTGGAACAGATTTAGATATTATGTTACTTCCAGTACTTGAATTATGTCAAAGTCAAAATCATGATATATGGATTGGTTAATTAAATTAATTAAATTATAAATATTTAATTTAATTTTAGCAATTATTCTATCATATAAAGGATTATTATTACTTTTAGGAATTTTTTTAGCTTATGATACAAAAAATTTAAAAGTTAAATATATTAATGATTTAAATGTAAGTAAATATATTTTTAAATAAATTAATTAATTTTTTAAATATTTTTTAATTTTATAAATAAACTTATATAGCGATATTAGAATAAATATTAAATTTTAATAAATATTTAAATTTAATTAATAAATTATTTTAGTCTACACTCCTTTCTATTTGTAATGTTGGAATTCTTTGTCTTCTTTGTGGGACAATTGTTATATTTTTTCTTAGAACTCAACCTAATCCATTTTTTTGTTTTATTTCTGCAACTGGTATTTATTTATTAAATAATTTAAATAAATTTATTTTTTTTTTTTAAAAAGTTTATGTTTGTACATTTGTTAGTATGGGACTTATTTTTGGACCTAAAATTAAATATATTTATAAAAATCCAAATCCTACAAAAGAAGAAGAAGAAGATGAACAATTACAAAAACAACAAAATAATACATTTAATGATTTAACAATTAATCAAGCTGAACAAAATAGATATCAACAATTATTAAAAGAAAATATTGAATTAAAAAGACAAATTGAAATGGTTAATACATATTATTTTAAAAATATATATTTTAATTAATTTATTTATTTTTAATTTTTAGAGAAATATTAGAATTCAAGAATGTAAACGTATATTAGAAAATCAGTTGATATTGAACAGTCCTCGATTCAAAACACACAAAAAATACATTTTACCTAATAAAATAAATAATAATAAATCATCTAAGTAATTCATTATTTTATCAATTTAATAATTAACTTATAAATTAAATAAAAATTAAATTTAAAATAAAAATTAAATATTTTTCACCTTTTTTAGTGAATATTCTAATAATACTAATAGTAATTCAAATTGTTTACCAACAACATCAAGTGGAATAAATGGAGAAATATTATTAGAATTAGAACAAACAACAATTTCAAGTATTTTAGAGCCAACAATGATTACAATTTTAGATCAACAACAAGAACTTTTAACAATTGAATTAGAACAACAAAATAATAATAATAATATTATTTATAATAATAATCAAGAAGAAGAACCTTTTATTGAAAATAATAAAGAAAAACAATTATTTAATATTAAAGGTATTGATACAGGTAAATAAATAAATATAATTATATTATTTTTTAAATTATTATATTTTTAGGTGTTTGTTGTAGTGATTATGATGATGATGAAGAAGAAAATTGTTTAAATAAAAAAGATAATAATAACCTCTCTTCTGAATCATTAAATAAAAATGAAAGTGAAGATGAAATATTTTTATAAAATAAAATACCTCAAAATATTTATCGATATAAAATATTATTTATAAAAATATTTTATTTTTTTTAATGTAAGAAGAAATAATTGAATAAATTAAAAAAAAATTATACTTTAAGTTTTTAGTATTTTTTAAAGTAACTAATTTTGACATGTTTGTTCATATAAATATAAAATAATAAAAATATATTTTTTAAAATTAAATATATATAATTTTAAATATTTGATACAAATTATTAAAAAAATATTTATTTATTCTTTAATATTATTTTTAAGCCCCAGCTTCTGTTAAATAAGCATATGGATGTACTGGTTTTTCTGCACGTAATAATAACCAATTTTGATTATCTTCATCAATAAATTGTAATTTATCTGCCCAACCTTCAATTAATTTTGAATAAAGTTTTTCACTAAATTTCTAAAAAATAATAAAATAAATTAATTATTTAAATTATTTTTTTAAAACCTCAATAAATTCTTTTTTATTTTCAACAGCTCTATCACGTTCAATTACAAGAATTTCTCTTAATCGTTTTGTCATATTTTCAGTATAAATATTTGTTAAACCAACATTATGAGCAATCTAAAATTATTTTAAATATTTAATTTAAATTATTTAAAATTACTTCTCTATATTCCTCTAATGTTTTTAATGCATATTGTCGTTTTCGTACATATTCATGAAATTTAGGTGAGAGAACTCCATGTCCTTTCCCATACATTGTTAAAAGAACTTGGCCACCAGGTTTGAGCCATGTCTTAAAAATAATAATTAATTATTATAAAGATTATATACCTATACTTTTGATTAGAATTAAGAAAAAAATTTAAAAATATTTTTATAAAAATATATTTATTTATTTAAACTTACATAAATATTTCTAAATAATCTTTTTGTATCTTTTATATGTTGAATACAATCTCTACTAAATACAATATCAAAAGCATTAGCTTCATAACGATAAACCATTGCATCAGCAATTTGATATTCAACACGATGATCTTTATCACGTTGATTACGATCAAAAGCATGTTGTATCATATTTGAAGAAAGATCACAACCAAGAACATGAAGACCAAATTCCTTTAAATAAATAAAAATATTCAAAAATATTAAATAAAAATACTCTAGCAGCTTGTCTAGCTCCTCCACCAATTCCAACACCAATATCAAGCATTCTTTGACCTGGACGTAAATGACGGAAACGTTTAAGAACACTCCTATTTTCATCTATACCACCTTAAAATTAATAATATTTTTATTTTATTTAAAATATTAAAAAATATTAAACCTGGACTGATAAAATCTCTGCCAAATATCCATTCATAACTTGATACATTATCTTCAGTATACTAAAAAATTTAAATAAATTTTGGTTTGTTAAAATTTTGATTAAATATTACTTTTACCAAATTTTTAAATTAAAATTATTTTTTATAAAAATTTTTCAATCAAAATATTAATTGTAAAAATATTAAAAAATATAATTTTAATTAAAATACCTGTGTTTTATCAAGAAATTCTCTAAAAGTTGCCAATTTATCATCATATAATCTAATTTCTATTGCAGTAGTTAATGTCCAAAAAACATCAAGAAAATTAGAATGAGCAAAAATACTGTTTTGTATTTGACACATTCCATAAAAATGAAATCCTAATGTTTGTTGTTGTTGTTGTTTTTGATTATTATTTTGTTGTTTTTGATGTTTTTGTGTAGCAAAAACATCAAGAAATTTTGTTAAATCAGAAATTGAACGAGAACCTAATTTTTGTAAATTTTCTCTAATTATTAAAACACCATCTGTTCGAATTAAACGAAGAAGTAATCCTAATACTTGAGCAATACGTCGACGATCATTTACAATCTTTTTATTATTAATTATTAATTTTATATATTTATTTTTATTTATTTTAATTTTTATTTAATTTTTAATATTTATTTTTAATAAAAATAAAATTAACTCCTTGTCCGATAAAAATATTAGAACAAATAGCTGCATCAAAACGAGTTTCTAAATTTTCTTCAAAATTAATATTATCATCATTTTCTTGATAAAAATGTTCCGCTTTATTTATCATTTCTCCAATATCCATTTCCTCCAAATTAAATTTATCTTCGAATAAATTTCTTAGATCATTACTAAAATTTAAAATAAAATAAATAAATAAAATAATTTACCTAAGATTTTTTTCATTAATATCTAGATTATTAATTAAAAGAAGAACAGTTTCACCATTTTTAGGGGCATTAGGATGATTTTGAAGAGCATAAGCTAATTCAGAGGATAAGGCACTCATTTATTTTTTAATATTTTTTTAAAAATAAATAAATAAATAAAATTAAATTTAATAATTTAAAATGAAAAAAAAATAAAAAGAAAAAACACGAGGTAATAATAATAATTTATTTGTTAATATAATCATACCACACATTAATTAATTTATTTATTTATCTTTTTATATGAAAATAATTAAAAGAATTGATAAATTATAAATTTATTTTTAAATAAATATGTTAAAAAAAAAGATAATTAAAAATAAAAATAATTTTTGTTTTTTTTTGTTTAATATTTTTATTTATAAAACAATAAAATTTTAAATAAAATCAAGAATAATTAAAAATTAATTTTAGAATGGAAAAATATAAATTAAAATAATTTTAAAATTTATTAATCTAAAAATTAAATAATTTTATATTTAATAAATTTAAATAAAAAAAGAGAGAAATAATAAAATAAATAAATATTCAATAATTTTATTTATTCATATGGCTGGTTATAAATTAATATTTTTATTAAAAAAGAATGAAAGAGGGGATGATGCAATAAAATAAAAATATTTGATAATACTACTTACTACCTACTACACTACAAGTTTTGTTTTTTTTTAATTTAAATTTGTCTATGATAATTTAAAAAATTTCAAGGAAATTAATTTAAATTTTTTATTAGATAATTTTAATTAAGAAATTTCCATTTGGGAAAAATTAAGGAATTTTTATATAAAATATTTTAAAGAGAAAATAATTTTATAATTCTGCTAGAATAAACAAAATATAAATATTAATTTATTATATATTTTGAAATTTAGTTTGATAATGCAAAATAAAAATATAATATAAAAATAAATAATAATAATATAAACAATTGTAATATTTGGATTATTATTTAAAAGAGATTCCATATCTTGTTGAAAATATGAACAAATCCTTAAATAATTTTAAAAAATATATATTAATTGAAATTTTTAAATATTTAATTACATTCCTATATTATCTGGAATATAAATTGTTGATATTTCTTGCCATTCAAATTGCAATAAAAGTGCTTGAACAGCCTTAGCTAACCTTTAATTTTAATTAAAAATTACTATATTTATTTATTATTTTAATTTACATAATTGTGTTTGTATTAACATTAGTAACAGTTGTAATATCATTTAATTTAGCTGAAACTGTCGATCCCCATACAAATATAGGAAAATTATAATATTGGGAAATATATCCAGTCATAAGTGCAGCTAAAAATCAGATATGTAGTTTTATAATATTTAAGTAAAAGAACAAATAGAAAAGATTTATAATAGATTTTTTTTATTAAAAACTCTTTAAATTCTATATTTTTACATGTAACGCAGGGTGGACCAATTATAACATCAACGTCTAGATCGAAATAAAGTTGATTTGTATAACCAGAAGCCAATGTTTCATCACAATCACACATAAACCAAGTAAAACTTTAATTAAAATTGAAATAAAAATTAAAAAAAATATATATAAATAAATACTTAAAATTAATATTATTAATTAATTTTTCATTATACTTTTTGAGGGTAAAAATTCAAATAGGAGTATGATAGCTCATTCGATAGGTCTCTTCGAGACCTATCGAATGAAACCAAAATCAGTTTGATTGAACGATTATTAACAAAGTTATGACGGATCGAAGTTGCTTGAAGCACGCCAAACATGGACCTATTGGGAGTGTTTTATGACTTCTTGATTTGGGAGCCCATCTCTCGTTTGCTTTTTGGTACATGCGTTATTCTACGGCGCAAATTACAACAAAATAATTAATTCAATGAAAATAATTTAGGTGCAGCCGCGGTAATCACTTTGTAGAGCTTACTTCCCCCTATGGTTTTTCGATTTTCGGGGGTCTGTATCTCGGCTCAGAGTCGTTGGTCTGACTTCGTTCAGGGCTAGTTCGACTCAACTCGCCGAGCTCTTTCGAATGACACCTCACTTGTATAACTTGAACTGCTACAAAAAAACCACCTATACTTCCCCAGATTCGTGCTTACTCCCCCCTTTGGGTTTTCGAATTTTAGGGGCTTGTATCTCGACTTTTAGGCATTTCCGCATCATGAGAGTAGTACCATTCGACTCAGCTCGTGAGACGAATCGAATGGTATGTCTTTTGATACAAAATTTTGCGTCCGGTATACTATAGTACAGCCAAAAATAGTTTTTTGGGCTAAACTACTGTTTCCGTCAATTTTTTAATGAACGAATTATATATAATTCAAAAGAGCTCGTCGAGCTGAATTGAATGAAACCAAAATTAGTCCGCGGAAACAAATATGGACAAAGTTTAGGTCTCTGAATATCGAAAAACCATAGGGGGGAGTAAGCTCATTTGGAGTGATTACCGCGGCTGCATCTAAATTATTTTCACTGAATTAATTACTTTGTTGTAATTTTATCCGTAGAATAATGCACGTACCAAAAGCCAATCAGCCATGGGCTCAAAAATGAAGAAGTAATAAAACACTCCCAATAGGTCCAAGTTTGACCCAGCAAACTTCGATGTGTCATAAATTTGTTCAAAATCATTAATCAAGAAAATTTTGGTCTCATTCGATTGGTATCAAAGAGCTTTTCGAAAGAGCTATCATACTCATATTTTAATTTTTTTGCCCCAAAAATGAGCTTACTCCCCCCTATGGTTTTTCGATATTCAGGGACCTATAACTTTGTCCATATTTGTTTCCGCGGACTGATTTTGGTGTCATTCAACTCAGCTCGACGAGCTCTTTCGAATTATATATAATTCGTTCATTAAAAAATTGACGGAAACAGTAGTTTAGCCCAAAAAACTATTTTTACTTTTTTAAACTTCAATTTATTTCGCATTTTTGTTCAATAACCATTTCTCACATTTTTAAATTTGCTAAACAGAATAAATTAAAGGAAGACAAAAAAATTTTGTGGGTCTTTTGTCCGTGGGTCTTCTGTCCATGTGGGTCTTCTGTCCATGGGTCTTCTGCGTGTGGGTCTTCTGTCTGTGGGTCTTCTGCGTGTGGGTCTTCTGCCCTAGCGCCGTTATTTTAGATTTTTTGTTTATGTTTATATTAACAAATAGAACGCCTGAAGGGCGAACACATTTACTAGTATAAACAAATATAATATTTAAATAAAAAAGTAGTAATAAGGATTTTTTGATTTTTTTACAAATAAGCTCGAAAATTTATTAATAAAAAAGATTATGAGATTTTTTAAAGAAAATGAAATATATATACAAAATAATATAATGAATAAATTTCAATTAATTAGGTTCAGGAGTATCACGATCATTATTAGGAATACCAGTTCCTGAAAAATAATGAGAATCACCAGAATGTCCAAGTAACCAAAATGTTTCCATAACTCCTTTTCCTTTAATAATAACTTCTCCTCTAGGTTCAGTTACATAACCTCCAATTATATTTGTTAAATAATGATTGGCTGTAGTTGAAATATGAATACGTCCAGCTGAAAATATTAAAATTAATTTTTTGAATAAAATATTTATTGTGATTTAATACGTCTTCCATTGGTTTCCATTCTACTAGATGTATTTACAGTATCACCAAATAAACAATAACGAGGCATTGCTAGCCCAACAACTCCAGCTACTGCCGGTCCTTAAATTAAAAGAAAAATTAATTTAAATATTTAAAAAATTTATACCGGTATGAAATCCAATTCGTAAATGAACACGTTCATTTGGCAAGTGGTCAATCCGAAATGCTGAAACGGTACGTAAAAATGCAAATGATAATTCAGCAATAGCTTTGGCATGATCATTTCCATTTCTACGAGGAATTCCAGAACAAACTAAATAACCATCACCAATTGTTTCAACTTTATAAACATCATGACTATCAATAATTCCATCAAATGAAGTATAAAGACCATTTAATAAATTAACAACCTATTAATATTTAAATTATATTTTAAATATTTAATTTAAATATAATAACTTGTAAAGGTGAACATTTACTAGCAAGTGTTGTAAATGAAACAACATCAGAAAAGAATATTGTTGCCGCCATAAACTGTTCTGGTTCTACATATTCTCCTAATTTTAATTTTTCAGCAACTTGTTTTGGAAGCATTCTATATAAAAGAATATCACTTTTTCTTTTTTCTTCTACTAATTCTCTAGTTCTTTCTTCAACTTCTTGTTCTAATGAACTTGCATATTGTTCTAACATTCCAAAAACATAATCCATTAAATTTTGATTCCCATTACTAACCATTTGTTTAAGCATTGTTTTAACCATATCCATTTTTGGTCTTTCTGAAGGATTTTCACTCCAACAATCACGAACAAGATGTAACTTTAATTTTTAAATTATATAATTTTAACAAACTAGCGGAGTTGGTCGCCCTTCGGGCGCCCTTCTCCGCTAGCAAAAATACAAACTTAAAATAACATGAACAATAAAAACATACATATTTATAAACATTCCTTGAGAACAAAACAAAAAACATAAATAAACTTATCCATAATTGGTTCAAAGACTTCTTTAATTCAAAACACCAAGCAAAATAAAACAAAAACATTAATTTAAAACATTTCGATCACAAAACAATATGTACACCTATTGGCAAAAAACATAAGTTTAATCAAATTTCAAGTTTAATCTTTAATATAAACTTTATTTTCAAGTTCAAGTTTATTTTTCAAGTTCTAAGAAAGTTTATTCTCAGGTTGTAAACCCTACTATAAAAATCCCCCATTTTAACTACCCACAATCATTTGTCTATAAAAACCCGGACAAACAAACAAACACACAAACATTCTCAATTATATAATAAGATAACATATGTATGTATTAATTTTTTTACAAAGTTTTGGTTTATTTCCTCACGAGGATGTAACTGAGGCCGATGTGGAATCGCCACATTTGATCGTCTCAGACGGTAAAGAATTTCTTAAAAGTGTAAAGAAGTAAAAAATTATAAAAATAATATAAACAAATACCATCAACATCATCTTCTCTTTCAACTCCATTCCAAACAGTTTCTCTATTAACTAATTCACAACAAATTATAGCAAAACTATAAATATCTCCTTCTTTTGTTCCTTTACGATTATTTTCTCTTAATAATTCTGGTGCAGTCCAAAGTAATTCTTTTTTTAATAAATTAAATTAATAATATTTTTTAAAAATTAATTTATTACTTCTTTTTGACATTGGTTGACTTTCTCTAATCATATTTAAACCAAAATCACTAATTTTAACTTGCCAACGATCATTAATTAAACAATTTTCTGAAGAAAGCATTCCATGTGATCCAATAAATGATTGATGTAAAGCTATTAAACCACTAGCTATATCTTGCATTAAAGTAAACATAACAAAAGAATCACTCAAATATTGCTCTTTCGCAATTAGATCCTTTATTTAAATAATTTATTTAAAAAAGTTAAATCAAATAAAATCAAATATACCTTTAAACTTCCTCTTTGACAATGTTTCCAAATTGTATATAAAATTGGAGCATCAGTACATAATCCGCAAAATTTATTCAAATTATCATGGTCTAATTGACGAAGCTAACAAGACAATTTTTAGATTTTTATAACATTTAAATTTTAGATACCGGCAATATCCAATTGGATATTCACATTTACGAAAAAACATTCGTAGTTCGCATGAGATATTTAAACTTTTTGTGGTATGAACGGCGCTCGCGCATTTTTAAATCAATTAGGAAAACATTTTTTAAAACATGTTTAGCTTAATGTTTTTAAAAACATTGCATATGTTCTAAGTTTTGTGTTTTTAATTAAACTAATGTTAATTAATATGTTTCGTTTCTAAAACTTTAAACTTCTGTTTTGTTTGTATTCTGATGTTCTAAACAAATATGATTTTATTTATTAATTTCAATGTTTTGTGCAAATGTTTATCTCGTAAACGTGGACAACCAACAGAGCAATTTCCTTACATACCTTTCTCAATTGTATAAAATCTTCATTAAATATTCTAACTCTAACTTGATATTTAATAGCAAAAACAATTTCTTTATTATATAAAAAATGGGCATAATTATCTGTTTCCAATTTTTTATTGTCCATACTTGTTAATTTTGTACTTCCAGATTGACTACTTTGTAAGCTTTTTAAACTTTTATTTGCCTCCATATTTCTCATATCTTCATTACTTTTTAATTCTTTTATATTTTGTAATTCCGAATAAGGTATTAAACATTCCTTAGTTAAACGCTCTTTTTCTTTCAATTTTTCTCTTAAAAAATATTTTTTATTGTCTTTATATTCTAAATAATTTTAACCAACCTAATGGCATAACCTATGCCTGAGATTGTTGCAAAAAATAAAAGCAAAATTAATCCAACACCAATTAATATATATGTTGTCATATTCTGTGGACATTCTGTCCCGGCATATCCACATAATGGTTTATATAAAGGTCTTTTTCCTCCTCTATTTGCCCAAATAGTAGGTTCATCATTGTATTTTTTAGTTAAAGACTAAAGGGAGAAAGAACGAATGTAAAATCTTTAGGAATATTAAATAAAAGCTTATTCTTTATATAATCCTAACTAAAAATATCCTAAGCATGGAATCAAAGAATAATTTTACCCTCAAGAAGGGCTTAAACTTTTGTTTAAAAAATTACTTTAAATAAAAAATTAACTTGCCAAAATATTGTTTACAATACTCATTTGAATAACACTCTGAGGTTGATCTTGAGCATCAAGCATAGTAACATAAAAACTTGGTTCTCTATTGCCTAATGAATCGAGATTTACTGTCCCAGTTTCACCTAAAATAATTATAAATTTTGATTTGAGATTTACTTTAAATACCAATAAATTCTCCATTACTCATATTATTAATTAAAGTCCCATTTCTGGCTAAATCCACTGATAAATATCCAAATTCAGCTTTTGTTAAATTTAATGAACGTAAATATGCATATGTTGTATCAAACAAACTTCGAGCATATGGAGATGGCTAAAAAATTTAAAAATTTGATTTATTAAAAATAAATAAACATTTTGTTCATCAGGACCACCCATACAAGATCCATTACAATTAAATGGAGGCTGACCAAATTGTGAATACATTTGTTTATTAAATGTGTTGATTTGATCAATTGATTGATTTTCAAGGTCAATCTATTTTTAAAGAAAATTTTTTATCGAAAAATATTTCCTTACAACAATAGATCTTCTAGCAGCTTTTAAAGCATCTGCATCTCTTCCATCATTACCTCCATCTGATTCTTTCCAAAAGTTTTCATATTGAACTCCATTTACTCCAGAAGAAACTAAGAATAAAAAAATAAATTAATATTTTAATATAATTATGATTAGCTATGTATGTATAATTTAAATAATGTATTAAATTTTTTATCTTATATTTTATCTTTTTTCAAGAAATGCTAAAAAAATTGCTCATCTCAGATAAATTTATTTATATAAATTATTTACATATAAAATTTATAATATTTATTTAAAATTACTTTGTTGTAGCATTCCTTGATTTTTTAATTGTGCAATAATTATTACATATTCAGTATTTTCAACAATACCCAAATCAGACATTGCAATTAGAAAATTACGTCTATCAATATCAGAATCAAAACAAGAAACAATAACTTAAAAAATTATTTATATAGATAAAAATAAAGTTTTTTAATTGAAACTTCTTGAGCAAGTCTGTATTTTGTTTAACGTGTTTTTCATACTTGTTAATGTTGAATCCATTTGTTTTTTATAAACAATTGTAATATTTGGATTATTATTTAAAAGAGATTCCATATCTTGTTGAAAATATGAACAAATCCTTAAATAATTTTAAAAAATATATATTAATTGAAATTTTTAAATATTTAATTACATTCCTATATTATCTGGAATATAAATTGTTGATATTTCTTGCCATTCAAATTGCAATAAAAGTGCTTGAACAGCCTTAGCTAACCTTTAATTTTAATTAAAAATTACTATATTTATTTATTATTTTAATTTACATAATTGTGTTTGTATTAACATTAGTAACAGTTGTAATATCATTTAATTTAGCTGAAACTGTCGATCCCCATACAAATATAGGAAAATTATAATATTGGGAAATATATCCAGTCATAAGTGCAGCTAAAAATCAGATATGTAGTTTTATAATATTTAAGTAAAAGAACAAATAGAAAAGATTTATAATAGATTTTTTTTATTAAAAACTCTTTAAATTCTATATTTTTACATGTAACGCAGGGTGGACCAATTATAACATCAACGTCTAGATCGAAATAAAGTTGATTTGTATAACCAGAAGCCAATGTTTCATCACAATCACACATAAACCAAGTAAAACTTTAATTAAAATTGAAATAAAAATTAAAAAAAATATATATAAATAAATACTTAAAATTAATATTATTAATTAATTTTTCATTATATGCCCTTTGCATTGCTAAAGTAATTGCTGGAGCCGATTGACCAAAACCAAATTGTGCTCTTAATTCTTTTGAACCATTTGCAAATAATAAACCAACTTTTAATTGTAAATTTAATTCATTTGATTTTGTTGTTGCTGTAGTTGTTTTTGTTGTTGGAATTGAAGTTGTTGTTGTAATGGAATTAGTAGAAATGTTTTTTGTTGTATTTGTTGTTGTGAAAGGTGAATTAGAGGTTTGTTTTGTAGTAATTATAGGTAATATAGTATTTGTTAATGTTTCAGTTGAATCAGGTAATATAATAATTGTTGTTGTATCATTTGTAATATTTGTTGATTGGGTATAGACAAAAACAATAAAATAAATAAAAAGAAAAAAATTTATAAAAGGAGTTTTATTCATTTTTAAATTATTAGTAAGAATTTTAAACATTTATACAGTTTTAACCATTTTATCTAAAAAATAATATATTCAACAGTTGAAGAGATGAGAGACCTGATGAGTACAAAGGGTGGAGTCAAATAATAAATATTTAATTTTTATATATTAAAGATAATCCGAATCCTTAAATTTATTAATAAATAATGAAAATTATTAATAAGTTCTCAAATTCATTGAAAAGTAATAACAAGGTGGGGTTTTTAATAATAATAAATCATTTGATTTATCATAATCAAGAAACCAACAAAATTTTGATTAATGAATTCTTTTAAATATTAATATTAAAATAATTGTCAAATAATAATAAAAGTACATATTTAAGATAATCCTCTAAAAATAAAGAATCTTTAATTACATAAATAGTTTAATATTTTAGTTACGGTAAATGTCCAGTTGGCGGTCTACCTATGCGCCTTTTTTTCTGCGCCGAAAAATACTCTAGACCGACATGATTGATATTGTCTCAAGAAAACTGATGTGTAAAAAAGTTATTAAAAGATTGAATTTTACTGGAACATGTCAAACTTGGATCTAATGGAAGTGTTTTATTACTTTTCGTTTTTGGGCAGATGGCTGGTTGGTCTTGGGATAAACTTGAATTTAAACATTGAAATTTAATTTATAATATGTGTTAGCTATTTTACCGAATAGTGTTTTTTCCATCAATGGAAATCTTACATTAGAGTAAATCTCAATGATTAGATCAAAGTTTTTGTCAAGACCAACCAGCCATGGGTCCAAAAATTGATAAGTAATAAAAGCTCCTAATAGAGATTGAAACGTAGACAAAATTAAAAAATAAAATTTAACTCGCCTTTTACATATCAAAGTTTTCTTGAGGCAATATCAATCAAGTCGGTCTAGAGTATTTTTTCGGCGCAGAAAAAGAAGGCGCATAGGTAAACCGCCAACTGGACATTTACCTTTATTAACAATGATTGATTATTATGAGTATGTAATTTTTTTATTTATTACTGATAAAAATACTGATTTTTGTAATTAGTTATTACCGAGATTCTTTATTTATTATTATCTCGGAAATATATTGTAAAAAACATTTTTTCGAACTATTTAACAAAATATTTAATTTTTAATACATAACCTGTTACAATTTCTGTGAAACCTGTAGCCGGCTTATGACCATCCAGAAGTACAAATAATCAATTTAAAAAATAACATTACCTTTTAGAATATCTAGTTTACGTATAATAATAATAAGTAAAAATTTAAATAGATTTTTATTATATATTGAAATTTTAATTAAATTCCATTTTGAAAAATGATAAAAAATAAAAAAATTTATGTATAAAATATTCTAAAAGATAAACAAATATTACAATAAAAATTAGAATAAGGATTTTTTTGTAATAAAGGAAAATTTAATTTTAATAATAAAAAGATTTGAGATTTGTCAAAAAATGAAATATAGTTATGTGTATACAAATAAGAAAATGAATAAATTTCAATTAATTAGGTTCAGGAGTATCACGATCATTATTAGGAATACCAGTTCCTGAAAAATAATGAGAATCACCAGAATGTCCAAGTAACCAAAATGTTTCCATAACTCCTTTTCCTTTAATAATAACTTCTCCTCTAGGTTCAGTTACATAACCTCCAATTATATTTGTTAAATAATGATTGGCTGTAGTTGAAATATGAATACGTCCAGCTGAAAATATTTAAAAAAAATTAAATAAATTCTAATAAAAACAAACGTTTTCCATTAGATTCCATTCTACTAGATGTATTTACTGTATCACCAAATAAACAATAACGTGGCATAGTTAATCCAACAACACCAGCTACTGCTGGTCCTTTAAAAGAAATTAAAAATTAATTAATTATAAAAAACCAGTATGAAATCCAATTCGTAAATTAACACGTTCATTTGGTAAATGATCAACTCGAAATGTTGAAACTGTTCTTAAAAAAGCAAATGATAATTCAGCAATAGCTTTGGCATGATCATTTCCATTTTTACGAGGAATTCCAGAACAAACTAAATAACCATCACCAATTGTTTCAACTTTATAAACATCATGACTATCAATAATTCCATCAAATGAAGTATAAAGACCATTTAATAAATTAACAACCTTATTTAATATTTAAATTATATATTTAATTTAAATATTTAATAATAACTTGTAAAGGTGAACATTTACTAGCAAGTGTTGTAAATGAAACAACATCAGAAAAGAATATTGTTGCTGCACTAAATTGTTCGGGTTCAACAAATTCCCCTAATTTTAATTTTTCAGCAACTTGTTTTGGAAGCATTCTATATAAAAGAATATCGCTTTTTCTTTTTTCTTCTACTAATTCTCTAGTTCTTTCTTCAACTTCTTGTTCTAATGAACTTGCATATTGTTCTAACATTCCAAAAACATAATCCATTAAATTTTGATTTCCATCTCTAACCATTTGTTTAAGCATTGTTCTGACCATATCCATTTTTGGTCGTTCTGTAGGATTTTCATTCCAACAATCACGAACAAGATGTAACTAAAAATTAGAACTGGTTTAACCGATAATGGTAAAGGTTAACGCGAATTTTATATCGACAATGACTTAAAACCGGATATCGTAAACAATGCTGTATTTTTGGGTAAAAATGGTTATTATAAAATTGAAGAAAATAGCATTAAGTTAGTTGCCAGTAGGAGGATGGTGGTTATTCGAACCAAGATTCTTATTAAGTTTTGTTGATTGTAATGTTTTTATTTTACTAATGTTTTAGTCTTGTTTATTGTAATGTTTTGTTTTTTTTGATTGGAATATTTTTGTCTTGTTGATGGTAATGTTTTTGTTTTGCTAATGTTTTAGTTTTGTTGATTGTAATGTTTTTGTTTTACTAATGTTTTTGTTTTACTAATGTTTTAGTTTTGTTGATTGTAATGTTTTTGTTTTGTTATTGTAATATTTTTGTTTTGTTGATTGTAATGTTTTTGTTTTACTAATGTTTTAGTTTTGTTGATTGTAATGTTTTACTATTGTATTAGTAAATATTTTTTAATGTGACTAAATTAGTTGTGGCATGACCTAAACATACCCTAAATTAATTTTCCGATACATTATTACTAAATCCACTAATAAATCTAATTTGTCGTTAAAAGATAACAAACAAGATTTGTGAAGGGCCAATTTGTCAACGTTTAAGCTGAACATTCATGAAGGAAAATAACTTTCAGTTAATACGTGTAAAGGGCAATTTATCCCTTAATGAAAATTAGAGTAGGTAATTCAAATGCGATATCCGGTAATCGGTAAACACAGAACTTTATCAAAATTGATTCCGAATGCTATTTGTACTCTAATTATATAATTGAGAATGGAGTCAGTTTGTTCAGATTTTTATAATAAATGATTGGAGGAAGTAAAAATTGGGGCTTTATAGTATTTTTGAAAATTAGATATATATAAACTGCGTATTTTACCATTAACCTGTTATACGAGCAACAACAATGTTCTAGGAGCTAGCCAACGGTGGTGGTTCTAGGACTACGCTTCTGTGCGGGATCTATGTTGGTGGTTGTAAATGAGGTCAGGGAAGGTGCGAGGGTAACCTCCTTTATTATTTCTTTTTTATTTTTGTATCTTCTTTTGCGCTTGTCTCTGAGCCAGCTTAACTTGACACAAGATTGATCATGTTTTTTACCAATAATTTAGTTGTGTATTGTTTTGTTGTAAATGTATAATTATGTTATAGTGTGCTTTGGTTAAGCTTTTGCTGGAATGTTTAGACAATTGTCTTTGTTATGGTAATGTTGTTTTTCGTTTTAAATGCTAGGGCTATTATTTAGTTAAGTTTATTAGATTTTGTTTTTTCTTTGGAAATGTTTGATGTTTTAACTTTTTTGATAACGAATGACACCCAAAGGGTGTTCAACTTCGTTAGTACAAAAAATAATACCGCAGTTATACCAAAATGTGGATAGCATTAGTAACTATGTAGTAAAGAGTATAAATTTCTTACCAAATTTTGGTTGATTTCTTCTCGTGGATGTAACTGCGGTCTATGTGGAATAGCTGTATTTGTTCTTCTTAGACGATAAAGAATTTCTTAAATTTATTAAAAATATCTAGGTATTATGAATTTTTAGCAAATACCATCAACATCATCTTCTCTTTCAACTCCATTCCAAACAGTTTCTCTATTAACTAATTCACAACAAATTATAGCAAAACTATAAATATCTCCTTCTTTTGTTCCTTTACGATTATTTTCTCTTAATAATTCTGGTGCAGTCCAAAGTAATTCTTTTTTTAATAAATTAAATTAATAATATTTTTTAAATTTACTTTTTTTAGTCATTGGTTGACTTTCTCTAATCATATTTAAACCAAAATCACTAATTTTAACTTGCCAACGATCATTAATTAAACAATTTTCTGAAGAAAGCATTCCATGTGATCCAATAAATGATTGATGTAAAGCTATTAAACCACTAGCTATATCTCTCATTAAAGTAAACATTACAAAAGAATCACCAACATATCTTTCTTTTGCTATTAAATCCTGATTAAATTGATTATTAAGCATGTCATGATATTAATCATTAATTTTTAATAAGTTTAACGCCCAATTTTTCTGGCCCATAAAAGGGAAATAGAATACCGACTAAGGGCTTCCGGGAGTGGTTCGCCACTCTAGTGGCCCAACGCCGCATGTTTGAAAGAGGATTATAAGAAAGCATTTTTAAATTTACTTCCAAAATACCTTTAAACTCCCTCTTTGGCAATTCTTCCAAATTGCATATAAAATTGGTGCATCAATGCAAAGACCACATAATTTATTTAAATTATCATGGTCTAATTGACGAATCTTGAAAATACTTGATAATAATTTGATATAATTGTAGTCTTTACCTTTCTCAATTGTATAAAATCTTCATTAAATATTCTAACTCTAACTTGATATTTAATAGCAAAAACAATTTCTTTATTATATAAAAAATGGGCATAATTATCTGTTTCCAATTTTTTATTGTCCATACTTGTTAATTTTGTACTTCCAGATTGACTACTTTGTAAGCTTTTTAAACTTTTATTTGCCTCCATATTTCTAATATCTTCCTTACTTTTTAATTCTTTTATATTTTTTAATTCTCCATAAGATATTAAACATTCCTTAGTTAAACGTTCTTTTTCTTTTAATTTTTCTCTTAAAAAATATTTTTTATTGTCTTTATATTTTAATTTTAACCTACCTAATGGCATAACCTATGCCTGAGATTGTTGCAAAAAATAAAAGCAAAATTAATCCTACACCAATTAATATATATGTTGTCATATTCTGTGGACATTCTGTCCCTGTATATCCACATAATGGTTTATATAAAGGTCTCTTTCCTCCTCTATTTGCCCAAATAGTAGCTTCATCATTGTATTTTTTAGTTAAAGACTAAAGAGAAAAAATATTTTTTACATAAAAATATTATTCTATTAAGAAGCTATTCCATCAATTCACCTCAACAAAAAAAAACTTGCTAAAATTTGGCCATGATTTTAGTAAGCTACTTTTATTAAAAAGGGAACATATCAACTTGCCACTCACCGATTTTCACAAAACTTTTATCATTCGAAAGAGCTTTTCGAGTAGGTATAGGATTTAAATTTTTACATTCTGTGGTTAAGATATTGAAAAGTTAAGAGCTTTTAAATTTTCAAAAATATGTTCCATTTCCTCCTAGAGAGCGTTCCTTTCTCTCCACTCTTTACTACACCCTTAAGATCACCTCTCTCTTTTCTTTTCCTTGCAGCGGCGCCAGTTACTCGAAGAAAAAAGAGGAAAAGAAGACAAGTGGCTGCTACATGTAAAATAAAAGGAAAATAGTTTATAGAGGTGATCATAAGTGTGGAGAGCCTCTTTTTTGAAACTTTAAAAGCTCGTAACTTTTCAATATCTTAACCACAGCACATAAAAATTTAGATCCTATACCTACTCGAAAAGCTCTTTCGAATGATAAAAGTTTTGTGAAAATCGGTTGTGGCAATTGATATGTTCCCTTGTAAGTTCTATTTATTACCATAAAATAATAACTTACCACGATAGTATTTACAATACTTATTTGAATAACATCTTGTGGTTTATCTGAAACATCAAGCTTAGTAACATAAAATGTTGGTTCTCTATTGCCTGTTGAATCAAGATTTACTGTTCCAGTTTCACCTGAATTATTCTTTTAATTTTTAAAATTATGAAAACAACTGTTAATATGTTTGATTTTACGGAACGAAGTTGAAATAGATTTAGATTGTTACTTTGTGTTTAAATAAATAAAACAAATTAATTAACTACTTAACTATTTATTTGATTATTTAATTTAATCTAAACTTTCCATTCTACCTTCAAATTCTCCCTTGCTCATATTATTAATTGAAGTCCCATTTCTAGCCAAATCACTCGACAAATATCCATATTTTTGCATTGTTAAATTTAATGATCGTAAATATGCATATGTTGTATCAAACAAACTTCGAGCATATGGAGATGGCTAAAAAATTTAAAAATTTGATTTATTAAAAATAAATAAACATTTTGTTCATCAGGACCACCCATACAAGATCCATTACAATTAAATGGAGGCTGACCAAATTGTGAATACATTTGTTTATTAAATGTGTTGATTTGATCAATTGATTGATTTTCAAGGTCAATCTATTTTTAAAGAAAATTTTTTCTCAAAAAATATTTCCTTACAACAATAGATCTTCTAGCAGCTTTTAGAGCATCTGCATCTCTGCCGTCATTACCTCCATTTGATTGTTTCCAAAAACTGTCATATTGAACTCCATTTACTCCAGAAGAATCTAAAGAACTAAACATTAATTTCAATTGGTGAGATAGGCCTTATGTGTTCCCGAAGCAAATTATTAACTATTAAGCTTTCTTTTGTTTTTAAATAGTTTTGGTGACTAATACATATTAACTTTATTATCTATAAGGTACTTTCGGATATATTTACTTATTTCTTGTAGCATTCCTTGATTTTTTAATTGTGCAATAATTAGTACATATTCAATATTTTCAACAATACCCAACTCAGACATTGTAATTAGAAAATTACGTCTATCAATAGCTGAATCAAAACAAGAAACAATAACTTAAAATTAAGAAATTTAAAAAATGAATAAATAAATATTAAAACAAACTTCTTGAACATGTTTGAATTTTTCTCAAAGTATTTTTCATACTAGTTGCTGTTGAATCCATTAATTTAGTATAAACAATTGTAATATTTGGATCATTGTTTAAAAGAGACTCAAAATCTTGTTTAAAATATGTACAAACACTAAAATATGAGAAATAAATTATAAATTTTTTAAGATTAAATTTTACTTTCCAATTTTGTCAGGTAAATAAATCAACGAAATTTCTTTCCATTGAAATAATAATAAAACTGCTTGAACACCCTTTGATAGCCTTTATTTACATATTTTTTAATAAATTTTAATTAAAAACTTACATAACAGTATTTGTATTAATATTTGTTACAGTTGGTATAGGATTGAATATTGATGAGACTGTTGTTCCCCATAAAAATATAGGTAAATTATAATATTTGGAAATATATGCAGTCATAAGAGCAGCTATAAATTTAAAAAATTATTTTGAGGTTAGAGTTTATTTTAATAAAATAATTTTTACATGAAACACATGGAGGACCAATAATTACATCAACACTCAAATTAAGAAAAAGTTTATTTGTATAACCAGAAGCCAATGTTTCATCACAATCACACATAAACCAAGTAAAACTTTAATTAAAATTGAAATAAAAATTTAAAAAAAAATATATAAATACTTAAAATTAATATTATTAATTAATTTTTCATTATATGCCCTTTGCATTGCTAAAGTAATTGCTGGAGCCGATTGACCAAAACCAAATTGTGCTCTTAATTCTTTTGAACCATTTGCAAATAATAAACCAACTTTTAATTGTAAGTTTAATTCATTTGATTTTGTTGTTAATTTTGGAATTGAAGTTGTTGTTGTTTTAGGTGTTTGTGTTGTAGTTGTAATTGTTGTTAATGTATTATTATTTGTTTTATCAGTTGTAAATAAATTTATTGTTAAATTTGTTGGATTTGTTAAATCAGATGATACATCATTTGTAGTTAATTTACTAGGTAATATTGTTGTTGTTGTTATTATTGTTGTTATTTCTGGGAATACTGCAATTGTTGTTGAATCATTTGGAAAATTAAATTGGCAATAAATTTGTAAATATTTAAAAAATAAAAGAAAAAATAAGAAATAAAATTTCTTCATTTTTGAATATTTTTTTTTAATTTTTGATAGTATAGGTATATATTTATTTATTTTATATTATAATAATAAGTAATATTATATAAATATGACTATTATATTTATTAAAAAATATTAATAAATGTTCCACATTTAAGACCTTCAAATATAAATACGTATATAGATACACCCAACATTGAATCCCTAAAAAATAATAGACAAATCTACATATTAAAAGTTTGAAGAAAAAAAGATTTGATGAATTATTGGTACTAATTAAAATTTAAAAATATCGTACTTTTTTATTAAAAAATATCTAGTTTATTGTTAGCTTTATTAATAATAAAAATTAATTTTAAATTTAAGATTTATTCAACTAAATATGTATATAAAAATGACAACTTACCTATATTTTATTCAGCAATATTTTAATATATGTATTAATACTAAAAGCAAAAGATTTTAACAAAAGATCCAATAAAATTGAATAATTCTATTAATTATATATTTAAATTAAAAATTTTTATATAAATTAATTAACCAATCAAAGTTTTATCAAAATTCTTTTTAATTTTATAACATTATTGAGAAACAAAAATATTTAAATTCATTATTAGTTTTCTATTTTTAATAAATTTGTTTTTTATATTATTATCCTCACAATTAATTATACGTATTTAATATTAATATCAAGGTGATTACAAGTACATATTTTTGCCATTAAAATTTAATAAAAGCATGAAGCCAATGAGATGGAGCGAAAGAGGAATCCTTTCATTTTAAGTACATCTTTATTAAATATTACAGTAATAATTGTTAATAATATATTTTTATTTTTGAAATTTAATAATTTATTTATAGGTCCTAAAAAATCCTCAAGTATGAAAGCAATTATTCGGACAAATTTTACTTAAAAGTAAAAAAGATTACGATATCCGGAACGAGATCCAAAACTAAATTCTTTCTTATATAAAGATCCTCAACTTAGTCTGAGTACATTCACCAACTACACACAAATCAGCAAAAAGATATTTTATTTATTTATTTTATACAACAGTTTTATTTTATATGACTTGGCCATTCTTTTATTTTTTAACAAAATTCATTGATTAATTGGAGACGCTCTTCCCAAATTTATTGAAGAAAAAAATAATAAAAATTTGTCAAATTAAAAGGAATGAATCAACAGTCATTCGGAATAGATTTTTATTTGTATAAATTTTTATATTTTATTAATTCTGATATTTTTCTTTATTTTGTTAAATTTTTGACACGAAATTAAAAAAAGGGCATCTTACTTTATTTATTTGTTTATCCAACATTATTTTACTCAAAAAATAAATACATATCCTTTTTATTTATTTTGACAAGGAGAGTAATCACTTCAAAATTTTAACAAAATTGTTTGGCATTTATCATAATTTTGTTGTGAAAAAGATAAACAGTCGTCTTGGCTAAATATAGTATTAAGACAGCATGGGTATAGGAAGGACCATTTATTGCTAGTTGAATACCACAAAATATTTATAATTAGACTCGAATGTGATTGTTATGGAAGTGTTTATTTGAGAATCAAAATGAAAAATCTTATTAGCTGATAAATATTTATAATTTTTTAGTTATTTAAAATATTTTAGTGTAATACATATTCATTTTGTTTTATAGGGTTATACCATTTAAACAAATAATATGGAACATTCAGCTACCAATACATCTAATATTTTGGCTGATACAAACGGTGATTTCGATGGGGGTGTTGAAGAATTAAAAACTACTCCAAGGCGCCGCCGTGGCTATATTCCTTATTCAACAATATATGAAAGTCAAACTGAGGTGCGTAAGAATGGCTATTGGATTCCAGGTCGGCCTTACGACTTATACTTTGTTTCTTGTTTGTTCTACCTTTAAGGCGAGTGATATTTTATTCAAAAGAGCTTGAAAAGCTGCCATTTCGAATTTTCTCCTAAAAATGAGCTTGTCCCCTATGGTTTTTTGATTTTCAAATTCGTTATCTCGACTCATGGCCAGGATTCTCATAATTAAAATAGTTCGGTTTAGCTTTTCGAGCTCTTTCGGATAAAATATCACTCATCTTAAACGAACCACAAACAATAAGTCAATATATTCTCCAGGTCTTCCTGTAGAGGCAACTATTGTTAATGTACAGCGTGATACTTCAACAGGATATCATATTTTAAATCCTTTCATGTATGGCATTATTTTTTTGGGAAAAATTTGGGTTTTGGGTCATTCCCATAGTTTCATCCATATTTTTTACACTTCTTTTTATAGTTACACACTTGAACTTGAACATGGTCGTTATAAATGGAGGGTTCTCAAACGATATAAGGACTTCACTTATTTATCAAGTCGTTTAATGGCGCATAGAGCTGCTGAAATTTTCAAGGCTCCAGTCAGAAGGTTTTTATTTTTATTTCATTATTTTTTTAATATAGAGCACGTCATCGTATTGAGGAAGTGATTGAAAATGCTACAACTGAAGATGAAGAAAAGCAAAAACAAGGAAAGATACCCACTGTGTATCCGGTAATGTTTTTTTATTAAAATATTAAGTCTAAAATACTAACGTTCTCAAAATTTGTTATTTTAAACGTTAAAAAATCTTTTTTAAAACTTTTTACTATCATAGATTAATTTTTCTTTTTTTCAGAATAATTATATTTGATTTCTAATTTTTTATTTTATAAGATAATAGCACTTTCTAAATCTCCTGAGATTGATGATTACAATGATGGATGTTGTGTTGCAGATTCTACATGGGAGACAAGTGGAGGTTTATAAATTTTTATTTATTTTATACTTTTATTTAACAAATTTAGTTTCTAAGACTTTAATTAAAAAGAATTCTATTGATAATTCTTTATCACAAAATTCGATGCAGAAAACACCTTTCAAGTTTCAATCTGCAAATCAACTGCCTCATTTTCCAGTTTTACCAGATTCTGTCTTGTCAGATGCTCAAATGCATGAACGAGCAAGACGATTGGAGAAATGGCTTCGTTCATTGCTTGCTATTCCAATCAATCGAGAATATCATGAAACGGTTTTTTATAATTATTTGTCAAATGAGTCATTATTACACCAATTATATTATAATTTTTGCTTGATTTTATTTATTCTTCAAAAATTTAAGGCAGAATTTCTCGATGTCTCCCGTTATTCTTTTATCAACGAACTTGGTGGAAAATATAAAGAAGGAAAGGTAAAAAAACGTCCTGGTGGCAACAAAGTATATATTGGTTGCAAACAGTTTTGCCTTAGTTGGCTTCTTCCGTGGAGTAGAAGGTTAAATTTTGAATATATAAATTGATTTTCACTTTAAAATTAATTTAGATGGCTGATGGTCAAGGACACATATGTTGGTTCAGTTGATAAATAATTTTCTGTTTATATTTTCGATTTTTTCAAAATTTTTCCTTATTATTCTATTTTTAATTATAATTTTTTTGTTTTTCCTATTTAGGTAGCCTATATGGATCCATCAAATGAACAAATACGTCTTGTACTCCTTTTTGACGAACAATTTGAAATCAATTCACGTGAACTTTTGATTACTGCAACTCAAAATCCTAAGGAGTTTATTGTTTCTAATCTTCAACATGTTTTAATGTTAAAATGTTCAACAGAAGAAGACACTCAAGCTTGGGTTGATACAATAAAAAATTGTACTGAGGAGAACAGTGGTCAAATCTGGCTACAGCAAAAACGCCATGGTTCTTCTTTTCCCCAACGTTTAAATTCCTATTGTCAATGGTTTGTGGATGCTAAAGATTGCTGGGAAAAAGTCTCTTCACTTATTGAAATGGCTAGAGAAGAAATTTTTATTGCAGATTGGTATTAAATTTTATTTATGCTCATTTCATTAAAAAATATCCAGGTGGTTGAGTCCTGAAATATTTTTACGACGTCCCATGGCTGAGGGTAATCATTGGCGCTTGGATTACACTTTGAAAAGAAAAGCGGAAAAAGGTGTTCGAATATTTGTTCTTGTCTATAAGGAAATGGAGATGGCATTGGGTCTAAAAAGTTTATATTCCAAAAAATTACTTCAAGCGCTGCATCCTAATATAAAAGTATGATTTTTTATTATTTAAACTTCCATCATTCCTCTTATGTATATGGGTGATTTGAAATTGAATATGGAATTTTTTATCATAACTTTATTCAAAATTAAGCTATTAAGATAAACAAATATTTTATGATAATGAGAACTATGTAAATATTGGGCCTAGAAATGAATTTTTTACAATGAATAAAAAATAAAGGTTATGCGTCATCCTGATCATTATCTTGGTTCTGGAACTTTCTTTTGGGCGCATCATGAAAAGTTGTTAATTATTGATCAGTTGATTGCTTTTGTTGGTGGTATCGATTTTTGTTACGGACGTTGGGACGGTTCTAATCATCTACTTACTGATTTGGGATCTGTCCAGTTTGCTGATAAATCTGATAAAACAAAGGTTTAAATTTTTAGTTTAATTATTAAATTTCTTTAGGTATCAGTTACTACTACTGATGGTTTTCAAGAGATTAAATTAGAAGAGGAACAAGAAACTTCTGTTCGGGAAAAGGATGAAGATATAAAAATTGTTGAAAGGACAGTTACTGATGGAATCAAGCCTTCACAGGCTGGCCGTTTTAAAGATGTAATGAATCGTGCTGTTGAGCGAATCCGTTCTAGTCGTTCAAGAGAGGCAACTCCAACAACAGCAACAAATATTACAAATAATTTATCCACTGCTGAGGAAGTTTTAACTGGCGAACAAAAAAATGTTACTCCTAGTATTCGTTTCAATAATTTTACTGGAAATATGTCAGCGCTAGAGGAACACGATTCGACATCTATTTCAAACGAAGAAAATTCTACACGCAATTCTGAAATCATTGGAACTGAAAAAATGGACAAAACAAAGTTATTTTTATAATTATTTGATTAATCAGTCGTCGTTAATTTCAGTGAAAATAAACGAAATTCTATTGGTGCCATTGCGCTCCTTGCTTTTCCAATGGAGCCAAAACAAAGAACATTGGTGAGAAGGGTAGTTTCCAATTTGAGGCCAGAACGAGCGAGACGTCGATGGAGATTAGCACTTCAACCATCAGAGGAAACGCATGATGAGTACATTGTAAAGTTAGTTTATAATATGTATATACATTTATTGAATTCTAAATTTTTAAAGTTATTGTCGCCTTCAAGACTCAAAAGTAGACATGTCAGGGCTTCAGGGCGCTGGCAAATTTTGGCCTGGAAAAGATTACGTAAATTTTGTACATAAAGACTTTGTTGATGTTGATATTGCATTTAGTGGTATATAATTTGTTAAACAATTTTAATCTGAAAAATTTTTAGATTTTATTAATCGATATGATAAGCCGAGAATGCCTTGGCATGACATTCACTCTATTGTTTACGGATCAGCTGCTAGGGATGTGGCAAGACATTTTATTCAAAGATGGAATGCGACTAAGGTTTTTATCTTTATAAATTTTTTTATATTTTTTAAAATTTTTAGACAGAAAAGCTCAAGGATAATAATTCATATCCATACTTAGTTCCAAAATCATATAATTCGGTTAGAGTGCCTAAAATATTCTTTAGCCCAGAAACTCAACGTGTAGAAGTTCAAGTTTTGCGTTCAGTTTCACATTGGTCCACTCTAATTGACAAGACAGAAGATAGCATTCAACAAGCATATGTTTCGCTAATTGCAAATTCTCGCCATTATATTTACATTGAAAACCAATTTTTTGTTTCCCTAATCAAGAGCACAGATGTTAACAATGGTATAACTTTCTCTAATTTTTACTTTTTCTGGTCCCTATAAGAATAAAAAAGAACAATTTTTTCATTTTTTTTCACTAACCTCTTTCAATCTGGATGTGGGATTAGTCATTTTTAATTATGTTAGCTCTAGGTATAAGCTATTATTAGTGGGAATGTTATTTTACAAAGATCAATAAAGTAATAATTCTACCTAGCTTTTAGGTTTTTTATTTCTTTACATTTTTCAGAAATCTGTCGTGTGATTTGTGATCGAATAATAAGAGCTCATCGGTAAAAAAGCATTTTAATTTTGTTTACTATTTATTAATAAATTTTTAGTGAAAATGAGACATTCCGTGTTTTTGTTCTAATTCCACTTTTGCCCGGGTTTGAAGGTGATATTGGTGCTACATCCTATTCTGCACTTCTGGCCGTTCTCCATTGGACAATGCTCTCAATAGCCAAAGGTGAACACTCAATGGTAGAGAATCTGAGGAGAGGTGGAGTGGATAATGTACAAAAATATATTTCATTTTGTTCACTTCGAACTTGGGATTTACTTTGTGGAAAATTGGTTTTTAATTTTTCTGTAATTCTTAAATTTGAAAATTTTCTAGTGAATGATTTTAATTATAACTTTAAAAATTAAAAACGAATTAAATTTCAAATAATTTTTATCAAAATCTAGGTAACTGAGTTAATTTACATTCATTCCAAATTATTGATTGTTGATGATCTACATACAATTATTGGCAGTGCAAATATAAATGATCGTTCGCAAGTAGGAAATCGAGATTCTGAGGTATATTATAATTTAATTATATAGTAATTAAATATTAAGGTCTGTTTACTTATCACCGACCATGAATTTGTCGATTCTCAAATGAATAATCAACCATATAAAGCAGGAAAATTTGCCTTTTCACTTCGAAAGCGTTTGATGATGGAACATTTGGGCCTTCTGGAAGGAACATATCCACGAGTTAAGGCACCTTTATCACTTGAAATTAATCTGGAAGATCCTATTAGCTCAACATTTTATGAAGACATTTGGTGTAGAATAGCAGAGTCAAATACACGTATTTATGAAGAAGTTTTTCGTGTCTTTCCTACAAATTTGGTTTGATTATGTGAATTTTTCATGATTATTTTTAATTTAGGTCGAAACTTTTGATGAGCTCCTCGCATGGCGTGCAGAAAATAAATTGGCAAACGATGACCAGAATGAGGCAAAAGAACGCTTATCTAGGCTAATCGGCTTTTTAGTTGAATTTCCGGTACATTTTCTTCGTAAAGAAAATCTTTCTCCGACGCTTGTTTCTAAAGAAGGTTTAGTCTCCTCTTCAATTTTTACATAATTTTTAATAATTATTAATTCACTGCATCTATTTGAAAATTACGAAGTCACAATTTAGACAGCCTTTTATCTAAGTCACAACAAAAAATTTAAAATATATTATACAAATTTCTCTTAATTTTTTAAATTCCGACTTGTTTTTCTCTTATTTCTCTTGCCATAAGTCTGAACTATTCTTTATTTTATTTTTAGTCTAATTGGTCTCTTATTTCTTTATAAGACTTAAAAACATTATAAAATTACATAAATTATCTTTTATTTAAACATGTTTTATCCCTTTATTTTCATTTTATATATTTTTGCGCATGGTTTGTATATTTACTTAATAATAATTTTATAGTACTAGACTAATAAATTTTTAATTAATTTTTTAAAATAAATAGATTGATAATTCTATAAAGATTTTATATTTAATATATTATTAATATATAGACATTAGTAAATTAATTCTTTTAACAATAGCATTTTTTAAAGTTTCAAATATCTGAACCAATAGGCCATATTAAACAAGGCAAATACAAGAGGAAATAATATTCCTATAATATTTTTAATTAATTATTTGAGATTTTTAAAATTAAATAACTTCTAATATACTCAAAATAACTCACTTGATATATAATCAGCTCTTTTAGCTGGATCTACTTCTGCTTCTAATCTATTAATTAATCTTCCAATTAAAGGAAGTTGTCGACTTAATCTCAATAACAAATTTTGTTTCTTTTGTCTTTTTTGTTGTGAAGGTGATGTTGGAATGGAAATTGATGTTCTTGTTTCACTAAAATGTTCTGTTTTTTCATTATTTCCTATTTTAGCTGTAATTTGTGTTTTTTGAATATTTTCATCCGATGAAGATAAAGTTTTTTGTCGTAAAATTGGAAGTGGTGGAGAATTAACAATATCTGATCTTCGAATCCAAATTTCATTTTCATCATCCTTTAATTTTTTTTAAAAAAATTATATATAAATTTTTAAAATTAACTAATTACCATAAATTGTTGTGAAGTAAGTGGACTATAATGTAAACTTGGTCTATGAGTTAAAAGATTTGGAGGTATTTCATAAGCTGGACAAATAGATGGACGTTGTGATGAAGAAGGATTAAAAAGTGAAAGTAAACGTCCTTCTCCCCTATATCTTGCAAGTACTCTACTATTTCTTCTTCCTTATTTATTTATTTATTAAATATTTTTAATAAATTAAATATTACTACTTTTATAAAACATTCTAGATGATATATATGTTACACAAGCAAATTCCAATAATGCCGAAAAAATAAATGCTAGACAAGCTTGAAAAATAAATTTTAAAATAATTTTATTTATTTATCTTCTTACCACCACACCAAATATCAATTGCTTTACTGTAACTAACTGGTGGAAGTTTTGCTAAAAAATTTTAATTAAAAAAGATTTAAAATTATTTTACCATTTATTCCGGATGTTTGTGTAGTCATTGTTAACCTTTAAAAATAATATATATTTTTAATAAAATATCTAAATATTTTTAATTAATTATTTATTGAAGTATTATTAAATATTAATTTTAGTTTTCAACTAAATTAATATAATAATCATTAAATAAAAAATAAGTATAAATTTTAATTAATTAATTAATAAATAATTATTAACAATGTAGTAACTCCCAAAGTAACCCTTGCAGGAACAGCTGTACGATCTAACCAAAATGAAACCTAAAGAATATTTTTTATTTTATTTTTTATTTTTTTTTGTTTACCCAAGATACAATAACTAACATAGATGAAGGAATATATAATTGCAATAAATAATAACTAAATTGTCTTCTTAACTTTAAAATTGTGCGTAAACATCTTATTAAAATAAATATTTATTTATTTTATTTAAAAAATAATAAATAAATTTACGAATAAGTTCCAGTATTTGTATTTGAAGTACAATAACCAGTTGAAACATTTGTTAATTGAAAACTTGGTAATGAAGATTCTAAACCAAATTTTAATTGAACAGGTTCAAATTCTTTCCAACGATATTCTTTTTTTTAAAAAAATTTTTAGAAATTAAATTTTCTTATTTTTTTTAGAAATTTTACTTTTTATTTTATGACTAAATATTTAAATAATAACTAAAAATACCAACCAATATCAGTATCTGTATAAGCATATGAAGCCATATCAATTAAACATGTTTGTACATCCATTGGATAATACTAAATAAAATAAAATAAACAAAATTAATTTATTTACCTGAAGATACATTGGACATGAAAGAACAAGTGAAATTCTAACAGAATATAAAATACGGCCATCCTAAATATTTATTTATTTTTTTTAATAATTTAAATACTTTATGTATTCTAATAAGAACATTTGGTTTGTCAATTTCATGTTTTCTTGCTTGTTTTTCATTCTGAAAAAATATTTTTAAATTAAAATTTAATTTGATATTTAAAAATGACCAAAAAAGAAAAGATAATAAATCTTGATAAAAATTTAATTAATTAAATAAAATCAAGATTTTGTTCAAAATTTATTAAAAAAAATTAATTTACTTGAAAAAAAGTGTCAGGCATCCAAATTTGTTGTCCAGCAGTTAAAATAATATGATCAGGTTTAGAATCTTTAGGTAATCCATAAGCAAGTCTTCCATCTACCCATTCTTCTCTAAATGTTAATTGTGTTGAATATTCCATATTTACATCATCTATTTTTGATATACTTCTAATTAACATATTTATATTTACAACAACTGGACCATGATCACCTTTTTTTATTTTTTAAATTAATTAATTTATTTAAATAAATTATTTGAAATAACTCTAGAAAAGATTAAAAATAATATATAATTATTTTTTTGTTTTTTCTTTTTTTTTTAATTAATTTTAATGAAACAAATCTTTACAAATAAAAATAAATTTCCTTTTTTCTTTAAATAATTATTTAAAAATATTTATTTAAATTAAAAAAACCATCTAATGAAAGATTAGTTCCTGGAGGACGAACTCTCCAATCATATCCACGATTGAGCAATTGTGAAAGAATTTCTGTATCAGAACTTGGACTACTACTTCTTTTTAAAATAAATATAAATTATATTTAAAAAATTTAAAAAAATAATAAATTAAAAAATACCTTGAATTAACCAATTTTAAATTAATTAATATTATAAATAATAAAATTAAAATAATATTATTTTTAAAAGTAAAAATTCCATAAAATAAACAATTAAATAATAAATAAATTAAAATATTTAATTTTTTTATAAAATTATTTATTAAATAAATTAAATAATTTTTGGCGTTTTTTAAGAGCATAAACTAAATTTTAGTAAAAATAAAATAATTTTAATTTAAATTATTTTAATATTTTAACAAATATTTTGAATTAAATTTTCAAAAAAGAAAGTAAATAAATATAATTTTTATTTATAAAATAAAATTAATAATTATTTAAAAACATATAATTATTTATATAAAAAAAGAGAAAAAAATTATTTTTAATTTTCCCTAGAGAAAAATAAATAAATAATATTAATGATTATTTATTTTTATAAAATAATTAAATTTTATTATTTTTAAATATTTAAAATTTAATTTTTATTAATTTATTATGTCATAAACAGCAAACAAATCTTTTTAAAATATATTAATAAATTTATGTTTTAATCTAAAAAAAGAAAATGTCAAAAACACATATGTTCAAAAATTGTTGAACATTAGAAAATAAAATATATCTTTAAAAAAAAAGTTGCAATATATTTATTTTAATAGAAAAAATAAAAAAAAGTCATTTGAGTGAGAAATTATTTTTGGTATTTTTTAGTATAAATTATTTTATTTTTAATTAAAAAATATTTAAAATTTAAAAATATAATTTATTTATTTAATCTAATAATTAAATAAAAAATAATTTTTTAATTTTTTGACCAAAAATTAAAACAAAAAATGACCTTTTTTATTTAAAATTAAAAAGAGAAAATGTTTTTTTTTAATTTAATAAATGTACTACTTTATATTTTCGAACAATGGAAGGAAAATCTGGCAAATGGAAAATCCCACACGCAAACACAAAAAACAACCCTTTCCCCTTCTCCAAAAAAATATTTTTAATAAAAAAATAATTAAATGGAGAATAATAATCTTTATTAGATAATTAAATTAAATTATTTTTTAACAAAACTCTACAAAATTTTTTTGAAAATTTTTTTGGTTTATTTTAAGGGAAAACATCTAAAAATAAAACAAAAATTAAAAATAAATTTTAAAAATTAAAAAATATAAAAATTGTTAAAAAATAATATTCTAAAATAAAATACCTAATATATTTTAATCTTTTAATATTTTTTAAAATAATATTTTAAATAGAATCTTTTTTTAATTAGAAAAGATGTAAAAAATGAAAAAACATTATTCTCTAATTTAACCATTTTTAAATAAAATAAAAAAATATTTTTAGCCTAATTAGCCAAATTTATGGTTTTTTTATTTCTTTTAATGTATTAAAAAAAGGAAATCTTAGCGAACATTTTTTTAAATAATATTTTTAAAATTAAAAAAAAAATAAAATAATTAATAAAATATTGCAAATTACTAATTAAAAAAATTATTTTTTCTTTTCTAAAAATTAAAGAAAAATTAATATTATTTTTAGAATATTTTTTTGTAAAAAATTAAAATTAATCTTTATTTTAAATTAATTTAAAAAAAATAATAAATTAGTTTTGGTTAAAAAATATAAAATATTAGTATATATATAATAAATAAATTTTTTAGAATTTAATTATTAATTAGTAATTGAAAATAAATAAATATAAATAAAAATATATGTAGAGGAAATAACACGCAACAGAAAAAAAATAAATAAATATTTTTTAAATAAAATTATTAAAAAATTATTTTTTATAATTAAGGATAAATTAATTAATAATAAAAATTAATTTTTTAAGAAATAATTGAATAAAATTATTATAAATTTATTTTATTGAAAAATCATTAAAATAATTTTAAAAAAAAATTTCCCAATTTATCAGATGTTTAAATAAATAAATATTTATTTTTTTTTATATTTTTATCCTTTCATTTAAAAAAGAAAAATAATATTATTATATTTATTATTTATTTTTACACCTGTAAAAAATAAATAAAGAAAAGTGTTTATGGATATACATATTTTCGTGCAATTTTCCCATATAAAAATTTAATAAGTCAAAGGTCAAAAAAATAATTTACAATTTTCAAAGAATTTAAGGTTTACTTTAAATAAATAAATAAATAAATGAACACTTTTTTAAATAAAAATTTTTTAGTTTAAAAAGAAAGTTTATAAAATAAATTTTGAAAAAATAAAAATATTTAAAAATAATTAAAAAAATAATTAATTTTAAACAAAAATCTTTTGATTAATTAAATTTAAAAAATAAATAAATTAGTAAAAAAATTATTTTTAAAAAATAAATAATTTTTTTTTAAGTTTAAAGTGGTTAAAAAGAGAAGAAAGTTAAATAATAATAATAATATTATTACTTAATATTATATTATTTGTAGTAAATTGTCTTTAAATTTTTACAAAAACAAATAGTAAAAATATAAAATAAAAATTTGTTTGTTTTATTTTTTTTTTAATTTTCTAATAATATTTTTAAAATATATATAAATTAAAAAAAATAAAATATTTAATAAATTAATTAAAAATTATTATTATTATTTTACCTTTCATTATTTATTTGTTTAAAATTAGAATTATTAATTATTTCTTTTTTAATTATTTTTGTTGTTGTTTCAATAATTCCTTCAGCTGCTAACCAATTATTAATTTGTTTTTTTGTTGTTTTTTCTTCAAAATTATTATTATTATTTTCTTCTTCTTCTTTTTTCTCATTAAAATCATAATCTTCTAAATAATATTCAATTTCTTCATATATTGGTTCTTCTTCTTCTTTATTATTATTTTCTTTATTATTTTCACTAAATATAGATAAATATGGAGATTGATTAAAATTAATTTTATAATTTTTATTTGATGATGGAATTTTTGTTGTTAATTTAAAAGTTGAGGAACTCATTGCATAACTTTATTAAAATTAATTAATTAATTAATTAAATATATTTATTTATTTATTTACCTATATTTTATAAGAAAGACTTGATTTAAAATTATAATAAATATTAAAAAATTAGACAGTCTCAAAATTAAATAAATAAAAGTTTTAAAAAAATAAATATTAAATATTAAAAGAAAATAAAAATTAATAATAATAATATTTTTAATTATTATTATATTTGTTGTTTTATTAATTAAATAATTTATTGTTAATATTTAATAATAAAAATAAATAAATAAATAAATAATAATTCTTTTTTTATTGGCAAAATGTCCAAAAAGGATATATTAAATTCTCTAAATTTTTAAAGAAATTGACAAAAATATTTTGAAGAGATATTTTACTAATATCGATGAATAAAGAGGCTAAAATAAATTTTAAAAATAAAAAGAAAAATTGTTTTTTTTAGTAAATTTAATAATATAACAATTCTTTTGTGTTAATATTATTTTTGTTTCTTTTTTTTTCATCCTTCATTTTTAGTATTTTTATATTAACTGACGTCAATTTTATTAAATATATTTATTAAAAATCAAATATTTTCTAAAATAAAACATTCGGAAATATTATTTTTAAAACTTTCTCTAAAGAGGAGCTTTAATTTAGAGAGGATCTTTTAGGAAATAAAATAATAAATATATAGGTATATTAAATATATTTTTATTTCTAAAAATATAATTCTTATAAATATAGGTATATGTATGTCCATAATTACCTAATATCTGTAAAATTCTTATTAAAAATCTGATAATTTCTTATTGAATTAGAATCATTTATTTACGAGTGGATTATATTAAATGATATAAGTAGTAATATTTATTTATTTATTAAATATTTTATTAAAAAAGAAATAATTTATTTAAAAGTGTCATTTCCATACTAAATTTGTACATTTTTATTATAAAAAAAGAGAAAAATATCTTTTTAATTATTTATTTAACTAATTTATTAAAGCACTTTTATTTTTTAATAAAAATTTGTTTTGTTAATTTGACTCAGATTTCTAACATTTTATTAAAAGACAGAAAAGTTTTCCTTTATTTTATAAGTAACGGTGGGGTAATATTTTAATTCCGGCGATTTCATTCTTTTTTATATAATATTTTAATTTAACAATTTATTAAAACAAATATTAGATAATATTATTTATAAATTACTTCTACTATTTTTATTAATGTTAGAATTAAATATAAGCAAAATATAAACACCCTATCAATCATTGAGAAAATGGAGAAATGCAAAAAAATGATGAAAATTCTACCAAAAACCCATTCAAAAAGCAAATTTTCTATTTTTAAACCTAATTTAATAGTCCAAAAATTTTTTTAGATAGAATATAAAATTATTTTTTTTATTAAATTAAAACTTTTTCCAAATAAAAAAATTTTTTTTAGATAGAATAGACTAGTTCACCTTCATAAAATTAAATATTATTTAAAAAGTTTTATTCTAATAAATAAATCCAAAAATAAATATTTTAATACATAAAGAATAAAAATAAATATTTCTCTTTAAAATTTATAGAAAAACATAGAAATGCAGAAGAAAAATAGATTTAGTACAGACAAGTTAAGATCACTTTTGTTTCCTGAAAAGTTAAAAAAATTATATTTTCAAGGTTATAATAATTTAAAATATTTAAATTTCCAAAAAGTTTCTAAAAAAATAAAAATTTTGGAATTAAAAATCAAATACCTCTCAATATTTAAGTTGAAAAATGGCGAATACTACGCCTATGTGAAGGCTTATTCTCTTTTTGAATTGGAGTTTTGCTGTCTTTTACTGGAGTATTTTCTCCTTTCTTGAAATTCTTTCCAATTTTTGTTTCCTTCTTCGTAAAAGCCTTGGCATTATTTTCATCTTTATTCTCAACATCGTCATCAGAGAAAACCTTCACTGATTCGACTTGCAATTCAAAATTATCGAGTTCTTGAAAACTTTTCTCAAGCGTAGTTATCTCTGCCTTAAATATTTTTAAATTAATTTTAAAATTTTAGCAATAAATGGATTAGGAAAAAAATGTTTAAACAAATTTTCGTATTGAAAATAAACTAAAAAAATCAATAAATTTCTTGAGCACCCCAGTACGAGCAGCAATGCCACTCCATCAACAAAAATAACCCTACACATCAGATATTGAAAAGTTAAGTAAAACAATCCAAAAAAATAACTTAACCAAATATATTCTCATTTTAAAATAAAATTTAAATACCAAACATTCGTCACTAAGTTTTTCTTCAGGTTTTGATTCCAACTGCATACTATAACGTTTTACAATCTCATCCACAATGTTCTGTTTAGGAGTACGAATATTAGAAGGCATTGTCAAACGACGAGGTTTCATTCGCTTTTTTTTTATTTTAGGAGTAGAACAAATACCAATCAAAGGTTCCTTATTGTTAGAATTATTTTTATCGGACATTGTTATTCTAAAATTAATAAAAAAAATATTGAAGAAATTTTAAAACAAATTTATAGAAAAAACAAAAAATATAAATCAATAATATTTATAACGCGTACAAGTCACAAAAATTATGTGCGTCTACCAAATGGACAGTGAACTATTTCTTGTTTTCTAATTGTCTGTTTATTCAAAGAAATTTCTTTTTTTTTTTAAACTCGGATATTGACAAAAACAAAGTTTAATTTTAATGTTTAATTTATGTAGTTCACTGTCGAATCAAGCAAGATAAAATCCGAATTATGTACGCAACTTTCTAAAAGATAGCTAACAAAAGTAAAATTAATCAATTTTGGTAGACAAAAAATTAAATAACATTTGCCCGCTTATATGTGACAAAACGCCAATAAAATACAAATAATTATTTTATTTACTATTTTTTAAATTTTTAGTTTTGGTTTTTATTTTTTTATTGTTTTTTTAATTAATCAATTTAATTTTAATATTAAAAGCTTAAAAAAAATAATGGGGAAATTGCATATTGAAATTCGTTTGGAAACTTCAATTTTAAAAAATGATATTAATGAAGTTGAGTTACTTAATCAAATTAAACAAATAATGCCTAAATTTATCAATAATCCTTATATATTTATACCAACAGATGAACAAAATAATAAACTTTGTATAAAAGTTTTACGAATTTTTATTGAATGTTCAAATCGATTGAGAGGAGTTGTGAGTTAATATTTTAAATAAAATAGTGGAATCATATTTTGTTAATATTTTGGTTATTCTTTTCTGTTTGTTTCTCAATCTTTTCGTTGGTCCGTAAAAAAATTTAGTTTTACATAATTTAGATTAAATTCTTTATTAATTTAGTAATACAAAAATCGATAAAATATATATTTTTTTAATTTCAAAGAAAATTGATCTTACGCCTGAATGCTTAGAAGCTTCTAATTATTATTTTTATACTGCAAATAATTATGGTGAAATGGCTGAGGAAATGACTGAAAATGAAAATAATGATGAAGAAGGCCAAATTGGAACATTTCAATGGGAATTACCAACTGCTGATTTTGAAGGACTTTGGGAAAATTTAATTTATGAAATTAATGATTGTCCAAAACAAAAGGTTTTACAAATTTAAATTTATTTCAAAAATATTTTAGCTTACTAATTTTATTTCAACTTCGTTAAAATTTGCTCATTTTGGCGTTGATCCAAGAATTTTATCCAGAAATCATCTTATCCTTTTAAATGGTATCCTTTTTTAATTGTTTAAAATTAACTTTAATAATAAGATTATATTTTCTAAAATCTTAAATATTTTTTATTATTTTATGACCTCCTGGTACTGGCAAGACAACTTTATGTAAAGCAGTAGCCCAAAGAATGGCACTTCGAATGCAAAGGATGTTTAAACAAACACTTTTTGTGGAAGTTAATAGTCACAGTCTTTTTTCAAAATGGTTTAGTGAAGTTTGTTAAATTTTATTTTAAAAAATATTTAAAAATTTTAGAGTGGAAAACTTATCCAAAAATTATTTTCTCGTATTGAAGAATTGGCGGAAAGAACAGATCGATTAATATTTGTGTTGATTGATGAGGTTTTTTTAAAAATTAATTTAAATCTTTAATTGATTAATTAAGGTTGAAAGCCTAACAATCGGTCGTGAGACAGCATTTGCTGGAAATGACCCAACAGATTCAGTTAGGGCAGTTAATGCGATGCTTACACAATTAGATCGATTAAAGCGGTAATTTTATACTTAAATATTAAATGTTTTCCAATTTAATTAATCTAAACATATTTTTGCATTTTTCTTAAAAAATATGAGTAAGAGATTACTCTTAAATTTTTTTAAGTTTTTCAAATGTTTTCATCCTCTGTACTTCAAATATTGAACGAGCACTTGATGCTGCTTTTGTTGATAGAATTGGACTTTCTTTGTGTTTTAAAAGTCCTAAATTGGAAATAATAAATTCAATTCTGTCTATTTGCATTAATGAAATGAAAAGAGTAAAAGGACTTTTTGGTGATGATCAACCTGAATCTTGGACAAAAGAATTTGAAAATTTAATTATTAGAAGAACATCAAGGTATTTGTTTAATATATATTTTTTTTCTTCTAAAATTACAAGATAATTTTCTTTTATGGATTTCTCTTGTGTAACAAAAAATTATTAAATAGATTTTTCAGACATTATTTTACTTGTTTTATATTTTAAAAGTCCTTCTTTGATGTAATAAAGTTTTAAATAATTTAAAGAAATATTTTAATAAACTTTGTTTTTATAATAGTAATTGTCAAACTGCAAAATTGAGCGGTCGAACAATTCGAAAATTGCCAACAATTGCTTATTCAATGGCTGCACAACATTTAGATGAAGATTATTATGAGAATAATTGTACTAAAATTAAATTTTCACAATTTCTTTATTGTCTTTATGTTGAATCACGAAGAATAATAGGAAAAGAAGCTGAAAAAGATGATGTGAAGTTGATTTTGAAAGAAATTGAAGGATTTCAAGAAGAAGAAAATAAAAAAGGTTCTTTTTTTAATTTTTATAAATTAAAAGATTGTTTACTACAACAAAATGGCTTTGATGATTAATTCTTTTATTTATTTTTTTAAATTTAATTCCTTTTTTTTGGTTTTTAGCAATAAAGCTTCAATTTTTTTTGTTTTTAAAAAATATTTTTTATACATATTTTTACGTATTCCGTAATTGTTTACATAAAAAATGAAATCCTTACCATTACTAATAATAAGAAGCCGTTTAAATTTTTTAAATTTTTTAAAATTGTCTAGATAATACAGTAATAAGTACAAACAAAATTGAAAATGAATTTAAAAAAAAGCAAAATAATCCCTATTAGATGTTTGATTTAAATAATCAAAAGTTTAAAATTTTTTGGTTTCCATAAAATTTTATATTTAACTTTATATAAATATATTATTATTTTAATTTAAATTTATTCATTTTTAAATGTTTATTTTACTCTTTTTTCTTTTTTGTTTATTGAAAAACAATAATTATTTATTTGCCCAAAATTCAACACAAATTAATTTATTTAATTCATCTTTTTTAATAACTACAAAATCATTTGAAACATTTAATAATAAAACAACAACAAAAACTTCTTTTTTACAAACAACAACACCTTTACAAATCTCAACAACAACAAAAACATCAGAATTTTCTTTAAATTCCCAACCTTTATTACAACTTAAAATTGGTTTATTATCAGCAAATGGTAGTCAATATCGTTCAATTTATGGTTTTGGTCAAAGTGCCCCAGCAATTACTTTAGCTTTACAGAGAGCTCGTGATGAACATTTAATTGATAATGTTAATTTTACGTAAAAATTATGAAAAATAAAACAAAATTTATTTATAAATATTTAGATTTACTTGGTTAATATGTGATTGTGATCAAGTATTGACTGCTGGATATACAAATCAATTAATTCTTAATTCAAGTGTTGATGTTATTATTGGACCTCCTTGTGTTACTAGTAAGTGTAGAACTTATTTTTAATACAAATATTGTTTTTTAAATGAAAAATAAATTTAAGTAAAATAAAATGGCAATAATAAGAAGATTTATAATAAAAATGGATTTGACTACAACTTTAAAAATTAGTCAAAAACTGACTCAAAAACTTATTTTTTAAAATTAATTTTAAATTCTTTTTTTTTTAATTTAAGCTGCAATTGTTGCTGGGTATGCACCTGCATTTTATAATATTCCAATATATTTGTGGGGTGCAACAATGGCTTCTTCATTAAATGACCAAGCAGTTTATCCAACATTAGTTAATTTAAATTCAAATACAAAATTGTATTTTTAATAAAATTATATTAAAGTTTTTTAAAATTTTTAGGCTTTCATTAGCAATTCAAGCTGTTTTATTACAATTTAATTGGTTTGAAATATCTTTAATTTATGTTCCTGATAATGTCAGAAGGCAATTTTTATTTAGTAAAAATATTTTAGAATAATTTTAAAATTAAAAAATTATTTAAAATAATAAATTAATTAATTTTAAATTTAATTATATTTAGAATGGGTCTTTTCTTCCCTCAAGATTTTGAGACTGTTATAAGTAACAGTGCAAACTTAACAATTGTTTATAGACAAAAAATGGATTCAACAGTCAAATCAATGAAAGATACACTTTTACAATTACAGAACAGATCAAGAAGTTAGAAGAGAGAAGGGAATTTATTATAAAAAATCTAGAAATAGAGAAGGGGATATAAAAGGGTTATAACATGTTTTTAGAGAGAATTATATATAAAAATAATATTTATTTAAAATTAATAATTATTAATAAAATAATGAAATTATTTTAAAAATATATTTTTCTTTAACTTTAAAGTTGTGGTTGCTTTATTTGATACACTACAAGATAGAAGAACATTTCTTTTGTCATTGTATGATATGGGAATTGCTAAAAGTAATGAATATGTGTTTATTATCGGCCAATTAAGAAATTTAGGAATGTTACAAAGAGGTAAAAAAACATTTACTTAAAAAATATATAATTAGTTTCCACTGGAGTAAATTCAACACAATACACAAATTTTTGGAAGGATATAAATAATCAAAGTGATGGGCGTGATAATGATGCCCTAATGGCTACTCGTAGAATAATTATTGTATTTTTAAATTAATTTTTTTTTTAAATTGAAATAATAATTCAAAAGGTTGACCTTGAAGACCAGTCCACTGATCAAATTAATAATTTTATGTCAAAAGTATCAAGCTTATTTGGAGCTCCTCCATTTAATTGCAAAGATGAATGTATGGGAGAAATTTCTGAACGAATAGTTAAAAAATAAATAAATTATATTTTAAATTAAATTTAATTTAGCCGTGTTCATATGCTTTAAGTTTACATGATGCAACATATGCATATTTTAGATCATTAAATAAAACAACAGAGAAATTTGGATATTTATCAATTAATTTAGCTAGAAATGGGTCTTTAATTAATAATATGAGTGAAGGAGAATTTTCTGGTAAAATTTTTAAGAAAAAATTATTTAGATATAAAAATATTTTTCAAAGGGCAAACAGGCCGTGTTATATTGGATAAAACAGGAAATCGTCAGCCGAATTTTTATGTCACAATTTTGGATGCATCAGATCAACCAACTGTTATAATGAATATTTCTATTGTTTTGGGAGTAACTGTAAGATAAAAAAATAAAATATTTAAATAATATTATTCTAATTTTTGACTGTTTCAAAACGTTATAATGATGAATCTCTTCTTTGGGCAAATAGAGGAGGAAAAAGACCTTTATATAAACCAATTTGTGGATATACAGGAACAGAATGTCCACAAAATGTAACAACATATATATTAATTGGTAGTGGACTTGTTTTATTATTATTAGTTGCTACTTTGGGTGGAATTGGTTATGCTATTAGGTAATTTTAGTAAAATATATTTTAAAATTTAAAGAATTTTTTAAGAGAAAAATTAAAAGAAAAAGAACGTTTAACTAGAGAATGTTTAATACCTTATGGAGAATTAAAAAATATAAAAGAATTAAAAAGTAATGAAGATATGAGAAATATGGAGGCAAATAAAAGTTTAAAAAGTTTACAAAGTAGTCAATCTGGAAGTACAAAATTAACAAGTATGGACAATAAAAAATTGGAAACAGATAATTATGCCCATTTTTTATATAATAAAGAAATTGTTTTTGCTATTAAATATCAAGTTAGAGTTAGAATATTTAATGAAGATTTTATACAATTGAGAAAGGTAAAGTGATTAAAAGTCTTTTCAGCACAGCAATTTTATGTCTAATAGTATCTAATTTATTTAACATTTATCTAGTATAAAATACATTCTTTCATAAGGCCCAAAAGATAATATTCTTGTCAATAAAGTATCCAATAAAAAGTCTTGTCGGAATAGTGTAATAAAATAATTTAAATATTTTAGCTTCGTCAATTAGATCATGATAATTTAAATAAATTTTGTGGATTATGCACAGATTCACCAATTTTATATTCAATTTGGAAACATTGTCAAAGAGGAAGTTTAAAGGTATATTTTAATTTAAATAAGTTAAATTAATATTTAAATAAAGGATCTTATTGCGAAAGAGCAATATGTTGGTGATTCTTTTGTAATGTTTACTTTAATGAGAGATATAGCTAGTGGTTTAATAGCTTTACATCAATCATTTATTGGATCACATGGAATGCTTTCTTCAGAAAATTGTTTAATTAATGATCGTTGGCAAGTTAAAATTAGTGATTTTGGTTTAAATATGATTAGAGAAAGTCAACCAATGACTAAAAAAAGTAAATTTAAAAAATATTATTAATTTAATTTATTATTAAAAAAAAAAAAGAATTACTTTGGACTGCACCAGAATTATTAAGAGAAAATAATCGTAAAGGAACAAAAGAAGGAGATATTTATAGTTTTGCTATAATTTGTTGTGAATTAGTTAATAGAGAAACTGTTTGGAATGGAGTTGAAAGAGAAGATGATGTTGATGGTAAAATATAATTTTATTTTTATGAAATTTTAATATAAAAATTTAATTCCTTAATTCTTTCTTTCAAATTATAAAAAATTAGTAATTTACAGAAATTATTTATCGTCTAAGAAGAACAAATACAGCTATTCCACATCGTCCCCAATTACATCCACGTGAAGAAATTAACCAAAATTTGGTAAAATTTATTATTATGTTAAAATTAACAAACAATTTAATTTTATAGTTACATTTAATTCGTGATTGTTGGAGTGAAAATCCTTCTGAAAGACCAAAAATGGATCAAGTTCGTTCAATGCTTAAACAAATGGTTATTAATGGAAATCAAAATTTAATGGATTATGTTTTTGGAATGTTAGAACAATATGCAAGTTCATTAGAACAAGAAGTTGAAGAAAGAACTAGAGAATTAGTAGAAGAAAAAAGAAAAAGTGATATTCTTTTATATAGAATGCTTCCAAGACAAGTTGCTGATAAATTAAAATTAGGGGAATTTGTTGAACCAGAACAATTTAGTGCAGCAACAATATTCTTTTCTGATGTTGTTTCATTTACAACACTTGCTAGTAAATGTTCACCTTTACAAGTTATTATTAAATATTTAAATTAAATATATAATTTAAATATTAAAAAAGGTTGTAAATTTATTAAATGGTCTTTATACAGCATTTGATGGAATTATTGATAGTCATGATGTTTATAAAGTTGAAACAATTGGTGATGGTTATTTAGTTTGTTCTGGAATTCCTCGTAAAAATGGAAATGATCATGCTAAGGAAATTGCTGAATTATCATTTGCTTTTTTAAGAACAGTTTCAACATTTCGAGTTGATCATTTACCAAATGAACGTGTTAATTTACGAATTGGATTTCATACTGGTTTTTTTGTTATTAAATAATTTTAATTAATTTATTTTAAAGGACCAGCAGTAGCTGGTGTTGTTGGATTAACTATGCCACGTTATTGTTTATTTGGTGATACAGTAAATACATCTAGTAGAATGGAATCTAATGGAAAACGTTTGTTTTTATTATAATTTAATTTTTTAAATATTTTCAGCTGGACGTATTCATATTTCAACTACAGCCAATCATTATTTAACAAATATAATTGGAGGTTATGTAACTGAACCTAGAGGAGAAGTTATTATTAAAGGAAAAGGAGTTATGGAAACATTTTGGTTACTTGGACATTCTGGTGATTCTCATTATTTTTCAGGAACTGGTATTCCTAATAATGATCGTGATACTCCTGAACCTAATTAATTGAAATTTATTCATTTTCTTATTTGTATATATATTTCATTTTCTTTAAAAAATCTCATAAGCGATTTATCACAATATGTAAAGAAATTTTTCAAATTATAAATAAAATTAGTTCTTTTGGTTTAGTTCCTTTTTTATTTTCTATTTTCGTGGGCATTTATTTGTCTTACTCATTGCCATTCAGTATTGTTTAATTAAGTTAGAAGATCCGTGTTGATTAAAATATAATTTTTATGTGAAAATTCTGCAATATTATTATCAACTCAACAATCTTTCGCTTCAGTCACCCAAAATTTTCCATTAGATTCCATTCTACTAGATGTATTACTGTATCACCAAATAAACAATAACATTAAATTAATCCAACAGCAGCTACTGCTGGTCGTAAAAAGAGAAATTAATTAATTTATTAATATTAAATTGCGGATTCAAAATTTAATTAAAGTATTTTAAAAGAATAAACAAAATAATAAATAGAATGATTTTTTTTTGTTTATGTTAATATTTTTAAAAGTATAATCACGGTTGTCTGTTACATTTATTAAAAAAGAATCTCAAATATATTTATAATCTGGATTAAACTTTTAAAAAATTTTATTTTTAAAATTATAGGTTTCAAAAAATTAAAAAATGTTTATTTATTTGCTTCCAAATAGAAGAGGTGTTAATTTTCAAATTTTATAAGTATAAAGAGATTAAAATTAGCTACTTTTTTATTGTCTTCTTTTAATTTTTTTAATTCTTTATATAAACTAAATTTTTGTTATAATTTGTCTCATTTATTTTTTAAATAAAATGTTAAGGAGTTATAAAAATATTTTAATTTCGATATTTTCCCTAATTTTACTTCTAAATTTAAATAATGTAGTTACTCAAAATAATTCATTAAAATTCACAACAACATCTTCAACAACAACACAATTAAAACAAATAATAACTTCTTCTTCTTCTTCAATAAATTTATCACAACAACAACTTCAATTAAAAATAGGAATATTAGGTGCAAATGCTAGTCAATACAGAGCTGCTTATGGTTTTGGACAAAGTGCCCCAGCTATTTCAATTGCTATTCAAAGAGCAAGAAATGAACATTTAATTGATAATGTTAATTTTACGTATGTTTTTATAATTAAAAATATTTATTTATTTAAAGATTTACTTGGTTAATATGTGATTGTGATCAAGTACTTTCTGTTGGTTATGCAAATCAATTAATTCTTAATGAAAATGTTGATGTTATTATTGGACCACCTTGTGTTACTTGTAAAATAAAACATTTAAAATAATTTAAATAAAAATTATTATTTAGCTGCAATTGATGCTGGATTACCTCCAAGTTTTTTTAATATACCAATTTTTCTTTGGGGTGCAACAATGGCAACTGTATTCAATGATAATGATATTTATCCAACATTGACTAATATTAATTCTAATACAAAATAGTAATTAATTTAAATTATATTTTAAGAGTGATTTAGATGGCTAACATTTTAATGCTTAGGGATAGGTTTAAGATTTATTAAAAAAGATAATGTGAAAGCAGCTATGCTGATTGGGTATGAAAACTCCTAGAATTATCTCGAAGAGATCGTATAATGCTTATTCAAGGGCTATATTTTTTACTTTTCTCTTATTAGGTATATATAAATTAAATATTTCATTAATTTATAGCCTTGCACAAGCAGTCGAAGCTATTCTTATGAAATTTCAATGGTTTGACTTTTCGTTGATTTATATTCCAGATGATATTAGAAGGTAAATAACAAAAATACGAAAAAAAGATTTAAAAAAATAAAAAAATCTCTCATATTTGCATTTTCCTTATTTTTAGAGTCGTATCTCTTTTGAACTTTTAAAGCAGGGATGAGCATTGTTCGTTCCAATGCTCTAGAACTTCACCGTAAGCGAAATGTACCGCAAGCCGTAATTCCTAACCGTAACCGTAATAAAAAATTGCCGTAATTTTTCACGGTTCCGTAACCGTAATTACGGTGAAGCCCTATGCTCCCGTTTATTATTTCTACCGACACTATTCTGATTTTGCTAATTCCTTGTCATTTACATAAATAATTAAAATAGTAAATATATGTAATTATTTAATTTTTCAAAATATTAATATTTTTTTAATATTTCAGAATGAGTTTATATTTCCCACAAGACTTTGAAAATATTTTAAATACAAATCAAAATTTAACAATTGTATATACTAAACAAATGGCTCCAAATTCCAACAGTATGAAAGACACTATTCAATTGATTAAAAATCGTTCTAGAAGTAAATAAATATTTAAATATTTTTTTAAAAATTGGTTTTAAAGTTGTTGTAGCAGTAATTGATTCAATTGATGTTAGAAGAACTTTTTTATTGGCAATGACTGATATGGGAATTGCTCAAAGTAATGAATATGTATTTATTATTCCACAATTAAGAAATCTTGGAATGTTACAACAAGGTAAAAAAATATTATTTATAATTATTTATGTTTTAAGAATTTACTGGATCAAATATATCAAAATATAATAATATATGGATGACAAGAAATGGAATTAGTGATGGACGTGATGGAGATGCTTTGAAAGCTGCTAGAAGAGTAATTATGGTTAGTAAATTAATAAATATGTACCATTATAAAAAACTTTTTTTTAATAAAGATTGACTTGGAGAATCAGTCAAATTCTCAAATTGATGTTTTTAATACTAAAATGACAAATGAATTTGGAAAACCTCCATTTAATTGTGTAAATGAATGTATGGGTGGACCTAATGATCAAATTGTTTTTTATTTATTTAATAAATAATTAATAAAAATAATTAAATTTAAGCCTGCTTCATATTCTCGTAGTTTACATGATGCAACATATGCTTATTTAAAATCTTTGAATAAAACAACAGAAAAGTTTGGTTATTTAAATAAAGATTTGGCTAGAAATGGAACATTAATTAATAATATGAGTAAAGGAAATTTTAAAGGTAAAATATAAAAATAAATTACTGGGACTGTTAGGTACCTCCCACAAATTTGACACATCGTTCAATGGTGATAATTTTTTATTCGATATTTATATAAATTATGTGTAAAAATAAGAAAGGATGCAATGATAATTCCATCAGTCACTGCATTGAACAGAAAATATTGCTTAAGTTGGCTTTGTTGTAGAAAAAGGATTCCAATCCTAATTATATAGATGTCATTCGAAAGAACTCGTCGGTCGAGTTAGTCGATAACATCAAAAAATTTTTGGGTCTTAATTCTGGGCTGAGATACGGGTCCCTAAAACTTGAAAAAACATAGGGAGAAATAAGCTGATTTTGAGTGAAAAAGTCGAATAACAAATACTAGAAAAATCTCTTAAACTAAGTCGAATGAGACTAAAATAATCATGATGGGACAAGTTTGAACAAAATTCTTGGATCAAGGTATGCGAGTGTTTTATTACTTCTTCATTTTTTGGCCCATGGCTGGTTGGTCTTGGGTTGGTATTTTATTCTATCCATTTAAACTTTAAATATTGAAATTATTTATGGTTAAATATCATATGGTTTAAACTAAAATACTAGGCGATTACAATAAAGGCAAGAAACCAAGATTATATTTTATGCAATAAGAACTAAAAAGCGCAAATAAAGTAACAATTTTTTTGCTTCCCATCAAAACAACCATTACAAAGTTAAATAATGGTAGATAATAAATTAATTAAGGGTCCACCCTGAACATCAAATTAACCAATTAGTCAAATTACCATTTCGGTTAAATCCCTTTTAACTAGGTCTTCGCAAAACGGCTCTATTGGTTTATTACTTTTCCGTTTAAAGGATTTGACCAATTAGTAAATTTAATGTTCAGGATGGACTTAATTAATACCAAATAATTTTCAAGGTGAGACAGGAGATGTTATTACTGATGAAAATGGAAATAGAGAACCGATATTTGTTGTTACAATGTTAGATATTTTAGATCAACCAAATAGTATAATGCAACTTTCTTTTACAAATAATTCATTGGTAAATAATTAAAAATAAATTTTAATAAATATTTAAATCAAGCAGCAGATAAAAAAAAATTATAATGATGAATCTCTTCTTTGGGCAAATAGAGGAGGAAAAAGACCTTTATATAAACCAATTTGTGGATATACAGGAACAGAATGTCCACAGAATGTAACAACATATATATTAATTGGTAGTGGACTTGTTTTATTATTATTAGTTGCTACTTTGGGTGGAATTGGTTATGCTATTAGGTAATTTAGTAAAATATATTTTAAAATTTAAAGAATTTTTTAAGAGAAAAATTAAAAGAAAAAGAACGTTTAACTAGAGAATGTTTAATACCTTATGGAGAATTAAAAAATATAAAAGAATTAAAAAGTAATGAAGATATGAGAAATATGGAGGCAAATAAAAGTTTAAAAAGTTTACAAAGTAGTCAATCTGGAAGTACAAAATTAACAAGTATGGACAATAAAAAATTGGAAACAGATAATTATGCTCATTTTTTATATAATAAAGAAATTGTTTTTGCTATTAAATATCAAGTTAGAGTTAGAATATTTAATCAAGATTTCTTTCAGCTGACTAAAGTATTATTTTGTTTATTTGAATATATTTCGGATTTTAGCTTAAAAAATTGGACAATGACAATTTAAATAAATTTTGTGGATTATGCACAGATTCACCAATTTTATATGCAATTTGGAAGCATTGCCAAAGAGGAAGTTTAAAGGTATATTTAAAATTTAGATAAAAAATTATTTTAGGATCGGAATTAAAAATTCTAAAAAATTATTGTCGTAGTGGGGTGGTGGGTAAAACACCGTCCGACGTTAGAGTACAAGTCAATGGCCGGTTGGTCTTCGAACAAACTTGAATCTATTGAGATTGAAATTTACTCTAATGCCTGGACAGTGTTTTGACTTGGAGTGATAGAAACAAATAAAATAATATAATAAATCTAATTAATCCTTATGTGCTTAACCGTTTTGGGGATAAAAGTCCGCAATTTTTGTCCGCAACTTGATAAACCTTATTATTAGAGATCGGATTTTTAGGTGACAAAAACCTTAAAATAGGTACCTAAATAGGTTGGAAAAAAGACCAAAATAGGTTACAAAAACTTCAAAATAGGTTAAAAAATTTTTTTATTCTATTCATTATTCTGGCGATTTTTACAAAAATTATAGGCAAAAATAACAAAAAATAACGAATTCGATAAAAAAAAGGTCAAAAACGCATTATAGTAGCAAATTTATCGTAAAAAATGATATTTTGTCACTTTTTTATTAGTGACATTTTGTCACTTTTTTTTTATAGTGACATTTTGTCACTTTTTTATAGTGACATTTTGTCACTTTTTTATAGTGACATTTTGTCACTTTTTTATTAGTGACATTTTGTCAATTTTTTATTAATGACATTTTGTCAATTTTTTATTGGAGACATTTTGTCAATTTTTTATTGGAGACATTTTGTCACTTTTTTATTGTGATATTTTGTTACTTTTTTATTATTGATATTTTTAAGTAATTACTCGGGTTTTAACTGAATTTTTGCATTTTATTTTAAAATTTTCTTAAATTTTGTCTAAATATATACGAAAATTTTAAAATTTTACAAATTTTGACGAAAATTTACAAAAAAGGTGACAAAAAGCCAAAATAGGTTGCAACCTATTTTAGGTTGCAAAACGCCAAAATAGTTTTTGAGACATGTCAATAGGTCACGTCTAAACACATAATTATTCAAAAATAACTGCAGATTTGAGCTTGATTCATCAAGACTGATTTGTGAAAAAAATAGGTTATAACCTAAAAATCCGATCTCTACTTATTATAGTAAAGCATGAGCTGGGCCATGGAGGGAATGAAGTTATGAGTCACGGTGTGGCATGCGATGTTGTATGTGTGTCCCCGATGTTTGGGGTCCCCGATGGATGTCCCACTGCTGTGGGTCCCAAAGGCGATGCAGGCATATATGCTAGAGGGAACGTGGAGGGTAGGCCTTTCTGTTATGTGTTATGAGTTGGTCGGCGGAGAGGGCGACATCCCTGGAAGCGCTTTGATATATTGACAGCTCTACGCTTGCAAGTGATTAGCGGAGTGTTTTCCATTTTCACTGTTTTCCTTTTCCTTATATGTTTTGTTCACTATTTTCCTTCCCACTTTTCCATCTTTTGTGACAGATCAAAGTCTGCCTTACAATATTTTGGAAGCAAAATTCAACAATCTTTGCTAAAATATCATCAAATGCATACCTAATTTTTTTTAAAAAGTGTAAAAATTGATGATTTTATGAATCCAAAATAACTAATAAGAATTAACTGACTTTTGTGCCCAAAACGGAAAAGTACAATAATTTTAAACAGGATTTAATAGCAAAAGAAAGATATGTTGGTGATTCTTTTGTAATGTTTACTTTAATGAGAGATATAGCTAGTGGTTTAATAGCTTTACATCAATCATTTATTGGATCACATGGAATGCTTTCTTCAGAAAATTGTTTAATTAATGATCGTTGGCAAGTTAAAATTAGTGATTTTGGTTTAAATATGATTAGAGAAAGTCAACCAATGACTAAAAAAAGTAAATTTAAAAAATATTATTAATTTAATTTATTATTAAAAAAAAAAAAGAATTACTTTGGACTGCACCAGAATTATTAAGAGAAAATAATCGTAAAGGAACAAAAGAAGGAGATATTTATAGTTTTGCTATAATTTGTTGTGAATTAGTTAATAGAGAAACTGTTTGGAATGGAGTTGAAAGAGAAGATGATGTTGATGGTAAAATATAATTTTATTTTTATGAAATTTTAATATAAAAATTTAATTCCTTAATTCTTTCTTTCAAATTATAAAAAATTAGTAATTTACAGAAATTATTTATCGTCTAAGAAGAACAAATACAGCTATTCCACATCGTCCCCAATTACATCCACGTGAAGAAATTAACCAAAATTTGGTAAAATTTATTATTATGTTAAAATTAACAAACAATTTAATTTTATAGTTACATTTAATTCGTGATTGTTGGAGTGAAAATCCTTCTGAAAGACCAAAAATGGATCAAGTTCGTTCAATGCTTAAACAAATGGTTATTAATGGAAATCAAAATTTAATGGATTATGTTTTTGGAATGTTAGAACAATATGCAAGTTCATTAGAACAAGAAGTTGAAGAAAGAACTAGAGAATTAGTAGAAGAAAAAAGAAAAAGTGATATTCTTTTATATAGAATGCTTCCAAGACAAGTTGCTGATAAATTAAAATTAGGGGAATTTGTTGAACCAGAACAATTTAGTGCAGCAACAATATTCTTTTCTGATGTTGTTTCATTTACAACACTTGCTAGTAAATGTTCACCTTTACAAGTTATTATTAGATATTTAAATTAAATATATAATTTAAATATTAAAAAAGGTTGTAAATTTATTAAATGGTCTTTATACAGCATTTGATGGAATTATTGATAGTCATGATGTTTATAAAGTTGAAACAATTGGTGATGGTTATTTAGTTTGTTCTGGAATTCCTCGTAAAAATGGAAATGATCATGCTAAGGAAATTGCTGAATTATCATTTGCTTTTTTAAGAACAGTTTCAACATTTCGAGTTGATCATTTACCAAATGAACGTGTTAATTTACGAATTGGATTTCATACTGGTTTTTTTTGTTATTAAATAATTTTAATTAATTTATTTTAAAGGACCAGCAGTAGCTGGTGTTGTTGGATTAACTATGCCACGTTATTGTTTATTTGGTGATACAGTAAATACATCTAGTAGAATGGAATCTAATGGAAAACGTTTGTTTTTATTATAATTTATTTATTTAATATTTTCAGCTGGACGTATTCATATTTCAACTACAGCCAATCATTATTTAACAAATATAATTGGAGGTTATGTAACTGAACCTAGAGGAGAAGTTATTATTAAAGGAAAAGGAGTTATGGAAACATTTTGGTTACTTGGACATTCTGGTGATATTAATCTTTTAACTGGAGACGATCATATTCAACAAGAATAAGTCTGAACTTTTTTAGTCATTAAGAATATCGAAAATAATTAAAAATATTTTTTTTCAGACTAGCGCTTCGGGCTTCCCAATTCGCTAGCAAAAACATAAAAAACAAATTAATCCGAACAATAATAAAAACATCTCAAAACAAAACAAAAAATTATAAACATACAAAAATCGAACATCACTATAACAAAATATTGTCTAAGCATCAACTTTATTAACTAAAACTAAACATAATTAAAACATTTCAAATTTATAATACACAACAAAACGTATTGTTAAAAAACATTATCTGGCTAAAGTTGAATTTCAAGTTTAAGCCTTATTTTCAATTTTTAAGATCAAGCTTAAATTAAGTTTAAGATACATTTTTAATTCCAACTTTATTTTAACTTTTTAAAATATAGTTTAAATAAGCTTTTAAGTTCAATAAACCAATTTTTAAATCCAGACATTAGATGTCAAATTCAGTTCATATGGTGCTCCCCGACCCATCGAGGGCGGATCGTCGGGGGAAGCATGACGGGGGTCGGGTCGGGGAAAAACTCTAAAAATGTCGGGGATTATGGTCGGAGTTTCGGGGGCGCGTGGACGGGGAGGCACCCTAGTTTATAGGCTTAAATAAAATTATAAAATATAAATTGCCGCTACTACGCAATTAATAAATTTGCGCCATTTTGACGCAAGATTTAAGGAATTGTCGGTGCTGGTTTACTTAAAATTTATTGTGATGGTTTTAGAGTAGTAATTATTAGGGCTGCAGATTTTAGTTTTTTAACTTTTTTTTTTGCTGAATGTACAAGTCGAGATATGCACAAAAACGTATAATTGAGCAATAATTTGTTGATTTGAACGCAACATTGGCAACTATTTTAACAATTTTTAACTATTTTGGCTTTTTAAACTATTTTGAACTATTTCGGGATTTTTAGGGATTTCATTTTTTCTGTTTACCCTTAGTGACATTTTGTCTGTTTTCCCTTTGTGACATTTTGTCAAATTTTCCTTAATGACATTTTGTCATTAGTTAAATAAGCCAAAAAATTAAATTTTTAGCAACTATGTATTTATTGTTGCAACTATTTTGACTTTTTACCATTTTTACCAACTATTTTGACACTTTTTAGCAATATTTTAGTCACTATTTTACATTTTTTAGAAACTATAATCTTCAGCCCTAGTAATTATTTATATTTTCTTAAATAAATTCTATGCAAGTTAAGACTTGATATTTTATTTTCGAACAAACTTCACTTAAACAACTTTAAGATTAACCAAATTCAAAAACTGCTGAAAAAAGCATAAAAAGTAAAGTGGGGAAAGGGAATTGAGTAAAATACATATTGTGATAAATCGCTTATGAGATTTTTTAAAGAAAATGAAATATATGTATATACAAAATAATAAAATGAATAAATTTCAATTAATTAGGTTCAGGAGTATCACGATCATTATTAGGAATACCAGTTCCTGAAAAATAATGAGAATCACCAGAATGTCCAAGTAACCAAAATGTTTCCATAACTCCTTTTCCTTTAATAATAACTTCTCCTCTAGGTTCAGTTACATAACCTCCAATTATATTTGTTAAATAATGATTGGCTGTAGTTGAAATATGAATACGTCCAGCTGAAAATATTTAAAAAAAATTAAATAAATTCTAATAAAAACAAACGTTTTCCATTAGATTCCATTCTACTAGATGTATTTACTGTATCACCAAATAAACAATAACGTGGCATAGTTAATCCAACAACACCAGCTACTGCTGGTCCTTTAAAATAAATTAATTAAAATTATTTAATAACAAAAAAAACCAGTATGAAATCCAATTCGTAAATTAACACGTTCATTTGGTAAATGATCAACTCGAAATGTTGAAACTGTTCTTAAAAAAGCAAATGATAATTCAGCAATTTCCTTAGCATGATCATTTCCATTTTTACGAGGAATTCCAGAACAAACTAAATAACCATCACCAATTGTTTCAACTTTATAAACATCATGACTATCAATAATTCCATCAAATGCTGTATAAAGACCATTTAATAAATTTACAACCTTTTTTAATATTTAAATTATATATTTAATTTAAATATCTAATAATAACTTGTAAAGGTGAACATTTACTAGCAAGTGTTGTAAATGAAACAACATCAGAAAAGAATATTGTTGCTGCACTAAATTGTTCTGGTTCAACAAATTCCCCTAATTTTAATTTATCAGCAACTTGTCTTGGAAGCATTCTATATAAAAGAATATCACTTTTTCTTTTTTCTTCTACTAATTCTCTAGTTCTTTCTTCAACTTCTTGTTCTAATGAACTTGCATATTGTTCTAACATTCCAAAAACATAATCCATTAAATTTTGATTTCCATTAATAACCATTTGTTTAAGCATTGAACGAACTTGATCCATTTTTGGTCTTTCAGAAGGATTTTCACTCCAACAATCACGAATTAAATGTAACTATAAAATTAAATTGTTTGTTAATTTTAACATAATAATAAATTTTACCAAATTTTGGTTAATTTCTTCACGTGGATGTAATTGGGGACGATGTGGAATAGCTGTATTTGTTCTTCTTAGACGATAAATAATTTCTGTAAATTACTAATTTTTTATAATTTGAAAGAAAGAATTAAGGAATTAAATTTTTATATTAAAATTTCATAAAAATAAAATTATATTTTACCATCAACATCATCTTCTCTTTCAACTCCATTCCAAACAGTTTCTCTATTAACTAATTCACAACAAATTATAGCAAAACTATAAATATCTCCTTCTTTTGTTCCTTTACGATTATTTTCTCTTAATAATTCTGGTGCAGTCCAAAGTAATTCTTTTTTTTTTTTAATAATAAATTAAATTAATAATATTTTTTAAATTTACTTTTTTTAGTCATTGGTTGACTTTCTCTAATCATATTTAAACCAAAATCACTAATTTTAACTTGCCAACGATCATTAATTAAACAATTTTCTGAAGAAAGCATTCCATGTGATCCAATAAATGATTGATGTAAAGCTATTAAACCACTAGCTATATCTCTCATTAAAGTAAACATTACAAAAGAATCACCAACATATTGCTCTTTCGCAATTAGATCCTAATTATATTAATTTAACTTATTTAAATTAAAATATACCTTTAAACTTCCTCTTTGACAATGTTTCCAAATTGAATATAAAATTGGTGAATCTGTGCATAATCCACAAAATTTATTTAAATTATCATGATCTAATTGACGAAGCTAAAATATTTAAATTATTTTTATTACACAATTCCGACAAGAGCTTTTTATTGAATACTTTATTGACAAGAATATTATCTTTTGGACCTTATGAAAGAATGTATTTTATACTAGATAAATGTTAAATAAATTAGATACTATTAGACATAAAATTGCTGTGCTGAAAAGACTTTTAATCACTTTACCTTTCTCAATTGTATAAAATCTTCATTAAATATTCTAACTCTAACTTGATATTTAATAGCAAAAACAATTTCTTTATTATATAAAAAATGAGCATAATTATCTGTTTCCAATTTTTTATTGTCCATACTTGTTAATTTTGTACTTCCAGATTGACTACTTTGTAAACTTTTTAAACTTTTATTTGCCTCCATATTTCTCATATCTTCATTACTTTTTAATTCTTTTATATTTTTTAATTCTCCATAAGGTATTAAACATTCTCTAGTTAAACGTTCTTTTTCTTTTAATTTTTCTCTTAAAAAATTCTTTAAATTTTAAAATATATTTTACTAAAATTACCTAATAGCATAACCAATTCCACCCAAAGTAGCAACTAATAATAATAAAACAAGTCCACTACCAATTAATATATATGTTGTTACATTTTGTGGACATTCTGTTCCTGTATATCCACAAATTGGTTTATATAAAGGTCTTTTTCCTCCTCTATTTGCCCACAATCCTGTCTCATTTGTGTATCGTTTTATTGCAACCAAAAATATTATAAAAAATTTAAATAAATTTTATCAATATTTACTGTAACTCCTGCTACAACTGAAATATTCATTACAACATTTGGCTGATCAGATGCATCCAACATTGTTACGAAAAGATTTGGCTGAAAATTACCATTCTCGTCCAAAACAACTTTCCCTGTTTCTCCTGAATATTTTCAGATTTATTATTATTTCGCTAAAATAATTCCTGTAGATTTGTTTATTTAAATTTCATTTGTTTTTTATAATTTAAAAGATATTTGGCTGATCTTTATATATGGGCCACGAGATCGAAACATATAATTCATATCATTCGATTCCTCTCATCGGGATGAGCACGAATATATGATTTTTTGCGGGAGATAAATAGTCGTAGAGATACAGGTATCGAAAAACCATTTGAGGGAGTAAGCTCAATTAAGTGACCGCGGCTGCACTTAAATTATTTTCGCTGAATTAATTATTTTATTGTAATTTTAGCCAGCCATAGAATAATGCACATACCAAAAGCCAACTAGCCATGGGCCCAAAAGGAAGAAGTAATGAAACACTCCAAATAGATCCAAATTTGACGTGTTTCCAGCAAAGTTCAATCTTTCATAACTTCGTCAATATTTATCCAGTCGAGCTGATATTGTGTCATTAGACTCAGCTTGAGAAGCTCTTTCGAATGAGCTATCATACGTATATTCGAAATTTTCACCCAAGTGAGCTTACTCCCCCAAATGGTTTTTCGATATTCAAATACCTGTATCTCTACGACTATTTATCTCCCGCAAAAAATCATATATTCGTGCCATCCCGATGAGAGGAATCGAATGATATGTATTATATGTTCGATCTCGTGCCAATATACTAAAGTGATCATTATATTAATACATATATGAATTAGTAGTTAGTAGAGATCGGGATTTTCCAAAAATCAAATTCAGATCAAATTCAAATCAAAGAATTTGATATTTGAAATTATTTGATTTCCCAAAAATAAATCAAATCAAATTCAAATCAAACAATTTGAAAAATATTTGATTTCAAATAATTTGACAAAAAAATTTCAAATATTTGATCAAATATCAAATAATTCAAAATAGGCCTTAAAAAGGTCAAAAAAGGCTAAATAAGTCTGAATTTTGAAAAATAGTTTTTAATTTATATATAGTATTAGATTGACTTTTTATTAGAGACCGGAATTTTGAAAAAATCGGGTCCGGATTCCGGGTTTTTAAATATGAAACGACCGGCCGGGACCCGAACCGGGTAAACCCGGAATTCCGGGTCCCGATTTAAACCCGGTGACTCCAAAAAAACCGGGTAAAGGAGCCCGGAAACGGGGCCCGGACCCGTTCCGGTCTCTACTTTTTATCATTCACACCAGAGTTGTCGCGGGTTGAGCTCAAGTGTCGGGTCGGGTTTCGGGTCTCGAAAATTCCTCGGGTCGGGTTTCGGGTAATGCTGAAAGAGTCGGGTCGGTTTTCCGGGTCGGATTTCGAGTCGAAAAAAGGTCGCGTTTCTGGTAACCCGCGGCAAACCTGATTCACAGTTACCCTTACATTTTGTAATACTTACCCTTACGGACATTTTGTCCAACCACCCCTTTGTGACATTTTGGCATTTTTTCAAAGGACGGAAAGAAATGCATAAAAATAAGAAATACTTTGTAAAAGAAGGAGACATAGTGAATATAAAATTATTCTATCACTCTGACACACGATATTTCCTTTTACATTATGCCAATATTAGACATAATCCAGAAAATCAAATAATTTCAAATTATTTGATATTTGATCAAATATTTGATTTCCCAAAAATAAATCAAATCAAATTCAAATCAAACAATTTGATAATATTTGATATTTGAAATTATTTGATTTTACAAAAAATACGTCAAATCAAATTCAAATCAAACTATTTGAAAAAAATTTGATCAAATATTTGAAAAAATTTGACAAATATTTGAATTTGGCCGATCTCTAGTAGTTAGTCTAACAAGTCACAATTATTTATTTCTTTTTAATTTTATATTTTACCTTGAAAACTTCCTCTACTCATATTATTAATTAATGTTCCATTTCTAGCCAAATCTTTATTTAAATAACCAAACTTTTCTGTTGTTTTATTCAAAGATCTTAAATAAGCATATGTTGCATCATGTAAACTACGAGAATATGAAGCAGGCTTAAATTTAATTATTTTATTAATTATTTATTAATTATTAAATAAAAAACAATTTGATCATTAGGTCCACCCATACATTCATTTACACAATTAAATGGAGGTTTTCCAAATTCATTTGTCATTTTACTATTAAAAACATCAATTTGAGAATTTGACTGATTCTCCAAGTCAATCTTTATTTTAAAAAAAGTTTTTTTATAATGGTAAATATTTATTAATTTACTAACAATAATTACTCTTCTAGCAGCTTTTAAAGCATCTTCATCACGTCCATCACTAATTCCATTTGTTGTCAACCAAAAATTACTATATTTTGATATATTTGAGCTAGAAGTCACTATAAAATATAAATAAAGTTACTATTGTAATTTAAAGTTTGAACAATTAATTTCTTAATTTAAAATAAGTCAAGACAAGCGGCATGTTTAAATTCTACGCAGATTCTGCATTTTATAGAATGACCGAAGAACTATGTCATTCTACATATTTGTATATAAAAACTCGTTATGCATGTAGCTTGTGAAAGCATCTACAATAAAACTACAATCGATCCCAGATTCAAAGCCCTCAGATTAAAAGAAGTCCAAAGAAATTTTTTTAAATCGATCATAAAGACGTATCGTTTTCCTATTTAAAAACTACGAAAAAGAGGAAAAAGAACAATCTCAACATATTCAGAGAAATATATTTACCTATATTAAAAAAATATTTATTATACCTTGTTGTAACATTCCAAGATATCTTGATTGTGCAATAATGAAAACAAATTCATTGCTTAGAGCAATTCCCATATCTGTTATTGCTAACAAAAAATTACGTCTTGTTGCAATTGAATCTATATTGACTACAACAACTAAATTAAAAAATACATCCATATGAAAATAAATTTTAAAGACTTCTTGAGCGATTTGATATTTGAAGAAGAGCATTATGCATACTTGCTGTTGTATCAACCATTTGTTGATTATAAACAATTGTTAAATTTGAATTGGAATTGACAACATTTTGAAAATCTTGGGGAAAAAATAACCCAACTCTAAAAGAAAGTTATAAAAAAATAAAAAATTAATTTTATTCAATTACCTTCTAATATTGTCTGGAATATAAACTAAGGATACCTCATACCACTGAAATTGCATAAGGACAGCTTCAACAGCTTGTGCAAGGCTAAATTTATTTATTTATTTTTTAATAATAAATATTAGGCAAAAAAATTAACTAAAATTTAAATTAATTACAATTTTGTGTTAGAATTAATATTAGTCATTGTTGGATAAATATCATTATCATTAAATACAGTTGCAATTGTTGCACCCCAAAGAAAAATTGGTATATTATAAAAACCTGAAGGTAATCCAGCATCAATTGCAGCTAAATAAATATAAAATAATTTTTATTCAAATTATTTTAAATGTTTTATTTTACAAGTAACACAAGGTGGTCCAATAATAACATCAACATTTTCATTAAGAATTAATTGATTTGCATAACCAACAGAAAGTACTTGATCACAATCACATATTAACCAAGTAAATCTTTAAATAAATAAATATTTTTAATTATAAAAACATACGTAAAATTAACATTATCAATTAAATGTTCATTTCTTGCTCTTTGAATAGCAATTGAAATAGCTGGGGCACTTTGTCCAAAACCATAAGCAGCTCTGTATTGACTAGCATTTGCACCTAATATTCCTATTTTTAATTGAAGTTGTTGTTGTGATAAATTTATTGAAGAAGAAGTTATTATTTGTTTTAATTGTGTTGTTGTTGTTGAAGGTATTTGTGTATTTGAAGTAATTTTAGGAGATGTTGTTGTTGTTATTGTTGTTTTTAATGAATTATTATTTAGAATAGTTGTAGCTGTTGAAATATTTTGAGTAGAAACTAATTTTAAATTTAAATCAAAGCAAACAAGAATAAAAATTAGAAAAATTGCCATAAATCTGGAATTTATTCCTAACATTTCTTTTAAATTTCAATTTGAATATTAAGAATATGAAAATTAAATGAAGACATAAAAATAAGTATCCTTAAATTTTTTAAATTTTTTTTAGAATTTTTTAATCTGTTCAAAATGCCATTTTAGGCAGATTTATATACATTTACATTTTAAATATTTTAAAATTTAATTAGCTTCAAAGGTTTCATTTAAAATTTAATCCAAAAATAACAAAAGGATTATGTATTACACATTCTGTTGTTAACTTATAGCTTTTTCTTAAATTTTGCTATCATAAAAAGTGATTGAATTTTTTGAAATTATAAAATCTCTTATGATATAAAAATATTGTTTTTGAGTTAAGAAAAAAAGATATATTAATATTTAATAATTATATTATTGATAAATAATATAAGTAAAAGTTTAATACTTAGTAAAGTGTATAGAAATCTTATTTTTGTAAATTTAAAAAAAAAGGACTATAAATGTGTAGGTGGTGTAGGTATTAATAAATTAAAAAATTGAATAAGGATTCATATTTAAATATTTAAATTACAATAAAATAAAAATACAGTATTTTATAATGAATTAAAATATTAATTTACAGCTTCTAAAATAAACCAATGAGGAACTTTTATTTAAAATATTTTTTTGTCAGATTAAATTCAAAAATAAATATTTATAATGCGTAAGTTTTTTTTATTTTTTAAAGTTCATAATTGGCGTAGTTAAGTTATAATATAAATCCTTCAGTTTTTTATTTGATTTTTAAATTTTATGTGACGAATGTTAAAAATATTTTTAAATAATGGAAATAAGGCTTCTTTAACTAAACTTAATTTTCTAAATATATAAAAGGTATAAATATATACCTATTTTAAATATTATAGCTTTTATTTAAAAAACAATTTTAAAATCTTAATTTAAATAATATTATATTAATAAAAATTTTAAATGAGAAATTTATTATTCATTTTTATAATAATAAATTTTGAAAATATTTTTTGTCAAAATTTCACTGAAAGTGTTTTAGCAACTAAAACATTAATAGTGACACAAACAACGACTCCAATAACATCTTCAACAATAACAACAACTCAACCAAAACAAATAATAACTTCTTCTTCTTCTTCAATAAATTTATCACAACAACAACAACTTCAATTAAAAATAGGAATATTAGGTGCAAATGCTAGTCAATACAGAGCTGCTTATGGTTTTGGACAAAGTGCCCCAGCTATTTCAATTGCTATTCAAAGAGCAAGAAATGAACATTTAATTGATAATGTTAATTTTACGTATGTGTTTTTATAATTAAAAATATTTATTTATTTAAAGATTTACTTGGTTAATATGTGATTGTGATCAAGTACTTTCTGTTGGTTATGCAAATCAATTAATTCTTAATGAAAATGTTGATGTTATTATTGGACCACCTTGTGTTACTTGTAAAATAAAACATTTAAAATATTTTATAATTCAATATTATTTTTAAATTTTTTGTTAAACTAAATTTTAATTTTAAGCGGCAATCGATTCAAGTTTATCTCCAGGCTTTTACAATCTTCCCGTTTTCTTGTGGGGAGCATCGGTAGCTACAGTATTTTCAGATGATATTGTTTATCCAACAACAACAAATGTTAACACTAGCACAAAACTGTTAGTTTATTATAATAAATTTATTTATATTTTTGTTTTATAATTATATATTTAGATATTAATTTTAATTTTTAGCCTTGCTAAAGCTGTCGAAGCTGTTCTTATGCTATATCAGTGGTATGAAGTATCATTGGTTTATATTCCAGACAATATTAGAAGGTAATTGAATAAATAGATATTATTAATTGTTAATAATAGGTCTTAAATTAAAATTATAATTTTATTAAATTTTTAGAGTAGGTTTACACTTTCCACAAGATTTTGAAAATGTTGTTAATTCTAATCCAAATTTAACAATTGTATATAATCAGCAAATAATTCCAACGCCAGAAAGCATTCAAAATATTCTCCAACATTTAAGAAACCGTTCAAGAAGTTTTAAAATTTTAATAATTTTATAAATTATTTTATTAAGTTGTTGTAGTCAATGTAGATTCAGTTGATATAAGACGTGAATTTTTGTTAGCAATAAAAGATACAGGAATAGCTCAAAGCAATGAATTTGTTTTCATAATTGCACAAGTAAGAAATCTTGGAATGTTACAACAAGGTAAAATAAATATTTTTTAATTTATATATCTGAAAAAATATGGTGAAAGTTGGCAACGTTGGACCGGGAACGCCTTCGGTAAAACCTGTTCATAGTTCCCAGAAAAAAAAATGGTCGAGTCATATGTCATTCGAAAGAGCTCGTCAAGCTGAGTCGAATGACATCAAAATCGACGAGTCGCTCCAACTTTGAGCCAAGTTACAGGTCCCTGAAATTTGAAAAACCATAGGGGGGAGTAAGCTCTTTTGAGGTGATTACCGCGGCTGCAATTAAATTATTTTCACTGAATTAATTATTTTGTTGTAATTTGCGCAGTAGAATGACGCATGTACCAAAAGCCAACCAGGGATGGGCTCCCACACGAAGAAGTGATAAAACACTCGCTATAGGTCCAAGTTTGGCGTGTTTCCATCAAACTTCGATCCTTCATAACTTTGTTCATAATCGTTCAATCAAACTGATTTTGGTTTCTTTCGATAGGTCTCGAAGAGCACTTTCGAATGAGCTATCATTTGTATAATCGAATTTTTCACTCCAAAATGAGCTTAGTCCCCCCTATGGTTTTTCAAATTTCAGGGACCTGTAACTTGGCTCAAAGTTGGAGCGACTCGTCGATTTTGATGTCATTCGACTCAGCTTGACAAGCTCTTTCGAATGACAATGACTCGACCAATTTTTTTTCTGGGAACTATGAACAGGTTTTTCCACGCCTTCAATTAGAAATTAATTTTTAAATTAAAATTTATCATCAAATAAATGTAATAATATTTAGGAAGTGAACACAAATTTTAGAATATCGTTAGGAAATTAGAAAACTAAAGCCGATACTTGATGCTCTCTTTTTCATTGATATGAAAAAGATTTTGGAAATAATCAAAATTTAAGAATTTAATCGCATAGATAAAATATTTCAATAAAATCTTGTTTTATTTTTCTATCCATTTTTAAGTAAATAGGCTCTAATATTTTAAGTAATATTTAAGTGTATAAAAATTGGGTGCGACGACATTTGCGCCGCGACACTTGCGCTGCGACTTATGCGCCGCGACACTTGCGCTGCGACTTATGCGCCGCCGACATTTGCGGCGACGACTTTTGCGCCGGAAATTTTTTAAAACGCGACATTTGCGCCGTCTTTAAATTAAAAAAAAGTAATATGTATTTATTAAAGGATTAAAAAATTAAATTAAAAAAATTAAACTAAAATGTATCAACTAATTAAATCCGAATAAGATTCTAAATATTCATTCTTTTCAATATTTAACTGCACAAATATAGCTGCAGTCAGAGCATAAAGCAAGAAGATGCTCATATTTTTTTGAGATTTACCTATGTATTTCTTTCAAATCTCCTTTAGTATATAAACATATTTTTTGTAAATTGCTTCGTTCTGAGTTTTTCGAAAAGTCGAAGATATAATCTTCGTTTAAGTTTTCTTTAATTAATATTTCAAATGTTAGGCTGTTGAAAATTTTAATAATATCTTTTCAATAAATGATTAAATTTAATTTTAAAATCATTTTAGACTTAATTCTTTTTAAAATTTAATTTTTTAAATCTAATATTACTTTTTTTTTAATTTAAGGACGGCGCAAATGTCGCGTTTTAAAAAATTTCCGGCGCAAAAGTCGTCGCCGCAAATGTCGGCGGTGCATAAGTCGCAGCGCAAGTGTCGCGGCGCAAATGTCAACGGCGCAAATTTCCTGCAACCTAAAAATTGATAATTTAGTGAGTACAGGAACAAATACATCAAAATATAATGATTTTTGGATGACAACAAATGGAATTAATGATGGACTTGATGAAGATGCTTTAAAAGCTGCTAGAAGAATAATTATTGTATTAATAAAAGGAATAGTTGTATATTTTATATTTTAAAATAGATTGATTTGGAAAATGAGTCTAGTTCTCAAATTGATGCTTTTATGGCTCAAATGACAAATGAATTTGGAAAACCTCCATTTAATTGTGTAAATGAATGTATGGGTGGACCTAATGATCAAATTGTTTGTTTTTTTCGTTAAGTTAAAATAATTAAATTTAAGCCCGCTTCATATTCTCGTAGTTTACATGATGCAACATATGCTTATTTAAGATCTTTGAATAAAACAACAGAAAAGTTTGGTTATTTAAATAAAGATTTGGCTAGAAATGGAACATTAATTAATAATATGAGTAAAGGAAGTTTTAAAGGTAAAATATAAACATTTAGAAATTTAAAAACAATTAATTTTAGGTGAAACTGGAGATGTTATTTTAGATGAAAATGGGGATAGAGAACCAATATTTGTTGTTACAATGCTAGATATTTCAGATCAACCAAATAGCATAATGCAACTTTCTTTTACAAATAATTCATTGGTAAATAATTAAAAATAAATTAAAAAATATATTTAAATCAAGCAGCAGATAACAAAAAATTATAATGATGAATCTATTCTTTGGGCAAATAGAGGAGGAAAAAGACCTTTATATAAACCAATTTGTGGATATACAGGAACAGAATGTCCACAAAATGTAACAACATATATATTAATTGGTAGTGGACTTGTTTTATTATTATTAGTTGCTACTTTGGGTGGAATTGGTTATGCTATTCGGTGAGATATTTTTTTAAATATATTTTATATGATAGAATAAATAAATAATATTAAGTGAAAAAATGCGTGAAAAAGATCGTTTAACACGTGAATGTATAATTCCATTCTGTGAATTAAGAAATTTAAAAGAAATGAAAAGTACAGAAGATGTTAAAAGTTTAGAAATGAATAAAAGCATGAAGAGTTTGCAAAGCAGTCAATCTGGTTATTTACTAATTTTAAAAATTTATTAATTTTATTTTACTTATAATATAGGAGGGAGTACAAAATTAACAAGTATGGACAATAAAAAATTGGAAACAGATAATTATGCCCATTTTTTATATAATAAAGAAATTGTTTTTGCTATTAAATATCAAGTTAGAATTAGAATATTTAATGAAGATTTAACAAAATTAAGAAAGGTAATTATTAAAATATATAAAATATTGGCACTTGTGTAGAACGAGAGGCTCTTCTGCGGATTTTTTTGCGGACTTTTCTATTATATAATTTATTAGTATATATTATTTGATTTTTGCTTTAAGGCAAATAAAAGGAGTTAATAGATTTTATTCACACAAATAAGAATCATGATTGACAATTTGTGAGATTAAATGGAAAAAACAATCTGACCATTAAAACGTTGTCTCCAAACAAATTCATGAATGTAGCTTCAAGTGTTGTTTCGCAGTTCCAAATCCATTTTGCGCAACAGCCATGTTGAACATCTATCTTTTCTCTTTTCCAGACACATTTTCCTCCCACAATCACAGGTTCTACGCAATTTAAGATCTACCAACCATTGTTGAAATTCCTCGTCTGGTAAGCTGATCTTGTTGTATAATTGTAACAAAGTAAAATTTTGAAGAGTTTGAATCATTTTTCTAAATAATTGATGAACAATAATGTAAATGACTAGTTAAGAAACAATTGCACCTTTTTGTTAGTCTATTAACTCCTTTTAATTGCCTTAAAGCAAAAATCAAATAATATACCTATATTAATAAATTATATAATAGAAAAGTCCGCAAAAAATCCGCAAAAGAGCCCCCGTTCTGCACAAGTGCCAAAATATTTATTATTTTCTTAAAAAGATTCGTCAATTAGATCATGATAATTTAAATAAATTTTGTGGATTATGCACAGATTCACCAATTTTATATTCAATTTGGAAACATTGTCAAAGAGGAAGTTTAAAGGTATATTTTAATTTAAATAAGTTAAATTAATATAATTAGGATCTAATTGCGAAAGAGCAATATGTTGGTGATTCTTTTGTAATGTTTACTTTAATGAGAGATATAGCTAGTGGTTTAATAGCTTTACATCAATCATTTATTGGATCACATGGAATGCTTTCTTCAGAAAATTGTTTAATTAATGATCGTTGGCAGGTTAAAATTAGTGATTTTGGTTTAAATATGATTAGAGAAAGTCAACCAATGACTAAAAAAAGTAAATTTAAAAAATATTATTAATTTAATTTATTATTAAAAAAAAGAATTACTTTGGACTGCACCAGAATTATTAAGAGAAAATAATCGTAAAGAAACAAAAGAAGGAGATATTTATAGTTTTGCTATAATTTGTTGTGAATTAGTTAATAGAGAAACTGTTTGGAATGGAGTTGAAAGAGAAGATGATGTTGATGGTAAAATATACTTAATTTTATAATTAATTAGGGATTAAAATTAGAAAATTTTGTTAATCGTTTCATAGTGTTTTTATTAAAATTTGTGTTTTTAAACAAAATATATGTCTAACCTAATGAAGGGAACTCAGACAAGGCTGTTATGCATAGTATTGTCGCATTAACCACTTAACAACAGCCTTTCACAAGTTTAAAAAATAAATGATTGTAATTTTTCTGGAAAATGTTTTGACCAAAATTTTCAATTATTAGGTCAATTATTTCTAGAACGAAACACTAAAAAAGAAATAAACATTTTAAATTTTAATTAGTTCGACATTAAATAAAACTTATAATAATATTTTTTAGAAATTTTTTATCGGTTGAAACGATCAAATGTGTCAATTCCACATCGTCCCCAATTACATCCAAGAGAGGATGTTAATAGTAATTTGGTAATATATACATCATTTTAAAATTAACAAACAATTTAATTTTATAGTTACATTTAATTCGTGATTGTTGGAGTGAAAATCCTTCTGAAAGACCAAAAATGGATCAAGTTCGTTCAATGCTTAAACAAATGGTTATTAATGGAAATCAAAATTTAATGGATTATGTTTTTGGAATGTTAGAACAATATGCAAGTTCATTAGAACAAGAAGTTGAAGAAAGAACTAGAGAATTAGTAGAAGAAAAAAGAAAAAGTGATATTCTTTTATATAGAATGCTTCCAAGACAAGTTGCTGATAAATTAAAATTAGGGGAATTTGTTGAACCAGAACAATTTAGTGCAGCAACAATATTCTTTTCTGATGTTGTTTCATTTACAACACTTGCTAGTAAATGTTCACCTTTACAAGTTATTATTAAATATTTAAATTAAATATATAATTTAAATATTAAAAAAGGTTGTAAATTTATTAAATGGTCTTTATACAGCATTTGATGGAATTATTGATAGTCATGATGTTTATAAAGTTGAAACAATTGGTGATGGTTATTTAGTTTGTTCTGGAATTCCTCGTAAAAATGGAAATGATCATGCTAAGGAAATTGCTGAATTATCATTTGCTTTTTTAAGAACAGTTTCAACATTTCGAGTTGATCATTTACCAAATGAACGTGTTAATTTACGAATTGGATTTCATACTGGTTTTTTTGTTATTAAATAATTTTAATTAATTTATTTTAAAGGACCAGCAGTAGCTGGTGTTGTTGGATTAACTATGCCACGTTATTGTTTATTTGGTGATACAGTAAATACATCTAGTAGAATGGAATCTAATGGAAAACGTTTGTTTTTATTAGAATTTATTTAATTTTTTTTAAATATTTTCAGCTGGACGTATTCATATTTCAACTACAGCCAATCATTATTTAACAAATATAATTGGAGGTTATGTAACTGAACCTAGAGGAGAAGTTATTATTAAAGGAAAAGGAGTTATGGAAACATTTTGGTTACTTGGACATTCTGGTGATACAAATCAATTTGGTGGTGTGATTGGAATTAGTCCTGAACCTATATAATAATTTACAATTATTATTTAACCATTAAACTTTATAATATATGAATAAAAAAGTGATATTACCTAAATTATGAACATTACAACATTCTTTTATATAAATCATTTAATTACTTTATTTTATTTCTAATAAAATGATTTCTTAATTTGAATAAAGTGTTTTAATTTATTTATTAGGTCGGGCCATAATTAATGTAGCTTTTCTTTTTGCTCATAAAATTTTCAATTGTGTAAATAGAAATTTGAAAATTTGTAAAAAATTATTTTAACTGTTTTCTAATGAAACCCAAAATTTGAAATTTTTTTGTTCGATAGTTCTAAAGTTATGGTCGCAAATGTAAGGTATACTGTTTTTGATTTACACATTCACCCCAAAAGCCAATGTGGGCTCCCGGAAAATTGGGCAGTGGAAAATTGGGCAGTACTCGGAAAATTGGGCAGTGGAAAATTGGGCAGTACTCGGAAAATTGGGCAGTGAAGAAACAGTACATAAACTTAAAAGAAAATACAAAAATACATGAAAATTCAAAAATAATGGAAAATTCAAAAATAATGGAAAATTCAAAAATAATGGAAAATATAAAAATACAGGAAAAATACAAAAATACAGGAAAAATACAAAAATACAGGAAAAATACAAAAATACAAGGAATACAAAAACACTTAAAAAATGTTCTACTGATAGTTGTATTTGATGTGTTTTTGTATTTTCCATTATTTTTGAATTTTCCATTATTTTTGAATTTTCATGTATTTTTGTATTTTCTTTTAAGTTTATGTACTGTTTCTTCACTGCCCAATTTTCCACTGCCCAATTTTCCGAGTACTGCCCAATTTTCCACTGCCCAATATACCACTGCCCAACTTTCCACTGCCCAATTTTCCTGGCTCGAAAATGTGAATTCTCTAACTTTGTGTAAAATAATCCGATCGGGATGAACTAAACAGAATTCGAAAGCGCATATAATATTTGACTTGATCTAGAATCTCATTCCTGTAAATCGGTCGAACCCGGAATTCGGATTCCGACCTTTCAGAAAACCATATTTAAGACATTGAGAACCTCCGTTTATTTGCCGTCTAATAAGGCTTTCAAAGAGCTTTCGAATGATATATAATTTGTCAATCATTTCGAAACAGTTTTCAAGAACAAAATTTTTTCTGCAGTTTGACAAGTTCGATATTTTCGATCATAACTTTAGGTTAACCGTACCAAAAAATTTAAAATTTTGGGCTTTATTAGAAAACACAAAAACAAATTCATATATAAAATTTAAAATTTTTATGTTGAACTTTGGAAATTTTATAAACAAAAGAAAAAAGCGACACTAATTATGGCCCGACCTAATAGATATTCACAAGTTTCAACAAAAATTTAACATTTTTTAGAGTTTAATGTTTCTTCTGACAAATCGTCTCCTAGCTATCTTATTTTTAAATAAATTTTCAATTAAATCAAATCTTATTTTTAAAATTTGAATTTAGTAGTATTTAAATAAGATTTAGTTAAATATAACAAAAAAGGATTGAAAAAGCAAAAAATCAAATAAAAATCTTTTATAAATTAAAATAGAATAATACAAATAAAGTATCGGACAATAAATACATGAGATTTTAAATTTTCCTTTAAAATTTTGGTTGTCCTAATTAATTTATTCTTCTTGATTCATTAAATCTTCATTATAAGGTTCATTCCAAGAAAGAGAATTATTATTAAGAATGTCATTATTATGTCCAAGTAACCAAAATGTTTCCATAACTCCTTTTCCTTTAATAATAACTTCTCCTCTAGGTTCAGTTACATAACCTCCAATTATATTTGTTAAATAATGATTGGCTGTAGTTGAAATATGAATACGTCCAGCTGAAAATATTTAAAAAAAATTAAATAAATTCTAATAAAAACAAACGTTTTCCATTAGATTCCATTCTACTAGATGTATTTACTGTATCACCAAATAAACAATAACGTGGCATAGTTAATCCAACAACACCAGCTACTGCTGGTCCTTTAAAATAAATTAATTAAAATTATTTAATAACAAAAAAACCAGTATGAAATCCAATTCGTAAATTAACACGTTCATTTGGTAAATGATCAACTCGAAATGTTGAAACTGTTCTTAAAAAAGCAAATGATAATTCAGCAATTTCCTTAGCATGATCATTTCCATTTTTACGAGGAATTCCAGAACAAACTAAATAACCATCACCAATTGTTTCAACTTTATAAACATCATGACTATCAATAATTCCATCAAATGCTGTATAAAGACCATTTAATAAATTTACAACCTTTTTTAATATTTAAATTATATATTTAATTTAAATATTTAATAATAACTTGTAAAGGTGAACATTTACTAGCAAGTGTTGTAAATGAAACAACATCAGAAAAGAATATTGTTGCTGCACTAAATTGTTCTGGTTCAACAAATTCCCCTAATTTTAATTTATCAGCAACTTGTCTTGGAAGCATTCTATATAAAAGAATATCACTTTTTCTTTTTTCTTCTACTAATTCTCTAGTTCTTTCTTCAACTTCTTGTTCTAATGAACTTGCATATTGTTCTAACATTCCAAAAACATAATCCATTAAATTTTGATTTCCATTAATAACCATTTGTTTAAGCATTGAACGAACTTGATCCATTTTTGGTCTTTCAGAAGGATTTTCACTCCAACAATCACGAATTAAATGTATCTAAATAAACTCAAATATTAATTGTTAAATAACCTTTTGAATTTATATTAAATATTTGATATTTTTATTACCAAATTTTGATTGATATTTTCATGTTGATTTAGGACAGGACGAAGCGGAATAGCTGTATTTGATAATTTTAAGCGATGAATAATATCTGAATTTAATTATAAATTTAATGTTTTGAACCTTCCAAGGTTATGTGTAAAATGAGAATTTATTATGGTAGAAAAGAGTATTGCGAAAATCTTTAGTGTTTCGGCAAGTATATTTGGAATCCTAATTAATTATAAAATTAAATATATTTTACCATCAACATCATCTTCTCTTTCAACTCCATTCCAAACAGTTTCTCTATTAACTAATTCACAACAAATTATAGCAAAACTATAAATATCTCCTTCTTTTGTTCCTTTACGATTATTTTCTCTTAATAATTCTGGTGCAGTCCAAAGTAATTCTTTTTTTTAATAATAAATTAAATTAATAATATTTTTTAAATTTACTTTTTTTAGTCATTGGTTGACTTTCTCTAATCATATTTAAACCAAAATCACTAATTTTAACCTGCCAACGATCATTAATTAAACAATTTTCTGAAGAAAGCATTCCATGTGATCCAATAAATGATTGATGTAAAGCTATTAAACCACTAGCTATATCTCTCATTAAAGTAAACATTACAAAAGAATCACCAACATATTGCTCTTTCGCAATAAGATCCTTTATTTAAATATTAATTTAACTTATTTAAATTAAAATATACCTTTAAACTTCCTCTTTGACAATGTTTCCAAATTGAATATAAAATTGGTGAATCTGTGCATAATCCACAAAATTTATTTAAATTATCATGATCTAATTGACGAAGCTAAAATATTTAAATTATTTTTATTACACAATTCCGACAAGAGCTTTTTATTGAATACTTTATTGACAAGAATATTATCTTTTGGACCTTATGAAAGAATGTATTTTATACTAGATAAATGTTAAATAAATTAGATACTATTAGACATAAAATTGCTGTGCTGAAAAGACTTTTAATCACTTTACCTTTCTCAATTGTATAAAATCTTCATTAAATATTCTAACTCTAACTTGATATTTAATAGCAAAAACAATTTCTTTATTATATAAAAAATGGGCATAATTATCTGTTTCCAATTTTTTATTGTCCATACTTGTTAATTTTGTTGTTGTAGTTAAATTACTTTGAATACTTCTTAAACTTTTATTTATTTCTTCATTATTTTTCATTTCTTTTAAATTTTTTAATTCATTAAAGTAAATTATACATTCTTTTGTTAATCTTTCCCTTTCACGCTTTTTTTCTCTAAAAATTTTTTTATAATTAATTATCAAAAAATCATTTTTTACCTAATAGTATAACTAATTCCAAAAGTAAAACAAATTAAAATAATTAAAATTAATCCAATTGCAATAATTATATAATTTGTCATATTTTGAGGACAATCTGTGCCTGTATATCCACAAATTGGTTTATATAAAGGTCTTTTACCATTATTGTTTATCCAAATTGTAGATTCATCATTATAACGTTTTATTAAATTCTATTAAATAATTAAATATATTTTATTTATGTCATTAAAATTAGAAATTCTAAATACTGAACATTCTAGAAGATAATTAATTTAAAAAATAAATAAATAAACTCACTGTTATATTTAAAACAATATTTATATCTATAACTACTTTTGGTCTATCAAAAGAATCAAGCATTGTAATAAAAAATTTTGGTTGTCGATTACCTTGTTGGTCAAATATAACATCACCTGTTTCTCCTAAATTTAAAATTAAATAAATAAAATATTTTTTTTCTTCTTACCTTGAAATTCTCCATGACTCATATTTGTAATTAAAGTTCCATTCCTTGCCATTTCTTTTGTTAAATATCCAAAATTTTCAATTGTATTATTTAAAGCACGTAAATATGCATAAGTAGCATCATGTAAACCTCTAGCAAAAGAAGAAGGCTAAATAAAATTATTTAAAAATTAAAATAAAATTAATTATTTATATTTTATATACTTTTTGTTCTTCAGGGTCACCCATACAAGTACCATTACAATTAAATGGAGGATTACCAAATTCTGAATACATTCGATTCATAAATGTGTCTATTTGAGCATTTGAGCCATTTTCTAAATCAATCTATTAAATTTAAAAAAAAATAAAATTTTATAAAAAATTAATTAACTAACAAGAATAGATCGTCTAGCTACTTTTAATGCATCTGTATCACGACCATCATTTGTTAAATTTGTATCTTTCCAAAAATAGTCATATTTTGATCCATTTTTTCCAGTAGAGACTTAAAAAATAAAATATAATAAAATATTTATTTATTTAATTAATTTAATTACTTATTTGTTGCATTCCTTGATTTCTAAGTTGTGGAATAATAAATATATAATCATTATTTTCTAAAAGTCCCATATCAAATGCTGCTAATAAAAAATTTCTTCGATCATCAGTATTATCAAAACATGTTAAAATAACTAAAAAATAATATTTAGAAAATAAGAATTAAAATAAACTTCTTGATCTATTTTTTAATTCTTTAATTGTATTTTTAATTTCATCCATTATTGGGCTCATTTCCATTTTATAAACAATTGTCACATTTGAACTTTTATTATTAATAACTTCAAAATCTTTTTGAAAATAATTACAACCTCTTAAATTTAATTAATTTATTTTTTTAAATATTATTTTAAACCTTCTAGCATCATCTAAAATATAAACTAAAGATATTTCTTTCCATTGAAATTCCCATAAAACAGATTGAACAGCCATTGCAAGCCTTAAAATAATATTTTATTTTATTATTTTATTTTTTAAAACATTTTTGTATTTGAATTTATATTATTAACAGTTGGATAAATATTTGAATTTGAAAGGTCTGCTGCTACTGTAGCACCCCATAAAAACATTGGAAAATTGTAAAATGTAGCAGCAAATCCAGCAACTAAAGCAGCTAAAAAATTGAGAAAATTAAAGAAAAAATGAATTAAAAAACATTTAAATAAATTAAATATTAAATTCATTTAAAAAAAGCTCTTAGTACTGTTTTAACATTTTTACAAATATTTTTATTTAATTTATATTTATACCAGTAACACAAGGTGGTCCAATAATAACATCAACATTTTCATTAAGAATTAATTTATTTGCATAACCAGCAGCCAATGATTGATCACAATCACAAATAAACCAAGTAAAACTTTTTAAAATTAAAATAAATTAAAATTAAAAAAAAAAAAATTTTACTTAAAATTAATATTATTATTAATTAAATGTTCATTTCTTGCTCTTTGAATTGCTAAATTAATAGCTGGTGCAGATTGACCAAAGCCATATAAAGAACGAATTCCTTTTGTTGAATTAGCAAAAAGTAAACCAATTTTTAATTGTAAAGGTAAAGAAGAATTATTTAAATTTAAATTATTTTTTGTTGTTGTTATATTTTGTCCATATATTATTTTTAATAATAAAAATATTAAATAATAAAATAAAAAATATTTTAATTTATTTGACATTTAAAAAAAAATATTTTTAATATTTTTTGAAGAAAGAAATAAATATATTTTATTATTTTAAAAATTTAATTTTTATATAGGATTTTTAAAAGAAAACCAAAAATTAAATAATTACTTAAAATAACATTTTTATATTTATTTATAAAAAATAATCTCTAATATTTTACTATTTTTAACAATTGAAGCCCTTAATAAATATTAAAAATTGCAACAATTCCTAAAAAATTATTATCAAATGTGTAAAAAATTAAAAAAATATTAATTATTTTTATGAATTAATAATAAAAATTAATTTTAAATATTATTTATAGACTAAATAATTTTAAAATTAATTTTTTGGATTAATTTAATAATTACCTATTTAACAAGAAAAACTTTTTTATAAATATAGAGAACAAGATCACCACTTCCTGTAAATAAAATATTTAAAAAAATTAATTATTTTTTAATAAAAGTTTTAAAATTATAATTAAAAAATTAAATAAATTGATAAAATATATTTGTCATGAAAATTAGTAAATATTTAAAAAAAAATTTTGAATCATAAAAATTTTTATTTAAAATAATTATATTATTAAAATTATTATAATAAATAAATAAATAAATATGTACATATAAATAGTATATTTTCTTAAAATAATTTAACAAAGAATTTATTTTATTATTTTTATTTAAACTTTTTTTTTGCAACATAAAAAAATAAAAAATTTAAATAAACTAATTTACATTTTATTTATTAAAAAATAATTAAAAGATATAAATCTTAAGAAAGTAAAAGTTTTTAAATTGTTTGGGAAAACTAACACATCTGGAAATAAAAACAAAATATTTTTTGAAAAATAATTTTATTTAATTCTGCGCATTTTTACTTTATTTTTTTACTGTTTATTTATTTTTATTAAATTTTAATTATTTAAATATAAATAGATATATTTATTTATTTAATAATATGGGTATTATTATAGCAATATTTATTTTTATTTTACTAATAATTTTAATTTTCATCAAATTAATAAAGTTAGTCTTTAAATTTATTTAAAAATTAATATATTTTATTTAAATAAAATTTAAATAAAAAATAAAAAAAATATTTTCGTTAATAATATAATTAAAACAATATTTTTTATCTTTTTTAGTTTTTAAAGTTTTATTTTATTTAATTTTAAATAATTCTATTTAATTATTAAAATATAAATTAAATTTTAGTTTTATTAAAATAATTTGGAAATATAAAAATAAAATTGTTTTCAATTATTTTGTCAAAAGAAATATTCCAAGAGATCAACAATTAAGAGAATGGACAAAAAAATTTGGAAAAATTTACTTAATTCTTGAATTTGAAAATATTTTAAAAATTAAAATAAATTATATTTGTAGTGATCCAAATATATTAATTGAAATATTTGAGAAAAAACAATTTGATAATTTTCCAGAAAGAAAAGTTTGTTTATTTTTTAAATAAAAATTATGATTTTTATTTAAAAATATTCAAAATTTATTTTAATTAAATATTTATTTTATTTTTAATATATTTAATTACCAATATATTTTAAATATTATTTTTAAAATAAAATTTTTATATAATTTTTAAAGAATTTAAATAATAATTTTCCTATAAATGAAGCACATTTGTTTTTGGCTAGTGGCAATAGATGGAATGATCTTCGTAAAAATTCATCAATTTTTACTAATAAAAATATTAGTTCGGTTTGTTAATAAATTAATTATATTTTGATTTTATAATAAATTAATTTAGATTAACCAATTAATAGAAGAATCTATTTTGAATGTTTTAAATGAAATAAAAATTAATGTTGGTAAATTAGTCAATTTTTGCGAGTTTGTTTTTTTAATTAATTAATTTAATAAATTATTTTTTAATTTTTTAGTTATTCTGATTTATTTTTTGCTTCATTAATTTCAAGAATTGCTTATTCAACAGCATTTCCTAATAATTCATTATTTAAATTTTCTAATAAATATATTAATATTGCAAAAAATTTAATTATAAAAAAAGAAGAAATTAAAAATAAAAATAATTTAATTAATTATTGGTTTTTTAATTTATTTTATTTTTTTAATGGAAAATATCAAAAAAAGGAACAATTTGGGTTATTTGAAGTTCTTTATAATAAAATAAAAATTTCTGAAGAAAAAAAAATAAACAAGGATAAAATTGATAAGTTAGAATATTATTATTTAATTTTAAAAATAAAATTAAAATTAATTATTTAAGCTCAATTAATTCTTCTAATCGTTTGGAGGTAACTCTTGGTCAACTCTTTCTTAATAAAAGTATTAAAATTGCTGGGTATTTAATTTAAATATAAATTAATTTATATTTAATTTTAGACTTCAAACAATAAGTTTTGTTCTTTCTTGTATTATTCATTTTATTTCAATTAATTATAAAATACAAGAAAAACTTCGATTAGAATTACAAAATTTAAAAGAAGAAAATAAAAAAGATAATTTTTATTTTTCTTCAGAATTATTAGAAGCAGTAATTAATGAAACACTAAGATTATGTCCTATTGTTGCATTGTAAATTATTTAAAAATTATTAAAGATAAAAATTATAATATTTTTTTTATTTAATTTTGAATATTTTTAAATTATTAAATAAAAATATTTTATATTTTTTTAAGTGCAAATACAAGAAAATGTAATATTAATTATTCTTCAATTAATGGTGATATTTATTTAAATATTGGTGATTCAATTGAAGCTGATATTTTTTCAATTGCAAGAAATAAAGAATTTTGGGGTGGAGATTCTGATAAATTTAGACCAGAAAGGTAAAATAAATAAATAATAAAATAATATATTTTTAATAAATGGAGAGAGATATTTTTTTTTTAATTTTATTTAAAATAATAATATATTTTTTAGATGGTTTAATTTAAAATATTCTCAATCATCATTTTTTGCTTTACTTCCTTTTGGTTATGGACCTAGACGTTGTGTTGCTATTTTATTGGCAAAAACAATTTTAAAAAAAGTTTTAGCTGCTCTAATATTAAAATATAGTTTAATCTCTATGAATGGAATTAATGTAAAATAAATTTTAAATTTATAATTAAAATTTAAAAAATATTTGATTTATATTATAATTTTTATAGAAAAATGAAGAGCCTATACTTGAAGGAAAGGAAATTTTAAAGCCGAAAAATGTTTTTATTAAAATAGAAGAAATTAATAATAACAAAGAATAAAAATAGTTAATAAATTAATTATGTAAAATATTTTATTTAGTAAATATTTAATTATATTTATGTTTAAAATCATTTTTTTCAAAATAGAAAAGATGACTCAAATAAAACTAAGAGTTTTAAAAATTCAACTTAAATTTGATTTAAAAAGATATAAAAGAAAAAATTCGAGACTTTTGATATAAAAATATTTAAAAAATTTTAATAATAAATAAAAAATTATTTTTAAATGTAAAGAAAGTACTTAAAATGATACAAAATCGAAATTAAAATTTCCTGAGATTAGAGCAAAACTACAGGGACTACTTGGATTAAGTACTTCATTTTAAGACTGTTAATTACCAAATATTAAATAAACATTATTAAATAAATAAATAAATTTATTCTCAGGGGAATATAAGCCGAGAAAATGGAGATGACGGTCAACAATGTCAAGTCCTTTTGATAACAAAAAAAAACAATAATAAAATAATGTTAAATAAAAATAATTATAAAAGCATATAAAAGATATAGTAGAAATAACCAAAAAAGCATTACGCTAAAAAAGACATTAAAATAAAATAAACTTAAATAATAAGATAGAATAAATATAATCAGAAACAAAGTTATATCCAAAGAGTTAGAAAAATAATAATTCCTTTTTTATATCACATCTTTTACTGTTCCCCTTCAAAGTTACTTTCTTTTTTCCGCAAAAAAAGTTTATTTTCCACTCTGTCCATTCGACTGTAATAATAAAATTTACAGGGTGACCCATAAGTCTTTAAGTGTATGTATTTTATTTTGTTTCATAACTTTATTAAATATTAAGTTATTTAGATAAAACAAAGATCATATGATAGATAACTAAATAGAGAATAAGATTTTATAAAGAGTTTAGGAGATTCCGACTTCTGCTTTGATAGAGGGTTGAACACATGAATGAATTATAGTTAGCACTTCTTTTTGTGCTTCAAAAATTATAAAATGAGAATAGATTGAGGGATTGACTTAAAAATTTTCTAGAATCTAGAGTGATCTCTGATCTTCAAAAATTATAAAATTAAAAATTTTCAGCCAGAATTTAGAAAGATAATCGTTTTTGCACAACCCTCTCAAAATAAAAAAATATATTATTTACCCCCAAAATCTAATTAAATATATCATTGCGTTCCATGCCAGAGTTACATTTTTCATATTTTAAACTTGATTGAATTCTTTTGAAATCTCAAGAATCGAACTTCTCCAAGTTGAGATATTGGAAATGAAATTTTTTGAAGATTAATTAGATATATATATATTTTTATAACTTTTGTTATACAAAATCAAATAATCCCAAACTTTGTATAATTTTAAGGAATTGAATTGGCTACAAATTGAGAATAAAAGCACTCGAAAAGGATAAGAATAAAAATAGTTATGAAAAATAAAAGGCAAGTAAAGACTTTTGGGTCACTTTATATAAATATATATTTAATTTTAAATATTCTCTAATAAAAACACCATGTCTCTATTTTTTTAGCTCTGCCAAAGTGTGACAATCTCAATCATATTTTAATACTCTGTGTTTTTATATTAAAGAATTTAAATATATTTTTATAATTTAACAAAACTTTTAATTAAAATAATTTATTTATTTTTATAAAATAAATACATTGCTATTGCTTGCTTTTTCATTTAAATCTGAAAATAAAAATACTTATATAATCTTTAAAGAAATAAAATTAAATAAACTAATGATCCGTCCCTGTTGATCTCTTTGTCTTCTTCTTCCGTGACCTTGTTGTTGTCTTATCTATTTAATTTTTATAAATTTAATTTATTTAATAAATAATTAAAATATTATTTTTTAATTTTTATAAAAATTAAATATATTTAATACTTGATTGTTGCTACCCTCGGAATTACTATTTTCTGCCAATTGTCTGTTCAAGTCTAAAAAATATTAATTTTATATTTTTATTTAAAATATTAAAAAGTTCAAGAATATATATTATTTTTAAAAATTCGATATAAACTAAATATTTAGTATTATCGTTCAATTTTCTAAAAATTGTAAAACAATATTTAACAATAAATAAGATAATTAATTATATATTAATAAAATATATTATTTAATATTATTATTAAATAAAAACCTATGCTAGGACGGCTGTGGCTGCGGCTTCTTTCTCGTTGTACTTCTTCATCTTGTTGTTGTTGAACATAATCTTGGAAAATTTAAAATTAAAAAAAATTTTATTAAAATTTTAATATTTTTATAATAAAATTAATTTTAAAAATTAAATAAAAGTTACATTGTAGGTAATGAGAAGAACTTCCTCCCCCCATTCCATATTGAAAACTTAGAGGTTGTTGAAAAGAACTTCCTTCTCCTCTTTGAATTTGTTGTTGTCGTAACCATTGTTCTTAATTTGAAAATCGATTTATTTTTAGATATTTAGAATTTAAATATTTAATAATTTTATTTTAAATTTATTTAACTTTAAATCAATTAAAAATAAATATTTTTTATAATAAAATTTACCATATTGTTGCCTTTTCATCATTTCATTATATTCATTAGTGAGTTGTATGTTACGATCTTCTTCCTGTTGTCTAGCATATTCAATTTCCGCTGGTGAAGGTTGTGATGGTGGTACTGTTGTTCCTATTTCTAAGTTTGGATTTATCCCTTAATTATATAAAATAATAATTTTATTAAAAAATATAATATTTAAATTGAATTATAAATATTATTTTCAGAAATACCAAATATTAAAGAAAACTTTACAATTTTATGTCCTATATGTATACATATTAATTGTTAATTTTTTAGAAAAATTTTAGATCAAAATTTTAACACATTTTAATATTCTAAATCTTAGATTATTATATAAAATTTTGACATTTTTTAATTAAAATTCAATTTTAGATTACCAGGATTTTGTTGAACTAAATTATCAATTACAATTTTATAATCATTAAGTATTTTATAATATTCTTCAATATTAATCTTTTTTACAATTTGTTCTATATCAACATTTTCCCAAGGACCTTTAAATAAATTAATTAATATATTTTAATAAAATAATTACATAATTAAAATTATAAAAAATTCTTAAAATAAATTAGTATTAATTCATTCACAGATATAATATTTTAACATATTATTTTGTAAAAGACTTATAAACAAAGTACTGTTAAAATATAAAAATATTTTTTAATTACCTTGATTCAAATTAATGAATTGAGAAATTAGATAATGCAAGTTTTGTTGATAAATTGATATATTTGTACTTTTTCTAGGATTAATTTTTCCCATTAAAACAATGATTGTCTGGATTTGATGAAAAATTTGCCAATTTTCAAATTTATTTTTATCATCAGATAATAATTTAAATATTTTAGCTATTAATTTAGAGACCTCACTATTTGATTTATTAATTTCCGCATTAGTTTTACCTTGAACTTTCACAAATTGTTCATCTGTATCCAAAAATTGTGATCTTTCTAGACCTAATTTATATTTATTACAAGTACCATGAGGTGTTCCATTAATTGTTGTTATATTTATTATATAAAGTATATTAACATCCTCTTTCTCCTCTATAGGACATATTACTGGAATAGTTATCTCGATCTGAAATAAAATTATAATTTTTAGGAGAAATAATATATAATTTAAATAATTTTTATATTTATTTTAATTTAATAAAATACCAAAAAAATTTTTTTAATATTTATTATATTAAAATGTTATCTATTTTTACCCAATTTGGATAAACAGGCCAATTGACATTAAGATTATATATATTTCCAGGGAATGGCGATATATTAAATAAATGTGTAGCAACAGAATTATTAATAAATTGAATATTTTCATTTTGATAGGTAATACTTAAATTTTGAAAGCCATTATTGTTAAGGTCGACAACTTTAAATTGAATAAAAGCAGCTTTGATGGAATTTAAAAAGAGTAATTTGAAAAAAAGAATTAAAATAAAATAATTTATTTTAGATATCATTTCTTAAATATAATTTTATAAAAATATAAAAATATTTAAAAAATTTATTTAATTTTAAAATAAAAAGTAAAATGAACTTCTTTAAATTTGTTAAAATATATTATTTTATCAATTATAAATATATTTCTGGAATTAAAGAGAAAGAGTTTTTATTTAAAGTTTTACCTATTTTTGAGTTATAACTTTTTTTTAATATTTATATATAAAATATTAATATTTAATATTATTAAATAAAATAAAGGTAAATTAAATTACCTAAAATGCCATCTTATTGACTATTTACATCTTATTTTATATATATTGGTTTTCCAGGCTATTTACTTCCATTCCTCTTATAACTAAATTAAATTGATCAAATTTTAATTAAAGGTAAAGCAATTATTTTGAGAGATACAAGACAGGTTATAGAAAAATCGGACGAAATCATCGAAAATCAGACGTAAGTCAACAGACGGAAGTCATTTTCGGATGTCAATATTTTCAAATTTAAAGAGAATTTTTTACCAAAAAATAAATTTATTTAATGAATTAATAAAATATTAAATAATATTTTTTTTTAATTAATAAAAAAAATTTAATTAGAGTATATTAAAAATATTTATTAATTAAACTATTAACTCTTTATTCTTTTAATAAATAATAATTTTGATCAATATCCACAATGATGACATCCAGAAGAGTTGCAATGATTACAAGAAGGTCGATAAGGATAACCAGAATTAATCTTAAATAATATTAAAAATAAAAAGCTATTTTAATAAATTTCTAGTTAAAGAGCAGTCTTTAATAAATATAATAATAGAAAATTTAGTTAAATTGTTTTGATATTATCAACTTTTTTATTCAAGAGTTGAAAATAAAATCTTCATAAATTAATTTTCTATTGTTTTTAATATAAATTAAAAAATTAATAATAATTTTAAATTTATGTATTTACATTATTTGGATAAGGACTCAATGTTTGTTGTTGATTATTTGGATATGGAGAAGTTTGTTGTGTATTCCAACCAGGATTAGTAGGCATTGGAGGCATATTTGTAGGCATTGGATTACTTGAAGTACTCATTAATGGATCATATAGTCCAGATGGTGGTGGATATTGTGGAGATGGATATGGTGAAGGATATTGTGGTGGTGGTTGTGGAGTTGGCACTAAAGATATATTTAATTTTAATCAGATAAATTCTAAAAAATAACTAAATTTATCTCCCTTTGTCTATAAGTCTTATACCCCTAAATTTTAATTAATTAAATAATTTATTTACGTTGAGGAAAGTTAATCATTTGAATACGTTGAAGAGAAACATCCCCATCAACTTCAATTCCTTTAATCATTTGAGGACTAATTCTATGTTCATAATTAGCAACTTCTTTATCATTTACCTTAAAATATTATATATTTTTTAAATTAAAAATAAACCTGAATAAGAAAATGAGAATGATGACAAACTAAACGAATTCGAAAACTATCTCCTAAACTTAAACGATTTTTATGTCTTTCTTCTGTACCCCAACCAGTATATGATCGACTATTTAAAACAATTGTATCCTTTAAAATTTAATTTTATTATAATTTAAATAAAAAATAATTAATACTTCAAGAAATTTAAATCGAGGATTAAAATGTAAAACAACATCATCTCCTTGTCCTAATAAATTAATATTAAAACGTTTTCGTTCTCCATTATATGTTGCTCCATGAAAAATTATTTCAGAGCCAGTTTGTAGTCCTCCAAGTATTGGATAGTTGAATGGAATTTGCTTTAAAAATATTAAATTATTTTATTGTAAAGTTTAACATTTATATTAATACAATAAATTAATATATTTTAAATAATTCAAAAAAAATTTTCCCACCGGTCCTTCGACAGTATGCATGTTTTTTTTATTTTAATAAATTTATTTAAATTCTAAAAATTATATTATTTTATTTTTGCATAGAAATCAAAATTTAAGGAACATTAGGAATGATTCTTGAAATAATTAATTTTAAATTTATAAAGAAAAAAACGCCCAATTTTATCATTTTATATTTAAATATTTTTATAAATAAAATAACTGATTTAAAAAAAGGAAATAGTTGATAATAAAAGCAAATATTTTTAAAAAATAAAATAAATATGACTGTTTGTTTATTTTAGTTTTTGGTCTTTCACATTAAATGTAAAATTATCTCTCTGATTTTACTATACTGTTTTTATTAAAAATGACAAATATTATTTATGAAATCATTATAGATTTTTATTATTAGTAATACATAATGGTTGGTTGATAAATAAATAAAAACAGATAAATGAATCATCTAAACAAACTAAAAATTATAAAAATATTTTTTTTAATATAGGTATGGAAATTTGTTTTTTAAAATTTTTTAAAAACTCAAATTGACAAATTAAATTATTTGTTATAAAATTTAAATTATAATTATTTTATGAATAATTAGTACAAGCAAAATAAAGTTTATCAATTTAGTGCAATACTAAATCTAATTTTTAACGTCTTCTTGTACCATCCTCAAAGAAAACACCTCCATCTATAGCACAATATTTGGGACAAATTCCTCTTTCGCCGGGAGCGCCAGGTGCACCTGGAGGGCCGGGTAGACCGGGGGCTCCTTTTTTAATAAATAATAATTAAAAAATATTTGAACAAACATACCATCATTTCCAGGAATACCGTCTGGTCCTGGTGGTCCTTTAGGTCCTTCTGGTCCAGGAGCTCCATCACCTTATATTTAAAAATAATTTTTAAAAATATAAAATAATTTAAATTTTAATAATTATAAACTAACTTCCAGGCAATCCTGGTAGTCCTGGTGGGCCAGGTGGACCTGGATCACCTAAATAACATTTTTATATAATTTATTATATTTTAATTTGATAATATTATTCTTATAATTATGTAACTAAAAAATACATATTAATTATTATAATTTAACCTGGTAATCCCGGTTCTCCTGGAAATGCCTCTTCACTAATCGCTGACACTCCAGGATCTCCTGGAGGGCCCGGTTGACCTGGTTCTCCTGGTGGACCAGGTGGTCCTTTTGGCCCAGGTTCCTTAAATTAAATTAATAAGTATTCAAATTTTAAAAATATTTTACTCCTTGCGCAGCATCTTGCCCTGGATTTCCAGGCGCTCCTGGCGGTCCAGGATCTCCAGGTGGCCCTGGAGGACCTTGAGGTCCTGGTGGACCTTGTGGACATGGTTTACATGGAGGCTTAAATTTAATTAATAATAGAATAAATAGATTAATTACCGGAGTAATAGGTTCACAAGGCTGAGCAGGAGGTCTTCCGGGTATTCCTGGAATTCCTGGAGCCCCAGGCTTTCCTGGTCGACCATGCCTTCCTGGTGTTCCTTTAAAATATAAAATAATTATTATATAAATTTATCTAATTGCCTGGAACGCCTGGCGGTCCAGGAATACAACACGCTTCACATGCAGATGTAGAATAACTACCACTTTCAATATTTTGAATACCTATACTTTGTGTTGTTGCAGAATTTCCATAAGTATTATCTGCATTAGTTTGCCTAGCAGTTCTTTTGCTGCTATTTGTAGGGAAGAAATGTTTAATTTCATTAACTTCTTCAAGAATGTCCTGAGCAGAATCCTAAAATTTTTAGTTTTTTTATTATTTTAAATTAAAATATATTTGGTTAATAAATACCTAAATTATATATAAAGGTCTTAAATTTTCAAAAAATTAATTAAATTAAAATAAAACAAGAATATGTATAATTCGACTCTAATTTATATCAAAATTAATAAAATATAAAATTATCATTTAAATATTATTTAATAATTAAATTAAATATTTTGTAATAAATTAAAATTTATTTATTAATTTTCTTGCCTTGCAATAATTTAATTCATTGTGTAATTGTTTTCTAACATATTTAACATAAGTATAAACCATTGGTAAAGCTATACAAACAGAAATTACTGCAACAATAGAAAATGTAATTGCAAAATATGAAACAAATTTATAAGCTTTACAACGTTCCTCTAATTGCTCACAATTATCTGTATCAGAAGAAATTTCTTCATTTGCTGGAATTCCAACTGTTACAGTTGAGGAGTTTAATGAATTTTGTGTTGTTGTCATTTAAATTAATTTTTATTAAAATACATATAAAATAATTTATTTCAATAAATTACAAATATATTTCAAAATTCAATAAATTTAGATATATTATATTGTTAAATCAAAATTAATTTGAAATATTTGGTTGCAAATATACCTTTCTAGCACATAAATATTTCTTTGTTCCTTTTGAGAGAAATCTTAAAGCAATCAACTATATTTTTAAAGAAAAACCTCTTTCTTACTTTTTATTAGCGCCGAAGGGAAAAAAGAAAAAACTAGCTTAATTGTGAATGGATTTTTATTATTCAAAGATTGGAGTAACTAGATGAGCATATTTAACTTTTTTATTTTATCGGATTAATAGGTGACTAGAAATAATAAAAATTAAATAATAAATATTAAGAAAAAGTAAAATTTAAATTTTATAAAAATTTTTTTTGTTTGTCTCTCTTCTTCGTCTTAAGTTATTTAATAAGTCCAAAAATTTTTTGTAACTGCGAACTGCTTAAGTAACGGCAAGAGTTCAAGTTGAGTTTAAATATTCGATAACAAAAATTAGTTTATGAGATATATAATATTATTTTCTTATTTGTTAGTTCCATTTAGTTTTATATCACCGACCCAATTCTCAATTTTCGAAAATCGGGAGTTCATTCCGTTAATTCTTAATTATTTTTAATTTTCTCTTTATTCATTTAGTTAATACTCAGATTTTATCCATTTTCTAATTATAAAAATGAAAAGTGAAAAAATATTTTAAAAATAAATTTAATAAAAGAAATAATAATAATAAACATACGTAAAGTAACAATAATACGCTTAAAACGAAAAGAAGTGCGTGTTTTGGGATTAAATAATGTAAAATCAAAACAAGAGAGTAAAAATATCTAAGTATTTTCATTTAAAACAAAATTACTCATTAAAAATATATTCATCCGAACAATAATTGTTAAAACGTTTATGACAAAAATTAGAACCATGTTCTTCATATTCTGAGCGTGTTACTGTTTTGGCACCAAAATTCCAAGGATCCGAAGATTCCCCAATTATTTTAGAAGAAAGAATATTTCTTGCACAGTTCCATGCATGGGCAATTGGGTTTGGTGCGAGTAGAACTTCTAATGAAAATGATTCATCTATAGAATAACGCAACTCTGTAATACTGAAATAAAAAATAAATTTTTAAAATAATTTGTAAGTTATCAAATTAAAATTTTAAAATTCTTACATTCTCTCAAGATAACCGGCAAATAGTGAATTCCCTCCAATTAAAACAATATTTTCTGACATTAATAATTGCATTTCTAAAGAAAAATAAATAATAAAAAGAATTTATAAATTAAAAAAACCTTTTGGAAATCTCGATAAACATGTATTAATTGCTTCAATTATTCCCATCTGTCCAATTTCTACATCATTAGGATTAAATAAAAGTTCGGAAAGTGCAAAACGTTCAACGCCTAATGAGAGTTTTTGTGAGTTGCCAAATCGTTGAGAAGAAAAGGATGTCGATGATTTTTGATTAAAAACCTAATAAACATTCAATTTATTTAAAATAAAAAAGAAAAAAAGCACTCTTATTAAATTAAAAATGCATTTCTAAATAAATTCCTTAAAAATTAAAGAGTGAAACATTACCTCACCTCTCATCAAAGTTACAAAATCAGGTAGCAAATAATCCAATCTTTTAGAACGCCAATTTTTTAGATCCTCTTGAAAATTAGTTGAGACAAAGCAAACATCTTCTTTACACTAAAAAAAGATTTTTAACTATTAAATTAGCTGATTCAAAAGGTTTTTTTTCTTTTTAAGTCATTAGATATTTTAAACATATTACTATAAATTTTTAAACTTACACAATTAATTACGTATGTTTCATCAGCAACATTTAACTGTCTATAAGAGATCCAATCTTTAAGTTGATTTGTAAGAGCCTTCCCTCCAATATCCACTCTATAATTTGAAAATTAAAGTGTAATGAAACCACATAAAAATTTTACAAACCTTAAAACACCTTTCATTTCAATCCTTCCCTGTACGTAAGGAACAATATGAGTGAAGGAGTGTCTGTAAATTCATTTGTATAAAAATATTTTATGATTCAAACATAAACTTTATAATATCAAATAAATAATAATACAAAACTAAAGATAAGCGTAAAATTCTCAGTAAAAATAATTTTTGGATAACCCAAAATATTCAGGTATTATATCCATGCAGTAATAACAATTTAAATAATTATTTTAAAAAATACCCAGAATCAATAATGATGCAACAAGGATTTTCAACGGAACAATGAATTTGTGCTGCACAAGAAGGGGCTAAAATTTAAAAAATATTTTAGAAATTCGATAAAAAACCTGAGGTTTTAAGCAAAGAATGAAAGCAAAAATTTTCAAATACTATCTCTTCTGTATTATCATCTGAAAACGCCCTAAAATTTAAGTAAAAAATCATTAAGGGATTAGATCAAAATTTTTTAAGAATTAATAATTATGAATATATTACAATAAGGAAGTCATAAAAGCTTCGACTATAAAATTATAAAAAAATTCGAGAAAATTGTAAATAGAATTTTGAAAAATTGCAGGGCTTAAAAATCGAACGATTTAATAAATAATATAATAAACCTGGCAATATCATTAGGATCAGTCAAAACTAAACGGCATTTTTGGTAATCTACATCGAGACAATTTTTTCCAAAAACTCTATTCCAGATTCGTAACTGTATGTCCCAATTAACTGATAAATAGATTTTTAAATGATAGAAAAATAAAATAAAAAAACCCAAATATCCACGTTCAAAGGGAAGGGCAAAATACAATGAAGATCGATCTGAACATTCTTCCAATTCATCAGCAATGTAAACACGTTTTTTGTCAATTTTTGATTTAAATATTGTATTAGGAATTATTCTAAAAATTATTAATATTTATAAATAGATATTAATTTACATACCTCGCATTACTACTAGTAGAATATCCAATTTTCATGCTATGCGCACCATTGTCTAAAATCAATGTTTGTTCATGAGACATTGTTAAATTACTCAATTATTTAAGATATATGTTCTACACTGCGATTTAGAAATTTTTTTTATTTCTGAGTCAGAATATTTTTATGCTTTTTGTTGTTTTTAGGTTTAGAGTATTTTTTAGAAATGCGCATTTACGGCTGACGGGACATTAGCGAAACTCTTACTGTCTAGCAAAAAATGCGATCAATTTCTCTCACCATTCTCTCTTGTTTATCTTTCTTTCTATAATTCACTCAACGCCAGTTAAGTACCGCCGGTTGAATTCCTCCTATCTTTTAGTTCAAATGTGTATTTTAAAATTTAAATAATCTGAGAACAGATTTAGCGAATTTTTTAGTATTTAAGCCATATTAAATTAAGCATCATAATCTCTTTTTTAAATTATCGTTATGTTTTATTTTAATGATTTTTGTTTTGTATTACAAGGTGATTGATATCAATTTCCCCATTTATTTATACATTTTTTCATTTCAGTATTTGGACTAGTCGAATTAATCACATCGTGGCTTTTAACAATTGGAGTTGCATTTATGGTAATTTCTGTATGTTGTAAGAAGAAAAAGGCAAAAAGGGTATTTCTTGCTTAAATTATTAAAAATAGCTTAATTAAAAAATTCAGAGAGTACCATTACATCAACCGACTAAATCACGTCATACAAATAGTACAATTCGTGACAGCAAAGGCTATGAACGTGTTCAAACAACTCAACGAGCTAGTAAAGAATGGAAATTTCCCTCAAAAGAAAGAGGGAGCACAAGGACTTCTAAACAATCGACGCAAGAGTTAAGTAATCGTCGGTCATCGTCAGGCTTTTTTACACGTACTGGAGTGCCTTTCTTATCTGCAATAACAACATTAACAGCGTTGAGTCAATCTAGAGATCCAGATAATGAATTTGTTTGTTTTTTATTTTTATTTTATAGACAAAATTATTTTAGCTCGGCGATTCTACACTTAGTGAAGTGATTGGATATAAAATGCCAGATGTAGATTTAACCAAACAATATTATGAATACATGAAGAAAACTGAAATTAAAGATGAGCAACAAGAAGAGGGAGAAGATTAAGTGCACTCTTTCGAAGTGCTTATTTTCAACATTTGTGTTGACTTATTATAAACTTTGTTTTTAATTGTCTATATTCTCCTTGTACATATTATTGTATTGAAGTATAAAATAAAAAATTCCAGTCATTTAATTTAATTAAAAATTTATTTCGAGAAAAAAAGAGATCATGCGAATAAAAATAATAGTTAAAAAAAGAAAAGGTGTAAGAAGCTTTCTTATTCATTCAAGCAAAACAAAGAAAATTTTTACTTAAAAAAGCAAAACAAATCTAACAATTTGTTGAAAGAAAAAAATTATTTTTTTATATTTTTTCTTTTATTCAAAAACATTTCTGTATATATCAAAAAAACATGCGCGACAGATCGGCACCTGAAATAAAAAAATATTTTATGAAAAAAGCCTGTTATGTGTACAAATAAAATATAACATATATTTTAAGTATTTGGAATAAGATTATATTTATTAAGATTTATTTTTGTTTTTTTCAATTTAACATATTAACTTAATTTAAATAAAATATTTTTATAATACGTTTATATATTTGAAATTTTTTTATAAAAAAAGTTTATTATAAAATGTTTAAAGTTTAAAATATTTTAAATTAGTTATTAGGTAGGTTATAATTAATATAAAGATATGTATAAGTAATTTTTATAAAATAATTATTTTTTTATTAATTAAATAACAAATTAATATTTAATTAATACCTATATTTGTAAAAAATGTCATCACATCCATCATATAAAATAAAAAAGACAATTATTGGTCCAACACTTGGATTTATTTCTATTTTTATTATTATAACTTTAATTATATGTGCTTCACTTTTTCGTGAAATTAATAATCTTTATGATGAAATTAGTTTAGATTTGGAGGAATTTAATGTAAGAAATAAATAATTTAATATTTTTAAATATAAAAAACAATTAAAAGGAATTAGAAAAAGAAACTTGGAAAAAAATAATGGAAGCTAATTGGAATAATTTTGAAGAAAATAACTTGAGGACAAAACGTCAAGTTTATGATAATTTTGGTTCAACAGCAGTTGAAGCAAATATAGTAAAACAAACTTTGCTGCCATTAAAACAAACATTGATAAAGAATTGTGGTAGTTGTGCTATGCGGTTTAAAAACTGTCCTGCAGGTATTAATTTTAAATTATTTTCAAATTAATTAAATAATAACTCAAATTTACATATTTTATTAATTTTTAACCATCCATCTATAGGTATGGCAGGAACTCCTGGAATCCCTGGAATTCCAGGAGAAGATGGTATACCTGGAATACCAGGAATGCAAGGAATGGCAGGAATTGGTATTATGAGTAATATGCAAAAGTCTGTTTGCGTTAAATGCCCTATGGGGGCAGCAGGAGTACCAGGAAGTGATGGATCGCCTGGAAAACATGGTCCTCTTGGCGAAAATGGGAAGCCTGGATTACCTGGAATGGAGGTTAACATTTAAATGAATAAATTGGAAAATTAATAAAAGTATATTTAATAATAATAATAAATTAATTTTACTTAATTTATAAATAGATTTATTTATTTAAGGGTGATCCAGGAAAACCTGGTGCACGTGGCGATAAAGGCCCAATAGGAGCACCAGGTGAGTCTGGTTCATCAGGGGAGGAAGGTAAAGCAGGTCAATTGTCACCTTCTTTGCCAGGACCAAAAGGAGGAACAGGTCCTCAAGGACAACCAGGACCACCTGGGCCACAAGGAATGTTAGAATTATTTTAAAATTATTTTTATAAGAATTCTTATTTTTTAAAGCACTCCAAAGGGTGAACCTGGCCCATCTGGACCAATTGGTTCTCCTGGACCGCCAGGAGAGCCAGGAAAGGATGGAGAAACGGGAAAGCCCGGAGGTGTTGGTTCACCAGGTTCTGATGCTGAATATTGCGGTAATTTTTATATATAAAATTAAAATTTAAAAATATATTTATTACAATTATTTAATAATTTTAAAGCATGTCCTCCACGAACGGGAGAATTTTCCGCAGGAGTACGACATTCTACAGTTACAGTGGAACCTAGTGGATATCGTTTTCGTGTTTTATAAATAAATTGAGAGAATATAATTAGAATTAACAATATAATTAATTTTTAAATATTTATTGAAATTACATAAATATTATTATACATAAAAAATGTTTTTTTATTTTTATTTTACATATATTTTCTTTCAATTATTTGTTTTATAATAAATTAATTTGTTGTTTTTTTATTAATAAAAGAAATAGGAGAAAGTTCTCTTCTAATTTCTATTCTTTCATTTACTCCTTTACTTAATCTTTTAATATATCCACCTGTCCAACTATTTTGATTTGAAAATATTATAGAAGGTCTAATTTGACATAAATTCTGTTGATTTGATTTTTCTGTAATTATATTTTTAGTTGTTGATTTTATATTTGATGAATTAGTTGATTTTAACACATGAGAAAAAACTGAAACAAAAATAAAAACTTCGAGTCCACTCATAAATTCACTTAAAGGTCCAGTACCCATAGATGATCCAATACCATAAATCTATGAAAAAATAATAATTTTTAAATAATTTTTTATAAAAATAATAAAATTAATTATTACTTTTTCCCATAGAAATGGTCCAAAATGAGGAATAAAAGCAAGAAAAAATTCATTAACTATAGCAAGAATTGTTAATTTATTATTTTTTGATTGTTGTTTTTTACGTTGTTCATTAATTACTTAAAAATAAAAATTAAATTAAAAAATAAAATAATTAATTAATTAACCTAAAGCAGTGGCAGGAAATGGTTGTAAATTACCACCTAACGTTAATTTTTTATTAGATTTATAAAGAAGAATACAAAATAATACTCCACTACTAAAATTAAAAATTGAACAAATTGCTCTCCAGCCAAGATATATTTCAACTGATTGACCAAGTATACAACCAAATATTTCACATTCTGTTAAATTATAAAGAACAAATATAAATATTTTAAATGGTAATATTAATATATTAAAATAATTAAAAATATTATTTAAATATGATTAAAAAGTTTTAAATTTAGTTTATTTTTGGAAGGGTAAAACTATTAAAATAATTATATAAAAAATAATTACTTGTATTTTCGTTCATATTATTTAATGCTGACATAAATCCAGTTCCACAAATTCCAAATCCAATAAAAATAACCAAAAGATATAAATAAATAATTAATTTATTTGTTCTTTGTCCTACTGCAAAACCATAAGTAATAACTAAAATTCTATCAAGAGTTAAGAAAAATACAGATACAGGAATTACAGCCAATGCCATATGAGAAGGTAAAGCAATAAAAAAGAGAGTTAAACTATTGTGATATATTTCTGAAAAATAAAATATATATATTTTAAAAGACAATTTTACAAAGGTTTTAACACAAAATAAAAATCTTATTGAACTAATAATGGCTTTTCTAAAATTAATTTTAATATTGAAAATTAGAGAGAAATAAAAATTAAGCTATTAGGATGTTATATATTAATTATAATTTCTCCAAGCAGGTAAATCATTTCAGGAACTCCTCCTCGTCTTTCTTACTTAACTAATAAATATTATAATTTAATTAATTTTGAATAACTAGACATCTCTTTTAATAAATTAAATAAAATAATTAAAAATAATTAACCATCAATAGGTCTCCAAACAGAAATTCCATAAATTTCATAAGGAATTAAAAGTAAACAAACAATTGTCCAATTTAATAATAAACAAATTAGAAAAAAAGCCATATCCTTCTTATTAGCAATTTTATGTTTAAAAATAAGTCCAATACGTACAACAGATGAAGAATGTAAAAGAAAAGCAATAATAAATTCAAAAATTGTTAAAAATTGTCCAGACATTTTTTCAAAATATTTAATCTTTTCTATTTTTAAAATATTAAATTTATTTTTTTAAATAACAAGAAAATATATTTAATAAATGTTAATTAAAAAATAAAATTAATTTTATTTAACTTAAGTTTAAAATTAATAAGACATTAAAAATAAAATACAAATTTAAATAAAATATATTTATTTTATGTTTTATTAAATAAATAAAATTCTATTTATTTGTTAAAATGTAATATGTATTTACACGCAATTCTATAAGTTAAAATATTTTTGAAATAATTAAAAATATTAAAAATTTAACTTTTGTTTCCAAATATTTAATATAAATTACACAGATTACAAAATGATTTTATAAAATTATTTAAAATATAAATTTAAAAAATATAGAAAATAAATTGTTTTTGAGTCACCCCATGTTCTACTAAATATTTTAACATTTTTAATTTAAAATAAAATTTAAATATGTAATTAATTTTTTAAATTATAAATGTTCTTTTTTCATTTTTGTGTTTTTATTTTGGCTAATTTTATGAAAAAATACCTATTCAAATAATAATTAAAAAAATAATTTTTTCTATTTTAAGATGTAAATAATATTTAAGAAAAAATACTTTTTAGTTAATAATTAATTAAATAAATAATGTTTACTAAATAAATTTTAATAAAATTTATTTAGATTAATTTAATTTAACTAAAAATAAAATTGAGTTACTAGGTAATGATAGAACATTATTAAAATTAAAATATTATAATATCTTTTATATTTTTAATATTTTTTAAATTAATTATTTAAATAAATATTTAATAAATTATTTAAATTATTTTTCTAATAATGGAATCCACTCCTTTAATATTTATTAAAAAAAATAAATAAATAATAAATTAAAAATATTTTGCAAAATATTAATAAATATATTAAACCAAAAAGTTATTATTATTATTTTTTAAATAATTAATTTAAATAATTTTTTACTGATTATTTGTTTTAATTTAAATATTACTATAATTTATAAAAATAAATTAAAGTAGATTTTTTAGAATGAAAATTACGAAAATTATGGAAAAACTGGGGATATATTTAATTAATTAATTAATTTAATATTATTTAATAAAAATCTAAAAGTTTTAAAATATTAATTTTTAATATAAAATAACAAATAGAAAATATAAGATAATTTAAGATTAAAAAAAGGTATTGAACATAAAATTATTAAATGTTTCATTTATTTATTTAATTATTTATTTTAGCTAACAAAATTATTTTTAAAATTTATTTATTTTTTTCGTTGGTAAAATTTTGTTTTTATTTACAAATAATTAGTTTTTATCGAAAATAAAATTGTGTAAATTTAAATAAATATTTTAAATTAAATTAGGACATTTTTAATATTTTTCTAAAATATAGATAAATGTAAATAGGAAAAAAAGTATTAAAATTATAAAATAATTTTAATTAAATTTATGTCATTAAAATAAAATACTTATAAAACAATAGGTATATTTATTAATTAATTATATTATTTAATGTTAATAAAATAATAAAAATAAATTTACGTAATTATGGAAATGTTTTTATTTTTATAAATTATTATTATTTTATTAATTCTCAGGTGAAAATAAAAAAATTGGAAATAAATTGTCTAAATGTCAGGTGATTGAATAAATTAATTTTATTAAATTCTATTAGAATTATTTTTATTTTATCAAGCTGACTAGATGTTTTTACTTATTTTGAAAATAAAAAATAATTTAAATTAACATAAAATTAAATTCTAAAAAGATATTTAAAAAACAATAATTATCTGGGGGGAATTTTAAAAGGAAAATAATTAATTGGCAATATAATTATTTAAATTAATTTTAAATAAATTATAATAATATTATTTATTTATTGTGTGAAAAAGCTTTTTTTAGAAAATAATATTTAAAATGAAACATAAAAAGGACAAATGATATTTAAAAAAAAAAATAAATATTTTATTAAAATATTATGAGAAAATGTTTTAATTATTCTTAGAATTGTAATTTTTAAATAAAATATTTTTTGTCCGTGACTTTGGTCCAACTATAAAATTAAATTTGAAAAATTTAATTTACGTATTTAAAAGAATATTAAAATATTTAAATAAATAACATCTGTTTAAATTTATAATTTATTTAAAATAATTTTTTTATTAAAGATTTTTATTAAAAACCTAAAATAGTTTTTTTGGCATTTTTAATTTAAAAAAGTCTAATAATTTTCAGAAAATATTAATTAAAAAATTATTATAAATTTAGACAAAAAAGATGACAGATGTTTTGATTTTAAAAGATTTTTTATCATAAATTTGTTTAATTTAATTTATAAAATATTAATTAAATTTAATTTTCTTAACTCTAAATTTTAAATTTATTATTTTTATTTTTTATTTAAATTAAAATTAATTAAAAATATATATTTATTTGTTAATAAAAAAATAATAATAAAAAAATATAATAAAAAATATAATTTATTCCAATAACCATAAAAATATTTTTTTATTTAATTACAATCAAAAACTGGTAAAAATCTTGTGTAAAAATAATAATAACCTTTGTGGATAAAAGCCGAGTCATCTTTTGCCGTTCTTGCGAATATTATTATTATTATTAGAAGAGAGAAGAAATTATTTATATACTAATTTATTATTATTATTAATATATTTATAAATAAATAAATAAATAATTAAATTAAAAAAACATTTTTTCTATTACTTTATTAATTTTTTTCTTCCAAATCCAAATAATAATATTATGTACATATTATCATATATTTAAAATTAATTTTTTAGCAAATTCTATTGAGCTTATTTTTAGAAATTATTATTATTATTATTATTTATTTTTATTTTTAAATATGTATTTAGTAAATTATTAAAAATAAATTATAATTACCCTTTATATTTTTTAATAATTATTTAATTAAAGTTTTACTGTTAACTATTTAATTTCTCTAATAATTAAATAGCTTAAAATTTAATTTTAAATTATAAAATTATATTTAAGAGAAAATAAATAAATATAATATTTATGTTAATAATAAAACAATTAATAATTAATTTAATTATTTTAATTAATTTCCTTTTATTTTGTTTAATAAAATCTCAATCTACTGTGATAGGTCCTTTAACAGAACATTTTGTTAGTTGGTTGATATCTAATGGATATGAACAAGATACTTTTGATAGACCAGATATTGGGCCAAGTGGAAGTTTTGGAGGGAAAATTAATTCTGCACATCAGGTAAATTAAATATTTTAATTAAAACTTTGTTTTTCAGGTCTTAAGAGAACCAGTAATTTTTATTCATGGAACTGTATGTTTAATTATAATTAAAAAAGATATTTTTTTTTAATAAGGGGGATGCTGCATTGCATACACAAAGCCCACAAGCAACGGGTAAAGTAAATAAATGAATTCAGGATATGAATATAAATTATTATTTTTTAAATATAAATAGGATGGACTAGATCAATTCAATACTTTATAGAACAAAATGTTTGATTTTTTAAAATTCTATTAATTTAAAGTTTTATTTAAATTAAAATAAATTTAAATAAATAATTTTTATTTTATTATTTTTATTTTATATTATTTTTTTTAATTTAGTATACATCAGCGGAGTTGTAAGCTAAAAAGAATAAATTTTACATACATTTCTTGTTTGACAGATATGCAACAACATGGGGGGATACTTGGGGAACAGGGAATATATTTGGTAAAAAATTATATATTTTAAATAATTTTATTAAAAATAATAGATGGATATAATACAATGCATACCTGTTCATATTTAGTTGATTTGAGGTTTTTAAATTATAAAAATATTTTTAAAAATATTTTTAAAAATATTTTTAGGCGCTTTTTAGAAGCAGTACTTGCTTATACAAGTGCCCCAAAAGTTGATATTATAGCTCATTCAATGGGTGTTATTTTAGCTAGAAAAGTTATTAAAGGAGGTGAATTAATTGCTACAGATGGAAATTGCTCTTTAGGTTAAAATTAAGATTTAATTTAAAAAACAAATTAAATTCAATAATTAAATAATATTTAAATAAAAATGTTAAAATATTTTTAAAAAATTAGAATATTATTATTTATTTAAAATATTATTTAATTTTATTAATAATATACGATTATAAATCAATTTTTAATTTTTTAAATATTTAAAATTAATTTAATATTTTTTTTAATTTTATTAAACTTTCAGGACGTCCACTTTCTGAACGGATTGATACATTTTTAGGTAATAAATTAAATATAAATTAATTTAATATTACATTAAAATTAATATATTTAGGAATTTCTGGACCTAATTATGGAATTTGTTTTTGTCAATTAGCTCAAACAATGCCTGCATGGTGTAATGCTTTAGATGTTAGAATAAATTAAATAAATATATTTTATTTATTTAATTAATTTTAAGGGTTTATATCCAGGCTATACATGTGAAGATCAATTACTTTGTGGTTATACAACATCTCCTTGTGGGGAACAAATTAATTATTCAGCATTTTTGGAAAAATTAAATAAAAATCCAGCAAGAGAAGCTGATTATATTTTTGCTTTTTGGTTAAATTAAAAATAAAGATTTTAATTATTTTTTAAAATTAGGTCAGATACAGATGAAATTCTTCTCTACAAAAGTTTAAGGTTTTTAACAATTTTATTAAAAGTTTTTTCTTTAGAATTATTAAAATTTAGAATAAAAAATGAGTTTATTTTTTTTTCAAATTTAATTTTTAATTTTACATTACCTAAAAAAGGAGAGTTTAAATTAAATAATAAATTTGATTAAAAAATAATATATAAATACTTTCAATTAATAGTTGGGGAAAACCAACATCAAGAATTCCAGGAATGAATGGTAGATGGGTTTCTGACAGGTAAAATATTATAAAATATATATTTTAAAATTAAATAATTATTATAAAGGCATGGACATATAGCAATGAAAGATTATACAGAATTAAGACAATTTGAGGCAGTCACAACACATCGAGTTTAAAAGAAAATTTTTATAATTTTGTTAAAAAATATTTATTTTTTAGGATTAAAAAAATTTATTTATTAAATTTATTTTATTTTATAATTCTAAATTATTTTTTAATTTGAGGTAAAATGAGTAATTTTAAAAATAACAAAGATATATTTAAATTTATTTTCTTTCAAAATTATTTTTATATTTTTCTTTAATAAATTCTGCAACAATATTTTTATTCATTGGTCGATGAGCTAACAAAAATTGACTAGAAGAAATTTTATTAGAATTTAATCTTAGTTTTGGGTTAATAATTAAACTAAAAAATAAAATTATTTTAATTTCTAATTATTATTTAACCATCCATTTATTAATTCATCAGTAAATCCATTTCCAATAATTTTTAATTCTTTTTCAGAAAGTAAATCTGAAATATGTTCTTGTCTAATTATTAGAGATTCTGTTAATTTTAATTCTTTTTTAAATGGAAAACGGCCTAAGGCCATTTCTGCCAAAGAAATACCCAAACTCCAAATATCACTTGTCACACTTTTTTGAAAAATAAATTATATTATTTAATTTTATTAAAATCTTTTACTTGTAAACTTCTCCATATATTCTCTCTGGGGCCATATAAACATAAAACAAAAATTATTTAAAAAATAATAAATTAATTTTAATACTTTTGTGCCGACATATGACCAAGCAATTGATTGTGCCATTTGTTTAGAAACACCAAAATCTGCTAATTTTACTTCTCCATAAGAATTTACAAGAAAATTACTTGGCTTTATATCTCTTAAAAATTAAATTTTTTTTATTTTTTTAAATTAAGTAAATATTAAATTTAATTATTATTTATTTTATTTAACAAATTTAAATAAATAAATAAATAATTAAAAAATACTCTTTTAAAAACCTATGAATAATTGAATTATTCCAAAGATGTTCAAGTCCATCAACAATAGCAACTACACAAGCACCAAGTACTAAAGGTTTGAGTTTACCATAAATATCAAGAGAAAGAGCATCCATTAATTCCTTTTTTTAAATAAAAATAATTTTAAAAAATAATTTATTTTATCAATTTAAATTAAAAAAAAACCATGCAAATTAAAAGATTATTTTCAACAAATAAAGCTGAATAAAATTTAACAATATTTGGATGTGTACATTTCTTAATATTTATTATTTTAAATAAAATTAAAAAAATAATATATTTTTTACTTTTAAAATATCAATTTCATTTAATAATCCTTGTTTTGTTCCATTACCTCCATCTATTGCTATACATTTAATAGCCAATAAATGATCATTTTTTACATCAAGAGCTCTAATTAAAAATTAATTTAAAAATATTTAATTTATTTTTTTTTTAATAAGACTTATAAACAGTGCCAAATTGACCTTCTGAAAGACATTCAATTAATTGTAAATCTTCTGGTCCAAAAATTATATTATTTTTTGAATTTCTAAAATTAAAAATAAATAAATAAAAATAATAATTATTATTTTTTAATTACCTTATTTGTTTTTCTAAATTATTTTTTTCAATTTTTTCATTTTTATTAGGTAAAGTTATTAATAAATTAGAAGAACATTCTTCATTATAAAAATTATTTAAAATAATATTATAATCTTCTAAACTTATTTGTTGTTGAAATAAATTAGTTGATTTTAATTTAATTTCTAATAAAATTGATTTATTATTAATTTCTTTAGAATTATTAATAACTTCAATTAAAAATGTTTGTAATTCATCATCTGAACGAACTGCCACTTTATCACCATCTTCATCATAATCTTTTTAAATTAATTAATTAATTAATTAAAATATTTATTTATTTATTTACATTCAAAAAAATCAAAAGAATTTTTATTTTCAGGAAAAGCTGAATTTAAAGAAGCCTGAAAATAAAGAAAAAATAAAATAAAAATTTAATAAATTTCAAAAAACCATTAATGTATCAAAAAACATTAATGTTATATCATCCAATTCAATTTCTTTTTTATTTTCTTCAGCGGTAACAAAAACATTTAGAGGCATTTTTTAATAAAAAAATAAATAAATGAATTAAAAAACTAAAAAATTAATATTTATTATTTTAAATTATTAATTTAATAAAAATAAAAATGATTAATAAAATTAATATAGTAAAATAATTTTAATAAAACCAAAATAAACTAATAAATCTAAAAATAAATAAATTATTTGATGGTGTCATTTTCTTGCTTAATTTTAATTTGCGACCACACAAATATAAAAAATAGCCTAAATTATGTTAAAATTCTTTAATCATTTTTATCAATAAATAATTGAAAAATGATAGAAAAATTAAAAAAAATAATTTACGTGCATTCCTTTACCTTCAAATTAATTTTGGACATTTAAAATAATATGAGAACAAATTAATAAGGCAAAAAACACAAAAATTGTTGTCATTACAAAACCCGCATTCCATTCCTTTACTAATTAATCAAATTAATTTTTTTAATTTTTTAATAAATCATTTTTTGTCATTTTTCATATTATTTTTTTTTAATTAATAAATAAATTAAATATAAAAAAATAAATTTAAATTAAAAATTAACTTTTTAAATTTTATTTTAATTTCTTATAAATTATAATAAATATATTTTATTTTATAATAAAATAAATATAGTTAGTCAATATAATATAAAAATTATCAATTATTTTTATTTTTATCAAAATATTTATTATTCCAATATTTGTTAATTTTCTTTACTCATAAATTATAAAAAATATAATCAGAATTTAAAAGTAAAATATAATTATATTTTTATTTTTTATCAGTTTTATTTTTCCAAATAAACCAAAATTTAATTTATTTATAACTCTAAAAAACCAATTTTCTAAAATTTTAGTCAAAAAACTTTAAAAATTAAATGTTAAAATTTTAACAATACTTTAGAATTTTATTTAAATAATTTTTGATAAATAGAATTAAATTTAAAAATTAAAAAAATTTTTAATTCCATTTAAAAATAATAAGAGAGAAGAACATGTATGTAGAATAAATATGGGAAAACATACATATTTTTATCTTCCAAGTATATTTCTCTATATAAAAATGTTTAATCGATTTTTATAAAATAATGTTCTATTTTTTTACATTAATAAAAGATGTTAAAATTAATAATTAAATAAAATTATTTTATTTATTTAAATATTAAATTTAGGAAATATAAATAAATATAAATATTTTATTTATTTAAAAAAATGAATGCTCGAACAATTCGGTTAGGATTTAGCTCGATTCTTTTGGCATTTTCTTTGTATTTGTACATGGTATAATTTAAATTATTATAATTTTAAAAGATGAATATTTTCTTTATAAATTATTTTAAGTTTGTACCAGACTGGTGGATTTATGGAATTATTTGCATTGCTGCTGGAATTCTTAATATATTTTCTAATGCTGAATGCTCTTTTTGGCGTTTTTTGGCCAGTACAGTTATTATACTTGGAACTTTAGAAACGTTTATTTTTTTAATATTTTAAGTAAAATTATATAAAAATTAAATTTTACGAAAGAGAAAATATTAAAAAAAAAAGAAATTCCTTACAACTTAACTAAATATTTATTTTAATTTATAAGTTAAATATATTCTAATTCATTTTTTATTACATACATACTATCTATATAAATAACTTGGATAAGAAGCTTTAATTATAAATGCTTTTAACATATTTTTTTAATATTTTTCAAAATTTCAGAGTTTTCCTTGTCTGGTCTATCAGGTATGTAGTGGATTGGATAAAAAAACAAATATTTTTATTTATTAAATTTTTTATTTATAAAGACTTGTTGAAAAATCTACTTTCTTGAATATAGAAGCTAGAGATGCATTAACTGGTCAAACACTTAAATCAGCTCGTGATGAATTAGCAACTGAAGGTCGTTTAATTGCATTACCAGCATTGGCTACTTTTTTGACAATTTCAACTCGTTTGGGTAATTCATCTTATAAATGGAGATTAATTGATATTATTAGAACATTTTTACTTGTGACATTAATGGTATTTTATTTTAAATAATTAATTAAAATATTATTTTAGTTAATAATAATGCCAGCATTGCTATATTCAATAACATTTTTCTTTCCTTCATTTTCAAATGTTGTTAATAATTCTTTTGATCATTATTGGGAATTATTTTCGCCTTCAATTAATGCATTCTTTTTTTAAAAAATAAAATTATATAATTTTATAACAAAATATACTAAAAATGATAAATTAATTTTTTAATTAATAATTTTATTTAGAAATAATATTATTATTTTAATTCAACTTTTTTATACGTATAGAGATTTTTACAAACTACTCCTAAGATTTTATTTTATTTATTTGATGTAAAGCATCAAACGAATGGAAAAATTTTCAACAGGCGATATATAAAGTAAATATAAAATATATTTTTTATTCACAAAAATCAAGAATGAAAATTTGTTCTGAATTCTAGTTTTCAATTTCTCGTTCTCGATTTCTGAAATTTTTTGAAAAATCTGTAATTTGATGGCCAATTTTTATTCACGCAAATATTTAATTTTAATACTTTGAAATATATTTATTTAAATTAAAAAACTTTAAAAATTGAATTCATTTATCTTTATCGATTTTAATTTTTTTTGGCAATTATTCTTAAATTTGCCAATTTTTTATAACATTTGCTAGAGAATTTTTAGAAGAGGCAAATTTTTAAATTTTATAGTTGGCAATTCAAAGACTATGTACATATATAGTACACTAACCATTAGAGAATAAATTAATTAACATAGATGTTAAGGATTTTTTAAATGTTATGTATATTGCCATTCATTTATTTGTGAAGAAAACCTTAACATTTTACTACTTATAATTTTATTTTTTAATTTATATTTAAGAAAATATAAATTTAGTTATATATTTTGGACATTAAATTATTTCTAAATTTAAGCTAAATTTAATCCTAAACTATTGTTAAATTATAACATTTTAATTATACATTAATAATTAAAAATATTATTTTTATTTTTTAACTAAATTCTTAAAAATATGAAATTATTTTATTTATTAAATATATTATTATTTTTAATAAATTTACATGGTAATTAAAAAATATATATTTATTTACTATATTTTAAAAATATTTAAGAATCCTTTTCTGGTTGTGTTCCAAGCAAAAAGAAAAGTGAGCCTACCACTCATACGGGTTAGTTTTAAAGTTGAGAAAAATAAATATAAAATGGCAAAATTTTATAAATTAATTATTAAAATAATATTTCCCTCTGTGGTTATCTCTAAATAAAATAAAAACAAAAGATGATTTATTCATGGTGAAAGTTAAATTAATTATATATTAAGTATTCAAAAAATTTTAATTTTCATATAGTTCACTCAGGACATGTTCAACAAGGTGCTGAAACTTGTAAGTCTATAAATTTTAAAAAATAAATTATAAACTTTAATTTTTAAAATTATTAAAATCTCCATTTCTAATTAAAAACCTGTCTTCGATAATCATTGCTTTAGTAAAGCAAAGACCATTGTTTTAATTATTCTCCTTTGTTTGTTATTTCCAAGGAGATAGTCTTATAGTTTTTTCGATTTTGATAACTTATACATATATCTGTTAAAAGTAATTTCCATTAAAAATGAAATTAGTAAAATTAAATTCAAACCGCAAGACAAATTTAAATTTATGTTTTCGTTCCAAAATTTTGTATAATTTACTAAAACTAAAATACAATTCTTTGGTTAGTTTAAAATTAGTTTTATTTATTTTAAAATAATTAGTGTATTTTAATGAAGAATTAAATTTAAAAATATATATTAATAAATTAAAAAATGTTTTTAAAGCTGTAGCAAGTTCTTCTTATACCCATAGTAAGTTAAGAAAAGTTATATTAAAATAAATAAATTGAAATAAATTTAAAAAATGATATAGCATTTTAGCAAAAATGAGAATATTAAAAAATAATTTAATATTTTATTATTGAATAATCTTTAATTTTTTCAGATATTTTAAGAGAGTTAATAAATAAATTATTTCTAAAATTATTATTTTAACTTTTTTATAAAAATATTATTTAAATATTAAGCTCAACGTTGTCAATGTCGACAATATAATCTCTCGGACTTAATCGAAATTAAAATACCAATAAACAATAAAGAAATAATATTAAACTTATCACAAATCCCCATCGGATCTGGAGGATATAGTTCAGTAAGTTCTTTTTAAAGAATACACTAATAAACAATTAATTTAAATATACTTTTTAATAATTAGCATAAAATATATTTATTTTTTATTACAAAATTATATTTAAGTACATATTTAAAGTTAATAAATTAAAAATTTAAAAAATAATTATTATATTTTAAAATTAATTAATAAATATATTAAAAGGTTTATCATGCATATTGGCCTAAGGATAAATGTTATGCATTAAAAAGTTACGGTCGTGAGGACTTTCAACAAGAACGAAACAAACTAAATTTAAATATGGCAAATAATGAAGTGAAAGTACTTGAATATTTTAATGAGCTAAATGAAAATGAAAGAAATCGTATTATAAAAATGCATGAAAGGTATGTATATTATTATTTATAAATTTATACTTAAATTATAATTTTTTAAATTTTACTAACAAAAAAAATATATACATTTTTTAAAATAATAAATTAAATTTAATAAATAATTAGTTAATATAATTATTTAGTATTTTTATATTATATTTTTAAGTTCAAAAGATAGACCATCTAACCATGTATTAAAATATATTGTTTTGGATTTAGCTGGAATTAATTTGGAAGAATATTATAAAAAAAGTATAGATGAAAATATTCATCAAGAGCTTATTATAAATATTATTAAATGTGCTGCTAAAGCACTTTATCAATTTCATGAACGTTTGAATTAAAAATAATTTCTAAAATATATTTTAATTTTCTAAATTTTGTTATTAAACTGTTAATATTTAAATTTTAGATGGAATTCATTTGGACATTAAAGCAACAAATTTTGTTATACCATATGGACATAATCAAGTTCAACCATTGGAATTATGTCTATTAATTGATTTTAGTGGTTCTGTTCTTACAAAAGAACATTATATTGTGAAAAAAACATTTGTTGGAACTGAAATATACAATCCACCAGAATATAAAAATATGACTTATGTAAGTCAGTTTTTTAAAATTATTTACAAATAAATTTATTTAATAAACATTAATGCAATCGTAAAATATTTGAAGATAACTTAAAGGAATAAAAAATACCCAAAAGCAATAATAATTATTTAGTTCAATTAATATATTTCAGACATATTTTCTCAATATACCTATTTATAAATATCTTTAACTTCTTATTTTATAGATATTTATTCTTAAAATAAGATAAATTTTAGAAAAAAAATATTATTTCAAAAGACTTAGAGAGGAAAGTTAAATAAATACTCCCAACATTTTTATTTTTAATTTAACTATAATTATTTAAATTTCTGTACTTTTTTATTTGAATATTTTATTTTAATTTTTAAAATAAAAAATATTTCTATTATATAATTTCAATTTAAAAATAATAATTATTAGGTAGTCAAAATTTATTTATTATTAAATCTGTATTTATTAATTTTTTAGTTTCATCGAAGTTTTGATATTTATTCGTTTGGTGTTATGATCTATAAATTTTTGGTTAGCCCGAAAGATAATATATTTGAAGTAGATATAGATAAACTTGGCAATGGAACGTTAGACAACCTTGCAAAGGTATTATTTATTTGAAACTTTAAATGAAAATTTTATTAATGAAATTAAGAAAAAATTAATAAATATTTGACATTTTTTATTAAATAAATTCTTAGATTAATTAATATTTATCTCAAATAAAAGAAAATAAAAAAATATTTAAAATTTTAAGAAGTGCATGAATAAGAATCACGAGGAACGTCCAAATATTCTTAAGGTTCTCGAAGATTTAGAAGGAGGAAAACAAACTGAAAATGTCGATTAGGGTTGTGAATTATTAGAATTTTAGAGATTGGATTTGATATATTCGGTAATATTCAATATATCTAAAAATATTTGATCATATTTTGAATGTCTTGCTCAAAAGACCAATTTTATATTTTAAAATAATATATTAAGCATATTTTAATTACTTATAGTAACAGACCCCTCACAGAAAATAGCAAAAGATTGAGTGGCATAGACCAGAGATTTCTTCTAAGAATAAGTTATTATTCACTCAACTATACCCGAATATCGAAGATTTTTCTTTTTCATTAATTAGATAAGCTTGATTGAAACCTAGCCGGATTTATATACCTAAATATATTATTTAAAAAGATTAATGCACAACCCTATATTTATTGACATGAAACTTCTATCGTTTATTCTCTGATCTATCTTTATTAAATGTTTTTTCCTTTATTTAAATTATTTATATTTCATTTAGATATTTGCATAAAAATTACATCTCTTTAATTATATAAGTCACTAAGTAATTAATGCAAGCATACCTGAATGCCTCATCCCTCTCAATTAATTTAGAAACAACTTATATTACCCTAGCTTTGTATATATGATAATTTACGAAAAAGATGAGTATTCCTTTAATTAAAAAAATTATTTCAAACTGGTTATAAAATTGTTATTAAAGCTTAAACAATTAATTAATTTATTCATTGATAATAAGTATTAAAATAGCTCTTTTGATAAGCAAATAAAAAGAAAAGCAAAAAATAGCTTCTTTTTCTCTCGAACTTATAATAAATAAATAAATAAATATATTTATTTATTTCATGTCTTCCTCAATCATCCCTTAAAATATATTTTTATTCTTTAACAGTTTAAAGAAAAAGAAACAAGTTTTTTATATCGAGAAATTATAAGAGAACAATTATAACTATACTTTAAATATATGTTTTTATAGCAGTTTATTTATTAATATATAGCAGATATCTTTCAAAAGGAGTAAAAAGATAGAAGAAAATAATAAAAAGTTTTTTTGTTATCATTTCAAAATCATTTTTTGTTTTTTGCTTTTCTTTTAATTTTTTCAAAATATTTTTAATATTTATATAAAAAACCTCTAAAATATTTACCCTATATTTAATTTTTATAAGAGCTTATTTTAAGAATTAATAATAGTCTAATTTTTATTGCCTTAATTAAATTGTCCTTAGATTTATTTTAATTTAAAAATAATTAATTTTGTGTTATATTTAAATAAATTAATATATTTTTTAATATATAGGTATATTTAAATATTCTTATCATTCAACAAACATATACAAGAATGCATAATTTAATTTTTCCGTTAATTCTCAGTATTACCTTTTTGGGATTGGTCAATTCATTCGGATTTCCAATGATGATGAGTACGTGTTGTTGTTGCTGTGGAGGAGGAGGAGGAGGTGGTGGTGGTTGCGGTGGCGGTGGCGGTGGCGGTTGCGGGGGAGGTGGAGGTGGAGGTGGAGGTTGCGGAGGAGGAGGAGGAGGTGGATGTGGTGGTGGAGGTAGCAGTGGTGGTGGCCCAATAATTGTTAACTGTGGCGGCGGGGGTAGTGGTGGCGGGGGAGGATGTGGCGGTGGTGGTGGTGGTTGTGGGGGAGGAGGAGGATGCGGCGGAGGTGGTGGTTGCGGTGGAGGAGGAGGAGGAGGATGCGGCGGTGGTGGAGGAAGTATTTTTATTTAAATTATAAATAATAAATTTTGGGCTTTCAAGTAAAATCTTATGTAAGGTGTAATGGTTCGAAGCCTGCTGGATAAGAATATCATTTACGATTATAATAGTCAAAACTTTATAAATTATTATAAAAAACATTCATAAAATTTCAATTTAATAAATTTAGTTTTATTATTAATTTTTAAAGGTACTCCAGTTCAAGTTATTAGTAGTGGTTGTGGAGGAGGAGGAGGAGGTTGTGGAGGAGGCGGGGGTTGTGGTGGAGGAGGTGGGGGCTGTGGTGGAGGAGGCGGTGGAAGTCAAAGCTTTGGCCCATATGGACCTTATGGACCTTATTCTTATGGACCCTATGGGTAAATTAGAAGAAAATTATTTAAAAAATTAACAAATTTAAGTCCATATGGCCCGTTTACTGGTAGTAGTAGCGGTGGTTGCGGCGGTGGTGGTGGCGGAGGTGGTGGCGGCGGCTGTGGTGGTGGTTGTGGGGGCTGCTGATGATTAATAATTAAAACTATATTTAAATAAATTAAATTATATAATTATTTTTTATTTACTCTAATTGACAAAATATTAATAAGTCTAATAACTGTTGTACATTTAGAGTAAATATATGAACAATTTTAATGTGCAATAAATAATTTAACTTCAATTATCTACTGTAATTTTAATAAATATTAATTTAAAATAAATAAAATCCAATGATAATATATTTAAAAAAGTTAATTAAATGTTTACTTAGATCTCTAAAATATTTTTTACTTAAATATAAATATTTAAATTTTAAATATCTAATAATAAAAAAATTATTTTAAATATCACATAAATTTTCAATTGTCATTCTTTAAGCTATTTTGACCTTTGCTCATCTTTTACAAATTGAGAGGAGTAACTCAGTCAGTATAATCCTTTTTTATGCCTAAAATTCTTTATTTCAAAAAAATCTTTGGCCTTTTTGGAATTAATGAAAAATTTCCAACAGTATTTTCATTTTAAGTCATGGATTTTTTTAAATGTCAAAATAATTTATTTTAAATTTAGTAAAGACTTTTTTTTAATATAATTTTATAAAACATTTGATTATTTTAAATTATAATATTTATTTTAAATTAAATTGCTCTTCTTTTTATGTTCTTTATAAATTTGCCTCTCTCTCTCATAATTTTTGTCAATTTTATCCAATTTTCAAAATGACCTGTGGTCATTGACTAAAATGGCAATAGAAAAAGCAATTTGCTAAAACACAAATTCCAATGTTATATGTCAAATATATATCCAATTTAATTTTAAAAAATAAAATAAAAGTACTTAAAAGTAAATTATATTCTGAATTAATGCTTTTATTTTTGTTTAAAAAATAATTTTAGTAAAATTATATTTACCTATATTTGAATGACTACGGCTATTTTAATATAAAATAATAAGTATAGGATATATTAAGAATATTAATTTAGATTTTTTAAATAAATTTTGAGTTTGTAATGAAAGAATTCAAACTTATTATTAAATTAAATAGCCAATAAAAAAAATAAAATTATCGAAAATAATACCTACATATATATTTGTTATTTTAGACTTTAATAAAATCTTATTATATTACTTATATATAAATATTTAATTCGAGTACAATCTAACTAGCAATAGTCTAACTAAATAATAAATAACTAGCTATATACTCAGTAATTCAATTTTAACAAAATAAATATATTTATTTTTTATTTTTAGCCTCTTCACATCAAATGACTTTTTTGGGAAGCTGCCATGAAAAAGTCAATAAGTCAAAACTAAATAAATACACAAATTGGATTTAGTTTATTAAATCTATATATATATTTATATGCATGCGCGAGTATAAAAAAACTTTTTTATTTTTCTTTTGAATAATCCAATAAACCATTCAAGCAGTAATAACAAATAAATATAAACAAACAAAACTTGATAAATTTTATATATAAAAAAGAGTTAAATAAATATTTAATTTCAAATTTTGTTTTTGAATATTTTTTTAATTTTATTTTTTTTTAATTTTTAATCGCTTTAAGCAAAATTTAAAAACTTGTTGCTAAGGGTGAAAACTAATTTTAACGACTTTCTCGCCTTTTTTTAGTCCATTTTTATTTTTTCATATTAACCATAACAATACATACATTTTTCAGTGTCAAGTTCTATTTATATTTTTAAATAAAAAACTTAAACAAAAAATTTAAAAAAACTTTTTTTTTAACTTGACAGAATATTGTGAAAATAAAATATTATAAAAATTTTTTGATAATTTTAGAAAGAAATTTCTTTTAAAAATAAAATATTTATTTATTTACATATTTATATAATCATTTTTTTATTTATCCTTTTACTTTTTTCAATTTCTCTCTAAGTTTTTGTAAATTTGCTTGAAATTGTTCTTTTAATCCTCTACGTATTCGATAAAATATTTGATTATTATTTTCTTCTTTTTCTGTTAAATTTTGATTAAATAAACTTGAAGATAATTTATTTAATAAATTAATATTTTTATTTAATTGTTTAGATTGACAAAAATTTAAAAAATAAATTAATACAATAATTAAGAAAATAATTTTATTAATTATTAAATTCATTTTAAAAATTATTTATTAAATAAATTAAATGGTAATATATTTTATTAATTAATTAATATTATTATATATGGTTAAAATATAATACAAATTATTTCTTTTTATTAAAACAAATTTCTCACAAAATATAATTATTTATTATATATTACCTAAATAGTAAACACCAAAACTGGACATAAAAAGAATAATTAATTAGGTACTTTTATTTTCATTTTATTTATTTATTTAATATTTAATTATAAAATATTTATATATATAAATAATTAAATATTATATTCTTTTAATTAATACAAGTTGAATAAACATTAAAACAAGTTTATTATGTTTCATAAATATTTTAGAAAAAAACAATGTTTTTTAGTAAATAAACATTAATTATTTATTTACTTAATTTTATATTAAGAGATAATAATAAAATGTTAAGAATGTTTTTCCCAAAAATTCCAAATATATTTTAAATTTTAGTGTATTTAAATAAAATAATTATATAATTTAAATTATAAATATATAATTATTATATATTTACGTATAATTAACTATTTTATTTTTTATTTTAAAAATATTCATTTTTATACATTTAGGTATATTTATCCATTAAAGCACCATTATAATCTATTTATTTAAATATAATTCCCAATATTTTTATTTAAAATATTTTGACACTATATTCTTCTTTTTAAAAGCGGTGGGCCCTTTATAGGTATTATTTTTTAAATTTATTCGAGGTCGTCTGATGGACTCAATTTGCGCTTTTTAACTTTTTCCTTCTGTATAAATCCATTAAAAGTATTTAAATTGACACTAAAACACCTTTTTATTATTAATATATTTTAATATAATATTCATATTAAATTAATCTTTTAATTAATAAATTTAATAATATTATTTTTAATTCTTTGTTTAAAAATTATTTTAACTGAAGAGAGTATGAAATTTAAAAAAGGAAGAAAAAATAATTATTTAAAATTTTTGTAGTTCAATATTTTTTACAATTTTTGTCATTATTTTAATTTTGTTTTTAGGCTAGCTGACATAAAGCATTTTTTAAATTAATTAAAATATTTATTTATTTCCAAAAAATAGAATATATACTTATATTTAGGTATTTATTTATTTATTTTTATCTAATATTTACATCTTGCTTTTTTCTTTGAAAAAAAAAAAGAAATATATATTATTTTTTAAATATTTTCCCTTTAAGTTTTCCGCTTTTTGGCCCTTATTGTTTTCTTTAATACGGACATAAAATGCCTAAAAACGAATGATTTATTTTCTTTTAATTTTTATTCCTATTTTTCCTCAGTTCATGAAATTTAATTTAAATAAAAATTTATGACATAATTTTTTATTTAAATTTCTGAATCTAAAAATTTTTTAAATATTAAGGAGCCAACATGAAAGATAATTTTTTAATTATTTAATCTCAATGTAATACATACATATGTATTTTTTATATTATTTTTTATAAAAAATAAAACAAAAATAAAATTAATAAAAAATATATTTATTTTATAAATTAATTTCTCAATTTATTTAATTGTAATTACTAAATATTATAGTAATGAATGAATGCTTTTAATATTTATTTATTTACATTTTCTTAAATTTTTATTTTGATAAAAAACAACAAAATATACTGAACAAATAAAATATTAAGCTAAGAAAAGTGTCTTTTTTATTTATTATATTTCTTTTTTTTTAGTTAATTGAAAAATTAATTTTACTTATCTTTTTTAAGAAAATAAAAAAACAATTATTTTAATGGACTAAAATAATTTTTTAATTTTACATTCTAATTAAAATTATTTGAATTATTATAAATTTTTATTTTGTTGATTTAAATGAAATAATTTGTTTTATTTATAATATAATAATATAATTTATTTTTTATTAATAAATATATTTTTAAAAAATATATTTATTAATAAAGGTGCAAATCTGTAATAATAATATATAATATTATTTTTATTAATAATAATTATTATTATTATATTTGATCAGTCTTTTAAATATAAATTATTTTTTATTTAATTTATTTATAAAATCAACTGACTAAACAAATTAATTAGAATTTATTTTTAAAATAATAAAATATACTTTTATTAAAAAATAATATTATTGCAAAATGAGTTAAACATTTTTATTTTTCCATATAATATTATAATAATAATTTTAAAAAAAATCTTTCATTGACTTTCTATAATAATATTTTTTATATAATCCGCGTTCCTTGACCATCCTCATTATTATTATTATTATTATTATCAAGCTTTTCCTCTCTACTTTATTTAAAGCCATCATTAATACAGCTGTGCTACTTCTGTTGCTTTTTTTCTTTTTTATTTTTTTAATATTATTCTTCTTAACACTATTCAATAATTTGCCCAGATTTACTAAATCTTCTCATTTCATGTATTTTACAACACATTTTGTGCGCACATGCTGACCAAACTGTTTTTTTACTTTTTAATAGTGAAATGTTTATAGCTTATTTTCAATTAAAATCTGTTAGAAAATAAAAAATAATTCATTTATTTTTGCTAAATAATTTTTTCTTATCTATTTAAAAAAAAATAAGTATATTATTTTAATTCCAAAATTTAAACACTTATTTTGACTTTTTCTTATTATAAAAAGACTGTTAAAAATAATATATCTTTTATTTTTAATTACTTAATTTTTCTTTAAATTTTTGATTATTTTTATAAATAAATTTAATTATTTAAAAACTAAATTATTTATATTATTAAAAAATAAAAAAATGTTGAAAAAAATAATTCTTCAAGAGAAAATTATATTTTTTTTTCAAATCTAAAAATATATCTTTTTTTTCTTAGCTTTTCCCAATGGAATATCAACAACCATTCCCTTTGAAAATATTCTTATTTAGTAGAATGACCTTTATTTTTGTTCTTTTTTATTATTATTTGCGCGCATTTGCCGCTTTTTCATTAATTTATTGCCAAGATCGTTTTTATTTTTTTATTTTTTTATTTTCTTTTTTTATTATTTAAAGAGAAATGCTTGTTTGTCATCACATATCGGCAAATACCCCAAAGAATTGAACACTAAGAAAATAGCAACTGCTTGATTGGCTTGAAAGAAATTGAAAAATTTAAATAAAATTCTCTTGGGTATTTTATTTATTAGAATATCAACCGAGAAAATATTTAAAAAAAAAAATGCGCTAAAAATTTTGTAAAAGCAGAAATAGCTTAAATATATTTAAGAAAAAGCGCTGAAATTTATAAAAATGAAGAGCTATATTTATGATTTTTATATTTAAATTTATTATTTAATATAAAGTAAAATTGTATGTTTATTTAATTAATTTATAGACCCTTTTTCTTAATAAATTTATTTTTAACCTTCACTTTTATTATTTTAATTCGTTCGTTCATTTTTTATTTTCTTAAAAATTTATTCAATTTTATTATAAAAGGAAGGAAATGTGTTGAAAGAAAAAATAATAAAAACCGCGCAATTCTTTCCTCAAAAGATGAGCGTCTACTACAAACAAACAAACAAATAAATAAATAAACAAAGCCTTCCCCCAAACATTGAGAGAGAGGAGCATTGTAAAGCTGTCAAGCCGACAATTTGATGGTACTAGATGGTCTTTTCTTTTATTATTAGATACCTAGTAGTATTTTATTTATATTTTTCTCTTACAAATAAATTTAAACATAAATAGTAAATTCGGGTCGTGGTCAGTCAGCCGGTCAATATGTCAAAAATCATGCAATTTTTCTTTTAATAAAATTATTTTTAAATTATTTTCTCTTTCTTTTATTAAATATAATTTATATTTTTTTATTTTTAAGTTTTATTAAAAAAAGTAATTATTATTAAGTTGATTTTAATGAACAAATTCATAAATATAATATATCCTTTATTTTCTTAAAATGTCTTCATTAAAAAACTATTATATATAATAAGTTTGTAAAATTAATAAAATAATATTTTTTAATTTATTTTATATATTTTTTAAAAATCTCCTTATACAAGTATTTAATATTATTTAATTGCGTAATTTATTCAATTAATCCAATAATTACTCTTTTTATTTTTTAATCGACTAATTTCCCCCGTTAATCGAATTAAATATTAAATAGTGTAACTCTTTTAAAAGAGGAATGAGCATAAGTAAATATTTATTTTTATTCAATATTATTCCGCACAAATTCTTCAAATCAAGAATAATATTTTTAGACAATTAGAAATATTTATTTTTATGGGAAGAATAAATAAATATATTCTCTTTTTATTTTATATTTATGGAATTATTAGGTAAAAAAGCGGAAGTTGAAAGTTAAAATATTTTTAATTATTATTAGATTATAATTTTTATTTTTTAAATTTTTGTCTTTTTAAATATTTAAATATACCTATATATTTAAAATATATTAATTAATTAATTAATTATTTGTTGCCTTTTATTATTTTTTCTTTCTTCAATAAGTCAATGTTTAAAATTCCCAATTATATAATAATAATAAAATTATTATAAAATTTAAAATTTAAACAAAACATCCAAATAATAATAATAAAGGCTATAAAAATAATATATTAAATATCCAAAAATGGACAGCAAACATTTTTTCTTCAATTTTCCATCAATCAAACACGCAGCGCATTTTTTACATTCATTTTTAGAAAAAAACTATTCTCTACTATTTTCTCGTCCCATTCATCATTTCTTTCATTTTATTTGCTATAAATAATATACAAAAAAATATTTGAGTAAAAACTTTTCAAAAATCTTTATTTTTTGTTTGCTTAGAAAAAGAGATGGCAAATTTTGTAGTATGGGCAAAAAAAAGTATCAGCTAGCTTTGCATTAAAAAAGCTGCCGAACTTCCTTTTTCTTCTCTAATGATGAGATAAGGGTTTATTTTCTCAATTTCCTTCTTTGGCAAAAACAAAACTTTTCGGCACTTCAATTTTTATTACTATTTTTTATTTATTTTATTTATTTTTTAGATTTTTTATGCATTTAAATAAATATATTTATTAAAAATTTAATAAAATTTATATTTTATTTTAATAAATGAACAGTCTTAATTATTTTATAACAATTTAGAAGGCCAAAAATGTTTAAAATAAATGTCCATTTTTTAATTTAATTTAAAAATAAATGTTGAAATTTTTTTTATATTTATTTGAATATGTTAAAAAACAAATTTATTTTTTTTTAATTTTTAATAAATTTTATCAAACATTTATTACAAAAAATGAGGGAAATCTAATAAATATAAAAATAATATTATATTTAATTTATGACAAAATTGGTAGAACGTTTTTTTAGAAAATAGAGAATAAAATAAATAAATAAATAAATATATAAGTCATAAAACAAACTAAAAGAAAAAAGAACAACAAAACAATGAATTGACTAAAAAATCCTCCTAAATAAAATGAAGAATAGGCCAAAGATGTCTTCCCTTTTTAAATAAAAAGAATTAAAAATAGAAAAAAAGGATGAGAATAAAAACAGGAAAAACAATCTCAAGCTAAATATATTTACTAAATATTTATAACAGCGCGAAAAAGGATATTTTTTTTCATTCTTTTTTTCATTTGGCCAATTTTATATATATCCAAATTTAGTTTTTTATTTTTAAATAATATATATTTTATTTGTTTTATTGCCTAAAAAATATTTTGCGTAAATTTGGTTTTTTTTGTTAATTTTTATTTGTTTTCTAATAAAATATAATTTTGTTTTTATAAAAAGAAAAACAAACACAAAACACAAATAAATAAATAATTACATATTTTAAAACAAGTTTTGAGATAAATAAAACTTTTTTTTTTAATAATTAATTTTTAAACATTTAAATAAACTAAAAATATTTAAAATTAAATACTTGATTTTTTTCTTTTTTTTTATTAAATCTGGGCTGAATATAAATCCTTTCATTTATTAAAATAATTTCAGTATTATTATCTATTATATTTTTTTTATTTTTTTATTTTCAATTTAAAAAGTTTTTTTCTGTATTTTTATTAAAAAATCTATAAATTATTTTTATTTATTTTTATTTATTTTATTAAAAGTTATTTAACAATTTATTAAAAATATTAAAGTTAATCTAAATAAATATGTATATTATTTATTTTAATATTATTCTTTTTATTTTAAATAATATTTTTATTTTATTTTTCTGCCAAATAATACACACTATTTATTTACATATTTTTTATATTTATTTTACAAATACATTTTGTAATTTATTAAATATTTTTATAAAAGAAAACTTTTTTTATCTTTTTATTTTTTAATATATGTATTTAATTTTCTTTTATAAATTATAATATCCCTTTAACTTTTTTATTTTAAAGAAAAAACATTCATAACAATTTTTACTTTAAAAACTTGCCAATTTAATTTATAAATAAATAAATATTAACATTTAATGATCAAAAAGCTATTTAAAAAAATAAATAAATGAAAAGAATTATTTATTTTTAACTTTTACTATCATTGACTTTTTTTATAATATTTTTTTATTTTATTTTATCTAGCAAACAATGTTTTTATTTAAAAATAATTTTATATTTTCTTTTAATAAGAATGAATAAAAAATATTTTATTTTTATTCAAAATTATTAGCTATAGAAATTTTGATTTTGTTAAATAAAATTATTTTTAAATTTATTTATAAAAATTAATTAAAATATATATTTTGGTTTTATATATGTTCATTTTAATATTTTTCTTTAAAATCAAGCTTTTCTTTTCTTTATTTTTATATTTTTTCAGGATTTATTTAAAAATATTTTATTTTTATTTTCTTTTATTTTTCACATAATTATCTTTAATTATTTACTTTAAAAACTTTTATTATTTTTTATTTACTTAATTGCGTTTTCTAAGCTAATTTTTATAATTTATTTTGATCTTATTTAATTTTCTCATAATTATTATTTTTAAAAACTTAAATTAATTTATATTTTATTTAAAAAATATTTAAATTTATTTTTGATCTATTTTTTAAATATTTTTTTACATGTGATGCTCATCTAAATCTGCTGATGAGCAGAAACTCGACTGACACTTTTATTCACACTAATACCTTTTCCTCTCTCAATACTTTTATTCTAATAAAGTCGATGGAGCGGGCAAAAATAATCTCTCTTTTTCTCTTTTTTGAGCGGGAATAGATAATATAAAAAATAAAAAAAAATTTTTTAAGGGACTGAATTAACTGGTTTTTTTATTATTTTTAATTTTGGATTTTCCCACAATTTTATTTTTAAAAATTTTAAAAAATATATTAATTTATTTAAATTTATTTAAAAAAATAAATCATTTTTAAATTTATTTAAATTTTTAAATTTAAATAAATTTATTTTATTCGTTCAAAACCATAAATAATGAAAATAAAATAAATTAATATAAATTCTGCCTCTACTTTTTTAAGGCAATTAAATAATAAATAAAAATGTTTTAAAATAAATTTATAATATATGTAGGTATTAATATTTTTATTTTTTTTTAATTTTAGGTAATTTTTATCGGTATATATTAAAAGCACTTATTTTTATTTGAATTAACTCTAGACACCTGTCCGTATTATTTTTGGACATTTTTTTGATTTCCTTTTTGAATAATTTATTGGCCAATACAAAAAATATTAGTTTATCGTTACATACCTTTTAATAAATAAATAAATGCTATTCTCCTTTTATCATTTGCCTTTTTTCAATTTTATAATCGAAAAGCATATTATATATACTCTTATAGTGAGGTAATCCTTTAAATAAAAATAATTAATAAAAATATTTATTTATTTTTTATTTAATTTATTAATAAATAAATAAATATTTTTATTATTATGAGTTCTTTTTTTTTATTTTTATTTGCGCATTATTATTTATCCAATAAAAAACCTTTTTTTATTTCAAAACCTTCATAATAATTTTATTTTTATTAAAAAATAAAATTCCAAATAAATTGCCTTTGCCAACCAATAAATAATTGCAACAAACAATTCTACTAAACATAAAGCAATTTTTTATTTTTCTTAATTGCTTTTTAAAGTAACAGAAAAAACCCATTATTTTTTATTTATTTAAATATTTTATTTATTGATATTTTAATGTTTTTTGACATTTTTGTTTTTTTTTAAAATTATTTTTATTAGATGATATATTTACTTTTAAGTAAACATTTTGATATAATTTAAATATATTAACTATAAGTGATGGGAAGTTTTGTAAAAATTAATAAAATTTTGACTTTAAATTATTCTTTTAATTTTTTTAAAAATATTTAATATAATTATTTAATTAATTAAAATAAAATATATTCTAAATATTATTTAATATTTAATTTAAACAATTCTATTATATTTAACACATTTAAATATTTCTTTTGGCCTAATACTTTCTTCTTCTCTTTCCATGTATTTTCTCTTTTTCCCCCATTAATTACAAAAACATTTTTAAATACCAAATTTCTTTTTTCTATAATTTCTCTCTGATCAATTTATTTTTGTATTTACATACAAACAAAAATACATTTTTATTACTCTTATTTTTATTTAATTTTTTAAATTCTTCTTTTTCTCCTTAAAATTATTTTTTAAAAAGAGGAATACAAAAATTGATAAAAAAATTTTTTATTTAACTAAAAAACGTTCTCTCTTTACAAAAATACTATTTCCCTTTATCAATTTTTTATTTTCTTTTTAGGGCCTTTTTCTTCTTAGTTAATCAATTATCATAAAACAAATAAAAATAAATAAAAGCTATAATATTTATTTATTTATTAACAAATTAATCAAATATAAATAAATAGAGAAGAGAAAAACCAAAAATTATTAAAAAGCTGAGTTTAAAAAATAAAAAATTATTTTATTAAAAAAATAAAATAAATTATTTAAATATTTTTTAAAAATGTTTTAATTCTTCAAAATATTATTTACTAAATTATATATTTTTTTTAATTTATAAACTATTAAATTGTCCTCAAATCTTAATTTTCTAAAAATTAAATATATTTTTCTTTTATCATATGATATTAAATTAAATTATTTATAAACAAAAATAAAAATTATATAAAATTATTTTACTGATAAAAAGTTCATAATTTAATTTTATCTTTTAAAAAATATAAAAAAATATTTATTAAAATAAATTTTTTGTCTAAAATAAATATGAGGATTTTAAATTTGTTTTTAATGATTAATAATTTTACATATTTATATATAAATACATTTATTTATATTATTATTATTTTTTAATTTGTGTTAATTTCTAAATGTTTTATCAAATAAATTGTTCTTTTTTTATTTTTTTATAAAAAATAAATTTATTTAGCATTAAAAAAATTAATTAATTTAAAAAAAAGCTAAAAATAAATTTTTATTTTTTTTTCATTATTTTCTATTTTTTAATATAAATTTTCAGCTCTTAAAAACTAATCAGACCACACTTTATTTTTATTCTTCACCAACAGTCGCGTTCATCTCTTTTATTTTTCAAAAATAACAAAATTGTACAAACAGTCAACAAATCAACGGCCAAATTAAATTAAAAAAGAGAATTTCTGTACATCTGTTAATTTTTTACTGTCAGTAATTTTTTGGTCATTAAAGTCTGAATTTTTTAATTTATTTTTTAATTTATTTTTATTTATATAAATTTTATTTTTTGATAATAAAAAGAACTAATTTTAAAATAAAATTATATTATACTTTTAATAATTTAAAAAATCAAAAATTGAATTTATTTCATAATTTGAAGCAAGAATTTTAAAAATAATTAAATCTATAAATATGTCAAAATAATTGATTTAGGTATTTTCTTTATAATCATAAGGGATAAAATCATACCTACCTATGGCCTATTTCCCTTATTAGGTTATTTAAATTAAAATTAAATATTTTTATTTAAATTAATTCAGACTTTAAAAAAACCTTTTTTAGCTTTAAATAAATTTAATATTTATCTATTTTCTCTTTTTATTTTTTAGTTTTATTTAAATGGCTGCCGATCGTCCTATGAAAGGAATGCATAAAACGACTGTTTAATAGCACAAATAAAGTTTGGTTTATCTACTTATTTATCTATATTATATTTTATTTATACAAATATAAGTTTGGAAAAATAAAAAATAATTTTTTCGTTTCAATTAAATTTTTTTGAAAATATTTATTAAAAATTTAAATTCACGTATATATTATTACCATAAAATATTTAAATAAAAAAGTCATAAAAATATTTATCTGTGTGGTAACATTCAATAAATAAATAAATATATTTCCCATAAAATTTAGAAAAAATAAATAAATATAACAAAAACACATTAATGTCTATTACCAACCAATCAACAACAACAAAAATAACAAAAAATACTACAAACTTATGTTTAGCTGATAATTTTGTTTCTTCCTCTTTATTAAATATTTTACCAACAAATGAAATTAAAAACAAAATAATAATTAATAAATTAAATAATAATTTATATAAAAAACGACATGATCATTTTTATGGTATTCTTTAAAATAATAATAATAAATTAAATTATTAATTAATTAATTATTTTTCAGTTGAGAAATTTGTTAATATTCGGAACAGAAATATTAATAATAAAATATTTATTAAAAAATCAAAAGAATTTTCTTTTAATGAAATAATGGCCTCAGAGGATAATAATAAAAATAATATTATTTTTCCTCCTTTAATTTCTTCATCATCACCTCATTATTTAATTTCATTATTATTATCTTCTTTAATAAATAATATTAATAAACTTTTTATTTTTTCTTTTATATTTTTATTTATTTCTTCTAAAATATTAATTTGTTCAACAACTCCAATTAATAATATATTACAACCAATTATTTTACCTGTTGGATCAGTTTTTATGATTGAAGATAATTTAGCTAATGAAATATCTTTAAGACAACAATTACCTTTATGGATGCGTGTTGATATTAAAAATGGAAAGAAAAGATTATTTGGAATTCCACAAATTAAAGATGTTGGAAAATATAAATTAATGTTTCAAGGTTTTTAATTTTTATTTTTTTAAAAATATTTTTATCTTTTTTTAAAGATGGACAACAAAGTTTATCAATTGAAGTTTCTGAACGCCAGCCAAGTCCTTGTCCTACTGGAAATGCACCAATTTGGCTGGAAGTGCTTGATCCAAGAGAATATCAACGAATTTCAATAGAAGAACAATTGTATAATTTAATTATAAATTCAGAGGGATTATATCCCTATTTTTCTGAATTAATATTTCTTTTGATTAATAGGAATTAAGGCAATAAATATTTATTTATTTTTTAATTTTATTAGAAAATTAGCCGAATCATTTCTCAACAATTTTCACAAATCTGATGCTTCATTTATTCGTCGTGAAAATTTAAGAATATTTCCATATATTTATTTGGATCATTATCGAACCGTTAATGAAGAAATTTTATCAGCTCCAGTTATTCCAAATACTTCACTTATAACTTTAATTTTAAATATTAGTTGTGGAGAATTAAGTGAACAAGCTAGTGAAGTTATTAGTTCTGTGGCAGATCAAGGACTTATTTTTAGAGTTAATTTAATATTTATAATAAATATAAAAATATAAAGATAATTTAAAATAATTAATTAAAGAAATTAATTTAAATATTTTAAAATATTATATAGTCATTTTATTATTTTCGGTAAAATTAAATTTCCGAGCCCAATTCTCTACTGGAAAATTTTTGAATAAAGCAGAGCTAGTCTCTTCTTATTATTTTTTGAGATTTTAGCCAGAGTCGGGATTTCCTGAAAATTACAAAAAATCCCAAATTCTAGCTGACCCGGTCTCATGTTTAGAGTAATTTATAATAAAATTAATAATTTTAAATATTTTTTAAAAGCTTAGAGTTTTATAAATTTTCTAAATAAATTTATTTTCAAAAATATAAAATATTATTTTTTTAATTAATTAAAAGGTAATAGAAGGTTCATTAATTAAACCAAAAGAAGAATTTGAACAACAACAAAAAATAAAAACAGAAAATAATATTTTTGAAGAAAAAAATAAAAAAATAGAAAAAGATCAAAAAACATCATCATTATCTGCTTTTTCAATAATTGGAATTATTTTATTTATTATTTTTATTTTATTTATTGGTATTTTAATTTTTAGATGGTTTAGAACAAAACAACAAGAAAAAAGAAGAAAACAATTTTTAGATTCAAATAAAAATGGTTTTAATTATTAAAATAAATAATTTAGAACTAAAAAAAATTAAAAAGAATTTTTTAAGAAAAAAAATAAGATTTTATAATTTAATTCCCCAACCCTCCTAAATTAATAAAAAAACAAAAATAAAAAACTAAAATTAATAAAATTATTTTAATAAAAATTATTAAATTATTAATTTATTTTTTTAAAAAGGAACAAAACGTCCATCTATTTTAAATAATAATAATAAAGAAAATAATAATAATACAAAAAATAATAATAATATTTGTTCAATTATTTCACCTGATGCTTCAATGAAAACTTTAACAACTCCAATGTTAGAAGGAAATGAAAATAATGAAGGAATAAAAGAAACTAAAAATTAATGGAAATAGTTAAATCATTTTTTATTTTTTTTTTTAAATTTTAAAAAACGGCGATCTTTCTGGTCATTAATTTCCTTCACAATTTATTTTTTAATTTTTAAATTAATTAATTTTAACACATTTTTATAATTTAATATATACTTTAAAATTTAATTATTTTTTAAATAATTTTTGTAAAAGGTCTTCCAAGTTTTTTTTTATTTTATTAATTTTTAGTAGGTATAATAACCTTGTAATAATCTTTATAATTTAAAATAAATATATTAATTAATTAATTTAAAAAAATTGGAAACCTTTTAAATTTTCTTCTTTATATTATTTTTTAAAAAAGATTATTAAAGTTTAAAATTTAATGAAAAAAATAGTTTTTTTTATTTAAATAAAAAAATAACTTTAATTTCTTTATTTATAATCAGGTTCTGATTTTTTTATTTAAATTTATATAATTAAAGATATCTTTTTCTTTTCTTAAAATATATAAATATAATTAATTATTATTATATCTTTATTCAATAAAAATTAAAAAAATAATTTTTAAATTATAATAATAATTTAAAGTTTTATTAAATTAAAATAACATAATTAATTAAATTTAATAAATTTATTTGCTTTTAATTTGTATTTTTAATAATATGCTTCGATAAAAATGTTAAATTCTTTTTTTGAATATTAACAATAATTTCTTATTAATTTATTTAAAAATTTTTTATTTATTTAAAAAATGCCCAATAATTAATATAAAATAAATATGTACTATTTAATTATTTTTAAAAATATACTTTTTAATTTAAATGTTTGAACAAATGTTAAATTTAAATTAATTTTTAAAAATTATTTCCTTCTTAAGTGCATTTAAATCATTTGATTATTTCTTTTTTTAGAATTTTCAACAAATTAAATTTCTTTTTTAAATTTTAAAATAATATTTGTACAGATTTTAAATTGTCTAAAAATTTTATTTAAAAGAGAAAAAAATTTATATCAAATAAAATTAAATTAAAAATAAATATATTTTTTTTTAAAATTAATTTAAAAAAATGTTTTTAATTAATTATTTATTTATTATTTTAAATTTATTAATTTATTCTATTTTTGGATTAAAAGAAAATATTCGTAATGTTCTTGCTCCACTTGATTTTGGTTAATTAATAAATATTAAAACAAGAAGAAAAGAAAAAATTAAATTATATATGTTGATAAATATTAATTAATTAATTTAAATATATAACTAATAAAAATATTTTAATTATAAATATAATGTTTATTTAAAAAATTAAATTAAGAAAAAGCAAAAAACTTATATTAGAAATCTTTTTGAATAATTTATTTTTGAAAAAACTTAATATTTTAATAAAATAATCAATTAACAATTTAAAAAAATTTAAATTTACTTTTTTTAGTTACAAAAGTTTTTATTTCTCTTAATTCTGAAAATAATATTTTTTGGTAAAATTGTTTATTTTTATGATAAATTAATTAAAAAAGCCCATAAAGAATTTTTCTTTCTTTATTATATTAAAAATTTCTCTCAATTTCGGTTATTTGAAGGTGATGCGAAGCTATTTTTAATATTTATTGATATAGCTAAATAAATATAATTTATTAATATTTAATAAGTAAAATAATTAAATATTAAAATTAAAATTAAAAATTACCTTCATTTTTATTTTGGGCAACTTTTTTACAATCATTCCATGCATTTATTAATTCATTATTTAATGAATTAATTGATTTATTTGAAAATAATATAAATGTTCCAATATTATTATTTTCATTTATAATTAAATGATCAGAATTTATACCAAAAATAGCTTTTTCACTTTTATATAATATATAAGAATTATCAAATTCAGATAACTTTAAATAACAATATCCTTTACCATCTTTATAGATATTATTTATTTTACTCTAAAATTAATTAATTTTAAAAGGTGATGCGACAATTTCGGCTGAGACATTTGCGGCTCAGACACTTGCGGCCCAGACATTTGCGGCTCACCCCTATTTTGACATTTGCGGCCCCGATACTTGCGGCTTAGACATTTGCGGCCCAGACATTTGCGGAAATCAAGTTGCGGCCCAGACATTTGCGGCTGAGACATTTGCGGCTCGGACACTTGCGGCTTACCCCTATTTTGACATTTGCGGCCCCGACTTTTGCGGTTCCGAATAAAATTAATTTTACAAAAAATTTAAAAAATTAAATTTTTATTATAAAAAATTAATTACGAGTGTAAGAATACTGGATTTTTTAAAAACTACCAAATTATATATCATTCGAAAGAACTCTTCGAGCTGAGTCGAATGAAACAAAATTAATCCGCGGAAACAACTTTGGAACAAGGTACAGGTCCTTGAAAATCGAAAAACCATAGGGGGGATTAAGCTCCACGATGTGATTACCGCGGCTGCACTTAAATTATTTTCACTGAATTAATTATTTTGTTGTAATTTGCGCCGTAGAATAACGCATGTACCAAAAAGCCAACGAGAGATGGGCTCCCAAATGAAGAAGTCATAAAACACTCCCAATAGGTCCAAGTTTGGCGTGTTTCAAGCAAACTTCGATCCTTCATAACTTTGTCATAATCGTTCAATCTCGACAATTTTCGTCTCATTCGATAGGTCTCGAAGAGCTCTTTCGAATGAGCTATCATACTCAATTTGAATTTTTACCCCGAAGAAGAGCTTAGTCCCCCTTTCTCTTTATAATTTTCATGAGTCTTTCACTCGGTCCCTAATTGTCGGACCGACTTCCCACAGCTAGTTCGACTCAGCTTTCGGAGCTCTTTCGAATGACACCATATACGTCTTGTTCTGATAATTAAAGTATCCTATAAGTTAATTATTCCAAAATTTGATTTTTTAAACTAAATTTTTATTCGGAACCGCAAAAGTCGGGGCCGCAAATGTCAAAATAGGGGTAAGCCGCAAGTGTCCGAGCCGCAAATGTCTCAGCCGCAAATGTCTGGGCCGCAACTTGATTTCCGCAAATGTCTGGGCCGCAAGTATCGGGGCCGCAAATGTCAAAATAGGGGTGAGCCGCAAATGTCTGGGCCGCAAGTGTCTGAGCCGCAAATGTCTCAGCCGCAAAAGTCGGCTAATCATTTTAAAATAATATTATAATAATTATTTTGATTAAAATATTAAAGTTTAAAAAATTGTTTTAAATTAAATATATAATTTTAAATTTAAAAAAATATTATTTTTAAAAAAATAAGATAATAAATTTAAAAATAAATAAATTACAAAATCTAAATATTTTATTGTTGGTATATTAATTTTCATTTCTTTACAATTTTTATTAATAAAATCCCAAGTTGTAAAATATAAATTTTTTTTAAAACTAAGAAAAAAAATAAAACGACTTGTAGAGCCCTTTATGTAAAATAATTTTGGAGTAAATTCTTCTTCTATTTTGTTGGTAACATTTATTTCTTTAAATTTACACTTTTCTCCTCCATATTCAATATTTACTTTAAAATCTGATTGACAACTAATTATTATTTGTTGAATTATTATTATAAATAAAATTGAAAATTTGTTCATTTTTTATTGTTAAATAAAAAAATAATAAAAAATTAAATATATTTAATATTATTATAAGAAAGATCTTATTAGAGTATATACTTAAATATAAATTTAAGTGAAGATTTAAATAAATAATTAAAAAATAAAAAAAAAATAAAATTCTAGCCTATTCTGTAAAACGCTTGTTAAATTATTTAATTAAAACTTAAAGGTATAACTTGTTTTGTAAATAAATTATTATTTTTTATATATTTAGGTATTTAATTTAGAGTTTAAAAAAATTTAAAAATTAAAAAAAATAATTTAATAATATGAATATTATTAAAAAAATTTCTTTCTAAATATTTTAATTATTTTAAAAATAACCCAAAAATACCAAATATTTTAAAAAATGCTTATTTTATATGGAATACACTAATAATTATTGCTGGCAATTATGGCATTTACTTCCTCTTTTTCTCCTTTGTTTAATTTTATTTAAATTTAGAAAAAATGAATTTAATTTCCAATTAAAAAAGTAAAAATAAACAATTTTTTTAAATTATTAAAATTTAATTTGCAAATTATATTTTTTTAATTTTATAAAATAATTAATAAATAAAAGTTAAGTATTTTTTAAATAATTTTAAACAAATATATATATAAAAATTAAATATAATATTAATTAAACATTAATATATATTTTACAATCTTTAAATGTCTCCATTTAGATTAAGATGTTTTGTTTTATTTTATTATTTTTTTAAAAGTAAAAAATATTAAAAATTGATTAAATGATCAAAATATAAAAACAAATTATTTTAATAAATAAAATTAAAATAAATAATAAATTAATATTAATTAATTATAATTTATCTTTTAAATTAATTTAATAAAATATATCTTTTTAAAAATGTTGTCTGAATAAATATAAATAAAAAAGGCAATTAAATTTTAATTATTTCAAATTTAAATCGAAATAAATTTAAAATTTGACTCGAAAGCGGAACTAATTTTTAAATAAAATTTAAATAAAAATGGATATAATAAATTTAAAAAAGTAAATAATCAAAAACTGAAAATTGAAATAAAAAATAAATGGCAATGCCAATTACAATTTATTTATTTTAAAATTATAAATAATTTTAAAGCAATTTATTAAAATATATATTATTTTATTTCTTTATTCAAAGCCTCAAAATTCATTGACAATTAAAATAAATATATTTAAAAATATATTTTATTTAATTCTAGACAATTTTATTTAATAAGTGCAATTTTAGTTTATGTACATATATTTTAAATTTTTATTTCATTTTATTTTATTTTAAAATTAAATTATTTGTTCAGTTTTTAGATTTTTAAATATTTTTAATATAAAAAGTAATTTATTATCTTCATATATTTAATTTAAATTATTTAAATAATTAATAAAATACTTATATTTTAATTTTAATAATTTATACTATTCATAAATTTAATAAGAAAGATCAGCTTGCTTCAAGATTATTATTAATTCCTCTTGATACAGGCTAAAAAAGAATAATAATTAATAAATAAAACGAATGAGAAGGAAATAAAAAGCATAAATAAATATATTTATTTATATTTAAAATTAATGTTAATAAATAAATAAATTGATAAATAATTTTTAAAAATAAAGTTTATTAATATTTTTGGTAAAAACATTAAATAAGCTTATTTTATTAGATATTTAAGAATTTCTAAATAGTTAATTTTGAATTTTGTGTACTATTTATTAATATTTTGTTTAAAAGGTTTTTTATTTAAAAATTAAAAAAATATATTTTAAGATTTTGGTCAAATAACAAAGTTTAAATTAATCCAATAAATAAAATAATTGTTATTTATTTCACTGAAAAAGAAAAGATAATAAAAATAATGAAAAAAAAACAATAATTAATTAATTATTATATTTAATTTGTTTCAATTTTACTTTTCCTCTTTTCTTTAAAAATTTCAACAGCACTTTTCTGATAAGATGTTGATGGTTCTAATTGTTTAACCTTTTTTTCTTTAATAAACACAGCTTAATTTTATAAAAAATATTTAAATAAAATTAAAATAAAATATTTCTATCTTTTTTAATTTTTACCTTCATAAATTTTTTTTGAATATTTTCTACAATTAATCCATTTATTTTTAAGTTCTTCATTTAAATCAATATAATTTTTTGGATGATTTAATATTTTAATTATATTATTTTCTTCAATAAAAATTAAAGTATCAGAGTTATGTCCAAAAATAGTTTTATCACTTTTATATAAAATATAGGAATAAATAGAATATTCTTCTTTTGTTTCATTAAATATTTCTACATTGCAACATTCCTTTTCTTCATTTATATAAAAATTATTTATTTCAATCTAAAATTTATTTAATTTTTATTTAAATTAAAATTAAAATATAAAGAAATTAAAATATAAAAGAAATTTGATTAAAATTAAATTAAAAATTAAATTTTTAGTATTATTTTTATATTTGAGTACTATTTATGTAATATATTTATTTACTATAAGATAAAAAATAATAAGTAAATATATTATTAATTAAAAAAGATTTGTGAAAAATGTCTTATGAATTTAAATATTATCAAAAAAAATTAACTAAAATATTTATATTACATTTTTAAAAACAAAATAAAATATTTAAGAAACTCAGAAGAAAAACATCAAAAAATTGTTTTATTTAAATATTTATTTAATTTATATTCCTCTACCTACTAAATACATTTAAGTACATAACAAAAAAATTTTTTGTTTTTTTTTGTAAAATTATTTTACAAAATGCTAATAAATTAAAAATTAAATTTTAATAAATTAACAAAATTAATACCTTATTTAAATTAATAATATCTTTAATATTATAAATATTTAAATTTTTACAACTTTCAATTAAACTCCATAAAGTAAAATATAAATTATTTATTCCAAAAATAAGAATATATTTATTAAATTTTTGTGTAAAATATAGAAAAGGTTTTTTTAATTTATATTCTTTATTTTCATCAAAAATTTCTTTAAATTCACATTTACCGTTATTATATTCAATATTTAATTTTGGTAATTTTAATTGACAATTAATTAATATAATATTTAAAATTAATAATAATAATAATTTAATCATTTTTTTAAAATAAGAAAAACTAAAATATAAATAAATAAAATTTTATTTTATTTATTTTATAATTAATAAAAATAAATTAAAATATTAAATGCGGCATAATTAAAATTAAATATAAATTATATAAAAAAATAAGTAATAAAAAGTATACTTATATTTAAAATAAAAGATAAAATAAAAAGTCAATTTTTAAAAAAGAAAAGGCCGTGTTTTATTAAAATAAATTCCATTAAAGGAAAAGGCATGTGATATTAAAATGGACTTAAAATATAATCTTTAATTATTATTAATTTATTAATTAAATTAATAATTTTTAAAAATAATTTAATATATTACTTTATATTTGGAAATTATGATAAAATATAATCTTTATTTAATTTTAAAAGTTTAAAAATAATCTAATAAAATTAAAGAAATTTTTAATTATTTTAATTTTTCTTTATATAACTAATTTTTAATTATTTATTTTTTTAAATAATTTATTTCCAATTATTAATTATTCAATTAAATATTTAAATGTTAATTTAGAGATAAATAAATAGTTTAAAATTATATATAAATCTGATTCATATTTTTTAAATTATATTTAAATAATTTAATTTAAATATATTTATATTTAATTATTTTATATTTAATATATTTATATTTTTAACATGTACATTTGTTAAATTTAAATTTTTATTAATTTAAATTAGGGTGCCTCCCCGTCCCCGTGCCCCCGATCCCCGACATTTTTGGAGCTTTTCCCCGACCCGAAACCCGCCATGATGCCCCCGACGTCCCCAGTCCCCGACCCCGTCCCCGAAGGTTATGCTGCACCCCGACCCGATCCCCGTCATGCTTCACCCGACGATCCCCGTCCCCCGACTTTTCCTCCCCCGATGGGTCGGGTAGGCATCCTAATTTAAATTCTTTTGTTTCTGTAATTAATGAAGTCCTTGATTAAAAGATATTTTTTTATAAATTCTTAAAATTGTTGTTTTAAATAAATTTAGGGAAAATACTTCTGATTAGACTGAACATTTAAAGAGAAATTAAAAGAATGTAAAACAAATTTATAATTTAATAATCTTTTTTAAATATTATTTAATTTTTTTCCATTAATTTTATGTAATTAATTAATTTATTTTTATAAAAAAATATTAAAAATTTAAGCCGAATTGTAATAAAAATTTAAATGATTTATTTAAAAAAAAATAATGAATATATTTTCTACAATTTTTAAAATAATAATAATATTTTTAATTTTTAATAATCAAATAATAACAACTAAAGAATTAAATAAAACTAATAAATTAATTAAATTAAATCAAACATATTTTAATGAATTAAATAATGAAATGGTAAATAATAAATAAAATATATATTTTTATTTTTTAACTAATTGTAAATTTGAAAGATTAATATTACTATAAATAATATTTAAATAAATCAAGTAAAAATTTCAAATTAAAAAAAAAATTATTTTAAATATTATTTTTTAATTAAATAATTTATTTTTAATATTACTTAAGCAAGTACATATTTTTATTTTTAATTTAAAAAATTTAAACTACCAAAAAATTACAAAAAATCCCATTATGATTTAAGATTTAGGGTCAATAATAAATTACCTAATATACAATAACAGTCATATTTTCTATCATATTAGACATTAAAAGAAGTTAAATAAATTTTAAACTTCGAAATTAATTGAAAAACGTCAAAAATTAAATAAAAAATTTTTTGTTTTAATTGACAAAATATATTTTTTAATTTTTTAGATTAAACAACCATGTAAAATGTTTCTTTTGAATTTAAAAATGTTAATTTAACAAATTATTGTATAGAAATAGAGAAAGTCAACCAATCATGTAATTCAAATACAAAATTATTAATAATAATACCTAGTCGAAGGAATGAATTTGATAGAAGAAATGATATTCGTAAAACTTATTTAATGGATGCAGTAATTAATTTAATTAATATAATTTAAAATAATATAAATATATTAATAGGTTAATGGGACAATAACACGTTTTTTTGTTTCTGATCCAAATATATTAAATGGAAATAACTCAAGGGAAGAACAACAAAAATTAAGAGAAGAGCAATCTCAATTTGGGGATTTAATTTTTATACATGGATTTAAAGATATTTATAAAAATATTCATTTTAAGGTTTTTTTATTTTTTTTAATAAAATAAATTAAATATTTATTAATTTTTAAGATGCTTGCAGCTTATAATTGGAATAAAGAATTTTGCCCACAAGCAGAATGGACGTTAAAAATAGATACTGATATGGTTGTTAATTTAAAATTACTTGATTTTTGGATAGAAAATAAATTTCGTAAAGAATTGGTTAAAAACAATGCTTCTATTTTTGGACGACTTTTTATGGGGAATGAAAGAAATACAAATCCAAGAAATATTAAATAGTATAAAATTATTTAATATAAAAAATTGACAATTATAATTTTAAATAATAATTATTAAAATTTAAAGTTATGTGGAAACAAAAGATTTTAGTGGGACATTTTATCCACCTTACATGTCAGGACCTAGTTATTTGTTATCTAGGTTTATTTATTTATTTATTTTAGTTAAAATAATTTAAAGTTAAATTAAATAATTTAAATAAAAATAAATAAAAATTTAAAGATCAGCAATTCTAAAGATTATCAAATATTCTAATCATGTTAAAGCTATACACATTGAGGATGTACTTTTTACTGGAATTATAGCTAAGAAAGCAAAAATTTCTCATAGTGGTCATTGGAATATGTTTAATACTTGGCAGAGTGTAAAACAAAATTATTAATTAAAATAAAATAAATTTAAATAAATAAATAATAAATAAAAATTAAATAAAAATTAAATTAATTTTATAATATAATTTTTAAATTAAAATTAGATTTATGAACAACTTGAATGTGAAAATTGTATCCCTTTACTTCTTACAACTCCAGATGAAAATAATATTAATTATATTTATAATAAATTAAATAATATTATTTGTAATTAAATTATATATTTAAATTGAATATTAAATAATAAATAAAAATAAAGATAAAATAAATTTAAAAAAAATTAAAAATACAATTGTTATTTAATAGGATTTTATTTAAACATTTTTTTATAACTTTGATAAATATTTCGATCAGATTTTGAATTATATAAATTAATTTCAATTGAAAGAATGAACAAGAAACAATTTTCTATTTAATTTTTATTAATTATCAGTTCTTCCATAATACTAATGTTTTTTATTTTTATTAAAATATTATTTTTTTAATTTCTTTTTTTATTTTATTAAATTTTTATAAAATCAATTGGTTTTTTCTTTATAAATTTCTTAAAATCTATAAATTTAAATGTGTTGGCATTTTTAAAAAAAGTGAAGGTAAAGAATGGGCTACACTATAAGACTCATTTATTAAATAAAATTATGTAAAGGAGAGTCAATTTATTAAAATTATATCCTTTCTGTGTTTTACATTTGGCTAATTTTATTTTAAATATTTTTATATTTTTATTTTTATTAATATTCTCTTTTAAACCAGTACGAATTAAAAGGAAAAAATTATTTTGTTCGGCAGTAAGTCGGGCTCTTTCAAAGGTGGAAGTATCGATAGACTCATCCATTTCTTCATCATTAACATGAGATGGGAAGAAAAATTCGTCTAAAGCCCTATCAGGATCATTTATAATGGGATTTTGTGGAGAAGGAAGGTCAAATTCATTCATAGAGCGACCCTGACCTAATAAAATTCTCTCAATTATAGCGAGTGCTCTGTCAATACGCCTCGGTTTTTCGGCATCAGAACAACGATGGTCATACATGTGGTTTATAAATAATTCCCAAAGGTGAGCACCATTTATTACACATCTTTCAGTACCGCCAAATACAAGGATATTAGCAAATAATTGGCGCATTTGGGAAGGGTTAAGGGAATTGGAACCTTCTCTGAGTGTTCTTTCCCAAACGGTATTATCTTCAAATAGACCACGTAATCGGGCAGCGTCGGAAAAGGAATCACATACTTGTCCATTCACATTTTTCAAATGATCGGGATCACCGGGGAAATGTTTAATAAGTATATATAAGGCAAATTTTTCAGGTTCACGAGGGGAGACGGGTAAAATTCTGCCCATAACGGGTTTACGGTTAGTATTTTTTTCGGAAACTCTTCTTTTATTCCACACTTTATTTCTCTTATCAAAGGAATAAGTTTCTGGTAATTGTTCAAATAAAATATTTTTAGCATTAGGATCATTTAACCAAAGTCTCCAATAAGCGGTAAGTGGGGTTTCTGGAAGTATACCTGCTTGAATATTGGCAAGACTTTGTTCTCTATTATTTGGGGCAAAATATATTTTTTGTTGACCTGGTAAATGGATTTGTAATGGAATTACGCGGTGGGAAGTAAATCCATATTTATAACCCATTATACGTGTGTATGCCTCAGTGGGACTTCGATAAAGCATTCGAGCGTATTGTGCGGGTTCATCAACATTTACAAGACCATTAACAGTACTTTTAACATATGAAAAACTTGCTCCTTTAAATGGGTATTTCAGGGCATATTTTAAATTGTCAGATTGTCCATAAGCAAATTCTAGATTATGATGTGATTGAAACATTACAAGAATAAGAGGGTTATAAGGAACAACTCTTGAGTTATCATATATGATGATGGATTTACCTCTTCTTTTAAAATTAAGAACTTCACCACCATTTTGAGGGCTAGGTCTAAAATATTCTGCAGGTTTATTTTCATGTAAGATTGTAAAATTATTAAAAGGTTTAGGAAATCCCTTTTTACATTTTCCATTACTATCACAATATTCAGAACAATCGTGTAATTGATATAGAGGTAAAAGTTCCCTAACTTTACGGATAAAATTATACCAGGGTGAGTTATCATCCTTAGGGGGTTCTGAAGGAATATGCGCCCAAATTAAATTTTCTACATTTTCAGGTGTTGCAGGAATATCGGTACAATAAACTCTATGTAAATGGGGGCCTCCTATTCTTTTTTGGAACTCACGACTTTCAGCTGATCCTAAAATTTTTCCAAAAATATTTTTTTTATCGATTAAATAATGGATTTTTCGCAGTTTATCTTCATAAATTCTGCAAATAATATCAAATCGATTTACTACTTTTTGTTTATTGGAAAATAGATTTCTTTTAATCTCTGGCCAACGGGGATTACAGGTAAAGGTGAACATAAAGGATGCATGTCCAGGTTTTTTAGTGCGAGCAAATATTGTGGTAGCATCGTAAAACATATCCTGAAACCATGGTCGGGTACCTGGGTGGTATTTTCTAAACATAACAATACTACCAAGTTGTTCAACGGACTCTAAATTAGCTTGTCTGGCTAACCATCTAAGAGCATTTTCGGTTAAAGTAGCTCTTAAATCCATTTCTTTTTTTCTTAGAAAATTAGCAACATCGGAATCTGTTCTAGCGGCATAATCAAGGGTATTTTTCTGGGACAAACCACCACCAGAATTCCAAATATTATGGTAATCCTCATTTTTTCTAATTGCTAAACGGAAACGGATATAATCACGGGTGGAAATAAATTGGCGGTGAGAAATTTGTACTGAGTGAGCTACTGAGTGGTCTGAATCACTATCATTTGACTCATTATCTTTATCAGAAATATTTTTATTAATGGGAATTTTTTTATGATATCCGTCATCACCACAAGGGAAAAGGAGGGGATAACAAAGAGTATCGGTTTGTGGGTGGTAAGGTGGAAATGTGAATAAACGTCCTTCCTCATCCGTAATACAAATACCTTTAACTTGGGGAGGTTCATCAGAATCTGTCCATACTGCAAATAAGGTTTCCTCAGTTGGTAGGTTAACTTGCCTTGTATGTAGGGAAGGATCTATTACATTTGTGGGAGTATCTCTTGCTTCAATTAATACAAGACGGAAATTTCTGACTGAATCGGGTCCATCAGTCTGAATTTTTTGTGTATATTGGGTATGGAAATTTCTATAAACATTTGCAAAGGGATGAATATTACGGAGTAAAATATCTAAATTTCTTAAGGTTGTCGGATCGACTCTATCACCACCATAAGCACAATTATTAACCCGATGTTCAAAAGCTGTGTTGGCATCTAAAATATATAATTGGGAAAATGAGGGAGAATCATTACCAGCTATCATTGAACTCATTTTTCTAACAAACTCACCGTTTAACATATAACAAATTCCACCATCGAAGGTGTTTTCTCTATGACCCACATATATTGAGGCAAATGCAAGTAAAGAATTGTATATATTATGGTGTTTTAAAAATTCTAAAGAGGATTGTGAATTTCCATTTGTTAAGTTTTTTAATAATTGAGGATGTGGATTAAATGGGGGAAGGGATACTGAACCACAACGACAACAAAAGGAAGAGGTAATTTTTCCATGCTTATTTTTATTTTTTTCAGAATTTAATAATAAAGCATTACAATCCTCACAAATAATATCACCAAAATTTCCCGAGTCATAATAGGAAACAGAATGTTGGGACCTAATATCTGCACAGGGGAAGCCTCTATGGCGACGGGTACAAAGGGAAGTAATTTCAGTAAATAAATTTGGAGGAGGGATAAAAGTTGGAATTAAATTAATGGCTTTAATTCTTTCTGACCTTCTAAGATTTACAGAGGGTGGATCGGGTTCAATGTTTAAAATTGGGTAGGAATTTACAACATTATTATCATTCACAACTGAATCAACACTTAAATTTAATGGAACAATATTTTGGGAGACGTTTTCATTAATATTAAGCGGAATATAATCAATATCATTTGTCAGGGTTAACTGGGAAAGATGCCAAATTATACGTTTTCTTTCATAATTAATATTTAACTTTGGAAAAATGAGGGAACCATTGTTAAATAGGTACATTTCGGAATAAAGACAGGCAAAGAATCCACAATTAATTCCATCAGTTTGTTCTGTAAATTGTGTACGAGGTAGGATTTGGATTTGAATATCATCTTCATTAATATTAGGGGTTAAATCACAAATTCCGCGTTTGATTAAATCAATACGCCTAAGATCATATCCTGCATAAGAGACATTAAATAACCTATCAACATCGGGTAGGGAATCAATAAAAATACATTGGGGATTATCAATGTCTGATCTATCATAAATTATAAGACCAAAATGACCATTAAAACATATTGTTAATAATAAAATTTCATAATCGGCGGAATAATTATAACAATTTTCTAATGCAATAATAGGAGGGACATAGGGGTTATACATATGTTCAACAAAGGTATAATTGGGATCAAGAACAACAACTCGTTTTGCTGTACGAGTAGTTAAATATTTTTGGTAGGCATAAATATAATCATCTTGTAACCAAGAATTAGAATTGGACCAAAGCTCTTTAATATAATCTACTGCGCGGTGATGGTATAAATGAAAAATACGGTTATCACTGGCTAAAACGGGACCAAAAGGGACGTCTAGGGTTTCTGCTGGCAAGGGATTGAGTGAAGTATTGGGGACATTAACAATTTTGCCTTGAATATTTCTTTTAATTGGTCTACCACCAATGCCTTTTTTCTTTGGTCTACCTCTTTTATTTAATGAAGCAATACTACTGGGGGACATACTACGGGAACAGCTGGAACTTAAACTTTCACTAATAAAACTATTTTCAAAAACATCATTCCTAGGGGAATTAATCTCCAAAACATTCAAATTGTCTGATAATACAGACCCATCTAACGAAGAACAATCAATCATATTACTTTCTGCGGACCCTTCACCAATTAAACTACTACCTTCTACAATACAATCAACCAAAATACCTTCCACCGCAGTTTCATATGATCGTTGTTGGTCTTTCATTCGTTTTTTTCGTTTTTTTGAAGGCATTATAATTAAAATAAATAATAATAATTATAATCTTAAAAATAAAAGAAAAATTAAGTTAGTAAATAGATTTTACGCGAACAAATAAAAATGAATAATAAATTATAAAACGCGAAAATATGAGTAAAACGAATAATAAATATTATAAAATAATATATAAAATGTTGATAAATAATGTAGTTATAATATAATTGAATGTTGTTGTATTTAATGTTGTTTTGTTGAATGTTGATATTTTAGAGAGTAGTAGTATAATAGGAGAGAGATCCACAATTGTAATATGAATGAACGTTTTTTGGTAGATAGGTCTGGGTTACCAGAAAAGTTGAATGTGTTGAGGATTAATTCCATTGGGAATGATGGTAATGATAATGGTAGTTTTGTTAATAAAAATGGGACTTATGTAAAAGTATATTCCAGGGGTACTCTTAATATTTTCCTTATTAATATTATAATAGTTTAAAAAACATTGAAGACAAAGGAATTAACCGAAAAACCATTTTAGAGGTTAAATCAAACTCTGTACTCTAGATGCCCGGTTAAAACCGTTGACATCCAACGCCCGGTAAATACCGAAGGCTTTTAAAAAAAGTATAATTAATTAATTAACAGTTATACATATCAGCGAACGTAATGAATGTAGGCAGTCCTCTCACTCATGGGAACTTTAATGAGCGTATGCAGTACTCTCACTCAAGGGAACGTAATGAGTGTAGGCAGTCCTCTCACTCATGGGAACTTAATGAGTGTAGGCATTCCTCTCACTCTTTTGAAGGTTTCGAGTTTCGGCATTCCGCTAACTCATGTGAAGGTGGATGAGTTTAGGCATTCCGCTAACTCATATGAAGGTGGATGAGTTTCGGCATTCCGCTAACTCATGTGAAGGTGGAAGAGTTTCGGCATCCGCTAACTCATAGGAAGGTTTCGAGTTACGGCATTCCGCTAACTCATGTGAAGGTGGATGAGTTTCGGGATTCCGCTAACTCATAGGAAGGTTTCGAGTTTCGGCATTCCGCTAACTCATGTGAAGGTGGATGAGTTTAGGCATTCCGCTAACTCATGTGAAGGTGGATGAGTTTCGGCATTCCGCTAACTCATGTGAAGGTGGATGAGTTTCGGCATTCCGCTAACTCATAGGAAGGTTTCGAGTTTCGGCATTCCGCTAACTCATGTGAAGGTGGATGAGTTTCGGCATTCCGCTAACTCATGTGAAGGTGGATGAGTTTCGGCATTCCGCTAACTCATAGGAAGGTGGATGAGTTTCGGCATTCCGCTAACTTATGTGAAGGTGGATGAGTTTCGGCATTCCGCTAACTCATGTGAAGGTGGATGAGTTTAGGCATTCCGCTAACTCATGTGAAGGTGGATGAGTTTCGGCATTCCGCTAACTTATGTGAAGGTGGATGAGTTTAGGCATTCCGCTAACTCATGTGAAGGTGGATGAGTTTCGGCATTCCGCTAACTCATGTGAAGGTGGATGAGTTTCGGCATTCCGCTAACTCATAGGAAGGTTTCGAGTTACGGCATTCCGCTAACTCATGTGAAGGTGGATGAGTTTCGGGATTCCGCTAACTCATAGGAAGGTTTCGAGTTTCGGCATTCCGCTAACTCATGTGAAGGTGGATGAGTTTAGGCATTCCGCTAACTCATGTGAAGGTGGATGAGTTTCGGCATTCCGCTAACTCATGTGAAGGTGGATGAGTTTCGGCATTCCGCTAACTCATAGGAAGGTTTCGAGTTTCGGCATTCCGCTAACTCATGTGAAGGTGGATGAGTTTAGGCATTCCGCTAACTCATGTGAAGGTGGATGAGTTTCGGCATTCCGCTAACTCACGTGAAGGTGGATGAGTTTCGGCATTCCGCTAACTCATGTGAAGGTGGATGAGTTTCGGCATTCCGCTAACTCATGTGAAGGTGGATGAGTTTAGGCATTCCGCTAACTCATGTGAAGGTGGATGAGTTTCGGCATTCCGCTAACTCATGTGAAGGTGGATGAGTTTCGGCATTCCGCTAACTCATAGGAAGGTTTCGAGTTTCGGCATTCCGCTAACTCATAGGAAGGTTTCGAGTTTCGGCATTCCGCTAACTCATAGGAAGGTTTCGAGTTTCGGCATTCCGCTAACTCATAGGAAGGTTTCGAGTTTCGGCATTCCGCTAACTCACGTGAAGGTGGATGAGTTTCGGCATTCCGCTAACTCATGTGAAGGTGGATGAGTTTCGGCATTCCGCTAACTCATAGGAAGGTTTCGAGTTTCGGCACACATAAAAAACATGAGTAAAATGTGACTTAACTTGTTGAATAAAAGTATAAATATTTATAAAGGTTTAAAAAGTAATATGGTTATGGTTGATGTATTGAACGTTTTCAAGTCATAAGTTCGTTCAATCCAGACGTATTGAACGTTTTCAAGTCATAAGTGCGTTCAATCCAGACGTATTGAACGTTTCAAGTCATAAGTTCGTTCAATCCAGACGTATTGAACGTTTTCAAGTCATAAGTTCGTTCAATCCAGACGTATTTAATTAATTTTTAATTTAAGTTAAAATACTAAATCTATTTTTCATGAAATTTAATTTTTGATATTTAGCAAAAAATCAGAAATATTAATATTCTTAAAATTTTTATTTCAGAAAATATAACTCACTTATTAGATGTTTAATTTTTTCATTTCAATGTAATTTTTTTATATTTTTTAATCAAAATTTAAATAAAAAAATTTAAAAGTAATTTTACATTCCAATGTCCAAACAGCCAAACCATTTTCTTCACCAGGACAAAGGCGTTGAGCATTTTTAACCATCATCATTGCAAAAAAAGTCCAAGCAATTCATTCACCTGTAATAAAATGTATTAAATTAAGATTTAAAAAAAATTTGGGCATGACCCGTCGGCATATTGAAGTAGCAATACCTGAGGTTGTTGTCCCCCAAGTATTGTTACCCCACGTTTAGACCCCAAACAGTAGGCTATCCAAGCTAGGACCCGAAACCTTATGATACAGGTTTTTCTACTGTTTGGGTTTTAGTAAAATTTTTTTGTTCATTCTCGGGAAAAAACCTCATGAAAAACCCGACCAAATTGTTGAGATGATGAAAATTTGGGCATGACCCCTTCGCACAGGAAGGGTCACGAAAAATTTTTCTTTCAAAATTTTTGCAAAAAAAATTCAGAAATTAAAAAAAACTAACTATAGTTTGATGTTGTTGTAGTCGGCCATGTATTGATGATTGTCCCTGAAAAAGAAAAATATTTATTAAATAAATTTAATAAAAAAATAAATTCAAAAAAATATAAAATTAAAAAACCAACCAAAAAGTTGATGTAGAACAGTTGTTGTTGTTGTCGAAAATTGTTATGTTGTTGACAATTGTTGTTGTTGATTGTCCTGAAGTATAAAAATTTTAATAAAAATGAAATTTTAAAAAAATCGGGCATGCCCCATTCGCACAGAAGGGGTCATGCAAAAAATTATTTTTTTGCAAATTTGCTCAAAATTTTTAAACAAAATAAAATTAAAAAAACTAACCAAAGTATTTGTTGAGTTGTTGTGTGTCATCCATTTGTTGATTGTCCCTGAAAAAAAATTTAATTTAAAAAAAGTAAAAAAAAAAATTAATTAAAAAATTAAAATAAAACCCAATTTTTTTTAAATATATTTTTCAAACGTACGTATGATAGTTCATTCGAAAGAGCTTATCAAGCTGAGTCTAAGGAAACCAAACTAAATTAATTTGGTATTCAATGAACAAAGTTATGAACAATTTAATTTAAGTGATTACCGCGGCTGCTAACTGGTTTTTCGTTTTAATTGTTTATAACTTTGTTAAAAATAAACCAAATTATTTATTTTTGATCTCATTTTACTCAATTTGAAAAGCTCTTTCTAATGAGCTATCAAATATATATTTTAAAAAATAAATTTTTTAATTCAAAAAAGCTAGGTCATAAATCATAAAAGTACTGAAAATTATAAGAAAAAACCTCAATAATGTTCCAATGTATAAACTTCATCAAAATCAGCATCAGAAGCCATTTTTTGTAAGTTGAGATTATTGAGCTAAATGTGCTGATCCTTTAAAGTAAGTAACTTAAAAATAAAAAGTTAATTTAAAAGAAATAAAAAACAAAAAATTTAAACCGTAAAAACCACTGCTGTCATAAAATACTTTATAAACCTGATCCAAAACATCTCAGTACATAATAACCACGAAATTCCTTCAGGCAAAGGTTTATTCCCACTGCTAGCTTTTAGAAGCTTTTATTGGCATTCGCGAAATAAAAGACATCAGAAACACTTCCTTCATCAGCAATAAACAAAATCGAGTGCGTTGTAAACTTAAAAAGAAAATAAATAAATTATAAACAAATAAAAGTTAAAAAAATAAAAAGTGCAATATTAAGAAAATAAAAAAATATCAATCGGACAAAATGGGCAACCCTTTTAATCGCGAAAGATTTAAAGACTATAACTTCGCTAGACTCATATGTACCCAAATCAAGTCATATATATTCTTGATTCTTATAAGATGCTTTATCACTTGGCATAATTGGCACTTAAAAATTTGGCACTGAACTGTCCCGTCAATCCAGTTCAGTGCCACATTTGAGTGTCACCCACTTTTTATGTTGAAATCACATTCCTCATAGAATGTTACAGTTAGTGGCATAATTTGGTCTTAAAACTCCCATCGGGCATCAAGTTAATGATCTGCGAATATATGGGCGTCTACGAAAAAATTCCCGAGAAGTCATTGGACTAAAACTCTCTTAGACTCAAGTGTGCGCAAACATGTGCTGTTTTTCGAACTGTCAATAGACGCTCTAAAAAATGAGATTCTAAAATAGAATTTATTAACTCGTTTATACACCAGACCACATGTACCCCCGTAAAAAAAACTTAGACTACCCGCAACTTTTTCAAAATTGAACCGAAAAATTTACAAAAAATATTTTTTAAATCAGCTCATCAAGGGCTTTCAAATTATATATCATTTGCCCATATTACATTAATTTTTATGTTTGCCATTTTTGGCTTCAAAATTTTAGATGAGATTTTATGACCAAAACTTAAAAAAATCATAACTTTTTCAAAAGGAACCTTTTTTGAAAATTTTAAAATACTATTAGGTGTTAAAAATTATGCTTCATTTTATAAAAATACTTTAAATCTGATCCCATGGCAAAAATCCTCAAATTTTTTCAAAAACTGAAAAATTTCAAATTTTCATAAATTAGACCCTAACTACCCCTAACCTCAAAATTTTTCAACTTTTTCTTCACTCAAAAAATAACTAATTTTTTGCTTTATTTAATAAGATTTGTTTCATTCAAATCCAATTAAAACTCGCAAGGAAAAGGTCAATTGAAAATTTCCGAAAATATAGCAAAAGGGGTACCCATTTGGAAAAATAATGTCAAAATTTTTATTCTGATTTTTTTGAAAAAAATATCTTTTATGGGGTAAATACACATGCTGAACACGAATCCATAATCAAAAAAATTTTTTAAAAATTCCCCGCAAAGTTAAGTTCAAATAACTGTTAAAATCCCCATTTCATGACTCATATCTCCCCAAATCTTAATCCAAGACTCAAATGTCTCACAAACATTTTGTAACTACATCTCTTGGCTACAAATACTTCAACTACCTCCAAATCCCCAGGTTCAGTTTCGCACTCAAAAATCCAATTTAAAACTTCAACCGGCCATTTCAGTGCCACACTCGAACTTGGCACCAAAGTGACCTATCATAAAAAAATCCCCATACTCGATTTCATATTCTCCCAAAAATTCCAAATCATATTCACAAAACTGTTCAAAAAGTCCATTTCAGTACCGCACTAACATTCGGCAACAAAATGGCCCATACAAAACATTTTCTTTTAACCCATTACTTATTATCAAAAAAAAAAAAAATTTTTATATAAAGGCATTAAAAAAATCGTATTGTTCAGTGCCGCACTCAACCTTGGCACCGAAATTACCCCTCCCAAAAAATTCCCTGTACTCGTTAACCCATTATCCCATAAGAATTTCCCTCAAAAAGCCATCCGTTTTTGCTAGAAATTAAGAAAACTATTAGAGTCTGGGCTGTACACTTCAGTCTCACGGGCAAAACGCCCCTTAGAATTGAAATTTTTGAAAATTTTTTTTTTCCAAAAAAATCTACTAATCGGCGCGGGGTGCCCTCCAAGCAAGACCTTTACCCCTTTCTATTGAACTTTTTCGAGATACGGAAACAACCGTGGTCGTTTCGGTGCCATGCGAGACCCGCACCAAAAAATCCGTATTTTTTCAGAATGCGCACCAAAAAGTTCCCCCCAGGATCCACAACTTTCAAAATGCTCAGGGTCTCCAAAAAACCTCTAGAGTTTTTTTCGCGCGAAGTCGAACTTAATTATATTAGTATGTAATAAATGGACGAGTTAAAATTAAAATATATTTTAATTTTGGCAAATATTTTTGCGTGAAAATTTACATCATTTGTTAAAATTTTAAAAATATTTATTTTATAAAATGTCTTTTTTTTAATTTTATAGAATATTATTTTAATGATATTATTTAAATTATTTCCTTTAATTTTAATTTTATTATATTTATTACCAGGTAACAAATATTTTTTATTAAAATATAAACTTATTTTTTAAGAATCATTTTCTGGTAATTGTTTTTCTAATAAACATCATCATCATCACAGAGAAGATGTTCATGAAACTAAACAAAGTAAGTGAGATTAAATAATTTTTAGTGTTAAATTTAAATAATTTTGGAATGAATAAATTATAATATTTATTAAATTAGGGTTAATCAGGCCCTTCGCCTTTAGATAACTAACAAGCTAAACTTTTAGAATATAAAAATGAATAACTGGTAAATTATTAATGAGGGAGAACAATATAAATATAAGTAGTTAAAAATATTATATGGAGGGGACGGGCAATATATAGGAAAATAAAATACGAAAGACAAAATAAAATTGGTCTAAAAACACGAAATAATACGAAAGTTGCCCATCCCTGGTATATGGAGAGTTTTAATTAGACATGCACATGAAAATAATTGTTAATGATAAAGATAAAATGGAATAGCTTGGAAAGGATATAAATACAAAAGGTTCTTTTCTCAATAAGGATAACGGTTTAAGGCTGGGTTAGGATTCCGCCTTAAAATAAATTTTTTTTTAATTTTATAATAAAAATAAAATTAAATATTTATTTATTTTAAGCTGAAACAAGAACTTCAAATATTAGTAAACAATCATTTAAAACACTTTATGAAAAATACAATGATGAAATTAATTCATTAAACAATAGAGAATGGCCTCATTTTGATATTAAATTAGATGAATGTAATAATTATTTATTAAATTAATAATATTTAATTTATTTTAATAAAAATTATAATTTTAAAATTATTTAATTTTAAATATAATTCAAAATTTTAGCAGAAGCAAGTTCTTCTCATGGTGATCAAAATCTTCATAAATGTCCTTATTGTTTATATAACATTAAATCTGATAATATTAAAGAAATTATAATAAATAAAAAATTAATTCAAAGAAATAAATACTATGAAGATATATATGAAGAAGAAATACAAGAAGAAATACAAGAAGATATCCAAAAAAATATGCAAAAAGAAATAATATTATTTGTATCAGAAGATTCAATAGGAGAAGGGGGATATAGCTCTGTGAGTATATTTATAAATAAAATTCAAAAGAATATTTTTAAAATTTTGAGTTCTTGGTTAAATTTGTTAAGAATATATAATTATTAAAAAACTAAAAAAATCTAATACTTTTAATTTAATAATTATTTTTTCATTAATTAAAAAAAATTTCAAAATTATTTTTAATAGATTTTTTTATTAAAATTTTTTAATATTTCAAAAAATAAAAATTTTAATTATTAAATTAAAGATTTATCATGCACATTGGAAAGATTCGGGAAAATGTGTAGCACTAAAAGAATATTTATTTCGCAAGGATCATAGTGTCGCAGATAATGAACTTGAAGTTTTAAAACATTTTGCTGATAAAAATATAAAAAATGATTATATAATTGAAATGATTGGATAGTATGTTTTAATATTATTTATTTAAATTTAGTAGACATATTATTTATTTCTAAAATCGATAGGTCAATAATTTTATTTTTCAAAGAGTCCTATTAGAGGACAAAAAAAGATTTATTCATAAAACTTGAATCTTTCCAATTAAGAAGTATATAGTTTAATTAATTAAATAATTATATTCTTTATAAAATTTTATTTATTTTTGAAAAAGATTTTCTGTAAAAATGTATCAAAATATATATAAATTAAATCTAGGGATATATCTATAATTATAATAATATAATTATTTTCATCTATTAATAAGTTGTTAATTCTTTAATTTAATTTCTGACTTTCAATCAATTATTGGACATTCTCCTAATTTATATTTAAATTATTTTTTAATTTAAAATTTTAAGCCAGGAAAAACCTCCTGAAGAAGAAGACATTTATAGTAGTATGCTGACAGACACTTCTAAAAAAATATATATGTATATTGTTTTGGAACTTGGTGGAATTAATTTAGATGAGTATTATAGTAAAATTTATAATGAATTTGAAAATAAGAAAATTTTTTTTAATGATAATGAGATTGAGATTGAAAAAATTGAGTTAAATAAAAGTAAAGTTCTTATTTCAATTATTAAATGTGCTGCTAAGGCAATACATAAATTTCACAAATGTATGGATATTATTATTTATTTATTTAAGGAAACATAAACAAATATTAATTTATTTACAAAATAATAATAATTATTATTTTTTGTCAAATATTTTATTTGCGAATTGATAATTTTTTAAATAAGAAATGTAATAGAAATATTAAATATAATTTTTTTAATTTTTATAAAAAATAAATTTAGATGGTATGCATTTGGATATTAAAGCAACTAATTTTGTTATACCTCAAAATCATAATTTGGCTGAACCTTTAAAAAATTGCAAATTAATTGATTTTAATTCATCTAGAATTACAAATGATAAACAAATTAAAATAGATAATCTTATAGGGACACTCTTATATGCACCACCAGAATATATAAATATGGTAAATTTTATTTTATAATATTTTAAATTAATAATTAAAATGATTAGTTGTAAAATTTAAATATTTTTAACGAGAAATTCATTTAATTTTCAAAAAATTATAGAATTTTTTGTTAAAAATTTTAAAATTATTTTTTAAATATCAAAGTGTTCCTTTAAATATCTTTTTTGTAAAATTAATTATTAAGATATTAAATTATTATTATTTAGAAAGCAACACGTTTAATGGATATATATTCATTTGGTGTAATGATCTACAAATTTTTAAATCTTCCAAACAGAAAATTTGAAAAAGATGAAAATTTAGATAGAACTTTACTTGTTGGTGGACCTTTAGAAGAACTTGCAAAAGTAATATTTTTTAATTCTAAATTAAATTAAATATTTAATATAAATTTTAAATATAATTTTATAGTTTTGTTTTAAAAAATAACTAAATTTAAATTAATTAATTAATTAAGTTTTGCATGGAAGATGATCCAACTCAACGTCCAAAAAATATGCTAGAAATTATCAATTTTCTTGATGGGAATGTTCATTAAATATATAAATGAAACAATTTATTTACCTCTTATTTGTTAAAGATAAAAATTATTTTTAAAAAAAATTTTGAAAATTTAAATTAAAATATAAATAGTTAACTACTATATTTAGTAAATATTTCGGGTACTTTTTATAATTTTCTTTATTTCTTTATTTTTTCATTTTTTATCATTTAAAAATAAAGTTGTAGCTTCAAAAAGTTTAATTATCCATTAGATTAAAAGATAAAGTTTTTGCTTTTATTCTTTTTTATTTTAAATTATACGACAAAATGAATGATTTTTTGAATAAAATAAAGGAAACATATATCTCTTCAGAGAGATTTTGCTGAAAAATACTTTAACGAGTGCAAAAGCATTAAATCCTTAACAAAGAGCTCAATCTCAAAGCTTCAACTAATTTTTAAAATTTTAATTTAAAAGCAGAAAAAATTAAATTTATGTTTAATAATCTTATAGATTTTTTGGTCCTTTCATAAAGTAAAAAACTTTCTTTAAGCTCCAGAAAAACAGAGAAAGATTTATAGAAATTTTTATTTTTTATTGACAAATTTAACAAATTTATATTAAATCTTTAAAAATTGATTATTACATTTAACATACCTATATATCTGTCCACTTTTGTAAAACCAAAACTATTATTGTATATATTTCCTTTATAGGTATTTTGTATCTTTAAAAAAAGTTAAGAGCAGTGCTTGGAAATTTTGATTTTGCTCGTACTCGTACCTCGTAGTACGAGTATTTTTTCCCCTCGTACTCGTACTTGACCTCATAGTACGAGTACGAGTACGAATTTTGGTACGAGCTTCCAAGCACTGGTTAAGAGTATATTTTAGAAAATAAAAAAGGTAATATTCATTAATTAATTTACTCTTACTAATTCTTTTAAGTTTGTTTTAAAATGTTAAAATATGTTTAAAATAGAGCCGAACAAACGTGTTTATTGTCGAAGTATAAGATTTTGTGTTTTTGTAATTATAAAAAAATTGGTCGTTTTTAGTTAAAAACGACCGAGCCGGCCTTAAGTTTAAAATAAATTTCTTAAAAAGTTTGTCTTAATAAAATAAATTTAATATACATATGTCTAATTTTTATTTATTTCACTTTAGATTTTTAATAATTATTTCTTTCTCTATAATATTACGAGAGTAATATGTATTCCCTTTTTTATTTTAATGTAAAAATTTTAATTTAGTGTTTAATATTTGCAAAAAATTAAAAAAAATTTCTAATTTCAATTTTAATTTTTTTAGCATTGCCAAACATTTATATTTCCGTCCAATTTTTCTCTGACCTGCCTGTTTCGTATCTCAATAATTTCTTTACCCTCAATTAAAATTCAATCAATTATAAAAAAATTTTATTACTAAAGGGAAGAGGCTGGAAAACGAAATATTGTTGTATAAAATAAGATGATATAAATTATTATAGTGAGCATTTTAATTAGACTTATTTTCTATTAATTAATTAATTATATTAATATTAATATTTTATATATAAATATTAAAAAAAAGTTATAACTCAAAAATAGGTAAAACTTTAAATAAAAACTCTTTCTCTTTAATTCCAGAAATATATTTATAATTGATAAAATAATATATTTTAACAAATTTAAAGAAGTTCATTTTACTTTTTATTTTAAAATTAAATAAATTTTTTAAATATTTTTATATTTTTATAAAATTATATTTAAGAAATGATATCTAAAATAAATTATTTTATTTTAATTCTTTTTTTCAAATTACTCTTTTTAAATTCCATCAAAGCTGCTTTTATTCAATTTAAAGTTGTCGACCTTAACAATAATGGCTTTCAAAATTTAAGTATTACCTATCAAAATGAAAATATTCAATTTATTAATAATTCCGTTGCTACACATTTATTTAATATATCGCCATTCCCTGGAAATATATATAATCTTAATGTCAATTGGCCTGTTTATCCAAATTGGGTAAAAATAGATAACATTTTAATATAATAAATATTAAAAAAATTTTTTTGGTATTTTATTAAATTAAAATAAATATAAAAATTATTTAAATTATATATTATTTCTCCTAAAAATTATAATTTTATTTCAGATCAAGATAACTATTCCAGTAATATGTCCTAAGGAGGAGAAAGAGGATGTTAATATACTTTATATAATAAATATTGAATTAATTAATGGAGTACCTCAAGGTACTTGTAATAAATATAAATTAGATGAAGACAGTGCAAGCTTTTGGGATACAGATAAACAATTTCTTAAATTTCAAAATAAAACTAATGAGCAATTTGATCAATCACATACTAGTGTTGTCTCTACGTTATTAGCTAAGATATTTAAGTTAATAAAAAATAGTGAATTACAAAATTGGCAAATTTTTCATCAAATCCAAACAATTATTGATTTAATGGCAAAAATTAATCCTAGACAAAGTTCAACAATATTAATGCGTCTAAGAGATTTGCAAAATAAAATTGCTACTTTCACTCATTTAGATCAAAGTAATTTAAAAATATTTTTAAATTTTAATAAAAACAATAATAAATAATTATTATTTTGTTTAACTAAATCAAAAAATAATTTGTAATTTTTTTTATAATTTTATTTAATTATTTTATTAAAATATATTAATTATTTAAAGATCACTGGGAAAATTTTGAAATGCTAAAAAGTTCAAAATCTATTGATATTAATCATTATAATGCTGCGTTAACATATTATAAAAATGTAATTGATAATTTAGTTCATCAAGATAATTTAGTTCAACAAAATCCAGGTAATAGTTGGAATTTTATTTAAAAAAATGTCAAAATTTTATATATAATCATTTAAATTTAGAATATTAAAATGTGTTAAAATTTTAATAAAATTTTTCTAAAAAATTAACAATCTAGTAAATATAGGACATAAAATTGTAAAGTTTACTTTAATATTTGGTGTTTTTGAAAATAACATTTATAATTCAATTTAAATTTTTAAAATATTATAATATTCTTTTTTATAATATTATTTTGTTAAATCGATCCTGGTAATGAGTTATTATTATTATTATTTAATATTAATATATAATGGATGATTTTATGCAATAAAAATTTTGAAAAATGTTTTTTCTTTAATCTCTCCAAAATTAAAAAAAAAAAACAAATTTAATGTTAAAAATTTAATTTTAAATTAAATTTTTATTATTAATTTAAATATTTATATTTTTTAACAAAATTATTATTTTATATAATTCAGGGATAAATCTAAACTCAGAAGTAGGAACAACAGATTGGGGTTATGCTCAACAAGCACAACCTTCACTAGCGGAAATTGAATATACTAGACAACAGGAAGAAGCTCGTAACATACAACTTACTAATGAATTTAATATAAGGATGGATAGTCAACAACATTGTAAATTTTATTATAAAAAATATTTATTTTTTAATTAATATAAAATTAAAAATAAATTTATTATCAAATTAAGACGAATGGTTACGACAACAACAAATTCAAAGAGGAGAGGGAAGTTCTTTTCAACAACCTCTAAGTTTTCAACATGGAATGGGGGGAAGTTCTTCTCATTACCCACAAGGTAACTATTTATTTAACTTTTAAAATTAATTTTATTATAAAAATATTAAAATTTTAAATAATAAAATTTTTTTAATTTTAAATTTTCCAAGATTATATTCAACAACAAGATGAAGAAGTACAACGAGAAAGAAGCCGCAGCCACAGCCGTCATAGCATAGGTTTTGATTTAATAATATTGTTAAATATTGTTTTCCAATTTTTAGAAAATTGAACGATAATACTAAATATTTAGTTTATATCGAATTTTTAAAAATAATATATATTCTTTAACTTTTTAATATTTTAAATAAAAATATAAAATTAATATTTTTTAGACTTGAACAGACAATTGGCAGAAAATAGTAATTCCGAGGGTAGCAACAATCAAGTATTAAATATATTTAATTTTTATAAAAATTAAAAAATAATATTTTAATTATTTATTAAATAAATTAAATTTATAAAAATTAAATAGATAAGACAACAACGAAGAGAACAAGGGCACGGAAGAAGAAGACAAAGAGGGCAACAGAGACGGAACATTGGTTTATTTAATTTTATTTCTTTAGAGATTATATTTTTATTTTCAGATTTAAATGCATCACCAAGCAATAGCAATGTATTTATTTTATAAAATTAAATAAATTATTTTAATTAAAGGTTTTGTTAAATTATAAAAATATATTTAAATTCTCTAATAAAAATACCCTTTACGTGTATTAAAATGTGACTGAGATTTTAATATACTCACACTTTGGCAGAGCTAGAAAATAGAGACATGGTGTTTTTATTAGAGAATATTTAAAATTAAATATATTTATATAAGATGACCCAAAAGTCTTTACTTGCCTTTTATTTTTCATAACTATTTTTATTCTTATCCTTTTCGAGTGCTTTTACTCTCAATTTGTAGCCAATTCAATTCCTTAAAATTATACAAAGTTTGGGATTATTTGTGGTATAACAAAAGTTATAGAAATATATATATATATATTTAAGTTAACCTTTAAAAAATTTCATTTCATTCACAAAAAAAAAAAACCCTGTAAATTTTATTATTACAGTCGAATGGACAGAGTGGAAAATAAACCATTTCTGAGCAAAAAAAAAAGAAAGTAACTTTGAAGGGGAACAGTAAAAGATGTGATTTAAAAAAAAGGAATTATTTTTCTATCTATTTTAATATCTTTTTTTATGTAATGCTTTTTTGGTTATTTCTATATCTTTACTATGTTTTTATAATTATTTTTATTTCAAAATATTTTATTATTTTTTGTTTTCACAAGGCCTGACATTGTTGACTTTCATCTCCATTTTCTCGGCTTAAGTACATATATTCCTCTAAGTGTTAGGGGATGGAGTCTAGTATAAAAGGAGCTGGTAGAGCTTAGTCTTGGTTGGCACCTGGGCCAACAGTCGCCGCCTAGTCAGTTAGTCATTCCTACCTTATTCCACCTCTTATTGTAATAACCTTTGTGATAAACTATTATTGTTAGTCTTGTCGTATTATAGTATTGTAACCTTACATGAGGATACAACAGTGGCGCGGTCGCACAGTCAATTCGATCAGTCATTCGAAGTCAGTCGGACAGTCAGAATTCGAGCAAGCCAGTCTAACAAGCAAAAAAAGAAGTCAAATATTTAGAATTTGAAAATTATTCAGAGAGAAATGACGACTAAGAAATTAGAAAATGTGTGAAGTGGAGGCAGTGGAGGCCTATTTAATTAAGTTAAGATAGGGCCTAGCAAACCCTAGTCTTTAAGTCAATTTTGAGTAAATGCAGCGGATGGAAAGGAGTCAGTTGAGAAGAGGAGAGCAGTAGTTAGTCGAATTCAAGGCCAAGTCATCAAGAGCATGGAAGAAAGAAGCGATTTAATCTGCAGATTTAAAAATGTGAGGGGCCGCAGTCATATTGGGCAGAATCAATAAGTCCCGAGTTTTCAAGTTAGTTAAAGGCCGAAGGACATAAGACGGTTATTAGTCAAAGCCGCAGTGGATAGTAGAGTATGATAGTGAAAGGATTTGCATAAGTCGGCTAGTAGATTTTGAGTATTCGCTCTTTTGATGAATTAAGTCAGTTGGCACTAAAGTTTGAAAGAAATGGTTGAGAGATTATTCAAAGTGCCAAAGTCAGAAAATCAAGGAAGTAAAAGTCACCGATGAGAATTGATATTGGAGAATTTGGGCATTTTTGAGTCAGTAGATGAAAAGACTGTTGATAGTCAGAAAGTTAAGAAAAGTCTTCGGGTATAGTCCGAAAATGAGTCGATGTCAGTCCAGTTGATGTGAGAATCTTAATACTTGAAATTCAAAATTTAAATTTAGATATACCTATACCTAGTTAAAATAGATTACGTAAACAAATTTTTAATTATTTAATATTTTCAAAATTTTATTACATTTTATATTTTTTGAAAAATTTTAAGAGTTGAAAAATTTAGAACATATTAAAAAATTAAAAGAAATTAATAAAAACTTTTTTTAAATTAAAATTGTAGAAATATTTCTTAACTAATTTTTAAATAATGTTTTTTATCTTTTACTATCTTTAAAGAAGAATATTACTATTTATTTTCAATTTTGAATAATAATTTCTGAATTTTCTTCTAATCTAGATATATTTTAATTTTCAAAACTAGAGATGTCTTTGTTAAGGAAATCAACAATTTGAGATATATTAGGTCGATTATTAGGTTCAGGTTGAATACAAGCCTAAAATTATTATTATTATTTATAACTTAAGTACTTAGGTATTTTAAAATAAAATTACTAAAAAATAAATTTATTAATTTATTTACTTTTATAAGTTTATCTAAATCTGAATTAAATTCATTATTTAATCTATATTCTTCTAATTCATTGTCAATTGTTGAATAATCTCCAGATTGAATTCTTCCTAAATGAATTAAAGCTTCTGTATCTTTTAATATATCTTTTTCATAATTTTCGTATAATAATCCATATATCATTAAACCGAATGCCCAAATGTCCACTTTTCTAGTTACCTGAATAAATAAATAAATAATAATAATTATTATTATATTTTATTATTTTTATGTTATTCTCCTCAGATGTTTGATTTATTTTTTATGAAGAAATTTAAAAAATTTAATTACTATTATACATATAAATAATTATTTGTGAAAGAAATCATCTGTTTTATCTTATTTTTATATATTTTTGAGTATAATTATTTATTTTTATATATTGATAAAAATGTTTATGAAAATTAGGAATTATTTAGAAACATGAATTTTTAAATCCAAAATTGTGGTCCCTCCATTATTTTTCGATTTTTAGAGTCTGAATCGTTAGTTCTGTAAAGGGAATGATAACATTCAACTCATCTCAACTAGTCTAATCTAATATAATACTTATATATCTTTTAAACTTGCGGAAAATAAATAATTAATTTACAATAAAATTATCTTCATTATTAGAACTCCTAATTTCTGGTGCTCTGAATTTTTTCAATCCATGTACTTTTGTTCTTATTTGTTGATTTTGTGTAATAACAGAAGTGTTAAAATCAATTATTTTTAAAGTAATTTCTTTATTTTGTTTTTTAAATATAATAAAATTATTTAATTTTATGTCCAAATGAATAGCAGCTAAATTATAATAATTAATATTTAAATTTATTTTATAATTATTTACTTAAATTTTCGTTATGTCCATGAAATTGTTTAATTGCTTGAGCAGCACCTTTAGCAATTTTATTAATTAAATCAATTTTTTCCACATTTATTTTTTTAATTTCTTCCATATAATAATTTTTTAAATTCTCTCTTCCAAGCTCTAAAATAATATAGTAGAAGGATATTTGTTCTTCATTTAAGTTTTCACTTAAAAATTAAATAATTATTTATAATAAAATTATAATTTTCAAAATTTTCTGTTATGAATAAAGAGATAATAATTTATAATTTTAAAATTAATATATTAAATTAAATCTTCCCTTAATATTCCCATTCCATGCATTTTAATAATTCTATCTTGTTCTATTTGAGTATTATCAGCAAAATATTTTAAAACTTTAATTTCTCTTTTAACAAAATTTTTATGTTGAGAATTATAATTTGAAATTTTTAAAGCAACACAGTTATCTTCATTTTGCCAATAAGCATGATAAATCTTAAAAATATTAAAAAAAAATTTATTTAAAAAAATATTATTATTTACTTTGCTATGTTGACCTTCTCCTATTAAATGTTTCTTGTTTAATTTTAAATTAATCATTTCTTGATTTTCTCTATTTATTATATTTATTTTTTCATTCAGATTATTTATTTTATATCTTCCACATTGACATTTTTTACAAGTAAAACAACCAGTAAATGTTTCTTAAAGTTTATTTTATATAATTTATATTTAAATAAATAAATAATATTTAGTTAAATATATAGCATTTTTTAAATTCTAGGCAATTGGCTTAATTTATTGAATTGGGAAACAAAAATCTAGGAAGTTTAAAAAATCCCTAGTCCTAGACTTTAAGTAAAGGAAAAATTCAGATATTTAACAACAAGACTGATCATATATTTACAATAATTTAAATTACATTATAAAATAAAAATAAAATATAAAATGATCTGTCTAGTTTATATTTAATAATCTTTACTAAAAATTTATATTAATTTTACCTAATAACTGTAACTTTATCAAAATAAAAATTTCCACTTTTAATAATAATAAGAATATTTTCATAGTAAATATATTTTATTTTATTTATTCTTAATTTTTTAATAAAAATTAAAATTTCTTTATAAAATGTTAAGAATTCGCTACAATTTTTATTTTTATGTATATGTTGACGATATATTAATTAATTATAAGGAAAGACTGTCGATAAATTTACTCAATTCTTTAATGAAAAGCTGAATAAATAATAAATTTAGAATTATAACATAAAGTCAATCAAAAATATTAAATAAATTGGTTAAAAGTACAAATCCTCTTAAAATAGATTCTTAATGTAAATTATTTTGAATATTAAAATAAAAGTAAAATATTTTATATTAAGATTGTGTTTTATTAAAAATATATTTTCTTATAAATTGTTTTAGTATTTTGAAAATTTTATTATTATAAATTAAAATATTTGTTTTAGCTAAGCATTGTTAAAATATTGTTTTTTAAAAAAATTGTGCATATTTTTGAATTATAATTTCTTCTATCCTAAAGAAATACTCTTAAAGTTTCAGTCACAATATAGTATCTAATTTAGTAAAGTTTTCTTTATAATTAGGATAATTTATTTTTTTAAATTTGGAAATTAAGATTTTAAGGTTATTAATTTTTAAGATCGGAATTTTGAAAAATCCTTGATCTGGATCTTGATTGAATTCATTAACCTGGACCAGACTCTGTCCTGGAGTCCAGTAAAAATCTAGGTCTGGATCCAGTCCGATCTCTATTAGGAAATAACATTGATTAACTTATTGTTTAATAATTTTAAGGTTTTTACTTTTTTATCGAAAAAAAATTCACAATCAAAAGTAATTTATACAATCAAGTCTCTGGTGTTAGTATTTTTAAAGTTATATTTATCAAAGTAAATTTATAATTAAAGATATTTTAATATTTGTCTGTAAATTATTTAGTTAAATTCAATTCTTTTTTAAAAATATTTGAGACTTGATTGTATTAATAAATAGAGGTATATTTTCTTTTTCTCAGAGAATTTTTTTAAACTTTCAAATAGAGGTAGTAGTAATTTGTCTTTAATAGAGTAGGCCGAGACCGAGAGTCTCGCCGAGACCGAGCCGAGAGTCTCGGCCATTTTCCAATCTCGGTCTCGGTTTTACCCGGTCTCGGTCTCGGTACCGAGACCGAGAGTCTCGACGCTCAGTCTCGCCGAGACCGAGACCTAACATACACCCCTAATGATTGACTTTTTTTATTATTATTGAGGCAAAATTTTTAAATTTTTACTATTGGAAAATCGTTTTTCATTAACTCTTTTTCTCTATACCCATACACTCATCAATCTTTAACTATAGCATTAATAAATTTAACTTCATTAACCCTTCTGTTGGGGAGAAGAGAATAAGGAAAGAAGATTTATCTAGATTTTAATTTTTCTAGTAATTCAAGCGTGGTTTAGTTGTTAAAATGCTAGATTATAACTCTAAACTGGATGGAGGTTCTATTCCTTTATAATGTACAGATATTTTAACTAATTAATAAAATTTAAATTTTCGACTGCGGCGCAAAAAGAGGTGATTTTTTGGCAACTAGAGTGCAATAACTTTTTAAAATTTTCGCCTGCGGCGCTGAATATAGCATTAATCTTTAAAAGTTAACGAAAATCCGATCCAACACATCCATCAACCCAGGACATCCCTGATATAAATGAAACTGCAATAAAATACAAAAAAATAATTAATTTTTTAATTATTTTTATTCATAGTATAAGCTTTTGAACCGGCGGTAAACCGTAATTTTTAAACCGCCTACGGTATACTTGTTCTAACAATCCGTTAACCGGAGGGACAGTTTATTAACCGGTCTTAATATACCCTAAATATAAAGGAGAAGATTTAAAGATACATATTTAATAAATTTGATATAATATTTTGAAAATTAATAAATATTAATTAAGATTTTAATATTTTTAGAAAGTCTCGGTTAGTCTCCGGTCTCGGTATCGGTCTCGGGCCAAAATTTGGGTATCGGTCCCGATCTCGGTTTTGTCAGTCTCGGTCAATCTCGGTATCGGTTTTTCCCAAAAGTCTCGGTCTCGTCCTACTCTAGTCTTTAATAAAAAATGTTTCTCTTCTTATCTTCACATAATTTCAATTTCTTCCGAAAATGTAAAATCATCCTGAAGACGTTCAAATTTAAAATTCTTTGTATTTCCATCTAAGAAATCAACAATTTCGGAAATATTTGAACGAATTTCTGGTTTAAATTGAAGGCATGCCTGAAAAAAAATTAAACTTAAAAAACTCATTATTTTTATTTCAAAATGTTTTTAATAATTAATAAAAAACAATTTTTAATATATGAATATAATAATTATTTCTATTAAAAGTGCAAAAACTAGATTATAGTTTGTAAATAAATTACTTAAAATTATTTAAAATAGAATTATTAATAATTTAAATTTTTGTATTTAAATATATTAATTAAATAAATATGTAAAAATATCTCTTTTTTGATCATTTTTGTTTAAATAATTTAAAAAAAGAATTATTATTATTATTACCTTTATAACACGTTCTAATTTACTATTAGCGTCTTTATTTGAAAGAAAGGCTTTTATTTCATTATCTTTTATGCCAGTAATTAGTTGGGGATCCAGAACATTTTGAAATAAAAGTTGTGGTGAATGTTGTTGAGGTGAAGGTAAATGTGAATGTGAAGTCGAAGGTTGTGATGAACGTAAAGGTGAACCTAGTGGTAAATGTAAAGGTGATTGAATAGGTGTTGTTCCTGTTGGAGTCCCAATAATTCTTTGTTTTTTATATAATTCATATAACATTATTCCAAATGCCCATACGTCAACCTTTGTTGATAACTAATTAAAATATAAATTAATTAAATATATATATTAAAAAGAAAATATTATATTTTTAAAAAATGAAAGAACAAAATAATAATAAATTAATTTTATTTTTTATTTTAAATTAAATTAATAAAAAAATAAAAACAAACAAAAAACTCCTGAGGTTCTTGCAAAATAGATGTTTCTTCCAAATTTATTTTTGTCTAAAATATATTTTTAAAATAAATAAATAATTAATTATTTTAAATTTTAAAAAAGATGAATAATAATATTTTTAAAATTTAAAGTTTTTTTCAAATATACTATTATCTACAAATAATTTTAAAATAAAAATTAAATTAAAGTTATTTTATTATTAAAGCTAAAATAGCTGAAAAACAAAAGTTTATTTAATTTTTAAATATATTTATTTAAATAAATAATAATTCTTTGTAATTAAGAAAATAGATTATTTTAAAAATTTAACAAAAAATAAAATATTATTTTTACCGGATATTCATAAATAATACTATCTTTATGACGTATTTCTGGTGCTTTATATTTCCAAGGAATATCAATTTTAAATTTATTTTGTTCATCTTCTATAATAATTGAAGAATTAAAATCAATAAGTTTTAAAATAATCTCTTCTTCATTATTATTATTATTTTGTTTTTCTTTTGATAAAACAAAATTTCCTGGTTTAATATCCAAATGAATAATATCTAAATTTAATTAATTATTTATTTTAAAAATATTTACAAACTTTGTTTTATTCCATGAAATTGTTTGAGTGCTCTAGCAGCTCCTTTTGCAATCTTTGTAACAAAATTCTCAATATCATTTTCATTATTAACATTGCTTTCTTCAATATAAGTTTTTAAATCTTGTCCACTGTCGCTAAATGCGACATTTTTAATTTTTTATTTTTCTTTCCATTAATCATCTTTTTGTAAAAAAGATGATTTTAAATTCTTTTTTTGGTATTTTTATTTTTTCTCTACTTTAATTGTTAAATACGCCCTTTTTTCTGAAAAATATTTGGTGATTATATTTATGTACTTTTTAAATACGCCTTCTTTTTTTCTATATTTAAGATGTTATATTTTTTCTCTTGGACAAGCTTCTCTATCTTTAAATTGTTTTATTTAAAAGAATAAATATTTGTAAAAGAAAAGGATTATTTTTTATAAATTTTTGTTGTATATTTTACGACATCCACCAAGTTCTAAAACTATATAAATATATTCGTTTGTTTCCCATAATTTATTAATAATGACATTTTCACTAAAAATTATTTAAAAAGTAATTAATTTTAAATTATTTTAAAAATATATAAATACACTTACTATGCATACATTCTAATAATAAGATTTTGAGGAATATTAGGATGTTCAACAAAATATTTTAAAACTTTTAATTCTTTTTCTACTTTTGATTTTTCATTACCAAAATATTTTGCTACCTTCAAAGCTACACATTTATCCAAATTTAAATTATAAGCATGATAAATCTTAAAAATATTTAAAAATTATTTTTAAAAAATATTTAATTATTACTTTATTATATTGACTTTTTCCAATAATTTCTAAATTTGAATAAAGTATTACAATATCTTCTGTTTGAACAATTGAATCTTCTTCTCTGTTATTTTGTTCATATTTAATTGTTATTTGTTTGTTTAATTCAATGCCATGTTTACATTTGTATTCTATATCCACGATGTCATGAGTTTTTTCAGAATATTTTGTAACTTTTTTTTTTTTAATAAAAATAATATATTATAATTCTCTTATTATTATAAATTATATAGTTTTAGAAAAAAATTAAAATTGGGCTTTGAATGTTTATAGAATCGGTTATGCTCAAAATTGGGTCTTTTCAAGATTGCTATTTCTATTAAATCCCTAGCATGAACTTATTAAATATAGCTAACTTTTAAGTTCTTCTTCTATTCCTTTTTCTTTTAAATCTTTATTTTTTGAATCCTGTTCTTCTTTTTCAAATAAAGTAAATAATTTATTTGGACTTTCCTGTGTTGCAATGTCTTTATGTTCGTTTTTTCTTGATTTAGTTTTTAATTTAAAAAAATTAAAACATCCATTACCAGCAAATAGTTCTTAATTAAAAATTAATTTTAAGAAAAAATATTTAATAAATACCTGGTAATTGTAACAAAATAAAAATTAATGGTAAAATTAATAATAAAAATAATGTTTTCATTCCTATTTTATAAAATTGAAAAATTAAAAATAAATTAATAATTTAATTAAATTATTATTTTCGAAATAAATTTTGAATTTTATTAAAAATAAAAAATAAAGTTCTAATTTATGTATAATGGGAAAAGAATTTTTAATAAATTTACGAAAAAGAAAAATGAAAAAAGAATAAAATTTAAAAAAAAATTTAAAATTAACAAAATGGTCTCTTTGTCTTTTATTGAATTCTTTGTCTTTTTCTTAGGGTTTTTAAAAAAATTTATAGAGAGAGAGGTAAATTAATAAAAATTATTGAATTTTACACGAGGCCTTATTAATTTAAATTTTTGAAGAATTATAGAGAGGGAATATGAAAAAAATTGTTTAAATAAAATTTAAATATTTTTAAGGAATGAAGAATTTGTTAAGTTTTATTTAACTTAGTTTTGTAACTAGGTATCAACAAAAAATTCTTTATAAAATTATTTTTTGTAACAATTTTTTATAAAAAAGGTATTGTATGTAATAAGATGATAATTATACATTTTATTTAATTATTATTTAATTTTAATAAAAACCTTTTAACTTTAATAAGTTTATTTCTAATACAATTAATTAAAAAATAAAATATTCTTAATATGTATTATTATTTTAATATTTTTTATTTATTTATCACAAACACTAAACTAAAAAAAATGAAATATAATTATAGAAAATAATAAAACAAAAAATTATTAAAAAAATAGTATTTAAATTTAATTAATATTTATTAAAAATTATTCTACTAAAATTCTTTATTTTTTCAAAATATTTTTTTTCACTGTTAAGATGAATTTGGTGGTTTTAGTGATAATTCCAAATTAATTTTGGACTTTTTATTTGAATTTTTTTCATTATTATTCTCATTTTTTTGTTCATAAATTATTTTTTTATTTTTATTGGGTTTTTGAATAAATTCATTTAAATTTTTATTAATATTAATTGAAGGTTTAACAATTATAGATTTATTATAATAATCATCAGGTTGTTTTCTTTTTGAACATTCACCAATTGTTTTATTAGAACAATCTAAAAATTAATTAATTAATATATTTATTTTAAATAAAATTATATAATAATTATTTATTTTTTATTTATTAAGTGAACTACAAAATGAAATTATTTATATAAAATATTATAATAAATTTAATTTAATTATTTACTTTTATTATTTTCTGGAATAAAAAATTGATTTGAAAAAATATTTTGATTAAAGTTTTGCTTATAAATATTTTGTTTTTGAATTTCTTGTTGATAATACCAATTTAATAATGATTCATCATTTTTATTAAATTGATTAAATATTTGTTGATTATTAATATTTTGATTAGAAGAAGAAGGTAATAATTGTTTATTAATATCTAAAAAATAAAAAAATAAAAAATAAATATTAATTTTTAATTAAAATAAATAAATTATTTACTTTTTTCATAATTCTGAATGTTTGACTGAACAAAAGATTTAATTTGTTGATTATTTTGAGAACTTTCAAAAACTATAGGTTCAATAATTTTTTCATTAAACAAATAATTTTCTAATAACAAATAAATGTTTTTTAATACAATTTTTAATAAATTATCTTGTGAAAAATTCTTATTCATATGTAAAGCTATAAAATATATTTATTTTTAAAGATTTTATTATTATTTTTATTTTAAATAAAAGTAAAGCCAAATAAATAACAGAAATTAGCAATTATTGGGTTATTTTTATATCTATCCTTACAATTCCAATGAAAATAGAATGAAAAACTTTAAAAAAATATTAAAATTAAATTTATTATTTATTAAAATATGTTAAATAAATAATTTAGGTATATTTATTTAACCTGAAATCATTTGATTATGATTATATAATAATTTTTTAATCCAATCTTCTTCATGTAAGACTCCTAAAACAATTTTATTAATTTATAAATAATTTTAAAATAAATATGTACCTCTTAATTCATTATTATTATTTACTTCATAAATGTTTAAAACTTGAATAATTTCAAATAAAAAATATTCCAATTTATTTGTTTCTGGAATTGATCTTTTTGGAAATATTTTTGTATAATCACCTTTTAAAAATATTTTTTAAATTATTATTATTTAATAAATAAATTACTAATTAATTCATTAATTATATTTATTATATTAATTTGTTTTTCATTTAATTTTTCTATTATTTGTTTAGAAGGATTTATTAATATATTAAATAATCCTTTTTTATAAATATCTTCAATTGGTATTTTTAATATATTTAACAAAATAGCTTCATTTTGAAGTTTTTCTGGAATTGATATTAATGAAATATTAAATGCCAAGTGATTTTTATATTCACAAATAATATTCCATTTACTATAAATATTTGAATTTTGAGTCAAAGTAAGTTTATATATGTTAAGTGTTGTAAAATCATTTATTGGTTCAGGACAGGTAAATTGTCCAGTCTAAATAAATAATAATCAAAAATTAATTATTTATTTCTCTAATTTATCTAAAAATTTACTCTTAAAGTTATCTCTAGATTTGTTAATAAATTTAAAGAGTATTAGGAAATAATGAATATATTTACTAATTAATTTCAGTTAGGTATATTTATTTTTTTCTTTTACCTTGTAATCTAACCCATTTTTTTACTTTTTTCTATTTATTTATAATATAAGACAATGAAGGTGTGTGATATATACTACAATAATAACTTTATATTATTTTAATTTAAATTATATTTTTATCAATCATTGGTAATTTTTTGAAGAAATTTATATGTATAATATACATAGGTATTTTTTTTAATTTTTTTAATTAATATTTAAATAATTTATTTAATAATTTTAAATTAATTAAAAAATAAAATTTACCTGAAATTCCTTTTCACTATTTTGGATATAAATATTAAAATTTAAAATATATAAATTATTAATACAAGGCCTTCCCAAATGCATATTTGAAGAGAATTCTGATTGATTTATCAAACCAGAATTGTTAAAAAATATTTTTTTTTCATAAAAATCATTTTTGCATTTAATTTCACTTATTTCTAAATTATATCCATATTTATTTTCATAATTTATTTCAAATTGAAATAAAAATTGTTTTTGTAACAACATTTGAATAATAAAAGCATAAATATCAAAATTTATTATCATTTTCTGAAAATATTTTTAATATTTTTTTAAAACAAGAAGGCTATTATTTAATTATTATTTATTTATTTTTTAAAAAACAAATAGCAGACTAGGTATATTTACTTTTAAAATTTAAATTAAATTGTATGTTATTATGGGCAATTATATTTCTTAGAAAATCTATGTGGCTTTTAGTATTTATATAATAAAATTAGTTTATTGCACTTTAATCATTTTTTGTCCTTTTTTTATAAATGCCGCTTTTTAAAGTAAAAGCTAATCATTGGCAAAAATTACGCAAATATTTTGCAGATAAAAATTTATTATTTAAATAAATAAAATTAAATGAATTGGCGAATAAAAATTTTGATTTTATAAATTTTATTAATATAATTTTAATTTTCAAAGATTTTTGAATTAATTATATAAATTACTTTAAATTACCCTAAAATATCTATTTTTTAAATTTATTTTTTAAATAATTTTTTTTTGCCTTTTTCTTTTCAATTATTATTCAAGTATTTATTTATTAAATTAAAAAATTAAATTTATTTATTTTTTAATCCGCAAATTTAAAATTATTTATTATTATTTATTTAAATTATTTTTTTCCCAGACTAAATATTATTATATATAAAAGAAAAAAATTATTTACATTGAGTTGTGTAATGAATGTACTTACTTTATTTGCTAATTTATTTTAAAATAATGAAAATCATATGAAAGACATAATTAATTTAAATTAATTTAATTTAAATTATTTAATTTTTATTATTCTTTTTTAATTTAAATTTAATAAAATTATCTCTTTTGTAAAAAAATAAGTCCTTAATAGAGCTAACTTTATAAAATAAAGTTTTGTTATATCTTAAACATTTTTTAAAAATTAAAAAAATTATTTGATTAAATTTTCTTAAATATTTAGTGTAAATAATTTAAATAAATTATTTTTTAAATTTAATAAAATTAAAAAAAAAACACTTTTATTACCTGTTTTAGATTTTTAATAAAAATTTAAACTAATAAATAATATATTTAAATTATTATTTTATTTATTTAAATATAATTATTTATAATATTTCCAGAATAAAAAATAAATGTTAAATAAAATAAAATTTAAAAAGAAAATATTAACATATTTTTAAGAATAATAAATAATAATTATTTGAATGAATGATTTCTTTATATTTTATTTACATTTTTACTAGGAAATAAAAATTATTTTTAATTTGGAAGTTTAAAAAAACTTTGCAAAATTAAATATAAAATAAATTTTTTAAATAAAGTTTCTTATTATTTGAATAGAAAATTCTTACAAATTTTAATTAATTATTTTTACAAATATTTAATTTAAATTACCTAATTTTAATATTTGTATTGTCTAATATTAAAATTTTAATTTCCTTTTTTAATTCTTCTCACTATTAACTATTTTATAAAAAAGATGCTATAAACTTACAATTATATGTAAATATATTTATTTATTAATATTTTTTTATTAAATAATTTATTTTTATTACTTAAAAAAATATTGAATTAAATAAATTTTTTTTAATTTTATTTTTAATTTTTTTAATTTTTATAATTTATTTTTTTTTATATAGGTATGTAGATATCGCTACCCGACATTTGCGGACCAGACTTTTGCGGACCAATGACCTTAAAAAATTTCTACAAAATTATAAAAAATTAACCAAAAAAATTCTGAAAAATCTTTATGAATCTCTGAATTGAAATAATTTGATCTTTTTGAAGGCTAATGATCATTATTTATCGAGTAGTGGTAATTTTTTGCTATCAATGTCCCGTCAGCAAATGTCGACGCACGGTAGATAGATCTAAGGCCGAAACTTCGAAGTTAAGGCTTTGTGTTTCAAAGTTCAGATCCAATAATTTAATATAGAATTAACATCATTTAAAAAAATTATTATAAACTAATAAAACAATTTTAAAAAAATAAAATATTAAATTGTCCAAAAGTTTCGCTCCACCAGACTTAATAAATATATTTATATTATAAATTAAAGTAAAGATGTTTAAAAATATTAAATTAAATATTATCTTATATTTATTTATTTATTTTTTTTCAAATAATTTTAAAAAATTCCAATAAAATTAAATTTTAAATATATCATATTAAAATTTTCTTTACCTTTTACATTAAATAGTAAAACTAAAATTTAAAATAAAAATATTAAATAAAAATTATTATTATATTTTAGTCATCAAAATACTTTTTCTAAGCAAAATATAAAAATTAAATTTTAAAAATTTTATTTTAATAATTTTTAAATATTTAGGCTACATATTTTTTAAAATAATAATAAAAATTAAAATTGTGTGTTTTAATTATTTGTACCATTATATATTATTTTTTAAAAAAAAGTCTATTTATTTATTAAAATAAATAAAATAATAATAATTTGTCTCTGATTATTTACAATTCTTTGTTCTTATTAAAATTAAAAAATGTCTTTTAAAATGTTCAATTATTTATTTATTGAAATAATTTTTTAAACTATTATATATTTCGCCCCCGCAGCAATTTTTCTTCATTTGTTTCCCCAATTTTTAATAAAAAATTTTATTCCGTTTTTTTATACTAAACAGAGCAAAAAATCTTTTTTTTTATTATTTTTCTTTTTTAGAAAATTTTATTTAAATGAGGAAAATATCTTTTAGGTCTAGGACTTTTTTTAATAAAAACTTGAGTTATTTTAAAGAAAATAAAAAGAAATATTAAATGACGTTTTTTAAAGGGATAACCCTTCCATTTTTATTTATTATATTTATGGGTTTTTTAATATTTTGTAGCAAAATAAACATTTTAAAAATAATAATCCCTTAATTCTCTCCTTCTTTTAATTCTTTTCTTTAACTAAATAATAATATTTAAAATGAAACCCTAAAAAAGATATATAATAATTATTTTTTATTTATTTTTAAAAAATATTTTAAATACTTTATTATTATTTTCTTTTGTTTTTAAAAGAAGAAAATTATTATTTTATTTAAAAAAACAAAATTAATTAAAATTCAATTAATTATTAGGTATTTTTGCATAATAATTATTAGAATAATTATTTTCTATTTTTAAAACTTTATGATTTATATTAAATTAATTTATTTTTTTTTAATTTGTACATATACCTAATGACTTTATTCATAATTAAAAATTATTTATTTAATAAATTATTATTCAAATACTAACAAAAAAGACAAAAAATATCTTCTAGACAAAATTTTGTTTTTTATTTAATTTTAATTATAATATATTTAAAAAATTAAAAAAATAATATAAATTATTTAAAATTAATTAATTAAATTATTTTATTTTATAAGTATCGAACATAAATTTTCTCTTTTTTCGTTATTATTAATTCTTTTAACATATTATTTAATTTTTTTATTTCTTAGAAATTTAAAAAAAATTTTTTTTTTTTCACTTTAATAAATTAATTTAAATATATTTTTAAATTTAATAATATTCATATGATTGTGTGTACTTACATTATTATTATTTAATTATATTTTTTTTTTAAAGTTTTATGAATAAAGATATTTGACCAAAAATATTTAATTTAATAAATATTTTATTTTATTTAATTGTTGTCAAATTATATTTAAATATATTTTTTATTTTAACGAATTTTAATTATTTATATAAATTAATTAAATATTATATTTAATTAAATTATGTACTGGGGATAAAAATTATATTTAATTTATATTTTATTTTTTAAACAAAAATATTTTTATGATTATTGGTTCATAGCCTTATATGTTATATTCCAATAATGTTATTTCCCTCTAAATTAACAATAATTTTATTATTTAATTTTTAAAAATAATAAAATATTTTTAATAATATATTTTTCCTATATAATATTTAATCCTTGGGTGAAATTAAAACTAAATTTATAAATTTTTAATTATTTTCTCTTGGGAATTTTTTCATTGTCTAATTATTACCCTAAATTTAAATATTTATTTTAAAAAATAATTTATTATTTTATAAAAAAATCTTTTTTTCCTAACCTAAAGGATTAACGACGTATCAATTTTTATATTATTATTTTTTGAATAATTTATTTTTTTAAATTTTGTTTTCAAAAATATTCTTATTATAATTTACAAGAAATTTAATGTTTAAAGAATTAAAAAAGGTATTAAAAACCAAAATTAATAATAATCATACAAAAAAAATTTAAAAATAGAAACGGAAATTTGAAATAATAATAAAAATAATAAAAGACAATTTAAATAGGTAGGTAAATATTTGTTTTTTAATTAAAAAATAAATATAAATATGTTATTTTTAAATAATATAAAAATAAATAAATATGTAATAATTTTATTTTTTAAATAAATTTTAGTTATTTTATTTTTTTTAATTTTAAATTTTTTAGAAATCTCTCCTTTTATTAGTTAATAATAAATATATTTAAATTTAATAAAAAAACCTACAAAAATTCATTATTCTTTAAAAAATAATTATCTTCTCAGACTGAACAAAAATACAAAATATTTTAAAAAAGTTCTAAATCATTTTTTACTTTCCTCAGAAAAACTCAATAATCTCTCTAAATATTTTTCTGCAAAAATAATTAAATAATTTTTTTATTTTTAATACCAAATTTATGTTTTATTAATTTAAATAATTATTTAATTATTTTTTAATAAATTTTTTAATTTATATATCTGATATCATTTTATTAAATAAATAAAATAAATATTTTTATTTTTTTTTAATTCATTTTGCAAATTTTAAAATATTTTTATAAATAATCTATTTTTATTAATAAAACTTTGAGAAAATAATTTATAGTCATTTAATTTTAATTCTCACCAAAAATTTCTCAATAAAATTATTTATTTATATTATAAATATATTTACCTATTTTTTGTTGCCTTATTTAAATTAATTTATAATAAAAATTTATCATTTATTCAAAAAATTTTAATTTATAATATTTAAAAAATAATAATATTATTTAGTTCATTGCACTTTTGTTTTAATTGAAGTTTTAAAATTAAGACCTAAAAATTAAAATTAAAATATAAATATTTATTTTATAATAAATAAAACATTAAATTAAGCTTAATAACAATTTTAAATTTTTAAATAATGTTTTAAAAAATAAATAAATTTTAATTTTAAAATATCAAAGATCTTTTAAATATTTAGGAATTTAAAGATTAAATTTAAAAATTATTAAAAATTATAATAGAACCTTTAATGACTCAAAATAAATTTTTATCATTTTTAATCTGCCTTTTTATTTATTTAATGAACTAAAAAGATATTTAAATATTTTATTCTTTAAATATTTTGTAATTATTAAATTCTTTTGGGTTTTAAAAAAATTTTAAAAGTACAAATTTAATTTAAAAAATAAATATAAAGAACAAAAAATAATAAAAATTCTTTAAATTTTTTAAATTTATTTTTAAATATTTTTTGCTTTAAATTTGTAAATTTTAATCTATAAAAAATAAAATATTAATTAAAAAGGAACTTTTAGCTTTTATTTAAAGATCACTTAATTTAAATAACTATAAAAATAATAAATTTATTAAATTTTATTCATATTTTATTTTTTATTATTAAAATATCAAAAATTAATTTTTTTATTTTTAATTAAATTATAATTTAATTAAAAAAAATATTTTTTTTAACAGATTTACATTAAATTGGATGATTACATGAAAAATAATTTTAAAAATTTTATGAAATATTAAAAAATGAAGCTTTTTAATAAAAATTATATTTTACTAATTTTTACAATTTTATTTCTTTTATTTACACCACAATTTGGTTTATGCAAAAAATCACATAATATTTTAAAACGAAATTTTCTTTTTCCTCGATTTTTATTAAAAAATGATAATAATGGTCAAATAGATCATCAAGAAAAAAAAGTAATTTTTTATTTAATTAAAAAATATTAAAAATAAAAAAACTTAATTATTTTATTTAAACTTTTATAAAATAAAACAAATTTATATTAACATAAATTAAATTATTATTTTATTTATTTTAAGATTATTGAAAGATCTGTAATAAATGAACCAATTGAAGTAATAGATGAGGAAGATATTGAAGAAGTTAATAATGAAGGAGATCAATCTGTTTTTGATATAAATGAAAATATTCTTAAATCTGTTAGAAAACCTTCTTCACCTTCAAGAAGGTTAAAAATAAAAAATAAATAAATTTATTTAAATTAATTAAAATTGTCTCTTAACTCCTATCGAAAATCTTAATTTTAGAAATAAAATATTAATTTCTATCTCGAAATTTTGATTAACCCCAAAATTAGTATCTATCTAACTAATTTATTATTTACTCAAAAAATTATAAGTAAATGTTTTTTCTAATTTTTAAATTTCAGACCTTGCTATTTTTCACCAATCCAATGTTTATTACACAGTCCAGAACATAACAGAAAATTTGAAAATTATCCAGAATTTCAGCAAAACCCTCGCTCATTTAGAACATCAAAATTATTAAAAATAGATGAAATAATTCCAAAATTAAAAGAAGAAAATAATTTAGAAGAAGAAAAAGAAACAAATAATAATAATCAAGAACAAAAAAATAATAATAATAAATTATTTGTAAAAATAGAAAATGGTCAACAACAAAAGACAAATAATAATATTCCAAATTTAAAAGCTGCTTTAGAACAATTATTAAGAAATGCACAAGGAAAACAAAAAACAAGAAGAATTTTAAGACAAAGTAATTATTTAAATATTTTTGATGAAAATATTAATTCAATTAATAATAAAAATGATAAAGAAATTAATATTAAAAGAGAAGGAAAAATTGGAAAATTTACTTCAAATCCTTTTAGAAGACCTTTAAGTAATTCATGGTTAAGAGGATTATAAGAAAAAGAAGAAATTATTAATGAAAAAAAGAAAATTAAATTTATTTATGTATTATATATTCTTTTGATCTCGAGGAAAAATTTTTTATTATTTTTTTTTGGTTTGATTGTCACAAAGAAGTTTTTTTAAATAAATTGTACAATTTTTTATTAATTTTTAAAATCACTTTTTAAATAAAATTAAAAATTAATTAAATATTAATAAAATATGTAACTTATATATTTAATGTGTATGATATTTTAGATTTTTTGGCAATTATATTTGTAACAGAGTTGTCTCAATTGCTTTTACACATTTAAAAAAAAAATAATTTTTAATGAAAATTAATTTTAAAATATTAAATAAATAAATATATTTACTATAATATTTCAGTTATTTATTTTTCATTGAAATAATAAACTTAAAAAAAATTATGTGCTCTGAAACTATCCAACATTAATTTTAATTTTTCATGAAAGTTTTTGATGTTTATTATTTTAAAATATTTACTATTAAAAATAACTCAAAAATATGCCAAATATTCCTCCTATTATTCTTACTTAATTTTAAATTTATTAAAATTAAAAATTAATTTTTTAAATTAAAAATTGATTTTTAAAAATTAATAAAAAGAAGAGCTTTTTCAATTAAAAAACAAAGAACAATGAAGGAATTAAACAATAGAAAAAAAATTTGATTAAAAATTTAACCGGAAGAAGGAAATTTTAATTGCCATATTTAACTATATAAATAGATAAATTTTAAATTCCTTTTCTTTTTTTATTTTAATAAAGAAAATAATATAAAGAAAAATTTAAATTAAGGCAAATAATTCAAACAAATTTATTTTAACATTAAATTTAAAAAAAAACTTTTTTCCAAATCTTATAAAAATTTCAGTCTAAAAAATAAACTTTATAATTTAATTAATTTAAAATTATTTTTTTAAAAAGTTTTTCAATATATTTCAAATATTTTTAAAAATCCAAAGTATATTTTTTTATTTTAAAAATCAATGCCAGATTTTTAAAGAATCAATATTACCCCTCAAATGCCATGAATCTTTAATAAAAATTAATTTTCCTCTACTACCTACTAACTACCATATTAAAAAGGCAGTCAAATAATTTTTTTTAGTCTTTTCTATTCTTAAAATTTTTTTTACTCAATCTTTTAAATTAAAATAAAATATTTAAAAAAGATACTTTTAATTAAGAAAATGTCAAAAATTTTTATTATGATATTAATTATTATTTTTATTTTTTTAAATGTCAATGAAGGAATGGAAAGACATAATAAACAAGTAGGAGGTAAACATAAACGATGGAACTTGGTCAAAACTTCATGTTTGTGAAATTTAGTTTTTTAATAAAAAATGGGTTTGAACTAAAAAAAATAAACCAAAAATTGCTGCCAACGAAATCAGACCTATGTATCGAATTTACAAAAAATTAGCCCGAAGAATTTTTTCAAACAAAATAAACAAAACCTTTACCCTAAGTTTATTTATACACAAATAATCTCCTTGAAATAGAGAAGAATTTGTTTTTTGATTAGTTACAAGATTTTTTACTTTTAACACTAAAAAGCTCATTTTTATAATTTATATATTTTTTTAGTATCTATAAAATATTTATATTTAAGTAAAAAAAGTTGTATCATCATTAAATTGCACGTCGGGAGGATTTACCGAATATAAAATGTTAGAAGAATTTGATGAACCTAATTTTGGAATAGGTCTATTTTTAACTTAAATATTCAAAAATATATATTTATTTAATAATTATTAAGAAGAAGAATCAACAAGTACTTCAGAAATTATCAAAAGAAAGGGAAAAGGAAAAGGAAAATTTATTAGTTTTAGTTAAATTTTAATTAAAAATTATTTTTTATTTTAAGGTTCACCCAGCACTTCTCCTGAATGTAAATGCAAAAAATACAGAATTGAAGAATTATCAAATATAAATATAACATCTAATGAAGGAACAAATATTGAATTAAAATACAAGGCAGATAACTCTCAGGATAATATTGGAAAAGGAGGATTTGGCAGTGTAAATATTTATTTAAAAATATTCTAAAATAATTTTAGATTGGGTTAAGCGGGATTGGGATTTTAATAAAAAATCAGGATTGAAATTTAAAATTTAATACCAATCTAGAATTAAGATCGGTATTAGAAAATCTGGATTTTCCAACTAATTTGGTAAAATTCTTTTTAGTAACGCAGGTGAAAGTTTAGAAGATTTATTTTAGCCTTCAAAAATAAAGAAATTGAACAAGAATTTAATAATTATAACTTCTATAAGTAATATCCTATTTATGATACATATGTAGTCGAAACCACATCTAGGTTAGAATTGTAAGACTGCCATCATGTCAACCACTCGAACATAATAATTTCAATTAAATTATTGATAAATCTTTCTTTCTCTTTAATAAATTATTTTCTTCGAGAGATTCAAAAAAGTTAAGGAAAAAACCAGAAAAATATATAAAATGTTATTTTTTAACATTTAATTAAAACTCGGGATTTATTAAGTCCCGATAATTCCACTCGATCCCAACAATAATTCTAATCCCGCTCACATCTATTTTAGATTTATCATGCATATTATGCTGAAATTGACGAATGTATAGCCTTAAAAGTTTCTAGTTTAATAATGGGTAATGATGCCATTGAATTTTGCAAAAAAATGGTAAACAATGAAATTAATATTCTCAGCTATTTTAGTAAAAATGAAAATAATTTAAATCATAGTATTATACACATGTATGGAAAGTATGTTTATAATTTATTTTTTAATAATTATTTTTATCCATTTTTTCAATTTTTGAGGAAAGAAACAACTGATAATATGTTTATTGCTTTGGAACTTGGAGGGCAGAATTTAAATGCTTATTTTTATCAAGTTATGAATATAAATAAACATCAACGTCTAAATATTGCTTATCGTCTTGTTATCGATATTAGTATATGTGCTGCTGAATCATTACAGCAATTTCTTGATCGTAAGAATAATTAATTAATTAAATATATTAACTACATAATATCCTTTTTTTAATTAATAATTTATTAATTAAAAATTAATTAAATTTTGTAATATTATTTTGAGTTTATTTGAATTTTTTTAAAATTTTTTCTAAAATGTTGGCTAGGTCTAATAAACAAACTTAACAAATTTTAATTAATAATTATTTTTTTAAATTTTATTATATTAAATATTAAAATAAATAATAAATTTAGATGCATTCCATCTTGATATTAAATCAACAAATTTTATTCTTTCTTCATATGTTGAGGCGAAAGTAATTAATATGGAAATAAGTAATAATGAAATTGTTGAAGTGAATAAAAAACTTCAATGTAAAATTATAGACTTTAACACTTCAGTCCTTCATAATAATCAAAATGAAATTAAATGGTATTCGAATGGTACGCGACTCTTTAGGGCACCAGAAATTCGTGAAGGTGGTATTGAAAAAGAATTTACTGTAATTATTTTTTATTAATTTTTTAAATAATAATTATTGAATTGACAGGAATTTATCAAACTTAAAAAATTAAAGAAAAGATAATTAATAAATACTTTTTTAAGTTGTAGAGATTTTTTGTTAGACAAACATGAAAAATATTTATTCATCATAATAGATTCATACCTATTAGGTCGGGTCATAATTAGTGTCGTTTTTTTCTTTTGTTTATAAAATTTCCAAATTTGAACATAGAAATTTGAAATTTTGTATATGAAGTTGTTTAGGTGTTTTCTAACAAAGCCCATAATTTTAAATTTTTTAGTACGGTTGGCCTAAAGTTATGGTCGAAAATGTCGAAGTGGTCAAACACCAGAAAAAAATTTTTTTCGTGAAAACCGTTTCGAATTTATTGACAAATTATATATCATTCGAAAGCTCTTTGAAAGCCCTATTAGACGGCTAATAAACGGCGGGTCTCAATGTCTTACAATATGGTTTTCTGAAAAGTTCTAAATCCTAATTCCTGGTTCGACCGAGTTACAGAGATGCTTGTTCTGGAACAAATCAAATATTGTTTATGTGCTTTCGAATGCTGTTTAGATCATCCCGATCGGATTATTTTACGCAAAGTTAGAAAATTCACGTTTTTGGCCTAAATGTGTAAATCAAAAACAGTATACCTTACATTTGCGACCATAACTTTAGACCTATCGAACCAAAAAATTTCAAATTTTGGGTTTCATAAGAAAACAGTTAAAAGAATTTTTGTGCAAATTTTCAAATTTCTATGTACAAAATTGAAAATTTTATAAGCAAAAAGAAAAGCGACACTAAATATGACGCGACCTAATATAGGTAGGTATGTTATTTGTTTTATGGCCTATCGTAATTAAATAAAATTTTCAAATAATACTTTAATTGATTAATAAAAATTATAAATATTAAGATTTATTTTTTCATTTGTTTTTAATAAATTAGATAACTGCTAAAGCTGATATTTGGTCATTTGGTTTAATGATGCTTGGTTTTATTCATGATGCAAATAAGATATATAATAATATTCAAAAACAAAGAAATGAAAATGTTAGTATTGACTATCAAAAACTTGACGAAATATTAAATACTTTCCGTACTGACGATTCTAATAATACTCCTTTAGATAAACTTATAAAGGTAAATATAAAGATAATAATTAAAATATTTAAAAAAATATTAATACAAATTTGTCTAAAAATATTTATAACAATTAAATTCCTCACTTTAAGCTAAATATAAATATACAGAAATTTCTAAAGAACAAAAAGTTCATAATTTTTGCTTTTTTGAAGTAAATAATTGACTATAGTTCATTATTAGTGAAAAATTATAAAAATTCATTCGTAAAATTAATCAATCTGAATTTATAAAACTAAAAGAAATATACATATACCTAATAAATAAATTTTTAAATCGAGTCTGAATTAAAAAAATAAATTTAAAAATTAATTTATTTTAACTTAAAAACAATTAAAAAAATATTTTAATTAAATAATTTTTCAGGCTTGCATAAATGAAGAACCTAATGATCGTCCTGATATTGATTGGGTTTTCAATATGCTAAAGAAATTGAAATGCGATTATGAATCCTTAAAAGACTGAGACGTTTTTGAGAAGTAAAACAAATTAAAAGAAAAAAACAATTTTTTATTTAAGTAAAAGTGATTTTTATTTTATTTTTTAAGTAATTCATACATATATATTTAAATTATTTAACACTAACAATTATCTTTTTATAACAATTTTTAAATATTCAAAATTATTATTATTTTATATTATTATTTAACATTTTTATTTATTCTTTTTAACTAAATTCTTGATTTTTTAAAATAAAAGTCTAATCAAGCCATGCTCGCGGATACGGATAATATCCGGATACCAGCGGATATCCGCGGATACGGGCGGATACGGATACTAATTTTTAAAAATCAGACGGATACGGATATAAGGTCTTTATCCGCTGATATCCGTGGAATATAATATGTAACTCTTAATGCCTGACATATTAAATATTTTTTCCCTTGTTCACTACCCAAATTTATTTTTAAAAGCGAAAAGTTAAGGGAACTTTATATATAATGTACTTGCCTTTTCAAGCGTGCACCTATAGGTGAGGCGTTAGACTATTTTATTAAATTGGTTTGGATTCGAATCCTTTACTAAGGGAAAGGTATTTTGAGTAAATTTATTGATGTTAGAGTTATTTTTTCTTTATTTTAAAAATTTTTGAATCAAAATTAAATTTGAAATTTTTAATTTCGGCGCTAAAAAGAGTAATTTTTGGCAACAGAAGTTTAAAAATTAAAAAATTTTTTGCCTGCAGCGTTGAAAATGGTTAATTTTTGGCAACTAAAATGCAATAATTTTTCAAAATTTGCGCCTGCGGCGCTAAAACAAAATTTATGAAAATTTACCCGACACTTGCGTCAACCCGGAAAACCTTATCTAAATACTTTTCACTGCAAAGAAAAATAATCTTTCAAAAATTTTAAGACTTTTCATACATAGATCCTAAAAATATCCCCCTCCAAAACCTTTTTTTTTGTTTTGACCATTTTAAAAATTTTTAGTGATTTGACCATTTTGAGAAAAACGGATATATCCGTGGATACCCGCGGACGGATATAGCAAATTTGGACGCGGATATAAAACGGATACGGATATAGACCCCACAGATATATCCGGATACCTAAATTCGTGTCCGCGAGCATGCTTGGTCTAATCTAACTATAATTATAAAATAATTATAAATTTTAAAAGTAGGATTGGTCACCTTTATTATTAAACGGTTAATTTAACAAACGATAAAATCGACTGATTTAAATAAAGACTTTATGAGAAAATATTTTTAACATTTTCTTTATTTATATGATATGCCAAACATCCGGAGCCGAAGTTTTCAGACCAGTGCTTGGAATTTTCGATTTTGTTCATAGTTTTACATCATACCGCTAATTTTTTCCCTCATACATCATACTCTACCTGCACTTTTTTAGGCCTCATACATTATAACAGCCATTTTTAGACCTCATAAATCATACTTGTAATTTTTAGTGCTCATACTCATACAGCATACCGAAGTATGAGTATGAAGTATGATTTTGGTATGACCTTCAAAGCACTGTTCTGGACTAAAACTTCAGGTCTAACATTTGATATACTTAGCATTATGTTAAAAAATTTGTATATAAATTATTTAACAAATTGGCTGTTTAGAAAGGCAGATAAATAATGTTTTTAAACTTAGTGAGTGTCAGTCCTGAAGTTTTGGTCCGGAACTTTCGCTTATTTTTTTAATAAAGTTATTCTATTGTTAGCCTATGAAATAAATTTTCAAATTTCTTTAATTGTAGCGTGGTGAACTTGATCACCACTTACTCCTAACTCTCCCATATGATCACCAATTCCCACCAGCCCACTTAAGCTATCAATTCATCCACTTATCTCCTTAGGCCATCTCTAACCATCCTTTCCCATCCGTTCCCAAGATACATTGCACTTCACCTTATTAATTCCCTTCCTGCAAACCATATGAAGGATCACCTTTCCCAGCAGTCCGCAACCGACTGAGAAAGCGTATACACTAATCAACCAAGTTCATCCTTAGACTTTCACCCCTCACTTCCCCATATATAATCCCAATCACAAGCAAGCTAAAAGACTTCCTAATGAACCACTCTTAAAGAACCATTCCTTAAGAGGCATTCTTTAAAGCCCATACTGTGTCCCATTATGATTATTCTTAATTCCCCAATTCCTTGTCTTATTCGCCTCCACGTCCTGTCCGATGAGAACACCACCATGGCTAATGCCACGGTGAGATCTATTATATCCCTGGTTCTATTTATTATTTAAACTTCTACTTAACTCTCAAATTAATGAGGATCTTTGTTTATATTAAAAGTCAGTTCAAATATGACAATTATAGGTGAAAGTTAAAGCCTATTTATAGTGGAAGGAAAAGGGCGGGAATACATGATAAATTAACATAGGAAAGTTTGATAAAGGAAATGATTTACAATGATAGGAAAAGTTTAGAAAGAAATTATTTAAAAGGATGCTTAAAGAAATAAGTTATTTAGAAGGGAAAATTAGATAACAAAGTTTTTAGAATAAATAATTAAAAAACATAAAGAAGGGCAAACTTAGAAATGGAAACAAATGTTGTAAATATTCAAATTGATGGGAAATGTAAAAATAAATAAATCATATTTTTAAATCAAAGATAAGGACTCAACAAGATCCATGAAACACTCGTAGTCCCCAATCCCTTAAGACCCAACTAAGACTCATTAATCCAACTTAACCAAGTAACAGTGAGGAGTTAGACAACACCTCCTCCAGATATACTCACTCCTACTGGCGCTCCCAATCACTTAATTCCCCACACAATATAACGCCTCTGAAGACACCCGCTCGGTTACTAGACTCGTATAGGAGCTTTGAGTCTAATAGCCGGCAGGTCGTGTAACTTAATTAAAAATAAAATCAATTTTCACTCCCTCTTCTGTCATATTATAAAATTTTAAAAATTTTCACGTGGTCATAAATTTTAATTTACTGACTGACATATAAAGGAAATCTTAATTTTAAAATTAATTATATGTTAATTAATTTTAATTTTTAAATAATTTAATAAAAAAATAATTTAAAATAATAACTTTATTAATTAAAAAGTTAATACCTAGCTAAATTAAAATAATAAATCCATTCGTTTTAATGAAATACATACATAACATAAATATTTAAGATAAAGTTTAAATATAAATTTAAAATAGAAATTTTCAAAAATATTTAATATTTAAACTAAAATACCTAATAAATAAATTTAGTATTTTTTGGAATAAAATTTAAATAAATTTTTATATTTATAAAACAAAAAATATATTTTTTAGAAATTAAATTTATTATAAAAAATAAAGACAAACATTTAAATGAAAATATTACATTTATTATTTATATTATTATTAATACAAACATTAATAAATTTAACAGGTATATATCTTTTAATTAATTTATATTTAAATGGTTATATTAAGAAGAAAATGTAATTAAATGTTCTCATAAACGTTCATTTGATTTAAGTGAAATAATATCCGTCGATAATATTATTTTGAGTTATGATGAAAATTCTATAGGAAAAGGTGGATTTGGAAAGGTGATTAATTAATTAATAGTTTTTTTAATTTTTATTTCAAATTAAAATTAATTTTAAAATAGATATATTTTGTACAATTTTTGACAATGTAACAAATTTAATTAAAAATTTATTTTTCAATAGGTTTATCACGCATTTTCACACAAGAAACTTAAATGTGTTGCTTTGAAAATTTCAAAGTTGAACAATTTTGAAATTGACGAAGTAGAAAATGAAATTGAAGTTCTTGAATATTTTGCTGACATTGATGAAAATCAAAGTCATATTATTAAATTATATGGACAGTAAGTTTTTAAATTGTTTTTAAAATAGGTATACATATATTTTAATTAAATTTAAGTGAAAAAAATAATTATGAGATGTATACTGTTATGGAACTTGGAGGAAAAAGTTTAGACGATTTCTTTGATTTAGAAAAAAGGAGACTAAATGAAAGTCAACATTATCAACTTCTTCTAAATATTCTTAAAGGAGCTGCTTTAGCACTCAAAAAATTTCACGATAATGGTAAGAAAATAATTTTTTAATTTATTATAATAAATTTTAAATTAAGGATTTATTCATTTGGATATTAAAGCAGATAATTTTGTTGTAGCTTTAGACAAAGTAAGGCAATATATGATTATTGAACCTGAAATTAAATTTAAATTAATTGATTTTAATACTGCTGTTTCAGTAAATAAAATTGAAAATACAAATTTTAAAATAATGTTAAAAGAATACATGGCACCAGAGATTCGCAAAAATAATCAAGCAATGATATGTTTATATTAACAAATTTAAATAAAATTTGTTCATTTATCCTAATTTTATTTTTATTAATAAAAAATAATATTCCAAAGAAATTATCTAATATATTAATTTATTTTTAGGTTTCACAAAAGGTGGATATATGGTCATTTGGTTTAATGTCTTTTGAACTTTTATATGAAGAATTACCTAAGTTAACTAAAATAAATATGCTTTCTAGTAAATATAAAAAATTTGATAACAAATTGCAAAATTACCGTGATAATTACTCAAAAAATACACCTTTAGATCAACTTATAAAAGTAAATTAAAATAATAAAATTAAAAATAATAATTTAAAAATTAATTTATTTTAACTTAAAAACAATGTAAAAAATAAATTATTTTTTTAAATATTATGTTCGTAAGTTGCGGAAAAATGTGGATGGGAGATGGAATCGAACCATCGTGGAATGAGCCCAAACCAGAGCACAACCGACTGTGCCACCATCCAACCCTCTGATAGTCATTTTCATTCACTCATATACTTTCTCAAGTATACGGACATAACACTCCTTTCACCTTTATGAAATCAAGCGTCCTCGCTTGTTGCTTGTCTTCTATAACAATCACTGAACTCAAGTTTGGAGAGCACACACAGAAACAAACCCCTTTTTCGTGGAACTATGCCGCGCCTTTTGCGTCTTATGCATTTACTCTAGCCTATCACACCTCAGGCTTATTTTTATTCCCGCACACAGCTCAGGACATTTCCACAGGGTCTTCTCCTCATTTCGCAACAGTGAAAGCTTGTCAAATCATCGCAACATTTGAAGGTTCGCTGATCTCCTCTCAGGCTATGCCTGAGCGGGTCGTTGCACCATTATTATGTTCGTAAGTTGCGGAAAAATGTGTGGATGGGAGATGGAATCGAACCATCGTGGAATGAGCCCAAACCAGAGCACAACCGACTGTGCCACCATCCAACCCTCTGATAGTCATTTTTCATTCACTCATATACTTTCTCAAGTATACGGACATAACACTCCTTCCTCCTTTATGAAAATCAAGCGTCCTCGCTTGTTGCTTGTCTTCTATAACATTCACTGAACTCAAGTTTGGAGAGCACACACAAACAAACCCCTTTTCATGGAATTACGCTGCGCCTCTTGCGTCTTATGCATTTTTTCTAGCCCATCACACCTCAGGCTTAATTTTATTCCCGCACACAGCTCAGGAAATTTCCACAGGGTCTTCTCCTCATTTTGCAACAGTGAAAGCTTGTCAAATCATCGCAACATTTGAAGGTTCGCTGATCTCCTCTCAGGCTATGCCTGAGCGGGTCGTGGCACCATTATTGTAGATGGGAGATGGAATCGAACCATCGTGGAATGAGCCCAAACCAGAGCACAACCGACTGTGCCACCATCCAACCCTCTGATAGTCATTTTCATTCACTCATATACTTTCTCAAGTATACGGACATAACATTAAATATATTTTATTTTAATTAAATAATTTATTAGGCTTGCATAAATGAAGGACCTAATGATCGTCCTGATATTACTGAGGTTCACCATACACTTCAGAGTTTGATAACTGCTTGAGAATTAAAACAAACAAAAGAAAAAAACAATTTTTTATTTAAGTAAAAGTGATTATTATTTTATTTTTTAAGTAATTCATATTTAAATTATTTAACACTAACAATTATCTTTTTATTAAATATCCAAAATTATATTATTTAAATTATTATTTTTTAAATTTTAACAAATTCTTTATTTTTTTAATGATGGCTTAAAATAGTTTTTAGAGTTTTAATTTTTTCCGCTAAAAAGATAAATACCTAAGTGTATAAAATATTTGAAAATATCAGGCCTCAAATAAATTATTTTATAAAAAATCTTTTAAAATAGTGCGCGACATTTGGTCCGGGACCTTACGCCCTCTTGAGCCTCATGACAGATGCGTCATTAACTAAAAAAATAAAATAAGTATATTAAAATTTAAATTTTAAAATTTACTTAAAAAATATTTAACTAAATTTCCAACAATAATCTAATGCCAGCCTATAATGTAAAATAGTGTGCCTCCTCGTCCGACTTTTCTCCTCCCCCGACCCTAACCCCGACACCCCCGGCATCCCCGTCCCGCGACCTTTCAGCAGACAGGCACCCCCGAAGGCCAAACCCCGACACCCCGTCCCCACTATCCCCGACAATTATTCGGGAGGCACCCTAATTTAAAATGCTCAGTATCAATTCCTTTGGTAATGTTAAACGTTCATTATGCTCTAACGAATGAAAAACGTTTCTAAATTTATTTAATTAATAAATTTTTTAAATAGATTTTAAAATTTAATTTTTTATATAATTAGTTATTTTATTTTGAAGTTAATAACGGCACAACTGTCACAGAACCTTTAAATTAATTTTTTTGATTTAATTGCATTAAAAAAGTGTTTTATTTTTTTATAAAATAAAGTAAAAAATGTAAATATATATTTTTTTAATTTATATATTTTTTATTTTTAATATTTATTTTATAAATTAATTTTACTAGATTTAAAAGAAAATGATTATATAATATTTTGCTTGCAGTATGTAGACAGACACTGCTGGACAAATAAAATCCTTTTTATTATTTTAATTAATAAATATTTATTTAAACCAACATAAAATATATTTATATATATTAATAATATATTTTTGATTATTTTTATTTTAAATGATTAAAATTTTAATTTATTTTCTTTTTAATTATTTTTTAAAATTAAATTAAAGATTAATCTTTTAATAAAAATTTTACAAAAAAATTAAATTAAAATTATTTTAAAACCTTAAGTGTTGTAAATATTATTAGGCAAATTAATTAAATTTAATAATTAAGTATATAATGTGTTTTTTTATAAAAAATAAAATAGCCTTTTATGTAATAAATAAATTTAAATAAAATAATTTAAAATTAAAATATAATTAAAGCATGAAAAATTGCCTAATTTTTTTAATATTTATTAATATACAATTATTATATTCAATCAATGAAAATAATCAAAATATTCCAAAATCTCCCTATAAATTTAATGAAAAAATTGTTGAAAATTTTGAAAAACAATTTCTTATTTATGGAGATGTTTGTAAGTAAAATAATAAATAAAATTTAAAATTTAAAAAAAAAAGTACTTTCACCTAAACAAATAAAAATGCGTAGATTACTTCCTCCAAATATTTTATCTAAAGAAGAAGAAAAAAATATAATAAAATCAAAAGAAGATATAGAAATAATAACAGATGAACAATTACAACAATTACCTATAAAAAATATTGCAATAAAACAAAAACAAAATAATCGGTGGATTGACAATGAAATACCTTTTTTATTTTCTCCAAAATTTTCTGAAAGACAGTAATATTTAATTTTAAATTATTTTTTATTTTGTTACCAATTTATTAGAAAAATAGAGAAAAATTAAAATAAATAATTTATTTATTTATTTTTAAGAAAAGAAGCTATCAGAGAATCTTTAGCAGTAATAGAAGCAAATAGTTGTTTTCGTTTTATTCCTCGTGATAATCAGAAAGATTTTTTATTTTTTGATATGCGTGAAGTAATTAATTTATTTTTCCTTTATTTATTAAATAAATTAATTATATTTAAAAAGGGATGTTTTTCTTTTGTTGGTAAAGTTGGTGGTCGTCAATTACTTTCATTAGCAGCTGGATGTCTTAATGATTATATTATTTGGTTATTTTATTTAAATTAAATTATTTTTTTAATTAATTATTTTAATATTTAAAGGCATGAAGTAATGCATGCATTAGGTAAGTAATAATTTAATTAGAATATTTTTTGAGATTTTTTGCTTCTAAAAATTATAAAAAAGGTTAAAACTTAATTTAAAAAAATATTTTTGAATAACCATTAGACCAATATTTATTTTTTTAATTGATTATCAATTAAATTTTAATTCATAAAATAATAAATTAAAAATAATTTTTTTTCTTAGGATTAGAGCATGAACATCAAAGACCAGACCGTGATCGTTATATTGAAATACAATGGAAAAATGTTGAGCCAGGAAAAGAAAGTTAGAATAAAATAAATAAATATATTTTAAATTAAAATTAAATTTCTCTTTTTTAGTAAATTTTGATAAAATAAAATTAACTGATGTAGATATATATCACACATATGATTATCATTCTCTTATGCATTACGATGGCACAGCATTTGGTAAAATTGATAGAAGAAGTAGAAAACCAATGATAACAATGCGTCCTAAAAGAGTTTAGATTTTTTAAAATATTTAAATTTAAATTTATTTGTAAAGGATGGAATTGTATTAAATGATAATTTAGAATTAACTGAACTTGATATTGAAAAGTTACAAATACTTAGTGGCTGTGATTCAACAAAAAGTTGAGTAAATTATTTATTTATTTTAAAAAATTTAAATTTAATTAATCAAAAAATCATTTTATCTTTCAGAACAAAAATTTCGTCCAAAAGATGGTTCAATTAATTCAAAAGATGAAATAAATTCTTGTAATGACCGTTCATTAAATTGCCAGTCTTTAGCTCAAAGAGGGTTTTGTGCTGAATTTCGTTATCAAAGACTTATAAAAATTCAATGCAAACAAACTTGTGGATTTTGCACCTCAATCCTTTTGTCTGAAACTAATTTTTCTCAAAAAGGAGAAAATGTAAAGGAAACGATTTTAGACGAATTAGTGAGTTAATTAATTATTTTTAAAATTAAAGTTTCTTTAAAAAAGTAACTAAATATTAATTTTTAAGATTGGAAAAGAAAATAAAACAAATAACAAAGTTAATCCATTAAATAACCAAAATCAGAAAAAGAAGGAGGCTAATAATAATAATGTTGATCCTCAACACTATTCTCAGTGGAGTTTTCCAGAAGAAAAAATAAATAAATTAAAAAGAAAACATGAAAAATAATTTGTTAAATTTATTTAATAAATTAATGTTTTAGTATACATACTTACCTATGTATTAAAAAATGAATTAATTAGTATTATTTATTAATTTATTTATTTAACATTACTCGACTATTATTAAATTAAAGTTGACAATTTAATTTTATTATTTCTTAGACTAATTAACCTACTTTCGTTTGATAATAGTTCACTCATATTTAAATCTCTACTATTTAATTTTTTTATTTATTTGTGACAAAAAATTTATTTCCTCATTAAATTTAAAAAATAAAAATTAGTTTTTTAATTATTCTTTTAATAACCTAATTTCCGTCATATTTAAGACATAATATTTTAAATTGTAAACAAAAATTTTGGAACTTTTCGATCACTGGTCATACATCAATTTTAACATTTATATATTAAAAATGTCAAAAATAGATGAATTTACCTGTATATATTTTTTTAATCTTAGAATAATGTTACATATTATTTCTATATAAAAAATATAATTAAAAAATATTTTTGATAACATTTTTATTCAAAAATAAAAATTAAGCAATGAGAATTAATTCATATAGAAAAATATAAAAAATAAAATAATAATTAAAAATTAAATTAAATGCTTTGCATGTTTCTTGTTTTTTAATAAAATCATCATCATCACCGATTTTCTCCTCTTTTGAAATAAACTCTGATGGAGGAAGGCATTTTGTTAATATTTTAGATTTTTCATCAATAAAATTTGAATTATTTAAAATAAATAAAGATGAAAAACAATTTTGTTCACATTCTGGACAAGTTATTTGACCTTCACGTAACCAACCATTTACCATCTTTTTTTTAATTAAAAAGAATTAAATTTAAATTAAAAATCAAACAACCAAACCTTTTTAATATAAATAGGCTGTCCAGTTTTATAACAAGGATAAAGTTTTGTTGAATTATATATACGAATATTTACTCTACCATTCAAACAAACAATCTAAATTTTAAAAAATATATTTTTTTTAATTATAAAAAATAAACTTGATAACAACCAGCCATAAATTGTGAAAATGCTCTTGTTCTTCCACACTTTTTTTCTGTCCAGCTTGAACCTAAATCTAGACAACGTGAACCATGACCATAAAGCTCTAAAATCTGTAATTGGAAAAATCAGAATTTTAAAAAATTATATAAAAATCAGAATTATTAAAAATCAGAATATATACATGTGTATTCACTCAAACTTACAGTATTTCCTTCACTCGATTCTTCTCCAATATCACCATCAGGAGGTCCATTACTAGGTAACTCACAACGGCTATCTCTACGTCTACTTGAATTACTAATTGCTTTCCATTCAAATTCTTGATTATAAGGGCAATAATCAGCCAATTCTTCAGAACTACCATAATGTTTTAATTCCTCTTTTCTAACTCCTTTAAGTATAGCAAAATTTCTATATTGTGGAGGCAAAGGATTTTTATGTGGAATTAAATTACATAGAGCCAAAGAATGCTTAAAATTAAAATTAATTATTTAAAAATCCCAAACTCTTTGATCTGTACAACGAGTAGTTGCCAATGACCTCCTTCCATCATCTTTAATGTCTGAACAAAAAGGAGAAGCCGTCTCATTCCTAATTTTTTTAAATTTAATTATTTATTTATTAAAGAAATCGAAAATAAAAAGTTCATCGAAAAAATAAATTTAAAAATAATTAAAGACCTTTTCATTCGTTGCTTAATCCAATGACCACAACTTTTTAAAGCAAAATCACAACCCAAATTATTACCCCAATATAAAGGTTCTGCAACAGAATAATTAGCTTTATACCAACCACTATCTTCCAATAAAGCTAATGTTAGGCGAGAAAAGACCGGATTCTGTGTGTGAGTGCCTGTCATTGCTTCATTTTCGAAAAGACGTTTTTCCCAATGCGTTAATTCTGTTCCATCACCTCCCTTAAAAAATAATAAAAAATTAAAAAATATTTAAAAAAAACTTGATTTTCTAATTCAGCACCTTCCAATTTTGAACAATTAAAATGCTTTCTGGCTTCTAAAGTTGTACGTTCTGTGACCAATAAATGAACAGGATGAGGTAACTAAATGGGAAATAAAAATTATGAAAACCTTTAAACCTCTCCTTCAGCTGTCCACCAATCTTCTCGAATAATTATTCTTACTGTAGACTGTTCAGGATCATAAAAACCCTTTTCACGGTTAAAAGAAAGTGGACGGCCAGTACTTTGATTTCTTTTAAATTTAAATGATTTTTTAATGAAATTTAATTAAAACCTTTTGGACCTTGGACGACCTTCCGAATCACGAAAAAATGCATATAGACTAGCTGAGAATCCAAGAGCATGTAAAATTTCGTGTTTAACTGTTGAGAGAAGAACTTCCTTGTAAAATAGACAAAATTTTTGTTTGTTTCGTTTTTAGTACTTTTATTTTGCCAAAAAACTTTGTACACAAAAAATTTACCTGATCAAGTGCGTCCGTCGATAAGGCTTGTGGACAAATATTGACATGTCCAGCTATAGGCCTAAAAAATAATCACTTAATTAAAAATGATTATTTTTTAATTTAAAACTAATATGTATGTATATCAGAAAAAATAAACCTGTCTAATTCAGCCTCTTGTTGGCAATGAGCAGCATAAGCAATTGTATCATCATTTTGACAACGTTGAGAAGCTACAGCAGAAACATAAAGTAAAAAATCCGAGTCAATAATGCCTGAACCATCAGGTGGACCAGAGGGAATACAAGAAAGTGGATTTGATTGTAAACATAAACGACATTGCTAAAAATAGTTAAAAACATTATTTAATAAAAAAATAAACAAACGAAAAGATGTTCGTCAGGAACAACAACTTCTCCACAATACGTAATTTGTCTACAACGAGTCACACAACGTAAAAAGGGGAAATTTTGATCAGAATAGTATTGGTTGTACTCGCATTTTCTAAAAATAAAAAATATTTCCTAAATTTCATTAAAAATACAAAAGAAAGAATTCCAAAAATAACCAGAAAATTCAAAAACTTTAAAAAAATTTCTAACCGGCTAAGACGTATTGGAGCTAGTGAACTTCGAACAGACAAGGCTTGCTAAAATATAAAAAATGTTTTAAACACTATCGAGAAAAAGGAAGTGTCGAATCATCTTTGATTTGTGAAAAAAGCAATGGACATAGTAAATAAATATAAATAACATATATTGTTTTTGTACTGTATTTTTTGTTTGTAATTAAATAATAGTTGTATATAAATTTTGCTGATTTATATAGAAGGTAGAATATCTCATTTTTTCTTAAGTATTATATCCCAGTCTTCAAATTAGCAGATTGGGTAACCAAAAGGAAATGTTACTAAACCTCTAACTAAGCTCCCAAAAAAATATTTTTTAAAACAACCTCCCAAAATTCAATCACATAAGGTAAAAGAGATGTCTGAAAAGAGCAAGGATTTTATAAAATATTTAAAATTTTTATTTGAATTACATTAATGTAGAACTGATTCTCTTGCGAAAGACTGAAAATTAAATATTAAATTTTATTTATTTAAAACTTACAGAAAAATACTTACAGGATCAAAATACAATTTTATGCGCAATGGTCGAAATTCTCGTCCTAAAACTTGATCGCGTTTAAACCTCTTATTTCGCGCCCTTAAAGTGTGATGACGAGGAAAATGTTTTGGTGGAAGTGAATTTATTTGAGAGGAAGAAATGTGAACAATGGGAACACCAAATACTAAATCTTTTGCTTCTGGAATCTGTAAAATTAACACATTCACCTTTTATTTCCACAAAAAATAATTCTGATTAAATATTGTTTACAGTTCTGATTTGTGTTTTTAATAAACTTTAATAATTTATTAAACTTCCCGGAAAACACAATAAATATACTAGTACATATTTTTCAACCTTGTATGAGCATCCACTGCTCTTTTTAGCTTGATTGTTGTTTTTCTCCCACCCATTTTCATTAATCATTTGAGTTAAACAAATAATAAAAAAGTTGGTAGTTGAAAACCAGAAACAAATTAATAATAAAATATATAGTAAATTAATTCCTTTAAGTTTTTTATTTAATCTTTCTGACTTTGTTAACATTTAACGGATAATTTGCGATCAAAAAACTAAAAAATAATTAATTATAAGAATTTAATTTCGTTATTTGAAAAATATGTAGGCCATTTTAAATAATTGAATACATGTATTTTTATATGTATAATAAAAAATATGCGATAATATTATAAATTAAACATGATTAAAAATATAAATTTAGTTAAATTTAAAAGAATATATTTAATAAATTAATGTTTTAAATTTATTAAAAAATAAATTATTATATTATTTATTTAATATAAACATTACTCAACTATTATTAAATTAAAGTGCACAGTTTAATTTTATTATTTCTTAGACTAATTTACGTTCGTTTGGCCAACAGTTCACATTTAAATCTCTACTTCCTATATTTAATTTAACATCAATTTTGATTATTTGTGACAAAAAAGTATATTTCCTCTTTAAATTAAAAAAATAAAAATTAGTTTTTTATTTTCTTTTTAAGTACATAAATTAATTTGCGTCACATTTAAGACATAATAATTTAAATTGTAAACAATAGGTAATATATTCTGAACTTTAAATTAGTAAGTAATTAAATAATAAATATATTCCTTTTTAATATAAACATTAATTTATCAAATATATTTTTTTTTAATTTAACAAAATTCATTTTAGACATTAAATAAATAATATTTAAATATCTAATTTTTATTTAAAAAATTTTTAATTTTTTTCAAAATATTAGTTAAATTTTATGGCGGCTTTTCCATCGGATGTTAATTTGACTATCAACAATTTATCTTCAATTGATAAAGATAATATTAATTATAAAGAAAATGACGAAAATATTTTAACAAAATCTTTTAATGACAAAAATAATTTATTAATGAAAGATCAAGAATATTTAAGTGTTCATAGAAATGAAGAAAATAATTATTTAAAAATCTACAAAAAAATTTGGCCTTATCGAGTTCTTAAAATGACTAATTTTGTAAATTTTTAATTAAAATAAATTGTGTAATTCCTAACTAGTTTTTATTACTTATTTTGGCCATTGGAACAAGCATTACAGCCTCATATTCACTTTGGTGGTCAGAATACTGTAAGAAGCTTGTATATTATAAACAAAATGATTTGGGATATTTTCTTGCCTTTGGTCAATGGATTTTATTTTTTATTTGTGTTTGTTCTCTAATTATTCATAATTTTGCCAAAAATAAATTTTTGGTCGGAGTCTTTTCATTAATGGTAATTATACTTAATTATTTTTTAAATAATATTTTAAGGATATTTGTCTTTTTGGAATATCTATTTTAATTCTTAGTTTCTCCAATATTATATTTACAATTAAATCAATAGCAGAATATCTCTGGTTTGGACCAAAACTTTTTAATTTTAATTATACAATTGAAGAATATGTTGATTTAACTGAAATTACATCTCATTATGAATTAACAGATTATGAGAAAGATAATTTGAATGAAATTAATTGGATAAAAAATATTGTTAAAAGTAGAAAAAAGACATTATTTTTAAATTTGTTGATAGACCCAATCACTGCTGTTAGTTTTTAATTAATATAATATTATTTAACAAACTAAGTTCTGTCTGGTCTTTTTTTAAAAATTTTGATATTTTTTAAAATTTACAGGTGTTGACTGCATTATTAATAATTCTCAACATTTTACTAATTTTTATTCTTTATAAAAATATGCGTAAAGCAAAATTATGGGCTAAAGGATTAAATAATTATAAATTATTATTTCCAAATTGTTCACTAATTGAACAAAAATATTCCTGTCATTACCCTTTTGGAATTTTAAAAACTACTCTTTGGGTAAAAATTTTAAATAAAATAACAATTTTAATTAAAATTATTTTATTTTATTAGTTATTGCCAATAATAATTTTTGTTACAATTATCTACTTTCCTGCAATGTTTCAATTATCAATAACTCATTTATTAATACCTGCTATTATTTATTTTATTCATTGGCTTTTGTATTATTGCACTGTTCATCTTAATCATAATATAAATGATATTATTAATACTAAATGTTTATATGATATTTTTCTTTCTGTAAATTTTTTTAATTTTTTAAAAAATGGTTCAATATTAAAATCCCCAAATCCGATTTTTTGGCCAAGAAACCAATCCTGTTTAACCCTAATTTATATTTGCACTTGACAAGTCCTATTAAAGAAAATATATTTTTAAATTAATTACTATTTTAAAATGTTTATAAAATTAATTTTAATTATTAAATATAGTAACTTTTAATAAAAAAAGTAAACGAGGGACTGATTACTAGACCTTTTTTAACATTAAATATATATTTAACTAATTTATAATTTTTAAAAAGGATTTGCTTATATCGTTCATTATTACACTATTTTTTGTTGTAACCTTCTTTTCACGAAATAATATCGAGGTTAAATAATTTTTATTTAATTTAATATATTTTTTCTTTTTAGGCTTTGTTTTTACTAATAGGTGCTATTTTTTATGGAATTTATTTTTTGATGTTATTTTGTATTTATCAGCGTTATGATGAAAAATCTTTTTTAAATTCTTTAAACTTTTCAATTAAATTTAATATTGAAATTAATCGAAATACAATTGAAGAAGAAAAATATGAGCAAGATAAAAATGTTGAAGAAATAGCTACAAATAATGAAAAAGAACAAAAATAATTTAAATAAATTCAAATAAAAAATCAAAGATAAGAAAATTTAATTTTTAGTCCTTTAATCATTTTTTATATTCAAAATAAATATTTTAATACTTTTTATTATTTAATTATAATATTTTAAATATTTAACAGCACAAAGACTTTCCTAAAAGTCTCAAATAGATCTTCAAAATTGCTAATAAAAGGTACAAAATTTAAAATAGGTATTGAGCAAATTTGAAATAAGGCGAAAATGAGATAATTTATGAAAACAAAATCATTTTTAAAGGACAAATTTAATAACATTTATAATTTCTTTTAGTGTCTTTTTCTAATTTTATTAACATTTAAGTATTTTTTATCTTAAATATAATTTTTCAAAATATTTAAATTATTTATTTTTATTATAACAATTATTTAAAAGTATATATATATTTTTTTTTTAATAAATATATTTATTATTGTACTTTCTCTGATAAAATCATCCATATTTTATAATAATTATATAAATATAACTGTCATGATAATAACCTTTAAATTTAAAATTATTATTTTTATTATAAAAAATATTTAAAAAAATCTATTTACTTAAAAATTTCAAATAAATATTCTCATACTAAAATATCTAAGCTTTTAAGAAATATTTATAAATTAATTACAAACATCCATGTCGGCTAGTCGACGAAAAAATATCTCCAGTTGCAGCAGACTGCCAATGAATATCTTGTGTTTGACCACTAATCATTGCCTAAAGGATAAATATACTTAATTATTTTTATTTTAATTCTAACTGACCGCATGAACAAACCAATAGCCTTTGTAATGATAAGATTTTATCTATTATTTTAAAAAAAATAATAATTTTAATTAAATAAATGCCCAAATAAATTACCTGATTTAAAATATAATTTGATAATTTTCCCATATTTTTAGAATAATAATAAAGTCCATTATTAATAAAAGTAGCTAAATTATAATCATAACATGTTGCTCTATTTACTTCTTTTGAATATTTTTTATTTAACAAAATTTTTTGAAGAAATTTATTTCCATTATTATTTTCATTTTCTTCTAAATTAGTAATTATTTCATTGTTTTTATCATTTATTGGAGTAGCTTTAATAGAAGAAAATGAAATAAATCCAATAAAAATAAATAAAAATATTAAATTAATTTCTGACATAATTATTATTACTAAAAATAATTTTTATATTTTTAATTCTCTTAAAATTACGAAAAGTTTATTAAAAACTTTTTAATAAATTGGAATATTTCTTAATATTTATATTTATTTATCTATTTTTCAATATTTTAAATAAACATATAAAATGATAAAATAAACAATCCTATTTTTTAATAAATATTTAATGTCCAAAAAAAGTAAAGAGGATGTGAATCACTCTATAACTATAAATTTATTGTTTACAAAGCAAAATTGACTATTTTCTTATCAGTTAAAAAAATAACTATTTTTATGCAAAAAAACTATTATTTATTACCAAAAAATTAAATTTGGTTTCATCATCCGGTATTTGAGAATAAAACTTTAACCATACCCAACAATTATTGATAAAATTTAAAAAATTTATTTAAAATATAATAAAATGGGATTTATTAATTAATACAAATTTAAAAAAAAATTAAATTGCTGGCTTAAATAATAATTAAATTGAAAGCAAAGGAAACATTTAAAATATATTAATTAGTAAATATAGGAATGAGATGAAGAGAATAATAAAAAATAATATATTTTAAAATTAGAGTAATTTTTAGAGATAAGCATATTTACAGTAAATTATTTAAAAATTATAATAAACAATAATTTGGGTCATTTAAACATTAAATTAATTTTTTTTATTAATTTTATTTTTCTTTTTTATTGAAGAAATAAATTAATAAAATCATTTAAAATTAAAAAAAAAATATTAAAATTTAATAAAATTATAATGGCAAATATGTATTATAACATAAATTAGAGCTAAAGACAATAATAATAAAAAATGAAAATTATTTATTTTTATAGCCTTATAAAAATACTTTTTTTAATATTTTTACAAAAAAAGATTATTATTTTACTATAAGGTGTTTTTAATTTATTAATAAATCAAATTATCAGATTTTTTAATTTTCACTAATTTTAGGATTAAATAATAAATCCAAATAATTAAATAAAATAAATACTATTAAAAATTGTCTTTCATGTGTTCTTTCAAAAATATAATTTTTTCAAATTTTTTAAAATTAATGTGCCATATATGGCGGAGGCATCCTTTGACCAACAGGTGTTGAATGTTGATGAAAACGGACAGAATATTGATGTGGATTATCTCTCTGAAATGTTGAAGGAATAGAAGAAGGATTTAGTGCCCTTTGAGGTGTTGGAGAAGCATCAATTGCTCTTAAAGCACCAGGAGGACTAAAAGTACTGACCATTTGTGGCGGAGGACTTTTTTGTTGTTGGGAGACATATTGACGACAACCAGGGCTTCCACCATCTAATATTTTTAATTTAGCAAATAAAATGTCAAATAAAACAAACTTAAAGGACTCATTTCATGTTGTTGTTTTTGTCCATTTATTATTCCACTAGATAAATTTGCTGCTCCATTTTTAGTTAATTGTGCCTGTAATTGTGGAGGTGGACGATAAAGAGGATTTTCATGCATTGTCATTTTATTAGGATCTAAAGGAGGTTGTTCACGTTCCAAAAGCATAGGAGTTGTAACAGTTGCAAGAGAACCATCAGCAGAACTACTTTCATCTCTATGAGGAACTTCATCAGGGAAAACTACTGGACGACCTTTTTAAAGAAATTAAAATATTTCAATTATAATTAATTAATTAATTAATTAACCTTTAGTATTATATTCATTTCTTCTATTTATTGTTGCTCCTTTCTTTCCTCGTCTATGATGTGCACAACATAATAAAATTAATATTGTTATTAATAACAAAATTGTAGCAATTAAAATAATTGGGACTAATAAAGTTTGTGTCCACCAACTACTAAAAACTCCTTCATTTTGAGATAATAAAGTATTTCTTTGAGTTGTTGTATAAACACGTACACGCATTGAATCAAGCATATGTTGAGCTAAACATTTTCCCAAAAGTTCAAGAGTTACCTAAATTTTATTTTTTTTTTTAATTTATAAGAAAGAGTAATTTTATTATATTATTTAAATTTATCTTTTTCTCCTTCCTTACCTTCTTAACATGAAATTGAGCACCCATTTGTTTAGCAAATTCATGTCTAACTTTTTCTACTCCAGTATGATGATGTTGATGTACCATACGTTCTTTAGTTAAATTAATTCTTTTTTCATCACATTGTGTTCTGCTAATTGTTGTATTCCACCATTGAAGTAATGTTTGGCCAGAACCATTATCTACTATTCGGTCAATATAAATTTCAGTAGCAGCTTCTATTCGTTCGTGTGATTGTAAAAATGTTGATAATGATGATGCTAAAAATATTTAAAAATATTTATTTTAAATTCCTTAAATTTTCTTTTAATTTATATTTTCAATTTGTAAATAAAATAATTTTAAATATTTTTTTTCAAATACTTACTTATTTGAAGAGGAAAACGATGAAGAATTCCGCTTAATCTATAAACAAAGTCTCGAAGCATTTCTGGCCTTGAATAAAATCTTTCTATTGGAACATCCAAAATCATAGAAAAGCGATGGTTAGGCTTTGGTCCATCAATTGGTGAACGAGATACAAATACTTGAAAAGACGCAGAATTTGCCTAAAAATAAATATTTTAAATAAGGAGTAGTCTTAATTTAAATTATAGAAAATAATTTCAAATAATTTTAAATATTTTTGCTTTTTATTAAAAAATTTATAAATAATTTAATTTTATATATTTAATTAATAAAAAATAAATAAATAAATTTACAGCATTTTGTTTGTCTCTAGCTTCTAATCTAAAATTAAATTCTTCTTCTTCTTTAGCTGATCCTTCACCAAATTCACCAGTTATTGGAATACCTTCAATAATATTAGAATTTGCAAGTACAACCAAAAAATTTGTAAAATTATTATTTTTATTATTTTCAATTGAATGAACGCTTAAATTAAGTTTTGAAGTATGTCCATCTTCAGGATCAAGAAAAGTATTTTCATCAATTGGTAAACGACAAAGAATTCCACGAGAACAATGAAAACTAAATAATAATTTAAAAAATATTATATTATTTTAAAAAACCTTTTTATTGGATTAATTAAAATTGGCTTTTTATTTATTTCATTTATTAATTGATGAATTCTTCTTGTTGTTCTAGTTGTTGCACTTGTAGTAGATTGAATAATTTGTGTTGTTGTAAATATTAATGGCCTATCATTACGTAATTCACCCTCAACAACCTTTTTAAAATTTAAAAAATATTTATATTTATTTTAATAAATAAAAAGGTTAATGAAAATTAAAACATCCAAAATAATTAATTTATTTCTCAAAAAAGTTAAAGAGTTTTTGTCCCTTTTTTCTTACAAATTAAATAAAATTAAAATTAAAATATCTTATTAATTTAGATATATACCTATAAATATATATAAAATTTATTTAAATATTACCTGAAATGCTAATCCATTTTCAGCAATTTCACTAATAATATTACTAGCTTGTTCATCTATTTCTCCACAACTAATATTTAAAGAAATAACAACCCCATTATTTTTATCATAATTATTATTAATTAATATATTAGAAGCTAATTCATATAAAGTTTCCGTTACATGTCTATAACGTTCCAAATATGATCTTGGAAAAATACGAACATCATTAATACGTAATTGTGTTGATTTAAGCATTGAAAGAAGATTTTTGACTGTTTGGCTTAAAAAAACAATTTAATTAATTTAAAAAATATTTGTATTTTTTCTTTAATTTTCTTACAATTGTTCTTCAATTGTCATTTTTGTAAGTAATCTAGGATCCATAATTTCAAGCCAATTTATTGAATTATCAATGCCACAAAAGTTTTCTTCTTCTTCATAAACTTTAACTTCAATTAGTGAATCTAATAAATATAAAAAATAATTAAGAATTTTATAATAAAACAATTTTTAAAAATTTTATTTTATTTCAATAATTAATTAATTAAAACCATGTATAACAATATGTTCTAATCCAACATTTTCCAATTGTGGTATTCCATAAAGTAATTTAGCAGTTGTATTAAATTTACACCATTTTGGAAGTCTTTCAATATCAATAAAATGTCCTTCAGAAATTTCAAAAGTAAAAAGTTTTCCAACAGAAATATTTAATTGAGGAATTCTATGAACACCTCCTCCAGCAATAATAAATAAAGAAGATTTTGATAAAATTATTAAAAGTAAAATTAAAAGAGATGTTGCAGAATTAATTTTATTATTATTATTTAATAAGTGAATAGTATGATAATTATTATTATTTTTGAAAAACATTTTTTTTAATTAGAGGAAAACCTCACAATAAATTATTTTATTTATATAATTTATTTTGAATATAAATTGTTGTTGTTTATTATTTTAAATTATTTATTGTTATTTAAAATTTATTTTTAGTTTAATTTTAATATTTATTTATTTTTTATAATTTTATTAAATCTAAAAAAATTAATTTAAATTAAAAAAATATTTTAATTAAATAAAAAAAAGAAAAATGTGTTCAAAATAAATATTAATTAATTAATAATTATTATTTATTTTATAAAAATTAATCCATCAATTTTTTAAAAATAAACTTTAAATATAATTATAAATTATTTATCAATATTTTCGTATCTTATTTATTTTTAAAAATATATTGCAAAATAATTTTTAAATAATTTATTTATTTTTGTGAACATTTATTTATATAATATTTTTGTGAAAAGGAAAAGAATTATTATAAATGCCGAGAAAAGCAATTGAAAATGTTCGAATGAAAAATAAAAATAAATAAATAAATATATTTTATGAGTTATTTAATTTATAAATTAAAAAGAAAAAATAATTATTATTTTTTAATAAAAATTTTAAAAAATTAAATAAAAGATAAAAATACAAAAATGCGACAGATTTGAAAAATTATATATAAATTTGTTAATTATTTATTAAAATAATTTTAATTAAATAATTTTCAATTTTAGGCGGCATTAAAATATTTTATAATTTTTAATCTTTTCTGTATTTTTTATTTTCTTCGAATCGTAATAATAGATAATAACACTTTATTACTAAAAATAAATTAATAAAATTTTCTGATAAGAATATAAATATGAGACATTTATAAATATTTAATAAAAATATTTATTTATTTATTTTGAAAAAGTATCAATTTTTAAAATAAAAACTTAATATTTTAAATTGTAATAAATTTAGAAAATTAAAATAAATAATAAACACAGTAATTTTTTATGAATTTATTTAAATTAAATATTTGAGACATTTTAAAAAAAATATTATTTTTATAAAAAAACTAAAAAGAGAATATTTCTTTATTTTAGAAACAAAAAAAAAGAGCTAACGTTCTGATTTCAACCACTGGTTGGCAACAAAAAATGTAAAAATATATAGACAAAAATGTGAAGAACTAAAAAGAACTGTAAAAAATAGGTAAGCGTCCCTTTCCACATATTTTTTTCTCCGCTTCGTTTTTTAAGTTAAAAAATGCCCTTCGCGTCCTTCACCTTTTTGCTTTTAGCACTTGCTATAAGCTAAGCATTCAATCATTTTTCCTTATCGGCCTCAGTCGTCTTTTTTTGTTTTTATAATCGGGCCGATTATTATAATATTATTTTATACTTGCACAATTGACAATATATTTATTTATTTATTTTTATATTTATTTATTTATTTATGCTTATGCCAATAAGGAAAAAAATAATAATTTAAGATCGGAGAGTAGAAAAATTAATGAGAAGAAATTTGGAGAAATGAGAGAGATGGAAAAGAAAGATTTGATGAATATATCTTTTTTATAATCATTATTAAAAACATCAAAATAATAATAATAATAATATTATTATTTATTTATTTTTTGCCAATCATTAATATAAATCTCAAAGAAAAATATTTTACCTTTTTCTTTAAGTAAAAATTGATGAAAATATAAACCCATGAGAATTCCAATAAATGGAAGAAAATATTTAAAGAATAAATCCGCCAATCAATCAGTTAATAATTAAAGCGGAAATTAAATGTAAAAATAGTGAAATTAAAGAAAAAAGTTAATTATTAAAAATGGTAATATTTAAAAATATTATTTTAAATATTATAAAGAAATTGTTAGATGAATAAAAAAATAAATAAAATAGGACTACATATATAATGTGTTAGATCTATTAATTCTGCAAAAAAAGATTAAATATTTTTAATTTATTTAAATTTTAAAAAATAGCCTGAGGGAAAAATAATTAAAAAATAAAAGAAAAAAATTCAAGTAAATCAGTCAACAAATAAAAGAACAAAAGATTATTTATTTATTTATTTATTAAGAGGTTTCCCGTTGAGATATATAAGTCAAATAAATAAAAAATGGCGTGCATGGATTTATTGCTTAAGTAAGGGGAAAAAGCTAAAGAAGAAAATAGGATAAATTAAATAAATAAAAATATATATTTTATTATTGAAAGGCAAAATTTTGAATTAAAAAAAGAGAAGGATTTGGCCGATGCTTCCTATTCTTCTTCTTTCTTCTTCATCTTCTCCCTTCTTATATTTATTTTCTTCATTTTGGTCACTCCTCTCCCCCTTGCGCTTTTCTCATTCCCAGCCTTGCCGCTCATTTTTTGCCTTTTTTTACTTGCTTCCCCCCTCGGATGAACCTTTTCCCTGTTTTTCCCTCATCAACATGGACAGTGACGATTTAGGGGCATAAGGGGAAGGGTCACTGAGAAAGAGTATAAAAAATAGGAATTTTGACGACGCCAAGTCGTTCTAACAATGCAACGTAGCAAAAATTATGTAAAAAATGGTCGTTGTTATTGTTAAGGATGGGACACAAAAATGATTGTTATGGGTGGTGGAAGCAAAAATGAAGAAGAGTACACAACAAGGAACAACATAGGGCCATGTGTGTGGCCCCCTTTTTCTTCAGATAGTTAAAAATGCCTATTTAAAGAGGCAGGTGCTTTTTTCTAAAAATAAATAGTCATTGGCATGAGGAAAAATATAAAAATTTAGGCAGATTTACATAAATGTACTTTACAAAATATCTAAGATGACAATAATGTCTTCTGTATTTTTAAATAAAAAACAATTTAATAAAAAATAATTTAATTAAAATTTATCATTTAATTGATTATTAATTAATTAAATAATTAATTAATATATTAATTATTGTCTAGTCAGAAATAAATAAAAAAATAAGGTCAATATGATAAGAAAAAAAAAGTAAAAAACAAACAAAATTAATTTAAAAAATATTAATCAAGGACAATAAATATATTAAAATAAAATATATTTTGTAGTATGTTTGTTATGCAATTAATATAATTATTATTATTTTCTTTTCTTTTTCTCCAAAAAATAAATAAAATTATTTTTTATGAAAAATAAATATAAATTTTTTTTAAATAATTAGAATTAAGTATTTTCAAAAAATAATTCTAATTAAAAAATAATCAGAATTTTAAATTTAAAAATTAAAACTTGTATAATTAATATTTAAAAATAATATATAATAATTATTTTTATCTTTTACCAACTAAATAAAAATATATTCATAAAAGTAATAAATAATTTTTGTTATATAATTATTTTTGCAGCTGTGTATGTACTATATATATTTATTTATTTTACAAAAAGCTTACAAAAGGTTAAAACAAAAGTTAAAAAATATTTTTATATTTTATTTATTTAAAAGACAAATGTATTATTTATTTATTTATAGTTAATTTGTAAGCTAAAAACTTTTCTTTTTTCTCTCTCTTTTTCTGTTTGTATTTAAATGTTATCCTCTCTATCTCTCTTTTAAAATATGATCAGTTAGTAGTTACCAACTGACCCAAAAGAGTTGGGGAGAGTCTCTAGTGAGTGAGAAAATAAAGAAATAAGGACCTTAAAAATGATATAAATAAATAAAATAAATAGAAAAGAAAAAGCGCAACAAATTTGTTAAATAAATATAAATTAAAATAAATAAATAAATAAATATCAAAATATTTTTGTTTTAATTTTTACCCGCTTTTAGCCTTTTGAGAAAAATAAATAAAATGTGTTAATAAAGAACGGTTTTAGTATTTTATTTTTATAAAGAAAAATATAAATGTTTTGTATCTAAGAAATTTGAGAAGAAAAACATTAATACATGCAAATATTTAAATTGAAAATAAAAAGAAATTTTAAAAGGGTGAGATGTTTAAATAAATAAATAAATATAATATTATTTTTTTAAATTTTATTTACAATTATATAATATATATAAATTGAAAATAAAAAATTTAGATTAGCAAAGTTATAATAATATAATTGTAATAATAATATTCAGAATTTTTAATTAAAAAATATTATTTTTTATTTAATTTTAAGTCTTTTAAAAATACTTTGAATAAAAATTAAAAAATATTTTTTAACAAATATAAAAATAATAATTTGTAAAAATAATTTTAAAATTAACAAATGCGCATTTGAACAAAGAATTTAAAAAAATTAATTTATTATTCTTCATGTCTTTTTTGCTTTGTAAACTTTAACCGTAAATTAACGCTGACTGTTTTTAAAAATTTACAAAAATGCGCACCTGTTGTGTGAAAAAATAAATTAAACTTGTAAGTTTACTCATCTTTTTTTTTAAAATTTTTTTATTTAAATTTATTTAAAAGGAAAAACAGTTTTAAAAAATAAAATAAAAAATATATATTTATTTAAATTATTTTTGTGACTTTTCGAAATTCGTGGCTGAGCACCTGGATTTTTCTCAGAATCCAATTTGAGCCAAGTTTTCCAATTTTGTCAGGAAAATTTGAATTTTTAAAATTTTTAGTTCTAGATCCGAAACAAGGTCTGTGTCACAACTTTAATTTAAATATTAAAGTAAATAATAAGAAAATTATGAAAGATTTTTATTAACAAAAATTTATTAAAAATTTTTAAGAGCAGGCATAATTTTAATAAACTTTTAATTATAAAGATAATTCTGTGAAAATAATATTCTCATAGAATATTTATAATTAAATAAATTAAAAAAATAAATTTATAAATTAATTTGGTAAAATTAATTTTTGTATTTATTTTAATATTTTTAAAGCTTAAAAATATAATATTATTTTTAAAAAGGTAAAAATTATTTTTTCAATAAAATTATAGTGAAAAATGAGAGAAAGAGAGAAAGAAAATGTTGGTTATGTTGCGCGCCTATTGGGAAAAGCAATAAAAGTTTTTTTATTTTTATTTATTTTTATGTATATTTTTGTATAATTGTATTCTCAAACAAATATCCGTGAAAAATAAATTTAAAAATAAAATAAAGAGAAAGAAAATTGTTAGGTATTTTAGAGAAAAAATAAATCATTTAAGCATGTTTTTTCCAATAAAAATTTAAATAATTTATATTTATATTTATTTAATTATTAAAATTAAGTATGATTTAGCTTAAATTTTTAAAAGAAATTTATTTATTTATTTAAATTATTGTGAAGGAAATACTTATTTTTTCATTTGTATTGGACAGATGTAAACCTATATTTTGATAAAATAAATTAATATATTTTTTACAAAAAAATGAAATAAAAATAAAAATATATTTATTGGTAATAGATAAAAGGGAAAATAATTTTTATTTATTTTGAATGCTAATTTGTGTGTTGATCTTTTTTATTAAGTGTTAAACAAAACATTTTATAAGTCACTACACAGCTAAGCCTTTGCGCTTTTTGTACAAAATAAATAAATAAAAAAGAGTGTTTGTCTTTGCCAACTTTTTTTTGTTTTTTAATTATTGGCTCTTTCATCTTTAGCTAAGAGAACATATAAAGATATTTAAAAGTTTTTAATAAAAAATTATTTGCAAAAAGGATTTAAAATAAAAATTAAAATTTAAAAAAATAAAATAAATAATAATAAAATATTTTATTTTTAATATTAAATTATTATTTTTTATTTAATAAATTTACTCAAAAGAATATTTATAAAATAGATTTATAATTTTAATATTCATAAAAATAAAAAATAAACGATTTTCTTAAAAAGCGGTGAAAATAAATAAATATTAATAATCAAATAAAAGAAGAAAAGTTGAGGAGAATTTTGTGAATAAAAAAATATTAAAAAGCTTAAATTAAAAAAAACAGCGAAGAAAATTTTTTTAGTAAATTTTTTTGATGACAATTTTTTAATTTCACAAAAAAAATATTAAATTTAAAAGTATTATTAAAAAAATGATTCATTAGGAAAATAAGCTATGAATAAATTAAAAAAAAAAAATAACCAAAATAACAAAATGTTAAAAATTGAATAATATTTAATAAAATATATATAAGCCATTTACTCATTTAAGGAAAAAATTTTTTTAAAGTTCATTTAGAGCAGACAACATTTTTAATAATTTTACTGTCTCAACAAATATTTTTGGAGTATAGAATAGCCAAAAAAGAAGTGCCAAAATTTTAGAATTTATTTTAAATATTTTACCTTTTTTTGGTGAATCAGAAAATATTAAATATATATTTTTGGTAAAAAAAATAATTTTTTTAAATTTATGCATAGATTATTTTATTATTATTTGAAAGAAAAAATTAAGTTAAATTATTTTTAAAAAATTTAAAAGTTTATTTAAAATAAAAAAATGGAGACTAAAGACAAGTTTATTAAATTTAAAATAATAAAAGAAATAATAATAATATAATAAAAATGAACTCTAAAAGGTCAAAAAACTAAAAAAAAATATATATAATCTTTAAAGCAAACTAATAAATATATTTTTGTTTATTTTTTAGATTTAATTTGTTTGTTAATAATATTTTAGAATAAATCTTATAAAAAATAAAAATAATTAAAAAATGTTAATAAATTAATATTTAATTATTTAAATTAAAAAATTTTAATTGACTTAAGTCAGATTTTTAGTTATAAAAAAATCCAAATAAAACAAAATTTTTTATAATTAGAAAAAAAATATAAATATTTTTTTTTTATACTGAAAATAATCTGGCAAGTTAACAAAATATTTTTTTAAATATTGAAAAAAAAAAATAATTTAACAAAAAAAATAAAAATTAATCTTTGCTTTATATTTTAAATTATATTTTTTTAAATAAAAATTCCTAAAGTATAAGTATTTGCTTATCTCACTTTTAGCAACAACATTTTTTTGCCATAAATATTTTTATATAAAAATGTCGGTCAAGTCAAAAAACAAGAGAAAAATACTGAAATAAAAAAATAAAAAAGATGTTAATTTTAGATAAGCACATTGGTAAATTAAAAAATAAAAAGTGTTTTGGTCAATTTGTTAAAAAAATAAATATATTTATTTATTTATTGTCCAATGAAAAAAAAAAAGAAAAAAAAAATAGCTAGGTAAGTAAGTGATAAATAAAATATTAAAAAATAATTTAATAAAATAAAAATAATTATTAAAAAATAAAATGTGTGTTTATTTTTAATGTAAAAAGATTAAAATATTAAATATAAAATTAACATTTTTAAACAAAAAAATAATAAATATTAAAATTATATTTTATAAATAATAATTAATAAATTTATAAAAATATCACCAAATAGAGAATATTTTAAAACAGATAGAAATGTATTGTTATAATTTAAATATTTATTTTATAATTTTTAAAAATTAGATATATCTGACAAAGATAAATATTTATTAGAGAAATTAATGTCAAAAAATAATAATAAAAAAAATATAAAAATTAAAATAAGTTGAGTCATGAAAATAAAAAAGAAAAATACTTTGAAAAAAGGGATAAATATTAAAATTAAAGAAATAAAGAAGAGATGAAAATTAAAATTAAAATTCTTTTATCTTCTTTTTTTATTTGTTTTTCATTTATTTAAAAGAGATTTAGAAAGTAATAGAAGCGGAAAATAGGTCGAGCTATTATAGGGCCAAATATATATAATGAGGAAAGTAGTTAGTTGATTGTAGAGGGTTTTATATTTATATTTATATTGAAGAAAAGAAAAGAAAAGGATTAGCAATAACACTCCCTTTTTTCTTCTTTTTTCGAGGCAAGCCTTTGTTGTCATGAAAAATGGTCAAAAAAGTGGTTGGGGGAAAATAGAGGGTTTTTATTTTTAACCCTAATAAAGAGAGTGGACAAATAAAAAGAGAAGAAGAGCAACAATTCGGCAAATATACATAACTACCTCTTTTTAAAAAATAAAAAAAAAGAGAAAGCTCCGATTAATTTAAAAAAAAGGAAAAAAGATTGAAATAAATAAATATATGCAAATTTAAATATTTTAAAAAATATTTAAAATTTAAAAAAAATTAATAAATTAATGAAATATTATTTTTTATTTCATTTTTTGCAAATGTCGCGCAGCGGCACATTTTTCTAGGAAAAAATAAAAAATATTTCCATCAAAGGCATACCATTAAATATTTGTTGTAAAACGGAGACAGATTGACTGTGACAGCCAAATGGCATGTGCTGAATTTTATTTAAAAAAATAAAAAATATATAACAGATTGAGTTTGGTCATTTATTTATGATTTATTTTTATTAATTAATAAAAATAATATTTATTTAATTTTAAAAAATATTTAAATTAATTATAAAAATATTTAATTAATTAATTATAATAATTGATAGATTTAAATAAATTAATTTTAACATTTTTTTCTAAAATTAATATTCATTTTCCATAATCCTTAAGTACTTTTTGAATTAAAATTCTAAAAAAAAATAATTATTTAAATTAAAAATAATTATTTAATTTTTTCCCATAATCATTTAATAAAAAAAGGGTATTTATTAATTAAATATATACTAATATTGCTAAATAAATATTAGGTCGAATCATAATTAGTGTCGCTTTTTTCTTTTGTTTATAGATTTTCAAATTTGAACATAGAAATTTGAAATTTTATATATGAATTTGTTTAGGTGTTTTCTAATAAAGCCCAAAATTTTAAATTTTTTGGTACGGTTGGCCTAAAGTTATGATCGAAAATATCGAACTTGTCAAACTGCAGAAAAAAATGTTGTCCTTGAAAACTGTTTCGAAATGATTGACAAATTATATATCATTCGAAAGCTCTTTGAAAGCCCTATTAGACGGCAAATAAACGGAGGTTCTCAATGTCTTACAATATGGTTTTCTGAAAGGTCGGAATCCGAATTCCGGGTTCGACAGAGTTACAGAGATGCTTGTTCTGGAACAAATCAAATATTGTTTATGTGCTTTCGAATGCTGTTTAGTTTATCCCGATCGGATTATTTACGCAAAGTTAGAAAATTCACATTTTTGGCCTAAATGTGTAAATCAAAAACAGTATACCTTACATTTGGGGCTATAACTTTAGAACTATTGAACCAAAAAATTTCAAATTTTGGGTTTCATAAGAAAACAATTAAAAGAATTTTTGTACAAATTTTCAAATTTCTATGTAAACAATTGAAAATTTTATGAGCAAAAAGAAAAGCGACACTAAATATGACGCGACCTAATAATATTTTGTATGAGTGAGAGATAATTTATAATTTAAAAAAATTAAATTATTTTAAAAAAATTTTTATTTAAAAAAGAAAATATTTATTTTAAAATTAAAATAATTAAGAAAATTAAAAAAAAAATTTTTTATATTTTTAATTTTTTAAAAATTATTATTATATTTAACAAAAATATATTAATTAATTTATTTATGTTTTATTAATTAATTATTTGTCCACTCAAATTTTATAAAACAAAAATGAATAAATTATTAGCTTGAATGTTGGCTATTTTTTTATTTAATTAATTTGTTAGTCCAATAATGCAAATTAATTTAATATAATTAAAAAAAAATATTGTAAAAAAGGAATTAGTATTTAAAAGTAAATAAAATAAATAATTAAAAATTTTCTTTTAAAAAGCTTTTAAAAATAAAATAAATAAAATTATTTTTGATGCGTGAATATAAAATAATTCTAATTGAAAAATAAATAAGTAAAATAAAATAATCAAAAATATAATCATTATTTTTTATAATTAAATTTTAAATAAATTAATATATTTTTAAGAAAATAAAATTATAAATTCAAATTCAAATAATTGAAAATTAATAAAAAATATTATTATTATTTAATTAAAAATAAAATATTTTCATTGAAGCATATTTAGATTAAAAAAATCGGAAAAAATATTAGCGGCTCATCAAAGAGAATAACAAACAACGGAAAAAATATTTTTTTTTCGCTTGAATGTTTTTGAGACAATGACGGGAAATGAACGTACTTGCGCAAAAAAAAAATATTAAAAAATATAAATATATACACATTAGCATATTTTTAAAAATTATTTTTATAAAGAAAAATACTTTTATTTTATTGTTTTTTGTTTTTTATTCACTTGAAAAATAAATAAAATTAAAAAATAATTTAAAATTAATTAAAAATATATTTAATATTTTAATTAATAAATTAAATGGGATTTTCTTTTTTAAATAAAAATCAGCTCTTTAGTCATTAAACAAATAAAGAAAATAATTTAATTTAAAAATAAAATAAAAAATTAATACAAAAATTAAAAAAAAATAAATATTACTTAAATAATTAATTTGAAAATTAATTTTAAAAAATAAAAAAATTGTAAAAAAATATTTAATTAAAATATGTATTATTTTAAATAAATATTGAAAAATATGTAATAGTAATAAAAGAAAATATTTTATAATTAATTAAAAAAAGGATTAAAAAAATAATTTATTTATTTAATTATTTGGAAAAAAATTAAATAAAAATATTTGAAAAAAATTTTATTTTTATTTTTTTAACTCATTAAAAATAAATCAAATTTTCAGAATAATAAAACCCAATCTTTCAATACAATTTTCCCACTTCAAAATTTTTATTTTTCTTTTTAACCCAAAAATTCAATTTCTTTTACTAAAAATTGAAAAATGTTAAAATTTTATTTTGGCATTTTTTCTCTTCTTTTTTTATTTATTTTGTGGTCAAACAACAAAATTTTATAAATTAAAGCGCAAAATAACATCCCAAAAGGGTAAAAATTAAAAAAAAGCTAAGGGAATTTTTTGGTAATTGGCCCCTTTTTTAGAAAAAATATTTTTAAATTTATTACATTTTTTTGTAAAAATTATCTAAACAAAAAATGGAGAAAAATAAAATAATTAAAGTAAATTGTTGTTGCAAAAATATAGTAATTTATTTTTGAAATAAATCATTTCTTTTTAGAAAAATAGAGATTTTAAATAAATTTAAAAAAAAATGAATAGAAAAAATATTAAAATAAAATATTATTATAAAGCAAAAAATCCTTGAAATACAAAAAATTAATACTTAAATAATAGGATTATTTTTTAAATATTTTTTTGTATTTCTCTATAATTTTTAATTTTAATAAAATATTAAAAAATTAAATAAAAAATAATTTATTTTTAAAAATTAATTATAAATAAATATTTTAATAAATTTTTAAAGTTTATTAAAAGACTAAAAATCAAAAAATAAAAAAGTTAAAAAAATAAAAAAGAAGGTATATTTTCTGTCAGACTGACCGGATATAATAATAATAACACAAATAAATAGCCTTGAAGAAAAAGAAAATAAAAAGATTGTGAAATTATAAAAGCATGAAAATTTAAGGTTATAAAAAGCAAAATAAATAAAAATATGTTTTCTTTAAAAGTGTTGGTCAGCTTTGCCCAAGCATGTAAAAAAAAAAGAAAGGATAATGCCGAATAATTTTTGTTTATTATTTTTAGGAAGAAATGAACTATTTATTTACTTACTATTTATTTACTTACATATAGCTTTACTAGTAGGTATAAAAGAAAAGAAAACAAAAGATCATTTAAGCGTAAAATTTTAAAAGAAAAATTATTAAATAAATAAATAATATAATATAATTTTGTTTTTTGTGTTGAAAATTGGTTATTTATATATTATTTTCTTTAAAATAAATTTAAAAATAATATAATTTAAATTTTTGGAGATAACTTTTTTGTAAAAAAAGAAAATAAATAAATAAATATAAATTTATAATTTAAATTAGAAAATTTGTTTTTAATAAATACCTATTTTTAAGTAAATAAAAATTAAAAATAATTCACAAAATATTTAAAAAAATAAAAGTGTTAAAAAATTTTGGTAGTTCAGCCGAGTTAGAGTTAAAGAAAATTTTTTTAATTTAAATTTATTTTTAAAAAAATTATTAAATAAAAAAATAACAATTTTTGCAATCTAAAAAAATAAAATAAATATTATATTTTAATAAAAATAATAATAATATTATTTTTTTATTTTAGAAAATTACACATTTTTATCAAAAATATCCTTAATAATTTTCAAATATATTTTTGAGTAAAGAAATAAAAAAATTATAGCCAATTTAAGAAATATTATTTTAATATTTTAGAATATAAAAAATATACAATTTTAGCAAAAATATTTAAAAAAATAAATTTAACTAATAAAATAAATAAAATAAAAATATTTTTTAAAATTAAAATAATAATAGTTGAGATCAAAGATTTATTTTTTTTAATTTTAATATTTTTAAATTGTATGGAAATTAATTAAAAATTTAATTTTTAATTTATAAGTATTTAAAATTAATTAAATTAATTTTATTTTTTTAAACAAAAATAATTTAAAAAAAATATAAAAAGTGTAATTATAATAATATTTTTGTGTTTTAAATATTTGGCACATGAAGAGAAAACACAAAATAATATTAATTTATAAAATGATTCAAAAATGTGGAAAAATAAATAATAATAAAAAGAAAAAAAATAAAGATTATAAGAGTAAAAAGAAAAAGAAAAATGATAGGTAATAAATTGCCGAAGATTTATTTAAAGAAAATGGGGAAAGGATAAATATATATTGGATAGCTAGGCATGAAAAAAAAAAGAAATATTTAGCTCAAAAAGAAAAAAATATTTTTTTAACGAAAGAATATTTATAAATAAAATAATTTTGATATATTTAATAATAAATAAAAATAAATAAATATTTTTTGTATTAGAATATAATTTTTAATAAATTTAATAAAAATTAGATAAATGTTATTTAAGAATAATTAAAAAATAATTAAAATTAACAATTATTTAAAAATAATTTTAAATAAAATTAAGAAAGAAACTCTCTTTATATTTTGTTTAATTTATCTAAAATATTAAAAAATTAGATAAATAATAATTTTAATTAGTTAAATAAATATTTAATTAATTATATATTTTCATTTAAAAAAATAAGATTTTTAGGCCAAAAGAACAGTAAAATAATAAAAAATGAGGATAATAAGATAAAATTTTCTGCTTTTTTATTTAAATAAAAGAAACATGTGTGCTTATTTAAATTAGTCATGAAAAGCTTAGAAAGCTTAGGACAACTATTTTCTATAAAAAAAAACTAATTAAATTATATGTAAATAAATAAATAAAAGAAAAATTTTTTTTATTTTGTTAATTTAATATATTATTATTTATTTTGTGTTTTTGTTTAATTTTTATAATAAACAAAATCATATGATTTTAATTATTTTAATATTTATTCTCTAAAAAATTAAATTTTATTTTTATTTTAGCAATATTAAAAAATAATTTAAATATTATATAAATTCAAGAAAATAAAAATTTTAAAAATTAAAGAATTGTCTGAAATTGGCAACAATAAAATTAATTAAAAAGCAATGGTCAAAGTCCAAAAATAAAATTTCTTCTTCTTCTTATAATTATAAATAAATATAAAGAATAAAAACTTAGTTTTGGAAAAGGAAAACTCTCTAAAAGCACGAATTTTTAATTTTCCAAAAATAAGGGGATGGTTGTTAAGTGTGTGGCCATTTGTTCTTCTCTATTATTACTACTACAAGTGTTTGTTTGTATGTTTTTATATATTTATTTATATTGTTATTATTATTTAAATTATATTTAAAAGAAAACAATAAATATAAAATAAAAGAAAATTGCCAAAAATTTTTAGTAAAAATTATATTTAATAAATTATTAATAAATAGTAGCATATTTTATTAAATATTAAAATATTATTTTTAGTGTTCAAAAGAATTAATATATTTTAAAAAATTTAAATAGATACCATTTAAAAGACCAAATTTTAATTTAATTTAAAAAAGTTTAAATCTATTTATTAATCCCATTTCAGATTATTATAATAAATAAACTAAGTAAGAAGATAGTATCAGTGATCGGAAATTTTAAAATTTCCATTGGAACCGGTCCAGTCCCAGAACATCTTTTTGAATTTTACAGTTCCGGTTCTGAAAATGCATTTTTAATGTTCATTGTTCCAATTCCGGAACTATTTACCTTATGAATCAATTTGGTAGTTTAGTGGTTCCATTGTCGGAACTGGAACTTTTCGAGATAATATGTCTAAATATTTTTCCAGCGCAGAATAAAATGTGTGGTTATTGAAAAAATGTTAAAAAATAAATAACTAAAAATACTACCATTAAAATATAAAAAATAAATAATACAAAAATAATAATAATTAACCAATATTTAATTATAATTAAAAAAAAAAAAAAGAATTAAATTATAATAATGTTTTTACTTTTTTCAATTGCATGGACATTAAACTAAAAAAATGTTTTAATAAAAAGAAAAGGTTTATATTTCTTTTAAAATATAAATAGTTTATTTAACAATTGTTATTTATTATACATATATATGTCTTCCAATAAAAAAGCATGCTTTTATTTAATATTATATATTTTTTTATTTTTAGATCAAATTGATTGGAAAATAAACGTAAAAATATAAAGAAAAATAAAAAGTATTTTTAGAATTAAATAATAATAAATTAAAAAAAAAAGTTAATAAATATTAGAATATTATTGTAATAAATTAAAATTAATTTTGAATTTATTTGATTTCTAAAATTATTTGATTTTTACCTAAAATTGATCAAAAATAAATAGTATTTATAATTTTAAAATAATTAAAAAAATAGGAAATATTTATTTTTATTTTTTTAAATAATTTAAAAATATTATTTATATTTACTTCTTTTAGCTTTTAAAAATATTTTAATTATTCATTTTAATTTTCATCATTGCATTCACTTTAACATTAGATGGCTAAAAACAGATAGAGAATTAATTATTTTTTTATATTTATTTTGATGAGTAATAAATATTATTAGTTTATATTATTTTTATTTGAAATATTTTTAGAATTATATTTTATTTTTTATCAAATATCTGTTGTATCAAAGCAAAATCTCTTGATATTCATTACCCATATTTATCTCTCTAATATTTTATGTAAAAATTAATTAAATATTTTTTACAAAATAAATAAATATACTTAAAAATTATATTTAATAACATCAAAAAGATTTTTTTTTACTTTCTAGAAAAAAGTAGAGATTTCCCATAATTTATAGCATTACTATTTTTCTTTTGTAAAAATAAAAAGTGTTAAACATAAAAAAACTTAATTTACATTTTTATAAAAGCGAATTAACACTTTAATTGATTTATTCACTTAATTTATTTTTTAAAAATAAATATTTTTATTAATTTTATTTAAATGTCCTTGAAAATATTATTTAAAAAATTTAAGTTAAATTCAAATAAATATTCCTAATCTTTTTTTAACTTTATTTTAATAAAAAATAACTCTTTTTTTAATTTAATAATTTAATGATAATGGGCAATTGTCCAACTTGTCCAGAATGTCCTGGCAAAAATGAGCCTTGTTTTGTACGTGGACATATTCTTCTTTGGGGTGGTATTATAAGTATTATTACTTTGGCTATTATTATTTTGGTTGGATATATTTGTCATTGGTTAGGATATCGAAAAGGAATGAAAAAAGGATTTGATAAAGGCGAAGATTGTGAGGTTAGTTAAAAAAATTTAATTGTTTAAAATATTCTCAAAATATTTAAAAATAAATTAAAAGAAAAATAAAAATATATTTTTATTTTTAACAAATAATTTAGAGAAAACGTCAGCAAAAAATGAAAGAAAATGTTCGTCTCGAAAGTGAAGAAGTATCTAAACGTTTATTGATAGAAGTATTGGATCGAAGCCGTTCTTTTAGAAAAAATCAACAAATAGATGGAAATGAAAATTTAATTGGTAAAATTAAATTTAAAAAATAATATATTAAAATAATAATATTTATAATGTTTAATAATTTTAAGTTTTAAATTAAAGAATTTTAATAATAAAAAATAATAATAATAAAGTTAATGATTTAGAATTATTTAATTAAAAAAAAAATTATTTTAAAAGGAGGTATTAATCAACAAAAATCTTCTGTTGCTCATATTATTTCTCCAATGATTTTAGATAATCCTCAAAACAATTTACAACGAAATAATTCTTTTCCATATAATTCTTCCTGTCAACGAAACTCTGTCACTCAGTTTCCTCAATTTAATTCAACACAATATTATCGTGATTCAACAACGCCTGTTTCTCGATGGAAAGGTAAATAAATTTTTAATTTATTTTATTTGATAAAATTAGAAATTTAGAAACAAATTTGCCAGCAAATGCAACACAATCATCAACTATTCACCTTCGAGACCGTTCAGGAAATAATAATCATCGTTATGGTTTATCTGGAGAAACATCTCTTTGTTAAATATTTTTATTGTTATTTTTAATATTTTTAATAAAATTATAATAAATATGTTATTAACGATTAATAATAATTAGAGCTGTTAACTTTATGCTTTAAAATTTAAAATAGTTTTGTTTAAATAAATCGGACATTTTGGAATTTATTGAAGCTCAAGCACGTTTAAAAATCTTAAAACCAATGGATTCTGATTATGATGAAATTTAGGAAAAACAATCAAAGCATAGGACTAAATTGGCGAGGCTCCATGACTTTGTGTCAACGGACCATCTGTCAATAATTTTTGTCAATAGACTTTAAGTCAACGGACTTTTCGTCAATATAAAAATATTTTTATAATACATAATTAAGGAGTTAGTCTATACATATGTTTGTCCGAATTTTTATAGTAAACTGATTTGGGAAGTAGAAATGGTGGCGTTTTTAAAAGTTCGATACTATATAAACAGCGTATTTTACCATTCTCCTGTTCTAATTGCAGCGCCAACGTCTACAAGTTATGACAACGTCTACGAGCAACGTCAACGGTCTACGAGCTACGCTAACGGCAGCGGTTCTATGGGCCAAGGTTTTGCGGGCTACGCTAACGGCGGTGGTGCTTGAGACTAAGGTTTGGCGAGCTACGCTAACGGCGTTGGTTCTAGAGACTAAGGTTTGGCGAGCTGCGCTAACGGCGTTGGTTCTAGAGACTTAGGTCTTAGGAGCTAAGCTCAGGTGTTTGTTCAATAAACTGGTGTCTTAGGAGCTAAGCTAAGGTGTTTGTTCAATAAACTGGTGTCTTAGGAGCCACGCTAAGGCGTTAGTTCTATGAGCCAAGGTTCTAGGAGTATGCTAACGTCTACAAGATACGCCAACGTCTACGAGCAACGCCAACGTCTACGAGGAACGTCAACGGTCAGCTACACTAACGGAGGAAGCTCTATGGGCCAAGGTTTTGCGAGCTACGCTAACGGCGTTGGTTCTAGAGACTAAGGTTTTGCGAGCTACGCTAACGGCGTTGGTTCTAGAGACTTAGGTCTTAGGAGCTAAGCTCAGGTGTTTGTTCAATAAACTGGTGTCTTAGGAGCTAAGCTAAGACGTTTGTTCAATAAACTGGTGTCTTAGGAGCTAAGCTAAGGCGTTTGTTCAATAAACTGGTGTCTTAGGAGCTAAGCTAAGGCGTTTGTTCAATAAACTGGTGTCTTAGGAGCTAAGCTAAGGCGTTTGTTCAATAAACTGGTGTCTTAGGAGCTAAGCTAAGGCGTTTGTTCAATAAACTGGTGTCTTAGGAGCTAAGCTAAGGCGTTTGTTCAATAAACTGGTGTCTTAGGAGCCACACTAAGGCGTTAGTTCTATGAGCCAAGGTTCTAGGAGTATGCTAACGTCTACAAGTTACGACAACGTCTACGAGCAACGTCAACGGTCTACGAGCTACGCTAACGGCAGCGGTTCTATGGGCCAAGGTTTTGCGAGCTACGCTAACGGCGTTGGTTCTAGAGACTAAGGTTTTGCGAGCTACGCTAACGGCGTTGGTTCTAGAGACTAAGGTTTTGCGAGTTACGCTAACGGCGTTGGTTCTAGAGACTAAGGTCTTAGGAGCTAAGCTAAGGCGTTTGTTCAATAAACTGGTGTCTTAGGAGCTAAGCTAAGGCGTTTGTTCAATAAACTGGTGTCTTAGGAGCCACACTAAGGCGTTAGTTCTATGAGCCAAGGTTCTAGGAGTATGCTAACGTCTACAAGTTACGACAACGTCTACGAGCAACGTCAACGGTCTACGAGCTACGCTAACGACGGTGGTGCTTGAGACTAAGGTTTGGCGAGCTACGCTAACGGCGTTGGTTCTAGAGACTAAGGTTTGGCGAGCTACGCTAACGGCGTTGGTTCTAGAGACTTAGGTCTTAGGAGCTAAGCTAAGGCGTTTGTTCAATAAACTGGTGTCTTAGGAGCCACGCTAAGGCGTTAGTTCTATGGGCCAAGGTTCTAGGAGCTATACTAACGTCTACAAGCTACGACAACGGTGGTAGTACTGTGATGGTGGTGTGTAAGGTCAGGGAAAGTAGGAGATCAACTTCCTTTATTATTTCCTTTTATTGTTGTATATTATTTGGCACGGTTTTCGGAGCCAGTGTTGACAGCTTGAACTTAAAACTTGACTCATTCTTGATCATCTTTTAATTTCTCTATGTATTGTTTTGTTTGTAAATGTTTTAATTATGTTATAGTCCTTCTTTGGTAAAGTTTTTGCTGTGTTAGACGATTGTTTTTGTTATAGTAATTTGGGTATTTGGATGATTATTTCGCTAACTTGTTTGTCTATTTTTTTTGGAAATGTTTATATTTATGTATGACTTAATTGTTTAGATTATTTTAAGTTTTTTTATTTTTTTGCTAGCAAAGAAGGACACCCTGTTTAACTTTAAAAAAAATATTTGAATTGACGAAAAGTCTGTTGACATAAAGTCCAATGACGAAAAGTATTGACGAATGGTCCATTGACGTAAATTCCGTTGACGAAAAGTCGTGCCACCAATCGGCAGCACGGAATAGTCCCAGCCGGCACAGTGGTTACACTCAGCACATAGAAAAATTTGTGTAGTCTCTCGTTTTTCTTTCTCGCTATAATTTACTCTCTCGTTTTAAGCATTACTCTCGTTTTTCATTTTACCCAGAAATGAGGTTACCTACTTTAAAATCCAATATCTCGACTTTTAGTTAACAGATTTTAATTTCGTCTAACAATTTCATAGATTATAGTTTTAAGAATATTTTAAGAAAAAAAGTTGAAAGATTTTGCTTCTTTTGAAAAAATTTTGCTTTAACATTTAGATATGCCTAGAAAATCAACTATTGAGAGGTTTTATCGTGAAAGAAGCAAAAGAGGGAATGAAAAAAAAAGCAGAAAGCAACGCTTAGTCGATTGAAATGAAAATTAAAGTGATTTGAAAATTTTGAAGAAAGTTATGGCCAAAAATAGATAAATTTTAACCGATTTTCAAAAAATCATAACTTCTCCAAATATTGTTATTTTTTCTTAAAATTTTATAGGATTACATATCAATAATAGAGCTATAAAATTACAAAATTTGAAAAAACATGGACCAGGGAATCCTTTGTTTTAGAAGCTCCTAATTTTCACCGAAGTCGGATAAAACAAAACTGATGAGATCAATTATTATTCAAGAAAAATTTATATGAGATTGTTCTATTTTCATCGCTGAGTCGATTAAAACCAAAATCAATGTGATTGAATAACTTTGAAGAAAGTTATGGCCATAAATATGGCAATTTTCATTGATTTTCAAAAAATCATAACTCAGCTATTTAAGTTTGTACGCGGCTCAAAATTTGTAGAATTGTAGTAAATATATATAATGCTACAACTATACAAAATTTGAAAAAATTTGACTATGAGATTCTCATACTATAGGTTCCTAATAATTTCCCTTATGCAAGAGAGAAAGTCTCTCATTGACCATTTTGTCTTTTTCATACTCCCTGACCCTTTTGCAACTTCCTACGCTGCTGACCGTTTATCCTTCTCTCTTCTTTTGTTTCAAGCGCATCTCACCGTTTCCTAACCTACCAGATCTGACGGCTAACGCATACCTATTTTTCCTCTGATGCTATGACACTTTTTCAACTGAGTGTAACCACAGTGAGCCGGTATCTAATTTTCCATGCCGCCTCATTACAATCCGGTCCGAGACGGATTTATCAGACAGATGGAATAATTTATGCAACATTTTTCGGCACTATTAAAGATGAGCGGGCCCTTTTTTTGCAGATTTTTTCTGCGGACAAATTATATATTATTTGTCTGTTTTTTTGATTGATTTTTTCCCAAGGCAATAAGAGTGTACCTGGACTAACAAATATGTTTAAATGTTTTTTACCTTGTCATTTATATTTTTGTTAATCAATTATCCAATAAAATTATTCTAACTCTTAAAAATTTTACGTTGTTACAATTATACACCAAAATCAGCTTTCAAGAAGAAGGGCTTCAGCAAAAGGTTGGTAGTACATTAGAAATATCACCAAAAGCACAGTTGGACCTATTGGGGGTGTTTTATTACTTCCCCATTTTTTGGCCCATGGCTGGTTGGTCTTAGAGCAAATTTGGATCTATTCGTTGAAATTTAGGCATGCCGAAATTTACTCTAATGTGTAGAAGGTATTTTGGTCTGATTGTGTATTGCCTTTACACGAAAAATAAAATATTTAGAATAAATTTCAAAGAATAGGTCCAAGTTTGCTCCAAGACCAACTAGCAATGGGCCCAAAAATGGAGAAGTAATAAAACACCCCCAATAGGTCCAAATGTGCTTTTGGTGATATTTCTAATGTATTTTAAAATGTTTGGAATCATGTTTCAATTTTTACCCATGCCAACGATTTGTTAGTCCAGGTACACTCTTATTGCCTTGGGAAAAAATCAATCAAAAAAACAGACAAATAATATATAATTTGTCCGCAGAAAAAATCTGCAAAAAAGGGCCCGCTCATCTTTAATAGTGCCTATTTTTCGACTTTAACGCATTTTGTGACTTATTGTTGAGAATCAATAAATTAGTCACCTCTTTTCTAATGATACTATGTCACAAATTTTTCTTTATTGAACTCGATTAAAATTATTTTAAGATTTACATATTTACTATTTAAAAATATCAAAGTCTATTTTTATCTTTCTAAATTATCTAACTCTACATACAGATTATTTAATAATTTATATATATTTCAATGCGGGAATTCAAAGTAGTTGTTCTTGGCTCTGGAGGAGTTGGAAAATCTGCATTAACAGTTCAATTTGTTTCAAACAAATTTATTGTAAAATATGACCCGACAATTGAAGATTTTTATCGTAAAGAGATTGAGGTTTTTTTAATTTAAAAGTGCTTATATTTCTATTTCCAATTGTATTTTTAAATATTATTTCAATTGATTAAAATTCAATATTTTTGTTTTATTATTAGACTAAATTATTTTGAAACAATTTAATTTAAGATAAAGTGACTCAACTTTGATTTATTAATAAATTAATTTAGGTCGATGGCCAGCCTTGTGTACTTGAAATTCTTGACACTGCTGGAACTGAACAATTTGCCTCTATGCGTGATTTATATATAAAAAATGGACAAGGTTTTCTCGTCATCTATTCAATAACTAACCAGCAGAGCTTTCATGATATTCGAACAATGCGTGACCAAATAATTCGTGTTAAGGTTTTTAAAGTTTTTTGTTTTAATTTTGAAATTTTTTGAGGGTACTGATCAAGTTCCAATTTTATTAGTTGGAAATAAATGTGATTTGGCTCATCAAAGACAGGTTAAAATTATGTTTAGAGTAAATATTACCGAATTTAAAATATTGAAAGTAAATCAGTACTTATTAACTTAAACGACCCGTCCGACCGGGCTATAATTATGAAAAATTTTTCAATCAGGATTTTCTAAATCCTATTTTTTTAATAATCACTAGAAATTTTTTATTAAGTGTTTAAATTAGCTCTTATACCAATTTTTCATTGGTTTTTAGTTGTTAAATTGAAACTTGATTTTTAGGTACGATCTGAAGATGGTGCCGCTTTAGCAGGTTTGATAAAAATATTAGAATGATAAATAATTGCAAAATATTCAGAATCCTAAAATTTTTATTTTTAGAATATTGGGCTTGCCCATTTGCTGAATGTTCTGCAAAAAGTGCTCATAATGTAAACACAGTTTTTGCTGAAATTGTTCGAGAAATTAATTATGTCCAAAATGCTAGGCAAAAGCAAAGGCATTCTTGTTGTGAAATTATTTGAAAAATTTTCTTTGAGGGAAAAAGTTTAATCATAAAATCATGGTTGGCCTTCTTATTTTTAGATTATTAATAAATAAATATGTATTTTATTAAAATATTCTCTTATATTTGCAAATAATTTTGGCATTTTAATATTCTTTTATTTTTTTAACTTTTTGTTAGTTCGGATTTTTTACTGCCAATACTGATTTTTATTAAAAATTTTGAAAATTCGTTTATTAAATTCTTTTAAATATTTGTCTAACCATTAAAATAAATTTTAAGTTTGAGAAGATTAATAAGTTAATCATATGTATAATTTCATTTATATATAAATAATACTTTCAAACTTAATCCGAGCTCAAAATAAGCTTCTTTATCTTTTTTAAAATTCATTAATCGCTCAATAATCAAATTTAAATATATTCAAACTGTTAAAAAAATACTTTTTAGAATATTTCAATTTATTTTGACGAGTTTAATTTTTTAATATAATCTTTCTATTATAATTTGTTTATCAAATTAATTTTTAGTGAAGGGTTTTAATTTCTGAATTCCTTCGTAATTTACTTTATATTTAAAAAATTAACTAATAATAATACATATTTTTATTCCATTCTTCTAATTTTATTCTGATTTATTGTTCTTTCACAAAAGAAATAATTAAATCTCTTTTTATCCTTCTTTATTGTTAAACTCATTTTATGAGCTCTAGACCATTTTTAGCAAAAAGTTGAGACTAAAAAAGACTCAAAATGATCAAAATCTTATAAAATAGTCAATAGCTCATTAATGGTAGTCCCAAAATCTAAATAATTTAAAATTCTTTAATATTAATCATCAATTTTAAATTTGATGAGAGAGAATATATAATCTAATTAAATATATTATTTTTTCATCTCAATAATTAATTTGTGTGTATTTATTAGTCCTGCCACTTGCACAATTTTTTAAATTAAATTGCTTTTCTTTTTTCATTTTTTTGTAAAATAAATTGCTATTATTATTTTGTTAAAATTAATAAAATTTATTAAATTATATTTTTAAGGGAAGAATATTTTTTTATATAAAAATAATATTATAAATTAATTTAATCCTTTAATATAGAAAAAAATAATACATTTATTATTTATACTACATTTGTTTAATTCTTCTTGGTTTTTCATGTTGTCTAAAATAATATAGCCAAAGATGTTCATTGTTGATCCTTTTAATTTAAAATTTTATAGAAAAAGTGATTGAAATTTTTAAATTATTAATTTTTCAAAAATATTAATAAAGCCCTAAATTTTGAAATATTCACAAAAAATTAAGAAAATTTTAAATTTTTTTAACTTTTCAATTATGAATGGTAATTAAAATTTTAAAAATAGATTAAATATATAGGTAATTAATTTATTTATTACCTTCATTTTTACTTTCCAACATTGCAACATTTAATATTTTTTCGTAAGTTTTATATCTTAAGGTATTATTTAATGAATTATTATTAAGCTTATTTCTGTATTCAACAACATTTTTCATTTTCTCAGTAATATTTTTCTAAATATAAATTTTTTTAATATTTTCTTTACGAACATATTAAAATTTAAATATTTTTACATCATTTTTAATCCAAACTCCAGCAATTGTATAATTTAAAACAGCTTCTTTTGTTTTTCTTTCTGAATGATATTTTTCAATAATATTAAGAGATAATTTCTTAAAATAAATAAAAATAATTTTAAATTTTATTTTATTTAAAAATAACCTTAACACAATAAATTGCTCTAGAATATCTTATTTCACGATTAATAAATCCACTTGATTTAATAAAATATTTTTTATTATTTTTGCTGCTTAATAATTTACGATAAATCACTCCATTTTGAGAAACTTCTAAAAGTTGTTTACTTAATTCAATATTTCCTTTCATAATTAAATTATAATCAAAATCAAATTTCTTAAAAAAAATATTTTTTTTTTAATTTAAAAATATTTATTTAACTGAAATTTCAATACTTTTATTAGGATTAACTTCATATAAACCCAATTCTTCTCCATTCATTATTAAATTTTCTTTATTATTTAAATATTTATTTACAATACATTCCTCATTTTTATTTTTTAAAAAACATTTATTAATTTCTAATTTTGCTTTTTCAATAGCAGTTTCAAGTAAAATATCAATATCTGATTCAATTGTTATATCTAATTTTTCGATTACACACAACTTGTTTAACTCTTTTGTTGAATTATTAAATACTTCATCTAACGAAAGAGCTAAATAAAAAAATTAATTTATACCACTAATTATTTGTTCATGTAAAGATTTATTTTGAGGTTTCTACCTGTTTTTCAACTTTGAGATTCTTCTCTATGCCTTGATTGGTAAATTATAAAATTTTGGATTATTTAAAGTTCCCTTGTTATTTTTCGCTTTTATACTCTTTCTTACAATTTTCACAAAGGTACTAATTGTATTAAAAGGGTTTTGAGTTAAAGGTCAGTTAAATATTAAAAATCTATTTATAAAATTAAATTAAAATTAAATTAAAATTAAACATTTCTCACCATAAATAAATTTTGCAGTATCAATATTTTCTACAATTTCCTCTGCATGCAATTCTTCATCATAAAGTTCAATATCGTCAATGTGTTCAACTATTACTTCAGGTTGTTCTTCTTCAATTATCTGGCTAATTTTATATATAATTATTTATTTTTTTTTAATAAAAAGTTAAATACTTAAATATTTATTTAATTTTATAATACCTATTTTCTCCCATAATATTTAAATTATTTTTTAATTTTATTCACTTACTTCTTAACAGTTTTATTATTTTCTTCTTCTTCAAAATTTGCTTCTTCAATTATTATTGTTTGATTTTTTATTCCTTCAATAGTATTATTATTATAATCATCATAATAATCTTCTTCAAAAGTCTCATTAATATTATTTGATAAATCAGTACCAAAATGTTGACTAACCATTATAATTTCATTTTCTTCAGTTAAATTTGTATTATTATTATTTAAATTAATTTTAGTAGTTTTTTCGATAAATTCTATTTCTTCCATTGTAGTTATATTAATTGGTTTTATAGTAAAATCATTATTTATAAATGTTGATGAGATATTATTTGTTATATTTTTATTATTTAAATGTTGTTGTTGCTTTTTAATATTTTTGGGTTTCTTAAATAAAATTCATTTTTAAATTACTAAATTATTTTTTAAATATTAAATAAGTCACATATAAATACCCCAACAATTGTCTTTGCTTTTAAAAAAAGTACCTTTTGTTCTAAAAAATATAGATATGGAATTTAATTTCCAATTTAATTCAAAAACTGATTTTCAAGTTTCTCAGTTTTTCTCTACTTTTTTTGTTTGTCAAAATATTTTTGAAGAAAATAAAACAATTTAATTTTTTAATTCTTACTAATTTATTTAATATTTAATTTAAATATAAAATTAAATTAAAACTAACAATTCTTCTCGTTGTTAATTTAACAGTTTTGTTTAAAGCAAAATTTTCTGTATTTTTGTCAATTGTTTTATTTTTTACAGAATTATCAATTAATTTTGGTTTTGTAGGTAATTTAATTTTTCGGCGTTTTTTTGGAATAAATTTTTTTGTTTGATTAAATTTTGTTTCATTTTTTATATTTCTCTTAGTTAAACTAATATTTTTATTATTTTCAATTTTTTTAAAGTTAAAGAAAAGAAGGAAAATAATTAAGAAAAATAGAATAATTGTATTCATTTTTTAGAATAAATTTTATTTTAATTAAAAATTTATTTTTAATTAAAATGTTAAATATTTTTATCTAAATAATATTTTTTATAAAAATAATTAAAAATATTTTAAAGCAAAAATAAATGATAGGAAAAAAAGGCAAAAATTAAATTAGCTTTTGGTAAAGTGATTCACTCATTTTATAATTATTTTATTATATTATTTAATAGATTTTGAAGTTAGATTAGATTTGATTTTATTAAAATATAATAAAATAAAATTATTTTTAAAAAGGATTAAAAAACAATTAGAGTGATAATCTTTAAAACTTTTATCAAATATTAAATACAAAATATGTAATTAATATTAAATAATTTCCACAAAGATACTTAAATATAATTTATTATCTTATTTTACACTCTAAAACTTTTCTTTTCGAATAACACTTAAATATTAAAAATAAAATTATCTAAAAATTTTAAAATTCTCTATAAACAATTAATTAATAATATAATTTGTTTATTAGCTAGCATGTTTTAATTTCTTAAAAAATTAAAAAATTTAAAAACTAAAAGATTTAATAAATAACTTTTTACTTTTTTTTATCCAAATAAAAGAGAGGCATTTTGCAATAAATACTCTTTTTATTAATTATTGTCTTCCATTTAAATTTAAATTTATATTTCGCAATGATTAATTGATTTAAATAAAATAATATTTCTCTTAAATGCCCTTCATTTCCGCTAAAAAAATTTATATGGCAGATTGGCCAAAAAATTGGGTAATTTTTTTTAATTTTTTGCAAAATAATTAAATGCTTTAAGGAAATAAATTTAGAAAAGAAGAATGGAAAGGGCAACCCAGTTTCCTGATTTTTAGAGCATAAAAAGACAAAGACAATTTTATATTCATTTAATTAATTCAAAAATTAAAATTAAAATTTTTTATAAATTTATTTTAAATAAATATTCTAAAATTTAAATAAAAAATACAAACTCATTTTTAAATATAATTTGACTAAAATTATTTTTAAATAAAAAAATGTATTTTATTTTAATAATTTATTTTCTTCTACAAATTTATTATACATTGGGAATGAATCCAAGTGAAAGTTCGCAACAAAATGTTAATAATGAGGTTATTTTTATAAAAATATTTAAAAAACTTAATTTCTAAAAAATCTACTTTTTAATTTCTGAAAATTATTTTATTTAAAAAATATAAATTTTCAAAATTTTCTTTTAAATATTTTTAGTTAAGTCCTCCTCAAATGTATAATTATGAAATATTATTTGAAAAGATTCCACAAGGTAGAATAAATTTTTTTTAATTTTAATTTTTGAACTTTTATATATTTTTTACTTTGATTTAAATATTAATTTTAGAAAATCATGAATTTATCAAAAATATTCAAATAAAAGACATTGAAACTCGTAATGAACTTTCTCAGCTTAAAAAGGATTTAGTTGTTATTAAACATAATATACTTGAAAATAATGTACAAATACAAAATTGTCAACAAATTATGGTAATGAGAAATTATAAATATTTTTAATTAAAAGTTTTATTAAATACTCTAATTTTTTTAATTTTTATTTTGTCTCAGATTTTTTCAACAAAAATTAGATTTTATATTTATTTTATAAGAATTTTATAATTTCAATTAATTTAATTTATAATTTTAGAATAGTACTTCTAATATTGAGAAACTAGAGATAAAGCTAAATACTGTAAGTTTATTTAAAATTTATTTTTATAATATTAAGTATTTTAATAATTTTTTAAAATAATGGATTAATGTATTGTTATAATTGAGAGTCTCAGGTATAGGAAGACTATTACATTTTTATTAGTTTGGCAATTCTCTATAAAATATTATTTAATTTAATTATTTTTAATTTTAGTTTACTTACTATAGTCGCTTACTAATTGAATATAAAGAAAAAAAATTAGATTATGATTTGCAAATGATTGTAAACAAACAAAAACAATTAAACTTAATAAAGATGATTAAATACTTTTACAATTTGTTAAACAAATATCAAAAATTATTTGAAACGAATGAACCTCAACAAATATTGCCTTTGGAACAAGCTAGAGGTTAAAATATATTTGAAATTAATTTAATGTTTAAGGAAGTCGTCATCAAAGAAGTGGTCAGTCAGAAAACCGTGAAACAAGAAGCCCTCAAGCAATAGGCACAAGAAGCCCTCAAGCAATAGGCCATCGACATGGAAAACAACCAATTGAAACTTCTATTGGACAACCATCTTCAGTGCAACAAAGAGAAGGGCAGCATCTTGAAGTCGAAACTGGAGAAGAGCAACCAGAAAATCAACAGACAGGTCAACTCGAGGATATAGTGCAACAGCAACCACGAAGACGCCAAAGGCAAAATAGACGGATAATTGAACAACCAACCATTGAACAACCATCTTCTGACAATTCATTTTACAATGATGTTCAGAATATTCAAGAATGGACAAACATGTTCAACACTGTGCCTCAACACCCTGTAATACCATCGAATCAAAACTCATTTATGTTAAATTTTGGAGGCCAAACAATGCCACAAGGAGAACAACTAAACTTTGATGGAACAAATTTAGATCAAGAAGGTGGATCAAGTTCTAGTCGACGTAAGAGTAAAAGTTCTTCTAAATCAAAAGAAGATAAACATTAAGGTAAAATATTTTAAATTATGGAAATTAAATACTCTAATTAATTTAAAAATATTATAATTAAGGTCATCAATGAGAATGACAAGCGTAAGGATGTTAACAAAAAAATGAAAAGATGACTGATTAAGTCAATTGTTATCTAAAAAGCAGATTATTTGATCAAGATTAAACAAACGATACCTCTTTATTTCTTTACCGAGTCTATTTGTTTCGAAAAAAGCTTTAGACTAACTACATATTTATTTATAACCAATTAATTTTTATTAGAATGAACACTTTGCCTAAAATTGTGGACCTCGATTTCGATAAATTTAAAATTGTATAAAATTTATTCTGCTATAAAATTTTTATGTTACAAATTAGTTAAATAAATTAAAAAATATATTCCTTAATTTAAAAGAGTAAAATGATTATTCTGTTTAACTAACATCAAAAATTTAAATATTATTAATGTTTTATTGTAATATTAGAAAAGAAAGTTAGGTAATTTGAAAGGCAAATGTTTATTTGTATTAGAATTATTTAATATTAATTAATTTAATTATTTTATTTAATATTAAATTAAACAAAAAAAAGAAGTTTTAATTATTTATATATTTTCCCTTATTTGCAAGTTCTTTAAGTTTTTCTTCAATTAATGAATTTATTTCCAATAGAGATTTTGTTTGATTGTTTCGAACTCTCAATACTTTCATTCCCATCAAAATACATTTATCAAATCGACAACTTTTACATTTGTTTGGTACTTTAATTTTAAAATATATATTTTTTAATAAAAACATTTTTAATAAATTGGAATATTAAAAATGAAAAGAAAATAATTAAAAAATGTTTCTAATACTAAAATTTATTTTTATAAATTATTCTTACCATTCATAATATTACAATTTCCATCAAATTTACAAGTAAAAAACTCAACTGCATTAACACAACGACGAAAAAAATGTTTACAACCTTTTATTGATAAATAATTAATTAATTAATTAAAAAACAAACAAACCATCACAACAAATAACATTATAATAAATATATCCACTAGCAATATATCCACAAATACAACATTTTGTTGGAAATGGATATTTTTTTTGTTTTTTTGTTTGAATTATTATATTATTATTATTATTTTCTTCTTCTTCTTCTTTATTTTTAATTAAATTTTCTTCATTTATTTGGTTATTGTCCGAATAAAAAAATGACATTTATAATAAATTAAAAATATATTATTGGAGAAAAACTTTTAAAATCTTAAAACTTAATAATTTATAAATTTAAATTTTTTTTTAAATAAAAAAGATATTTATTCAATTTATGAAAATTAAATAAATTATTTTAATTTTAAAATAAAAAAACATAAAATTAAAATTTCTAATCTTTAATTTTAAAATATTTTTAAATGAAAATGAATTTTTAAAAAATAAAAGAATATTTTTTATATATATATTAGGTAATTAAAACCAACAAAATACAGTTGTTTAAATAATTATGTATTTTATCTATAATAATATCCAACCAATGGAATTACCCTAAAAATTTATTCCAAAAAAAGGTTTTAAATTTTGTTGTTTGTAAAATGAATAAAATAAAATTAAAAAAAAATTAAATAAATTTAAATTTAAAAATTATAAACTACTAAATACAATAAAAATTTAATATCTCCAAAAATTACCTAAATAAATAAAAAAATAAATTTATGATATTAATATATATTTAATTAATTTATAATTTTTACTTAATTTTTTAATTTGCTAATAAAATACAATATTTATTTTATTTAAGTCAACAAACTATTTCTTACATTAGTGACCATAAAATATAAAAAATTGAAATTTGATTTAAAAAAAAAAATAAATATTTTAATAAATTTAATTTATCACAGTCAAAATAAATAATTGTTTTTTAATAATTATTAATTCAAACTTTATATAATTATTTAATATTAGCTAACAGTAGAAGATTTTTTTTTAATTTTTTTTTAATTTTCTAAATTTATTATTATATTTTATTTTTAAAATATTAAAAATAATTTTAAAATTCATTAAATTACTCAAATATATAAAAAAAATTTTTTTTTATAATTAAGAAATTTTTTTAAATTAAATATTGATTGCTAGCAAAGAAATTTTTTATTTTTTTTTCGATTGATTATTACTATTTACTTTAAATATTTTTTTAATATTTTTTACATTTATTTTATAAAATAAAAATTTATTTATATTTAAAAAAATAAAATGATTAATTTTAATATTTATTTATTAATTATTATTATCTAATAAACAAATAATATTAATTCAATTTGAAATTGATATAAAAATTAAAGATTATTTTTATGCTGAAAATATTACTTGAGCTAAAAATTTAAATAATTATGAACAATTAAAACAATTTATTTTTAATGGAAAGTTAATTTCTAATTTACATCTTGGAAAATCTTGTATTGATAATTATTATAAAATAAAATATTGGACAAAACCTAATAATAATAATAATTGGGTTGAGAATGTTTGTTTTTAATATTTTTATTTTATTATTAACAAAAAAGAAAAGAAAAAACAAAAACAAATTTCCTAACTTTATTTTCCTTAAAATTATTCTTTTAAAAAAAATTAAAATTAAAACAGCATTGGCTTTCTAACTAAAGTCCTTTTTAAATAAAAAAAAAAGAAACTTTAATACCAAAAAATATATACCTAAATTATTTTATAAAAATAAAAACAATGTTTAATTTTAGCATTTTTTAATTTAATTTAAAAATTTAAATAAATTTATTAAAATTTTATAAAAATATTATTTAGACTGCAACATTTATATGTCCTGAGCCAATAAATAAATATACAACTTTAAATAAATATTTAATTAAATTAGATTCTAAATTTAAAGCATTTTGTAATTACCAAAATAATTTAATAAATATAATACCTTTAGAAGAAATTCCAGAACAGATTGAATATGAGGCTAGAAAAACAAATATACCTATTTTTTTAATTGATGACCCTTTAAAACAAAAATTAATTAAACTTTTGTTAGATGACAATAAAAGAGAAGTAAATGGACCAAATTTAAGCCAAATTGAGTTGAGCAAAAAAATTAAAGAATTAATTGAAAATTCTCAAAATAAAAATATATTAACATTGAAAAAGGGAAAAAATAAAATAAAATTGGGTAAACAAGAAGAGATTTATAAAAAACAAAAAATTGAAAATAAATTAAATTCTAATAATATTAATTTAGAATTAAAGTTAAAATAGCCATCTTTATAAATAAATAAATATTTTACTCTTTTCGAAAAAAATGTTTTTAAAAAAATAAAACTGAAGAAGAAAAACATAATTATTATTGTGAAAAACATAAATATTTAAAAAAAACATTTTTACTAATAAAAATATTTCTTTTTGTTCACAAAAAGACATACCTAAATCCTCTCTAAAATATTTTTAAATTTCTCTCTTTTATTTTTAATAATATTTTTTATTAATTCTTATATATTTTTATATTTTTTAGGGAAATCTTGATTGTCTATTTTTTTTAAATTTATTTAACAATTTATTTTTTCTTTTAAATTCTAATATAAAACGTAAAAGGATTGAATGACAGCTAAATATTTTTTTAAATTTCTTTTAAATTTAAAAACTAAAAGATTTAATAAATATTTTTATTTTAAAAAAAATAAAAGAAAGGGCAATAAATTCTCTTTTTTATTAATTATTGTCTAACATTTAAATTTATATATTTCGCAATTATTAATTGATTTAAATAAAATAATATTTCTCTTAAATGCCCTTCATTTCCGCTAAAAAAATTTATATGGCAGATTGGCCAAGAAAATTGAGAAATTTTTTTTTTAATTTTTGCAAAAATATATATGCTTTAAGGAAATAAATTTAGAAAAGGAGAATGGAAAGGGCAACCCAGTGCCTGATTGTTAGAGCATAAAAAGACAAATTCAGACAATTTTATATTCATTTAATTAATTCAAAAATTTAAAATTAAAATTTTTTATAAATTTATTTTAAATAAATATTCTAAAATTTAAAAAAATACAAACTCATTTTTAAATATAATTTGACTAAAATTATTTTTAAATAAAAAAATGAATTTTATTTTAATAATTTATTTTCTTCTACAAATTTATTATACATTGGGAATGAATCCAAGTGAAAGTTCGCAACAAAATGTTAATAATGAGGTTATTTTTATAAAAATATTTAAAAAACTTAATTTCTAAAAAATCTACTTTTTAATTTCTGAAAAGCTTTTTATTTTAATTATTTCTGACAATTTATTTTATTTAAAAAATATAAATTTCAAAATTTTCTCTTAAATAATTTTTAGTTAAATCCTCCTCAAATGTATAATTATGAAATATTATTTGAAAAGATTCCACAAGGTAGAATATTAAAATTTAGTAAAAAAATAAAAATAATTTCCTCAAATTGGGTATAAACTTTAAAGCAACATTTTTATAATTAAAAAATTATTTTTTATTTGAGTAATGTTATTTGAATAAATAAAATTTGATTTTCTTTTTTCTGAAATTTTTTATATTATTTAATTTAAGAAAATCATTCAATCAGCAAAATATTAATCGAAATTTTTAAAAGTGAAGACATTGGAAATCGTAATAAACTTTCTCAGCTTAAAAAGGATTTAGTTGTTATTGAACATAATATATCTCAAAATAATGTACAAATACAAAATTGTCAACAAATTATGGTAATGATAAATTATAAATATTTTTAATTGAAAGTTTTATTATATACTCTATTTTTTTTAAATTAATTTTATAAGAATTTAAAAATTTTAATTTATTAATTTAATTTATAATTTTAGAATTATATTGATCAATTTAAGAATCAAAAAGAAAAGGAAGAGAAAGGTGTAAGTTAATTTAAAATTTATTTTTAAAATATCAAGTATTCTAATAATTGTTTAAATTTTTATAAATTTGTAAAAAACAAGATAATATCACGGGACGGATAAATATGTTATGATGATACCTAAAATCTCGTCTTTTATTAGTTTGGCACTTCACTACAAATAAAATATTAAAATAAACATTTTAATTAATTTAATTATTTTTAATTTTAGTTGACTCATTATGAAAACTTACAAAGTGGATATAAAAGAAAAGAATTAGATTATAATTCGCAAAAAACTGAAAACAAAAATAAGCAATTAGTGTTAATAAGTTTGATTAACCATTCTCACAAATTATTTAACAATTTTCTAATGCAAATAGAAGAAAATTCTAATAATATTAATTTGGAATTAAAATTAAAATAACTAACTTCATCCAACTAAAATGATATAATTATTTTATCTTTAGCGATAAAAGATGTTTAAAAATTAAGCTGAAAGAAGAAAAGCATAATTATTTAAAAAATATCTAAAAATATATATATTTTATAAATATATAAAACATTTATCTTCTCTAAACTATTTTTTAATTTTTCTTCGATAAGTATTCCTTTATTATTATTTCCCCTAAATTATTTAATAAATTTTTCTTCTTTTTTGTTTACTATATTTTGGGGATTTTTGGGTAAATTAATTATATTGTAGTTATCATCTTATGAAAGGATAATTATTTTTAAAAGGTCTAACTTTTTTTTGTTAATATTTTAATTAATTAATTTCTTTCATTCATTTTATCCTCTAAAAGTAAAATAGTATGATACAATTGTTAATATTTTTATAATTATTAAATGCTATCTTTTATAATAAAAATGATAAATTTAAAAGCACAAATTAAATTATTTTGGTAGAAGGCATAATAAAATTGAAAGAATTATATAATTTATTTTTAAAGAAATTTAAAGGCATCTTAAATTAATTAAAAAAATAATAATTAAAATTAAAAAAAAATGAAAAAGTTTTTCCACAATTAATTAATTTTGAGAATGTTCTCCTCCTCTACTTTTTGTACAAATTGAAATATCAGAATGAAAATTAGATTGTCTAGGGGGTAATGGAGGGGCATTTGTATCCAAAGGAAAACAAAAATTTTCTAAAGAACAATCAGAAATTCTTGTATTTAAATTAAATGTTGGAATAATCGAAGAAGAAGAATTCTTTTGTTTTTGTGAAAAAATACGAAGAAATTGAGGTGTTTTTGAAATTTGATTTTCTTCAATTTTTGTTGATAAAGCAGATGAAGTATTTCTTCTTTTATTAATTGCAATTAAACTTTTACGTTGTTTTTGCTTTACTTTTGCCTGTAAAAAATTTATAAATATTATTTTATAGTTTATTTCACTAGGAGAGTTGCCCAAGGAAAGTCAGGTCATATTTTGGATTATCTAAAATTTATTTGGTAAGGAATGTTTCGGTTAAATTGTGGTAACATTTTCTTTAGTTCAATTAAAAAGTTATGTATTAATTAATTAAATTGTTTTTTATTATAATAAAATTAACGAAACCCCTATTAATGATTATTTAATACATTATGAAGATAATTAGAATTTAAATTGAGATAGAGTGAACTATTTTTTAATTAAATATAGTAACCATAATTGTTAGCTAATTTAATTTAATTTAAATTCTAAAGGATAAGAAATTAAAGAGAAAATATAACTTTTATTTTTTAATTTTTAATAAACAAAAATATATTATTTAATTACTTGTATTGTATTTTTTATTAAATTTCCAGCAGTCCCAATTGGTGAATTTCTAAAAAAGCTGCTACTTCCACTATTAGTTGAGGAAGAACTTGAAATTTGTGAATTTCTAGTGTTAATATTAACTTCATTTTGAGGGTCTAAAAAATATTTTTAATTTTAAAAATTAAAAAAAGATTAATTTACTTTGAAATTCGCTAACTGAATGACTTCTAAATGTTCTTGTTGATGTAGGAGAATAATTACTAGTATTAATTGTAGAAGGAGAATTGAGTAAAAGAGTATTATTACTGTTTTAAATTATTTTTTATATAATATTTTTTTTAATTTTAATAAAATTGGCACTTAAAATTAAGTAAAATGAATTATTAAAACCAAATATTTAAATAAATAAATTTAAAAAAATTATTCTTAAAGGGAGTAGTGTAAATAATAAAAAGATGTTCTCTCTCCTTTATTATCAATTATGCCTTTTAATTTTTTTTAAATATACTTATAATTTAAAAAATTACCTATCATTATTATTTGTTGATAAATTTGTTTGTGTTTTAGTAATAACAATTTCTTTTTGTTCAATTTTAGAATAAATAGAAGCTCCTTCTGGTAATAAAGATTTTGCTATTTTACCAAATTGTGTTTCTATTTGACATTTATGTGAATTAAATGAAGCAACTAAAGAATTATGAAAACTAGCAGAATTAGCTGTATTTGTTGTTGTTGTAGTTGTAATTGTATTATTTGAATGTATATATAATGAATATTCTAATAAAGTTATTTGTTCAAGTATTAAAATCATTAACTGTTCAATACAACGATTTTCTTCTTCAGTACATTGAAGACGGCATTGAGCAGTGAAAAAAGGCTTTAAAAATATTAAATATATTTATTAATTCTTTTTTAAATTATTTATTTTGAGACTTTAAATTATCTCTTCTTTAAATACCGAAATGATTTAATACAAGCACTCTCTCCATTAGAAGTGTCTTTTTTAATATAAGAACAACCTGAAGGGTTAGAGAGTACTAAAATATGAGAGAATATTCTGATAGACATACACTTTGGAAAGGAAATGAAAAATTGAATCATTGGAGCTTATATTAGAGTCTTTTATATAAACCAAAATCGAAAAAAAATAAATTAAAAGGTTTCCCAATGTCCAAATTAATTAAATTTTTTAATTATTTTTCCTGTATAATTTTAGGTAAATTAATAATAATAAAAATTTTAGTTTTTGCCTGATAATTTTTAATTCCTCCACCAACATCTGCCTGTACAATTCCACGAATCATTCCGCCCAAATTTATATAAAATTCTGAAATAAATCCTTCAGCAACTTTACTAGATAAATCTGCAAGTTTATCATTTGCTTCTTTAACTTTTTCTATAGCTACTTCTATTGGATTTAAAAGTTGTAATTCTTGTTCATTAATTATTGGTAAAAAATTTAATAAATCAGGTAATGGTCTTTAAATATAAATAAATTAATTAAAAAATAAATTAAATTTCTTTTTAAAAAATATCCAACCGTTGAATTATAAATATTTTCTTTTGTAACCATAATCTCATATTTTCATTATTTTCTAATTCTGTCCATTTTGTATTATTTTTAAATTCTCTTTTTATAAGTTCAAAACGTTGTATTTTATGATATTTATAATACCAACAAGTTAAACGAGAAGGAGATAATAATAAATCTGAATAAAATTGAGAAGGAAGAGGTGTAACTGTAATTATCTAAAAAATAATAATAATTTAAAAAATAAATTTTATATTTTTATTTTTTAATTTAAAATCAAAAGAGTGAAGTGTGTACATATTTTTTAAATATTAATGTAGTCATGGAAACAAAATAAAAGTGGAGAGAATTTTATGATTTCAGAAAAAATAAATTTTATATTTTTGTTTAAAAATGAAATAAAATAATGAATTCCAAAATATTTATTTCCATTAAATTTTAAAGTTTTGTAAATATTTATTGATCTTATTAATATTTAAAAATTCTTACTATTAGAATAAATAAAAAATTTATTTTTTCTAAATAAATTATAAAAAAAATGTCTTCAAATAATTTAACAAAAACAACTGAAAATGAATCAGAAACAAATCGTTTGTTTGAATTACAACAAACATTTTCTCGTTATAAACCTCCAGATCGGTTAAATCCAATGCTCTATCGTCTTTTTATTCAAAGAAAATTTACTTTATGTAAACAAAAAATTAAAGTAAAAATTATTAAAAAAATATATAAAAAAATTAAAAAAAGGATCTTCTTGAAGAAACACCTAAAATGTTATGTGAATATCCTCTTTTATTAAGAGGACAAATTGCAAGGGAAGAAGGTGAATTAAGAGAATCGGTAAAAATTAAAAAATTAACAGAAAAAACGTTGAAAAAATAATTAAAATAATATTTAAGATTGAATATATAGGCACAGCTCTGAAGCAAAACCCTCGCTCACCAAAGTAAAATAATTAATTTAAATTAATTTTAAAATTTTTTTTAGAGTATTATTTGAAATGGGAAAAAGTTATTATTTACTAGCTAAACATCAAAGAGCAATTGAATTATTTAAAATTGCTTTAGAAGTTCAAAAAAAGAGAAATGAAGAGAAAGGAGTAAAAACACTTGATTGGGTATTTAAAAATTAATAATAATTTTTTTTAATTTTTAGAGATTATTTTATTGGCAATCCCTTGCTGTATATCATTTATATAAAGCACCTGAACGTGTTAAAAAGGTTTAGAAAAAATAAAATAAATAATTAATAAAAATAAATTTAGTCACAAGAAGTATTACTTTCTTGTCCAAAAATTAATTCAAGTGCTGATATGGTAATTTAAATATATTAAATAAATACCTATTTATTTTATTTTTATTTTAAAAAGTTAATGTTTTTGGGTCGTTTATTAGACGAACAAAATGAAACAAGTTCTGCTATAGAAGCTTATAAGAGAAGTATTGAAATGGAACCAGAAAATGTTGATTTAATAAATAATCTTGGAATGCTTTATTTAAAGGTTTTTAAAATAAATTTAAATTTAAAAAAAAAATAAATATTTAAAAAATAAATTAGATGGAAGATCAATCAAATGCTTTCACAACTTTTGGAAAAGCTTTAAGTTATAATTCAAATTATATTCCTTCTATGTTAGCTATTGCTTCAATTTTACAAATTAATAATGATTGGGATGTTGCTCTTTCAAAATATAAGTAATTATTAATTTTAAATTAAAAAATTAGAAGAAAATAATTAAATAAATTAATTAAATAAATTATTAATTTTTATAATTAAAAGAGAAATTCTTTCTCTAATTAAATATCTCCCGAATGAAATAAAAGGATGATAAAAAAATATTGTAAAGCTTAAACTAAGATTTTTCAAATAATTCTTTAATAAAACAAAAAGAAAAAGTTTCGATAAGCTTAAAAGATCAATTATACATTTATGTTATGTTTGATTGATTTAATAAATAAAAATTAAAAAAGGAATGAATAATAAATTTAAAAAATAATTACTATATAGAATTATTGCTACTGATTTTGACCATTCTTTTGCTTTATGGAATAATATTGGAATGTGTTTTTTCGGTAAAAGTAAATTAATTGCAGCACTTTCATGCCTTCATCGTGCTAATTATTTATGTCCTTTGGATTGGAAGGTTTTTTTTTGAAATAAATTAAATAAAATAATTATAAAAAAGGTTTTAATAAATATGTCAATAGTTTATTGTGCTCTACGCCAATTTGCATCAGCTTATCATTTTGCATCTGCTGCTTATACAATTAATCCAAAAAATGCAAATCTTCTTTGTATTTTGTCTCGTATGTTTTTTTAAATATTTAAATAAAGAGAATATTTGTATAAGTGTTATATGAATTGAAAAGGCTTAAAATAATATTATATTTTGGGCTTAATTAAAATTATTTTGATAAGTAGGTATCGAAAGGTTTTATTTTATGAAAAATATCAAATTTTCTATATTTTTAATTAAATTATATTTTTATCAGTTATTTTAACTGAATTACAAGATTTTCGTAATGCTTATGCTGCTTATAAAAAGGCTATAAAATTAAATCCAAAATTATGGATGGCACGTTACAATTTGGCAATTTTTGAATCGAGAAGATTAAATTTTACTGAATCTGTTCGTATTTTAAAAGAATTGGAAACTGAGAATTTAAGTTATGAAGAAAATAAAAATAAATTATATTCAGAGGTTTGGAAATTAAAAAAAAATTCAAAAATATAATTGTTTAATAAAGGAAATTATTCAATTAATTGAAAAAGTTAGGAAGAAATTTGAAAATGAAGTTATATTACAAGGAAATAATAAAATGTTAAAAAATGAGAATGAAGAAGAAGAAGAGGAAGAAAAAGAATGAGCAAATAATTAAAAATAAAGAGAATTTAATTAAATATGTATAGAGCAGGGATTGACTAAATTGGAAAATAAAAAACGAAAAAAGAAATCCGAAATAAAATTGGTTCAAAAACACGAAATATATGAAAGTACGAATGATGAAACACGTCCAAAAATTTAAAAATTTAAAAAAATTTCGTAGTTCGTCCAAAAATAAGAAAGTACGAAATTTGCCCATCCCTATTATAGAGGTATGTAAAATTAAAATAAATTAAAAGTGAAGAGTCATCTAGCGATAATAATATTTTTAAAAAAATTATAAAATACAAAAAAAATATGCAAATTACCTAATTTCCCCAAAATAATTATTAAATTTTTTAAAATTTATTTTATGGTTTGTATTATTTATTTAAATTTTTTCCAAAATTTCTAGTATATTTAACCAACCTGAACAAATTTATCATTCATTTGTTTCATTTCTTCATCACATTTTTCCATTGATTCAATAAATTTAAAATCTGAAAATACATCAAGAAAACGTTGCTTAAAAGTAGCCCAAGACTCTAATGGTTGACCTCGAAATATAAATTTTTTATTTTTCAAGTAGGAAGGGCATTCTTTAAAACAATTAATTTTTAAAAATATTTATTTATATTATTTTACCTTTTCCATAAAAAGCAACTAAAAAATAATTAGATTCAAATCTTAATTCTTTTATAATTTTATTATATAATAAAGCATTCTTTTTTAATAATTCTGATAATTTTTCATAATCAAATCTATTTAAAAAAAATAAAAATTAAATAAAAATTAATTTTTCTTACAAAATTGTTTCATAAACATTAATTAATTCTCTATTTATTTCAATTGCTAATTCCCAATGTTTAGCTTTAAAAAAAAAGTTTTTTTTAATAAATAAAAATTATTAATTAACACCTTTTTCAAATAATTTAACCATTTCTAAACAAATATATTCTTTTAAACCCATTTGTGTATTAAATATTAAATTTTGTTTACGAGAACCATAAAGATATTTTAAAGGACATTCATTTGTCCAATTTAAAAGAGAAGAATGTCTTTTTAGTGTTATTGCTGCTTCTACCCAATTTTCAGCAGAAATGTGTAAATCATATAATTTATATCTAAAAATGAAATTCTAAAATTATTATTTTAAAATACAAATAAATAATATAAAGATTGTTTTGTCCCATTTCATGATAAAATTCAATTAATTGAACTGTACAAAATAGCCCTACTTCAATTGTTTGATTTTCAATTTTTAATATTGATAAATATGAAGAGTAAAGATCAATTAATTTATTTATACTCTAAAATTTTTAATTTTTAATAATTAAATTTAAATTAAAAGAAAATATTCTTTTAATACCTTAACAAAAAATCGTGTTGTGCTAGCTAAGGAATCAACAACATTTAAACAATTAATTTCTTCACTTTCCAAAGTTTTTATTTTTTCTTCAAATATTATATTTAAATCAATCTTTAATTATTTTTAAATTAATTTAATTTAAATAAAATTACTTTAAATTCATTAAATATTAAATTATTATTTTTAATTCCATCTAAACAAATATCTAATCTTTTAACAAATTCTTCAAAAAATAAACTTTTATTTAAACTTTGTTGTTGTGTTTGTTTTTGAAAAAATGTTTTTCTTAAAACAACATCTGTTGAAGTATTTATTAATAAAGTTTTTGTAAATTTAATAAAATATTCAGTGTATAACATATCAAAAAATATTGGTAATAAAATAAGACGAATTTTAGAAGAATTATTTAAAAAAGTTAACTTTAAAAATAAATTAATAAATAAATATTTAATATTATTATACCTCAAATATTGGTTCAACCATTTCTGGTAATAATTGAATTTTTTGTTCTGGACTAAGTGAATACCATAATGATCTATTTAATTTTATAAAAATAAATTTAATAGGAAATTAAATTTAATTATATTGCAAATATTTAAAAAATATTATTTAGAACTTTAGGAATATAGTTAAGTAAAAAGAAGTGAAGAGTTAATTTAAAATAGGTATATTAACTGAATTTAATAATTTTAACATATAAAATAATTAATTAATTAACTTTAATTATAAGATATATATTTATATTTATATTTAATTTTTAAAGAAATTAAATTAAAGCAATAAAGTCTCTTTTAAATAATTATGTCCTTATAACGAGAGTTTTTTCTAATTTATAAATAATAAATTTTTTTAGTAATTATTTAATTTTAAAAAATATAAAAAAACTTACAATAAAATCTTGATTGCATTTTCATATAAATCTTGAATAGTACCATTTCCACTTCCTTTTAAATAATTACGTATTGGATTATTTTTTCTTCTCAGATCAACTTTAAATTATTTTTATTTTTTTAAATAATTTTATTTCTTTTTACCTTTTTCTAAACATGCCCATTTAATTACAGCAATACAACTAAACATACATTCTAACCATAATTGACCACAAAATTTATTTTCAAATAAAAATTCATTTTGTAAAAAAGCTCCAGAAAATCGAATAATTTTTAAAAAAATTTTTGCTTGTGCCAAACGAATTTGTGACCATTCTTTTGGGGCTGGACAACGAGATAAAAGATCTCTGAACATGTGAAGCATTTCAGAAAGGGCATCAATCCTTTGTTTTGTAAAAGAAAATTTTTAAAATAAATTTATTAAAAATTAGGAAATTTTGATAAAATCCGAACCCAGATTCGAATAGTTGACATTTTAAAATTTTACTTAACCAAAACTTGTTTTGTTAAGTTTATTTGATTTTTAGAAAAATTAAGACACAACAATTATTAATAAAATAAATATTAAATAAAGAAAATAGTTAAAAAGGGCATAAGGTATGAGAAGGTTAACTTACTCTGTGCTCTCTGTAATTGGGCGTTTATTTTATTTTTTATTAAATTTATTTATGAGATTGGGTTTTTGAGATTTTGACATTACCATTCATTTTTTAAATAATTTATTAATTTAAATAAATTTGTATCGAAACCCGAACACTTGGATTCGAACCGAATTTAAAAAAATATTAAAAATTATTCTTACTTATTCAAAGAATGTTCCAATTTTGAAAAATATTTTTTAAAATGAGGAGCAGATAATTTATCCAAAATAGCAAGTAGAAGAGAATGTAAAGGTCTTTGTAGTTGAGGATCACCTAACAATGTTACCCTAAAATATAATTAATTATTTAAAGTTTTTTTTTGAAAATAAATAAATAATATAACAAAATTAAAATAAAAAATTATGTCCTTTGAATACATATAATTATTAAATTATTTTTCATAATTAATTCAAACAAAATTTCCAAAAAAATATATTTAATTTTTGAGATAAAAAAACACAAAATATTTCTAATGCGAGATAGATATATTTTAAATTAAATTATTTATTTATTTATTTTTACATTGTTTGAATAACAGGACGTATTGTTTTTTGTAAAATAATTTCTAATTCAAAACAAGTTCCAATTTGTCTAAATTTGCTTTCTTTTTGATGTGGAAATAATATTTCAAGCATTTCAACAATTATTTTTGCTGAAAGTTCAACGGCTTCAGGTTTATTTTGATTAGATCTAAATAATATATTTTAATTAATTTATAGTATTTTATATTAAATTATTCCAATTGGCTAAAATACCAAAAATAATATTTAAATATTTAATTACCCAATATTAGATTGAATATTTTCTTCTACAAAAACAGCAGTAATTGATGCTCTCCTTTGTAAAATATTATTATTATTTTGATTAAATGGTTGTATTTGACTTAAAATTAAATCAAGAAAAAGTTCCAAAAGTAAAGAACGACAATTAAAATCAATAAAAAGCTTTAATAAAATTAATAAAATATTTTAATAAATTAAAAAAAACCTCTGAATTAATTATTTTTCCCAAAAATGGTAATAATTCTTTATTTGGGTAAATAATATTTTCTGAAACGTTGTTAACTATTTTTTTGACAAATCTAAAATAAAAATAGATAAATTATTAAAAATTAAAAAAATAGATAAAATTAAAGGAAAATGTATCTCTTATGTTAGGATAAATTATTAAAAAATTCCTAAAATAAGATACATATTTTCTAAATTTTGAAAACAGAAAAATCAAAAATATAAGAAAATGTTTTTTCTGTGTCTATAAGGCATTCCTAAATTTTCATAACACTTTTAGGAAATTAAAAAAAAATCTAGAGGTCAAAAGATTGGTAAAAATCGCTTCAAAATGTTCAAAAACGCGTATATAAATTTTTTTTAAATAAAATTGGCAAAAAATTTAAAAATTTCCTAAATTAAGAATTAAAAGAATTCCACAAATATAACAAATTTAGCCAAAAAATTATTTTTCATACTTAGTTAAATATAAAAGTGTATAAATGCCATTTTCAATAATAGGAGAGATAATAGAAGGAAAATATTTTAAAATAGAATTTCGATGTTTTTTTATTCTTTTAATATTAAAATTAAATGTTAAATCTGTTTGTTCTGAATTTTCAAAAAAATTTAAAATTAATTTAAAAATTAAATTAATTTGTTTAATTAATTTTTGTTTTTCTTCTTCAATTATTAATTTAATATTTTTATTTTGTTCATTTTTTGCAATTAAATATAATAATTTTGAATTTTTTGAATTAATAGCTAATTTTATAATTAATTCCATTGATTTAAATAAATTAATTAAATAAACATCTTTTTGTTTTTCTTCTTCATTTTCTTCTAAATTTTCAATTTTTTTAACAAAAGAAGTAAAAGAAGAAGAAGAAGTTGTTGTTATTTTTTGAGAAGATAAATTGAATGAAGAATTTTTATTTAATTGTTTAATATTATTTTCATTATTATTATTATCATTTTTTAAATATCTAAAATAAGGGAAAATTAGTTGATTTATATTAAATTAAATATTTGTTTTTAATAATTTTTAACCAAAAAATGTCTAAATTTAATTTAAAAAAAGGCTAAGATATTTAGAAGAATAAATTAATAATAATAATATAAATTAAAACTAAATATTTAAATATGTGTAATAATATAAACTTTTGGAATTATATTATTAATTTTAAAGTGAAGAGAAGGGGTAAAACATTGGGGGAATCATTAGGAAAAATAATATCAAAACACTTTGTCTTAGAAAATAATTATAAAAATTTAAAGTATTATTTTTAAAGGGTTTTTATTTTTTAAATATTCTTTTGATTTATTTCACTTTTTTAAAGAGTTAAAATTAATTTTAAAAATTTATTTTCTTTTTAAATTTTAAAAATAATTAATTAATTAAATTACCTATAATATTAAAATTAAATTAAAATAATTAACCTAATAAAATTATCCAAAAGAAAATCACTAGCATTAATCCAAAACATTCTTTTAATATATTCTTCCCATTTTTCTTTAATTATTAAAATAAATTCTCCTTTATAAGAAAATAAATGAATTAATGAATTAAATATATATTCTTCTAAATTTAAATATTCATCAGCAATTTGAAAAAATGAATCAATTAAATTATTTAAAAATTTAATAATTTCATTAAAATAATTATTTAAATTAGAATTAATAAATTCAATTAAATATTTTTTTAAAATATTATTAATTTGTTGTTTATTATTATTATTACTACAATAATCACGCCAACGAAGAATCTTTTTTTAAATAAAATTAAAATAATTTATTAAAAATAAATTTAATATACTTAATTTTAATTTTAGGATTTTATTTTAGTTTTAAGAACAGATTTTATTATTTTAATTGTTTTACTATTAAACAATTCTAAACACACAAATTAGGAATGGAGAGCGTAGAAATTTAATTTTTTAAAAACTTAAAATTTTAAAATTTCATTTTCTTTTTTTTCTTAAAATATAACAAATTTAACATGAAAAATTTTCGAAAATTTTATAAATATTTTAGATTGTATTTTTTAATTTTTCTATGTAAAATCTTTTTATAAAATCAGCTTGAAATAAAAGGTGGATATTTTAGAAATAATAAAAATGCTGGAGAAAATTAAAAAATTATAAAAAATTAATAAAATTAAATAAAAATTAATATACTTACCTTAATTAATAAATTATTATTACAATGTAATTGTGAACAAATAAATGATTGAAAATGTAAAGTATTTCTTTCACAAAAAATATAACCATTACAAATATTTTGATTTATTAATTGTTGTTGAATTAATGATAAATCTAAAGCAGAAGGTAATGATGTACTAGAAATTGAAGAAGAACGTGATTTATTTGAAGAAAATACTTGATTATCACTGTAATTTAGTGAAAAAAATTTTTTTTTGTTAATTTTATTAAAAAAAAAGAAAAAGTCGTTGGCATCCGAGGATTGATTTATCCTCTTCAAGGTCACTAATTTCACTTAGAGATAATTTAAAAATTATTATTTACCTAATAATCTGTCCTCCATTAATTCCTTGAGATTCTTTTTTCTTTGCTGGATTATTCAAATAACAAATACTTAAAGGTGTTATAGTTTTTGAATTACCATCAATAACACTTTTTGTACGGTCTAAACGATAAATAAATAATTCATCTTCATCATTATTACAAAGAATATAATCTTTAATTAAATGAAGAAATGATAAAGCAAAAGGGCCATTATTATTGTCTTTTTTAATTGTATTTGAATTATTATTTGTATTATTATATAATGATTTTCTATTATTATCAATGTTAATAAATGATTTATTGTAAAAAAGAATCTTTAAAAAGAAATTATTTTTTTAATTTTAATTTTATACCTGTAAATGTAAATTCTTTATTTCTTGATTAGGTAATAATACTTTAATTAATTCATTAAATCTTGGACGATCAGTTGAAGGCCAAACTCGACAACGAAAACTGCTTTCACGAAATGCCCCTTCTGGTGTTATTATCTAATAAAAGATATTATTTATTAATTAATAATTAATATATTTTTACTTAATTAATAAATATTTAAAATAAATTAAAACCTCAATTGCTTCAGGTAAGAAAATACCTTCATCATCAACTACAGAGACAACTGCCTAAATTAAATTATTTTTAAATTTTTAATTTTATAAAAAAATAAAATATATAATAAATAAAAAAGTAAATTAAAATTTAAAAATTTAAAAAAATAAAAAATACCTCAATACTTTTTTCTGATTTACAAATTCCATGAAAATCAGCATCTTTTAGCCAAATAAATAATTCATTTCTATTAATACAAATATTTTCATTTTCAATTTTTAAAGTTTTAAGAATTGAAATATTATTTATTAAAGAATTATTAAATTCATTAAATAATTGTAAATTTAATATTATTGGAATTTTTTCATTTTTTAATGAATTATTATTAATATTTAAATTACTAGTTAAAGAATTATTATTTTGAAAAGATGTTGTTGATATTAATATTTGTTCTGTTAACTTAAATAAAAATTTATTTTTAATATTTTATTTTAAATTTTTAATAAAAAATAAATTTTATTTATTTATTAAAAAAACCTTTCTTTGAAGTATTATTGTAAGTTCTCGTTGTTCTTTATTAACCATTTCTTTAAGTAATTCACCTAATTCAATATAGCCATGTGCATAATATTGACGAACATCATAATCACCTCCTCCAAGACTACCAACTTAAATAAATTAAAAAATATAATTAAAATTTATTACTACAATTATATCCAATAGGTCCAATAATTAAAGCAGTCATCCATAAAGAAATATTTTCTAAATCAGATTCTGAAATTTCAATAAATAAAACTTTATTTTGTTGTTTAGTAAAAGAATTTAATTGTTGTTTATTTTTATTATTAATATTTTTTGGTAAACGAATGGTAAATGGTTCTGTTAATGGTTGGGTAGACTGAAAAAGATGAAGTTTAAATTTATTTAAAATTTTTATTTATGAGTTACTCAGAGAATTTTAAAATTAATTTATTGAAAGAATTTATAATAAAAAAATTATTTTTGTTAAAAATCAAAATCGAAACCTAAAATTTAAAAAGAAAATGAGAAAAGAGCTGATCGAAAACTTTAAAAAATAAAATTAATATTTTTTATTTTTCAAATAAATATTTATTAAATACTCCCTCTAAATCTCATTTTTAACAAAAATATATAAATATTAAAAAAATATAATAAAAAACAAACAAACTTTATTTTTAGTAGTATTATTATAAAATGTTTTTCCTAGTCCAAAAATTAATTCAATATTATTATTAATTTCTTCATTATTATTTAAATATTTTTCAAATTCAGTCAAATCAACACAAATTAATATAAAATATTTATTTTTATTATTTAAATATTTTTTGTTGTTTAATTTTTTTGTTAAAAATTTATCTTCCAAAAATGAATTAATTATATTTTTAGAATTTTTATTTATTTTTTCATAAATTTGTTCATGTCTTTTATATGAAGAAATTATTGAAAAATCTGTTAAAAAATAATTCTTAAAAAATAAATGAAATTATGCCTTGAATATTTGCATAAATTCCTTGATCATCTCTAATTTGCATATTTAAATTTAATAAATAATTAACAGAGTCAATTACATCTGCTAAAACCTAAAAAATGTTTATTTTTTATTTAAAATATTAATTAAAAAAATATAATTTTTAATTATTATATATTTTTTAACATTTAAATATATATTGAATTAATCATCAAAAAAAATGAATAGATTGATTTAAAATAATAGGCAAAAAATGCTGTAATATACATACATAGTTACTAAAAGCACGTTAAAAAATAAAAAGCAGCAAAATAAAAAAAATATTTAATTTTTTTTTAAATAATTTGATCAAATTATCCTTTATTTTTTAATGTTTTTTAATTTTAAAATATTTTCTAAAATAAATTTTTAATTATAAACACTATTAATAATTGTTTTTGTAAAGGTAATAGATATATTATTTACGAAAATATATTTAATTAATTAATAATTATATTTTAATAAATTCTAAATAATATTCATTTTAATTTAAAAAATTAAAAAAACAAACCAATTTATATTCTCTAATTTCTTCAGCTGTAACTGTACCAGAACAGATTTGTCTTTTAACAACAAGTAATTGTTTAATTAAATTTATTTGTTGTTCAAATTGACATAAAGTTGAAATACCTTCTCCATAATTAAATTTTATTATTTCTATCCATTCCTTTAAAATTTAAAAAATATTCTTAAAAATTTTATTTTGGACAATCTTTCTTTTGGACATTTCATTTAATTTTCAAAAAATTTGATAAAAAATACCAGAAATTCTTTGAAAAATAAAAAAACCTTTAATGCCTCGCTAATATCACTAGCCAATCTTTCAGCCTCATTTTCAGCTAAATTTTGTTTTTCCTCAATATATTTGTTAGTCATTTCTTGAACATAAGAAAAAGGAAAAATTCCTTGGTTTTCAGGTTCTTCCAATCGATAACCAAAACACCATTCTCCATTAGAGGAAATTATTTTAACAAAATCACCAACCCATAATTCAAGAAAATTAATTGGAAATTCTGATTTTTTGTTTTCAAAATTTTCTGTATTTTTTAATTCTTTATTTAAAATTTTATTTTTGTTGTCTTCTTCTGAGTTAGAAGGATATAAAAAATTACAAATTACAACAAAATGTTTTTGGTTATAATTATTGTTGTTTTTTAGCATATTTTTAGAAAATAATTTAAAAATAAATATACCCTAAAAATAAATTTTTTAAAATTGTTTTTAGAATATACATAATTAAATTAGAATATTAAAAAGAAATTTAATTAATTAGTAGAACATTATTTTTAACTTATTTTTGTTTTTAACAAAGGCCGATGATTAATTCAAGGGAGAGTTCAACTGAGTCTGGCTCAACTGAGTCACCGTTTTAAAGTTAAACTCAAGTTTTTTCCTATATACAAATTATAAAAAATACAAATGATAGCTCATTTGAAAGAGCTCTTCGAGCTGAGTCGAATGAGATAAAAATAAACGAATTTTTTGACTATGAACAAAGCGTGACTCAGTCAGTTGTGCCAGACTCAGTTGAGTTGTACCCTAATTCAATACTTTTTTTACATAAAATGACAATTCGTCCCACAACTTGAAAATTCTAAAAAAAATTTTTAATTATCTAAAAACTGAAATAAAATAAAAAAATGTTTATCCATTTATTTTAAATCTCTAAAAACCTTAGAATTAGGCAAAAGAAATTTTTAAAAAATTTCTGAAATTTTTCATTTAAAAAAGTTTTGAGATTATTTTCGATTTAATTTAAATTAAAAATAAGCATTTATTTAAAATATTCAATGAACTTATTTATTCTCTTAAAACTGGCTAATTAAGACAACAAAAATAATTAATCAATAAATGACTCATCAATCTGCTAATGTTACTGAAAAGAACTCAAAAAATAAGAAAATATGGTAAACTTTCACTTTGTCCTTTTTAATTTTCCACTTTAAACCTAATTAAAGAAAATCCTTTCCAATCAATACAAGAACCCCCTCTCTATTAAAAGATCTTCCCAAACAGAATAAGGACCATTTAATTAAATAAAAGTTTTTGTGCACTTTCATCTTAACAGCCATTTAAAAACAATAAGTATTTCAAATATTTCTAGGTCTCAAGTGGAAGTTTTAATCATTTTATTTATTTTTTATTTTTAATTAAAAAATTAAAGGATTATCATTTTGGCTGTTTTTCTCCGATTATTTGCAGTTAAATATCTTTATGAATTTATTGAGCAACTTCCAACATTTTCAACACCTTGGAATAGTTTAAAACGTTTAAGAGAAGCTGTTTTTCTTCAGAAATATGGCCATAATGTTTATGATGGTGATCTGGTTCATGTGGTTTTTTTGTTAATTTATATCTTTTTAATTTTTTATTTAGTTGCCAATTGTTATTTATACCTTCAAATCATCACTTGACTATCCTTTTTTGTTAAAATTTCAATGGACGGTTTTTTATAAATTTAAGGAAAAAATAAAAATAATTTTATTTAGCTTTTTGACATATTTTGTGCATATTTTATTGGAAAATTTGTGGAAGACTATATTTTGAAAAAATGTTCATCTTTTGGAGATTCAGTCGATATTTCTTTAAATAAAGCTCAATCTTTTGGTTTACTTGCATTTTCAAGGTTTTCATTTTGATAAAAAATTATAGATATATATTTTTATCCTTGTTTTAAAATGCTCCAGACACCAAAAATACAAATATTCAAAAACTATTCGAATAAATCTTACCCTTTATTATGTACCCTTTATTTTATGAACTCTAAAAATTGTTTGAAGAGGACTTAAGATGCTAAAAAAATTTGCTCAATTTTATTTTAATAAAGTTTTACAAAATATAAGTAATATTTGTATAAACAGTTATCTGCTCAATCCCATGACTATTGGATGTTGGACAATTTCAAATCTTTCTTCTTTAGTTAATTTATTTGTTGCAATATCTCTATATTTTTTAAATAAAGGTAAAAATATTTAATTTTAAAAATACAAATATTCCCTTAAAATTAAGGAAATTTATTAATTTCAATTTTAAATCTTTCTTTGGCAACACAATTAAATCCTTATTATTTAATTTTATTAGCACCTTTAATTTTAAATTTTAATCAACAAAAATGTTCTCTTATTTTTAATTTTATATTCTCATCATTTTTATTATTTTCTTTAAATCTTTTTTTGGAGGATAATTGGAAGGATATGTTAAGAAGCACTTTTGGATTTTTGTAAATATTTAAAAAAATATTTTTAATTAATTTAATTTTTAATAGTTTGACTGTTCCTGATTTGACACCAAATACAGGAATTTTTTGGTATTTCTTTACTCAGGTTTTTAAATAAAATATTAAAAAAAATATTATTTATTTTAAGGTTTTTGATCATTTTCGTTCATTATTTCTTTGTGTGTTTCAATTAAATACAATTATTTATGTTATACCTTTATCAGCCTTATTAAGGTCTTCAACACGCTTTAATAAAAAATGTTTTTATTTAATTTAGAAAAAATCCAAATTTATTATTTTTAATTCTTTTAATTATTGTTGCTTTGTTTTCTCCATATCCTTCATATGCAGAAACATCTCTTTATTTGCCAATAATTACTGCATTTATTGATTTACATAAATGTAATTTTTTGTTTTTTAAAAAACGTACACCGTTAATTTCGTAATTTTTTTAAATTTCATCGATTTGTATTTTTGTTTCAGAAAATGAAACCGCACTGAAAATATCGGGGGATTCCGATTTTTTAACTAAAATTATTTATTCAAATATGCATAATAATTTCTGAGATATCGCTACTACCAGTCTGAAAAATAATTTTAAAAATTACAAATTGAAGATTTCTCCTTTATCTTTTACATTTTTTTCAAAAATTCTTCTTTAATAAACCTTAACTTAATAATATTAAAATTGATTTTTTCATAGATCTTCGTCAGCGTTTAATAATAGGCTGTACAATTTTGGCAACATTTGTTCTTTCACCAATTATGTGGAGTATGTGGGTACATATTGGATCTGGAAATGCTAATTTCTTTTTTGCTATTATTTGGGTTTTTTCTATTGCACAAGTAATAAATTTTGATAATTTTTGGGAAATTTAAATAATTTTCTTAAAGATTTTTACTGTTGCTGATTTAATTAGTTCATTTTTACGAGCAGAAATTGTTAAAGAAAATGGAGGTGAAGAAGAGGTTGAAAAACAGTATGAAGGACTTAAGCTTATTAATATTAGCCCTTTTTTATAATAAATTTAAATATTTAATATTTGTTTTTAATATATTTTATTTTTTAAATATTCCTTTTTAAAATTAATTTAAAATTATATTTTTATAGAATTTATTTTTATTCTTTTTTTGTCAAATCTGTTTAATATTTAATAATTTAATACAATCTTAATAAATTATTTAATTTTAATATCAAAATGGTTCTAGCCGAATTATGGTCTGCTGTTAAGGCTCAAAATAGAAAGGCACCTCTACTACTTACTATAGGAGGTAATTAAAAATTCATTTAAAAAATTTTTAACTTTAAAAACAAACAATTTAGCATTTGGAGATGCTTCACTTATATTCGGAGTTATTTGGCTTTGGCGTAACTTACGTCATCATGAAGATAATCGTCGCTATTACTATGAGAATTATCCTTTCATTTTATCAGCTTACTATTTTGGTCTAAATATGTTAACGCTTGCTGAGCGTTTGGGTGATAAACAAAAAGATAGCGATCTTGCAAAATGGATATACAATGATGTGAAAAATGATAATGGTATTAAATAAAATATTAAAAAGTATATAATCCTTTTCGGAATTTGAGCAACAAAGGTTGTAGCTTTTTCGTTTATTTAATTAAAGTAAAGATCTAATTGTGTGTTGTTCTGAATTTTCCCAAAATTATTTTAGAATATAAACCATTTTTAAAAATTTTCCATTTTTAGTTGGAACACTTTTATCTGATATATGGGAAGAAAAAGAAGAAACGGAAACTATTAAAACTTTTGATTTAGTTAAAAGACCAAGACTTCAAAGATAATTTTTTTCGATTTATTAGTACATATTTTGTTTGGTTTATTTTATGTTATTTATAAATTAGCTTATTTTTTTTATTTTTCTCAAAAATAATGTTCATTTGTGACGAATCAACTATTTTAATATTTTTTCTTTACTTTTTTGAAGTAAAGATTGAATTGAATTACAACTTGTTTTATTATTTGGACAAATCTCAATAAATTTATCTTCTAATTAAAGGTTAGTTTTAAGAACTTTAAAGTATTTGAATTTAGTTTTATTAATTAAATTTGGGAAAGATTTAAGAAATATTTTCGAAATTGCTGAAATTTTAAAAAAGTTTTATTAAAATTAATTGCTATTGTAAATTTATATTTTTACCTATAGATCCTAATAATATTGGATTCTTTGATTAAAATACTAAAAAAAATTCCGGATTTTTTTGTTATTGTTTATATGGATCAAACAGACTTAAAATTAGTCATTAAATATTGTTTAACATTTATTACTTAATTTTCAGAACATTAAAATGGTGACAGATACAGGAATTCGTTTTATGTGCAGCGTTGCTGGTACATTTACCTTCTTTTACATGGCCAATTATTGGATAAAATATGACAATAAATATAATAAATACACTGATCCTGTGCCTATTCCTTCATGGGAATCTTATGTTGAAATACAACGAAAAATGGGAAAAGAACCTTAAAAGTTATTAAATAATATTTAGTCTAAATTTTTGTATAAATATTTAAAAAAAAATCTTTCAATATTTCGATTTAAAAAATTTAAGAATATTTTTTGATTATTTTTAATTATTAAAATTTTCAGTATTTTTCTTATCAATTCTAAATTTTGTTAAGTGGATAATAATGCAAATAAATGATGACACAGATTTTGAAGTAAGTATTGTCTAATTAAATTTAAAAATAATATATTAAATTAAATTTAGATAAAGAGACCAAAAATATCTTTGCAAGATTTGGAGTTAATTGCACCAAACAAGGAAATTATTAATCAATTAATTCTATTAAATTCAATTGCTTTACCAATCAATTTTGGTGATGGAAGGTCTTTGCATTATAAAAGAGTTCTCAAAAATGAATTGGCAATTAAAGGGATAGAAAATGAAACAGATGATGAAGATGAAAGTAAGAGTATTTATATTTTTTAATTTTTTTAAACTAATTCTTTTTTATGAAGTAAAAACAAAATTTTGGACATTAATGGCTTATTATAATAATGCTTTAGTTGGTGCAATAACTGTTTGTATAGAAAAACTTATTTCACAACAAGAAAATAAATCTGAATTTCAACAATGTTTATATATAATTACTTTAGCGTTTGTTTTATTTTTTTAATTTTAAAAATTATATAAAAAACATTTTATATTTTAGTGTACTTCCCGCATTTCGCCGACGTGGTGTAGCAAGTATTCTTGTTCTTAATATAATTAATAATTGCAAACAAAGATGGAAAAATATTAAAGTAAATTTAACGTTATCTTTTTGATTTTTTAAATTTTTGACAAATATTTTGTGGAATATTGAAGGGGAAGGTGTGGCACAGAAATAAGATTTTTGAGGCGTTCTATAAAAAATATCTTCAACCCTTTTTAAAAATTAATTTTTTAAAATAAATATTAAGCAAATTGCTTTACATTGTCAAACAAGTAATGAACCTGCCCTTGCTTTTTATCGTCAACTTGGATTTATACAGGGACAGTTTGTTTCTAATTATTATTCAAATTGGAGAATTTCAAATCCAGATGCTTATAAACTTGAATTTCCTTTAAAAAATGATTTAAAAGAAGAATTAGTAAATGTGGAATAGAAATTTATTAGAAAATTAAAAATTTTATTCAAATTATTTCAGTTGTATATTTTGCCTTTCAACAATATGCCTGAATTTATGATTAATTCCATTTTTTCATTTTAATTTATATTTAACAATTAAATATATATTTATTTTTTTAATTAAAAAATTAATTGAAAAAACTTGTTCTTAAAAGTTAATTTACTATTCTATCTTTCATTCTAATTTTTTTAAATTATATTACAATTTTTTTAGCAGTTATTAATTTTAAAATGTCTGTTGGTGGACAAACTTCTCCATCTGCAATGTTTGGTCCATATGGACGTATTCAACAAATAACTCCTCCACTTAAAGGATCTTTTCCTTTAGATTATGATAAAGAATGTCATTTAGAAATGCTTAAATATATGACTTGTTTAAATGTTTGTTTTTTATATTTTTAATAAATTTTTAGGTTAGGAGGTGATGTTTTCCTTACACTTGAATTTTAATTAAAAAATTATTAAAGTCCAATTCAGGCAGAAAAAGGTCAAAATAGTGCTTGTCGAGATAAGGCACGTGATTACTTCAAATGTCGTATGGATCGGGGATTAATGGATAAAGAAGAGTGGGATAGACTTGGTTATGCTGATATAGAGGAAACAAATAAAAACCAACAACAACAAACTCATATACCAAAAAAACAAATGAGAGGAGGAAGAGATGTTAATGCTGAAGAACAAAAACGTACAATTACTGATTTTAGAATGGGATAAATTTTGAAAAATTGTTTTATGATATATTTTCGATTAAATATCTAAAAGTTTTTTTTAAATAAATTATTAAAAATTTATTTTGCCTTCAATTCAAATAAATATTTATTAGGGAAAATATATCGTGAAAGAAAATGTTTATCCAAAAAAATAAATAAAAGTGCATTTAAAAATTAAATAGGTAATATTATAAATTACCAGACAGAAAATGTTTCTCATTTTAATTGAATAATTCTATCTGAATAAATAAAAACTTAAGTAAAAATAAAAAATATTATTTCTTTTTTTCTAATTAAATACATATTTATATGTACTTCTAAAAAATAAAATTAAAAATTTTAAAAAATTTATTTAAAAATATTTCTAAAAATTTATTTTTAATAATTAACTTTCTTTAAAGTACAATAGCTGGTTAAATAAAAATTAGTAAATTAAAAAAATATTTGTCCAAAAATTTGATATAAAATGAGGAGATTTAAAATATGGAAATTATCAAAAATAATTTAACTAAAAAAATATTCAAAAAATTTAAAATGCAAATTTTTAAAATAATATTTTTTATTTTAATAATTGGTATTGTTAAAGCTTTTGTTGATAAGAAATGTATAAGTTGTATTTGCCAACAAGAGTCTAGATGTAAACCTCTTCCTTGCAAATGGGATGATGATGCTGTTAGTTGTGGATATTTTCAGGTTAAAAAATATTTCAATTTGAGAGAAGAATGGAACTTGTTTAGTTAAGTCCCAAAAACAATCCAACTCCACATTAATAATTCTATAAAATCCCTTAAAATTAGCTCAATAATATTTTTAAAAACGTTATAAGACATATAGATAAAGTATTACAACTGTTATAAGAATAGTAGACGCGGGCCAGTCCATTGGGATGTTCTTATAACGAGAGTAAATTAAATTAAAGATTAAACTTGGTTACTTCACTGATTGCGGAGCTCCAGGTCGTAAAACTAATGAAAATATGGAAACTGCATGGAAACGCTGTGCACTGGATTACAATTGTTCTCTTAAATGCATTAAAGTTTTTTTATAATTTAATTTACTTTAAATTAATTTTCTTTTTTCAAGGCTTATATGAATCGTTATCAAAAACTTTGTAATAATCCAAAGATGAGTGAGTGTGAAAAAGTCTCTCGACAACACAATGGAGGGCCTAATGGATGTTCTATACCACGAACTGATATATATTGGAAAGCTGTGAATCAATGCTATACAAAAAAATAATAAAAAGAAAATTTTTAAAAATTTTAGGAATTTTGTTTCAATTAAATATTGATAATGTTGATTTTACCTCAAAAAAAGTTTTTCTATAAACATTCTCTTTTGTTCCACAAACAAGCATTTTTCCATCAAAAGCAGTTACAAAAGAATATCTATTTAGTGTTGATCTAAAATTTGTTGATATGTTTAAGGGAGGTAATTAGAGTGCAGACCTTTGTGATATATTGATAATATTTTATGAAATATTGACCTTTTATCTTATAAATATCGTACTTTGTTTTTTAGTTTTTAATGCAATTTTATTTTATTTTAAATTTTTTTAAAATAGTTCAGGTAAAAATAAGTCAAGGTTTAGCCTGCGGCGCTAATTTTCAAATTTGCTTGTTGTGCGAAAATGAAATTTTGAAATAAATTATGATTATAAAATTTAAGAGTTTAGTTGTTAAAAATAAAAATTTTTTAATTAAAATTGTGTAATTTAATAAGACAATTTTATTTAATAAAATAATTTTTTAAAAACGATGTGAAGTAGAATAATGTGTTTTTTGTTGGTTTCTTTCTGGTAAATTTCCTTGATGATAATTTATTATATCTTGAAATTGATTTTGTTGGTTAGAGAAATTGTTTGGAGGCCGTGGAATTGTTCTAGTAAATCTGCTTGTGTCATAATTATTTTGTTGTTGTGGGATATTTATTCTACTATTATTATTATTATGTATTTCTCCTACCTAAAATTAAATAATTTAAAAAAAAATTAACAATAATATAAATTAGATATATTTGAAATTTGTTAAATTATTAATTAATAAAATGTTAATTTTTAAATAAAAATATTTATCTTATTATATAATTGAGAATGTTTGTCTGTTTGTTTGTCTGTCCTTTTATAGACAAATGATTGGGGGAAGTGAAAATGGGGGGTTTTTATATTAAGGTTGCAACTTGAAATAAGGTTTAAGTTTGAACTTAAAACTTGAAAATGAACTTAGAATTTGAAAATAAACTTGGATTTGAAACTTGAAAATAAACTTGAACTTAGAACTTGAAAATGAAGTTAGAACTTGAAAATAAACTTGAACTTGGATACTATATAAACCCTGTATTTTGATCAGTCTTTAACGCCAGCCACTAATTTCAACAACAAACAAACAACAACGCTGCTTGCTGCATTTTGCTTCAATGTGGACGCCGAAGAACGCTGCTGCTCAAGTGACGCCATAAGAAAAGAAGCCGTGCTGAGGATTCCGAGTCAGAGACACAAGAGTCAGAGACACAAGAGTCAGAGACACAAGAGTCAGAGACACAAGAGTCAGAGACACAAGAGTCAGAGACACAAGAGTCAGAGACACAAGAGTCAGAGACACAAGAGTCAGAGACACAAGAGTCAGAGACACAAGAGTCAGAGACACAAGAGTCAGAGACACAAGAGTCAGAGACACAAGAGTCAGAGACACAAGAGTCAGAGACACAAGAGTCAGAGACACAAGAGTCAGAGACACAAGAGTCAGAGACACAAGAGTCAGAGACACAAGAGTCAGAGACACAAGAGTCAGAGACACAAGAGTCAGAGACACAAGAGTCAGAGACACAAGAGTCAGAGACACAAGAGTCAGAGACACAAGAGTCAGAGACACAAGAGTCAGAGACACAAGAGTCAGAGACACAAGAGTCAGAGACACAAGAGTCAGAGACACAAGAGTCAGAGACACAAGAGTCAGAGACACAAGAGTCAGAGACACAAGAGTCAGAGACACAAGAGTCAGAGACACAAGAGTCAGAGACACAAGAGTCAGAGACACAAGAGTCAGAGACACAAGAGTCAGAGACACAAGAGTCAGAGACACAAGAGTCAGAGACACAAGAGTCAGAGACACAAGAGTCAGAGACACAAGAGTCAGAGACACAAGAGTCAGAGACACAAGAGTCAGAGACACAAGAGTCAGAGACACAAGAGTCAGAGACACAAGAGTCAGAGACACAAGAGTCAGAGACACAAGAGTCAGAGACACAAGAGTCAGAGACACAAGAGTCAGAGACACAAGAGTCAGAGACACAAGAGTCAGAGACACAAGAGTCAGAGACACAAGAGTCAGAGACACAAGAGTCAGAGACACAAGAGTCAGAGACACAAGAGTCAGAGACACAAGAGTCAGAGACACAAGAGTCAGAGACACAAGAGTCAGAGACACAAGAGTCAGAGACACAAGAGTCAGAGACACAAGAGTCAGAGACACAAGAGTCAGAGACACAAGAGTCAGAGACACAAGAGTCAGAGACACAAGAGTCAGAGACACAAGAGTCAGAGACACAAGAGTCAGAGACACAAGAGTCAGAGACACAAGAGTCAGAGACACAAGAGTCAGAGACACAAGAGTCAGAGACACAAGAGTCAGAGACACAAGAGTCAGAGACACAAGAGTCAGAGACACAAGAGTCAGAGACACAAGAGTCAGAGACACAAGAGTCAGAGACACAAGAGTCAGAGACACAAGAGTCAGAGACACAAGAGTCAGAGACACAAGAGTCAGAGACACAAGAGTCAGAGACACAAGAGTCAGAGACACAAGAGTCAGAGACACAAGAGTCAGAGACACAAGAGTCAGAGACACAAGAGTCAGAGACACAAGAGTCAGAGACACAAGAGTCAGAGACACAAGAGTCAGAGACACAAGAGTCAGAGACACAAGAGTCAGAGACACAAGAGTCAGAGACACAAGAGTCAGAGACACAAGAGTCAGAGACACAAGAGTCAGAGACACAAGAGTCAGAGACACAAGAGTCAGAGACACAAGAGTCAGAGACACAAGAGTCAGAGACACAAGAGTCAGAGACACAAGAGTCAGAGACACAAGAGTCAGAGACACAAGAGTCAGAGACACAAGAGTCAGAGACACAAGAGTCAGAGACACAAGAGTCAGAGACACAAAAGTCTGCGTATGAGCACTTGAAGCTGAATCGAAGACACTTATGACTGAGAAACTTGAGTAAGAGACAGTTGATTCTGAGTGAGAGACATTTGATTCTGAGTTTGAGAACTCATGAGTCAGAAACATTTGAGTTTCAGTATTTTGTGTTTTGTTCTTATAAAACGTTTGTAAGTGTAAAAGATTTATTGTTCAGGTTATTTTAAGTTTATTGTTTTTTGCTAGCGGAGAAGGACTTCCGAAGGGCGTCCATCTCCGCTAGTATTAATAAATAAGCAAAACAATTAATTAAATAATTATTTTATAAATATTAAATTAATTAATAAATTATAAATATTTGTTTAAAAATTTAACCTCAGATTCTCTACTTTTTGAATAAATCTCTTTTTCTGTTCGTCTTTGTCTTCCTTTTGTACGTTGAAAACATACAATAATTGAAACAGTTCCAACACAAAAAACAACAAGTACAAAGATGAGAAAACAAACAAGTGGGAAAATCCTAAAATATTTTTTATATTTAATATATTATATAGCTAATTTGTGAAAATAATTAAATAATATTAAAAATAAATAAATAACTTAAACTAACATTAATATTTTCTAAAAGTAAAGATAGTAGGTTTTAAATTTAAAATAAATTTTTTAAATTTTTTATTAAATTTTTTATTAAATTTTTACATTTTAAAATAAAAAAAGAAAAGGCAAATATTCATATGTCAATCATAAGCTTCTAATCAGACAATAGATCTATCATTTGATAGGGAATCAACAATGGTAATTTAATTAATTAAAAATTTAAAAGACAATGGAAAGGCATTAAATGAATATTGTTGGTCATAAGTCTTTGAATATTTATTATAAAATTCAAACTCTAAAAGTTAATATAAAATCTTTTCGAAATTAAAGGAGAATTATTCACAAATTAACTTCTTTTCAATTAAAAATTCAAAAAAAGTTAACAAAAATGGCTAAATTCTTTATTGTTTTTTTAATATTAGTTGTTTTAATTAACTTTTGTGTTTACTCAACAAGCCGAGAAAGTCAAGTAGGTATGTTAAAGTACTTTTTGTTAAATATTTAATTTAAAAAATATAATTTAAAGCTGCGGCAATAAAATGAGCAGAGGAAAACAGAAAAAAAGAAGGTAATTTTTAAATTTTATAAAGGTAAACTTCCAGACAAAAAACCTCCTTACTCTCCCAAGTCATGTACTTTTAAAATTTTATTATTTATGTATAGTAGATAAGAATTGCGATTGGAAAAATCTTAGTTTGGAATTAAATAAAGTTTTATTTATTAAATAGTTTGATTTGTATGTGTGCTAGACTTTAGAGAAAGAAAATTTTTAAATAATTGGACCTCATATTAGAAATAAGTATTCAGTATATAATCATAGAGAACATATATTTAGTCTAAGGGGAATCGGGGATTTAATCCTTTTTTATTATTAATCATTGGAATTTTCAAATTTTAACTAAAATAAATAAAATTAAAAATCAAATAAAGTCGTTGACCTATTAGATTTTTTAAAATCCAAACAGTTATTTATTGGTATCTTTATCTCACTCAATTATAATTTATAAGTAAATAAACATTAAATTTTATTTTAAAGTTGAAAAAAAAGCAAAAGAGGTAGAGGCAGCTCAAAAGAAATTAGGTAGGTAAAGTAAAAGTAGTAAACCTCAGATATAGCTTAAGGCGGACAAATTTTAGTGAATTGAATTAGATCATGGAACTCTTAAATGAAAATTTCTTCTATTTAATGAAATTATAGTTATTTTCAACTTTACCTCACCCAACTCTTAAAATAAAATTTTATTTCTTAATTATAGTAGATAATAGTTGCTAAAGGCAAAATCTTTTTTAAGACTTAAAAATAGATTATTTAGTAATTTGTTTTGTGTGATAGGCTTTGGAGATAATAAAAATAAAATTTTTTAAATAATTTTGACCTCAATTTAGAAATATAAGTATAAGTATTAATTTAAGTAAATAAGTATATTTAGTCTAAAATGATTTAAAAATTAAATTACTTGAAAATTTTAATTGGGGCTTACAAGGGGATGACCAAACATGCCACTCTGGGATCCGAATATGTTATATACCATTTTAAAGCCCCTCTCTAGTAACCTCTAAATCCGAAATATTTCATCCCCATATGAAAATATAACCGAGTTATTCTTGAAGATGGACCTAAAAATCGAAAAACCATAGGGGGGAGTAAGCTCATTATTGGATGAAAAATTCAAATATGAGTAGGATAGCTCATTTGAAAGCTCTTCAAGCTAAGTCGAATGATACCAAACTCAGCTCGATTGAACGGGTTTGAACAAAGTTATGAAGGATTGAATTTCTATGGTAAAACTGCTTTTCGTTAAGTAGTTGGGGAGCAGCCTCGGTAATCACCTAAATGAGCTTGGTCCCCCTATTGTTTTTCGTTATTCAAAAATTCATAACTCGGTTATATTTTCATATGGGGATAGTAAAGCATTCGTTGGGCCCTGGATGGAATGATGTTATAAGTCCCGGTGTGGCGTGCGATGTTATATTAAGAATCCCCTATGGATGTTATTGTCCGACTGCTGTGGGTCCCAAAGGTGTTATTGTTGTTGTTTCCAAAGGTGTTAATGTCCCCAAAGGCGATGCAGGCATATGAGCTAGAGGGAGCGTGGAGGGGAGGCCTTTCAGTTATATGTTATTTGCTGGTCGGCGTCGAGGCCGACTTCCCGGGAAGCGCTTGGATATATTGACTACTCTACGCTTGCAAGTGATTAGCGGAGTGTTCTTCGAAGTGTTCCTTTTCACTGTTTTCCCTTTCCTTATACGCTGGGACTTTGTTCATCCCTTTTCTTATCTTTCCATCTTTGGCCAGGCAGGATCAAAGTCTGCCTTACAGGATGAAATATTTCAGATTTAGAGGTTACTAGAGAGGGGCTTTAAAATGGTATATAACATATTCGGATCCCAGAGTGGCATGTTTGGTCATCACCTTGTTAGTGGTATCTTCTGAATGAAAACATTCAGATGTGAGGATTATTCAATATTGGGAATTGGATTTATATTTATTATATTAATCTATGAAATTTTCAAATTTTAGCTATATAAAATTAAAAATCAAATAAAGTCGTTGACTATTAGATTTTTTAGAATCCAAACAGATCTTTATTGGTATTTTTATTGCGCCCAATTATAATTTAAATAGACATTAAAATTAATTTTATAAATAAATATTTATATTTAAAGCTAGCAGAGCTGTGAATAAACGAGGTAGTAGACAGAAAAGCCCATCGATTGATGGTCAGAAATCTAGATTTTGTAAGTGAAACAAATAAGAAATAATAATTAAGAGTATTAACTTTGTAAGAATGTAATTCATTCTTAGTGCAATAAAAATCAAATAAAATAATGGTACTTTTCTGTTTTGCAGTGTAACCCAATTTCAATGCCAAAAATTAAGTATGAACTAATATATAATGCATTAAATATTTTAAGTATTACTAAATTAAAATGCCCTAGTTTGCACTCAATTTTTGGCGTTGAAATTGGGGTTCCGCAAAACGATAAGTACCAAAATCTTTAACGTATTAAATTTTCTAGAACCCATATTTATTGGTATCTTGATCGTACTCAAATCTAATTATAAAAGATATTAAATTTAATTTTATAAATATAAATATATTTATAGATAATAAATAGAAAGATCAGTAAGATTTAAACAGCTCATATAGTACAAATGATGAGAGAAAGGAGAAAGTGTAAACAAAGTAAGAATGTACATAATCCTCTAAGAAAAAAATTGTAAAAAGAAGATTTGCTTTATGTAAAGTTAAAAAGATATACAAACATATTCTCCTATCACTACATTTTTAGATATATTCTTTTGTAAATATTTCTAATTCTTATATAAAATCTTTTCAAAAATTAGTTTTAATGATTTATGAACCAAATATCTCGGTTAATGCATTCTCGGTTTTTCTCATGCTCTTTAATTTGGTATATTTACTAAATTTACCAAATTTTATCCTCTCGAAACTTTCTATATTTTCATTAATCTAAGGGTAAATAGGATATTTAGTCATTTTTTAAATAGTTAATTAAAAACATTTATCCGCTGACTGGGCCAATGAATAAAAAATTAAAATATTAGGTATCCTTCTTCCCATTAATAATTCTTCTCTTCCCTCATCAGTGATCGGCAAGTTCCAAAATTTCCACTGGAACCGGTTCCAGTTCCGGAACTGGTTTTTTAATTTTTGCAGTTCCAGTTCCGGTTCCGGAACCGGTTTTTTAATTTTTGCAGTTCCAGTTCCAGTTCCGGAACCGGTTTTTGATTTTTTGTAGTTCCAGTTCCAGTTCCGGAACCGGTTCCAAACCAGTTCCAGTTCCAAAACCGACATTTTTTTTATTAATTATGAATTTTCCATTTTTCCGTCAGAATTAAGAGTAAATATAATGTATAAACCAGTGGTACACTTATAAGAATTTCAGTATCCGTATACGGATATATCATGTGGCTTATATCTATATCTGTGTCTAAAAATTCTATATCCGTACGCTGGTATACCCATTTTTTCCAAAATTGTCAAAACAAAAGAAGTTATTTTTTATATGAAGTCTTAAAATAAATAAGATTTTTCTGCAGAGAAAAATATTTAAAACATGTTTTTTCGGGTTGCGCGCAACGTCGGGTAGTTAAATTTTCAAAATTTGGGTTTTTTAGCGATGCATGCGAAAATTTTGAAAATTTATTGGACATTAGTTGCAACAATTCACCAATTTCAGCGCCGCAGGCAAAAAATTTTAAAATTTTTTAAACCTCTGTTGCCAAAAATTACACTTTTTTATGGCCATAGGCGAAAATTTAAGACTTAATTTTGTTTCAAAAATTTTTAAAATAAAGAAAAGTAACTCTAACAGCAACTAATGTACTCCAAGTAGCTTTCCCATAACAAAGGATTCGAACCCAAGACATCAGACAAAATAAACTAACGCTTTAACCACACAACCATAGATTCACAATGTAAAAAGGCAAATAAATTATTTATAAACGTTTTCTTTCTTCTTTTCTCGCTTACAAAAATAAATTAGGAGAGTGAATAGAGAGACCTTAGGAACCGGTTCCGGAACCGGTTCCAAACCAGTTCCAGGCATCAACCAGTTCCACGGTTCCAGTTCCAAACCGGTTCCAGGAATCAACCAGTTCCGCAGTTCCAGTTCCGGAACTGGAACTGGAACCGACCAGTTCCGGAACTGGAACTGGAACTTGCCGATCACTGTCCCTCATTAATAAAAGTGAAAAGCGAAAGAAAAGGGTGAAAAATTAAATTACGGTCTGTGACATTTGCCTATTTCGGTCATATGACCGGTCAGTAACCTTTTGAATTTGGTCAAAAAATCTGACCCGACCTGACTTTTTGCGGTCATAAAAATGACCTGACCTGACCAGCAGTGATTGAAAGATCATACCAAATTCATACTCATACATCATACCTCGGTATGATGTATATGAGGTCTAAAAAAGTGCAGGTATGAGTATGATGACTGAAGCAGGTACGCCGGGTTACCCGAAACACGAAACCCGGCCTTTTTTCGACCCGAAACCCGACCCGAGGAAATTTCGGCGACCCGACCCGAAACCCGACCTGACACTCGAGGTCAACCCGGAACAACCCTGGTATGAAGGAAAAAGTTAGCCGGTATGATGTATGAGTAAAAATGGCAGGTATGAACTATGAGTATGAACAAAATCGAAAATTCCAATCACTGCTGACCAGAGAAGCCCGGGTCAGGTCAGTCAGGTCACTTTTGGTCATGACCGAAACCCGGTCACGAAACACTGGTCTACACTGTAAAGAAAAATCCTAAAATTGTCTAAAATTTATTTAAAAAATTGAAAATCCTTGACTAATTTAGTAAAGGATATTTTGGGAGTTTGTAAACTAATATGACATTTAAAAAATTAATTTTTAAGAGACTTATATGATAATTCTCCTTCACTTAATTTGGCTTATTTTTTTTAATTAAAATAAATTACCAAAATTGATCTTTAGGACAACATCCAGTTACACAACATCCTTCCATTTTTTCACAAAGTAAGGTAACTGTATTACCACTTTGATTTTTTGCATTATAAACACAACGAATAAATCCAGAATCTATACCTTTAATATAAATATATATATTTTTTTAAATATATTATATAAATTAATTATAATAAAAAAACCTTCCAAAGAAGAGCCAATAAAATCACCTAAATTAAAAAAAAAAAGTTTAAATAATTTTTCTATTTTATTTTAAATTTTAATACCTAATTATAATTAAATATAATGAACTAAAATAATATTTTATTTTGCCTTTCAAATAAATTAAAAATATTTTTTAAATTTAGGCAAATCCTTTTCAATAGTTTTACATTTTCAAATAAGAAATTAATTCTAATTTTGAAGAAATTAAAATTCTACCTATCGTTCCATGTTGAAAAACTTCTTGTAAATGCACACCCTGTATTACTTCTGAAGTTCTGCCTGCTGGCAGACGTACAGTTTCGCCCATTTGATGGATTTATTATTTAATTAATTTTTAAATATTTATAAAATTTGAAAAAAAAATTAGAATCACTCTTTGAAATGACGAAAAGTTAAACAAATTTGTCCTTTAAAAAATAATACTTTTAATAATATAAATTATATATATATTTGTATAAATCCAAAAAGTTTGTACAGTTATTTTCTAAGAAATTCGGTCGAGAAAATCGATTTGTGCGCGTTTGTGAAATGAAAAATGAGTGGATGATGTGAGAAAGTGGTATAAAGGATAAGTGGATGAGAATAATAAAATTGGGGAAAATGAGGTAAAAAAACAAAAAAAACCCAAGAAAGTAATGAATATACTTTTTAGTTTGTAAAAAAGTATTTTTTATTTTTTAGTATAATTATTTAAATACACAAGTTTTCTTTTTAAAAATAATAAAAGATTTTATGTCGAGGATCACAAACAAAATAACAGAATAAATATAAAAAAAATAAAATAAAATGATAAAAATTAGTATTTATTTTATTGTTTTTTCTAATTAAAACGATATAATTAATTAAGAAAAATTTTAAATGAATTATTTTAATTTAAATATTTAATTTAAATTTATATTTTTTTAATTTAATAAAATAAATACCTAATAATTTTTAAAATCATTTTCAAAGATTTTAGCTTTAAAAAATAAAAATAATTATTTAATTTTGAATAAATTATTACGATAACTATTTTTTAACATTTAAAAACAAAATTAAATATATAATCTAAAATTTTAACTATTTTTTTTTAAATTATTACAGTTTAAAATAAATTTTATTTTCCCAAAGATTTAATTTTTTAAAATTAATTTTTCATTTTCCTTCATAACATTTTTTTATTGCTTCCCAATATTTATTTGTGTTACTATTCCCACAACCACCAGGACCTCCATTATGAATACGAGACATTTTCTCACAAGAATTCATTTTTGCTGGACATTTGCTTTGATAACGTTTAATATATGCCTAAAATAAGATAAATATTTAAAAAATATTTAAAATTATTATTTTTACCTTAAAACATTTAACAGAGCAATTATAGTCTTTAGAACACTTTTTCCAAGCTGAATCCATACTTTCGCCATTTTTACGACCGGGAGAATTACAATCAGTGTAATATGGTAATTTTATCTTAATTTATTTAATATTTTAAAAATATTTAATAAATTATCTTATTTTTTTAAATTTAATAATTTTAATTAAAAAAGATTCTACTTATAATTTTCAATATTTAAAAATTTTTATTTTTAAGTTATTTTTAAAAAATTAAAAATATATTAATTAAAAAAAAACCTGAAAATAACCACAACTATTGCTATTAACATCCCAATGACAACCTAACGGCTTACATCCTGATTCATGTTGGCAAATGCATTTGATACATTTTGCTTCATCAGAGAAGATATTTTGAATAAAAAAATTAAATATTATTATTAAAATTAATATTTTATTAATAAACATTTTTAAATAATTTAAATTAGATATATTTAATTTATTAAAATATATTATATTTTATTTTTATTAATAAATTAAATGAAATATATATATGAGATAAAATGTACTTTTTATTTACGATTATATTATAATTAAATAGTCAAAATATTTACTTTAATAAGGCAATTAATAAAAATATTTTTTTATGTTTATTTTATTAAATTTTAATTTTTTATTTACCTAGCGGATAAAAAATTTATAAAAAATTAATTAAATGTAAATATTTATTATTAATTATTTATGAAAAGTAAAATAAATTTGCAATAAAAGTTTAATAAAATATATTTTAAAATTAAATTTTGGTCAAAAAGTATTAAAAGATTTAAAAAACCAAATTAATCATTTAATTAATCGAAATGTGTATACATATTAAAGTTGTTAAAATTGGAATGAACCTTGTATTTTATTCATTTTTTCCCCTCGTAATTATTATAGATCAGTTTATGAGTCCAATTAACTTTATAAATCAAATAAAATTAATTTCCAAATAAATAAACACAATCAGTTAAATAAAAAATTTATGCTCGGGGGGAATATGAGCCGAGAATAGGGAGATGACGGTCAACAATTTCAAGTCAATGTGATAAAAAATAAAAATAATTAAAAGGAAAAGATATAAAAATAACCAAAAAAGCGTTAGGATAAAAAAGAAAAAAATAATAAAATTGTTTAGAAAAGGAAAAATAATAAATATTGGATAATAAATTTAAAAAAAATATTTAAAATAAAAATTATGTAAAGCTAAATTGTTATATAAAACTATTTTTGGTTATAACACTAAATAGATATAATTATATATATGGTCATAATTAAATCTTTTTCTTCAGAATATAGGTAATTTAAAATCTTATTAAAAAAAATTTTTTAATATGGTAATATTAAATTTAAAGTTATTATCTGGAAAGAACTAACATTTTTTATTATTGAAAAAATAACAAGAAAAAATATCCTAATATTAAAAAGAAAATCATCCTAACATCAATAATAAAATTATTAAAATTTTAAAAATTAACAATTTATTGCAAACAACAAAAATTAATGCCAAATTACCAAAATACATTGACTATAAAAATAATCAAAAAATTCCTAATAAACTTTTTTAGAGATCTAAATAATTAAAAAAAAAAACTTTTATATAATTATTCTTCATTTAATTGTTCTCTTCATTATTATTATTTATTTTTAAATTTATTCCATTTCCTTTTTCATTTTGTAATAACCACATTTCTGCATATAAACCTTTATATTCAAGTAATTGTTCATGCCTATATAATTAAATTATTTTTTAATTAAAAAAGAGATTTCTAACGTTCCACTTTCAATAATTTTTCCTTCCTTTAAAACCAATATTTTGTCTGCATGAACAACAGTAGACAATCTGTGAGCAACCTAAATTAAATTTTTTTTAATATTTTAAGTAATTTCTCTTCTTACAATTACACAAGTTCTTCTATTACAAAGTTCAAATAATTTTTGTTGTATTGATCTTTCAGTTTTTGAGTCTAATGCTGACGTTGCCTAAATTAAATATTTATTTCCTTTAAAATTAAAAAACATACTTCATCTAATAAAATATATTCTGGTCTTTTAAGTACTGCTCTTGCAATAGCAACTCGTTGCTTTTCGCCTCCACTTAATTTTAATCCACGTTCACCGACCAAACATTCATAACCTAAAAATTGTTTAAAATTTCAATGTTCCAAAAATATTGTTTAATCTTTCCTTATTCCTATAAAAAGAAAAGAAATTCTTTTCAAAAAGCTCCTAATATTTCTACCGCTATAATTTCCTTAATTCCTTCGTCCTCGCGAAGAATAAAAATTAAAAAAAGGTTTAAATAACCATCAGGATGTAAAACAATAAAATTATGAATAGCCGCTGCTTTAGCCGCTTCTTCAATTTCTGCATCAGTTGCTGTTGGCCTCCCATAACGAATATTATATCTAATTGTATCATTAAAAAGAACTGTATCTTGTGGAACAATTCCAATTCTATCACGAAGAGAATGTAATTTTAACATTCTAATATCTGTTCCATTAAACATAATTTTCCCACTAGTTACATCATAAAGACGAAAAAGTAAACGAACAATTGTTGTCTTTCCACTACCTGAAGGACCAACCTAAAAATTTATATTTAAGTGGACTTTAGTAGAATATTAAAAAAAAATAAACCAAAGCAATAGTTTGACCATGATCAACAGTAAATGAAAGATTTTCAAGTACTGGATGTCCAATTTTATAGGCAAAAGAAACATTACAAAATTCGATACGACCAGGAAAAGGTTCTAATTCTTTTGCTCCAAGTGCATCTTTAATCTGAAAAAAATATTATAAATTTTAATATATTTTTAAAATTAACCTCAATATCTTGTTTTAATAATGCTCGCATATTTTCCCTAAATAAAAACATTTTTTTTAATAATATTTTTATTAAATACATATCAATAAAAGAACGTTGTATTGTTCTATAAATTGTTCCAAAAAAATTTAAAGGTCCATAAAGTTGAAGTAAATAAGTAGTAAAAAGAACATAATCACCAGCACTTAACATTTTATCAGAATTATATGAAACAATAAAATAAGCAGCTAAAAGGCATCCACTTATCAAACCGAAACCAATTATTGAATTTTGACAAAAATTAAGTAAAGAAAGGGAAGTATTTGCTTTATATTCATCTTTTTGATATCTAAAAATATTATTTAAAATAAAACCATTTAATTTTTCTTTACATTAAATATGCTTCTTTGTAACGTTGAGTTTCCAATTCTTCAGCGTTATAATGTTTAATTGTCTCATAATTTATCAAAGAATCAACAGCAATAGCTCCAGCTCGTTTATCAGATTCATTCATTGCTCTTCTATGACTAATCCTCCATTCAGAAATTATAACAGTAGAAACTAAAAAAAATTAAAAAAATGAAAAAATTAAAAAAATAACCTAAATAAATTAACATTGTAAAAAGAACAAGAAATCCAAAATAAATATTAAAGCTTGTAAAGAAAAATATTGAAGCTAAAATAATATCTAAAAGAGAAGGAAGAACATTAAATAGAACATCTAAAATTAAAAAAAAAATAAATTAAATAAAAAATAAAATATACAATTTAACAAAGTATTCATTGAATCAACTCCCTTTTCCATAATTCTAAGAATCTCACCAGTTCTTCTAAAAAAATTATTGATTATTATTAGCTTTTTCAGACTATTTAAAAAAATTTTGTGGTTTTTTCATTCAAAAAAATCTTTTTTACGTAAGAATCTTTTTAAGCAGATTAAATAAAAAATTAATATTATATTTAAACATCATATTAATACCTTGAAAGATGCCAACTCAAAGAAAGTGAATGTAAATGACGCAATAAATCTACCTTAAATAAAATAATGTCAAAAAATAATAAAAAATTTAATAAAAAAACCTCAATTTCAAGTGTAGTATATTGCTGAATCTGTAACCATAAAAAAGAACGTATTGTATTTAAAAGACCTCCTTGAGCTAAAAAATAATAATTTTAAATAAATAAAATATAATAAATTAAAACCTCCACTTCCTTGTAAAAATTTAAAAATACTGGCAAGTAAAATAAGTTGCCAACAAAAGTAAGGTTCTGGAGCAGATAAAATATCAATAATCCATTTATTATATAAAGGAATTAAAATATTAATTGCTCTCCCAATAACAAGAATAAATAAACAAGCCAAAACAGTTAATTGTAAACGAACACTTTTACTTGGCCAAATGTACGGCCAAATATCAATAATCCACGAAATAGCATTTACCCAAGCCTTGAAAAAATTTTAGAAAAATTTAAAAGAAATTTTTACCGACTCTTCTTCTCTTTTTAATGCTTTTCCTGTTACGCAAGAGAAAAATATAAAAAATATATTTAAAATTCCAATTAAATAAATTGCAAAATATGGTTCATGTACACTGAAAAATATTTTAAAAATAATTTTAGATTAAAAAACAAACCCTAAAGGAAAAACAATTCGCCAAAATGCAAAAGGTATCACGGAAAACAAAGCAAATAACCCATAAGAAATATTTAATAAAATAGGTAAATCATATTGAAATCGATTAATCCATAATTGAAAACTGACAAGAAACCAAAATATTAAATTAAAAATAAATAATAATGATGATTCAAATGATAACCAATGTTTCTCACAAAATACGGCAATCAAAGGAAGGAATAAAGCATTAATAAAATGGCAAGAAAATACCTAAAAAATTTTACAAAAATTTTTTTTCGAATTATAAAGGGTTGAAATGTAATAAAAAAACATAAATATTCTTAGATTCGAGTTAGTTCTTTTTTGAAAAAATTCAAATTTAAACCATAAATTTTTAAAGCATACCAAATAAAAAATTGGCCTTAGAAATCCTGAACGTAAAATTTGTTGTCTTTCTAAAACATTTTTCCAAAATAAAATAGATAAAGTATTAGCAATAATTAAAATTAAAAAAGTAAAAAGAAAAATGGACGAAATTGCACAAATATCAGGAGGCCAAAAAGATCTTGGGACACAAAAATAAACAGTCATTTGCAGAATAATTTGTTATAAATTCTAATCTGAAAATATTATTATTTTATAAACTTAAATAAACATATAATATGACAAATAGAAATACCGAAGAAATTGTTTCCATGACTTTTTTGATAATATGTAAATATAAGAAAACAAATAACCAACTAAAAACATCTGTCACACAGCAGGATCAGTCAGTTGACGACGCGTCAAAACTACTTGTTTCTATTTCTTTTTTCTCTTTTTCCCGCTCTCTTAATTTTTCACACTCTTTTCATCCAAGTCTGAAGTAATCAACTTTAAAATCCATTATCTCGGATAATTATCTCAACTTTAGAAAAATATCTCCAATTTTGTAGAAAAGTCTTTAATTAATATTTTGGTCAAAAAATTAGAACCGAATCAACTCAAAATAATATTTGGCAACTTAACAAGCTTTTTTATTGTTCCAAAAAAGAAAATGCCTCAAACGCTCAGAAATCAGCGATGTTATTGAGCAATGGGAAAGTACCAATAAACTTTTACACAAAATTAACAGTTTCTTCATTTTAATATTCTTTTCGGTACTTTCCTGTTATCTCCCCCCATTCCTTTTTCAACTCAAAATGGTCAATGGACATAATGGTCAAAAAGCCATCAATAAGGATTAAATTAACTCGTAAGTATTTATGAAAAATGAAGGAAAAATAAAACATTATTTCGGAGGCCAAATGTCAGAAATCTTTTTAAGAATCCATTCAAAAAAGCTTTCATCTTTCGCTTCGTAAAAACTGTATTGCAGCTTCCTCAGTTTGTGGAAGTGTATTAAAATTCATTATAATTAAATAAAAAATAACTAAAAAATAAAGTTAAAAAAAATTCCTTATACATCTTTCCAAAATATGTATTTATTTATGTATATAAATATTAATTTAATCCTTATTGATGGCTTTTTGACCATTATGTCCATTGACCATTTTGAGTTGCAAAAGGAATGGGGGGAGATAACAGGAAAGTACCTTCTTTTCTATTTTTAAAACTTTTTTACCTCTTTCATTGGTACTTAACGGTTATACGGGTAAATGTCCGCAATTTTTGTCCGCAATTTTTCTTACTTTATTTATTATTTTGGAGACATATGTATGTAAAATCAACAATTTTTTAAATTTTTCTCATAAAGATGACCACCAATAAATAAATTCGACGATAAAAAAATATTTGTTTTATTTACACAATAAAACTTTAAAAAATTTATGATGTAAGATGACTCTGTTGTTTTCTTTAAATAAAGAAAATAAAATTAATTTTTTACAATACAATTTAAAAACCTTTATTCGTATTTATTATTCAAAAACTAAAAAGAATACAAAACTTTTTTGAGGTATAACGTAAAATTAATTCAAAATTTAATTGAAACACAATGCCAAACATTTTTTTAAATTTTCATATTCTTTATTTTCCTCGATAGCATTGGCTCACAGCTTGCCAATATACATCGGTTCTTGGTGCAGAACATCCATAAGGCCCTCCATTGTGTTGTCGAGATACTTTTTCACACTCACTCATACCTGGATTATTACAAAGACTTTGATAACGATTCATATAAGCCTTAAAAAAAGAAAATTAATTAAAGTAAATTAAATTATAAAAAACATTAATGCATTGAATAGAACAATTGTAGTCCAGTGCACAGCGTTTCCATGCAGTTTCCATATCTTCATTACCTCTACGGCCTGGAGCACCACAATCAGTGTAGTAAACAAGTTTAATCTTTAATTTAATTTACTCTCGTTATAAGAACACATTAATGAATGATACTCGTTAAAAGACACCACAATGGACTGGCTCTTCTTTCCTTATAATAGTTGTATTACTATATGTCTTATAATATTTTTTAGAATTTATAGGGCTAATTAAGGGCTTCTTAGAATTATTGATCAAGAGGCGGTTTAAAATTAAATTAAAATTAAAAAGATTTTAACCTGAAAATATCCACAACTAACAGCATCATCATCCCATTTGCACGGAATAGGTTGACAATTAGACTCTTTTTGGCAAATACAACTTATACATTTATTATCAACAAAAGCTTTAACAATACCAATTATTAAAATAAAAAGTATTATTTTAAAGATTTGCATTTTTTAAATTTTTTTATTTTTTTGAAGTTGAAATATTTTTATTTTGATAATTTTCAAGCTTTTTCTTGTCATTTTTATATCAAATTTTTGGGCAAATATTAATTTAAGTTTATTTTAAATTTATTAAAAGTTTGCCATTTTTTATTTAAACAGCTTATGTACTTTTTTATTTAAAGAAAATTAAAATTATTACCAAAAATAAATTTTTAAAAATATTTTTAGATTTTTTTACATCAAGACAAAATTTTAATAAATTTTAAAAATTTAGTTTTATTATTTAAAAAGTACATTTTAGTTAAAAAAGGAAAAGAATTTAGGTATATTTATTTTTCTATTTTTAAATTTTATTTATTTATTCAGATAAAATTTTTCATCTAAAAGGGGAAACATTGTCTGTCTGGTAATTTATAAAATTATTTCAATTTATTGCTTAATTTTGCACTTTTATTTTATTTTACAAGACAATTTTAATTTTAACCAAAATCCTCTTTTTCTATAAAATAAAAACAAATAATTGATAAAATTTTAAAAATTTAAATAAAAACATTTTAAAAGAAATATATACCTAATATAGGTATTTTAACCAATATTTAGCTTATAAATCATTAAAAAATTTTTGAAAATTTTTATCTAAAAATTAAAATATTTACAAAATAAAATTTCTACAAAAGGTAAAGAATGATAGTGGAATATGCTTGTATTTTTCTTTTAAATTTTACATAATAATCAGCATATTTTCTTTTAACATTTTTTTCTTTTAGGAATGATTTACATTTTTTACTACTTCTTAACACCTTTTTCTCCTTTGTCTTTCATTTTTTTCCATAGTAACCGCCACCAGCCGAATGACCACCACTACCACTAGTAACAGTTGATGATTGTCCACCTTTAAATATATTTAAAAAATTAAATTAAAATGTCTATTAAAATTAAATTGATTGACTGATCTAGATATCGATAAAGATCTGTTTGGATTATAGAAAATCTAATAGGTCAATGGCCTTATTTGATTATTTATTTATTATATTTAGCTAAAATTTTAAAATTCCATGGATTGATAATAAATAACTATTACAATGAAAAATCAAAATATTAAATAATCTATCTTTAATTCACTATAAAGATTTTACCAATCGAAATTCCTATCTACTTTAATTAAAAAATAAAAATTTTTTAAGATTAAAGTTGGAAGGGGTGAATTTGAAAATAACAATAATTTTATTAAATGGAAGAAATTTCTATTAAATGTCCCATTATCTCATTCTATTCATTAAATTTATTTAGCCTTAAATTATCTCAAATGCCTATTCTTATCTTTTTAAAATTTAAAAATTACCTTTTCCTTTGTTAGCATCTGCCCATGCTTTTGCTTCAGCTTTAAAATATAATTATTTATTAACTTAATTTTATTGTCTATTAAAAATTAGGATTGGGGATTTAGAATTATTTGAGACCAATCACTATTTTGTCTAAAACAAAAAGAATACTTATCCAGAATTGAATAATATCATTCTCAAGTCTGAATCATTAAATATTTTAAATCCCAATTATATGCTTAATCCTAATTAAATATTCTGGTATTTTTTAATTTTGAATCAATAAAATTTTCTTTTTTAATTTAAATTAAAGTTTCTTGATTTAATATTTTAAAATATCCAAAGTTTTATTTTTTAATTTAAATATTTAACAAAAAATAATTTAACATACCTAATTCCTCAGCTCTAGTTTTGGGTTTGGGGCAAACACAAGAGTTAATTAAGACAACTAATATCAGAAAAACAAGAAAGAATTTAGCCATTTTTGTTAAAAACTTTTTTTGAATTTTTGATTGAGAAGTTAATTTGTGAATGATTCTCCTTTAATTATGAAAGGGTTTTTATATTAACATTTCTAGACTGAACTTTTATAATAAATATTTCAAAAACTTATGACCAACAATATTCCTATTGCCCTTTAATAAAACAATTATTTGCCCTTTTAATTGTCCTTCCATTGTCTTTTAAATTTATAAAAAATTAATTTCCATTGTTCTCTTAGGGAAAGTTATTTTCTTTTTCTGTCAAATGATAGATTCATTGTCTGCTTAAAAATCTTATGATTGAATCTTATGAATATTTGCCCTTTTCTTTTCTCTTTTTTTTTAATTTTAAAATCTAAAATAAATTTTATTTTAATAAAAAAATTAATTTAAAATTTAAAATAATTTAAAACTTAAAATCGGTTTTAAGTTTTAAATCTCTTTGAGTTCAAAAACAAAAATTATTCATGATTTTAGAAACATTTTTTTAATTGTGCAAAAAATCATAATTTTCTATTTTTTATGTTGTTGTCTTGAGCATTTATTTTCCAAAAATTTTTCATTTAAAAATTAATTTTAAAAATAAATAAATACCTAATTTTATAATTCCCATAATTTTTCAAGAATTTCAAAATTCTTTTTACTTAATTTATTTTTTTCTTCAATTATTAAAATTTTTCCATTTAAAGTTTTAGGTAATGATATTATTGAAGATATCTCACAATCAGCTATTTTAGAAGAATTAATTTTTAAAAATATTTTATTAAATTTTTTTAAAAGTTTTTAATTTGTGAATTAAGAATTGGATGAAAACTAAAAAATTAAATAAAATAAAAAAATAAAAATAAATTTATTACATAATTATAGTTATTTCAATTAACAAATTACAAAATACAGTTATTGAAAAAACAAAGACAAAAAGTAAATCAATTATTGAAGGATCCTAAAATATTTATAAAATTATAATTAAAAATAAATTATTTAAACCTTTAAATTAAAATAACAAAGTATTATAGTTATTCCACTTGAAACAAAAATATTAATAAAATGTAAAATAAATGTAGGTTTTAATTGACGACTTGTACGTATATTTTCTTTTAACTTTAAAAAAATAAAATTAATTAATTAAATTAATTTACCTGATATCTTTCTGTAAGAATATGTTTTAGTTAAAGGAATGTACAAGTGTTTTCGTGACCGGGTTTTGGTTATGACCAAAACTGACCTGACCTGACCGAGCGCTTTGGTCAGTTCAGGTCATTTTGGTGACCGGGAAAAGGCCGGTCAGGTCAGGTCAGATTTTTTGACCGAAAATTCAAAATGGTCATGATCGGCCGAAAATCGTCAAATGTCACGGACCGAACTTTTATTTTTCCCTCTTTTCCTTCCTTTCTTTCACTCTTATGCATAGGAGGAGAAGAAAGCAAGATTTATCTTTAATTACTTAGGTTGTAAACTAAATAATGAGCCCCCTTGAGAAAAATAAAATAAACATTTTTTAAAAATCAGCAAAATATTTTTATGATTCTTAGGCGGTTTTAAGGGAGTTTTTATTAACTGAGATTTTAATGAGTAATTGTTTTTATGCTGTGGAATGAGGGATTGCCTTTTACAGGGGTTAAGGAGCGGGTTATTTTTAAAGTTGATTTTTATTTTTAAATTGAAGTTTTATTTTAAAGAGGGGGTTTTGAGGGGTTATTTTCTTATAGTATTTTCCAAAATTTTCTAGAATCAGTGTTACAAGCGCGAAGCGGTTTCTTTATTCCAGTCGCGAAGCGGCTGGTTACCATAATAATAAAACAACAAATACTAAAATAAGGTTTTTTATTATTTTCATATTTTGATACAAAAATTGTAGCTAATATTCTTTCTAAAAGAAGAAGATGACCAATTAATGTACATAATATCATTGTTCCAAGTACTAATAATTGTACAAATTTAAAATAAATAAAAAAATAAATTACATAAATAAATTTGTTTAAAATATGTTAAAATATAGGTTATACTTTAATTAATAATTAATCTTCTCAATCAAATAGTACCTGAATATTTCTACAAATAGCATAAATTAAATTACAAAAGCATTGTCATAATAAAATAAATTTTAAATTTAAATGTAATAAAGATGTACGAATAATTTAAAAAATAAAAATAATTGAAATTGGTAATAAAATTAAATTAATTAAAAGTTCTAAATAACTAATTGTATCACAAAATATTTTAGTAAAATTATTTGTTTTTAATAAAATTGATAAAGTTTCGGACATTTTATTTTTAATTTGTTTTTCTTTAAAAATTAAATAAAAAATTTAATAAATTTAAATTTATTAAAACAATTAATCTTTTGGTTTTAAATAATTAAAATATAATTTTAATTATTATATATTAAATTATTAACTACATACATACATATTTTAATTTATTCAAAAAATATTAAAAAAAGAATTTTATAAAAATTCCAATAAAAATATTTATTAAATGTAAAAGTAATTTAATTTATTGAAAACTGTGTTTTTATTTTAATTTTTAAATAATATTCTTGATTTTCAATGCTAAAAATAGTTAAATTAAAATTTAATAAATTTTTAATATTCTATAAAAAAGAGTTAAAAATTGTTATAATTTAAGAATAAATTTATAAAAAATTTTTTTTTATAAAATATAAATATTGAAAAAATTTAAATTTAATAAATATTCAATTGTGTGATTTAAAACATTAAAAGTATGTATTTAAATAAATATTATTTAATTTTGTTTATTCCTTTTAAATTAAAATATTGCAAATAAAAAATTAATAAAAATGAAAAAAAAAATAAAATTTATTTAAAATATTATTAAAAAATTTAAATTGAGTAACCTAATAAAAATATATTGAAGCAACAAGTAATTATATATTAATACATTAATTTAATTAAAAAAAACTTTTTTTTTTTAAAGTTATTTTATAAATATTATTATTATTTTATAATTTCTTTGATTTACAATTTTTATTATAAAAATGGTAGAGAGAGAGAACTGAAGTCCAGTAAAGTTTACAAAAAATTAGTTTATCTGTCTTCTCAAAGGGCCAACTGATATAATAATTTATTTAACATTTTTGTAGAATGATATTAAATCTATATTCGAATTTTTGACCAAAGTTTGCGTCTAATTTTATATTTAATTTTTTAGTTTTCATCCAATTCTTAATTCACAAATTAAAAACTTTTAAAAAAATTTAATAAAATATTTTTAAAAATTAATTCTTCTAAAATAGCTGATTGTGAGATATCTTCAATAATATCATTACCTAAAACTTTAAATGGAAAAATTTTAATAATTGAAGAAAAAAATAAATTAAGTAAAAAGAATTTTGAAATTCTTGAAAAATTATGGGAATTATAAAATTAGGTATTTATTTATTTTTAAAATTAATTTTTAAATGAAAAATTTTTGGAAAATAAATGCTCAAGACAACAACATAAAAAATAGAAAATTATGATTTTTTGCACAATTAAAAAAATGTTTCTAAAATCATGAATAATTTTTGTTTTTGAACTCAAAGAGATTTAAAACTTAAAACCGATTTTAAGTTTTAAATTATTTTAAATTTTAAATTAATTTTTTTATTAAAATAAAATTTATTTTAGATTTTAAAATTAAAAAAAAAGAGAAAAGAAAAGGGCAAATATTCATAAGATTCAATCATAAGATTTTTAAGCAGACAATGAATCTATCATTTGACAGAAAAAGAAAATAACTTTCCCTAAGAGAACAATGGAAATTAATTTTTTATAAATTTAAAAGACAATGGAAGGACAATTAAAAGGGCAAATAATTGTTTTATTAAAGGGCAATAGGAATATTGTTGGTCATAAGTTTTTGAAATATTTATTATAAAAGTTCAGTCTAGAAATGTTAATATAAAAACCCTTTAAAATTAAAGGAAAATCATTCAGAAATTAACTTCTCAATTAAAAATTCAAAAAAAAGTTTTTAACAAAAATGGCTAAATTCTTTCTTGTTTTTCTGATATCGTGCTGTAGGTATGTTAAATTATTTTTTGTTAAATATTTAAATTAAAAAATAAAACTTTGGATATTTTAAAATATTAAATAAATAACTTTAATTTAAAATGAAAAAAAAATAAAATTTTATTTGTTCGAAACTAAAAAATACCAGAATATTTTAATTAGGGTTAAGCGGAATCTTGATAAGGAATACTTAATAAGTTTCGAACTTGAGAATGATATTATTCAATTCTGGATAAGTATTCTTTTTGTTTTAGACAAAATAGTGATTGGGACTCAAATAATTCTAAATCCCCAATCCTAATTTTTAATAGACAATAAAATTAAGTTAATAAATAATTATATTTTAAAGCTGAAGCAAAAGCATGGGCAGATGCTAACAAAGGAAAAGGTAATTTTTAAATTTTAAAAAGATAAGAATAGGCATTTGAGTAATTTAAGGCTGAATAAATTGAATGAATAGAATGAGATAATGGGACATTTAATAAAAAGTTCATCCATTTAATAAAATTATTGTTATTTTCAAATTCACCCCTTACAACTTTAATCTTAAAATAATATTTTATTTTTTAATTAAAGTAGATAGAAATTTCGATTGGTAAAATCTTTATAGTGAATTAAAGATAGATTATTTAATATTTTGATTTTTCATTGTAATAGTTATTTATTATCAATCAATGGAATTTTAAAATTTTAGCTAAATATAATAAATAATCAATAAGGCCATTGACCTATTAGATTTTCTATAATCCAAACATTTACTTATCGATATCTAGATCACTCAATCAATTCTAATTTTAATAGACATTTTAAATTAATTTTTTAAATATATTTTTAAAAATTAAGCTTCTCCAACAGTGCATCTTGGTACTGATGGAAAAATAGTAACTCCAACAAAACGTAATTGAAAAACAACTGAAGATAAATGAGAGAGTTAACATCGTATAGTAAAATGTACATCATTCTTAAAAAAAATTTCCAAAAGAAAATATGCTGATTGTTTTTTAAAATTTAAAAGAAAAATACAAGCATATTCCACTAACATTCTTTACTTTTTATGTAAATTTTCTTTTGTAAATATTTTTAATTCTTAGATAAAAATTTTCAAAAATTTGTTTTTTAATGATTTATAAGCTAAATATTAGTCAATCTTATTCTCGGTCATTCTAATGTTTTTTTCTTATTTTGCACTATTTTTTTGGTAAATTTTTTAAATTTTCTAAATCTGTCCTTTCAAAAGTTTGTCTTTATTTTAATAAAATTTAGAGGTAAAAATAGTGTATTAAATTATTTTTTATATTTTAATTTTTGATCAATTCAGAGTTTAATTTAAAAAATTTTAATTAATTTTTCCGGTATTTTATTTTTTTAACAATTTATTTTCCGTTCCACCTTTGTATTCTAACGTTTAAAAACTTGATTAAAAACTTTTGAGAGATGTGATCTATTTTTCTTTTATTAAATATTATTAAATATTTTATTTTTCTCTTTTTTTTAATTCTTTTACTCATCTAAAATTTTATTATTTTTATTTTATTCGAGAATTAAAAATTTAATTATTTAAAATTAATCTTTTAATAATATTTTTGAATAATAAAAAAAGAAATCTTAATTTAGACAATTTTAAATTAATTATTTTTAATAATACATAAATTTTTTAAAATATTTTCAAATATTTTTAAAATTAAAATAATGTATTATAAAATAATAATATTTTATTTAAAATAATGTAATATAAAATAAAATTGTTTATTAAAAATATATATTTAACAATTTAATCATATTTATAATATCAGCATGCACGTAAACATTTTTTATTATTACATTATATCTCACGCATCATTTTTTTATTAATAAATAAAAAAATAAATAAATAAATATAAAAATATTTCCTCCAATGCAAACATGAAAATATAGAATATTATTTTTTTATATTTATTATTTATTTATTTTTGCCTTTTCGTTTTATTTTATTAAAAAATAAAAATAGACAAATCTAGTTATATTTTTGCGTTTATTTAAGCTTTGTTTCAATCATTTTATTTTTTAATGCCTTTTAGAAATAAAAACTTTTTTTAGTTAATTAATTATTTATTTAATTAATCTATTAAATAATTTTTTTAATTAATTAAATAATATTTTAATATTTATTTTTTAAATGCTAAATTAATAAAAAAAACTTTAGTAAAAGTCTGACAAATTTAATCTTTCTAATATAATTAGTAATTTAAAATTTATTTTTTCTAAGTTTATTTTAAAAAAATATTTTTTCTTATAATTAATTTTATAATAAATTTTTATTTGTTAAATTTTATTCTGTCATATGATTATTTTTATTTTATTTGTGAAAGTTTTAATAAATGTACTTTAGCGAACAATAATTCTCTTAATAATATTTTTACCATTTTTTATTTATTAAATTTTTAATTTATTGAATATAATTAAAATTTATTTTATTTGTTTTTTTAGTTTAAAAATTTAATATTTTAAAAAATAATTTTATTAAATAAATATTTTTAAAATAAAAATGTCTGGTAGTGATGAAAAGAATATGATGGGTTTGTTTTAATTTAAATTTTTTAAATTAAATTCTTAGAAAAACAGCGATGATTCAAATTTATTTTTAGATTTTCAATTTTTAATATTTTTGTGTTTTTATTTTTTTATTTATTTTCGATAATTTATCTGAATTTGGGGACCAAAATTAATTTTAAATTATTTTTATATTTAATGAGATAAATTAAAAATATAATTTCGACTCAAACTCAAATTGAAATTTAGCTTTTAATTTGTAATTTAATTTATATAAAAATATTTTCAAAAATTCAAAATATTTCTTAAAGGTCGTTGGGGTGCCACATCTTACATTATAGGAAATATAATTGGTTCAGGAATATTTATAACACCAACAACAATATTAAATAATGTTCATTCTGTTGGTGCTTCTCTTTTAATTTGGTTATTAGCTGGAATTATTGCTACTTTGGGTGCTTTATGTTATGTTGAATTAGGGACTAGTATAAGAAAATCTGGTGGTGATTTTGCTTATCTTTGTCATGTTAGATGGTTATTTTATTTATTTTAATTAAATTTTAATATTAAAAAATAAATAAATTAGGTATTTTTAAACATTTATTTATTTTATTAAAAAATTAAAAGTGCTGGAGGAAAATACAGAGAATTATAAATAAAAGTAAAACAGATGGCTAAGAGGCATTAACAATTTTAATTAATAAATATATTTAATCTTTAAATAAAAAATTAATTAATTTACTTATAAATTTAGGACAGCTATAGCATTTGCTTTTATGTCTTGTGCTTGTATTTTTACAAATCCTGGAACAATGGCAATTCAAATGGAGACGTAAGTGCGTCATTTAAGTTTTTTTTCTATTTATATATATTTAATTAAAATATTTTAACTTGTTAAATCTATTAATAATTAATATATAAATATATTTTATACAATAATTGAAAATAATTTTTTAATTTTAATTTTCTGAATTTTTAATAATATTTTAAAAATATTGAGAAAATTATAATATTGACCTATATTTTGAATAAAAATAAGTCAGATTAAAAAATATTATTTTTTTTTATAATTAGATTTTCTGAGTATGTTATTCAAGGATTGAAGGTAAATAAATTTTAATTTTTTAAATAAATTTATTTAAAAAAATTAATTTTAGATAGAATTCTGTAATTCTACTACTCGTTTTATTGTTAATAAATTAATTTCATTCAGCCTAATTTGTATAAATATATTAATTTAAATAATAATTTAAATTATTTTTTATTTTTAGTACTTCTCTGTTTTCTTAATTGTTTCTCAGTCAGAGCAGTTGTTGCTCGTTTTCAAATGGTAGCAATGGGGGCTAAAGTTATTGCTAGTGGAATTATTGTTATTTGTGGAATTATTGTTTGGTTAAGTAAAGGTTATTAAATTATTATTTTTTGAATTTTATAAAATAATATTTTAATAAAAAGGTGTACAATCTGATAATTTCAAAGAACCTTTTGCTCATAGCAATTTTTATCCTGGCAGTGTTGCTTTAGCCCTTTTCTCTGGACTTTTTAGTTATGATGGCTGGGATATTTTAAATTATGGAGCTGAGGATGTAAAGAAACCTAGAAGGTTCCAAAGAAAACTTTTTTTTTAAATAAATAAAAATATTAAAAAAGGGTAATGCCATTTGCTATAATTGTTGGTATGTCAACATGTGCAGCTTTATATTTATCTATGAATATTTCCTATTTTGTTGTATTATCAGTTCCTGAAGTTCAATCATCTAATGCTGTTGCTATGGTTTTTTAAATATTAAAATATTATTATTTTTTTAAATCAAATAAAAAAAGACTTTTGCTGAAAAAACATTAGGAAGTCAATTTAAATATGCAATGCCTTTTCTTGTTTGTATTGTACTTATTGGGTAATATTTATTATTTTTTATTTAATTAAATTTAAAAATAACTTTTTGACTCTAATTGCTTATTATTTTTTAATTTTTTAAAGTTCATTAAATGCAACTTTATTTGGAGGCAGTCGCTATCTATGGGCATCTGCTAGAGAACGACATTTTCCTTCATTTATTTCTTGCATAAATAGAGAACATGACAGTCCTAGAGCAGCTTTATTTGTTCATGTTTGATTTTAAATTTAATCTGAATTATTTCAGAAAAATCAGAATTTAATTTTAATTTAATCAGAATTATTTTAATAAATATTAAAATTAAATTCTGATTTAATAAAAAATAATTCTGAAATTAAACAAATATCTTCAAGGTTTTTCTATCAATGGCCTTTTCATTTCTTGGGAATTTAGAGGTAATAATAAATACATATAATAAATATTTTGATTAGTATTTTAATATTTAAAAATAATAGTCAAATAAATAAATAAATATAATTATTAAATAATAATAAAAATAATTTTAAATTAAGGAACTAATAAATTATGTTGCCTTTACTCATTGGGTATTTTTAAAATAATTTAATTAAATAATTTAATAAAATATTTAATATTTTAGATAATTCGTTCATTTACAATGCTTAGTCTTTTATGTATTCGTTTTGGTATTTGTAAACGTCCAATTCATGAAAAGTCAATACAATTTCCTTTAATTTTGCCAATAATATTTTTATGTGTTTGTGTTACTTTAGTATCTATAACAATTATACAAAGCTTTAAATCTTCAATTGTTGGACTTTTAATTTTGGCTATTGGATTAATTATTTATTTATTATTTATTTGGGAAAAAGCTTTTCAAAGATTTGGTGTTTATAGACGTTTATCTAATTCTTTTAATCGTAAGAAAATTAAAAAAATTAAATATAATTTTTAAAAAACTTTTAAATTGTATTTTAAATTAAAAATTAATTTTTTTTAGAATATACTTGCATTTTATCACAATTTTTACTTAACGGTAACATTGAATTAATTAGCCCTAAAGAGGTAGATGATGATTTTGCTTCAATTGAAGAGAAAAGCTTTGATGATTATAATATTGAAACAACACAGACTGAATTAAATAATAATAATAATAATAATGGTAATATTAGAAAAATTAGAAAAAATACATCAAAAGTATTTCCAACCAAAAATGGTATTTAAATTATAAAGTTAAAGATTTTGGTTTATTTTTTAAAATAGGCCTAAATTAAAAAATTAGGGAGTATTTTTTATTGATCCTAGACTGATATAATATATGTTTTTAGGTTTAAAGATTTCCTGCATTTTTTAGTTACTTTTATAAAATAAAAATTATTTAATTTTTAATTAATTTTGAAAATTAACTATTTATCTAATTTTTATTTTTTTTTACAAATTTACGATTAAAAAATAATTTTATCTTTATGTATTGTAATTATTAATGATCATAGCCATGGAAATCTAAAAATTTTTAATTTTATAAAAAAGTTAAAAATTTATAAACTCTTCCACTCATAATAATTTTAAATTTTTTATATTCATCTTAATTTGTTTTTTTGTTTTTTTCCGGTGATATTTTTTATATTTTGCCTATTAAATTGATTTTAATAAAAAAGTTTTTTAAATTAACTTTTAAAATTAAATTTCTATAAAAAATTTTCATCAAAAAAATTAAAATTTTTAACTTTTAATGTTTTTTTTTAAAATTAGTTAAACAAATTCAGTTTAAAAATTTTTAAATTTAAAAATTAATTTTTATTTTATCGAAGAAAGAGGAAATTTTTGGCAAAATTTTTTAAAAGTACATTTTAATATAAAATATAATTAAGGAAAAAATAAGGTGTAGAAAACAATGAAAAAATTAAAAAAGGAAAAATCACTTGCCATTTAATAAATTATCAGATTGAAATTTAATTTCCGTCCATTTCCGAGTTAATAAACAATGACAGGAAATGGCATATAATGTCAAATGCCCATCCCTCAAATTTAATTTCTAAATTTAAATTTTCTCCCAAACAAAGGAATTAATGTCAGTCAATTTATTTTAATCGTCCACATACCTAATTGCGCGATTAAAAAAATTAATATAAAAATTATTAGGGAAAAGAAGAAAATTATTCACAGATTAATTTAAATTAAAAATTTAAAAAACTCTTCATAATTAAACAAAAATGCCAAAATTGTTTTTAATTCTTTTGATATTTACTGTTATTTTTATTCAATTCAGTGAAGAAGGACCTGGACGAAAAGGAATTCCTAAATGTTCATTTGATAATATTTTTCAATAAAAAAATAAAATTGATAACTAAAAAGAATATAATAAACTAAAAATGTGAATATACACAATTTTTTATTAAAATTTTTAAAAAAAGTTGTCATAAAAAAATTCTATTAAAAAAAAAAAATCTTTTAAATCATCCAAGCATACTTTGAATATTATTATTTGATGAAATTTTCTTTTTAAATGTTTTTATTAAAAATATATATTTTTTAATAATAATTTTAGTATCTGTCTTAACTGTTTTATTTAATGTTAAATAAATAACTGGAGGAAAACCTAAAAATTAATTAATTAATTTAAGAATTTTTATTAATTAAATTTTATTTTTTTTTTAAATAAATTAAACAAACCATGAATATGAACCCTAAAAATATAAAATTAAAAATAAAATAAAAATAAAATAAATTAAAAATATATAATTAACCAAGAAAAATGTGCAATCATTAAAGGTAACATGCCATGAACATCAAAATGAACATTATAAGCATAGGCAATTCCTGCTGAAGTATTTAACATTGAAATAATAAATACTTGAATAAACACCTTAAAAAAATAAATATTAAATAAATAATTAAATTAAACCATTAATTCCTCTTTTGTTACACGATTTGTCAATTCTCTAGCTTTAAAGAAAAAAATAATAATAAATAAACAATAAATTGTTGGTGAGGCTACAGCCAAAATTGTATTATTTATTGTAATTTCAAACATACTTTCTTCAAACTAAAACTTTCCGCCTATAAGAGAAAAATAGGTGGTTTTTTTGAATTTTTGGAATAACTTTATAAATTTTGATTTTTTTATATATAAAGTTATATCCATTCGATAGCATTTTGAAAGGGCTATCGAATGTATTTAAACACTTTTTGAAAAAAGTCGAACAATGTCGAAATAATGTCAAAAAACGTGTTTTTTGACAAGAGAAAAAGGGGCAGTAGCTGCAGTTTTTTGACCACAACTTTGTTGTGGATAAAGGTACAGAGTTGGTCCCGCCGGTAGGGCACACCTTCAGACTTTGGGCTATCCAATGGTATAAAAATTGTTCAGATCGGATAAAGATTAGAGTAGTTATGTTTTTGACAAGAATTAAAAAATTGAGATTTATGAGATGGTAGGCAAAGACAAAAGAACTTTTATTTTAAAATGGATAAGGTGAGATGTGGTGTAGTGGTAGTGTGCTGGATTTGCTAATTTCAATGAGGGTTCGAATTCGTAGGTCGAAAATATTTTTTTTAAATGTTTCAAGGCCATTTAGACGCATGACAATTAATCGCACGGGGCATCTAGACGCAGGACAATTAATCGCAAAGGCCATTTAGACGCAGGACAATTAATCGCAAGGGGCCATTTAGACGCAGGACAATTAATCGAAAGGGACCATTTAGCCGCAAGACAATTAATCGCAAGGGGCCATCTAGACGCAATACAATTAATCGCAAGGGGCCATCTAGACGCAATACAATTAATCGCAAGGGGCCATCTAGACGCAGGACAATTAATCGTAAGGGCCATTTAGACGCAGGACAATTAATCGCAAGGGGCCATCTAGACGCAGGACAATTAATCTCAAGGGGCCATTTAGACGCAGGACAATTAATTGCAAGGGGCCATCTAGACGCAGGACAAATAATCGCAAGGGTCCATTTAGACGCAAGACAATTAATTGCAAGGGGCCATCTAGACGCACGACAATTAATCACAAGGGGCCAGATAGACGCAGGACAATTAATCGCAAGGGGCCAGATAGACGCAGGACACGTAATCGCAAGGGTCCAGTTAGACGCAGGACAAGTAATCGCAAGGAGCCTTCTTGCATGATTTGAGCTCAATTTAAGCTCTGTATGAGTTCAAGAGGGGCTCGATTTGAGCTCAAGATGTGCATGATTTGAGCATGATTTGAGCTCAAAAGGAGCTTAATTATAGCTCAGGATGAGCATGATTTGAGCTCAAGATAAGCTCGATTTGAGCATGATTTTAGCTCAAGTTGAGATAATTTAAGCTCAAGATGAGCTTGATTTGAACTCAATTTAATCTTTGTATGAGCTCAAGATGAGCTTGATTGGATCTCAATGTAAGCTCTGTATGAGTTCAAGATGAGCATGATTTGAGCTCAAAAGGAGCTTAATTATAGCTCAGGATGAGCATGATTTGAGCTCAAGATGAACATGATTTGAGCTCAATTTAAGCTTTGTATGAGCTCAAGATGAGCTTGATTGGAGCTCAATTTAAGCTCTGTATGAGCTAAAGATGAGCTTGATTTGAGCTTGATTTGAGCTCAATTTAAGCTTTGTATGAGCTAAAGATGAGCTTGATTTGAGCTCAATTTAATCTCTGTATGAGTTCAAGAGGGGCTCGATTTGAGCATGATTTAAGCTCAAGATGAGCTCGATATGAGCATTATTTTAGCTCGAAATGAGCTTGATATTAGCTCAAGAGAGGCTCGATTTGAGCATGATTTAAGCTCAAGAGAGCTCGATTTGAGCATGATTTTAGCTCAAGTTGTATTTGTGTCATTCAACTCACAAGGGAACATCACAACATGCTACTTACCGATTTTGACAAAACCTATACCATTCGAAAGAGCTTTTTGAGTAGGTACAGAATCCAAATTTTTATATGCCCGTTTTAATGTATTGTAAAGTTACGAGCTTTTAAAGTTTTAAAAAAGAGGCTCTCCACACTTAAGACCACTTCTATACTCTCTTTTCCAGTCCTTTCCTTGCAGAGGCCCTACCTTCTCTTCTTTTTCTTGGAGCGGCCGCTGCTAGGAAAGGAAAAGAGAGAAGAGAGGTGATCTTAAGGCCATAGTAAAGAGTAGAGAGAAAGGGACACTTTTGAAGAGGATAAGGAACTTTTTTTGAAATTTTAAATGCTCATAACTTTACAATAACTTAAAAGGGCACATAAAAATTCGGATTCTGTACCTACTCAAAAAGCTCTTTCGAATTGCATAGGTTTTGCCAAAATCGGTGAGTAGCATGTTGTGATGTTCCCTTGTCAGCTAGACGATCTCTTTAGAATTATACATAATTCATCCATTAAAAAAAAACCATTTTTTGTTAAAAAAGCATGTTTTTTTGACATTTTTTTCGACATTGTCGGCTTTTTTCAAAAATTTTTATATACATTCGATAGCCCTTTCCATAATCTATCGAATGCATATACATTTATATAAATAAAATTTTAAAGTTATTTAAAAAATTAAAAAAAAACGCCCTATTTTTCTCTTATGGACGGAACCAGTGCTCTTAGCGCTTGTAACACTGATTCTAAATAAAGTGAAAAATATTCTAAATGGCAAGGGCTAAAGAAACTCCTTAAAACATGTAGGACAAAATAGTTAAATTAAAACATACACGGACAGTAAAATTGAGCTCAAGATGAGCTCAAATCGATCTCATATTGTGCTCGCTTTGAGCTCAATTTAAGCTCGATTTGAGCTCGTGATGTACTCGATTTGAGCTCTATATGAGCTCGATTTAAGCTTTATATGAGCTCGAGATGAACTCGATTTAAACCCAAGATGAGCATGATTTAAGCTCAAGATGAGCATGATTTGAGCTCGATTTAAGCCTATATGAGCTCAATTTAAGCTCTATATGAGTTCGAGATGAACCAAGTTAGGCTCAATTTTAGCCCAAGTTTGGCTCATGTTAGGCTAAGTTGGACAAGTTTTGTTCAAGTTTGACAAAAATTAAGCTCAAGTTTGGCAAAAGCTTGGCCCATTTTAGGCTCAAGTTTTGCTCATGTTAGGCTCAAGTATGTCTTAACCTTGGCTCAATCATGGCTCAGGTTTGGGTCAAGTTTAGCTCAAGTTAGGCTCAAAATTGGCTTAAGTTAAGCTCAAGTTAGGCTCAAGCTTGGCCCAAATTAGGATCAAGTTTGGCAAAAGCTTGGCTCAATTTTTGGTCAAGTTAATATCAAGTTTGGCAAATGCTTGGCTTAACCTTGGCTCAAGTTAGGCTCAACCTTGGCTCAAGTTTACCCAAGTTTGGCTCAACCTTGGCTCAAGTGTGGCCCAAGTTTTGCTCAAGTGTTGCTCAACCTTGGCTCAAGTTTGGCCCAAGTTTACCCAAGTTTGGCCCAAGTTTGGCTCAAGTTTGGCAAATGCTTGGCTAAAGTTAGCAAAAATGTCGGCTAATCCAAATGTACAGCTCAACCTTGGCTCAAGTGTGGCCCAAGTTTACCCAAGTTTGGCCCAAGTTTGGCTCAAGTTTACCCAAGTTTGGCCCAAGTTTGGCTCAACCTTGGCTCAAGTGTGGCCCAAGTTTTGCTCAAGTGTTGCTCAACCTTGGCTCAAGTTTGGCTCAAGTTTACCCAAGTTTGGCCCAAGTTTGGCTCAACCTTGGCTCAAGTGTGGCCCAAGTTTGGCTCATGTTAGGCTAAAGTTTGGCCTTGGCTCAAGTTTGGCTCAAGTTAGGCTCAAGTTTGGCAAATGCTTGGCTAAAGTTAGCAAAAATGTCGGCTAATCCAAATGTACAACTGTACAATAATACGACTGTAAAAAATTACAAATATACAATTGTACAAAGGTACAGTTAAAAAAATTGCAGCACTTTTCATATTAAAAATGGGGGTTATGCTTAAAGATTAACCAGGATGGATTTTAAGTTTTTTGTATTTTAGGCGGTTTTAAGGGAGTTTTTATTAACTGAGATTTTAATGAGTAATTGTTTTTATGCTGTGGAATGAGGGGTTGCCTTTTTACAGGGGTTAAGGACGGGTTATTTTTAAAGTTGATTTTTATTTTTAAATTGAAGTTTTATTTTTAAGAGGGGGTTTTGAGGGGTTATTTTCTTATATTTTACCCAAAATTTTCTAGAATTAGTGTTACAAGCGCGAAGCGGTTTCTTTATTCCAGTCGCGAAGCGGCTGGTTTAAAATTAAAAAAAAAAAGAGTTAATTATTAATTTAACAAATTCTGGTCTAAAAGGCCTATATCCAATTAATGGATCAAGTAAAGCTTCAAATGACATTCCATTATAAATATAAGGATGACGAAATAAAAGCCAATAAAGTCCATATAAATTACAAAAAATAATCCAAATATAAATACGATAACCATAAAAAAGTATTTTTGCAATTTTTGGAAATGCCATTTCAATACATCTATTTATTCCCAAAATCTAAAATTAATATATTTATTTAAATATTACTTATAATTTTATAAAAAATACCAAATCAGCAGTACATTCAGCAGCCCAAAAAACTTAAAAATTAAAAAAAAAAAGAATTAAAGTATCATAAATTTTTTAATTATATTTATAAATTTTAAATGCTTAACCTTATATATAAATAAATTAAATTATTTTTTAAAATTGTAAAAATTAAAAATAATAAATAAATTTACATAAAATTGTACAGCCAACAAAATATGTTATAAAAGGAGAAGAACAATAAACATCTCCATTTAAACTCATAATCCCAATAGCAAAAGTAGGTACCCAAAGTAAACTAATATCCAATATTGAAAGATAAATTAAAAGAATATAACATGAATTTGTTGATTTATTTTTCCAAAAAGAATAAATACAAGGAAAATATAAAGGCTTTTAAATAAATAAATAAAATTAAAAATAAATAATTACATAATATATAAATCCAAGTATTATACAAATAATTGCAGCAATTGGATATTGTCTTTGTTCAATTGGTATATCATTGACATTAATTCCTGTACAATTATAAATTATTTCAAATTCTTTACGATTCCATAATATAAATTCCATTATTTTTTTTGAAATTTATTTTTACTGAATTTAAAAAAATAAAATAAATTTTATATTTTATTTTGAATGAAAATGTCTTTTTTTTAAATAATTTTAAATTAATTTAAAAAATTAAATAAAGAAAAATATAATATAATAAGATTAACAAACTTTACTCAATTTTTTATAATTTAAATTATTTTTTAATTTATTTTAAATAAATAAATATTTATTTATTTAAATAAATATTAATTTAAAAATAAATTAAAACTATACTCTTTTAAATATTTTTTGTTAACTTTAATAGTTTCAATGTTTCGTGTTAACCTATTGGTTTGGAAACTTTCTCATTATTATAATTTTTATTATTTTGTATTTAAAAGCATGAAAATCCTACCTTAAAATTATTTTAAATATAAATGTACTTAATTAAATAATTATTTTAACTAAAATTTTATATTAATTTATAAAATATATCGTGATAATATTTTAAATAATTTAATATTTTATTTTAAAATATTAAATTTTATTAAATTAAAATATAGGTAATATATTTATTTTATTAAATTTATTTTAAATATTTATAGGAAAATGAGTGTTAAGAAGCAAGTAATTTATTCTAAAATTAATATATTATATTTAATTTTTATTATCTTAAAAAAATTAATTAGTGATTTAATATTATAAAAAAATTTAAAATTTATTTATATAAATTTAGTATTTAAAAAAATATTTGATAAATAAACAAGAATATTTAAACAATTTATAATTATTTAAAAAATTTCTGCAGAATTTAAAATAAATTAATTAATTTTAATTCTGATTTTAGATTTTTTTGTCTATACCGAAGATGATTAAAATCATTTAATTAAAATTGAAATAAAAAATTTATTTATTTTTATAATTTTTTTAAATTTATATTTATTTATAAAACATATTTTCTTTTTCTAAAAAATTATTTAGACAATCGGATAAATTTAACAAAAATATAAAATTCAAAGTTAATAAATGTTGTATTTTTAAAATAAACTTTGAGAGGAAATGACCAAAAAATTATTAATTATTTTTGAATTTATAGAATTTTTTGGAGCGTATAATATATGTACATGAATATTTGGACAAATTGTTGTAGTTATTTTTCAACAAAAAAATAAATTTAGAAATTTAAAGTAGGCCAAAAAGGAGTGGATAAAATAAAATCAATATATTTTATTTTTTATTTATATTAAATCTTAATTAAGTATTAAAAAAAGGCTTTTTAATCAAATTAATTTTATCTCATTAAACATAAAAACACAAATATAAAAAATTTTTCTCTCATTTATTTTTTTACACATTGTTGCGCGCTTTGTGAGGCCACAAGAACCACTTTTTAACAAATAATAAACAAAAACAACATTAGCTTTATTTATTTATTTATAATAATATTATATTTTATGAATAAAACTTTATTTTTTAAATTAAATATATTTCTAATTTTATTATTTTTATTTATTATTTATGTTAAGGCAGAAGAAGATTCTAATTATCGTGTACATTATTTTAAAGCCCCAGGTAGTAATTTAAATTTACAAATAAAAAAATATTTAATTTTAAAAGATGGTAAATGGCTTTCATTATTTAATGTACATGTTGTTTTTGAAAAACCAAAAGAAGAAAAACAAATATTATTAAATTTTGAAGATGATGATGCTGTTGATGTTGAACCAATTTCCACAAAAATAATAAAAACAAAAAATAATTCAAATATTTATTTAAATAAAAGTGACGAAGATTTTGAAGATTATGATGAATATGATGATGATGATTGGACTATAATTACTGTTCAATTAAAAAAGAAGAAGAAAAAGGGCAGAAAAAAATCAAAATTGAAAAAAATAATTGATAAAAAAATTAAAAAGATTATAATAAAAGAGAATGAGAAAGATGAAGAAGAAAAATCTGAAGAAAAAATTGAAGAAAATAAAAAACAAAAAGATACCAATATTAAAAAAGAACAAAATTTTATTGTTCAAAAAAATGAAAAAACAAAAATTATGAAGGATGAGAAATATACAATAAAAACAAAAGAAATTCCTGAATTATCATTACTTAAAAATATTTTACCTTGGATACCACATACATTGAGGAAACATAAACAAGGATTGTTATTTTTTTAATTTAGAAAATTAATTTAAAAATTTTTAAAATTTTAGTAAACAAAGCTAAAAAGACTAAAATGCGTTTTACATTAGAAAAAACACCTACTATTTCTTCAAGTAATTTTACTTTTATAATATTTATATTTAAATTGAATATTATTTATTTAAAAAAAACTTTTTAAAAGAGAAAAAAGTTCAAATAAGAAGTAGGGATTCTGCCGACAAAAAATTCAATTCCCGAGTTTTGGAAATTGTGTTGGCAGGATTCCTGATACAAACGTAAAAATTAAGAAAACAAAACTAAAAAAGAAAAACAAATAACCTCAACAACATCCACTACTACTACTACAACTACAATAGAAATAATTAATGAAGAAGAGTTGGCACTTAATTTACAAATTGATTCTCTTTATAGAAATGAAACAATACTTAGAGAATTATTAAAAAGTGAAGTTATTGAAGGTAAAAAATTTAATTATTATTTAAAAAATTTAATTATATTTTATTTTATTTTTTAAAATTATTTTAAAATTATTATTTTGTTTCTTTTACAAAAAGTCCGCAAGTATTTATCCGCAAATCATTATTTTACCTATAGGTTTTCTAACAATTTGTGTTTTTATTTTTTACAAACATTTGTAAAACAAAACAATGTTTTCTAACCATTGGTAATTTGTTTGGAAAAAGAAAAACATGAAGAACATGTTTTTGAATAAAATGCATTTTGTTTGTTTTGTAAAAACATTAGAAAAACAAAGATATAATAAAAGAGTATTATATATAATATAATATTGAGATTTAAACTTGCTTGTTTTTGTGTGCTATAAAATATAAAGAATTTAATAAAAATTATTTTTTAAAGGAAAAGAAGATTTGGGCTCTGAAGCTTTTCGAGATTTGGGTGGAAGTTTTATTTTACCATTGCTTAAAGAGAAAAAATATGATAATAAAAGTATTCCACTTGTTTTTGCTGGTAATTTTTAAATTTTTTTTTATTAAATTAAATTGGACTTTTGTTATAAAGAAATGAAAGTTAATTAATTTATTTTTAAAATAAATTTAAGATGAATCTTTGAAAGTTTTTGTAGCCCTAGAAGTTATTCATTTTGGGAATTTTGACAATTTTCAAATGGAATATGAATTGGATGTACTTTTACATATGCAATGGTATGATGTTAGGTTAGGAAATAATTTTTATTTAATTTTTTATTTAATTTAATTATTAATAATATTTATACATTAATTTTAAGATTGGCTAATAACTTTTCTAAACCAATTAGAATTGTTGACAAAAAAATAATTGATAGAATATGGAAACCTGATACTCTCTTTTTAAATTCAAAATTTTCTTATTTTCATTTGATTACATTTCCAAATTTTTTAATGAGAATTTCACCAAATGGACATGTAGCCTATACCGTTAGGTTAATTTTAAAAAAAATTATTTTTTAATTATTAAAAATAATTTTTTAAAAATTAGATTAACACTTTTGCCTGACTGCCAAATGAATTTCTGTAATTTTCCTCATGACAAACAACGTTGTGATTTATTAATAAGTTCAAGTATTAATAAAATTTATTTTTTTAAAATAAATTAATTTATTAAAAGTTGCTCATCCAAAATCAATGTTAGAATTTCGTTGGATATCCCAAAATCCTATAATTTTTGTTAAACGTATTTTATTAAGTGATTTACGTATTCAAAGTATTGATACTGAAGAACATTGCCAAATTAATGAAAAATTAAGTTAGTCTTAAAATTTTTTAAAATTCTAAAAGAAATTATATAATTACCTAATTAATTATTTTGTATTAATTAAAATAATAATTAATTTTAATTATTATTATTAAAATATTAAATTAGATTAATTAATTTAAGAGATACCCTTTTTTTAAAATTAATTTATTCAGTTCCATCATCATGTTTATTATTATCATTTCGACTTAAAAGAGAAGGAGCTCGTTATATTGCTGAAAAATATTTGCCTTCAGTTTTAGCTATGATTTTCTCTTGGGTGGCACCGTAAGATAAATTTAAATATTTTTTTAATTTTTAAAATTTTTTTAGTTATGTCCCTTACAATTATGAAGAAGTTAGAATTATTACACCTATAACAGTAAATTATATAAATTTATTTAACAAAAATATTTTAGGTTTTACTTACTCTTGTTCAAATGGAAAAGGGCAGTCAAGAAGTAATTTTTAAAAAATAATAAAAATATTTAAACCAACTTTTTTAATGTTTTAACTTCATATCTAACTTCTTTGGATATTTGGTTTGTTGTAATTAAAGCATTTACTGTACTTTCATTAGTTGAAAGTCTTGCTGTTATGGCTTATATTAAAAGAGGACGTGCCATTGTAAATTTATTTAAATTTAATTAATTATTAATTTTTTAAAAAATATTTTAAAATTTTTTGAATAGGAAAAAGAATCTCAAAAAGCAGCAAATGAATATGAAAAAGATCTTTTACAATCCGAAACTAAAAGAATTGGAAAACTTTACCACAGATTAGATCATTTTTCACGTGTATTCTTCCCTGTAGCATTTATTTGTTTTGTTATTTTTTATGCTGGTATTATTGCTAAAAGGGATGAAAGTCAATGTATTGGAAAATAAATTTAATAAAAAAATTTTTAATTATTAAAAAATAATATTTTAAACTTTCTTTCCAAAGCTAGACAAATGTCTCTCTAAGAAAATACACATAAATGTGCACTATTTTCTTTTCTCTATTTAATTTTCAAAATAATATGTAATTTATTTAAGTCATTCATAGATTAAAAAAGAATTGTATTTTGCCTAGAAATATTTTTTAAATTTAAAATTTATATTTAAAAATTTAAATTTAAAAATTAAATTTTAATTTAATTAAGAAATGGTCGGAAATTGGCAAATTTTTAAAAAAGTACATTTTCTCCTAGAAAGCACTTTAGAAATAAAGCGTGGGTAGAGAACAATGGTAAAATCACTTGACATTTAATCAATTATCAGATTGAACTTTAATTTCCATCCATTTTTTATTTAATAAACAATAAAAAAAAATGGCATATAATGGCAAATACCCATCCCTCAAATTTAATTTTTAAATTTAAATTTTCCCTCAAATAAAGTAATATTAAATATTAATTTATTTTAAACGCCTACATGTGCAACGTGTTTAAAAATTATCTAAAAAATTAATATAAAAATATTTAGAGAAAAGAAGAAAATTATTCACAAAAATTCATTTAAATTAAATCTTTAAAAAAAAACATTTACTAATTCTCAATTAAACAAAAATGTCCAAATTCTTTTTTGTTTTTGTTATATTTTCTGTTGTTTTTATTCAATGCTGTGTAGGACCAAATAGTAATAGGCGTAAAAAAAATATTCCTACATGCTCATTTCCATATCCCAATAAAGGTAATAAAATTTTAATTAAATATTAAACAATTAAAAAAAAAATAATTAAATTTGATGAAAAACTTAAAAATAAATTATTAATAAAAACTTTAAATTCTACTAAAAAAGTACCCCAATTATTTAAAATATATTTAGGAAAATTTATTAAAATAAAATTTGTAATAATTATTACAAATCAAATTTTATAAATTAAAAAAAAATTGTTGAAAATAATTTTTTTTTTGTTTTTCTAATTAAAATTATTTTTTAAAATTAATTTACAAATTAATATAAGATATTAAATATAAAAAAGTTAATGTAAACTTAAAAGGTCCCTTCTAGTCAACTTTTATATAATTGAAGATATAATTAAAAAATTACATTTATAATTTTAAATTAAATACTAAATTAATGAATATTAAAAAAAAAAAATTTATTTAATTTAAGATGAAGTTAGAAAAGAAGAAAATGTAGAAGAATATGAACAGCCTAGTAGTAATATAAGTAGACAAAGAATGGGAAGAAATCCTCAACTAGAAGACAATATTACAGGTATTTAATTATTTTAATTTTATAGGTATTATTTACTTTATATGAATATTTTAAATAATATAAAAATATTTGTATGAAGGAGAAAAAACAAATTTTATTTTTTTTATTTAAAAAGGAGAAGAAATAACAGAACATGGACAACATAGTGAAAGACGATCAACAAGAAGAACAAATAAAAAATCATTCGAAGAATATAGTTTAGGTATTTAAATATTTTGATAAAATTTTAATTAATTTAATTTTAATTTAATTTTAAAAATTTTTAAATTTTATGAACATTAATATAAAATTATTTTTTTACTGATAAAAATATATTAATATTATGAAAGAAAAGAATTATTTATTTATAAAAAATAATTTTTATTTTAAGATTATGATATAGAAGAAGAAAATGAAGGAGAAGAATATGAACAATCTAGCAGTGATAATAGAAGTAGACGAATAAGAGGAAGAAATACTAAACGAGGAGATAAAGGTATTTAATTATTTTTATAAATTATAGTTATATATAATTCTAATTTTAAAATTTTAAAATTATATATTTATACAAATATATTTAAAAAGGAGAAAAATTATTTCTTTAACAAAAGTAGAGCGGGCAACCCATCCCAGAAAATAGCAAAAGTTTGGGCGGGATTGATCTTTGAGAGCTCTCTAAAATGTTATGCTCTGGTCTTACGGTGATGATCGGCTCAGGTGCCGGCCAAGACTAGCGGATTCTTTTATACTTTACTCCAACCCCAACTTGAGGGCTGTAATCCATTCAACCATTCCACCGCCGATCAAAAGCTTTTCTTTTTCATTTATTAGCTAGGCTGGAAGGAAACTTAGCCGGTCTTACATAAATATAATTTTTTAATTTAAGATAATAGAGGAAAGAATAAAGTATCAGAACATGGGCAATCTAGTAATAACAATGGGAATAAATATCTTTTTTTAACAGGTCTATAATTAATTAAAAATATTTATATAGATAGTCAAATAGTGTCGATATACCAAAAAAGTTTTATATAAATTTATAACAATAATATATATATATCAAATTTATAATGTTTATCTATCTGTTCATTTTTTAACAATTTAGCTCACGGTAGTTTGAGGATAAATTAAAAAATAATTAAAAATTAATTCCAAATTATCAGATATTTCCTAAAATTAATTTTATAAAATAGGTAATCCATTACCAACTGTAGATGTTATAACAAATAGGAGGGGAGGATCAAAGAAAATGAGCCTAAGATTTACTGATGAATATGACAACACTTATGTCTTGGAGAAATTCAAAGATAATGATTACTCGAAGATTCCTTGTCACTGTGATAATTATTATAAAGCAAAGTGTATAGCAAGAATTTATATTTCAAATGAAGTAAAGCCTTTCGTTATAAAATATAATGGAAAACATAGCATGGAATGTAACATATTGAGAAAAAGTAAATTTAACAATCTAAATATAAATTTAAAGAAATCTATCATCAATACCTGACATTTTTTATTAAAAAGATTAAAAACTTTTTTTATTTGCATAAATAATTTTTAAAAATTTAAATTTTAGATAATCACATAAAAGGGTTATGGCAACCAAATGAGATATATAAACCAAAACAAGAGGTATTAATAATTTACAGCTAATAATTCAAATATTTTGAAATATTTAAACTCCTTTTTAATTTTCGTAAAGGTTTTTTAAATTTGTTTTTGATAAAAATTAAATTAAATTATAACTTTAAATTAAAAATCTATTTTATTAAAATTTAATTAAAATATTTAGGAAAATGAGGAGAAAGATGAGAAACATAAAAGTAAGTCTATTTTATATAAATATAATATACCAGGATTTTCTTTCCTGATTTTCGGGAATCGAATCGATGTGTTCCTTGTAATTATCTTTTTAATTTTTATTAAATTATTAATTAAATTATTAAATTTAATTAATAAAAATAATTAAAATTTATTTAGATAATTTTATTAACGATAATTTAAAAAATTTCAAACTTTAAAAGAATTTATTTAAAAAATTAAATTGATAATTCAAATAATTTTAGATTCTGATAGTGAATATAATGAAGATGATTGAACTTATTTTAAGAGAATTATAAGTGAAAAAAATTGATATTTTAAAAGAATATTTATTTCTTTGATTTAAAAAAAACAAAATATTCTGTCCCGACAGTGGAAAATTGTTCAGTACTCGAAAAATGCGTCAGTAACAGCACAAAAAATCACAAAAAAGACAAAAATACATAAAATAAAAAACATTTGTAAAGCATAAAAATACGTGAAAATTTTTGTGTATTTCATCTATTTTGTGTTTTTTACTCAAAATACATTTTTATGATTTTTCTCAAATATAAATATATATGGAGAACATAAATACAACAAAATATACATAAAAACACGAATACTTGAGTAATAAAAAAATGCTTTTGTATTTTCATATATTTTTGTCTTTTCTGTTTTTGTACTGTTACTGACGCATTTCCGGGAGCCCTGTCATTATTTAAATTTTCTTTATTAAACAATTTTTTATTTTAAAAAATTTCGGATAAATCATGCATGTTAAAAAGCCTTTATTATTTTTTAAGATATATCTTGAATACAGTGATCAAAAAATTCCAAAATTTCTAATGGAACGGTTTTCCAGAAGTTGTTTTTGAAATTTTTGCAGTTCCAGTTCTGAAACTGCATTTTTAATTTTTATAGTATCAGTTCTAGTTACTGAACTGTTCCAAAACAGTTTTAGTTCAAAAATTTTTAAAAGATTTTGAATATAAAAAAATTTATCAATTTTTATAAATAAAGGATATGCAATAATATTATTAAATTTTTAATTTACTTATATTTATTTTAATTTTATTTACAATTTTTTAAGATAATATATTATACAAAATTATAAGTATTATAAATTGTTCAAAATATTTTTTAAAACTTTTTTTTTTTTTAATTTCATTCAAAAGAATTAATAGATGAATAGCTATTTTTTCTTTGTAAGAAAGGTGTCTGTGCTCTATTAGAATAAGCATTTTCTCCAAAATATGGTTGTATATTATTAGTTTTTTGTTGTTGATTTTGTTGATTATTTTTAATTTTATTTTGAGAGAAAATATTAAAAAATGATGAAGGAGATTTTTGATTTTGTATCATTCTTTTTTCTTTAATTGTTAAGGTTATATTATTCCTAACAGAACATTTTCCATTTTGACAAAACATTTGTTGTTCCGATGAATTTGTTGTTTCAGTAATGTTATTATTTTGTTCAATTTCTGGAAGAGGAAAAGTAAATTGTCTTTTACGTCTTTTCTTTCCTAATAATGCAAGTAAAAGTGCTGTTGTGTCACTTCCTCCACCACCACAACAGCAATCACAACCACAACCTCCTCCTATTTAAATATATTTTTTAAACTTAATAATAACTAAAAGTTTTTTGCCATTAAATAATTTTTAAAAAATTGAAAATTCCCAAATTAATTTTAAGTGAGATCTTATAATTTTTTATTTTGGGAAAAAATTTTCTGTCAGACAAAAAATAATATTTTATTTAAAAATATTCTCCTGAGAGTAATAAAAAATATAAATTCAAGATAATTTTATATAATATTTAAAAAGATACCAGTATTCATTGGTATCATTGTTCCACTAACATTCATCATTTGTTGAGTATTATTACAGCAACAACAATCACAACAACAACCAGAGGCTAATTTTACAAGAAAAATTATTGTAAATGAAACAAAAATAATAAAAGAATTAGATATCATTTTAACTTTCTTCTCAAATAAAATATTAATTATTAAATTAATTCTATTCAAAAATGATAATTTTTTTAATTGATTAAAATTCTAAATTTAAAATATCTCAAATTCATATATATCATTATTAAGTAAATCTGGGAACATTTTTTAGATTATTAAAAATTAGGAATATCGCTCAGTAAATATATTTTTATCAATCCAAAATAAATAAAATCTTATTAAATTGAGAATTAATAAAAAAATATACCTAATTAATTAATTAGAATATATTAATTAGAGTCTGATAGTATTTTTTAAATTATTTTTAACTAATAAAATTTTATTATAATAAAAATGTTTGCGTGGAAAATGTTTTTTTATAATTATTTTGATAATTTATATTAGGCATTAAATATATATCATTAAATCTGCCTTATATAAAAATTATTTTTCTTTAATAAATAAATAAAAACAAACAATATTTTAATAATTAAATATAATAAAAACTTGAAAAACATGAATTAATGTTTTTTTAATAATAAAAAAATAAATTATTCTTTTATTTTATATAAAAGACTCACTTTCATTTATTTACTTTATTTAATATATTTATTATTTTTATTATTATTATTTTTATTTAATATTTATTTGTTTGTATAATTTTTGTTAATTATGTGTTGACCTTTTCTTAATAATTTTTTATTACTTATTTGGAAAAATATTTTATTTTTTAAATAAAATATTTATAATTTTATTAAATTATAATTAAACAAGAAATATGTTAAATAATAAATAAAATAAATTTAAATAAATTAAAATCGAGTTTTTTATTACATTTATACTTATAATTTATTTGATACTTTTCCTTTATGGGTACAAATGTCCGCAAGTTTTATCCGCAACTTTTTATTCCTTATTTTGTAGGCATAAAATAAACAATTTTTGCTAAAATATTATCAAATGCATCAACTTCTCCTCTTTTTACATCTTTCCTCCATAAAAATAACTATCAATCATTTTCTTGTGTGTTCCAAAAAGGCTTCTTATTCTCATTTTGCCGACAGCCATTTTTTCCCTCTAACACTTGCGGACATTTGTACCCATAAAGGAAAAGTACCTATAATATTACTATATTTTTTACAAATAAAAATATATCTTATTTTAAGTGATCTGACCCTGAATTTATATAAAATATGAGAAAAAAAGCCAAATAAAAATTATTAAAAAATGATTTATTCTTCGTTCAGTATAAAATAAATATATAATTATTATTTATTTTTGTTTTTCAAGGTAATGGTTTATAATAGATTAGATATACATAGGTATATTATAATATAAATATGTCACTCATTTTATATTTTAAATATTTTACATAATTTTTTGTTTATTTAATTCGCCTTTTTTCATTCTGTCAATTTTATAAATTCAAAACATTGCCTAAATACATATTCTTTAAGATATTTTTATTCAAAACCTTCTTAAAATATTTCCTTTCTGTTATCATTGTAAATCATTTTTAATGTTAAACTTTCCTAATTTATAACTTTTATTTATTCATATAAATATTCTTTAGATTTACCCATTTTTGTCTTATTTTTAACTGACCTTTTTATACATTTAAAATTAAATTATAAATAAAGGTTCTCTCATTAAATTGAGAATTTAATATTAAATAATATAAAACCAGAGATATATTCAATATATTTTTATAAATATTTTATTTTTAGATAATAATTATTTTTGAAATATTTTTATAAAAACTTATTTTTTAAATTAAAATTTACTAAAATATATTGGTACTTACGTATTATCCCTACGCACTTTTGCGGACAAAGTTTTTGCGGACAAATTTATTTATTTATATAAAACAATTACAAAAAATCAATCCAATGCCCAATATTTTCCCCAAGCAAGTATAATTTCTTCAAAAACGTCTCCATCACCAATCATTTTCCTCCACATAAACTCAGCAAAATAACTCTCTAAATGATGACGTGCTGTACCTCGATGCTTCTTATTACGCCATTTGGCACTGCCCCACATCCTTTCCACTTTTTGAGTATTACATCCAGTTTCGGGGTCTACGAAGTTGTACCTAAACAAAGTTTGGTATTCCCATTGTTTTCAATTTTAAAAAATAACTACGCTTACTTGTGGTTGACTTTGAAATGTTCAAATCCAGCTTCCTCGATTTCTTTAGCCCAGCAATAGATGAATCGCACAATTGTAACAAATGAAAGTTTCGTATTGCTGAACCAGTTGCCACTGCGAACACCTTGTTGTTGACGACATCTCCTACATTCCCAAACTGGACGTTGTTTGTGATAAAGTTTCATTTCATGTCCATCGCGACAAACTCTAGTTTTGTGTAGAAGACCACGATCTTGTAAGAATTCGATGGCATCTTTTTCAGTTGTTGGCAAATCCCAAATTTTCATTATAAAAAAATAGCTAATAAACTGTAATAGAAATGGTAAAATAACATTTATTCTTAACTTTCATATTTATTATCCATCAAATTTAATTTTGAATTTGAGTGACAACTATATTTGAAGGAAGGAGGAAAATAAATAAATTTGTCCGCAAAAACTTTGTCCGCAAAAGTGCGTAGGGATAATACGTAAGTACCAATATATTTATTTCCAGATGTTCGTTCAACTCTTATTTTTATTATTTTTTATTGAAATTATAAAATTAGAGAAAATTGACGATTTAAAATTTGAGGGTAAACATAAAAAATTAAAATTTAATAAAAAAAAATTAAAGATAATTCAACTTCTTCAGTTGACAAAACAAAGGATACTTTGATAAATTTAGACAAATATTTGTTTTATAATAATACTTACAAAAATCTCTCTGAACAACAACAATCTAATAATATTGAATTTTTAAAATTAAATTATACAGAAATATCTGAACAACTTTTAAAAAATATTTCAGATAAATGTATATCAATTAAAGAATTAGAAGATATAAATAATAATAAATATAGGATTGGAATTATTTTAATTTATTTTAAAACTTTATTTAATGGTGGAATTAAACAAATTGGATTAAACGAAATTAGAAAAGTTTTACATTTAAAAACAGAAAAAATAAATAATTTTACTGATGAAATTAAAGAAGAATTTGAAGACAAAAATAAAGAAGATTTAAATAAAACTTTAAATTATTTTAAAGATAAAATTTGTTCAAAAAGTTTTAATTTTTTTGCAAATTTTTTATTTTGGCCAGAAGATGTTCAAAATGTTAAAAAATTTTTGGACAAAAAATTTCCAGAAATTGAACAATTATTTAAATTAAAATTTGAAGAAAAAGGATTTAATTTTAAATTATTTAATAATCAAACAATTGATGAATTATTTAAAGAATTTGAAGGAGTTGAATCTGATATAAATAATGTTTTTAAATCTTTTCATTCACAAATATATTTACATTCAAATTGTTAATTTTATTCAATAAATTTAAATAAAAGTTAAAAAAAATAATTAAATATTTATTTTTGTAATTTATTACGTTGCAGTATTTATTTAAATAATTTTAATAATCTGGGTTAGCCCTCCTAAACTTTATTTAATTTAATCTAAATTTTACAATAGGTATCATAATTGTATATAAAAATATTAATATTAAAGCTGATAAAAATATGTAGTTTTTAATATTTCTTGGAAAAACACAAAAATGTATTTTTGATTAAAAAAATAAAAATACATGAAATACAAAAATTTGTCTATGTGTTTTTCTTCCTCACATATGTTTTTGTGTTTTCATGTATTTTTGTTTTTTCTTGTGATTTTTTGTACTGATACTGACGCATTTTCCGAGTACTGACCGATTTTCCAATGGAGCATTTTCCAGTCACGCATGGATGTATTTATTAAAATATAATATTGAGAATATTGGGTAGAGGTCTTTATAAGCTTTTCTATCTATTTTATTAAGTGTTTTTAAAATTAATTTTTAAAAATTAAAAAAAAAATGAATATTAAAATTATATTTTTAATTATTTTTCTACTAAAATTATTTGATTTTTTATTTTCAAATATTTAAATAATAAAAAATTTTCAATAAAAACAAATTTAAAAGAAGGATTTGATTATATTAAATGATTTTTTTTTCAAAATTTTGAAAAAAAAATTTTTTTAATAATAATACATAAGTTATATTATATTAATGTTTGCTTCCGTGTTAAAAAAAATTAAATTCTATAAAAATATATAACTTTATAAATAAATCAATTAAAAAAAACAATTAGGAGATCAAACAAATAAATAACAATTATTAAATAAAAAAATTTTTTTCTATAATTTAAAATTATTATCAAGAAAATTCAAGTGTTTAAAATGAATTTGTTTTTATATTGAAGGTTGATCTTCCATTGGAGTTTCTTTTTCTACATCAGATTTATTATCCACAGCCGAAATATTAATTTCTTGTATAGTTTGTATTGTCGGAAAACGCTGATAAATTAAAAAACATTACTTTGATTGGGAATTTAAATTTAATAATTAATATTAGCCAAGATTTATATAAAAATCTCACCAACTTAATTTTTTTAAATTAACTTACTGTGTGCACAATGGACCCTAATGCATTTGAACAATTTTCAAATTTATGCCAAATAATTTCCCTATATTGTTGAATGGAACTGTCATCTCCTTCAATTTCTGTCCACGGCTTTCGTTGTGCAATTTTTTCTAATACCCCAGTTAAAAATCCATTTAATGCAGGGTGTGCTTCATGTACCCGTTGAATAGTATGGAAGAGACTAAGAGGAAAAACTGTATCATTAATCAATGTTTCAATTGCGATAGCCAAAACATCCTTCCCAAATGAAAATTCACGAGTAGAATCAACCAATAAAATGTCAAGATCTAAAAAATAACAATAATGAGAAAATGTTAAAAAAAGAAAAATTCAAACTTTGCATAAGAAATCCTTGCTCTTTTCTATTTGTTTTAAGTCTATGTAATTCAAGCAACAATTCAAATGGACTCAAAACAGCTTGATTTGTATCAGTATGCCTGCCAAAGAGTAGTTTTTTGAAAAATGTAGGCACAGAATTGCTGTTTTTTGCAGAAAGTACAAAACTTGGAATTAATTCCAAAAGCTCTTCCTATTGGAAAATTTTAATTAAAAAAATTATTTAAATGAAAAAAATAATAAACTTTTTTTAAACTGTTCAAAATTGGAATTAATGATCGGACATCAGTATTCCTAGCTTGATGTAATTTTCGTACACGATCAACAAGTGATGGAGTTGGGGCATTTCTTTCAGTTAACTGAAAGTATTATAATAAATAAATAATTCAATTAAATAAGTTAAAAGAACCAAGTGAACAATTCGCGCAACCAATGTTTCAGCATCTGGTTGACAATTTTCAATCATATCCAAAAGATCTTCTGAATGCATTCCAATTGCTTTGATGGCTTGTTCAATGCTTCGAAAAGTAACCTTTGGATTTTCAAATTGTATATTAAATTTTTGAAAAATTGTATAACCCTCCCCCGAAATTTTTAAATATAAAACATAAAAATACTCTTTTAATCTCTGTTCCTGCTCTAGCATACACCGAAGCCAATTGTTTTAGTAAAGACGGCTCTTGTGGCAGCAAAGACAAAAAAAGGAAAAGTCCTGCTTTAATAAGAGACTCATCCCAAGGCATTTCATCAAGTAATTCTTCAATTCCTCTTGTAAAACGTCCATTCGCATGCCAAATAACCCTTGGAGAAGTTGGTGAAACAAGTAATTCAGACATTTCCACTAAAAATGCACGAACATCAGATCTGAGGAAATCAAGCTGATAAAGTTCTTTGACAGTTTTTACACACTAAAAAATTTGAATTTTTATTTTTAAATCTCATATGCACTTACATGTTCTCGAATATCTACACGCTCAAAGTAACTAAATTCTATAAGCAATCTAAGTAAATCTTGACGTTGTCGAGCACGTGTTAAAATTAATTCACGAAGCGTAGTAATTGCAAAAGCACCATAAACTTTGTCAAGACAGGCTTTCCGTAGAATTTTTAAAGAACTAGAGGTAAGAAAAGGAGCCTCGAGAAAAATTCGGTGAAAAAGACTTAAAATAGAAAAATTATTAATCGAAAAAATAAAACTCAGATTTGCAAAATTTTAAAACTAACGTTTCTTTATGTTCCCCTCTTTCATGAAGTGTAGAAAGTAATGTACACAAATATGTATCATAACGTTTTTTCTTATCCTCTGTAGTTAATTGTACAAATGCTTTGGGTGAAACTATGATAGAATATCTAAAATGAAAGGGAAATTGTTGTAGAAAACTAAAATATGTTACCCCATCATTTGAGCATATAATTCAGCTAAATGAAGAAGTGCCAAGTCAACACGTGTTTTTTGTTCTTCAATAACATAATTGAGTAGTGTTGCTTCCAATTCAGAAGTTAATGCTGACTCGAAACGAGTACATAATCGAATGAGTAATTTTTGTTGGGCCAATCCAGCTCCCCCTTGGACTGCTCTTTTTTCATTACCAAGGATGCGTTGAAAAATATCAACTTGAAGTTGTTCAGATTCTTTATGAAAAAGTTCACGAGTAGCGTTGAAAAGATTCCAGTTTTGGATTCGAGTTTTTTGTGCTGAAGGTGCCTGAATTATCAAAAAATAATTATAAAAAATGCGATAAAAAATTAAATTTTGAAAACTAAAAACCTGAACAGGTTGTAGAAGTGAAGGTGAAGTTTCATCAACATCAGTCTTTTTAGATTGTTCATTAGTTGTTACCTTTGTAGAAATATCAGATGAACGAGCCGCTGCCTGCTTTTCAACAAATTGTTTTTGTTTTTCTGATTTAATGTATTCAACGCCAGGGCCTTCACCTTCTCTAGTCATTTGAATGGCCATCATTCTAGCGAGATGTCGTTTCTGTGCCTCACTTCCAACTTCATCAATTGGGGTATAACTGCTAGCAAAAGCTGAAGGCATTTCATCTGGTAGGGTATAGAGACTGATTATAACTAATTTGGAGACCTAATAATAAAAATAATATTTTACATTATGTAAATAATTTTATTTAAAAATTTTACGATTTCTTAAAAAAGAGTATAAGGTGAATTAAGTAATAAATTAAGTACGTAATTCAATTTTTTAAAAATAATAAATTTAAATAAAAAACTAACGACAGAAATAGATAGCCTTTCCAAAACAAATTCTGTTGTTATATCAATAGCTTTTTGTGTAGCTGCACTAGCAGAATCAGGATCATCTAATTGCCGATATAGATCAATAGTACCATCGTCATAATCTTCATCTTCTCCCAACTAAAAAATTAAAAAAATTAGAAATTAAGCTTTTAAAAACCTTTAGCTTTTTAATATCTCTTAAATCTAGATCTTCCTCTTGTTGAGAATCATTATGCGGTTTTTTTCTAGAACACTTCTCGTCAACTTCAGATTCATTTTGTTGTTGTTTTCTTGCAGCAGTAGCTGCAGCTAACCGTCTTTTAAGAGCCGCGTCAATTTCACTAGGGCCTGGCATTGCTTTTTGGATTTCAGATTGAGTTGCACCCAATTCTGCAAAAAATTAAATAAAAAGCACATAAATTTAGTTGTTTTAAAAAGAGAATTTGTGGCCAACAGAAAATGTAAAGACATCAAAAAATTGAGCAAAAGAAATTTTCAAGGAATTTTTTTTGAAAATAACTCAACACTAAACAAATATGTTTTTTCCCTTTTCAATTAAAAAATATAAACCTAAATAACCAAAATTTTATTTACCTATCAAAAGCTGTTTTATTCTAGAATGCAAATTGTGTAACGTAAAACTGCCTGGATGTTTCAACATTCGCAATAAATGCATTTTTAGCTCTTTCCTCACACTTTTAACTTGACTAGTCCCAAGTGTAGGAGGTAAATTTAAATGAAGTTGTTCTAAAGCACTAATTACCTTAAAAAAATTTTGAGTAAAAAAAGAAATAAAAAAATACATCAGCCATTTTCTCAGGTCTTTGCCTCGCTACATTACATGTTGAAGATATTGCTGTTACTAAATTAAGTGAAGTAATGTGAGTAGATGCCATATGTTCAATAAGCGAATTAAAACATTTAAATGCTTCTGATTGTAACTGACGCCAAGAAATAAATGAATCTCGGCCAATTTCGTCCAAACTAACTTGTTGATTGGAAGTTTTTGGTGTTTCGCTGAACTAAAAATTAAAATAGAATTTAAAATGTTTCATTTGTTTAATAAATACTAATGTCACAAACCTCAGTTTTTGGTAACTGACAAATAATAAGCATCTCAAGAAATTTAAAAGCCATCGTTTTTATTCCTTCATTTTCTGAATCAACAGTTTGCATAATTTTATTTTTAAGCATAGAATAAGTTTCCCAACAATTTTTTGCTTCCTCATCGGTAGAACGTTTTTGTGAGGCCCAACGAAGAAGCACAGGATATAATTGAGAACAAGTATTTATTGCCTTTAGGTTAAATTTAATTTAAATAAAATTTTAAATAAACTAACTTTTTTCTGTATAATCACACTACAAGATTGATCTGTTAATGCCCAACTTAATGTTCCAATTGCTCTTTTGAAAACTTCAGGATCTTTTTTACTAAAAGTTTTAAATAAAATTAGTAAATTAAATGAATTTAAAAATATTGGTGTGAATTCTAAATTTTTGGACTAGAATCTGATTCAAGATCAGGCCCTTAAACTCAACTTGAAGTAAATTTAAATATATAGATTGAATATCAAAAAACCCATTTAAATTAATAACCAACACTTATGGAATTTTACTAAAAAATAGTATAAAAATCATACCAAGCTTTCTCAATAAAATTAATAGCAAAACAGCGAATTTTTTGTTCTTTTTCATGAATAAATTGAACCATTTCATCCAAAAAATTGTCAAGAACGGAAGTATTATCCTGTTTTAAAATCATTTCTTCTGCAGTAGCCAAATGCATATAACGTTCTTCTAAAGATTTTCCCGACATTTGAAGAGCTTCATTTATTTGGGTGCCAATCTTAATATCTTTTGTTTTTTTTAATTTAAAATTTATTTAATCTTTAAAAAATTTAAATTTTACATCGTCGTATAAGGAATTTCCGTCAGCCATACTCTCTGAAAACAAAAATATGAAAGATTAAAGAAAAAAGCGAAATTCCATAAAAACTTTTCTCAAGGAATAAAGTATTACTTAAATTCGACAATGTTTGAAATTCGACAGTAAATTAAACTGCTCTATAACTTTTTGTCGGGACACGCCCGAAAAGGCGCATGTAGTCTCTCGCTTCCTTTTTATCTCTATTTTCTTCTTTTGATACGTGCCTATATGGCCCGCGCCTTTTCGGGCTGTACCCTTTTTGTCAATAGACTTTACGTCAACGGACCATTCGTCAATATCTTTAGTCAACGGACTTTTCGTAATAAAATAAAGTTTAACAAACAAAGAGAAGAATACTAATTAAAAACGGTAAAGATATTTTTTAACATTTTTAAAAAATTGTAATACCGAGGTTCGTACCAGGGATGGGCAAGTTTCGGATTTCGGGTTTCGGAAGTTTCGGATTGTTCGGGTTTTTTAGACATTTTTATTTCGGATATCGTATTTCGGTTTTTATTTTTTTACATTTTGTTTCGGATTTCGGATTTCGTATTTTATTTTCCAATTTTGCCCATCCCTGGTTCGTACCCCATATTTTTCAATTTTTTTTATTTTTCCCAACTTTTTCTTTTTTTTTTGCTTCTGGCAAGTAACAATCAAAAAGGATTAATTTTTATTCACGTTCACAAGGATAAAATAGTGAAACATGGTTCCAAAAATTATAAAATACATCTGAAATATCACCAAAACGTTTTCGCCACAAAAATTCAGGAAGATAAGTGTGATATGTGCTAGAAGTATTACCGGATTGGGGACTTGCCAGAAGAAGCAAAAAAAAAAGAAAAAGTTGGGAAAAATAAAAAAATTGAAAAATATGGGGTACGAACCTCGGTATTCCCGGGGCCGTAGGTTAAAAAGAAAGTTAGTTTACTCGAGTAAGTCAACCCGGGTAAAGTAACCCTATTTCTAGCCTATGGGTAAAGGGTTAACCCTTAGGTTAAAAAAATTACCCGTTATGTTACCCGTTATTATCCCACTTAACCATGCAGTGAAAAATGACAACTTTTACCTTTTAAATTGTAACTCAATAAATATTTATCCTAAAATTCTAAAATTTAGAAGAATAGTTGAAAACTCTTAGGAGATCATCTGTACAAAATTTTAAAATTAAAAAAATTTTTTGAACAGAGTTAGAGCCATTAGAAAAATCCGCTAACCCTCATCGATGAGGGTTGCCATTTTACCCGCAACTAAAGGTAAATCAACACGTTACTCGCTTTTTAACCTAAGGGTTGGTTTTTACCCTCAACTCAGGGTTATTTAACCCGGGTAGATTGACCCCGAACCCGGAGTTAGTGCTACTCGCATTTTAACCTATGGGTAAGAGGTATGTTTACCCTCAGTTATGGGTTGGTTAACCCTTACTCCCTTTTTAACCTACGGCCCCCGAGAAATGTTGAAAATGAATATTGGCTGTCCATCAAATAAATAAAAAAGAATATCTAATAATTTAATATTGATAAAATAAAACAATTGTAGAGAAATAGTCCATAGCAGAACCGAATGTTTTTAAACAGTCTTAATATTATTATTTTTATATATTTTTATTTGCAATTATATTCACAATAATTTTGTTGTTTAAAAATTAAAATAAATTCATTTAAAATTATTTAAATAAAATTTTATTATTTTTAATTATAAATTAAAAGTACAATTTAACCATTTTATTATTAAAATTTTACTTTTTTTATATAATTTATTATTTTCCAACTCTTTTAGTTTTGAGATATTATACAAGAGAAATATTATTTAGGTCAACTAATTGGTATTTCTAGAGAGATATCTCTTTTCAAAAGAGATATCCATTTACTATATAAAGTTTAAATAATGTTTTGATATTTATTTATATTTTATTATTTTTATTATACATATTATTTTGAAAAGAAAAAGTTTTAAATATTTTTAAAATTAATTTATATATCCTATTTTTAGAATAAAATTAAAAAAAAAGAAAGAAAATGTTTATTCAATTTTTATTTTTATTATTTCTTGCCAGCAACGTAAAATTGGACAAAATTGACAATTTAATATTTAAAGAATTTGGAGTTGATGGTATTAAAATATTTTTTTTAATTAAAAAAAATATTTTTTGTAGAAGCACAAACATCAATTAATAACCTTGGAGAATCTTATTTAACTTATAACCTTCAAACAAATGCCTCAGATATTCTAACAAATCAAAATGAAGAAAAAAATTATACAGAAATTTATCAACAACTTTTAAATAAACTTTCAAATAAATGTATTTTAAAAGAAGATTATGAAGAAATATCTGGAAATAATTCTAAACCTGCAACCATTGCAATGTTTTTTCCTTTTCTTATTGATGAAGTAACTAAAAATATTGGATTAAATGTTTTAAGAAAAACTTTTCGATTAAAATCTAAAAAAGGTTGTCTTAGACGTTCTGATAAAGAAGAATTTGAAGGTAAAAATAAAAATAAAAAAGAGGAAATTGAATTATTTGTCTGTTTTCAAATGTTAACTTCAATGACCAACATGTTTTCTTTTGGAAAAATATTTTTTTCTGATGAAAATGTCGAAAAAGCTGAAATAGTTTTAGATAAAAAATTTCCTGAAGTTGGACAATTTTTTAATTTAAAAATTGAAGAAATGGGAGGAATAAATAACTTAGTATTTAATAATAATAAAAATAATAATAATAAAACAATGTGTGATGCAATAAGTGATGTTTTTCTTGAAACTGTTAAACTTCGTTCAGAAATTAATAATGCAATTGGTAATTCACATTTAGAATCATTAAAATCTTCAAGAGGTCAAAATACAACATTATTAAATTGTCCTGTTAATTTAAAGAATGAAACGAACGTAAAAAACTTTTTTGATTTTTTCTAAAAAATTTAAAAATTTAACAATAATTTGTTGATAAAAATTATTTTTAATATTATGGATAAATTTTTAAATTTCTTTATAATTGACCAAACTTAACTTTCTTAATTTTAAATGAACTATAGTCCTTACAAAGGTATTTGATATTAACTTCAACTATAATTAGTAAAATAACACGATTATATACTTATTATACCTTTTTGATATTATAATTGATAGTAGAAATTATATATTGATACATATTATACATAAATTAATTATTTATCTATTTTATATTTAATTGTAAAATCATTGAAAAATAAAAAAGCAGTTGGATTCGAGTTGGTTTAAATTTTTTGATTTTTCAAATAATAAAAAAATTATAGAAGACAATTCTTTCTTATTCTTTACTATTAATAATTATTTAAATATACCGAGAATTAAATAATAATAAAAACCAACTAATCCTGTTTCTATTTAACTCGGATTTTATTTAAACTTTTTATTCGTTAAATTTACAATAAATTCTCGATTTAATAAAATTTAATCAATGAACATGTTAGATTGTTGTCTCAGATAGGCAGGCAGATTATTACTAGGAGCTTTTCTTTAATATTAATACTTTAAAACTCCATTAAAACCATTTAAATTGAAAGATACTCAAAAATTTAAATTGATAAAATTGAATAAAATCCATCGGAGATGAATTTTGTCTTGACCATAACATTTAAAAATTTAGAGAATCCAGCACATATATTATATAAAATTAAGGAGCAGAACCAGGGCTTCAAAATGATATAAGATTAGTTGACATAGCTTAAAAATTATCAGATTTATAACTGCTTATGTTATAACTGTTTTGGCTTATTTTTGACCCTCGCGCAAAAATTTTATAGCCACAACGTGGGAACAAATGGTTGGTATCTAAATTCTCTTCCGCCTAGTCCGCTATCCTTCCTTCTCTCTAATTCTTATTAGTTTAAAAATTAAAGAAGCATTCAATGCAGTGAAAAAAATTTAAAATGCCGAAAAATTCAAAAATTCAAAAAATGACGCCCTGCATTTTGGCCTAAAATTGGCAAATTTTATTCAGTACATAAATTCTGAAATTCTTACCCTTTTTGGCACTTCTTACTTAATCTTCAAAATGATTATCTCGTTGATTGAGATTATTTTTGATTGTATTTTTACTATTTGAAATTTTAATAAAATACGCCCCTAATTATGATCGCACCGATATTTCAAAATTATTTAATTTTAAATTTTCCATTCTTTACTTTTCTATCCTAATTTGTATTTATTTTAAACAAAAAATATGTACATAATTTCTATTTAAACTTAAATTGTGACCAATTTGTTTTTTGTGCCCTTATAAAACTTTTCTATTTTATTGGTTTTTGTGAAAGTAAAAAATTAAATAATTTTAATAATTTTAATGTGTTTCTAAAATTTTTTGGGTTTTCAGACACAAAGAACATTTAAATAATATTAATTTAACTAAAATTAGTCTAAAATTTTTCTCCTCATCTTACTTATATTTTAAATTAACTATTTATTATACATTTTTGATGCTAAATTTGACAGTAAAATTTAACTAAAAACGGAAGAAATGTCTTGGATATTCCAATATAAGGAGATGGAAAACGAGTAATAGTTTATTGATGAATTTAATAAAAACGACATATTTATTCACCTAAAAATCCATTTTATAAACATTGCCAATCATATCAAAATTTATTAAAAAATAAAATTTATTAAAAAGTATTATTAAAATCACCGTTCTTATTATTTTTAATTATTTATTTTATTAATAATTTTAAAAATTTCCACTCAATTGTCTCCCCATCATCCATCGTTTGTTCTGACAAAGTCTTGTTGTTGCTGCAACAGCAGAAGGTTGTGGTGGAGGTAACGGCCATTGCAAAAGAGGACGATGATTAGGTGATGAACAAGAATTTGTACTTTCCTCATCTTCTTTAGAAAGTATATCCTTGGAAAATTATAAAATTTTTTTTTAATTATTATGATTTTTAGACATGTTTTATCTGTGTTATAATAAAATTCCAATTTAATTATTAAATTTTAAAAGATATAGGGGTATATCTTTTCATTGGGTAATCTAGTTTTCTGTTCATAAATATAAATTAATAAAAATAATATTTTAATAATTTATATATACCTCTTCCTCTTCAGAATTTGAACTTTCTTCTTCTTCTTCTTCATTATCCTCTTCTCTGGTTAATTTTCGTTTAGGAATTTCATCTTCAATTCCTAAATTAAAAAGAGGTACTCCTTTAACATCATTTAGATTAAATCCATTTGTTTCTGATTTTTGTAAAATTTTAGAATTATTTTGGTCATCATTATTATATTCATTTTGAGAATTAATTAAAACAAAATTGTTTTCATCTGCAGAGAAGTCTTCCAAAAAATAATTATTTTCTGAAAAAATAATATTTTGAAATTATAATTTAAAAATCAGTTAAATTTTGATTATTTCCCCTCTTCCCAAATAATAATAAATAAAATACTTTTAGTATTATCATTTATTAAATTATATCCTTGTAAATTATATAAATTTTGTTTTGTTTCCATTTTGCAGCATTCTTCATTGCATTCTTTTGTTTTTACTTCTTCCGTAGCATTAGCAGTTATTGATGATGTATTAGATGAACATAAACCTTCTCCGTATACTTTTATTTCTTTATTTTTTTGGTAATAAGTTTTGGAAGGTTTTCTTTGAATTTGCTGAAAATTTTTAATTTTTTTAAGAGAAAAAGAGGTGAAACATGGAAAATCATTTAATAATTGAAACTAGGGTGCCTCCCCATCCCCGTGCCCCCGAAACCCCGACCCCGATCCCCGACATTTTTGGAGGTTTTCCCCGACCCGAACCCCGACAGGCTGCCCCCGACGTCCCCCGTCCCCGACCCCGTCCCCGAAAGATTTGCTTTCCCCCGACCCGACCCCCGAAGGTCTCTCCCGACGTTTTCGGGGATGACAAGCACCCCTGATGATTGAGTTATTGAAAAATATTTTTAAAAATTTTGACAATTATTATGGAAAAAGTGAATTTTTGGCAACTAGAGTTCAATTAATTTCAAAAATTTTCGCCTGCGGCGTTGAAAAAATGAATTATTCCTTATTTGCGTATTTTTAACCGTATATATCTTTTAGTTCAAATTACATTTTTTAAAATTTTCTGACAACCTTACTCTTAACCTATATGTGGTTCTATTCCTAGGAACATGGTATTGTTACCAGTGTTTTCCTTCAAATTTTTTCAGTCACCAAAGATGACCTGAACATGGCCGGCATCTTCGGTCAGGTCAATCCGGTCATGTCTGGTAACATGTGGTCATGACCGAAACTTGGTCAAGTGAAAAGAATTTTTGGCAACTAGAGAAAAATAAATTTTCAAAATTTCGCCTGCGGCGCTAAAGAGGAGAATATTTAGCATTTATAGTTAGCAGAGAGTTTGATTTCCTCTGTTTGAGTTATATAAATTTTTTAAATAAAAAATTTGCTTTGAAAAATTAATTTTTGGTTACCCCGACCCGACCCCGAACCTCCACTCCCCGACCCGAACCCCGACGTACTTCCCCCGACCACCCCCGTCCCCGACCCCGTCCCCGAAGGTTATGCTGACCCCCGACCCGACTCCCGACATGCTTCCCCCGACGATCCCCGTCCCTCGAAATTTCCGCCCCCGATGGGTCGGGGAGGCACCCTAATTGAAACAACCATTTTACCATAATTTTATAGTAAATTAAAAATTTATTTATTTATAAAGCAAACATTTTGCTGCCCATGTTCATCCATTATATCATTCTGTATTAATAATTGTTGCTGAATGGATGAGGAAACTGGATCATTATTTAATATTGTATTATTACTCAATGCCTGCATTGAACTTGATTTTCGTACAACTTTTTGCGGTTTTTGAGTGTTTGGCAAAGACGGGGTTGTGAGTTGTTGTTGTTTGTTTTCTATTGAATGTTGTAACTCACACATACGACGTTCTAATAAAAGAGTAACAGATGTATGATTTGCAGAGCGAGCATCATCCAAAGGAGTTCTATTCCATCTAAAAAGAAAATTAAAAAGTTAATTATTAAATTTAATTTAATAAAATTATTTATCACTCACCTATCTTTAGGATCAGGTTTAACCTTCCCAATTTCCAACAAAAATAATGCAACTTCAAAATGACCCTCAGAAGCAGCTAAATGAAGAGCTGTTCTTTTGTCATAATCAGCCATTTCTAAATCAACTTTTTGCATGTACATTCTAATAATATTTTTAAAAATATAATATATATTAATTATTTAATTATATATACCTTCTAATTGTATTTAAATCGGCAGCTTTAGCTGCAAATAAAAGAGACACTACTGCAGCCTTTTCACGCTCTCCAACTCTCGCTCGTGGATCAAATTTTGGAGATTCGTTATGCACAAGAGAATCATAGTTGTGGAAGTTAAAACCTTTATAAATAAAATTATTTTTTATTTTTGTATTTAAAGTTTTATTTCAATTTTTATTTTGTTTGTGTTTATTTTCTTTACAAGTTTAAATTAATTAATTATAAATTATTTTTATATTTTTAATTTATTTTTTATTTATTACGTTGTATCAGCCTCTTGCAGAATTCTACCCCTCGTACAGAATTTCCCATTTTTTCAAGAGCTGGTGACCACAATGCAATTCCCATAATATTAGGTACAACTACTATCATAACACCTGAAACTCCTGATTTGGCAGGCAATCCTACGTGAAAGGCAAATTGACCAGAATAATCATACATTCTATTAAATTATATTTAATTTTAAAATATTTATAATTTAAATTAATTAACCCGCACGAGTTCATCAAAGAAAGAACATCTCTACATGGGCGGGAGCCAATACAACGTTCTCCAGTAAGTGGACAAACACCTTTTTAATAGAATTTTAAAATTAATTAATTTTTAAAAAATTAAATGTATTTAAATTGATAAAAATTTGAATTTTAAACAACCTCCATTTGCTAAAGTAGCAGCCATAACCTTTAAAAAAATTAATTTTAAAAAATATTTAAAAAAAAAATTATGCTAACAGCCATTCCTTCACAAGTAATTTCAAGTGAACAAAGTTGAAAATAAAAATCTAAAGCTTCTTTTAGACTTCCCGTTCCTGGTGGAAAACAACCATTTTCCTTTTTTAAATTATTTTTAAATAATTATTTTTTATCAAAAATTTAAAAAAAAAACCTTCATAAAATAAGCAAGAGCATAATTTCTGTCAGCAGTGTTTACTTCAGAAAGAAAAACTGAATTGTTAAATCCCACATATTCTCCACCAGAAATTTTTCGATATTGGTTGATCATCTTAAAATAATATTTAAATTATTATTTTAATTATAAATATTTTATTAATTTATTTTTAAATATTTTTATCGAAATTTTTTCTTGAAAAAATTATATATTATTTTTATTTTTCTCTATTTTCGAAAAAATTTATTTTTATTAATATCTTATTATTATTTTAATCATATTAATTTTAAACAAATATCTCTTACATGTTCAAATCTATCAGCCATATCTAAATTGTTCTGAATTAAACTAGTAACAATTATAGCTCCACTATTTACCATTGGATTGTGTGGTTTATCTTTAAATAAATATTTTAAAAAATATTTATTATTATTTAATTACTATTTGAATCAAGACAAATTTCATTAAAAAAACGTCCTGAAGGTTCTTGGCCAACATATTTGTGAACATATTCTGCACCCATTTCTGAGGCAGCTGAATTTTTTAAATAATTTTATTAATTTTTTATTTTTTACCAATTCCATAATTAAAAGCCTTTGATACACTTTGAACACAAAAAGGAATATTACTATTACCAAATGAATGTCTTTGACCATCTACAGTGCATATTGCTACTCCCCAATTGTCAGGTGAAACTCTGGCAAGTTGAGGAATATAATTAGCTACTTTTCCTTCATTTATTGGTTTACACTATTTTTAGATTTTTAATAAAATAAATTAAAATAAATAAATACCTCTTCATATATTTCTTTTATAATTTTTGTAAAATGTCCCCATGCTGGAACAACCAAATCTCCTTGAATTGTTTGCACAATTAACGACACTAAAAAAATAAAAATATTTAATTAAATAAATAATTATTTTTATTTATTATTTTATTTTATAATTTTAACAATTATATTTTCTTCCAGACATTTTTAAAAAAAAATAAAAAAAAATTATAATTAACATTAAAACTTTTGGTTAATTAAAATATTACCAGAAATAGAAAATTTAAGCTTTTTCCTATATATTTAAAATATAATTACTTAATTTTTTTAAAAATTAAGTAATTAATTAATTTCATTTACTTGATTCACTTATAACACGTTTAAAATCATTTTTGCTAAGTTTCCAATGTTTTGGATCTCTTGCTTCATTACTTTTTTCTTCTTTTTCGTTTTCAATTTCTTTTATTTTTTTCATCATAGGGGCAAATCTTGGATCATTTTTTTGAAGTCCATGATTTTTTAAAACCTTTTAAAAATTAAAATTAAAAATTATTTTAAGTTTTACAATAATTAATTTTCCAATATAAGCATCTGATTTATTTGGTACTTTAAAAAGGTTATAAATAAGATCTTCAGGTGATTGTTCATCATCTGCAAATAAATTTCCAAGGCCTTGTTTTGTTTTTTGTAATGCAGAAGTAAAAGATATTTTGTGATTATTATGTTCAGTTAAGGGGGAATATTGTTCTACTAAAATAATTATTTTTAATTAAATTTATATTTTATTAAAATATTTAAAATATAATTAATTAATTAATTTACAAGTATGAAATGATATTCTCCTCAAAAAACTTGAATTTCCATTAATTTGTTGAGATACGGTAGAAATTGAAGAATTACTTCCATATAAACTTTTTTCACTGGGACAGCGACAATTATTAAAATCAAATGAAGAATTCATTTAAAATAATTATTAAAATAATTATTATATTTTGAAACTAAAATAATTAAATTTAAGAAAAAATAAATTTTCTTTTTAATTTTATTAAATAAAATATAACTTTTTTTATTTAATTCAAAACCACAATTTTGATCTCTCCAAATTTATTACCTTAAATTTATTTAATGTAAAAAAAGTAATAAAAATCTATTTTTTATTTTTAAATTAATTTACTAAATAAAATAAATTTATAAAAAATATATTAAAAATATTTTTTATTAAGACAAAGTTATAATTTCTTATTTAATTTTTATAGCTCAACCTATAATATTTTTATAATTTCTTATAATTTCAGTTAAGAATAGGGTGAAAATTCTGTATAAAAATTATTTTGATCGAGATCAATTTTTTGTAAATATTTAACAAAATATTTCAATAAAAATAAATAAATAAAAAATAATAATAATAAAAAATTAAAGTTTAGAAAAAAGGTCTTTCCCCAAACTAAGAACGTTAAAATATAAAAATCTTTATTTATATTTATTTTATATTTCTTTTCATTTTTATAGAGTAATAAAACCATTTGTTTATATTAAATAAATGAATAATTTTCTGCGCGAAGATAAAAAAATTTTGTTTCGCTTGTTTTTTTATATCTTTTTTTTTTAATAAACGTTCCTCCACTCTTTTCTTTTTTTTTTTAAAAAAAATTTCTTTCCATTATCTTTTCCTTTTCCCGCCTTCATTTTATTTATTTATTTTTCACGTCATTTTCGCCAATTGTTCTCCCAAAAATTTTTTCTTCTTTTTTTTTAAATATTTAATTACTTTCAATTAAATTGACCGATAATTGACCAATGATCTTATTACGTGTTAAATAATGAATTTTAATAATTTCCTTCAATTTTTATTATTTCTTAAACTTTTAAATTTATTTAAAAAACTACTTATTAATTATTTTTTACTTTTTATTAAAAAAATAATTCAAAATTATTTCTAAATTAATTTTGACAAAATAAATTTATATATTTAATTAAATTATAATATTATTTAACAAAAATATCAAAATTGGAAATTTTTAACAATTTTTTATTTTACAAGAATTTTTTGATTAAAGATTATCTTTCTCTTTTAATTTAAATAAATAAATAAACTCGTGATTTTTAATTTTATTATTAGGGGAATTCCCCTTAAAAAATTTATTTTAAGTTTTATCTTTTTTATTTTGATTATTGTTGTGTGTTTTTTAATATTTTTCGTTCATTCTCGTGATTTTATTTTTTATTCTTTTTTTTTTTATTTTAACGCAAATAAAATATATTTAAAAAAATATCCTAAAATAAATAACTAAATAATTAGATATTTTTGCTCACCGTTATTATTACTAGATTGTCCATGTTTTACTAGAGATCGGCCGAATTTTTTTTTGAAGTATTCGATTTTCTTCGAAAATTGTATCAACTTTTTTAAAGTAAATTAGTAAAAAGAAATGTTTTTATTAAATTCAGTATCTCTTCTTTTTTAAAAAATAAATAAATAAATATTTATTTTGAATTATCCAATTGTCTAATTTTATTGAAAAAAGAGATTGTTTAATAAATAAATTTTGACTTTTTAAATGAGATTTAAATTTTTAAAAATTTAAATTTAATTTAAAGATATATAATAAATCTTTTATTTAAACAAAAAAAAAAAAGAATTTTTTAAATAATTTATCAGGATAGAAAGAAAAAGATTGTTTAATATAAATTTAAATAATATAGGTAATAAAGGGAATAATTTTGTGTCTTTTTTAATTTAAAAAAAAGCTAAAAAATAAATGTTCGTTTAAATTAATTTTGTCTCTCTTCTTTTTACTTCATTTTTAATTGTTAAAATGTTTTCAATCACTTTTACTCAAAATTACTAAAATTAGAATATTTAAATATTTTTATTAAATTATAATTATTAATTAATATAATATTCTGATTTTCCAATAAATATTTTTATTAACTTTTAATATCTGCTTAAATTTTATAAAATTTAATTTTTAACAAAAATTAATAAACTTGGACAAAAGTTATAAATTAATTTGGATAATTTAAGATAATTATTTGAGTTATAAATTTATATTAAATTTTAATAAAATCTCTTGTAATTATATTTATCTAAAATTATTTATTGAAATAAAAATTTAAAGTTTTTAAACTTTAATAAAAATATTTTTACTTAAATTATTAAATTTACCTAAGATTACTCTCTCCTTAACAAATATGTGGAGATGCATCATCCGGAATGTAAGCTTTACCATTTATCATTCGAATTCTCGCTAAGCAGTGGGTATTAGAGTGGTACTCTTTGCAGAGCCAAAAAGAGATATTTGTTTTTTTATTTATGCCATTTCTGTTATAAACGTGACCATCTTTATCAGTAAATTTAGAGTCTTTCACCACTCCTTCAATCCATTTTCTACTTACTTGACCAAATTTTTAAAATTAATTTTAAGTAATATCCTCGGTCTTTTAAAATTATTTTTTAATTACTTAGTTATTTATCCTAAACTACCGATAAACTTAGAGGGAAAAAGATGAACAGAACTTTTCATAAATACCTTTTACAATAGGTATATATAAGAAGACTATTATACATATATCTTTAATTATATTTTAAACATTTACCTTGATTATCTTCTTGATTCTAAATTTTTAAATTAATTTATTAAATTAAAAATAAAATATACCTCATGTTGTGCTAATGACATACTCACCCCGTCATCTACTTTATGTCCTTAATTTTATTATTTATTTAAATTATTTTAAAATTTATTTTTATGATTTATAGACTTTAATTAATAAAAATAGGGACGAAATTTTGATAGGAAAAACCTTTGATTCTAATTATTAAAACTATTTCTTTTTTAAATAAAAACAAAAATACCTAAATGACCAGACCATGCTTGTCTAGGATGTTTTTGTTTTCTTCTATGTGGTACTCCTTCACAGCATTGAATAAAAACAATAATAAATATAACAAAAAATAATTTTGACATTTTTGTTTAATTGGGATAGTTTTTTAATTAAATAAATTTTTATAAATTAATTTCTTCTTTTTAAAAATTTTTTTTTAGCTATATGCTATATTAATTTTAAAAAATGACAGGTAAACTAGCGCGCATGCGTCTGTAGGCCTTTAATAAATTAATATTGAATTTTTTATTAATAAAAATTTTTCTTTAGATATGAGGATGAGTTTTTTTGCCATTCACGTTACTTTTCAGGGAGTTTTTTTATTCTTTATTTTTTTTATTTTTCTCTACCACCAATCTCTTACCTAAATTAATTTTTAAAAATTTTGCTAATCAATTTCCGCCTTATTTCTTAATTAAAATAAAAATTGATTTTAATTTAAAATTAAATAAAAAATATTTTTAAGTGAAACATAAAATAATTTTTGTAAATTTCTTAACTGAACAAACAATTTTAAACTTTCTCAATAAAATAAAAAAAGTCATTCTTGTTTAGAACTTAAATTATAATTTAATAAGTTAACATTTTTAAAAGCAATAATTTGTGGAAAATCAAACTATAAATTGACTTTTTGTTTTTTATTAAAATTAATAAAAATAAATAAATACATTTTTGAAAAAGAATAAACAAAAAGATAACTAACGGTTTATCTAAATATTATACCTAGAATGTCTAAAATATTTTTATAAATTTGTAAATGAAGTAATTTATTAAATATTATTATTTATTCACATAAAATATATATTTTAATTAATTAATTATAATAATTATAATTATTTTATTTAATTTAAATCAACTCTTTTTAATTTAACATTTTGTACAGCAGCCATTTGTCCTGCCTCTCCTCGACTAATAAATGAAGCAACAATAGTCCATAAACGAAAACGACCTCTTTTTAATAAAAATGTCTTTAATCCTAAAGCTAAAAGTGCTTGTTCTCTTAAAAGTTTACTAAAAGCAAAGCGAAGAAACGGAGGGGCAATTGATTGAATACAGAAACTAAATTTATTAAAATATTTAAAAAAAATAAAAAAGTTTAACTAACATTAACATAACAGAAAAACCAGCCCATTTATCACTTCCAATTCCACCACGTATTACAATTAATTGTGCTAAATAAATAATTTATATAAATTTTAAAACATAATAAAAGCTTAATTTTTAAAATTAAAATATCTAATTTTTTTACTCTACGAAACCGATCAGAAAAATTGTCTAAAACTCGCCTCGAAACAATACTTGCTTGTATGAAACTTTGAAAAATTTCCCCAAATTAAAATAAATTTTCTTAAAGTTTTGTTGAATGCTGATTAGATTGTTAGGGTATGGGTGTGTTATAATAATATTAATTAAATTTTATATTTTTTTAATAAAATATTATTATCTTACCAACAACAAAAATCAAAGAATTAATACAACAAGGAAGTACTAATTTAATTTCTAATGATTGACTACTAAATGTTAATTTTCCAAAATTTGTAGTAGTATTTGCTATAGTAGTAACACCAACATTATTATTTTTATTATTATTTTGTTTTCTAATAATACTTGTAGTGGAACGAAATATTGTTGTTTGTTGAATTGGTATAGGTCCTCCTCCAATTTGTTTTTCATTTATTATTTTAGGTGAAGAATTTGGTGTATTTTTAGGTGTTAAATCTTCTAAAGAATTTCTTTGTTGTATACCATTAACAATTACTACTTCTTTAAATTTTTGGCCATCAGAAGATTTGCCAAAAACAGTAGCCATAAATTGAAAACGAAGCTTTAAAAATTAAATTATTTAAAATTCAGGATTTATTGAATTTTTATTTTATGATTAAAAAATAAATATTTAGAATTTCTTTTAATTATTTTTAATCAAAAAATACATTTTCTAGGTCAACATTAAAATTATTTTTAGGTTTAATTATTCTCGCTTAAAATAAACTTTAAAAAGGATATCCCCTTTGAGTGTTTTTATATTAAAAATATTTCTCTTTTTATATTATTTTTAATTATTATTAAAATATATACATTTCTTTTAAAAAATATAGTTGCTGCTGTAGAAATATAAATAAGAAGATAAGCAGCAACAAAACCCAAATTTAAAGTTAAATATAATGTACGTGTCCCACTATTTGCATAAGCTGTCCAATCACATGTCATACCATAAACATTAGCTTGATACCAAAGAACAACAAACCTTTAAATTAAATAAATTAATAAATTAAATATATTTTATTAATTTACCAAGGAGCAGTGTTCATTATCCAACTTTGCAATGTTGCTAATCCTACAGCACACCCACATATTAACCAACAGGTTGTTTGCCTTCTTAAACGACGAAATTGTAAAGGAAATACTACACATGCGAATCTAGTAATTGCTATTACAACATTCATATAACACATACTAAACCAACAAGCATCTGACCAAGAATGAAGTAATAAACTCCATTCAGTTAAAAAGCCTGGTTTTTTACTAAAAATTGGAAAAAATATATATTTTTTGAATTTTATAAGAGCTAAGACCGTATTAATTTAAATTACATAAAAGTTTTATAAAGAAAAAAATTTGATTAAAATATATTTTAAAAATAAGCTTCAAGTTTTACTTATTTTGGATATTATACAGGGAGTGGATTAATTAATATTATAAAAAATGAAAAATAAAATTTGATAATAATATAATTATTTTTTATAGTACTCTATTCTTTAACTTTTAGATTTGTCTAAAACAATTATAAATAAATTAAAAAAAAATTAAATATTTTAAAAAAATATTTAATTAATTAATTACCTTAAAATAATCCAACCAGGAAATATTCCAAAAATTAAAAGTAAACACAAATCAAAAAAAGATAATATTAAAATAAATCTAAATCCAATAACATTTTTAACAGATTTAAACATTGTAATTATTTCAATAAAATGTAAAATAATTCCAAATATTGAAAATATTATTAAAATACCTCCAGCAATTAAATCATCAAAAGATTGTTTATTTAAATTTGGATAATCTAATAATTTTAATTTTAATTGATCAATACTTGTATTATTTATTGGAATTGGGGGATTCATTTGAAAAATTGAATAAACCATTTTTTAATTAAAAATAATAATTAATTAATTAATCTAAAAAAGTTATTTAATTATTTTAATTTAAAAAAATATATAAATTTTGCTAAAAAATTATTTAAAATTTTATAAAATTATAAGCAAAATGATTACATTTTAAAAAATAATTTAAAAAATATTTAGAATATTTTCTTTTTAAATTAAAAAAAAAATTCTAAAATAGCAACACTTAAAATATTAAAAAAATATAATTAATATTAAATATATTAAATATTTATATAATCTTTCATTTGAAATTTTTAAATTAATTTAAAAAAAAATTTGAGATAAATTAACAAAGGAAGAAATTCTTTGAAAGTTTTTAAAATTATAATCAAAGAAAATACAATTTTTATTTTAATTAATTTATTTTTAAATAAATGTATTTTAAAAAATGATTTTTAAAATTTTAACAAAAATTTGTATTTTAAGTAAATTAATTTTTTTTTTAAATTAATTTTTTTTTAAATTAAAAATAAATTTAGAATTTATTAAAATAATTTTTTTAGCAAAAAATTATTTAAAAAAAAAAATTTTTTATATTAAAAAGGAACTAAATATTTATAATATTTTTTGAAATGTGTATGTTAATAAACAATAAATTTTTTAAATTAATTTATAATTTGAATTTGTAATAAAAATATTTTAATGTAAATAATTTTTAAAAGGACATTAATGCTTTTATTAGGGTACATAAATAAATAAATTTTATGTATATATTTTTTATTTTAATTTAATATTTTTTTTTAATATTAAAAAAAAATTACTATTAAATTTAAAAATAAAAATTTAACTTACAGATATATATTTATTATATGTTACAAGAAATTAATTTTTAAATAATTAAATTTAAAAAATAAAAATTACAAAAATTTTTAAATAAAAAGTGCTTTTTAAATATGTATTAATTTAAATATTTTATTTGAAAATATATTAAATTGCCAAAAATTAATAAATTTATTTAAATTTTAATTTAAATAATTAATTAATTAATATTAAATTAAATTAAAATTTTTAATATTTTATTTTTATTAAAAATTAATAATAATTATTTAATTTGAGAAAATAAATATTTTACAAATATAATTAAAAAGAAAATATTAAGAACAAATACTTAAAGACTTTTTAATATAATTATTTTTTAAATATTAGACAATTTAATATTATTTATATTAATATATTCTAGCAACATATATTAAATTTTATATTATTTTTAATATTTATTTTATTATTCATTTTTTAATAAAATTATTAAAAATAGCCAATATCTAATTAAATTTATTTTTAATATTTAAAAATAAATAAAAATAATAAAAATAATAAAATTAAAAATAAAAACAGATGTTTTTATTAAAATAAAAATAAAATAATAAAATAAGCTAATTTAGTATTTTTATAAATATTTTATTATTAAATAAATAAGTATGCCAATAATATCATAAAATGGGAAAAAAATATTTTTTAAATTATTAATTTATTTATAATTAATTAATTAAATTTAAAAACAATAAAAATAATTAAATTTATAATATTTATTTTGCATAACAATTTTTTCTATATAAATATTTAAAATTAAATAATAATTTAAAATTTAATAAAATTTTTAGTAGAAAAATAAATATTTTAATTAAATATTTTTTATATTTTTTAAAAAAGAATAAATAAAATAAAAAAATTTATTTGCATTTTTTAAAATAAATAAATAAATATATTACTTAAAACTAACAAATTAAAATATTCTTTATCTAAAAAAAAATAAATAAAAATAAATTTGCTAGAGATCTCTCCTTTTTTAAATTTATTTTCTCTATCTCGAAATTAAAGTCCAAATTAATTATATAAAATTAAACATTATATTTTAATTTAATAATTTGAAGCTAATTTCTATTTTTTATTTTTAAATACTTTATTTTTTATTTTTTTAAAGTTTAATAATTCTCAAACAAATCAAAAATAAAAGTAGGGAATAACTTACTTTAATTTAAAATTTAAATTAATATTTTAAAATTAAAAATATTTATTTATTTAAAATAATTTAATATTTATTTTTATTTTCTTTTATTATATAAAAAGTTTAAAATTTAATTAAATAATTTATTTACTTTATTTTTAATTGTCTTCTAATGTTAAAAAATAAATAAAATCGTCTTCTTAATTATAAAATTAATTTTTAAAAAATATGTAAAAATTAAGTAAAATGAGAAGTAAAAAAAGCTCAAAGAGTAAATTTGTTCTTTTACTTAAATTCTTTTTTTTTTATTTTTTTATTTCCGTTTAAATTCGTATTTATCTTTTTTTTAAAAAGAAAAAAGATAAAAAGACTAAATAATAAATATGCCATATTCCCTTAAGACACAAATAAAAAAATTGTTTAAAAAGTTAAAAATATAGAGAATATAAAAATAAAATATATCTTTGTTTTATTTAAAAAATAATACTACAAAAATACTATGAGAATACTAAGAAAAAATAGGTAAAGTGGAAATGAAAAAAAAAAAAATTATTTTTTTTTTAATCTATGAATTTGTTTAAAGTATTTTAATATTCAAAATGATAAAATTAAAAAATAGAAAGATTATTTATTAAAAAAATTAATTAATTAAAATCTTTATTATTTTGTTGGTCAGTTTATAATTAAATTAAATAATTAATTAAATTAATAAAAAATAGAAGATTTTTATAATTTTAGGAAATTAAAGTTATCAGAGTTGTGATGCCAGATTACCCAATATTTAATAACTAAAATACGTTTTTTCATCCCTAAACCCAATTTGACATTTTAACTCAAATTGACACAACCCAGAACTAAAAAGATATTTTAATAAAAAGAATGTCAAGGTTAAAATTAAAAAGAAAAATAAATATTTAAATAAAAATATATTTAACTAAAAAATTAAATTTTCCATTAAAAAATATTAAATTTAAAATTCGATATTAAAGAAAAAATCTTTTCTAGAAATATTTTTAAATTTAATTCAAGGAAAAAAGTTAACAAAAAGCAAAAGGAAGCTACACATAAATAAATAAATAAAAAAGAAGAATAAAAAAATAGTTTTTTTTTTGTTAAAGTAATTTAATTCTCTTCCCACAAATAAAAAAAAAAGAATATACCTAAGAAGAATTATTCACAATGCGTGTTGCCTTTTTATATAATAAAATAAAAAGTCAAGATTCTTTCAAGTATTTTATATAATATATTTTTTAGAAAATAAATAAATTTTAAAATAAAAGAATTTTTAATTAAAAAATAATAATTAATTTTATTTTTAAAAAATAAATTAGTTAAGATTTTGAATTATTTGATCAAATAATTGAAATTTGTTGTCAAATTATTTGAAATAAAATATTTTCAAATATCAAATTATTTTATTTGAATTTGATTTTAGCAAAATCCCGATCTCTAATATTTACTAATTTAAAAATAAAATTAAAAATTAAATTAAAAAATAATAAAATATTTACATAATTTTTATCTGATTGTCTAAATAATTTAAAAAAATTGTTTAATAATAAATAGAGAATAAATAAATTAATATAAAAATTTTGTTTGTTTTTTAAATAATTAAAAAAATATTTTTTTTCTTTTTGCCATTTGAGTAATTCTTAAACTAATTTACTAAATAAATTTCATCATTATTGTCAGAAATTAATGCTTTTATATTCTGAAATTTTTAAATTATATTTTATTTGTTTTTTAATAAAATTCTATTCAAATTTCCTATAAAATTAGCTAAAATAAATATCAAATAGTTTTATTAAATTATACAAATAAATTTCTTATTTTAAAAATTTATTTATATTCTCAAATATTTTAAATTATTTTATTTTTTTCTAATGAAAATTTCTTTGTTTTTTATAAACTATTATATATATTTTTTTAAATAAATTTTATTTATTCTAAAAATTAATAAAATTTAAATATATGTATATGTAATAATTTTAGAAAAATAAACTTACTTGAATTATACACTTTGTCTTTCTATAAATATTTTAATTAAATTTTATAAAATTTAATTTTTAATTAAAAATTAACAAAAAAACTTAAAAAATTAAAAAAATTGATTTAAATATTTAAAATAATTATTAGAATTCTTAATTAAATTTAATTTTAATACTTCTTGTACGCGTTGCCAAAGTTCCTTTGCATTTTCCCCTAACTCGTTCCATATCCCTTGTGGGTGTTGCCCTAAGATTTAATTTTTTTTTAATTTATAACTAAAAACTTAAAGTTATATTATCTTTTTAATGAAAAAAAATATTTTTATTTATTTATTTTTTAAATTATTAATTAACCTTGAACAATCGATTCGGAACAATCAAGGTTATGTCCAGTTACTTCCTTAACATTATGATTTTCGTCAGTTGAAATATGAATTCTCCCATTACATTGTTTAATATTATGATTATAACAGTTCCAAAAAGTTTTTGAGGAAGAGACGTTATGGCGATTCTCAAATGTATAAGTGTGTCCATCTTTATCAGTAAATTTAGGTAAAGATAGCGACTTATTTCCTCCTCTCCTCTTTTTTGGAGTATTTCCATTTTCTGTTTAATCAAATTTTTAAAATTAATTTTTTTAAATTATTTTTTAATTAAATATTTATTTATTCAATTATGAGAAACCAAAAAGTGAAAAAATATTAAAAGAAACTAATATATTTGATATATCAGTTTTTTTTATTAGAAAAAATATTATTTAATTTAATTTAATATTTTTCTTACCTCCTTTAAATGGTTTTAATTCCATAGTTATAGGTTGTTCAATTATTTTCATTTCTTCTCCATAAACATCTTAAATTAAAAAAATTATTTACCTACATACAAGTGATGGGCAACTTTCCTAGTTTGTTTTTCGTTTTTTGGACGAAATACGAAATTTTGAAATTAAAAAAATTTTTTGGGGTAGTTCGTATTTTCGTTACTTTCGTAATTTCGTATTATTTCGTGTTTTTTATTTAGGTTTCGTAAATTTCGTATTTCGTCTTTCGATTTTATTTTCCGATTTTGCCCATCCCTGTTACATAAATATTTGTTAAAAGATATATTTTTTATTTTAATAATATATTTTAATTTTTATAAATAAAAATAATTTTATATTAAAAATCCCTATTTTATAAATTTAAAATTTGAAAATAAAATATATTTTTTAAATTACCTGAGAAATCGCCTCTAAATGCTCGTTTAGGTAAACCCTTCCTTGGTCGTTTACGTCTATTACTGCTAGATTGTCCATTTTCTTTCTTTATTTCTTTAAAAATAATTTTTTTTAATATTTTATTTTATTTTAAAATTATTATTTTTTAATTTTTATCAAACCCTCAAAATCATTTCTAAGTGCTCTTTGACTACAATTAGGTTTCTTTGTAGCATAAAGACAATTAATAAAAATAACAGTAAATATAACAAGAATAAAAAATAATTTTGACATTTTTTAATTGGGATTTACATTAATTTTTTTGAATAATTTTCCTTTTTTTAAAAAAAATATTTTTAAATTATTAATTTTTTAAAAGATTAAAACACATTGCGCATTTAGACGATTAATAAATTGACACTGAACTTTGTTTAAAAGAGAAAATTTTATTTAGCTATTAAATAAGAGATAGGCTTTTTCTTTTTTTAAAGTGGCAATGAATTTTTTAATTGATTAAAGAAAAAATATTTTTTTTTGATTTATTAAATGTGAAAGAAAGGCATATGCCCTTTCTATCCATTTTTTTATTTAATTTAAAAGGGATTTTTTACCTCCATCTTTTTTTCTCTCTAAAGTGCATGCTAGAGTAGCACAAGACACGTTAATAACCGGTCTCCCCGGTTAACGGTTTACCGGATTTTAAGAGACCCGAATACTGGTTACAGTTAATTGAAAATCTACGGTTTACTTCCCGGTTTTCCCGCTTTTGTAAAAAGTTTTTTTAAGTAAAAATCGATGAAAAATCAAATAACTTGATTTTTATGTAAGTTATTGTAAGTGCATTCATATCAGGGTTGCCGCAATTTGTACAGATACAAAGGTGCATCGAAAGTAAATTTTTATTTAAACTTATTTCTCTTTTAATTATATACAAAACACCTAAAGGATTAGTCGATGCTTGTTGAAGCTTTCCAGCCTTTCTTGGGGTTTTAAGTTTGTCTTTAGGTGCTCCTTCACAACATTGAATAAAAACAATAGTAAATATGAAAAAATTAAAAAATAATTTAAACATTTTTGTTAAAATGGAATTAAATTTTTTTTTGAAGTTTAGTTGAATTTTTGAGTAATTTTCTCTTTTTGTCTAAGGGCTTTTATATTCAATTTTTTAATTTTAACGCGTCGCGCATTATAGTCAAATAATAAATTAACATATGATTTTTCTTTGTTTAAAGGTAAATTTTTTTTTAATTTAAGGAAAGGATGTGCATTTGCCATTGTTACCTTCACTTTCCATTGTCTAGGGACTCTTTGATTAAATATTTTTAACTTCTAGTTGAACTAATTTTTAAAATTAATATTTTAATTAATATTCAGCCTTTTAAAATTATTTTTTTAAATTATTTATTGATTGATCCCCAACTACTAAGAAACCAAAGCGAAAAAATATAAACAGATAATTAGAGAGAGAAGCCGGGCCGGGCCCGGACCAGGGCCCGGTAATTTTTATATTTTTAACCATTCCTTTAATTTTAGAAAAAAATTATATATTTAATATGTTAATTAAAAAAAATAATAATAAAATAAAAAAAAGAAACAAAAATTTATCGAAAAATATGAAAAATAGATTTAATTTAAAATAATAATAATACATATATGGGAAAGATTAATATAAAAATAAATTAATTTTTATTTTATCTAATAATTTTTTTGTCAATTTTTTTAACAGAAAATTCTCAATTATAAAGAGTTTATTTTTTTAATAAATAATTTTTTAAATTTTTTAAATTATTTACTTTATTTAATTTTTTTTCTTTTTTAAAATATGGGTTATTTGATGCTCGAATTCTTAAAGATTTATGAGTTTTAACCTTTTTTTCTTCATTGATAAGAATATTATTATTTTTATTATTATTTGATGAACCTTTAAGTTAAAAAAAAATTATTTTTTAAATTTATTTTACAAAAAATTTTTTTTATTTTTTAAATTTAAATTAATTACCTTCAGCAAGATTTAATAATGCTTTGCTAACTTCTAATTCTTCATTATTAGAATTATCTAAAATTTTTAATTTAATTAAAAATTATATTTTTAATCAATTTTTAATTTTTTAAAATTATGAAATAATAAATATATTTTATTAATTTAATAAAATACCCCTAAAATCGCATGTCGCTGCTCGTTGAGGATTTTTATTTTTTCTTTGGGTATTTCGTTTATAATTGTTCTTCACAGCATAGAAACAATGAATAAAAACAAAAATAAATATAAAAAGAATAAAAAATAATTTTGTCATTTTTATTTAATTCAGAAATTAAATTATTTATTAAAGTTTTTTAATTTAATAAAATAAATAAATATATTTAATTTTAAAATATATTTTATTTATTTTTTTAAATTGTTTTTATATTAATTTTATAAAATTCTAAAGTTGGAAAAAATGTAAAAAACAATACTGAAGGGATCTGAGGCTGTTTTAGGCCAAAATTGTTGTCTTAAAGTTTTAAAGACTAAATTACTATTAAATTATTATAAAAATTTTCTTTAAAAAAATAAAAAATTTTTAAATAATATTTATTTGCTAGTAAATATAAAATAAAAAATATTAAAGAAAAATGAAAAGATAAATGTAAATAGGGGGAATAAATTTCATAAGACAAATTGTACTTTAAAACGTCAATGAGGAGACTTAAATGAAGTAAAATTAATGGTAAAATTAAAAAATAAATTAATATTTTTTTTTAATTTTTAAATTAAAAAAACATAAAAAATGAATGTTTGTTTTTTTAAATAAATAAATATAAATTATCCATTGAATAATAAAAAATAATAATTAAATTTAATTCAAGAAAAGGTCCCAACTCCCAAAAAAGAGATTTAATTGAAATGAAATTCTTAAAATGAATCTCTCTTTAAAAATTGATTTTATATATAGTAAATACCTATTATTTTAATTCGCTTCTTCTATAAATTTATTTACCAGCGCCTTATATTTTGTTACCGGTAAATGTCCAGTTGAATCCCTACCTGTCCGCAAAGAGAATTCGCTCTTTTCTTTCATTCTCCTGCATTTTGGCGTTAGGAGAAGTGCACGCTTATTTTTCCTCTACACTGTAATATGCCTTTTGGCAAATGGAAAGAAAGGGATAAAATAATTAAAATTAATTAATAAGTAAGTGAAAATATATTTATTTTAAAAGTGACCAAATATTAATAACCAAAGAACATAAATTTGGGACAACATTTTCAAATTTATTTCAAGAAGATCAGGTGGATAACAACCTTTTATTGGATTATTTAAGGGATAAAAACCAGTAAAAGGATAAATATTTAGGTAATTCAGCTTCTGTAATATGTCTCATCTGACGGACAATTCTGAATCTTAATCACTTAATTATTAATTATTTTATCCCTTTCTTTCCAAGTGCCAAAAGGCATATTACAGTGTAGAGGAAAAATAAGCGTGCACTTCTCCTAACGCCAAAAATGCAAGAGAAGGAAAGAAAAGAGCGAATTCTCTTTGCGGACAGGTGGGACATCAACTGGACATTTACCTTTGTTACCACACGTTTCTGACATTGTTGACCGTCAGATCCATTTTCTCGGCTTTTATTCATCCGAGATTTTTATTATTATTATATTTGTTAATTAGAAATTAGTAAAGTTCTTTATTTGGTATTTGTGTTTTATTTGTTTGGGCTTTAGGCAATTTAGAGTCTATGCCGTGCCATACTATTTCGGCACTTCAACCATCTGTGCATTTCGACACAATTGCCAATAAAATTTCCATCTGATAATTGATTAAATGTCAAGGGATTTTCTATTCTTTAATTTTTTAAAATTTACTCTCCTTGTGAAGGCCCCAAAAGGAATATTTTATAAAAATATTATTTTTATAAAAAGCAAAAAGTAAAGATAAAAATAAACTTAAAATGTCTATTTAAATAAAACCCAATTTTAAAACATAGGGAAATACTTACCTAATGATAAGTTTAATAAACAAAGATACAAGCATTTTTTTAATTTGTTAATTTAAAATTACTTTTATAAATAGTTTAAATAAATTTTTAAAGATTTTTGTATTTAGCTAAATTTGAATAATTAATTAATTTAAAAAAAAACATCAAAAGATGTAAATTTTACTTTTATAAGGATATTCAAATAATTTTTGGAAATTATAATTTTAAAAGGTTTAACTAATTTTTATAAAAATAAAAGATAATTTAATAAATAAATATAAAGAATTAGTATATGTAAATATTTAGAAAATATATACATATTTTGTTTTTTAATAATTTAAAAAAATATATATCTTTCTTTTTACTTGATTTTTAATTCTTTTCAACCACTTTTATCAGCATCATAAGCTAAAAAATTATAATTAATTTTTAATAATTTTTAATAAATTCCTTTAGCGTTAAATATATTTTAATAATTGTAAATTATTTTTCGAATAAAAATTTAATTTTTACTTTGTTCTTTTTAAATTAAAAATTATATAAGTATTAATTATTACGTTCCATTAGTTCATAATCATCATTCTAAAATAAATATTTTTTAATAATTAAATTTTATTTAAAATAAATTATAATTTTTTTAAAGTTTTGAAAGATATAAAATTTATAAAAATAATATATAGTATTTAAATATAATTCAATTTCTAATTAAAAATATATTTTTACCATTTTTTTCTCAGCTTTTTTCTTTTCGGCGGCTTCTAACTTAAAATTTTTTAATTATTTTAAATAAAAATTTTTTTTAATATTTTCGATGAATTTTAATTTTATTTTTTCTAAAAAAAATTTTAAAAATTAATAAAAACTATAATTAAATTAATACTTTTTGTTGTTTAGCTTCTTCTTTTGTAATAATTGCTAAAATTTGAAATTTATGAAAATTCAGAAAATTGAATTTTTTATAATAAATAACTTGGTGATATTTTATACATTTTTTTAAATTTATTTTTAATATTTTTATTATTTATTAAAATTTTAAAACCTTTTATAGGATTATTAAATGTACTTCCAGGACGCGACTTTTCTTTAATTAGAGTTTTAAATCCTTTATTGTTAATTTCTTTTGTATTACTTGTACTACCTATAATTTATTATTATTATTTAAAATATAATAATTAATTAAATTATTTTTAATTTTATGATATTTTTAAAAAATAATAAAATTACCTTCAGGGACTTTTTTAGGTCGTCCTCTTCCTCTTTTGCCTGGTGCTCCTTCACAACATTGAATAAAAACAAAAGTAAATATAACTAGAACAAAAAATAATTTTGACATTTTTGTTGAAATGGAATTAAAGTTTTTTTTTGAAGTTTAGTTGAAGTGAATTTTTGAATAATTTTCTCTTTTTGTCTAAGGGCTTTTATATTCAATTTTTTAATTTTACGCGTGCGCATTTTAGTCAATTAATAAATTAGCATATGATTTTTCTTTGTTTAAAGGCAACTTTTTTTTTTAATTTAAGAAAAGGATGGGCATTTTCCATTGTTACCTTCACTTTCCATTGTCTAGGGAAGGAAAATGAAATTTTTTATATTTAAATTTTCCTTCCTCCATTTTTAAATTTTTTCTTTTACAATTTAGAAATTTTTAAAAATCAATTGTAGATTTTTCTATTTCTGTTTTAAAATATTTGCCAATTAATTCCCATCGCTTCTCTTAATTATAAAATTAAAAATTGACTTTTTTAATTTAAATTAAATAAAACATAAGTTTTTTAAATAATAATTAAATTTAATTCAAAAAAAGATCCCAATTACGCAGAAAAGATTTAATTGAAAATCTAAGGATAACTAAATTATAAAATATTTTTTAATAATATTTAACAAAGGGAAGATTTAAAAAAATAAAATTAACCTAAATGCAATATTAAAATAAATTTAAAAAATATTTTTTATTATTAATTTTAAATTAGAAAATTGACAAAAATTTTAGATAGAGGCATTTGTAAAAAATATATTTTATTTTAGAAATTTTAGAAAAAGAAATTTGTAAAAATTAAACATTGAAAAATTGATTGACACTAAATAAAAATTTTTTTCTCTCTTTAAACTAGAGTTACACGAGACCGAGACTTTTGGGAAAACCGAGAACCGAGATTGGAAAATGGGCGAGACTCTCGGTCCGGTCTCGGCGAGACTCTCGGTCTCGGCCGGTCTCGGCCGAGACTTTTGGGAGAATTTGGGAAAACCGAGAACCGAGATTGGAAAATGGGCGAGACTCTCGGTCCGGTCTCGGCGAGACTCTCGGTCTCGTGTAACTCTACTTTAAACACAGTTCAGTGTCAATTTATTAAACGTCTCATTGCTCAATGGTTAAAGTTCTTTTTTAAAATTAATATAAAAATATTTTGGGAAAAGAAAAAAATTATTCATAAATTTATTTAAATAAAAAAATTAAAAAAAACTCTTTATAATTAAACAAAAAATGTCAAAATTGTTTTTTATTTTTGTTATATTTATTTTTGTGTTTATTCAATTCTGTGAAGGAGGACCTAAAGAAGACAAAGAAGAAATGTCTCAAAGTATATTTTATTTATTTTTAAAAATAAAATTAATTTAAGATTTATTTAAAGTTAAGCTTTTTAAATAAAAAATAAATTTATAATATTTTGAAGAATTAAATAATTAATAAAATTAGAATTTAAAAGATTTCAAAATATTTAATTATTTGTTTATATATAACTTTTGTTTAAATAATCCTAAAATTAAAACATATTTTGGTAAAAGAAGCAAATAATTTAAAAATTAAAATTTTTTTTAAAATATTTCTTCTCCCAATTAAACAAATTTTTAAATTATTTTTTGTTTTTATTCTATTTTTATAGTTAAATACTGTATAAAACAACGACAAAACCCAAGGAAGCACAAACCTTATAAAGCACCTACAGGCGATTTTATGGGTATTTAAAAAATATTAATAAAATTTAATAATATTAATATCTATATATAAACATTTTTAATATAAAAATGTTTAATCTTTTTAAGATAAAAAATAATTACATAAAAAATTTAAATTCATTTTTTAAAAATATTTTTATTTTTTAAATTTCAGATATTTATAGAGAAGAAATAGAAAAATCTGAACAACCTAATATCGAATTAGAACAATTTAATAGAGGTAAGCAAAAATATTAAATTAAATAATATTTAAAAAATTATTTATAAAAATAATTTATTTTTTAAATTTAAGATATTATTTGTATATAATAGAGAAATAAATAAACTGGCTAAAAAATTATTATAAAATTCTTTAAAAATATTAACTTTGAAAATATGTTAAATTAAACAAGTCCGGCTCTGCTCCAGTTTATGAGTCCAATGAACTTTTATGAGTCCAATCAAAGTTGTTAAGTCTCATTTTATGATTATGGGAATGGGTCCCGCTCCCTTTTGCAATTTTTAAAGTAAACCCGGAATTTCTGGTTTCTGTTTCATTACAGTTTCATACCAGTTTTCTTCAAGAAATTCGAAATTGGACCCGAAAACTGGGACCGGGACTCGTTCCCGTAATCACTTAGATGAGACATTAATTGCTTAACAAAACTTGTTTGGACTCATAAACTTTCATTTGACTCATATATTTTAATTAGACTTATAAAAGTTCATTGGACTCATAAACTGGACTAGCACAAAAAGTCCTATTAACTTATTGTAAATACTTAATTGATAAAAATAAAAAAAATTTATTTTAAATAATATTTCAAAAATTTTTTTTTTAAATTTAAGTTGATAATAGAGAAGAAGAAATAGCAGTTGAACATGAAAAAACGAGAAGAGGATCATCGAGAATTAACGCTAAAAAATCATCTGTAGATTATGATTCAGGTATATAATTAAATTAATTTTAATTTATATAATAAATATTTTTTTATAAAAATTAAAATATATAATATTATGAAAGAGAAGAATTATTTACTATTTGTAAAAAATAATTTTTATTTTAAGATTATGATGTTGCAGAGGAAATACCTGAACATAGACAACCTAGGTAAATGTTCAGTTCCTACCTGTCCGCAAAGAGAATTCGCGCTCTTTTCTTTTCTTCTCTTGCATTTTTGGCGTTAGGAGAAGTGCACGCTTATTTTTCCTTCTCCTCTATGGCACTTGGAAAGGGATAAAATAATTAAAATTAATTAATAATAAAGTGAAAAGACAGATCATGGCTGTCTTTAATAGGCGGAATTTTTGTAAATATTCAATAATTAATATTTGGGATCTTTTCTTAGATTCAATATCAAGAGTTTGATAATCGAAAAATCCAGAATTTTTCTTCGGATGAATTATTTGTAGGGCAAGAAAGGGACATTTTTTTAATGTTTAAATAAATGTTTAATTGAATTCTACTATTTACATATTTATATGTATGTACTATAAACACAAGTCATGTCCAAATTTATGTTCTTTGATTATTAATCTTTGGTCACTTTTAAAATAAATATATTTTCACTTTATTATTATTTAATTTTAATTATTTATCCCTTTCTTTTCATGTGCCAAAAGGCATATTATAGAGGAGAAGGAAAAATAAGCGACACTTCTCCTAACGTCAAAAATGCAAGAGAAGGAACTAAAGAGCGAATTCTCTTTGCGGACAGGTAGGGAGCAGGGACGGGCACATTGCGTTTTTGCGTTAATTTTTGGCCTTGCGTTGCGTTTTTGCAAAAATGTTTTTTGTGCCCGTCCACGGTAGGGAGCCTGGACATTTACCGACAACCTATTGTTAATAGAGGTGGACTAACAATGAAAAGAAATCCTAGACGAGGATATAGAGACAATACTATTATAGGTATTTTAAAATTTATATTAATTTTATTTTAAAACTTTAAATTTGTATATATTAATATTTTTAATAAATTAATGAAGGAGATTTAAAATAAAATTTAAGATGATAATAGAGCAAAACGAATAGTAAAAGAACATGGACAATTTAGTAATACTTGTGAGAAAAAATCTAATTTTTAAGATATAGCCTCATACAGTTTTAAGAGATACTAATAGAGTTTATATAATATATATCAGGGATGGGCACGTTTCGGATTTCGAAATTTTTGGTTTTTCGGTCATTTTTATTTCGGATTTCGTATTTTATATAATAATATAAGCAATATAATTATTTATAAAATTTAAATTTATGAGAAGTATCTGTTCATCTGTATACACTTTTTTGTTTTCTCGGTAATTGGGGGTAAATACAAATACTTTTAAAAAAATAATTCGAAAAGAAATTATATTAATTAATTTTAAAAATTTAGATAAAATTACATTTGTAAATCTCAAAAGTAAAAATAATGGAATAAAAAGAACAGAAAAAACAATTAGATATGGTAACCGCTATTATGTCTTTGATAGTAAAAATAAGGGTCAAATTCTTGGCGCTGTGTCAATAAAAATTGTAATGGGAGAATTCATACGTCAAATAATGAAAATCCTCAATTTATGAAAGTAGCAACAGAACATAATATTTGCAAAGAGAGCAATATAAGTAAGTAAATTTAATAATTTAAGAATTAATTTTCTTCAAAAAGATATCCAATATCTAATATGTTTTTATTAAAACTTTTTAAATTTTTATTTAAATAAATAATTTTTAAAAATTTAAATTTTAGATGATTACGAACTAATGGAAGAGGTATTATTATAATTTAATATGATGCTGATGATGAATGGAAACAGGGGTGGGAAAGTTCCAAAATTTCCACTGGAACCGGTTCCAGTTCCGGAACTTTTTTTGCTCTTAAAATAAATCGAACAGGGTTTTCCGGGTTGCGCGCAAGCGTCGGGTCGTTAAATTTTCATAAATTTTAGCTATGCGGGCGAAAATTTTGAAAATTTTTGGAAATTAGTTGCCAAACATTTACCATTTTCGGCGCCGCAGGCAAAAAATTTATTAAACCTCTGTTGCCAAAAATTACACTTTTTTAGTGCCGTAGAGAAAATTTAAGACTTAATTTTGCTTCAAAAATTTTTAAATCATTATAATCTAACTTCAACTAATTTTCCCAAAATAAAGGATTCGAACCCAAGCCAATCTAATAAAATAAACTAATGCATTAACCACCCAACGATTTACACTGAAAAAAGTGAATAAATTATTTATAAACGTTTTCTTTCTTCTTTTCTCGCTTACAAAAATAAATTAGGGGAGTGAATAGGGAGACCTTTGGAACTTGTTTCCTGAACCGGTTCCAAACCAGTTCCAGACATCAACCAGTGAATTGGAACTTTCCCATCACTAATTAAAATCTTTAAAGAATTAAAAGTAAAAAGAAGCAAAAAAATTATTTTTTTTGAAAGATAAATATTTTGAAGGATTAACATTTTGAAAGATAAAATTTATTTAAATTAAAGAAAAAACAAAAAATTATTTTTTATTTTTTACCATTATTTAAATTTACTCTCTATTTATTTACTATACAATCTTTTATTTAAATTAGACTATTGGATAAATTATTCAAAAAATTTCTTTTTAATTTTTAAATAAAAGATTAATTTAAATTAACTTTTAAAATTAAATTTCAAGAAAATTTTTTAAAAACTCCTTAAAATGTTAAAATTTAACCTTTCGATGTTTTTTTTAATTATTTATTTAAAATACAATTAATAAAAATTTTTAATTAAAAAAAATCAATTTTTATACTTATTAACAAAGAAATGGGGAGAAAATTAAAAATAGTAATAATTTTTAAAATAATTATTAATTACTTAATTGACTTTTTTATTTATTAAAATTAATAAAAATATATTTATTTATATAAAAAATTTAAATATTTTTTTCAAATTAATTTTTCATTAAAAGAATCATTTAATTTAAAAGTTGGTGTAATTAACAATTCAATATTTCCATTAAAAGTTAATTGTGCTATAACACAAGTTATATCTAAAATTTAATTTTATTAAAAAATATTGTATTTTTTAAATATATTTACATATTTTTTTAATTATATATATTTTTTTTAATTTTCTTACGATTAAAAGAATTAGATAAACGTCTATAAACACCAAATCTTTGAAAAGCTTTTTCCCAAATAAATAATAAATAAATAATTAATCCAATAGCTAAAATTAAAAGTCCAACAATTGAAGATTTAAAGCTTTGTATAATTGTTATAGATACTAAAGTAACACAAACACATAAAAATATTATTGGTAAAATTAAAGGAAATTGTATTGACTTTTCATGAATTGGACGTTTACAAATACCAAAACGAATACATAAAAGACTAAGCATTGTAAATGAACGAATTATCTAAAATATTTAATTTATTTAAATTAATTTAATTATTTTTTAAATTATTTTAGGATTGTTTACCTTCAAAATTTATTGGTAAAATAATCAATTTTGATAAATAAATAAAAACATACCCAAACTGTAAAGGCAACATAACTGATCATTTGCTAATTAAAATATTATTTAAAATTTAAATTTTAATAAATTACTTCCAAATTTCCAAGAAAAGAGTAACACATAGCTAGAACAACCTTATAAAATAATTTTTAAAAAATTTAAAAAAAATAATAAAAAAACATGAATAAATAATGCAGCTCTAGGACTATTACTTTCTCTATTTATACATGACAAAAAAGCTGGTAAATGCTTTTCTCTTGCAGATGCCCAAAGGAAACGACTACAGGCAAAAAGTGATGCATTTATTGTACTTAATTATTTTAAAAAATAAAAATAAAATATTTATCAAATATTTAATATTATTTTTAAAAAATTTTGGAAAACTCAAAAATAAAATAATTTTATGAAATTGATAAAAATATAGGCGAAATTACTTAATTAAATATTTGGTTGAAAATAAATAAAAAGAATTTCAGTCCAATTTTATTAATTCTGAAAAATTATCTTTTTCTTGAATTTTTAAAATATTATTGTTTAAGTAATTTTTTAGTTATATTTTTTTTTATAATTTCAAAAAATACCCAATTAAGACAATACAAATGAGAAGAGCAATTAAATATTTAAAATGAGCACCTAATGTTTTTTCAGCAAATACCTTTTTAAAATATTTTAATTTATTTTTTATAATTTTGAAATAATCAAATTTTAGGAAAGACAAAAAAATTATTTAATTTTAATAAAAATATTAAATTAATTAAAAAAAAACCATTGCAACAGCATTAGATGATTGCATTTCTGGTACTGAAAGTACAATAAAAAATGATAAATTCATTAGAAAATATATTGAAGCAACAACTGACATACTCACAATTATTGCAAATGGCAAAGTCCTATTTATTTTTAAAAATTTATTTAATTTTGTTTCTTAAAAAAACTAATGAAATTTGTATTTTTTACTATTTTTAGATTTTTAAAATAATTTAAAAAATATTAAAAATAACCGTCTTGGACTTTTAATATCTTCAACTCCATAATTAAGAATATCCCAACCATCATAACTATAAAAACCACCAAATAATGCCAAGGCTATATCCCCTGGACGAAAGTTGCTGTTAACAAAGGGATGACGTAAATTATTAAATTGAATATCTTTAAATTTAAATATTATTTTTTAAATTTAAATTAATTAATTACCTTTATTATTAAATAACAAAAAATAAAATCCACAAAATATAATAATTCCACTAGCTACAAATTTAGCAATTACAGAAATTATTTGAACACGTGACACTACATTGCTTATAGAAAAACAATTTATGAAGAAAAGTATTACTATTTAAAAATAAATAAATTAAAATTTAATTAATTAAATATAAAATTTTAATTTTTAAAAATAGAGAAAAGATTATAGCTTCGATTAATATATACCGTCGATATATTATAACGGTCAAATCCCTAAAGAATAATTTTTTAATTTAAATATTATTAAATTAAATATTTTATTTAATAAAATTAAAAATTAAATTTCCCTTTAAATTGAGATTTTACTAATTTAAAATGACCTATTAGGGAATGAGAAATTGAAAATTCAGTCTTAGGGGACTTTATATTATTGTTTAAAATAAGTTTATTTTTATTTTTAATTTAAATAAAATATTTAATTTTTTAGAAACAAATTATTTAATTTGGCTTTAATTTAAATAATATTTAAAATAAAATTTTAATAATTTTTAAATAAATTGGCTAACAAAGTAAACTGAAAGAAATTAATTTGTGAGCAATAAAACGATTAGATTCATTACAAAATTCAATCTAAAATTAACAAAAAAATAAAGAAATATTTTTATTAAAAAAACAAACATTAAGGCAACGAATAGCATAAACTGAAAAACTAAATTCTGATTAAAAAAAATAAAATAAAAATATTTATTTTATTTTTAATATTTTAAATAAATTAATTAATACGTTTCCATTTGTATAGCCAATCCACTTGGATTAATAAAAAAACAAGATGTGGTCATAAAAATAAAGGCTATTGAATTCCTTAAATATTTTTATTAAATATTTTAATAAAAATTAAATTTCTTATTCGAATAATATTTTAATTTTAATTGAGTAATTTTTTGGTGAGAAAAAATATTGTGTGTTGAACTATTTGAAAATATTTTTTAACTTTTTTTAAATAAAAAAAGGTCTCTAGGACTACCCTGTTTCCATTTAAAGAGTAATATTATTAAATAATTAAATATTTAAAATTTAATTAAAATAAAAATAACCATCTAACATGACAAAGATAAGCAAAATCACAACCAGATTTTCTTATACTAGTCCCTAATTCAACATAACATAAAGCACCCAAAGTAGCAATAATTCCAGCTAATAACCAAATTAAAAGAGAAGCACCAACAGAATGAACATTATTTAATATTGTTGTTGGTGTTATAAATATTCCCGAACCAATTATTGCCCCAATTATATAAGAAACAGCACTCCAACGACCTTTTAAAAATAAATATTTTTTTAAAATGAAGATTTATTTTATTAAAACCATTAGGAATTAAAATATTAAGGGGAATAAGTGGAAATTGGAACAAAGTCGAAAAAAAGGAACAAAAGTCAGAGAGATGTGATTAACACTAACTGACGCTTTTAATAGCTCAAGTCTGTGTGTCATAGTCTGAAAATTCCCCGCCCAACTTTTGGGAAATAAAAGGGAAGGGAAAATCAGCAAATCAAGCCCAGTCTTTGATTAACACCCAAACCTATTAGGCTGGTTCTCTCTCCCCTTTAAACTTCATATATTATATTTTATTTAATTTGTGATAAACTTTATTGGGAGGTCGTTTTAAAGGTATCAAAAAGGCGCGTCCCGAGAGTTGGTTCCCCAACTCTCGGGACCCAACGCCTCCAGCCAGAGCTGGTTTATAAGACTGTGGTTTTAAACAATTTAAATTTTATTTAAGAAAAAGGAAAAAAATATATAAAAAATGAATAAAATTAATTTTATACAAGGAAGTCATAAAAATCAAAAAGTTAAATGAGAGAAAAGAGGAAGCAATTAAGTAATTATTATATACAATAATTATTACAGAAGATATATAAATATCAAATATTATAAATTAAATTTTAAAAAACTAACCCATTTTATGTTTTTCGTTCATTTTAATCATTTTAATAAATTTTAAAAAATAATTAAATTAATTAATTAATAAAGAATATAATAGTCAAAATAATACAATTAAAAGTAAATAAACTTTAAAAAATATTAAAAATTATGTACATAAGATACCCAAATAAAAATCAATTACCTCTTAAAAAGGATAAAAACAGCCACGTTAACGGAAAAAATGAGCGTAAACATTTAGTAATTCGTTAAAAAAATAAAAAAAATCGTTCCTTTCTGAGGCAGAAAAATAATAAAAATTGAATTTTTTGATTTATTTTTTTAATTTAAAAATAAAATAGTTGAAATTAATTTTATTATTTAAAATAAAAATGTGCTGCAACAATTATTTTGAATTATTTTTAAATTACTTAACATTTAATTATTATTTTTTAATTTAGTAATTAAAAATCAACAATATATTTTTTAAAAATTAAATTAAAAAATAATAAAATATTTACATAATTTTTATCTGATTGTCTAAATAATAATTAAAAAAAATGTTTAATAGTAATACCGTATTTATTCTAATAGAACGACAGTCTCTATTAGAACGACAGTCCAGAAGGAGGTTGAATAATAGAACGACAGTCTCTATTAGAACGACAGTCTTCCATTTTTCCCTAATATGATTAAATAAATAGTCACCTATATGTAATATCATTGTTTTACCATTTAGATAGCTATATTTCTTATTTAGAAAAATAAAAAATGTCTTCTGATTCTGAAATTGATGTAGTTACGGTTACTGAAGATCAGCCTACGTGTTCACAAAAGCGGAAAGCATATTCAATAAGTAGAAAGATTGAAATAATTGATTATGCAAAAAAGAACTCAAAAAATGCAGCTGCAAAACTATATAAAATTAGTTGTTCATGTATTGTTGATTGGGTTAATAATGAGGAGAAGTTAAAGTAAGACATAATTTTATTTATAAATTTATTAACTTATTTAGGTCAGAGGCAAGTACATGTCAAAGACTTCACGGCGGTGGTTCTAAACTCAAAAACACTGAATTTGACGAACAGCTAGCAAAATGGGTAATTGACAAAAGAAGTGAAAAACAACGTGTTTCCCGGAGGCTCATTCAACAACAGGCAGCAAAACTATTTAGCTTAATGGATGAAGAATCTGATTTTAAGGTTAGTTAGCAAAATTATTTCCTCAATAGTATTATTATGAAATTTTAGGCAAGTTCAGGATGGTTACAAAAATTTATGATAAGACACAACTTCCGAGTACGTGTTCCTACAACAGTGTGTCAAAAACCACCTGATGAGTACGCAAATGTCTTGGTGAATTTTGTAATGTATATTTCACAAATTAGAGAAAAGAAAAGGTTTATATAAATTATTTTAAAAATAACTAAAACATTATAATTTCAGCTATAAATACATTTACGCTGCTGATGAGACTTCGGTCTGGTTAGATGCATCAGGAGGAAGATGTATAGCAGAGAAAGGTGCAAAAGAAGTGTCAGTCCTCTCAACAGGACATGAAAAGCTCCGTGTTACGGTTATGCTTACAGGGAGAATGGATGGATACAAGTGCTTGCCTTTTGTTCTCCTTCCACGCAAAAGACCGGATAAAACAATAATTGAAATGTTTAAGGTTGTAGTATTGGCCTCATTGAGTTTAATTTTTAATTTAAGGGGAAACTTATAGTTGCTTGGGCTGGAACAACCTGGATGAATGATATTTTAACAACGGAATATTTAAAAGCTGTATTAGGTCAATCCTTTTTTGGCAACAGATTACTCGTTTGGGATTCATTTAGATCCCATCTGAGCTCTATGACAAAAAAAGAACTCACAAATTTAAACATTGATACAGCAGTTATACCGGGTGGTACTACTAAATTCATACAAGTATTTTTAAACCATTTAATATTAAAAAATTGACATTTGAAGGCGCCTGATGTCTGTTGGAATTTTAGCTTTAAATCAAAAATTCAGCAACAGTATGAAGATTGGATGATGCATGGGGAGAGAGAAATGACATCTGGTGGAAAGCCTCGTCCTCCATCAATGAAAATCTATCTTAATTGGATTGTTGAAGCTTGGAATGGAATATCGAAAGAATTGGTGATTAAATCTTTTAAGATATGTGGTCTTACCAATGCAAATGATGGATCTGAAGACAATGAAATAAACTGTTTTAAACCTGATGGTCCTGTGTCAAATGGGAGAGCTCTTTTAAAGAAAGCACGAGATGAAAAGGAGTTGGTTAATCTATTTGAAGAGATTGATATTGGAGAAGATGAAGAAAACGGAATTGAATCTGATAATTCTATTGAAATTTAGTGCTTTTTTCAATTTCTTTTTATTAATATACTGATATAGCTTGAAAAATTTTTAATATTTTTTTAATGGGTTGAATAATAAAACGACAGTCTCTATTAGAACGACAGTCTCTATTAGAATGACAGTCCAGAAGGAGGTTGAATAATAGAACGACATGTCGTTCTATTAGAATATTTACGGTATGTATATAGAGCATAAATATAAAGAATAATAGAAACTATTAGGTCGCGTCATAATTAATGTCGCTTTTCTTTTTGCTCATAAAATTTTCAATTGTGTACATAGAAATTTGAAAATTTGTCAAAAATTCTTTTAACTGTTTTCTTATGAAACACAAAATTTGAAATTTTTTGGTTAGATAGGTCTAAAGTTATGGTCGCAAATGTAAGGTATACTGTTTTTGATTTACACATTTAGGCCAAAAACGTGAATTTTCTAACTTTGCGTAAAATAATCCGATAGGGATGATCTAAACAGCATTCGAAAGCACATATACTATATTTGATTTGGTCCAGAACAAGCATGTCTGTAACTCTGTCGAACCCGGAATCGGAGTTCGACCTTTGCAGAAAACCATATTGTAAGACATTGAGACCTGCCGTTTATTAGCCGTCTAATAGGGCTTTCAAAGAGCTTTCGAATGATATATAAATTGTCAATAAATTCGAAACAGTTTTCACGAAAAAATTTTTTTTCTGCAGTTTGACCACTTCGACATTTTCGACCATAACTTTAGACCAACAGTACCAAAAAATTTTTTGGGCTTTATTAAAAAACACCTAAACAAAGCATATATAAAATTCCAACTTTCTATGTTCAAATTTGAAAATTCTATAAACAAAAGAAAAAAGCGACACTAATTATGACGCGACCTAATAGGTAATTTCGTTTGTTTTTTAAATAATTAAAAAAAATATCTTTTTTCTTTTTGCCACTTTAGTATTTCCTTCCTAAACTAATTTAATAAATTTCATCATCAGTTTCAGAAATTAATGCTTTTATATTCTGAAATTTTTAAATTATATTTTATTTGTTTTTTAATCAAATTCTAATCAAAATTTCCTATAAAACTGAAATTTAAACGGTATCTCGAAATATCAAGTTTAGTATTGACTTTTTACGATTTAAATTTTTTTGGAAATTTTATTTTAAAAAGTTAATTTAAAAGTATTTTTTATTTAAAAATTAAAAATAGATTTTTTTAAATAATTTATCCTTGCTAACTAATTTTTTAGAAAAAGAAAAGATTGTTAAATAAATAAATATAAAGAATGTTTTTAAATATAAAATAATAAAAAAAATTTAATCATAGATATATCCATTTCTGCTTCTTTTATAACTTCACTTTTAGTAATTCTTAAATTGATTTCAATCACTTTCATCAGCTTTAATTAAAAGTTAAAATAGAATTAATATTTTAATTAATTTTTTAAATTCTTTTAAAGTCTAAATTTTTTAAATGATTTTAAATTGTTTTCTAATGAAAATTTACAATTTAGTTATTTTTTTAATCAATTATACATAATTTTTTTAAATAAAATTGTAAAAATAACTGTTAAATATTTCATAAAAATGAATTTTTTATTTTAAAATTTAATAATTTATTAAAATTAAATTAAATATATTTATTTTATTATTGGATAATTTAAAATAATTATTGGAGTTATTATTAAATTTATATTAAATTTTAATAATACCTCTTGTACATTAGAGATCGGAATTTTAAAAAATCCTTGATCTGGATTCTGGATCTTGATTAAATTTATAGACCAGGACTCTGGATCTGGAGTCAAGGAAGAATCCAGATCCAGAAAAAATCCAGATTTTTTTACCTGGATCCAGACCTGGATCTGGATTTTTTTTTAAATTTTTAAAATATAAGAAAAAATGAAATATTATCATTAAAAATATTTATTATATAATTTTTATAAAATAATTTATCAAATCATAATTAATACTTATTTATAAATGTTAACTCAAAAATATAAGTAAGGTAAATTTTGAACAAAATTTAATCCAGGAAATCCAGGTAAAAAATGGCGCAGACCTGGATCTGGATCCTTGATTTTTTAAATTTATCGACCTGGACCAGACTCTGGACTCTGGATCCAGGAAAAATCCAGGTCTGGATCCAGATCCAGTCCTATCTCTATTGTACATTATGTTGATCTAAAATTATTTTTTTTTTTAAATTTAAAATTTTTAAACTCTAATAAAAATATTGTTAATTATTTTGTAAATTTTGAAAATTAATTTTAATTATTAAATTTACTTAATTACTCCTTTCTTTACAAGTGTGTGGAGATGCATTATCCGGAATGTAAGCTTTACCATTTTTCATATGAATTCTAGCTTTACATTTGGTAGTATTGTTGTTGTTGCAGAGCCAATAAGATAAACTACTATTTGTTTTACTTACGCCAGGGGCCTATTCGAAATGCGTCATATCTGTGATATGACATGCCATATTTATGACATGTCATATGTAACTGTTTGAATTGTATCATATGTAATATATCATATCATATTTATGATATCACATGCCGCATATGATTCGCCGATATGATACGGGGATATGACTGCTACATATGACGTCGTGTTATATGCGGATGTCATATATAAATTATTCTGTTCGAATTAAAAATCGTACATATGATATGATGCCTACTTATGATTTCTCCCATTTTTGGGAAATTACGGTCAAAAGAGTCGAAATGTAAAAATGTTTTGCCTACTTTGATATTTTATCCAATAAATTTCGAAAACCAAACCAATATTTATGAAATTATAGGACGAGTTAATTCACTTTTTGGAATAAATTAACAGAATTGATTTATATTCTCATTTTTGGCCATTTTATATAAAAAAAGCGACTTAACATCCATTTACCCTTCATGTGGATGTCCCTAAATCGGTAATTAGTCGATTGGAATTGGATGGAATGTAGGATATATTATAATAGAACTTTAAGTAGTGAAGAGCAGTGATGGAAAGTCCCAAAATTTCCACTGGAACCGGTTCCAGTTCTGGAACCTGTTTTTGAATTTTTGCAGTTCCAGTTCCGGAACTGGAACTTTCCATCACTGGTGAAGAGTAGAACATACATATTTGAAATAAGATTTGTATATGTGAGAGACTTTTATCCCGCCTCTAACGATACTAGCTGGGATAACTGAAAATATGTGAAATTTTGAATAATATAAAAGACCTCAATTAAATTGAGAAAAGTTGGAATAAGTCAGAGATTAAATATATTAGGAAAGAAAAGACGTAGTTGAATTGCTAAACTTTAGAAAAAATGGAGATTAAAGAAAATAGGGCAACTATAGAAAGGCCAAGAGCACAGTGATTTTGGCTTTGAAAATAATAAATGATTAACAAAATGCCTTTGAATAGATGAAGAAAAAATTTTTTTTAATTTGAATTAAAAATAAATTCTTGTGTGGATTGACATTTTATCCGAAGCCAATAAAATTATCGAAATAAAGCCTAGGGCAGTTAAATTTTGCTCAAATATAATATTTTAAAATGTTTATTTTTTTAAAAATTATAAGAACAATTTCGATGTTGTCCTTATAACAATAATGACTGAGAGATGTACAAATTTTTCAAAATAAAAAGTTGTAGAAAAAATATCTAAAGTAGGATAAAATATATTAAAAATGTTTGGAGTGAAGTTTTTTTGCCTTCAGATTCCGTAGGTGAAATATAGATAATTTTTTTAAATAACGAGACGATCCAAAATATTTTTAGGGCCTTTAGACATGCTACTAATTTAGATGAATAAATATAGACTTATAACTTTTGAAAAAATTGTGTTAAAATTTATATTTTATATCATTTGATAGAGGAGAATGTTTACGATGATATACCAAAAAATCAAAATTTTACCTCCTCACATCTAAAAGATATAAATTTTTAAAGAAGCCTACCCCCATGCGTGTATGCACTTTAAAGTGGATACACCCGCATATGATTTTTGTTGGGAGGACGTATCATATCGCAGATATGACACGGTTTAATTCGAACAGACATATGACATGTCAGCGGAAAAATCATGCGCCGCATATGACATGTCGTAAAGATGATATCATAGGCTTGATATCATACCTATGACACAATTCGAACGCACATACGACGGCTACGTATGACATGTCATAAATATGATACTACATATGATGGCCCGATATGATTTTTCATATGACACAATTCAAACAGAAACTTTACATATGACATGTCATAAATATGGCATGTCATATCACAGATATGACGCATTTCGAATAGGCCCCAGTTCTGTTATAAATGTGACCATCCTCAGCAACAAATTTACTTTTGTGCTCCTTGTGTATCTCTCCTTCAATCCATTTTAGTTTAGCTTCAGCTCCTACTTGATCTAATTTTTAAAATTAATTTTAAGTAATATCCAGTCTTTTAAAATTATTTTTCAATTACTTAGTGATTTATCCAACTAACAAGAAATTAAAAAGAGGGAAAAAAATATCCAGTCTCTTAGAGCCTGTTTTTCAATCACTTTTTAATTTTATTTACTAGTTAGACTCAGAAAAAAGGTTAAAAAGAAGACAATTAACTTATAGTAAATTGTATAAAATATATCCTTAATTAGATATTTTTACTCACCGATATTAATAGGTTTTTCATTTTCAACTGCTATTCCTTTTCCTCTATTATCTTAAATTAAAAAAAAATTATTTTATAAATATTATTATTTAATTAAATTATTTTAGTTAAAGCATTTAAATACCGATATTACTAGTTTGTCCATGTTCTGCTATTTTTCTTCTGTTATAATCTTAAATTTAAAAAATATTTCTAAAAGAAATAATTTTTTCACATTCAAATATATTTTATTTTTTTAGAAAAAAATATTTTAAATTAAGAATGTTTATATATGAAAAATTAAAATTTTGAAAATACAGAATTTATTTAAATTTTATCAAAACATTTTTTAAATACCCGTATGATCGCCTCTAAATGATGGTTGAGGATGTGCTTGTTTTCTTGAGGTTTTAGCTCCTTCACAGCATTGAATAAAAATAAAAGTAAATATAACAGAAATAGAAAATAATTTTGACATTTTTTTGTTTAATTGGAAGAAGAAATAAATTAATTTAAATAAATTTTTGTGAATAAATTCCCTTTTTTAAAGAAAAATTTATAAATTTTTAAAAGACCAATGCCCATGTATAGATGTTTAATAAATTGACACTGATCTTATGTATATATTATTTGAGAGGAAATTTTTATTTGTGAGGGATAGGCATTTCTCTTTTTTTTCTAAATTATTTTTATATTAATTTTTTGGATAAATTTTTAAAAATTTAGCATTTATGAGTTTAATAAATTTATACTAAACTTTTCTGTTTCAAGGAAAATATTAAATTTGATGTACTGTAGAAACTACATTTGTTTTGTTTTTTAAATAATTAAAAAAATTAAATTTTCTTTCTAACATTTTTTAAAAAAATATTTTTGTTTTTTTACTTCAATTTTAGTAATTTTTCAATTACTTTTCATCATCATTACCAGAATCTAAAATTATAAATAACATTTTGGTGACCGGAAAATTCCTCCTCGGAAAACTCCTCCCCGAAGATTTTCGGAAAATTCCTCCCCAGATTTTCGGAAAATTCCTCCTCATCGGAAAATCCTCCCCAAACAGAATTACCGGAAAATTCCTCACTAAAAATTCCTCTTTTAGCGGAAAATTCCTCCCCAAATAAAAAAATATTTTAAAAATATTTGAATAAAATAATTTCATTTTACCAAAGTTTATTCGATTAATTTATTTTTTATGAAATAATAATGATTGGGTCAACCCAAAAGATCGACTCGAAAGATCAATCAACCAATTGGTCAAATCCCTTAAATGGAAAAGTAATAAAACACTCCCAATAGGTCCAAGTTTGCACGAAAACCAACTGGCCATGGGCTCTAAAATGGAGAAGTAATAGAACACCACCAATAGGTCCAAGTTTGCAGGGACCAATGTTGTAAGAGATTTGACCGAATTGGCAATTGGACCAATTGGTTGATTAGATCTTTATTATTTCATAAAAAATAAATTAATCGAATAAACTTTGGTAAAATGAAATTATTTTATTCAAATATTTTTAAAATAATTTTTTATTTGGGGAGGAATTTTCCGCTAAAAGAGGAATTTTTAGTGAGGAATTTTCCGGTAATTCTGTTTGGGGAGGATTTTCCGATGAGGAGGAATTTTCCGAAAATCTGGGGAGGAATTTTCCGAAAATCTTCGGGGAGGAGTTTTCCGAGGAGGAATTTTCCGGTAATCAACATTTTAATTAATTAATTTTTATTTAAATTTTAAATTATTTTTCGCATAAAAATTTAATTTATTCTTTGTAATTTTTAAATTAAAATTTATTAAATTATTATTACCTTCTGGTTTACAATCCTCATTCTAAAATAAATATTTTTTAAAAATTAACTTTTATTTAAAATAAATTATAAATATTTTTTAAGTCTTGAATATATAAAATTTATTAAAAGATTTTTAGAAATTTAAAATAATCAAAAAATTTACTAAAAACAATTTTTTAAATTATATATAAATTAAAATATAATTTATTTTCTAATTAAAAACCAGCGTAGGTATGCTCCGATCAGTGTATAAAATTATGGGGAAAATTAATAACATGGGGAACATTAAAAAATACTTTAGGGAGAAGCGCCGGGGGGATTGAAAATATTTTGGGCGTTGAAAGCCTGCGGCTTTAAAATGGTCCTAGCAGGGATTTTTGCTTGGAATATGTGCGTCATGAGCGGTGTGAAGTTGTGGTGGGTTAAAAGTGGTGGTGGAAGCAAAAGAGGTGGTGTAACCCTCCGGCGTTTGAGGGCCTTCGGCCCTCAAACGCCCCTCTAAAGTTTGGAAATTTTTTTTTAAATTATATATAAATTAAAATATAATTTATTTTCTAATTAAAAATATATTTTTTATCCCTTCTTTCATTTTATAATAAAAATTTCCTTTTTTATTTAAATAAAATTATTAAATAAATTTTAAATATTTTTATTAAATTTATTATACTTTTTTTACAAAATTTTTTTTAATAAGGATCTCATCTCTAAAAATAAATAAAAAAATTGTTTTTTAATAATTTATCTAATTCTCATTTTTTATTAAAGATATAAATTGATTTTTATAATTTTAAAAAATAATAAAATAATTTTGTTTTTTTATTTAAAAAATTAATCAAATAATATCAATTTTTAAATAATTTAATTATTATTAATAATTTTAAATTTAAAAAATTCAAAAAAATTTTAATCTTTACTCTTTTTATAAATTTTTGTGCAAAAATATTTAAAAATTTTAAAATAAAAATTATCAAACACTAAAACAAAGAAATTATTTAGATAATAGCATCAAAACTAACTGATAATTATTTAATTATTTTTCTAATTTTTTTTTCGTAACAAGTAAAAATTCAGGAATTTTTACTTCTTTTTTTTGATGATAATAAAATATAAATATTATTATTAATTCTTATTAAATTAAATTAAATTTATTATTCTTTCTTTACAAAATTTGTTTTCTAAATTATTTTTAAAATTAAAAATAAAATTAAAATAATAATAAAATTAAAAATAAAATTTAATGTTATCAAAAGGAGAAAAGAAGAACAAAAATGAATTTCGTGATTTATTTGCTTTTTGGTAAAATAAAAATATTTATAATTTTAAATAAAAAATTTTATAATTTATTTATAATTTATTTAAATAATTTAAAAAAATTAAAAAATACATTTTAGGATATTTGGTCTTTCATGTAATTATGTTAATACAATAATGCTCACTGCTGCTGAGGATATTATTCATGAACAGAGCGGAACAGGCGAAAAACTAAAGAAAAATTTTAATTCATCAGATTATTGCATTGTAAGAAAAATTTTAAAAAATAAAAATAATAATATTATTTTTGTATTAATTAATAAATTCCAATTATTTTTTAAAAAAAGGTGGAGGAGTGCTTTTAAATTATTACTAAAATATTTAAATAATTTTTATATTTTTAAATTAAAATTTATAAAATTTTAATTAATATATTTTATTAAATCTCATTTAAAAAAATTAAATTTATTAATTTATAGTCAGAATTAGGAAAGCCTCGTTGTGATAAATTAATGTCAACGGGAACAATATTATTAGCAAGTGCTTTGCCTGCATTGATTGTTAAATATTCTTTTCCATTTTTTATGAATAGAATACCTTTTGGGTAAATTATTTTTTTAATGTTTTTTTAATTTTTTTTTAAAGATTTCGTATTTTTCTTGTTTGCTTTCTTCATTCTTTAAGTTATTTAATTGTTGCATTCTCTTCAAGTATAGAAATGTCTTTAATTGGAGTTATTTTTTGTTCACTTTCTATTGGAATTGGACAAATATGTTTACCTGCATTATCTTCACATTATTCAAAGTATTTTTTAATTTAATTATTTTTTAATTTTTTTAAAAAAAAGATCAAGCATTGCAGCTTGGACAGCAGGTACTGGGGCAGCTAGTATAATACCTTCACTTGCATATTCCACTTTAACAGAACCTAAACTTTTTGATTTTAAAACAAGAACTGTTATTTTATTTATGTTGATTATACCTCTGCTTTTTGCTTTTGCGTAAATAATTTTTTTTTAATTTTTATAAAATTACTTAAATTAAAATTTAATTTTCTTAAAAAATTCAAAAAAATATAAAAAAAATTTTAAAAATATTTTTCAATTTTTTATTACCTATATTTATTTCTAGTTATTGGTTTATTCTTACACCTTTATCTACTGTCCATAAAATGAATTTATTAAAACCTTCAACATGGATTGTTCCAACACAAAAATCTTTTACTAATACTAAAAAAGATAATAAAATTAGTGTTATTTTACCTTTACCAAATATTAATAAAAATTGTGGAAAAGAAGAAAAAACAAAAAATATTAATGAAATTAATTTAAATTATGATAAAGCTTTTACTCATGAATTTTCACTTTCTACAAAACTAAAAATGACAGTGGTTGGTTTACATTTCTTTTTTATAAAAAATAAAATTTAAAGTAAATAATTTAATATTTAATTAAGCTAGCATCTAAATTCACTCATAGATAAAGGGTAATAAAAAGGAGAAAAGAGAAAATAAAGTTAGCCAATTTTTTATAAAAAATTTTGGAAAATTTTATCAGTATTTTTAAAACAAAAAACAATTTATAAATAATATTTTATAAAAAAATAATAAAATTATTTTTAATAAACAACTCTTTCTCTCAAATCAGTTAAAATTTTTTGTTAAAATAATAAATGAATAATTCTATAAATTATAACTTTTAATTGTTCATTTCTATAATTTCCAATTCTTCATTGTAATATGGTTCTATAAGTTCCCCTTCTTCGATAACTATAAAATTTTAAATTTAATAAATTTTTTTATTTGTCAAAAATAATTAAATATATTTTAATTTAATAAGAAAAGTATTTTTAAGATTTTTATTTAATTCAAAAAATAATCTAAAATTTTATTAAATTTAAAATAAAATATAATTTAACATACTTCCTTTTTCCTTAAAACTTTCCACTCGTTTCATTGCTTTAAATTTTGTAAATTCACTATTAAAACTCTAAATATTTAATTAAATAATAATATTTTAATAAATATTTAAATTTAAAAAATTAACCTTATTTTCTACATTTATTTCATCATTAATCTCTTTCTTTGATTTTTTATCTTAAATTTTTAAAAATTTTATTTAAACAATTTTAAGTCTTTGACTATAAAAAATTAATTTAAATATTTTTCTAATAATTTCTAAAACTCTTAATTTATTAATATTTTTGTCTAAATTACTTATTTTGCCGCAAACCCCCTCCTACCCTTCCTCTGGAAATTTAAAGTGTATGCCCCGCTTTTATTCCAATATTTTCTCTTATTTTGCTGGAGAAGTTAAAAAAGGGTTAAAGAGAATCATTGTTTGTTTCATATATTTTATCCATCTGAGCTCCCCTAATTTTAAAATTTTTTTATTATTAAATTTTTAACCTTTTTCAAGATTATACATTTTATTGACAACTATAAAGTTAAAAAATATTAAAAATCTAAAATTTAATTTTTAACTTTGTTAATTTTAAATTTTAGAAATTTTTAATAAATTCTAAAATTTAACCTCTTTGTCTAGTACTTTTAGGATTTAGTTGTTTTCTATTCCTTTTTCTTTTATTTTCATTTCCTTGAGCTTCACAATAATAAATAATAAATAAAATTAATAATATTAAAAGCAAAACAAATTTAGCCATTTTTGATTTTTTTTAAAAAAATAAAAATTAATTTCTAAAAAAAAATAAATTTTAAATAAATTTTATTTAATTTGAGAGTCCTTAAATTGACTTTTAAGATTACGTGTCAATTAAATTTAATTTCTTTCTTTCTTTCTCTTTCTTTAATCTCTTATTTGTTGCCTCTGCCTATTTTCTTGAGTGATTAAAAGAGAGAATTTAATGCCAAATATTAATTGCCAAGTTTAGCTAAATTAGACATTAATAAATTATCTATAATTGCTAGGATAAGAAAAAAAAGAAAAATCTATAATTTAAATTTTTTTTGCAAAGAAATCTCTCCCTAATAAATATATTTATTGATTTTTTTAATATAAATAAATTTATTAAATTTTATAAATTAAAATAGTATTTATATTTTAATTTAATAATAAAAAGTATTTTTGAGTAAATTTAATTTTAATATTAATTTATTTTATTTTTTAACAACAGCCACTTCTTCGTTATATGTTTCCACTTATTGTTGTATATTTTGCTGAATATGTGGTCACTTCTGGATTGGTTTGTTTATTTTTTTAAATATATATTTTTTTAATTAGATTAAAATGGGCATTTTAAACATTTTAAAATATATAAATTATTAAATAAATATTAATTTATTTAAATTAAAAAAAATCTCTCCCTAAAGTGTGAAAATAAAGAGAAAATTATTTATTAGAGTAGTAAAATTGACAAAAAATTAATCAAGTAGGGTTTTAAATAAAATCAAAAGAAAAAAACATTAAAAAAATTTATTTAGAAAAATATTTGAGTAATAATGGTTTTAACAAAAAAGTGCAAAATAAGGACAATAATTATCAAAATTTTAAAAAAAAACATAAAATATGTGAAATAATAATTAATAATTAGTGTTTGTTAAATAAATATATCCACATGAAAATATTAGTAAAACTATTATTTTTTTGAAAAATAATTAAAAAGAGATATAATTTTTAAAAAAGAAAAATAGAGAAAAGGTTAATTCTCTGACTTAAAAATAATAAATAATAACTAAAAACCTTTTTTAATTAAAAAAATTAATTTTTATTAATTTTAGTCTCAATTAATTCATTTTGATTGTAAAAATAGTTTTTCTTTATCTTTTGATAGTCAATTTCGTTGGTATTTTACAATGTATTTATTTGGTGTTTTTTGTTCTCGTTCAATAATTGTATTAATTAATGTGTCTATTATTTTACTTTATTTACTTCCTTTTATTCAGGTAAATTTAATTAATTTAATTTTATTATTATAAAGTGAAAAAAAAATTTAATTTAAAACTTTTTATTTATTCCTTTTTTCTTTTTTATTCCTCTAAATTTTATAAAAAAAATAATAAAATTGTTTTAATATTTTTATTTAATTTTTCTTTTTTTAGTGTTTAAATATGGCTATTTTCTATTTTCATTCATTATATTTTTTTATTCCTCATATTTCTTTTATCTTTTTTTTAATATTTCTACAAGGCGTTATTAGTGGTATTGCTTATGGAGGTACATTAAACAGAGTACATAAAAAAGTAAGTTAAATTTTTTAAAAATTATAAATAATAATTTTAATTTTACAATTAATATATCATTAAATATATGCCTGTGCTAATATTTAAAAATAAATTTTAAAAATTTTTAAAAAATTAAATATTGTTAAAATTAAACAAAACATTTTTAAATATTAATTTCAAATTAATTTTTCTTATTTATTTTTAATTCTTTTACGAAAAAAAATTAGTTTTTATTTTTAAATTTAATTTTAGTCTTCATTAAATAAAAGAGAATTTAATATGGCAGTTGTTGCTTCTAGTGACACAACTGGTATTTGTTTGGCTGGATTTGCTTCAATTTTTGTACATAATTATATTTGTAAATGTTATTTAAATTTATATCCTTAAAGAATATTTTATTTTAAATAAATATATTTTATTATTTTTAATTTTAAATAAATTAGTATAAAAACTTTATTTATACGAATTAATTAAAACATCGAAAAAGTCCAAACATTACTTAATATTTTTTTATAATAATTGTTTTGATAGTTTAATTCAACAAAATTAAAAAAAAATGATTTTTTAAATTTATCGAGTTTTTAAAAAATATTTAAAATAAAAAGGAAGGAGGCTAAAAACTAAACATAGAGGGAAAAGTTTTTAAATAAACAAGGTGAATTTTTCATAAAGTCTGTTTCAATGTTTTTTCTCAAAAAATAAAATGCAAAATTTTTTATTTTCTCAAGCTCAATATTTTATCTTTCCTTTTTTCTCTTGCATCAATATTAATAAGGCCTTTGTCCAACATATCCTTTAAACCAGCTTTCTTCATCCTAAAATAATTATTATTAAATTAAAAGAAAAAATAAATAAAAAAATAAAATAATTTTTAAAAAAATTTTCGAAATTTTCTAATAAAAATAAACAAAATAATTTAAAAAATAATACCGTATAAACATCTCTGGCCGCGTACTTCTCCATATTTGGTGCATCTAAATTTTATTTAAATTATTAAAGAAAGCTAAAATTTAAAATCTCCATGAATTAATATTATTATTATTTAATTTTTTATAAATAATATTTTTATTTACTTAAATGATTTCCATGTCCTTCTCCATTAGAATCTTAAATTTAAAATAATTATTTTTTTTAATTTATTATTTTTAATTACCACTATCTTGTACTCCTTTTACTGGGTTTCTATGAACATCTTAAATTAAAAAAAACATTATTTTACAATGAATTTTAAAAAAATAATATTTTATTTTAAAAATATTATTATTTTTTAATTTAAATAATTTTAATTAAATATAAATGTTTTTATATTAAAATGTTCATAAATATTACTTATAATATAAAATTTTGTAAATAAATTTTATTTAAATTTTATTCTTTTTAAAATACCTGTATGATCCCCAAAAGGAGCTCGTGAAGTAAAGCTACAATTTTTGACTAAGGTTCTACGACCTTTACTAGGAGGGGCATAAATACATTGAATAAAAACAATAGTAAATATAACAAGAACAAAAAATAATTTTGACATTTTTGTTTAAATGGAATTAAAGTTTTTTTAAAAGTTTATTTGAATTAAATTTTTGAATAATTTTCTCTTTTTGTCTAAGGGCTTTTATATTCTATTTTTTAATTTTAACGCGTGCGCATTTTAGTCAATTAATAAATTAACATAGGTATGATTTTTCTTTGTTTAAAGGCAATTTTTTTTTAATTTAAGGAAAGGATTGGCATTTGCCATTGTTACCCTCACTTTCCATTGTCTAGGGAAGGAAAATGAAATTTTTTTGTTTAAATTTTTCCTTCCCCCATTTTTAAAATTTTTTCTTTTACAATTTAGAAATTTTTAAAAATCAATTGTAAATTTTTCAATTTCTCTAATAAAATATTTGCCAATCAATTCGCATCGCTTCTTTTAATTATAAAATTAAAAATTGACTTTTTTAAATTAAAATTAAATTAAATAAAACAGAAGTTGGTTACTGTAATATAAAATAAACATTTAAAATTCATTAGAAAAAAACATTAAAACTTTTAATTAGTAAAAATCATAAAAGTTCACACAGTCTTAGATTTTATTGTTTTTATTAATATTTTTTATTTTTTTATCAAAATATAATTTTCCAAAAATTTAACGACTAGGGGTAATTTTTTTACTTTTTTTTGTGCCTCAATTTTTTCTTCAAGTCTTATAGTTTTTCCCAAAGATTATTTGAAAATATAAAGAGAAATTAAATTAATATTTCTAGATTTAAAATAACCTTTTTTTAATAGTATATATTTTCAAATATTAGAAGCAAGCTTAACGAATTAGTATTAGGGTTTTTCAGTTAAAAACCTTTAAAAATAAAAATAAAATTTTAAATAAATATATTTAATAAAATAAATAAAAATAAGGAAATAAGAGTTCCATTAATGTTACTGTCATATTCTTAGAACTCCTCGCCCAACCTTTTTGGCTAATATAAGGGAAGGGAAAATCAGCAAATCAACTTCAGTCTTTAATCAACCCACTAACCGATTAGGTTGGTTTTCCCTCCCCTACAAAAAAGGAACTTAAGCAATTGGATGTTCACACCGCACTTATTCCTGTGGAACTACCAAATGGTTATAGGTTTTTTAAAGATTTTTCATGTATATTATTTACATTTTTAGCCAGGTGATGTTTGTCTGAATGGATCATTCAAGCAACACATTCAAAGAAGGTATGATGATTGGTTTATGCATGGAGAGAAGGAACTTACTTGTGGAGGAAAACCACGGCCACCACCAATTAAAGTTTATCTTGGATGGATAACCGATGCTTGGGATGCATACAATAATAAAGAATTTAGACATTTTTTGTGTTTTTAATATAATTAAAATCTTTAATTGAAGGCTTATTAATAAAAAAATTTATTTTTTTATAATAAATTTTTTTAATTTAAACACTTTAATTGATTTTTAAAATTAAATTGTGGCAAATAAGGCAATTTATTTTTTATAATTTTGTGACATACATTAATACATAAATTGTCTATGATTGTGAAAGATAAATAAATAAATAAAAAATAAATTAAGTTTCTCTGTATTATGGTCAGCTTAACAAATTGTAAATAATTAACAATTAATAAAAATAAAATATTTTTTTTGTTAAAAAATAGAGGAAACGGTTTGCCAATTATATACTTCAAAAGATTTTGTCAAATAAAAATTTTGAATAAATTAATAATTATATTTTAAAATTTATATTTTAAAAATATTAATTTATTACTTATTTGTTTCGATAATAATTACCTTTTTTTATATAATTTATAAATTTGTTTAAATAATTTTATAGAAAAAGAAAAGATTAATAAATAAATAGAGAATAAATTTAAATAATGATAGTATACTTTTGTTTAAATTAAAATTAGAGTATCGCCCGAAAGGCGGGGAGGGCTTTAACAGGGAAAGAGGACAAGAAATATTGTCGGGGAAACGCCGAGGATTGTGGAGATAATCAACACTCTGGGACAAGTTATGCCTAGAGCAAAATTAACGGAGACAACTCATAGAGGGGACCCTTTTGTGATTTTTTGAGAAAGCCCGTCGGGAAGACGGGGCGGCATCTTAATTAAAATAATCAAAAAAATAAATTATCTTTCAAAATATATCCATTTTTGCTTTTTTTATCTATTTCCTAAATTGATTTCAATCATCTTTAGTAAATGCACCATCAAAAACTAAAATTATATAAACTAATTTTTTAATGTTTTTAAATTCTATTTTTAAAAATAATTTTAATTTATTTTCTAATGAAAATTTCTTTTTTTATAAAATTATAATTTATTTTTAAGAAAATTATCTTAATAAATTTTAAATATTTTTATTAATTTTAAAATAAAACTTACTTGAGTTATACTCATTTTCCTATAAATATTTTAATTAAATTTTAATAAAATAAATTTTCATTTAAATTTTATAAAATTTAATTTTTAATCAAAAACATAAAAAAAACTTTAAATAAATTAATTTAGATATTTTAAAATAATTATTATAGTTACATATTAGTGAATTATAAATATTAATACCTCTTCTGCTTGTTGAACTAAAATTTAAATTTTTAAAATTATTTATTGAAATAAAAAGTTAAATTTTTTAAAATTTAATAAAAACATTGTTAAGTATTTTATAAATTAAGTTTTAATTTATATTAAATTTACCTGGTTTATTCAATTCGTGACAGTGTTCATCTAATTCTTTCAAAAGTAGAGGATTTTCATCAGCATTTGTATGAATTCTTGCTTTACAGCCTCTTTTCGAGCAACGCCAATAAATTATCGTATTAATTCTATTAGTGTTAGCTTTGTTATAAGTGTGACCTTCATAATTAATTATATATTTTTTTCCTGTTCCTATCTTTTTGTCAATCTCTTCAACTTTTAGACGAACTAATTTTTAAATTAATTTTAATTAATTTAAAATTTTATTTTAATTATTTATCAAAATATTGTAAAACCAAAGAGTAAAAATATGAAAAGATACTAATAAATTTGATAATTTTATATTTCTAATTCTTTACCAGCTCAACGTAAATATTTAGATAATAATTATTTAAATAAATTTTTAATAATTTAATAATAATTAAATATATTATTTTAAAAATTTAATAATTAATAATTTAAATATATTATTTATTTATTCAATAATAAACTTACTTGGTTCACCCTCATCTTCCTATAAATATTTTAATTAAATTAAAAAAATATAAATTTGAATATTTAAAAATAATTATCTATTAAAGTTAAATATTAATTAAATTATAAATAATTTAATACCATCGTTTGTTCACGTTTCCATAACTCCTGTGCTCGTTGTTGTTTACGTTGCCATAAATCTTGTTCGCGTTGCCCTACCCCTTTTGGAAATTGCCATACTCCTTGTGCACTTTCACCTAAAATTTAATTTTTTTAAAAAGAGATTTATATAAATGAATTTTAAATTTTTTTCTTTTTAATAAAAGCATTGTTAAATAAAATTAATTATTAAATTATATTAAATTTACCTTTGTTGCTCGTTCCCGGACAATTGTGTTCGTTTACTTGTTTCAAAATTGTAGGATCTTCACTAGGTGGCATATGAATTCTCACATTACATTTGTGAGAATTTTTATTCTCACAGTACGATACAACTTGGCCTTTGGCACCATGACTATCATAGACATAAGTATATTACCAAAATTAATTCTTTGTTTATGTGGCTTTACTCCACCCTTTTTTTTAAAGTATTTCCATCTTCTGTTTGATCTAATTATAAAATTAATTTTAAAAAATATCCGGTCTTTTAAAATTAGTTTTCAATTACTTTATTATTTATTCCTAACTACCTATAAACCTAAAATGGAAAAATATGAAAAGTAAATTTTATAAAAAATTAAATATTTTTGTTAACCTTTATTACTAGATTGTCCAAGTTCTGCTATTTTTCTGGTTTTTCTATTATCACCTCAAATTAAAAAAAATATTATTTGTTAAAATAAATAATTTTTCTCCTTCATATATATTTTAATTTTTATAAAAATTAAATATTTTAAGAATAAATAAATTTTATAAACATTTTTATTTACTTTTAAGTCTTTTTTGAGGATTTACTATTTCCTTTGTTTTTATACTACTAATTTGTTCATTTTCTGCTATTTCTTCTACTCTATTATCTTAAAAAATAATTTTTATTTTATAAATAATTTTAAAATATTTATTAATTTAATATTTTTATTAACCGTTATCTACTAGTTCATGTTTTTCTATTTTTTCTTCTCCTCTAATAGAATCTTAAATTAAAAAAAATATTTTTTAAAAATAAATTTAAAAAAATATAAATATTTTTTAATGTTTTGTTTTAAAAATAAAATTCTTTTTATTTATTTTTTTAAATTTATAGTTTTTTTTTTTAAAATTAGACTAAATGTTTTTACACTAATTGTGTTCATTAATATTATAAAATTTTGAAAATTAAATTTATATTTAAATTTTATTATCAAAATATTTTAAAATACCCCAATAATCGCCAAAAGGTGATTGTTTAGGATTTTCTTGTTTTCTTTTATGTCCTCCTCCTTCACAGAATTGAATAAAAACAACAATAAATATAACAAAAATAAAAAAGAATTTTTTTAACATTTTTTTTGTTTACTAATTTAATTAAAATCCTTAAAGAGAAATGTATAATTAACCTAAAATATAATTTTAAATGAATTTATTTAATTTGAGCATTTAAATTGATTTTTAATATACGTGGCATTAAAGATAAAAGTTATCCATAGTACAAAAAAAATTAAAAGTAATATCCTTACTTTTAAATTTTGCCGTCAAAATTTAAAAGTACAGAAAATAGTTCTCTATCTATTTTTTGGTTTATTAAAAGAAAGAAATTGTTTTTAATGCCACCTAATTTTAAAAGTCAATTTAATATCTCAATCAAATTAAATAATTGGTCCATAATTGAGAGGGATAAGAAGAAAATAAAAATCTTTAAATTTTAAATTTCTTTGCCAAAACAATCCCTTATTGTGAGGGGAATAAAAATAAATAAATGAGTGTAAATGACACACATTTTTTTCTATTTATTAATTCAAAAAAGTATGCAAAAAATAATAAATTTTTTTGCATACTTTTTTTTAATTTAAAATGACCGGCCAATCTAAGAAAATAGCAAAAGATTGAATTAGATTGATCATGAGTAAATTTTCAGTTTTTAAATCACGATGGCTTAAAATTAAAAAAAAATTAAAAAAACAAAAAAATATTATGTGCATGGCAAAAATCAAGTGCAGAAATTATTTGTCTAAAAAATTTTCTTGCTTCTTTTGCCAATAAACTGCCTTTCCAAAATATAAAATAAGATTATTTATTAAAAAAAATAAAAAGGGCAAAAAATGTATAAGGGAAAGCAATTTATGTAAAAAAAATTGTGGCATTTAACCTCAACATTTTTTTTTGATTGTGGGAAAATTGCTTTGATAAAAATAAATTTTTAAAAATTCAATTTATTTAAAAATAGACATTCTTAATAAAAAAAGAAGATTAGCGTTTTTCAATTAAATGATTTAATATTGATATTTTGTATTCTATATTTTTAGAAAAATATGAAAAATATATCAATTTATGAACAAATTGATGTTTTAAAATTTCTGAATTTTGATCAATTATTTTCTGTTCAACAAACCAATTATTATTTAATTTAATAATTGATCAACATAAATGGATATTGGCTTGTAATTTTGTAATTTGTATTTTGCATGCTTCATCCCTTGCTTCACTTTTTCCCCTGCTTCAGAAACTTTTTGCTTCACATTTTCTCTCTTCTTTTATGACAGGTCACTCTCAACTGATTGATATCCCTTAAAGGCTTTTCAATTTTTCAATCTCAAAAAATTTCGGAATTTTGAATTTTTGTAGACCAATAACTACCCTTCAAATCCGAAATTCGAATCCGAGTTTTTTCTTAAAGATATCTACTTGTTCCAACTTAAAATTCTACCGTTGGAACTTTTCTGCGATCTCTTCTCATTCCCGAGATATCCATCACTGAAGTGTCCAAACACCCAGTTCAGTGCTACATTTGAGTGTCACAAAACTTTTGGTGATGAAAGCACCTTCATCTTAAGACGATACATCTATATTCTGAATTTGAGCTCATTACATCAATTCCCCATCAAGTTATGGCTCGGCGAATATATGGGGCGTCTGCGAATTCGCGCCTACCGGGTTCCCCGTTAATATTTTTAAAATTTTTTTTTTAAATTCGATATCAGCTTATTGGTGCGGAAGTGCCTCCCAGCGGAAGTTTTCCGCTATCTGCCCTCGTTTCCGAGATATCCATGTGACCAACGCGATTTAGGTACCAAGGAACCACGGTACCAAAAAATCCTTATTTTTCCCAGATGCCCCATTAAAAGTACCCATCAAGATGTCAAACTTTCAGACCTCTAACTTAATCCGTTAAAGCGTAATTTTTTCTTTTCGCTCAAGTCCACCTTTTTTATAAGTATATAGTAACTAGTGAAAGCGTGCACAACTCAGTAGTGCAGTACATGGGATGTAAGAATAGCATAATGTATTTAAAAATTTAGAAAGTTAAAAAAATTTTGTGTAAAAATTATTTTTGGGTGATAAAAAGCCCTATCGGGCTTTGGGGCGCGCTTCGCGCGCTGCTAGAATTTTTAGCTTCTCTTATTAAATGTACGGGGTCCCAATATATGTTAAACCACAGGCATTCGGCCCTCGCAACTCTAAAATAGCCGATTTTCCATTATTCCCACTAAATCCCGCCTTTTTTTTTAATTTATTTATTATTTGGCCATTTCAGTGCCACACTCAATTTGCGCACCAAAATGACCATGCCCATTGAATTCATCATACTCGATTATCCTTGTCCCAATGTTTTATCATTCTGATGGTATCAACTCGGGCCTTCGCCCTCAGTTCCATCATTGCAGATGGATGTCACACTTCGGGACTTCGGCCCTCGTTTCTTCAATACAGATGGATGTCACACCTCGGGCCTTCGGCCCTCGTTTCATCATTGCAGATGGATGTCACACCTCGGGCCTTCGGCCCTCGTTCATCATTGCAGATGGGTGTCACACTCGGGCCTTCGGCCCTCGGTCCATCATTGCAGATGGATGTCTCTCCTCGGGCCTTCGGCCCTCGGTTCCATCATTGCAGATGGATGTCACACTTCGGGACTTCGGCCCTCGTTTCTTCAATACAGATGGATGTCACACCTCGGGCCTTCGGCCCTCGTTTCATCATTGCAGATGGATGTCACACCTCGGGCCTTCGGCCCTCGTTCATCATTGCAGATGGGTGTCACACTCGGGCCTTCGGCCCTCGGTCCATCATTGCAGATGGATGTCTCTCCTCGGGCCTTCGGCCCTCGGTTCCATCATTGCAGATGGATGTCACACCTCGGGCCTTCGGCCCTCGGTTCTTCAATGAAGATGGTGTGACTCCTCGGGCCTTCGGCCCTCGTTTCATCATTGCAGATGGATGTCACACCTCGGGCCTTCGGCCCTCGTTCATCATTGCAGATGGGTGTCACACTCGGGCCTTCGGCCCTCGGTCCATCATTGCAGATGGATGTCTCTCCTCGGGCGAAGCCCATTCCAAAATTGGCAATCTTTTTTTCAATTAAATTAAAATTTTTAATTAAAAAACCAATTTTAATATTATTCCTTTCATCAAGTAATAAATTTTCAGTTTTTAAATCACGATGGCTTAAAATTAAAAAAAAATTAAAAAAACAAAAAAATATTATGTGCATGGCAAAAATCAAGTGCAGAAATTATTTGTCTAAAAAATTTTCTTGCTTCTTTTGCCAATAAACTGCCTTTCCAAAATATAAAATAAGATTATTTATTAAAAAAAATAAAAAGGGCAAAAAATGTATAAGGGAAAGCAATTTATGTAAAAAAAATTGTGGCATTTAACCTCAACATTTTTTTTTGATTGTGGGAAAATTGCTTTGATAAAAATAAATTTTTAAAAATTCAATTTATTTAAAAATAGACATTCTTAATAAAAAAAGAAGATTAGCGTTTTTCAATTAAATGATTTAATATTGATATTTTGTATTCTATATTTTTAGAAAAATATGAAAAATATATCAATTTATGAACAAATTGATGTTTTAAAATTTCTGAATTTTGATCAATTATTTTCTGTTCAACAAACCAATTATTATTTAATTTAATAATTGATCAACATAAATGGATATTGGCTTGTAATTTTGTAATTTGTATTTTGCATGCTTCATCCCTTGCTTCACTTTTTCCCCTGCTTCAGAAACTTTTTGCTTCACATTTTCTCTCTTCTTTTATGACAGGTCACTCTCAACTGATTGATATCCCTTAAAGGCTTTTCAATTTTTCAATCTCAAAAAATTTCGGAATTTTGAATTTTTGTAGACCAATAACTACCCTTCAAATCCGAAATTCGAATCCGAGTTTTTTCTTAAAGATATCTACTTGTTCCAACTTAAAATTCTACCGTTGGAACTTTTCTGCGATCTCTTCTCATTCCCGAGATATCCATCACTGAAGTGTCCAAACACCCAGTTCAGTGCTACATTTGAGTGTCACAAAACTTTTGGTGATGAAAGCACCTTCATCTTAAGACGATACATCTATATTCTGAATTTGAGCTCATTACATCAATTCCCCATCAAGTTATGGCTCGGCGAATATATGGGGCGTCTGCGAATTCGCGCCTACCGGGTTCCCCGTTAATATTTTTAAAATTTTTTTTTTAAATTCGATATCAGCTTATTGGTGCGGAAGTGCCTCCCAGCGGAAGTTTTCCGCTATCTGCCCTCGTTTCCGAGATATCCATGTGACCAACGCGATTTAGGTACCAAGGAACCACGGTACCAAAAAATCCTTATTTTTCCCAGATGCCCCATTAAAAGTACCCAGCAAGATGTCAAACTTTCAGACCTCTAACTTACTCCGTTAAAGCGTAATTTTTTCTTTTCGCTCAAGTCCACCTTTTTTATAAGTATATAGTAATTAATAATAATAAATAAAATTAATTAATTTTCAGGTTTTCCTCCAATTATTTATTTAACATTAAATAAAACAGTTAGAACAGATACTAAAATTCTTATTAAAAAATTAATAGTTTTAATAAATATATTTAAAAATAAAATTACACCTACTAATAATAGTATGCAAAGTATGATTGGCTAAATAAAAAGATATATTATTATTTTTTATTTTTAAAATAATAAAAATGTAAATATAAAATACCTATTCTTTTTTATTTTTTTTATAAAGGGTTTTATTTTTTATTTTAATTAATTTATATTAAATGTTTATTAAATAATATTATTCTAGTAAAAAAAATAGAATTTATATTTTTTATATTAATAAAATATAAAATTATATGCAAAAATCATGTTCATTAGAATGAACACAATTATAATAAAACCTTTATTTTCACAGTTTTTCAGGAGTATCTATGCAATCTGCTCTTATACTCTCTTCGTCCCCGAACCCCAATTTTGATATTTTTTCAATTTTCCCCGTTCCCTATTACTAGATTGTCCATTATGTTCCGTTATTTTTCCTTTTCCTCTATTATAACCTTAAATTATAAAGATGCAGGCCAAAACTTCAGGACTCAAATTTCTGGTCCAAAACTTGGATATGGATTTAGTACTATGCTACAAAATTGTTAAATAAATTATTTTACCCTTTAGTCCTTTAAAAAGGGAGATAAACAAATTTCTTTGTAAGCATTTGTGGGCGTCCGGAAGTTTCGCTCTATTTTAAAATAAATAATTTATTCCTTCATATATATTTTAATTTTTATAAAAAATATTTTTTTTAAATTAAATAAAAAATAAAAATTAAAAGAATTTATCAGAAATCTAAAAGTAATTTTTTTAAAAAAAGATTGTTTTAATAAATAAATAGAGAATAAATAAATATAAATTTAAAGAATGTTTGTTTGTTTTTTTAAATAATTTAAAAAATAAATAAAATTTCTCTTCTTTTTAGTTAACTTTTACTAAATACTAGCATCTCATTCATTATCGTCATTATCAGAAGCTAAAATTAGAATTAAATTTAATTAATTTTTTTTAATTAATTATATAAATAAATTATAAATATTTTTATTAAATTATTATAATAATTTAATAAAAATATTAATTTTATATAATAAACTTACTTGCTTCGATATTCTCATTTTTCTATAAATATTTTAATTAAATTAATTTTTATAATTTAATTTTTGATCAAAAACTAAAAAAAAACTTTAAAAAAATAGTTTGGATATTTGAAAATAATTATTAGATTTATTAGTAGTGAAATTATAAATTTTAAACCTCTTCTTGAACAACATGTTGAACTAAAACTAAAATTTTTTAATTATTTATCGAACTAAAAATCTTAAAAGATTTTAATCTTTTTAATAGAAACTTTTTTAGGTATTGGATAGATTTTTTTGAAATATTATGAAATTTACCTTGGTTGCTCAATTTGGAACAGTCTTCATTGTGTTCATTTGTTAGTTTTATAAATTCAGGATTTGAGCCAACTGTCGTAAAAAGTTTACTTTTACAATCATAATTAAGGCAGCGCCATTGAGTTTCATTCTTTCGCGTGCGATGTTCTGAATAAATATAACCACCATGATTAATTCTTCTATTAGCTGGCTGCCTTCCTCTCTTATGTGTCCGAACAGTTTTAACTTCTTTTACCTCCTCTATTTTTTAAAATTAATTTGAAGTAATATCCAGCCTATTAGAACTGTTTTTCAATTACTCAGTTATTTTATTTACTAGTTAGACTCAAAAAAAGAAGACAATTACTCTTATACAGGCATGTGCAAGGACACGAATTTCGGTATCCGTATCCGGATATATCCGCTTTTTCTCAAAATGGTCAAAGTCTTATAAATTTTCAAAATGGTCAAAAAAAAAGGTTTTGGAGGGGGATATTTTTATGTATGAAAAGTTTTAAAAATTTTGAAATAGTATTTTTCTACGCTGAGAAAACTATTTCAAACAGGGTTGTTCCCAGGTTGAGCGCAAGTGTCGAGTCGCTAAATTTTCATAAATTATTTTATAGCGCCGCAGGCGATAATACTGAAAAATTATTGCACCTTATTTGCCAAAAATTCACAATTTTCAGAACCGCAGGTAAAAATTTTTTAATTTATTACACCATACTTGCCAAAATTTTGCTCTTTTTAGCTCTGCAGGTAAAAAATTTTTAAAATTTTTAAACCTGTGATGCCAAAAATTACGATTTTTTTAGTGTCAAAGGCGAAAATTTCAGACTTAATTTTACTTGAAAAATTTTTAAAACAAAAAAAAATATCTAAATTAACGTACACCTTTTCTACATATAATCAGTGATCGGAAAGTTCCAGTTCCGGAACTGGAACTATGCAGTTCCAGTTCCGGAACTGGAACTATGGAACTACAAATTCTGGAACTGGTTCGGAACTGGAACCATGGAACTACCAAATTTTTGGAACTGGAACTGGTTCTGGAACTAGTTCCGGAACTGGAACTGGCCCAGAACTAGTTCCTTACCCCACAATAGTTCCGGAACTGGAACTATGAAAATTAAAAATGCAGTTCCGGAACTGGAACTGCAAAAATTCAAAAACCAGTTCCGGAACTTGAACTAGTTCCGTGGAAATTTTGGAACTTTCCGATCACTGCATATAATAGTGGATTCTAGCCATAACCATTTTATAGTCTAACGCACTAACCACTCAACCATCGATGCACTCACTGAAATTACAAGTAAATTATATATAAACGTTCTCTTTCTTATCTTCTCACTTGAAAAAATAAATTGTGGGAGTGAACAAGAGAAAAAATATTTAAATAGTTAGGCATAGGGTTACATATTATGTTCAACGACTGATATTACGGATATCCGCGGATAATGACCTCATATCCGTATCCGTCTGATTTTTAAAAAATTTGTATCCGTATCCGTCCGTGTCCGCGGAGATCCGGATATTATCCGTGTCCGTGCACATGCCTGCTCTTATAAATGTATAAAAACATATCCGATCTTTTACTTACCGTTATCACTAGGTTGTCCAACTTCTATTTCTTTTCCTCTATTATCTTAAATTTAAAAAAATTATTCTATACAAATAAATTTTTATAAATATTATTTAATTTAATTATTTTAGTTTAAATGTTATATACCGATATTACTTGTTTGTCCATGTTCTGCTATTTTACTTCTATCAACATCTTAAAATTAAAAAATATTTCTAAAAGAAATATTTTTTCACCTTCATATATATTTTAATTTTTAGGAAAAAAATATTTTTAAATTAAGAATGTCAATATATGAAAATTTGAAAATAAAATTTATTTAAATTTTATAAATATATTTTTAAAATACCCCCAATATCGCCTGTAGGTGCTCGATGAGGTTTACTCTTCCTTTGAGTTTTAGGTCCAACACAGCATTGAATAAAAATAACATTAAATATAACAAAAATTAAAAATAATTTTGACATTTTTGTTTAATTGGGAGAGAGAAATTTTTTTTTAAAAGATTTAATTTAATTAAGTGAATAATTTTCTTCTTTTTCCATAGATTTTTATTTTAATTAAAAAAGACTTAAACACATAGCGCATGTGTAGGCATTTAATAAATTGACTCTTAATTTCTTTGTTTGAGAAAGAAAATTTTTAATTTAGCTAGGTAAAGGATAGGCTTTTATAATTTTTTCTCTTTTCTCTATCTCCACTTTTTTCTAAAATATTTTTTTTAAATCAATTTAATTTTCTCCACAATTCTTCGTTAATATAAAAATTGAATTTTTATATTTTAAAAGTAAAAATTTTTAATCGTTGAACTTTAAATAATTAATTAAAAAAACATCGAAAGGTTAAATTTTAACTTAAAAAATTTTCTGGGAATTTAATTTTAAAATTAATTTAAAGAAATTTAAAAATTAAAAATATAATATTAAATAATATTTATTAAAAAGAGAATATAGGTAATTTATTTTTAATTATTTAAATAAAATAAATTTCTTAATTATGCACAAAAATCATGATCATTACAATAAACACAATTAAAACCTTTATTTGCACAAAGTTTTTGAGGAGTGTCTATGCAACCTGCTCTTATAGATCCATCATTTTGTTTCATCATGAAACAGCTACAATTGTTCCAGGGGCATTGTTGAACATCTATTTAAATTTAAATATATTAAATAATAATTTAAATAAATTTAAAAAAAATATTATTGATCAGTTTAACAGATTGTCTATTAACTGTGACCAACTTTTACTTATATTTTAATAAATTTTGGAAATAATTAATATAATCTTTTAATAAAAATGAAGGAACTTTTCTAAAATTTAATTTTGTTTTAATTTTTTTAAATATTATAATATTTAAAAATATAATAAGTTAATATTTACATGACATAACCTTCACTATATATTTGCATTTAAGACAATTATAATTTTTAAAAAACATTAAAGTAATAAATAAAGTAAATAAAATTATTTGAAATTTAATAAAAAGAGTCATTTATTATTTAATTTTATTTGAAAACTAAAAAATTAATTTTAATAATTTAGTATAGACAAAATAAATTTAAAATTATTTTAAATTTATTTTAATATATATTTTTTTAAAAATAAATTTAAAATTTGTAGACAGAATATTTATACAGAGTTTTTAAAAATATTAAATACTGACAAATTTAAGCAATTTTGGTTGCTTTTCAAATAATTCAAAATTTATTCAGCTTAATAAAATTCTAAAAATATTTTAAAATTAAAGATTTTACTAATTTTATCTGTTTTTGGAGTTATACTGGGCTTAAATAATTTTTTTAAATTTATTTGCAAAAATTACTGCAATATTTTATTTTTTTTTTCTTTTAATATTTATATAGTAGATATCTAATTTCGAGATCTATTTTTAATTTAAAAAATTCATAACTTTTTATGTATATAATTTTTAAATAAATTTTATATTATAGTAATATATGATTATGACTAAACAAAGATTGAACAAATAAATCTAAATAAAATAAAAAATAAATTTCTAAAATAATTATTAGGATAAAACTTTGATGATTTAAAAAAGATTTTTGGAAATTTAATTTTAAAAGGAATTCAAAGTTATCTTCTAACTAATTTTTATAAATAATTTATCCGATTGTCTCTAAAACTAATTTTTTTAGAAAAAAAAGATTGTTTGATAAATAAATAAATATTTTAAAAAATGAAAGAAAATAATTTTTTTTGTTTTTTTTTAAACAAATATTTAAATATCATTTCTTTTTACTTCACTCTAATGGATTCCAATCATCATCTTCATTGTAAGAAACACGAGCTAAAGTTAGAATTAACATTTTAATAAATTTTTAAATATTTAAAATATTTTTATTAAATTATTTAAAATTGTTTTCTAATAAAAATTTAGCTATTATTTTATTAATTATAATTTACATAAAATTATCCAAATAAATTTTAAATATTTTTATAAAATTATATTAATTTTAAAAATTAATTTAATAATTATTTTTTATTTTAATAAATAAACTTACTTGGTTTTTTCTTTTTCTATAAATATTTTAATTAAATTTTAATTAAATAATTTTTTAAATTTTATACTTTAATTTTTGAAAAAATTAATAAAAAATATTTACAAGATTTTAATATTTTAAAATAATTATTAAATTACAAAATTTTAATACTTACCTTTTGTGCTTGTTTAACTAAAATTAAATAATTTTTTTAAATTTATTTATTGAAATAAAAATTAAAAATAGTTTTAGGTTTTGGATAGATTTATTAAAGAAAATTAATTTTTAAATTTACTTTCTTTACGAATTTCGTTACAAATGTGTATATTTTCTTCTTTTTTTCTTTTTAGTATTTCTTTTATAAAAATAGGCTTTTCTTCATTTGTCGTATGAATTCTTGCTTTACAGCCTATTTCTCTAATATTTTTATATTTGCAACGCCAATAAATTATTTTTTTATCGGCACTTACACCATCTGCTTCATAATTGTAGCCATCATAAGTAAATTTTCTAATACTTGATTTTAGCCCTAGAAGGCTTTTGGACCAATTTCTGTTTGATCTAATTTTTAAAATTATTAATTTTAATAGATATCCGGCTTCTTTGTTAGTATTATTTTTTAATTAATTATTTATCTACAACTACCGAGTAAGGTTGGCGGTTCCTGGAGAATTACCAAATATCCGAAACCGGATCCGAGAACCGAACCGAAAATTTTCGGGTATCTGGCCTTTTTTCGGTTCCGGATACCCGGAACCGCCAACCTTACTACAGAGACACCAAAAAGGGAAAATGTTTAACAGACAATCCTTATAAATTTTATATAAAAAATTTTTTCGTTCATATAATTAACATAAAGATATATAAATATTTTACAAATATATAAGATTATATATCTTTAATTAATTATAGACCTCTTTTTTAAAAAATAATATTATTTTATATTTTTGCTCACCGAGGGGTTGTCCAGGTTGTTCTGCTGTTTCTTTTCCTTTATTATTCTCTTAAATTTTAAAAAATTATTTATTAAAAAAATAATAATTTTTCTCCTTAATTTATTAAAATACCTTTAATATTATCATAATCTCTAAGTCTCCTTGTTTTTATAGTTTTATATTTACTAGATTGTCCAGGTCCTACTACTATTCCTTTTCCTTGATCATCATCATCTTAAATTAAATTAAAAGAAATTATTTATTAAAAGAATAATTTTATCAAAATATTTAAATACCTGAAGAATAGTCTAAATACGTTGGTATATTATTTCTTGTTCGTCTAATTCTATTTCCACTTGTAGGTTGTTTTTGTTCTTCTAATATTTCTTCTTCTCTTTCAACTTCTTAAATTAAAAAAAAAATATTTTTATTATTTAATTTAATATTTTAATTAAAAAATAATAATTTTTTAATTTTTAACAATTATAATATATTACAAGGTGACCAGAAATTATGTGACTAATTTTTTTTTACAATTATCATCAATTTATATTTAATATTTTTAAATAATATTATAATCATTTTATAACTTGCTTAATTTTCTATAATTAATACAAAATTATTAGGGACTATTCTGTCATAAAAAAAGATAAATAATTAAATATTTTGAATCTCATTATTCCCTAATTAATTCTTTAAATAATCATCTTTATTTTATTTAAATAATTTTAAATAAATATATTATAAAAAAATAAGTGTAAAATTAATCTCTGGTATTTCCCTATAATTTTAAATTTTTTAATTAATTAAAATACCCATAAAATCGTTTGTTGGTGCGTGTTGAGGAATAATGTTATCGTTAATTTCTAATAAAATTTAAAATAATTTTAATTAAAAAACAAAAATTAAATAATTAATTTAAAAAAGATCTACTCTTATTTTAACTTTTTTTTTAATTTATAAAATTTATTTTTTAATAATTATTAAATATTTTTAAATTATCGAGTACTGTCAGAATTTTAAATTTTTATAAAAATTATTAAATTTTTATCAAATTTAATAATTTTTTATATTTTTTAATATTTTATTATTTTAAAAAATTTTATACCATTTACAGGGTTATTTAATGTACTTTTAGGATTTGCTTGTTTTCGACGATTTTTATTTACTCCTTCACAGCATTGAATAAAAACAAAAATAAATATAACAAAAAATAATTTTGACATTTTAATTTATTTTAAGTGTTAATTGAACTAAATTTATAAATGATTTTATCTTTTTTAAAAAAGGATTTTAGTTAAATAAATTAAAAAAAGATTAAATGTCAGGTAAAATAGGTAGTCATTATAAGGGGAGTATATTTGTCTCCTTTAAATAAATTGACATTTGATTTTTTTATTGATTAGGGAAAATTAGATTTTAAATTTGAGGGATGGATATTTGACATCTTCGTTTCTCTCATTTGTTTAAAATATTTTTTAAATAATCAATATGTTGATATGAACTTTTAAAGACTCTTTTTTAATTTAAAAACTCTTAATTTAAATAAATTTTATAAAATATTAAAATGACTATATCAAGAAACCGAAAACAAAACAAATAAATTTAATTAAAAAATAAATATCTAAAATAATTAATTAGGTTTAAATAAAACTTTCAATAATAATAGACAAATAAACATAATATATTTTATTTATTTAATATTTAAATATAATTTTAATAAATTATAAAATTATTTGAAATAATTTTATAATTTATTAATATTTTTATAAAATATCATTTGATTTTTTATAAAAATATTTCTCCAAGTTTTGAATAAAAGACATTTTTGGTTATTTTGACATTTTATTATAATTTTTAATTAATTTACGTTAGTTTTGGCAGACGAAAACTTTAGGATCGAAACTTTCGGTTCAAAGCTTCTGGACTCAAAATTTTGGTCAAAACTTGAGAATTTAGATTTAATACTATTCTACAACATTGTTAAATAAATTATTGTACCATTTGGTCTTTTGAAAAGACAGATAAACTAATTTTTTGTAACCTTTTGTGAGCGTCCGGAAGTTTCGCTCTACCTTCAGTTTTAAAAGTTTTAATATTTTTTAATTAAAAAAAAAAGACTAAATAACACATTTTATTTATTTAATTATAAATATTAAATATTTATAATTTATTATTTAATAATATTAAAATAATTTAAATTTAAACAGCTGCGCAAAAATCATATTCATCACAAGAATACCATCCTAAACCATCTTTAGTTGCTTGATTGCGAAGATTTTTAGGATTATCTATACAGCCTGCTCGTGTAACTAGAAAAAATATTAAACATTAAATTTTTACAAGGTCAGTTCAGTGTAAAATATAAGAAGATGTTTCAATGTAATTAAATCTAGCTAAATTTATTTATTTAAAAAAGATATCAATTCTTATTATCGAATTATTAGTCTATCCTTGATATATTTGGAAACAGACGTGTAACCAATGAAAAAGTTGCAAAATTAATTTTTAAGAAACTTACCACTATCATCTGCTCGAAATATCTTGAAACACATACATTTTCTGTCCGATGGGCATAGTTGAGTACCTAATATAAATTTAGTTATACATATTTAATATTAAAAAAACAAACACTGATAAGCTTAACAAATGATCTATTGAATTAAACTACTTACATATTTTAATATATCTTGGAAATAATTGGTTTTACAATTTTTTGAATAAAAATAAAGTAAGTTTTTAGTTTAATTTTTTAATTAAACTAAAAGAAATTTTTTTGATAATTAAAAAAAAATAAAGAAATACCAGATCCTTTCACACCAGGAAGTACAATTGTGCATTTAAGACCATTACAATTTTTAAAAAACATTAAAAAAATAAATAATGTAACCAAAATAATTTGGAATTTAATAAAAAGAGCCATTTAGTATTTATTAAATTTTTTTATTTATTTAAAAAGTCAAAGGCAGAATATTTATTTCTAAAGAATTCTTAAAAGCGTTAAATACTGACTAGTTTAAGCATTTCTTTTATTGCTGTTCAAATATAAAAAAGTTCTCTTAAATTTAAAAAATTATTTTTTTTTTAATTTTTGTTCATTCAAATAAAATGCCAACAAGATAAAAATGTTTTAAAATTTTAAGTTCATTTGACTTATTTTTTATTATTTAAAATTATGTTTTAGTCAAACGGTTTGAGTTTTATTTTAAAAAATGAATCCTATATTCTATTGAGTTTGCTATAATAATTTATTTTTTATTTGAAAAATACATTTTAAATAAAATAAAACTAATGAATTTTCTAAATAAATTTTATATTATAATATAATCTATGGAACACAACAAACCGAAAGCTAAACAAATTAATTTTTTTTTAAATATAAAATTTTAAAATAAAATAATTAATTATGAATAAATAATTGGATATAATTGACAAATATAATTATGAACAATTATTGAAGCAAATCCAGCCAAACTTATTCCTATTGAATCCCCTGATGAAGCAATTGAAAGACTAAATTCTCTTGCTTGAAAAGATGCCTTAAAAATTAAAATTATTATTTTTCTCTATTTTTTAAATGAATTTAAAGATGGTTATTTTAGCTATAAATGCCGTGAATTTAAAGATTGTTTTTTATTTTTCCCTATTTTTTTTTTAAAAAAGTAACCCAACAAATATAAGTTAAAAAACTACTTGTGTTTAAAGTCAAAAATAGGTAATAAAATAAATTGTCATAAAAACAACAATTTCCTATTTAAAAAATTGTAGAAACCTTTTTTCTTATTTAAAAAAATAAATAAATTTTTTTTTTAAATTTTTCTTACTTCTTTATGTATTCTATCAAAAGTATTAGCATATGAAGCACCTCCAAAAATACCTTCAATAAATGTTAAAATAAAAATAATTCCAATATGTGGAATAAATTGATTAAATGATTGAATTAAGAAAATTGCCAAATTTAAACACTAAAAATTAATTAATTATTTTTTTAAATATTTTAAAAAAAAACTTGTAAAAAAGGAAGCAAATAAAGTACAAAAATAGGTAATTTAATAAATGCAATAGATGTTCTAGAAAAGAAAACTCCACTTTGATAAAGTGCCATATACCAACGAAATTGACTTTCTAAAGAAAGAGAAAATCCGTGTGAACAATCAAAATGAATTAATTGATGCTAAAATATTTTTTTAATTATATTTTTTTTAATTTTTAATAAAAATAATTTTTATTAAGAAATTTAACTGGCCAAAATTAAAAAAAGTATATTTAATAAATATTTATTAAACAAAAAAGTAGAGGAATGGATGGAGATCCAAACAAAAATTGGGATCGGAATTTGTAATAATTTTAAAAAAAGATTCCGAATCAGAAAACCCTTTATAGGGATTATGTCTCGAGATTGGGATTGACAAAAATTGGGATTTAGATTTCAAAAAGTTGGATAACCTGACCGACCCAGAAATCGCTGATTCCTACTAGAAAGTGAAAGAAATGTCATTTCTTAGAATTGTTAATTTCTACAGGTTTTAGCCAACTTTCATTGAAATATTTAGAATTTTTCAAATACCCAGAATAAAGTTTTAATCTCTCTCCCTCAATAAATAAAATAGTAAATTTAAAACAATTTTTTTAATTTTTAATAATAAATATTATATACCAATCCAGAATTAATTAAATATTCAGCAAAGTAGACAAAACTTAAAGGTATCATATATCGAAGTAAAGGCTAAAAAAAATATTTAAATAATTTTTTTAAATTAAAAAATCTTACAAAAATTATTTTAAATTTATCAACAAAGGAAAAGTTGTGTGTATAAGCTATTTCTTTATTTTTATTTTCAATATTATTTTCCTCATTTTTAAATTCATTTCTAAAAAATTAAATAATTTTTTAAATATTTATTTTACTCATTTTGTACAGGAACAACCCAAGTTGAAATTTTAAATAAATTCATTTTATGAACTGTTGAAATTGGTGTTAATATTAACCAATAACTTAATTATTATTTAATTTTTTTTTAACTTTCTCAAATAATTTCTACGTTAAAGCAAAAATTACAGGTACAATAAGCATTAAAAGTAAAGCATTCCTTGGGGTCATATCAAAAAATTTTGGTTCAGTTAATATTGCATAGGCTAATGCTCCTGCGATTCCTGCACCGCCAGTTCCAGATGACCATGCTGCAATTGTTGATCTTAAATATTTTTTTTAATTTTATAATTTTTTATATACTGAATATCTAAAAATACTAAGATAACGTATTAAAAATTTTTAACTAAAAATTAACCAAAATATTAATTATTTTAGTGATTAGGAGTGTGATTAAAAAAAGGGAAAATGATTAAAATAAAATTTAAAAAAAAATAAAAAAAAACTTGTTATAATGTGAACTAAGTGCCAAATAACAAATTTCCCCCAATCCTGAACCCATAGCAGCTAAAACAACCCCAAACAATGATATTTGAATATTAGGAGAAAAAGCAACAAATAAATAACTGGCTGCTTGAAGTAAACAAACTAATAAATGACGAAATCTTAAAATTAAATAAAAAATATAAATTAAAAAAACAATTTAATTTTTATTTACCCAAAGGGTATTCTGTTCATAAAAAATGGTAGTGTATATTTAATAATTAGTGCAGGCAAAATATCAGCTAAAAGAATAGCACCTGTAGATAAATATTTTTCACATCGAGGCTTTCCTAAATCTTCCTAAAAAATTTAAAAAATAATTATTTTAATTAAAAACTATTTTTTAAAATTTTTTTTAAATATTTTATTATTCTAATTGTACGTCTTTATTTACATTTTTAGGTCAAAAAATAGAATAATATTTATTTTAAATATATTTAATTTTATCAACAAAATATTATATTTAAAAAAAAAATAGTTATACTATTAGAAGGTTTATTTTGAATAAAAAAATATTTAAATATTACAATGCATTGTTTAGAATTAATTGTAGAATTATTATTCCTATTTTCAGAAGAATGAGAACTTTGACTTTTAATAATATCATCTGCTGCACTTAACATAATAACATAAGCAAAATTATTTGCCAATCCAAAAATCCTTTAATTAATAATTTTTTTAAATAAATTTTTAAATTTATTAAAAATCTTGAATTTTTTATATGACAAAATTAACCAAAATTTTATTGAAAAAAAAATTTCCAACGTTTTTTTCTTGTTTTTTAGTGTGAATTATTAAAATATAAATATCTATGATTTGTTGAATGAATTAATAAAATAATTTTAAAATATATTTTTAACTAACCAGAATGCAATTAAATCCTTAACATTATTCTCACTTTTAGCAATAACCATTTTTTAAAAATTAAATAAATAGGTATTTATTTAAATAAATATTATAAATTAATTAATATAACATTTAAATCGGGAAAAAACGCCTCAAAATAAAAATTATAACAAAAATTTTAAATAAAATAAAATTTACGTTATCTTAATAAAATTAAAAAAAATTAATTTAAAAATATTAATTCAATAAAACATTTAAAAATTAAAAAAACAAACAAAGAATATATTTATTTATAAGTTGTTCACTTATTTTATTGTTTGTTTGCTTTCTCAATTGAATTAAAAAATATTAATCAATAATTTCACATTTCTCGATGATAGTAAAAAGACAATTCAGCCAATAATTCATAAATATTAAATGGCGATAAAATAATTTTATTTAATATATTAAAAATTATAAATTTGTTTAGACTACAAAATAACACTTTTCTTTAATTAAAAATATAACTTTTATCAGAAAAAATACTGTGCTTGCAGATAAAAAGTTGAGGATTTCTGACTAACGGAAAATAAAATCAGAATTTTACAATTCTGTAGATTAAGTCTGACTGCTTTCCAAAAGTTTGGACGTATTGGAATGTGTTCTGAAATTTATATTTTACTGAAAGACAAAAATATACAGGAGAACTTAGGATCCAATCCATGGCTTTTTAATTTACTCTTGCTATTATAAAAGGTTATAACCACTATCCATTAATAAAAAAATTAAAAATTAATTTTATTTTTATTGTCAAAATTATAAACATATTTAAGATTAAATCATCTTTTTCTCACTCTTCTTTTATAAAACTACATTCTAAATAAAAGACAAAAATTAATCACAAATATTTATTGGATTTTTCCTTTTTCAATCTTCTTTGTTGCACGAACTGAGCGATGGTGTTTTTTTATATCATCAGTTTTCTTTGTCATACGCTCTTCTCGAGTTTCTGTTTCTTTCTAAAAATTTTTAAATATATATAATCTAAAATTTTTTTTAAATAAGGCAATGGTATATGGGTCCGTCAAAAAAATTCCCTTTTATTTAAGATAAAATTTGCTAATCATATTTAGTTCATAGCATGAAAACTCAAATAGGTCAAGAAAAGAAAAATAAAGATTTAAGATAATTCATAATTAAAATGTTATGACCAAAAAATGTAGAACAGAGGCAATATTAAACTCTTGCCTCTGTACCTAATTTATTTTTTTCAAATATTTATAACTCACATCAACAGCGTGTGTAGGCTTTTCCTTCTTTGGTATGGTTCTCTTTCCAACCTCGGTCTCAGCTTCAGCTTCATCAGCAGTTTTTGGCTTATCTTTCTTTGGTGCTGTTCTCTTTTCAATCTCGGACTCAGTGTCAGCAGTTTTTGGCTTTTCCTTCTTTGGTACGGTTCTCTTTTCACGAGTCTCTTCTTCAACATCACTATCAGCAGCGGGCTTAGCTTTCTTTGGTGCTGTAGCCAAACGTTTTTCGATAGTATCAGATTCAGCTTCTTCAGCGGCGGGTTTTATTATTTTCTTTTCTTTTGGAGCTATGCGTCGCACTCTATATTTGTGATATAAATAAATATTATAGACAAGATTTATATCAAAAATTAGTTTTACTTTAATTGGTTTATCAGTATCAGATTAAAAAAGATTAACCCCTTTATAAAATTAATAACATACATAAGTAAAAAAATTATCAAAATACTTTCCTAACTACTCTAAAAGTGGATTGGTCTCCCAACAATTTATCACATATATTTAGATTTTATAAAATTAATCTACCTTGTTTCCTCAGCAGATTTTTCTACCTCGATCGGTTTTTTATCTGTAATTTTTTTTGTAGCAATGCGCTTTCCACGTTCATCAGCACCTGAAGTTTCAGGCTTTGTCTCTTCTTCTGCTTCTACATGTTTCTTTCCAGTTTTTTCCATTGTACGTTTTTCAATTGTTTCCTCTCCTTTTGTATCGTGGTGAACAGTATCATCAGCATAAATAGAAATAATAGAGAAAATCAAAAATAGGCATAAAACTGAGGTTTTCATTTTGTTTATAATTCTATAATGTGGTAATAAAATCAAAATTAAGAGAATGATCTACTTGTTTACGTCTTAAGCCTTTTATACATTTTCTTAAAGAGACAACGCCTCCTTTTTGCCAAAAAGTTGTTTTAAAGTAACACACGTTTTCAAATTATTAACACATTTGAGTGGGTAATATCAATCATTTAATAAAACAATATTGAGAAAATATATATTATGTAAAACAATAATATTTTTACTCACACCTTCTTATTTTCTCTATTTTTTATGCGCAAATTTTTTTCTCTTTTTCTTTTTTTCTTTCCTTTTATTATTTACTCTCTTCTTTACTAAAGTTACTAATTAGAGCGTGAAGAATTTTTTTAATGCAAAAATTACAACAAAAATTAAAAAAATGTTTGTAACAGAGTAAACAAAGCAGCGCCATTTTTAAAAAATTGTTGAAAAGCTGCGTGAAGTACTTGGGTGACTGCTTAGCTTTGCAAATTTTTAAGAAAAAATATTACGTGTTAAAACTCGAGTAAAAAAATAAAAACTAGAACTGTTTTATTTTTTATTTTATTTTGTAGTATTAAAACAAAAAATATTATTTTAATTTTAGAAAAGAAATTAAGACTCTAGTAGAAATGAAATATTGTCTGTAAAAAATTAAAAGTTCACCTACATTTGAAAAAAAAATTTTTTTCTTTAAGATTCAAAAATATTTTTTAAGGTGTAAAACTTTATATTATTTGTTTAAGAAGATACATATTATGTGTTTAAAGCAATAATTTTATTTCTATCCTAAACTCATTTAAATTAATTTTAGATCAACTTCTTCTCAGAACTTAAAATAACTAATATTTTTCAAATTATTTTCCTAATATTTTGACTCTAGCTTTATGACATGTGTCCCATGAAATTATTTGACCCATGGTAAGATTAGGTACTCAATATTATTTAATTAATATTATTTAATCTCAATGACATCCATGCAATATTATTTATTAATTATTTTCCCGAATCCAACAATTAATATACTTTTTTTTTTAATTTTAAAAAAGTCGATGATTGAGAAGATTAACTTTTTTCTTACTTAATTTTATTGTCGGACGCATGTCCTCTAAATTAAAGTCATATATTTTTGTTTACCTAAACATTTGTTCTCTTTTTTCATTTTTCAAACTTTTTTAGTTCCTTTTTGTTTATTTTTATTAACCTGTTTAAAAATTGATATCTTGAAAACTTTTTTTCTCTTTTCTAAAACATGGGCATTTTTCTGTGAGTTTGAAGTAAATTTTATTAAAAATATTTTTAGTACACTTTCATATTTTTTTAAAATTTATTTTAAAAATTGATGGATTAACCTGTCATCCTTTTTGTAAAATATGCGCAAGGCAAAAAGTGTTAAACACAAATTTCCCGTTTTTTTTTCAATATTTTCGGTAAACAACATTAAACGTTTGGCGGCGTTTTTTACTACATAAAAATTGTTTATTGCATTGTTTACTATATTTTTTGAGTTGGGAAGATAAAAAAAATTTTTTTACGAAACTCGCTAAACTCTTTTCCAATTAAATAATATTTATTTTATTTGATAATGTTAGTACCTGAAATTAGTCATAAAATAATTTTTTATAGTTTAATAAATATATTATTAAATTATCTGTGGAGATACTTAGATTAATATATTTTAATAATTAATTTAAAACTTTCAAAAAAATTTTTTAATAAGAATGTTCCATATTTTATTTGGTTAATAAAGTCACTTTGATGTCTATTCAGTTTGATAAATAATATTTTTTTATTTTGCGAGCAAAAGTTAGCTAATTTTATTTGCAATTTCAGATATTATCCCAAATTATCTTTTTGGGAAAAAATAAAAAAATTGTTGATTTTATGCCGCCAAATTAATTATTAATAATTATATATGGTTGCGCATATAAAATTAGCAGAATCTTACCATAAATAGAAAACAATGTTTTAAAGCTGACAGGCCAAGAAATATTTTTTCAGAATTTATTTTAATGTAAATTTCAAATATTTTTAAATTAACAAGTTTTATTCAATAACTAAATATTAGGTGATACAATAGGTAAAAAATTTATAATTGTAGGATGTACTCGTGCAGTTCTCGCATCTGTTGATGAACTTAAAGCTTTAATCCTTTCTAAATTGTTCTTTGCATTATTAACGTTTTGAACTCCATTAGGTGATGCTGTAGTTCCAAAAAGATTTTTTGGAGGTTTTGGAACAGTTATTTTCCAATATTGGCCAAAAATCGAATGAAGTTCTTTGTCAATTACTCTTCGATATTCAGAGCTGAAAATTTATTTAAATTTTGTTAATTAATTTATTTAAATTTAAAAATTATTTTTGCCTGGATGCATAAAGAATTGGAGTATTAGAAGCCGCCCCAATATTAACAAGAACACCTCCAGCAACATTAACATACCAAAGACCGATAGGTCCCAAATGAAGAATATCGTTAACAAATTTACGTATAAGAGTATTGAGGAAATAGCTTCCAACCATTATTATTATTATTGCAGAAAGTGAACGTAAAAGTTTGGCATTCCGTTGATTTTGATGGTTAGCGGTTCTTTTATTTTGATTTTCTTTTACTAAATTTTTGGAAAAATTAATTATAAAAAAATTAATTTTCTAATAAAAATATTTCTTTCAGAATATCTAATTTGAATAATATCCTAGAAAAGAATTGAAAAGCAGTGAACTATTAATATTTATCTAAAAATTCTGAAAAAATCAGAATTTTTTATTTATAATTTTAACTCTAATACCGATTTTTGCCTGATTTAACCTTCAAAAATATATCCCTAATTAATTCCCTTAATTATAAGTATTTTTTATTAAATTTAAAAAATAATTCTAATTATAGGTAACCTTTTTTCAAAACAATAGCTCCAATAATAAGATAGGAAATAATACAAAGAACACACATTATTAAATTATAATTATAAATTAATTCAACAGGTGTACAAGTATCACTAAGTTGTCCAGTTATAGGTCTTTAATTTTAAATATAATAAATTAATTTAAATTAAAAATTAAGAGAAAATAGAAAACTCATTGGGATTTTCAATTGCATATTCTAAAACAAGAAATGATAAAACTGCTCCAGGAATAAAAGCTAAAAAGCTAAACGTTGCCAAATAAATTGGTCCAACAATTCTTGAATAACTAAAAATATAATATTATTTAATAAATCAGAAATTTTATTCAGTAAATTAAAAAAAAATAATTTTGATAAATAAGAATCGAAATTAAATCAGAATTTTGAATTAAAATTAAACCAAAACTAAAGAAAAATCAGAATTATTTTATTAATAATTCTGATTTCTTCAGAATTATTATTTATAATAACGGTAACCATAAATAAAAATCAGAAATTCAAATCAGAACAAATATTAAATAAATTTATAAAAACTATAAAAATTCTGAATAATAACAAAATCAGAATTCAGAGTATAAATTGAAAATTCTGAATTTAAATTTAAAAAAGAAATCAGACATTGAAGGCGTTAAAACACAAAGCAATCGGTCTGTTGCAGTTTCAAACATTGTAAAAACAGCAGAATTATAACCCAAAATTATTTGTATTTGAAATGTTGTACTTGTAGCATATGTAATAAAATTTTTTCCGGAAAATATTGTATAAAGAAAAATATAATGACCAGATTGATGGAAAAATTCACAGAAAGAGTGTTGTGCCAATAAATAATTAGTGCTACCACGGAGTGTTCTGAAATTTTTTGAAAATTTATTTTATTTATTTTTCTTTGTTTTTTATTTAATGCTTAGAGAAAGAATTTAAATTTTAGAAAAAAATAAAAATTTAAAATATTTTTAAAACAAACTTATTTTTAGCAGTAACATAGACAAGAAATGCATTCAAAATATTTCCTGAAATAGCACAACATCCTATTAAAAATGCCATAAAAGAAAGTCCAAAATTCAGGCCATAATCTCGATAAATGAAGTAAAACTGTTAAATTGGAATATTAATTTTTTTAAATAAAATATAAAATTAATTAAAATAAAACTTTCTTTCTATTAAAAATACAAAAGAAAATTATTATTTTTTTAGATTTTTTTATTTCGGAGATTTTGAAGAAATTTTTAAAATTTTGATTTTTTAATAAAACAATTTTTCTTTGGTTTATGTAGCTCTGAATGGAACAGAGAATGGACATTGAAAAATAAAACGAAATTTAAATAAATTTACAATTTTTACCTCATTGCCAAGAATTCTTGAATTATTAGAAAGTTGTCCATTAATAATAAAAATCATTTTTACTAATTAATTTATTTTTTATTAAATTTATTTTAATTTTTTTTGCCTTAAAAATTTGGTTTATTTATCGAAACATTTTTAAAATATTTATTTTAAATATTCCATTAAAAATTTATATAATTGAAACTATTAAAAACAGGTGAAAATTGAAAGTTAAAATAACTAAAATTAAATATTTAAATTATTAACAATTAATAAAAATTTAAAAATCATTAAAAATTAAAATTAACATTTTTTAATTTTATTTCCAAATTTCTCTTAATTAGAGTATTTTTACGCAAAATTTATATTTTTAATAAATTAATTTAAATTAGAGATTAAATATCAAAAATTAAATACAAAAACTAAAAATAATAACTATTTATATTTTTAAAAATTATTAATTTTAAAAATATAAAATACCCTAAATTTTTTAAAAATAATTTTAAAACTGATAAAATAAAATTTAAAGAAATGAGTTAATTAATTATTAAAATATAAATTAACTTTAACATTTTTTTAAAAATAAATGTTTTATATTTTTAGAAAAGTTATGGTAATATTTAAACATTTTTAGTATGCTCGAATATAAATAATATTTAATAACAAAATTTAAACTAGCATTTATTAATACATTGACTGAGAGAACAGGTGATTTTTTTTAAAATTACATATTTATGCTAATAATAATTATATAAAAATAATTATATATTTAATTTATTAAAAATATTCTAAATATAATTATTAATAATTTATATAACATTTTTTAATAAATTATAAAAAATTTATTAACTCTCTTAATTCCATTAATTATTCAGAAATTAATTTAAAGGTTAAGACCATTCACAATGTAATTTATATATTAAATTAAATATTTAAAAATTTAAAATTTTTTAAATTTTTTATTTTTATTAAAGCTTAGAAAAAAGGAGATTTAATGATATTTAAATATGCTTTTTGGTTATTACAATAATTTTTTTAGGTTTTGGTAAATATCAGGGATTCCTCGGTTTACTCAAAACCCATTTTTTTAGCTTAAACCGCGATATACAATTAAAAAAAAATTTTTTTGATACCGAGAATTTAGCTAAACCATCACTTTATTAAAAAAATAGTATTTCAAAAACACTAGAATTTTAATAAATTGAAAGAATAAAATTTTTATTTAAATAAAAATATTATAATATTTAAAAGTTTTCTTTTTCCAATAAATAATTAACAAAAAGTGAATGTTTTTATTAGCACTAGATTTGAGGGTAAAATACAATTTTTTAATTTTTGTTACTTTTGGTTCAATAAATATTTTTATTGGTTTATATTAATATTATATATATACATACCTAATATTTTATTAGAATATTAATTTTTTATTTATTAATAAAATTTTTAAAAAACAATTTTGTGTTAAATGTGTTTTATGAATAATAATTTACTTTTTTTTTAATTTTTATAAAATAAAATTTATTTTAATTTTATTTAAATTATAGTGGCCTAATTTAGTATACTAAATAGGAGTGACAATGAGAAAAAATTGGAGAATAAAAATAAAGATGAATATCACTTTTATGCTTTGACCACCTACAATTTGTTAAAGTCTAATAAAATAATTTTTTGTTTAAAATTCGAAGCTAACTAATTTAACTAATAAATTAAAGTGATAAATGAAAATACAAAAAAATAATTTAATTTTCTTTATTTTATAAAAAATACAATATAATTGTAAAATTGATAAAAAAATTTAAAATTAGAAACACTTATTTAAATTAAACACAAACAGCCTTTCGCCTTTCTCCACTATCTTCAGGTTTATTTTTCTTATTATTAACATTCTTCTCCTTCGTTGGAATGAGGGCACCAAGGCAGTCAGCATAGAATTCAGGTACCAAGTCTTCGCGTTTGTGAAGAATTCCGTCCTCTATTTCATCCAACTATAAGAAAAAAAGTTAAATTTGAAAAAACTTTTTTAAATAAATTCGCCAACCCCATGACATCCACTCAACACAAGAAGAGTTCGCAATCCATGATCACGTCCAAATTTAACGTCAGTATTTACTCTGTCTCCAATCATTAAAGTACGACGAGGGTTAATTGAATTAACACCCCAACGTCGACAAATATAATCAAAAGCTGGAGTATTTGGCTTTCCAACAGTTAAAGGTTCACGTCCGCAAGCAGTTTTAACAGCAGCGACCAATGGGCCAGCGTCGGGAATTATAGTTTCTGGGTTTGGACCAGGACAGGTTTCGTCTTCATTTGTTGCGAGGAAAAGGCAATCTTCGTTCTATAAAATTAAAAAAAAATTATTTGACAAGGCTTAGTTGTTAGGGTTCTCAAAATGTTAATGAAACTATTTTTGTTTAATGGCCATAATTTAATATAAATTGTATATATTTATTTTGCCGTGTAAACTCACATGCAAATAGTTTGCTGCTTTCATTAATTTAAGATAATTAAAGTATTTTTCATAGCCAACAACAACAGCGCCTACATTCTCTGGCTCTTCCTCAAGTTCCAATTCATAGAGAAATGCTTGACCTTTTGAGGCTGGCTGAGCATCTACTGGATCAATTCTAAAAATTTTAATATTTATTTTTCAGTTAATTTTTAAAAATTCTTACTTACCCATCTCCAAAATAATCAATATTAAGCAATTTTAATTCGTCCTTCACTCCTTGACCTCCAATTAAATATACTTTCTTTCCTTCACGTGCCAGCTCAGAGCGATGGATGAGATCAGCAACTACAGCAGCAGGATTTACAATATTGTGCTAAAAAAATATTTTTTAATATTTTTTATTAATGTTGTGGTTCTGGTTTTTTCTAAGCTATTTCTAGTTTATTTTAGAACAAATTCTGATTTATTCTGATATTTTCCTAAGCAAATTCTGATTTATTCTGATATTTTCTTATGCAAATTCTGACTAGCTAATGCTGTTTTCTTAATAAATATTTTATTCTACTATTTAATTCTGTTCAATTTATTCTGATTTTTATAATAAATTATACTCTACCTCATTAATATAACGTCCATAACCTAAACCAGCCAACTTCTTTGCATAAACAGCCCTTGATTTAGTTGCATTATTAGTCAAAACAATAATTTTTTTCCCTAATTCTGCAATATATTCAATAAAAGAAGATGACCCAGCAATTGCATTTTCTCCTAACCAAAGAACACCATCAGCGTCAAAAATAAAAGTATCAATATTTTTGATTAATTCTGAACGAAATTTTTGAGAATCCATTTTTTGAGATTTTTTTATTTGATGAAGAATTTGTGGAGAATTATTTTCAATAATCTCCAGAGGAGATTGTTTAATATTTGTATTAAACATTTCGTCGTTGTTATAAGCAGGCATTTTTAATAAAAATAATGCTGAGGTTTGTGTTGTATAAAAAGATAAGAAAGACTTTGAATTTTTAGAATTTATTGATAAAAAGCTTAAAAAAATAAAATTATTTAAAATTTTTTTATAAAAACTAATATATTTAATGGAGAAAGTATAGTCTTAAATTTTTACTTTTCGTAAAAAATAATGGCATTTGCTTCATTATCATCGCTTTATATATTGCTTAATTTTCCCCTACAATCAGTGATGATATGGGCGTAACCATAATATTATATAAATATAATTAAAGATCAAAATATTAAAAATAAAAAAAACTCCGCCTTCCCCATCACTTTTAAAGATAATTTGATTTATTAATAGTTCCACCCTCTTTCTCCTTCAAAAATTATTTTTATAGACTAGAAAAAAGAAAAAAAGGCAAAATAAAGAAAAAAATTAATATTTATTGTAAAAATTATTTTAGAAAATGCAAAAAGGGTAAATTCACGTGAACAAAACTAATAAATATTAATAGCTTTTTGTTTGTTCTTTAAAGATGCTAAAGTTGTGTGTGTGTTTCTCCTTTTTAATATTGCTTTAGGAAAATAAAAAGGAGAGGCAATGATAAAAAAAAATTTTTTTTTGCTCAATAAAAATCGGAGAGAATGTACATATTTTTAAACTTATAAAAGTTAAGACATTTGAGTCTTAAAAAAAGAAATTTTAATTAATTAAATTTGTTTGGTAAAATAAATAATTTAAATATAATTAAAGCTAAGAATATTTATTTAGTTTAAAGATTTTGTAATATTTGAATTTCGAATATGAGATTGGAATTAATTAATAATAAATCCAAATTCTAACTCTAAAATCCCAACTCTTTTCTGAATTATAATCTCTGAATAAATTATCTCAGAATAACTTTATTTTTGACCCTTCTTAAAAACAAAAAAAGTTGAAAAATTATTTTTTTTATTTTTTGCTAAAGTTATATACTCAAATATATATAACAATAAATAATTTATTTTTTTAAAGAAAAATAAATAAAAAAAATTATTCAATCATTTTTATAATCTTTAAAAAACTCTCTTTAAAGATTGCTATAAAACATTTTTTAATATTTTTTGACATATTTTTTGATAGTAGGCATTTTAAAAGAAAAAAAACCTTGAGAAAAGTTTAAAAAAATAAAAATTAATTTTCAAAAATGTAGTGGACTTTGAGCCCAAAAATTAAAAAAAAATCTTTTTTTAAAGAAAAAGAGACGTTTTTAATTTTTAAAAATTATTTATTTTAGTCTATTTTTATCATTTCTTTTTTTAAATATTTTATTTCAGTAAATTAAGACAAAAAATGAATTTAAAAAAAATTTTTCAAAAAATTAAAAACATCAAATATTCACGTGAAAATATTTTTTAATTTTTTTTCTTAATTTTTAGTGTCTCAAATAAATTTATTTTAAGAGTGACAATTTTTTTATTAATTTCTACACCAATTTTACTGCAATAAAATAAATAAAAATAAATTTGGTTAAAGAATGTATGCCTGGTGATTAGTGGTCTCTGACTTTTTTTTTAACATTTTATTCACGTTAAATTTTCTGAAATAAGGAGAGAAAATTGCAATATTTTAAAGATAAAAATTAACAAAATTATTTGTTCAAATTATTTTTTTATTTTTTATTTTTATTTTATAAGAAAATTTGTAATTAAATACAATTTTCAGAAATTTTTGAAATTTTGAACTTTTTTCATTAAAATAAAGGGTATTGATCTGGATTTTAGAAAAATTTGAAATCCCGACATTTGTTAATCCCGATCGTTGGAGATCAACCCTATCAATCGAAATAAATCAAAAATTTTATAAAAGGGAAAGTTATGGGTAAACTGGAGAGGTTTTGAACAAAACAGAAGATTACCCAAAAACAAACACACAATCCCTCGTATCATATAATTCATTATTCCATAACCTTTTTTAAAATTTTTAATGTTGATATTTTAGTTTAAATTTATATAGGGGTATAATTGATCTAAAGAGAGATTATATGGGTGGAGCCCTTTAATTTGTAGTAAATTACAAATTTGAACAAGTTCAAAAATTAAAATTACTCTTCTTTTTATTATGTTGCGGAAAAATGTGTGGTGGTAGTTGAAACTGAACCATCGTGGAATGAGCCAAATCAGAGCACAACCGACTGTGCCACCATCCAACCTCTTTGATAATTCACTTTAATTCACTCATATACGTCTCAAGTATACGAACATAACACTTTTCTCATAATAAATACTCTAATATATTCTATTTTATATTATTAAATTGTTTGGTTTGACCTATTAGCTCTCTCAACATAAAAACAAAAATAGGTAATACTATAATCTTCTCCCAAAGTTATGTAAATATAATCAAAACATGTTGCAATTCACATGTTTATCTTTTCTCTTCAAAACTCTCCTAAACAAATAAAACACAAAATAAATATATCAATTAATTTATTTTATAAAAGTCTTCCTCTCTTTTAAATAAATACAAATTAATTAAGCCGAAGGCACTTCGGACCTTTCCCCAAAAATAAAAGAGAAATGTTTAATATATATAAATAAATAATTTAATTAATTAATCATTTATCGTTATTATTTATTTTTAACTTTTTGAAGCAAGTTATAAATAAATTATTTTTAGAGATAAGAGAAAAATATAATTTTTGAATGTAATAATAAAGTAATATAATCCCTTCCCTTTTATTATTAAAAATATTTTTTTTCTTAAAAATTCTCTCCACATGTTGGGAGAAAAAGAATTGTTTTGTTTGCTTTTTGGATGGTCATGTGGTCAGAAAATAAAATAAAATGATAAAAGAAATTGTACTTTTATTTTTAGAAGAGAGAGAGGATATTAAAATAGATAAAAATAAATATGATATATTATAATTAATAATTAATTGTGTGTGTGTTATTTATAAAGTCCCGATTTTTATAAAAATCGGGAAAATTAATGAAAATTAATAATAATTATTTATATGTATATTTTTTAATTTAAAAAACAAAAATATATTTATTTAAATTTAATTAAATTTATATTTAATATTTTTTAATATTTTAAAGTTAAAAAACACAATTTTGATAAATATAAAATATTTTTCTAAATAATATCGAATTTTTTGAATTACTAGAAAAGTAATCTAATTTATTTTTTAAATTAAAATTATATTAAAGAATTGAGTAAACCAGAATATATCGAAACAAAAAATATTGAAACAATTTTTTTTAAATAAGTTAAATCGAAAATTGAAAGTAAAAACCTTAAAAAAATTGAAAATAAAAAATTTAGAAATATAATTAAAAAATTCAGTAAAAATCTTAATTTAATTTAATTTTATTTATTTAATTTAAAATGAATTAATAATAATAAATATTTTAATATTTTAGTCTCGAATCGAGACACAATTAAATATTAACTCGAGGGTATAATATTTCTTTCTTTTTTCTTTTTTTATTATTTTATTTAATATATCATCATAACAATCTTTCGATGAAAAAAGTAAATAAATAAATAATATTAAAAGTGTTTGTTGATATTAAGGAATATATACATATATTATTTTTGGGAATGGGAAAATATTAGTCTCAAAAATCTGTGCGGTGAAGGGCTCCTCTGCTTTTTTTATTTTTTTTTTCTATATTAAGAAACAAAATAGATCATTTTTAGAAAAAAAATCTCTCTATCCCTTCCCTAATACCTCCGCCAAAATGATAACCAATAAAAAACAAAAAAAATAAACTGATAATGAATGGTGGTGCGAGCCACGAAAATTAATTAATTAATTAAATATTATTATTATTTTTTACGATTTTTTATATACAAAATAAAGGAATTACTTTACACATGGAATAAAGAAAAATAAAAAAAAATAAAAAAATAATAATAATTAGGAAGATTGGATTAAAAAATTAATTTAAATCAATTTTATTATTAAAAAATTCAAATAATTAATAAAACTGATAAATAATAAATTAATTAAAAAAAAAATAATTAAAAATTATTTTATTTATTAACAAATATTTATATTGTGAAAAAAAAAATATATTTTTTAATTTAAAAATATATCCACACAGTTGTAAAGCTGGGCAAATATAAAAAAAGAAAAATAAAATTGATTGTTTTAGTGTAAAATAAAATAAAGGCTTAAAAAGAAGCAAATAAATAAATATATTTTAGAAAAATAAAAATATTTTAGTCAAGAGAAAATTTAAAAAAAAAATAAATAAATAAAGCTGCAAAAATAATAGACAAAAAATAAAAAATAAGTAGAGGCTCTTTTTACACTTGTTTTTAAGTTTAAGCTAAAAAATAAAAATGTTTGTAGAGTACTTTGAGTAGTTCTCTTTAGATTAAGGCTTAATTATGTTTTTTATGGAAAAAAACTTTTTTTTAATTTAAAAATTTTTTTAAGAAGGCTGAAGTTTTTTTTAATTGTTTTTAGAGATTTTAAATATTTTTGTAAGAATTTACTATTTATATATTTTTATTAATTTTATTAAAATACGAAGTCTCTTTTTTTTCCTGCGATGTGTCGATAAATAAAATTATATTTTTATTTTAATTCTAAAAAAATATTTAAATAAATTTAATAAAAATTAAAAAAAAATTGTGTAAAATTAAATAAATAAATATATAAAAATAAATTAATTTACTCTCTAACCTTTTTTTAAATTTATAGTCATTTTGTTGTTTTATTCTTTGTTGAAATAACCAACAATATTTATTATTTAATTTATTTTTTTGATAATTTTTTAAATTTTTGTCTTTTTCTTCTTTTTGTTGTTGTTCAAATAAATTTAAAATTTTATTACCTAATTTTTTTATTGAAAATAATTTATTAATTTTTGAAATTAATAAATAATAATTTTTATTATTATTTAACATTTTTAAAATAATTTATTTATTTATTTTTGATTAGCAAATTGTCTAAAAAATTAATAAAAATTTTAAAAAATATTTTTTAAATTATTAATGTTAATAAATAACATCTTAAAATTAAAAAAAATTAATTTAAGCCAAAAAAAATGTTAAAGATTAATTTAGCGATACCGAAAAAAAATATTAAAATTCTTGGGAGATAATTTTATCAACTTTTTTAAAAAAAATTAATTTAAAAGAAATATTTAAATAAATTAAATAAATAAATAAATAAATATATTTATTAATAAAATGATCTAAAATTATTTTTATTAAAAAACCCAGTCTTTGCGCGGAATTTATTGATTTAAATAAATAGAAATCGATCATTTTTGATAATAATAATAATATTAGGACTAAATATTATTTAATTATTAAATAAATATTTAATTTAAATTTAATAAAATAATTAGATAAAAAATAAAATAAAAATGTCATTTTACTATTTTTATAAAATTTTATTGTTTTTATGGTCTGATATATTTAAAATAATAATTTCAAAACAATTAAATAAATTTAATTTAAATTTAATTTAAAATAAATTAAGTAAAATAATAAAAAGTAAATTGCTAAATTTATTCAATTCACAAATTAAAAAATTAAAATTTATTAATTACAAAATTATATTTTAAAATATTAATTTGTGTAATTAAAAATAAAAAAATAAAGATTAAAAAAAATAAAATTTTTGTATTATTTATTTTATTTTTTTATTGGTTGAACATTGGACTTTTTTTAATATTTCTAAATTAAATCAGTTTTACAATTTAATATTATTTTTAAATTAATTTTAATTTATTAAGATTTTTTTAAATCAAAAAATTCCCCAAAGATGATATACTACCAACATGAGAATATTGAGAAATTTTGATGTTTTTCTATTAGAATCAAATTTTAAAAATTAATTTTTATTTTTCTAATTTTAATTAGGTACTTAAAAATTTAAAAATTGGCATAATTCAATTGAATATTTTATTTAAAAATTTTACAATAATTTTGTAATTATTTATAAATTAATTCATAGCATATTTAAATTTTTTAAAAAGTTTAAATTAAAAATTATATTAAAAAAAATATTTTTTTTTAATTTTTAAAAATTTTTTAGCAATAAATCAATAAAAAAATTATGTGGCATTTCCCTTCAAATTTAATAATTTTCTTCACCTCAAATTTATATTCTTTCATTTTTATTTTATTTCTAAATTTTCTAAAAGGAAAAATCGAAAAAAAAAATTAAAAAAATATTAGAGAGAATAAATTTATTAAATACCTCCTTATTTTTTTCAATTAAATTGGACAGGATTTTCCAAATTTATTTAATTATTAGTAAGATAGTAAATAAATAAACACAAAATTTTTTTTTTAATTTAACAAATAGTTAATTATTTTATTTCAAAAAAATGTTAAAAATATTTTTTGTTATTTTACTTTTTTCATTAATTCAATATTGTGATTCCATTAGAAAAAAACAGAAAAATCCTCAACAGGCAGATACTGGACATTTAGGTTTTTTTTATATAATTAAAGAGAAATAGGGTTAAAAGAGGGATTTAATCACATGATACTAAATTAATAAAATCAAGTCTGGGCAATAAATATTTAACTATTTTTAATTAATTAAAAAATATAAAAAAACATTAAAAAATAAATTTTATGTAAATAATTTAAATAAATAATAAAATTAAGGACATCATGGAGGAAAAGGTGTGAGTATGTCATTAGCAAAACCAAAGGTATTTTATTTAAATATTAAAAAATTAATTTAAAAATTTAGAATCCAGGGAATAATCAAAATAATGTAAATAATTTTTTATAAAGGAAAATAATTTTTTTTTAGTCCAAAAAAGAATTTTTATTAATTTTTAGCCTACTCTAAAAATTATTTTTAAATAATTAAAAAATAAAAAATAATAATTAAAAAAAAATAGAAAAATAAAACAAATCAAGGACAGCCTGACATTGGACCAAATAAATATATTCTTGCCCTTCCTGTTGTGGAAAACAAGAAACGACTGAATCTAAAAGTAAGCTCATAATTTTCTAAAAAATTTAAATATTAAAAATGTTTTTGTTTTCTTAAATTAAAAAATAAATAAATATTTTAATTTTTATTGAAAAATTTATTTAGAAACATTAATAATTTAATCTGACATTGATGATGAGAGTGTTTGAAAGAAGTTTAATATTTACTAAAATTAAAAAGAAGATATTTATTTTTTAAATCTTGAAAAAACAAAATTATTTTCTATCATTTTTTATATTAAAATTTATTAAGAGTTTTGGAAAAATTTTATAGTAATTTTTATTATATGACAGCCAGTGATCGGCAAGTTCCAAAATTTCCACTGGAACCGGTTCCAGTTCCGGAACTGGTTTTTTAATTTTTGCAGTTCCAGTTCCGGTTCCGGAACCGGTTTTTTAATTTTTGCAGTTCCAGTTCCAGTTCCGGAACCGGTTTTTGATTTTTTGTAGTTCCAGTTCCAGTTCCGGAACCGGTTCCAAACCAGTTCCAGTTCCAAAACCGACATTTTTTTTATTAATTATGAATTTTCCATTTTTCCGTCAGAATTAAGAGTAAATATAATGTATAAACCAGTGGTACACTTATAAGAATTTCAGTATCCGTATACGGATATATCCATGTGGCTTATATCCATATCTGTGTCTAAAAATTCTATATCCGTACGCTGGTATACCCATTTTTTCCTAAAATTGTCAAAACAAAAGAAGTTTTGGAGGGGATATTTTTTATATGAAGTCTTAAAATAAATAAGATTTTTCTGCAGAGAAAAGTATTTAAAACATGTTTTTTCGGGTTGCGCGCAACGTCGGGTAGTTAAATTTTCAAAATTTGGGTTTTTTAGCGATGCATGCGAAAATTTTGAAAATTTATTGGACATTAGTTGCAACAATTCACCAATTTCAGCGCCGCAGGCAAAAAATTTTAAAATTTTTTAAACCTCTGTTGCCAAAAATTACACTTTTTTATGGCCATAGGCGAAAATTTAAGAATTAATTTTGTTTCAAAAATTTTTAAAATAAAGAAAAGTAACTCTAACAGCAACTAATGTACTCCAAGTAGCTTTCCCATAACAAAGGATTCGAACCCAAGACATCAGACAAAATAAACTAACGCTTTAACCACACAACCATAGATTCACAATGGAAAAAGGCAAATAAATTATTTATAAACGTTTTCTTTATTCTTTTCTCGCTTACAAAAATAAATTAGGAGAGTGAATAGAGAGAGCTTAGGAACCGGTTCCGGAACCGGTTCCAAACCAGTTCCAGGCATCAACCAGTTCCACAGTTCCAGTTCCAAACCAGTTCCAGGCATCAACCAGTTCCGCAGTTCCAGTTCCAAACCGGTTCCAGGAATCAATCAGTTCCGCAGTTCCAGTTCCGGAACTGGAACTGGAACCGACCAGTTCCGGAACTGGAACTTGCCGATCACTGATGACAGCAGTTTTGCGGATTATTTTATAAAAATATTTTCTCAAAAAATTAACAAAAGTGTTTTAACTTAAGTTTCCTATTTAAGTCTGTCCGAGAAACGTAGTAGTCGAGCAACAAATAAAGGTTTATCCAAAAACAATGGTAATAAGAGAGTTGAAATTGAAAAGGTAGAAGTGTTTACTGACAAGGGTTAACTCACAGACTAATTTATTATTGGTGCTTATATAGTATGTATAATTGACTGTTAAATTGTCTATAAAAGACTACCATTCATATACAACAAAAAGATTGGGTGAGATTGATCTGACCAAGACTACACTCAAAGACAAAAACCCAAGATCAAGAGTCTCGGACAGCTCTAATTGTTACTTTCTATTTTTATGATAAAGCGCTGTCGCTAACCTTTTCAGTGAACCTTTTAGGTTACAACAAGATTGTTTAATAAAAAAATAGAGATAAATATATATTTTTAAAGAATAGGTGATAGAAATTATTTAGGGAGAATTTTCCTGTTTAAAGTCGAATTTTACAAAGAAAATAATTTTGCTCGAAGAGGGCAATGAAGAGGAATTGTCCAGGAGAAATAGTCCGGAGAGGAAAAATCCGGTAATCGCAACAAAGACTCTATTTTTTGAGAGAATATTTTAGTGAATTTGCCGTATTAAATTGCTAAAAAATATATTTTTTATTATGTATTAATTTTAAAATTATAAAAAATTAATTTTAATTTTTAACGAAGAAATTAATTGTATTTATTGAATGTTAAATTTTGTGCGCCGACATTTGCTGCCGAGACATTTGCGGACCCGACTTGCGGACGGGACATTAATAAGAAAAAAATACAACAAAAATTTTAGATAGAGGAATTTGTAAAAAATATATTTTATTTTAGAAATTTTGGGAAAGAAATTTTTAAAAATCAAACAATGGAAAAATTGATTGACACAAAATAAAAATTTTTTTCTCTCTTAAACAATGTTCAGTATCAATTTATTAAATGCCTCAATGCTCAATGGTTAAAGTACTTTTTTAAAATTAATATAAAAATATTTTGTGAAAAGAAGAAAATTATTCATAAATTTATTTCAATTAAATCTTTAAAAATTTAAAAAAAAATGTCAAAATTATTTTCTATTTTTGTTATATTTACTTTTATTTTTATTCAATGTTGTGAAGGAGTAACTAAAACCCCAAGAAAACAAGGACATCCTCAACCATCATTTAGAGGCGATCATACGGGTATTTAATAAATGTTTTGATAAAATTTAAATATTGTATTTTCAAAATTTTAATTTTTCATATAAAACATTTTTAATATAAAAAATATTTAATATTTTTTAAGATAAAAAATAATTACACAAAAAAATTTAAATTCATTTTTTAAAAATATTTTTATTTTTAAAATTTCAGATATTTATAGAGAAATAGAAAAATCTGAACAACCTATTACTTTGGAATTAAAACAATTTAATAGAGGTAAGCAAAAATATTAAATTAAATAATATTTATTTAAAAAATTATTTATAAAAATATTTTTAAATTTAAGATGATAATAGAGGAAAAGAACAAGTAATAGAACATGGGCAATCTAGTAATGCCGGTGAGCAAAATTATTATTATTTTTTTAAAAAAGGTCTAAAATATATAATTAAAGAATTTATATTCTTATAAACAATTATAAGAAGTGTTGATATACCAAAAAAAAATTTATTTGTAATATAAACAAAATACAAAATTATTTATCTGTTCATTTTTTCACTCTTTGGTTTCTTAGTAGTCACTAAATAATTTTAAAAGGCTGAATATTAATTAAAATATTAATTTTAAAAATTAGTTCAACTAGAAGTTAAAGATACTCCAAAAGAGCATGGAGGATATTATAAAACAGTTAGTTATGGTATTTACACCTATATCGAAGATAGCAAAATTAAAAATGGAACAACTTGGCGTTGTAAAGATAAATCTATTAGAAAAATAAAATGTCCAGGGAGAATTCACACGACAAAAGTTGAAAAAAATCATGTTTTTTATATAGAACAAGTACGTGAACACACTTGTATCGAAACGAGAAAGCAAAGTAATTTTTACAATTTACAAATTAATTTTACAAAATATATCCAATACTTTTTTTATTAAAAAGATAAAAAAAAACTTTTTAAAATTTTTATTTATAATTTTTAAAAATTTAAATTTTAGTTCAACTAGCACAAGAAGAGGTATTAAAATTTATTTAATTTCACTAAGAATAACTTAAATAATTATTTTAAAATTCTAAAATAATTTTTATAAATTATTTTATAATTAAATTTTTATTAAAAATTAAATTATAAAATTTAATTAAAATATATTTAGGAAGAAGAAGGTGAACAAAGTAAGTTTATTTTAAAATTAAATATTTAATAATTTCTATTATAAATTAATAATTTAATAAAAATATTTAAAATTTATTTAGTTAATTTTATTTAAAAAAATTTAAAAAAAACAATGAATTTTTCTAAGAAAAAGCAAATAAAATCATTAAAAAAAGTTGAGAATATAAAAGAATTTATTTAAAAAAATTAATATATTAATTATAATTTTAGGTAATGAATTAAAGTGATTAAAATTATTTTAAGAATTAAAAAAGTAAAAAAGAAGAGAAAATTTATTTTAAATTGATATTTTGGAAGTATCTAAATTTATTTTTTTATTATTTTAAATTTAAAAAAGAAGCAAAAGTATTTAAGTCAATTTCGAAGGTTAATTATTTCTTCTTTTCTAACTGTCTAACCATATATTAAAATATTCAAGAAATTTCTGCCAACGAAATCACCCACTTTCGAAAGAACCAATTATTTTTTAACATTAAATTTTTATTTATTTATTTATTTAACAATCTTTTCTTTGTCTAAAAAATTAGTTAGCAACGGATAAATTATTCAAAAAAATATATTTTTAATTTTTAAATAAAAGATACCTTTAAATTAACTTTTAAAATAAAATTTCAAGAAAATTTTTTAAAACTTCTTAAAAATTTAAAAAAAAATTATAAAAGTACATTTTAGATGTCTTTAGAAAAAAAGTATAAGTTAGAGAACAATGAAAAAATTAAACAATGGTAAAATCACTTGACATTTAATCAATTATCAGATGGAAAGTTCATTTCCGTCCTTTCTTAATTTGAATAAACAATGGAAGGAAATGGCATTTAATGGCCCAACCATCCCTCTAATTTAAAATTTAAATTTCCCTTCAAATAAAAGAAGTTCATCGTCAATTTATTTTAAACGCCCACATTCACAACGTGTTTAAAAATTAATATAAAAATCCTTTAAAAAATAGGAAAATTATTAACAAATTCACTTTAATTAAAACTTAAAAAACTCTTTATAATTAAACAAAAATGTCAAAATTATTTTTTATTTTTGATATGCTTAAAAAAATTTAAAATAAAGATTTTTCTTTTATTTTTATCCCTCGCAATTATTGACGATTACCTATAGTATCTTTGCCCTATTTTCTTGAATGATTAAGAAAGAAATTGCCTTTAATTAACACGTAATCTTAAAAGTCAATTTAAGGACTCTCAAATTAAATAAAATTCATTTAAAATTATATTTTTGAGTTAATTATACATTTCTCCTTTAAGGATTTTAATTAAATTAAACAAAACAAAAATGTTAAAAAAATTATTTTTTATTTTTGTTATATTTATTGTTGTTTTTATTCAATTCTGTGAAGGAGCACCAGGCAAAAGAAAAACTCAAAAACCTGAATGTGCATTTCAAAGCCCTACTTATCGTAATAAAAAATAATAATATTAAAAAAACATTTAAAAAATCATTAAATTTGATTAAAAACTTAAAAATAAATTTTTTAGAAAAATTTAAAATTCTAAAAATTATTCTAATTATTTCAAAGAGTATTTATTTTCTAATTTATTCAAATAAAATATTTAAAATTAATATAAATTAAATTGTATTTAAATTATTAAAAAAAGAAAACAATTATTTAATCATTGTTTTTGTAATTAAAATTATTTTAAATTATAGTAAAAAGTAGCGCTGAATATATTACACCTACAGACGATTCTTTGGGTACTTTAATAATTAATTAATTTAAAATTACAGAGGAGTGTCCAGAAAGTAATTAGACACTAATTTTTAAATAAAAAATTTATTTAAAATTATTGAAATAAAATAAAGATGATATTTTAGATAATTAAATAGTGAATAACATTAAACTTTAGGAGATTACAAAATATTTAAATTTACTGCGATAACTTTTGTTATATCTAAATATTCCTAAATTTTGTATAATGATAGAGAATTAAATAGACAATAAAATTCTTTAAAAATATTAAATATAAAAAACGTTATTTAAATTAAAATTTATTTACATAACTTTCTTGCCATCTTGTAACTACATAATTGATATGAAAAAATAATAATTAAAAATTATTTTTAAAGAAATAATTTTTTTAATTTAAGATTCTGATAGAGGAGAAGAAGAACATGGACGAGCTAGTAGTAATAGAAGTAGACGAACAAGAGAAAGAAATAGAGAACAAATAGATAATATTACAGGTATTTTAAATATTAATTTTATTTTTAAAAATTTTAAAATAATCATTTTAATATATTTATGAAGGAGAAAAATAATTTCCTTTCAAATAATTTATTTTTTAAATTTAAGAAAATGATAAAGGAAAAGGAATAGCAGAAGAACCTGAGCAATCTAGTAATACCGGTGAGCAAAAATATTATTTAAAAAAAAAAAGATTGATAATAAAGATATATAATTTTATATAGTTGTAAAAGGTGGTGGTATTCAAAGAGTTGATAACTATATATTTGTTGTAATATAACCAAAATAAAATTTTATATTAATTTATAAGGAGTATCTGTTCATCTTTTTTTTCAATTTAGTTTCTCAGTAATTATGAGTAGATAAATCACTAATTAATTAAAAATAATTTAAAATACCGGATATTAATAAAATTAATTTTAAAAAAGTTGAAAATATTCTGGAAAAGAAGAGAGGAAGGCGGACAGCTAGTGATGGATTTAATCATGAAGGCAGAATTTATGTTACGAGAAAATTAATTGCCAATGGCTCGAAACTTTCTTGGCGCTGCTCTAAAAGAAACTGTAAAGGAAGAATTCATACGACGGTTGATAAAAATCCTATCTTTTTGAACCACGTGAATGAGCATGATTGTTTAGAATCGAACAATCCAAAGAGAGAGAGGCAAAAAAATAGAGAGAGATTTTATCATGATGGGCACAGTTATGTCGACAAAATACCAATTTACAATAACTCGAAATTTGCTTGGCGCTGCACTAAAAATAAAACAGGCTGTAAAGGGAGAATTTATACGACATTTGAAGAAAATACCAAATTTCTGGAACAAAAAGGAGAACACACTTGTTATAATCCGAGAAACCAAAGTACATTTAATAACTTTAAAAATTAAATTTAGTAAAAGCTATTTAATACATAACAATATTTTTTTAAAAAGATTAAAAACTTTTTAAATTTTTATTTAAATAAATAATTTTTAAAAATTTAAATTTTAGATCAACACGCACAAGAGGTATTACAATTATAATAATTTAATTAATAATAACTGTAATAATTATTTTCAAATATCCAAACTATTTTTTGATAAAAAATAAATTATAAATAAAAATTTATTTTAATTAAAATATTTATTTAGGAAGGTGTGTATAAAGATGAGGAATATGAAGATGAAACAAGTAATTTTTTTTTTTTTTTTAATATATTTATTTATTTTTATTTATTAATTAATTAAATTAAAATAAATAATTTAATAAATATATTTAAAATTTATTTAAATAATTTAATTGATAAAAAAATAAATAATTTATCAAAAAAAACAAAATAAAATTATTAGAATATATTTAATTATTTATTTAAAAATAATTAAATTATTTAATTATAATTTTAGGTTCTGATGCTGCCGAGAATGATGATGATTGGAAGTCTTAAAAAATTAAAAATAAAAAGAAGCTAAAAAAAATATTTTTTTTTTGAAAAGAAAGATATTTTGAAAAAACAAAATTTATTTAAAATTATTTCCTATCATTATTTAAATTTATACGATTATAAAAAATATTTTCATTTATAAAAGTGTTTTTTAATATTACTTCTAAAAAAATCAGTATGTTCCAATGGATCCTGGAATTTCGTTATTGGTATCCAAGATTGTTTGAAAAGTTATGGTTGTACATTTTACAATTGTAGATTTGTAATATTATAATTTTGTACATTAAGTCTTTATTATTCTAAACAGATTTTTATGAATATTTTTTAAAATTTACTTTGAAAAACTTATTATTAAATATTTCACTATGTTTTGCTTCTATTAGTAGAAATTTTAAGTTTATTTTTTTTTCTTCACTTTTTGATTTTTATATAAAAATATTTTTATTAAAATCTTTTTTTTGACCTTTAAGTTTTGAATTCTCTTAATTTTTGATCAAGATTGAAAGAGATAATATATTAGAATTATTCCAAAGAGAAAGTTTATATTATAATCTTTAGAGTAAGGATATTTTCGAAGATTTATGATATTAAAATAAATTTAAAAAATATTTTTTATTATTAATTTTAAAATTAGAAAATTGACAAAAATTTTAGATAGAGGCATTTGTAAAAAATATATTTTATTTTAGAAATTTTCGAAAAAGAAATTTATAAAATTTAAACAATAGAAAAATTGATTGACACGAAATAAAAAAATTTTGCCTCAAACAAAGAAGATCAGTATCAATTTATTAATCGTCTAAATGCTCAATGGTTAAAGTTCTTTTTTAAAATTAATATAAAAATATTTTGGGAAAAGAAGAAAATTATTCATAAATTTATTTAAATTAAATCTTTAAAAATTTAAAAAAAATGTCAAAATTATTTTTTGTTTTTATTATATTTATTTTTGTTTTTATTCAATTTTGTGAAGGAGGAGAACGTAAAAGAAAACAAGAACATCCTAAACAATCACCTTTTGGCGATCATACGGGTATTTTAAAATATTTTGATAAAATTTAAATAACTTTTTATTTTCAAAATTTTATAATATTAATGAACACAATTAGATATAATAAAAAATATTTAGTCTAATTTTTTAAATAAAAAACATGTTTATTTTTAAAACAAAACAAAATTTTAAAAAATAAATTTTTTAAAATTTAAGATGTTTTTAGAGGAGATGGACATGCCGGTGAGCAAAAATATCTAATTTTTAAGATATAATCTTATAATATAGTTTTAAGTCATACTAATAGAGTTTATATATATTCCTATAATTTGTATAATAATATATACTGGTGACAAAAATATTATTATTTTTATATTAAAAAAGGTCTATAATAAACATAACAGTTTAAATATTTATTTGTAATATAAAATAATACAAAATTATTTATCTGTTCATTTTTTCTCTCTTTGGTTTCTCAGTAGTCACTAAATAATTTTAAAAGGCTGAATATTAATTAAAATATTAATTTTAAAAATTAGTTCAACTAGAAGTTAAAGACACTCCAAAAAAGAAAGGAGAAGGAATTTATAAAACAGTTAGTTTGGTATTTACACCTATATCGAAGATAGACAAATTAAAGATGGAACAACTTGGCGTTGTGTAAATAAATCTATTAGAAAAATAAAATGTCCAGGGAGAATTCACACGACAGATGTTGAAAAAAATCATGTTTTTTATATAGAACAAGTAGGTAACCACACTTGTATCGAAAAGAGAAAGCAAAGTAATTTTTACAATTTACAAATTAATTTTACAAAATATATCCAATACTTTTTTTATTAAAAAGATAAAAAAAAACTTTTTAAAATTTTTATTTATAATTTTTAAAAATTTAAATTTTAGTTCAACTAGCACAAGAAGAGGTATTAAAATTTATTTAATTTCACTAAGAATAACTTAAATAATTATTTTAAAATTCTAAAATAATTTTTATAAATTATTTTATAATTAAATTTTTATTAAAAATTAAATTATAAAATTTAATTAAAATATATTTAGGAAGAAGAAGGTGAACAAAGTAAGTTTATTTTAAAATTAATATATTTAATAATCTCTATTATAAATTAATAATTCAATAAAAATATTTAAAACTTATTTAGTTAATTTTATTTAATAAACTTGAAAAAAACAAGGAATTTTTCTTAGAAAAAGCAAATAAAATCATTAAAAAAAATTTCAGAATATAAAAGCATTTATTTAATAAAATTTATATTAATTATAATTTTAGGTAATGAATGAAAGTGATTAAAATTATTTTAAGAATTAAAAAAGTAAAAAATAAGAGAAAATTTATTTTAAATTGATATTTTTAAAGTATCTAAATTTATTTTTTTAAATTTAAAAAATAAGCAAAAGTATTTATTTTAAGTCAATTTCGAAAGTTAACTATTTCTTCTTTTCTAACTGTCTAACCATATCTTAAAATATTCAAGAAATTTCTGCCAACGAAATCACCCACTTTCGAAAGAACCAATTATTTTTTAACATTAAATTTTTATTTATTTATTTATTTAACAATCTTTTCTTTGTCTAAAAAATTAGTTAGCAACGGATAAATTATTCAAAAAAATTTATTTTTAATTTTTTTGAATAAAAGATACCTTTAAATTAACTTTTAAAATAAAATTTAAAGAAAATTTTTTATATTTCCTTGAAAATTAAAAAAAAAATTATAAAAGTACATTTTAGATGTCTTTATAAAAAAAGTATAAGTTAGAGAACAATGAAAAAATTAAACAATGGTAAAATCACTTGACATTTAATCAATTATCAGATGGAATATTCATTTCCGTCCCTTTTAAATTTAATAAACAATGGAAGGAAATGGCATTTAATGGCAAATAACCATCCCTCTAATTTAAAATTTAAATTTCCCTTCAAATAAAAAAAGTTAATTTATTTTAAACGCCCACATTCACAACGTGTTTAAAAATTAATATAAAAATCCTTTAAAAAATAGGAAAATTATTCACAAATTCACTTTAATTAAAACTTAAAAAACTCTTTATAATTAAACAAAAATGTCAAAATTATTTTTTGTTTTTATTATATTTATTTTTGTTTTTATTCAATTCTGTGAAGGAGTATCTATCAGAAGAGGGAAAAAATATTCTCAAATTATAAAAGATAACCTCGAGAAAGGTAATAAATAAATTAAATTATTTTTTAAAAAATAATTTAGTTTTTTTTATTTAAGATGCTTTAAGAAGAGCAGAAATAGCAAAAGAATCTGAACAACCTGTTAATAGAGGTAATTAAAAATAAAATAAATTAAACAATATTTTAAAAATTGTTCGTAAAAAATAATTTATTTTTTAATTTAAAATTAAAAATAATAGAGGAAAAGGAAAAGAAGAAGATATTAACAAAATTATGATAACGGTGGAAGTGCTGGTCGGTCATTTGCGGTTCTACACTTGCATATCGACATTATAGTAAAAAATTAAAAAATAAAATATTACTGGTCTCCGGTACTGTAATATTTGATTTTTATTTTTTAAATTTTTCTCCTAAAATTTTTGTTAATTTAATGTCGGTCCGCAAATTACCGACCACAAATGTCTCAATCTTACCGTTATCATTCATTTCTTCTAAATAGATATTTTTTCCATAAATCATAATCTTAAATTAATTATTTTTTGACAAACAATTTTTTAAAATATTATTTAAATTTTTACTTAACTCTATTAATTTGTTCTAATTAAGGACATGGACAATCTAGTAATACCTGTGAGTAAAATAATTTAGATAATATTAATCTTATTTTTTTTAATTTAAGATAACAGAGGAAAAGGAATAGTAGAAGAATCTGAACAATCTAGTGATACCGGTAAGTAAAATATATTAGGTATTATATATTAGAGCACGGACAAACGTTGTCAGTCGGTTTTTTCGGTTAAAAACAGAAATCGACTATCGAAAAAACTTAAAATTGGTTATCAAAAGAATTGATAATATATTTTAGTAAGGGTTGTCATATCTGTGTATTTTTATAATTTTGTTTTTTATTTTTTGATTCGTATTTTTAGAAACGCGTATTTTTATTGTTTTTTGAATTTTAAGAAATTTTATAATATTATTGTTTTTTAAATTATAGTAACGCGGCTGACCCCACCCAGAATATAGCAAAACATGGGGTGGGATTGATCCTGAAAGCTCTCGGAACGGGGCTGTAATCATTTAACCATCCCACTACCCATAAAGGCTTTCCTTTTTCATTTAGTATTAGCTAGCTGACAGCAAACTTAGCCGGCCTTACAGTATTTTCTTTTAAGTTTGGTAAAATATATTTTTAAACTCTCTTTTTCAATAATTTTTATACTTTCTAAATTTATAATCTTGCCTAAATTAATAAAAAAATATATTTTGAAAAAATAAAAATAATATTATTAAAAAAATCTAAAATTATTATTTTATTTTAACAAAATTATTAAATAATTTAGTTGAATTTATTCAAATAAAATATTTAATAATAATTATTACAAATTAAATTTTATTTAATTTGTTTGTCATTAAAATTATTTTAAATTTTAGCAAGTGAGGATGACATAGGCGATCGAACAAGGAAATATCGCAATCATAAATGGCTAGACAATCTTTTAGGTATCTAAAAATGTTGATAAAATTTTTATTTTTGTTTAAAATTATAAATTTATATATTTCTTATTTTTTATAAAAATTAAAATATATTATGACGAAGGAAAATTATTTTTAAAAAAAATTTACATTTTTAATTTAAGATGATGCTAGAGGAAAAAAAAGAGTAGAAGAAGATGGACAACTTAGTAATATCGGAGGTAAGAAAATACTATATATTATTTTTTAAAAAAAGCTTAAAATTAAGGATATACTATAGAAGGGACGTATTAATTTTATGCGTGTGATATGAAATAAATTTAAAAACGATACGATACTTTTTTATAACAAAAATACGATATTCGGCCCTGATATATAGCCTTATATAATTGTAGGAGGGCAGTATACCAAAAGATTTTTAATTATACTATATTATTGGTGGTAATCTGTATAAACAAATAAATAACTAAATTTATTAGGATTAACTGTTTATCTTTTTCCCTCTGATTTTCCCGGCAGTTAGGAATAAATAAATAAATAATTAAAAAATAATTCTAAAAAGCTGGAAATTATTTTAAATTAATTTTAAAAATTAGAAAAAGTAAAAATTATAAGTGTTGACAAAGAGAAGGGAAGAGGAAAAATACACATAATTCATCTTAATGGTCACACTTATAAACAACAACGCAAAAATGATAAAGAAAAGAGAATGTTTTGGCGCTGCGAGGATGTCAATAAAGGGTGTAATGGGGGAATTGTTACTGAAAATGGTATCGTTACGGATGAACTAAACCACTCGTGTAATAAATTTAACAAAACAGGTAAATTTAATAAAACTAAAAAATTAATTAATTAAAAAAAAATATTCACTACTTATTAATGTTTTATTTAAAAACTTTAAATTTTTAATTTAATAAAATTTTAGTACAAGCACAAGGAGAGGTATTAAAATTTATTTAATTAAACTAATAACTCAAATAATTATTTTCAAATATCTAAACTTTTTTTTTTTAATTTTTGTAAAAGTTTTTTGATCAAAAATTTATTAAAATATTTATAGGAAGATGACTATGAACCAAGTAAGTTTATTCCTAAATAAATAAATAAAATATTTAATTTTTATTAAATTATTAATTTAATTAAATTTTAAAATAAAAAATTTAATGAAAATATTTGAACTTTATTTAAAAAATTAAATAATTGTAAATTCTAATTTTAGGTTCTGATGATGATGACGATAAGGATGCTGATTACAAACCGTAAAAAAATTAAAAGTGACGTAAAAGAAAGCAAAAATTTATTTTTTTAAAAGATTGATATTTTGAAAGAAAATTTATTATTAAAAAACAAACAAAATTATTTTCTATCATTCTTTTTATTGAAAATTTACAAGTAAAAGCGTTGGAAAAAGTTGTAGTATTTTTTTATGATATGATATCACTTTTGCGAATTATTTTTTAAAAATAATTTGTCAAAAAATTAACAAAAGTTTGGTAAGATTGATCTGACACTCTCAAAAGAGTTTTTGTTAAACACTCAATTATAGATCTTCTTTTTTATTTATTAGCTACAGAAAACATACTTATCCATTAAATAAAAAAATTCTAATAAATAATTATTTTTAGTTTAATCTCTTTCAAAGTAAATTTTAAAAATATTCTTCATAAGAATATATTTTGAATAATAAAAGTTTTTTTTTTTGCATAATTTATCAGAAATCGAAAAATAATTTTTTAGAAAAAGAAAAGATTGTTTAATAAATATGTAGAAGATAACTGAAAGGTATATACTACTTTTTTTGATTTTTAACTAAATTTAAAAAATAATAAATTTTCTCTTCTTTTTACTTCACTTTTATACTAGGATATCATTCAGTATCTTCAAGCTAAAAAATTATAATTAATTTTTTAAATAAATTATTTAAAAATAATTATTAGAGTTACATATTAATTAAATTATTACTTTTAATATCTCCTTTTGTTCTTGTTGAACTAAATAAATTTTTTTTTAATTAAGGAAATAAAAATTTAGTTTTTTTATCTTTTTAATAAAAACATAATTAATTGTTGGATAATTTATTTTATAAATTAATTTTTAAGTTATATTAAAGTTACCAGGGTTATTACTCTTTTTACAAGTGTGCTCTTGTGGAGTTTTTTCATCATCAGGTGTATAATCATTATAAGTTTGAATTGTCCCTTTACATTTTATATTTTTATTAGTACTTTCCTTGCAGCGCCAATAAATTCTATCTTTTTTATCATTTTGGCCCCTATAGACATAAATGTAATCACCTAAAGACATTTTTGGATTAACTTGGGGTCTTCCTACTTTTTTTCGAACATTTTGAAATTCTGTTTGAAATAATTTTAAAATTAATTTAAAATAATATTTGATCTTTTAGAATTATTTTTTAATTACCTATTGATTTAATCAACAACCTAAAAAACTAAAAAGGGAAAAAAAGAAATAATATTACTACCTATATACCACTAAGATATATCAACATAACTTTTATATAACTCAAATTTTAAAATATATCAGACAATAAATCTTTAATTAATTAACTAAAATATTTATTATATTTATACTCACCGGTATTACTAGGTTGTTCATCTTCAATTGGTATTCCTTTTACTCTATCAGCTTATTTTTTTAAATATTAGTTAAAATTTAATATTTTTACTCGGGTACACTCGTGTACCGCGAGCCCATTGTACCGCAGAGCTTATAACTCCGTTTATAATTGTTATAAAATAAAGATCTTAGTGTCATTCGACTCAGCTTATCGAGCTGAATCTAACAATGTCAAAAATTTTTGTTAAATATAAAATAAGTTATAGCTCTGCGGTACAATGGGCTCGCGGTACACTGGCCTGCTCCCATTTTTGCTCACCGGTATTACTAGGTTGTTCATCTTCAATTGCTATTCCTTTTCCTCTATTATCTTATTTTTTTAAAATATTATTTAAAATTTAATATTTTTACTCACCTGTATTACTATTTATATTATTATGTCTAGGTTGTGTTCTGTCTATATCAACATCTTTAATTTAAAAAAAAATATTTTTAACAAATGAATTTAAATATTTTTTTAATGTTTTATTTTAAAAGAGTTTTCTTTTTTTATTTTTAAATTATATTAACTATTTTTAATAGTATAATATAATATAAAATTAAGTAAATATAAATTTTATAATATTTTTTAAATACCTACCTGTATGATCGTCAAAAAATGCTCTTTGAGGTTTTTTACTCTTCCTAGGAGTTTTACGTGGTACTCCAAGGCATTGAATAAAAACAATAGTAAATATAACAAAAATAAAAAATAATTTTGACATTTTTGTGTTTAATTGGGAAAATTAAATTTTTTTAAAGATTTATGTGAATGAATAATTTTCTTCTTTTCTCAAAGTATTTTTATATTAATTTTAAAAATTAATTTTTTAAAATTGTGAAAGGGAGTTAATAAATTGACACTGAACATCTTTCTTTGGGAGAAAATTTTATTTAGCTATTAAATTTGTAGTGTGGGCATTTGCTCTTTCCTTCCATTGATTATTAGTCAATAAAATTTTTTATTTTCTAAATATATCTTTTTTTTTATATTCTTTCCACCGTGCGCCGACATTTGTGGCCGAAACATTTGCGGACGGGACATTAATAACAAAAAATTAACAATACTTTATAAATAAAATGATCAGGGCTATTTAAAGGGATTTAGGTATTTTTAAAATAAATTAAATGGTTAGGACATATTTCCTTGTTATAATAAATAATTATTTGTTAGTCTTGTTAGAGGATTTGCTGTATTAAAATAACTTTAAAAAATATATTTTTTATTAAAAATTAATTTTTAACGAAGAAATTAATTGAATACGATTGGCAAAAATTTTAGAAAAAGAAATTTGTAAAAATTAAACGGTAGAAAAATTGATTGACATTAAATAAAAATTTTCTTTCCCTCTTAAACACAGTTCAGTGTCAATTTATTAATCTTCTCAATGCTCAATGGTTAAAGTTCTTTTTTAAAATTAATATAAAAATATTTTGGGAAAAGAAAAAAATTATTAATAAATTTTTTTAAATTAAATCTTTAAAAAACAAATTAACAAAAAATGTCAAAATTATTTTTAATTATTGTTATATTTGTTTTTATTCAATGCTGTGTAGGACCTAAAACTCCAAGAAGAGTAAAAAACCTCAAAAGGCACCGTCTGGACATTTAGGTGTGTTTTTTATATAATTAAAAGTAGGGTTGTTCCCCGTCCCCGAACCCCGGGGAATTTTGATACTTTTTTAAATTTTTCGGGGAACAACCCTAATTAAAAGAGAAATATGTAGTATTAAAAATGAGGATTTAAATCACCTAATCCTGAACTAATAAAATCAAGTGTTTTTTCAATTTAATTCTGGGAAACAAATATTTAACTATTTTAATTAATTAAAAAATATATAAATTATAAAATAAATTTTAAATAAATAATAAAATTAAGGAGATCAAGGAAAAGGTGTGAGTATGTCATTAGCACTAACTAAGGTATATTTTATTTTTTGTTTATTAAAAAATTAATTTAAAATTATAATTTAGAATCAAGGGAATAATAAAGGTAACCTTTTAAATAAAAAATATAAAATTAATTTAATTAAGTGAAAAATGATTTTTTAAATAATTAAAAATTATTTTTTTAAATAAAAAAAGAAAATTAATTTTTAAAAAATAATTAAAATTTTTTAAAAATTAAAAAAAAATATTGGTATATAATTAAATTCATAAATATTTTATAAGAAAATGTAAAATTTAAGATGAAGTAGCAGAAGAACCTTTGCAAACTTTGGGTACTGGAAGTAGTCGAACAAGAAGTTAAAATGTTAAATTTATGTATATTAACATTTTTAATATAAAAATATTTTTTTTTATAAAAATTATAAATAAAAACAATTTATCTGTAAAAAAATAATTTCCTTTAACAAATAATTTATTTTTTTAATTTAAGATAATGATAAAGGAAAAGAAATAGCAGAAGACATGTCCAACCTCGTAAGATTGGTGAGCAAAAATATTTAATTTTTAAAATAAATACCTCTTTGATTTCTCAGTAATTGAATTTAATTAATTAAAAAATAATTTAAAAGGCTGAATATTAATTAATATAAATTTTAAAAATTAGTTCGACCACATGTTGAAGTAGTTGACAAAATAAAGGGAAAAGGAACGATATCTATCACTAAATATAATGGTTACACCTTTAAAAAGAAGAACCAGACTAACACGAAAATTTATTGGAGCTGTTCGGAAACTGGATGTAAAGCAAAAATTCATACAACCACCGATGAAGAACCTTAACTTTTGAAAGAATTAAATAAACACTGTCACAAATTGAACAAACCAGGTAAATTTAATAAAATTAAAAATTAATATTTATCAATAACTTAATAATATTTTATTAAAAACTTTTAAATCATACATAATTTTAAATAAATAATTTTTAAAAATTTAAATTTTAGTTCAACAAACACAAAAAGAGGTATTAAAATTTATTTAATTTCATAAATAATTCCAATAATTATTTTTTAATTTGTTTTTTATTAAAAATTTATTAAAATATTTATAGGAAGATGAGTTTATATATTTAATTTACATATATTCTAAACTTTTATTAAAAATATTCAGGATACCTATGTATAAAATATTATTTAATCACATTTATTTTTAAACATTGTTGGCAGAAAAATAAAAAATCTGCAATTTCATCGGAAAAAAGGACAAAAATTCGTCAAAATATAAATGTTTATTAATTTTTATATTTTTCGCTATTAATAATAGATTTTAACAATTTATTAGTGGAATCTTGTACTTAAAAAATTATAATTAACTTTCTATTAAGTTCGTGACAATTCTCCTTTCCAGCGCCGCAAGAAAAAAATTTTTTAAATTAATTCACTTTAATTGCTAAAAATTCTTCTTTTTAGCGCCACAGGCAAAAAATTTAAAAAGTTTAGAGTACTCTAATTACCAAATTTTTAACAACAATTGTCAAAATTTTTTAAAATTAAAAAAAATCCTCAAAAATTTCAAAAAACCACAAAAATCCGCAAATCCTCATTTTCTAAAAAAATCCTCATCGACATCTATAAATCAAAATAAGGATAAATCCGGAGATCTGGCAAAATTTATTTAATAGATATTCTGACAAGAGTATAATTAAAAATGATTGTTAATGATGACTTTAATAAATAAAATAAATTAATTAAATTAATTTAACATGTTCCATTAATATTATTTTTACCAAAAAGTTGAACAATATTTACATTTGTTTTTTGTTTCCTCATTAAATTGTGCCTATTCCCCCATTTACTTGGATGATTATAGCGAAGATGTGGAGTTATTTTTGAACCTTAATTTTTAATTTAAATTTTTTAAATAATTTTTTATTTAAATAAAAAAGGATAAAAAACACTTTATTTAACCATTAAGGCACAGACCCCCTTCATTAAAAGAATTGAAAAATTAAGTCTCTGGACTTGTTTATTAGATTATTTAAATTATAATTTATATTATTTACCTTCTCTCGTTAATTTTAATTCCATATTATGCAATAAAATATTCATTAAACTTTGGTCTTGTCTGTGACAACGCCCATCTTGAAATAATTGATCATTTAAATAATCTTGACATGATAATTTAGCTCCAATTGGTTCAATACATTCTGGGGTGAGTGCACACAGAAGAGACCTTTTTTAATAAATTTAATTTAAAAATAATAAAAACCATTTAAGTAATTGTCTTGTATAATCACTTTTACGTATTATAATCATATTTGCTTCCATCATTTCTATATCATTTGTATCTTCTCCAATTTTAGAACCAATAGTTAATGTTGGATCCAATGGAATATAATTAAACATATCTTTTAATTAAATATAAATTATTAAATTAATTAATTAAATTCAATTAAGTTAAATAAATAAAAGAATTTTTTTAATCAAAATTTCGAAAAATTAGAACAATTGTTTTTTTTGAATATTTTAAAATTAGTCATTAAAATCAAAAAAAGTTTATATTTTTTTTATTATTTTTTTTGGATCTAGAAAATTGTTTATTTAATTAAAATATTTAAAGAAGAATTTATTTAAAATAAAAAATATTAATTATTCTTATACCAGGATGTGTAGCATATTTAAGTCCATGATGTGTTCCCATAGTAAATTGAAAATCTCCAAGCATATTTCTATTAATTTCACGGAAAAATATTTTATAATCATTTGTATTAAATTTTATAGAAGTATCACAATAAATAAAAGAATTAAATTCATTAAATATTTCCTTTTTTAAAAAAAATAAATATTTTTTATTTTAATTAATTACAGCAAATATTAGTATTTTCCAAGAAAAAGTTTTAAGATTATGTAAACGTTGAGGTAATTGAGAAAAATTGAATTTACGAACTTGTAAATTACATAATGAGTTGAGCTCTGTTTTCTATTAAATTAAATTAAAAAAATAATTTTAAATATTTTTAATTTAAATTATCTCAATATATGCAAGCAAAATATGTTTTTAATTAGCTAGAGCGATATTTACAATTTGTGAGGGAATTCAAAGAAAAATAATAAAATGAAGAACAAAATAAAAATATTTTTGGGGGCAGATCGCTAATTCAGAATTTATCAAAAAATTTGACAAATTTTATAAAATTTAATTTTTATAATAAAGCTAATTTTTTACTTTATTTTTTAAATTTTAAATTATATTTTTAAATAAATTTTAAAAAAAGTTATGATAAAATAACTAAATGTACTAACAAATAAGCAAGTTATGTTAGAGACAGAGGCAGAGAGTGCAGAGTAACTTATCTTTCTCACTCCTTACACTAATACTTTTAGGAATATTTTATTTGTTTAAAAGTATTATTTTTTAAATTTATATTATAATTATACTTTTTCTAAAAAATTAATTTACTAGTCAAATTTTAAAAAATCAATTGGTCGAATCCGGGTTTAGGTTTCTATTTTTATAAAATCTGAAAAAAAATTAAAATTTTGTGAAGAATTGCAAATATCGCTAGCCAACTGCAAACATTTTTAATTAAAAAAAAAGAAAACTAACAAAATTTGTGTTCTCCAAAATACCACCCAAATCAAAAACAATAATTTGAACTTGTTTAAAAAAATAACTTCTAATTTCATTAATTATAGCTCGTAATGAAGGATAAAATTTTAAATTAGCAGCAAGTATAAAGGGAGTATTATTAAAACTTTCATTACTTGGATCAGCAATTAACTTAAAATATTTTTTTAATTATTAAAAAAATAAATTTTAGTTATCATCAAAAATACCTTACATCAGCTACTTTTTTTTAAATAATTTAATGCTAATTTAAATAAATAAATATATATTTTTGTTTATTAAAAGTTAGTTCATTTAATTTTTGACTCTTTGATCCTCTCTCATAAATACACAATTCATTGATAAAATTTTTATATTTTTTAATATATGTATTCATTTAAAATTGTCAAAAACCATTAAAAATTAATAAAATTAAAAATAAATTAACCTGTTTATTTTCATTTTTATTATAATAATAATTATTTTCATTAATTACAGTATTCCATTTATCAGTTAAATTAAAATATTTAAGTTTTAAAAGAAGAGAACAATCAAACTTTTTTCCTTTAATAATAAAATATGAAGAATTATTATTATTAACATCTCCACTATAATAAGAAATATTATATGCCATCTTAATTAATTAAATTATTTTTTAAAATTATTTATTTTAATTTTTTACATTTTCTCCATCACAAAAGCTTAAATTTTCTGAAAATAATTTAATTTCTTTTTCTTTATTTTTCTCCTTTTCCAAAGATTTTGACAAATTTTTATTATTTTGTTGTAATGATTTTTCTTCATTCTTCCCTCTTTTTGGAGTATTTTTTCCATCTTTTTTCTTCTTCTTCTCTTCCACTCTTTTCTTCATTGCTTCATTTTTCATATTCTTCTCCTCTTCTTCTTCTTCTGTTATTTCTTCATTTTCATTTATAATTTCTTCTTTTGTTACTTTCATCACTTCTTTCTCTTCTTCTTCTTCTTCTTCTTCTTCTATTATTTCTTCATTTTTATTTATTATTGTTTTAGTATTATCAATATTATTATTATTATTAACTTCATTTTCTCTCTCTTCCACAGGCAAATAATAAAAATAATAAAAATTTCCACGTTTAATTTCAACGATTAACAAAAACGTACAAAATGTTATTGTGAAGAGAATATAACTTTAATAAAATAATATAATTGTTAAAAAATGTAAAAAATAAAAGTATATTTTATTATTTTTAATAATTTATTAAATATTTATTTTTAATAAAGTTTAGGTGATTTAATATAAGAATATTTACTTAACTAATAAAATAATCAGTGTTTGGATTAAAAAAATTACCAAAATTTCCGAAATCACTTGTAACTAACAAAAGAATATTCCCAAAGGTGTAGGAAAAACACTTATGGAAAAGGCCTAATATATATTGGTAAGGGGTAAAACACCGTCCGACCAAAGCAATTCCACACACATAGAGTAAATTTTAAAGATATTCAAGAGTTAAAAACAGTCCAAAACATGTCATTATTTTGGTATTTTAACTCCATTTAGTCTTCGAATAAACTTGGATCTATTGGGAATGTTTTATATTTATTACCACCTAACTATAATGCTTTGTCGTTAAAATTTACTCTAATGTCTGGACGTTGTTTTGATCGGAGGGTGATTTACCTGACAATCTTAATAGGCTACCCGTGCGCCGACATTTGCGGACGGGACATTTGCGGACCAATGACAATAAAAAAATTATTACAGAAATAAAAAAATTAACAAAAAAAAATTCTAAAAAATCTTTATGAATCTCTAATGGAAATAATTTGATCTTTTTGAAGGCCCATGATCATTATATATCTGGTATTGGTAACTTTTTGTTATCAATGTCCGTCCGCAAAAGTCTGCGCACTCTTAATAGGTATATTACTTTGTGAATACAAAAATACTAGATTATTAACATTCATTCCCAAAAGAATTAATATATTTTTACCTCTCAAGAGGTGATAGAAAAAGTTATTGGGGGAACTTTTTTATTAAAATTGTTTAAAAATAATAAAAAAAATTTAAAACATACAATCGAAATGGATGGTTAATTATTCTTGATCGCATATTTTTAACAGAATAAAATTCCAAATAAAATTAAAAAATTAAAATTCCGAATTAATATTTTCTTAATTTTTTAAATAATTATATTTCGTTAAAAATTTTTAACAAAATTTTTTTAAAATAATTTTTTATTAAATTAAAATATAAATAATTTTCTATATTTAGGCAATTTAGTATAAAAAATTAAATTTTAGTAAAATATTTATTTGATATAATTTTTTTTATTGTTTGTTTGTTCATATTTATTTACTAAATTAGTCTTGTGAGGCAGAGCTACATTATTCCTCTCTATTTCTCTCAAACACAATAAACCATGTAAGGGAACACATTTTAGAAATACCTATTTTTATTTAAATATTTTTTTAGTTTTTAGGATTATAATATTTAATTTCTATAAAGTTCAATAATTCAAAAAATTCAAAAAATTATGTGAATAATTAATAAAATAAATAAAACGTGGCTCTTTATATTTTAAATTTAATATTAATCATTAATTATAAAAAAGGATTAAATATTGCTTCAGTTTGGTGAAGTTAGCTTTACTTTTATAAATTAATAATGCAACATTTGTTTTTAAATAAACTTGCTTCACTTTCTATTCTTTAAGCTTCAAGTTTAAGTTTATTTTAAGTTCAATCTTAAAAGTCAATTTTTAGCTTACATTAATTTCCTAATTTTCAAGTTTTAAGTTTATAATTATTACTCAAGTTTAAATTTTACTTTTATTTTCAAGTGTTAATTTCAATCTTAAGTCAAAGTTTCAAGCTTAAACAAAGTTTCAGTTATTTTGTTCAGTCATAATATTATTAAAGACATATTAAGCTTAAACTTAAAATATTACTTAAATTTGATTTAAACTTTTATACACTGTGTAGTTTAAATATCTCTGCATTATGTATATGTATTGTTAAAGTTGATGACATTTTATTTTATTTTTTGTTATCTAAAATATTTAATAAAAATTCGCTTGTTTTTAATAAATATAAAATTTAACTAATTTAACATATATAAAACATTTTTTAATATATTTTATTAAATTTTTATTATTTTTTTAAAATTATATTTATAATAAACTGGTTTTATTAAAAATATTTATTTATCACAAGGTCAAATAAAATTAAAAACAAATTAGCTCCAGACAATCCAAATAAAGCAAATAAATAAATAAAAACAATTGATGAAATATCAAACTGTGAGAACAAAGAAATATATTTTTAATGTTATTTAATGTTTAAAAAAACTTTTTATTTTTTATTTTGCACAGTTAGCCCCGAAAACAGAATTAACATTAATTTTTTTTCAAGGTAAAAAAGTCAAGGTAAACAAACTTTTTGAATCATATAAAACACAGCAAATTTATATTATTCTTTTTATTAAAAAAACAATAAAGGATTTGTTCATTTATATTTTAATTTAAACTAATTTCTCTTCAGTTTAAAATTATTTTAATTTTACAAAAAATGCTTCCGTTAAAATGTATTCATTTTGGTTCAGCATTTAGTGGAATTAGTGTTATTTTCTCATTGACAATTATCGGATTTATATATAAGGCATTTTAATTTATTTTTATTATTTTTTTAATATTTTAAAAAGTAAAAGTTAAAGAAATATTTAATTTAAAAAATACCTTAATTTCAAATATTTAATCAATTTAGTATTTTAAAAAATAATTTTAGGAAATAAATCTTCTTCAAAATGAAATAACTAAAGAAATAAACGAATTTACCCAACTTGCTAATCAAGCATGGACAAAAATGAAAATTTTACAAAAAGAAGAAACTCGTCGTCAACGAATAAAAAGGCAATGTTGTTGGACTGGGAATAGTTGTTGTAATGGATATTTTAATAATAATTATAATAATGCTTGGACTAACAATGCTGGTGGAGGAACAAATGGAGGAATACAAGGAGGATTTAATTTAAATAATAACCCAACTTTAAACAATTTACATGCTACAAGTTTGTTTTTTTTAAATTAATTAGTAATTTTTAAGTACCTAATTTTTGCTTTTTGGGATAATTATAATTAATTAAATATAATGTTTTTAAATAATTATTTATTTAGCTAATTAGGATCATTTTTAGTCCTCTTTAAATGTTCCAGATCTTCCATAAATACAAGAGTTTTTTCCCGAAAAATCTTGTTATAAAGCGGGGATACCTCGTGGGATTTGTTGAATCCAATTCCCGTAATTTTGGATTTCAATGACCCTGTTCCAACCTCCGTGTTTAAACCAATATTAACAAAAATTAATAACATTTAACAATTTATAGACAGTTATGTCACCAATGGTTATGCCCAGCCAAAGTGCATACCTCAACCAGGCCCTCCAGGCTTACCCGGTCTTATTGGCCCACCAGGTGAACCAGGCCCTCAAGGACCTTCCGGTGCCCCTGGCCGACCTTGGGGAGGAGGAGGTATAAGTGAAGATGATGGAAGTTATTTGGAAGAGGATGATGATGCTTTACTACTAAATAATCAAGGAGGAGAAAATGCCAATTTTGCTTCTGATGGAGGATGTTATAAGACTGGTCCTGAAGAAGGTTATCAAACAGGATGTATATTGTGTCCTGCTGGGCCCCCTGGACCTGTTGGACGCCAAGGTGCATTTTATAATTACTTTTTTATTAAAAAATTAATTTACAAATTAATTGTCAATTAAAATACAATTATAATTTTTCAATGAAGGAATACAAGGACTGCCTGGACCTGATGGATTGCCAGGAATTCCTGGAACTCCCGGACGTTCAATGGTGTTTTAAAAATCAATAATTAATTAAAATATTATTTTCTACTTTTCAGCCTGGTCTACCAGGATTGCCTGGTGATAGAGGTCTTCCAGGACCTTTAGGAGCGAATGGCCGATTCGGCCCTCCTGGAAGAAATGCTATAAGATTTATTGGATTGGTTTGTTAGTTCAATCCTACTTTTTATTAAATTAAGTTTAGCCTGGTCCGAAAGGTTTGAGAGGTCAGCCAGGGCCGTGCGGACCGCCTGGACTTCCTGGACCGTATTTAAATTAATACTTTGAAAATTATTTAATTTTATTTAAAGTAAACTTCCCGCTCCTCGTGGACCTATCGGAGCAAGAGGACCTACAGGATTACAAGGAATTCAAGGTCCACCAGGACTGCCTGGAAAGCCTGGATTTCCTGGTCAACACGGCCATGATGGGCAATAGTTTGTTTAATTTTTTTTATTTTTGTTTCTTATAGAGAGAGGTTTTTGAGTTATAATCTTTTTAATTTTAAAAATAATTATTTTTATATTTTTTCAGTTGTTCCTGTCCTCCTCGTAATGATTTTTATCAAGAACATCCTCCTGGGAATGAAAAGAGAGAACATTATAATTCAATAAATAATTTAATGTCAAGAAGAATGTCTGGAGAAGTAACACAAAATAAAAATAAAAAAATGATAATAAATAAAGCTTCAATATTTAGAGCTAAAACAAAAGTTTAGTTAGAGAAAATAATGTGTTTAGGTAATTAATTAATATTTTTTGTCACACAGTTTTTAAAATATTTTTTAATAAAATTAAAAAAATATTTTTATTTTATTATTTCAAATAAACTTTATTTTTTAAACAAAATTCTTAATTTTCAAAAAAAAATTTAAAAGGGGAAAATTCTAAAAATAACTGACTACATAAGAGTAATATATATTTTACAAAATAAAAAAAATAATATTTTTTTTACAATTAAAATTTTCTTTTTTTTTGTGTTTGTTATCCATTAACTTAACAAATTTCATATTTTGGCCTGACATCTCAATTAAATTATTTTTTTTAATTTTCTGTTTTTGCAAAAAAAACAGAAAAAAAGAAATATTAAAAATCGTGGGGCGACACTTGCGGACAGGATTTTTGCGGACCCGACATATGCGGACTCAATAGTGAAAAAATTATTGTTAAATTACACAACAAAGTGTAAACATAATAAAAAACATGTTTTCAATTATTAACATTTTACCATATGCCTTATTCATCGAATAATGAGTTTATTCTAAATAGGTAACGGTAATAAGTTTGTAAAAAACATTCAATAAACAATTCATACATAAACAATTACAATATAGGAAAAATGGAAAAAATAATACTGGAAACGGGGAAATGAGGTAAAAAAATAAGGGAATCGGAAGTGGGAAGTGGGGAAATTCTAGCAGATTTCAGAGGATAAACTTCGTCAATACGAACTTGATCCAACATGCCTTAGAAGCAAAGAGTGTAAAAAACATATATTGCAAACGATAGAGCAATTAAGGAACTTGTGACAAACTTCGATCTATTTGATTTTCCAACAGAAGAACAATATCTACAACATTTAATATTGATACAATATCGTTTGATGAAAAGTGGTTTTGATACTTAGGACGAATAATCAATACTTTAAAAATTATTATTGATCTCTGAATAAGGCATTTCCTGATAAAGAATAAAAAAATTTATTAGTATTTATATTTATTTTTCAAAATTATTTGGTAATTTTTTTAACGCCATTGGTCCGCAAAAGTCGTCCGCATATGTCAGGTCCGCAAATGTCCTGGCCGCAAATGTCAGCAAATGTCGGGTAAACATAAAAATGCCAGCAAAAAAATTTATTCTCTTTTTTTCTCTTCTCTTTTTTTCCCTTTAATTTAAATTTCCGGAAAATTTGAATTTTGGTTGGCACTTTTGTATTACTTAAATTAACCTTTCTCATTAATTTAATTTATTCATTTCCTCACTGATACTAATTGAATTAATTCTTCTCTTCTCTCTCCTTCCCTTCACTACTACTACCACCAATTCCTCCTCATGACTGTCACCAGTAGGTTTGTCGGATCTTAGGGAATTGCCGGATATCAGGAACCGGGATCCGATCCGAAAATTTCGGATATCCGGCTTTTTTTTTCGGATCCTACAACCTAGTCACCAGGAGCGGGCGCAAGAACCATTAAAAAACGCAACGCAAGGCCAAAAATGGACGCAAAAACGTAAACGCATTGCGCTCGCTCCTGACTGTCACTACATAAATATTAAATCCCTGCTCGTTTGATTTCTCGGTATTTTCCGATATTCGGTTTCTGTTTTTTAATCGGCAAAAAAATCGACCGATTAAGTCTGACCGAAAATATATTGTGTGCCTAAACTTGCGGACCCAGCTTATGGACTCAAACTTTTTGTCCAAAACTTGAATATATATCTTTAATACCATGCTACAAATTTAATTTAATTTTTTTACTTTAATTCTATTAAATTTATTAAAAAATTTTAAATTTTATTTTTGAAATTTTATACATTTATTTATTTACATAAATTTGTTTTATAAGAAAAAGTTTATTTGGGAAAGAAACAGTAAAAATAAAAAAAAATATTTTTACTTTTTTTTTAATTAAAAAAATTTATTTTAACATTTTTCGACGTTTTTAAATTTTTTTTTTTAATTTTTCTATCATTTTCCTCTCACGCAAAAATTTACATCCACGAGCTTTTACTCTCTTACTCTTTCAAAATCCTTCATCACTCAATCATACAAATATATATATTCCATAAATATTTTTTAATAAATTATTTTTAAATTTAGTAATTTTAGAAATTATTTTTTTTAGTATAAATGCAATTAATTCAATTTTTACTTTTAATTTTATTTTTAATTTTATATTTAAAAGGTAGAATACAATTTTAAACTAAAAATGGGTAGTCAAAGGACGGGATCCAACTCACGTTATCCACACCTTTTTTGTATTATGTGGGATTTTTCGGGATTAGTCCCGTGTGATTCAGTCCTGAATCTGTTTGTAAAACTAATTTTTACATTCGAGATCACCCAAATTCGATTTAGCAGACATTAATCTATAAATATATTTTTTTCAAATAATTTTTTAATAAAGGTTTATTTGCTGGACAAATGTGTTCAAGAGGTATAGAACTGTTAGAAGAAGGTATTTGTCCTCATTACAATGTTGAACAATTTGATACACAAGAAATAAAGATAAATAATATTTCACTTAATGTTAGATGGGCTGAAATCAATTCTGGGAACCATGGCGTGGTGAGTTTTTTTTTAGCAAGTTTAAACTTTTTTTCTTTTATATTGTTTTCCCTCTATTTATTTTTCTCCAATTTAAGAATTTTTACTATTACGAGCTAACTTTTTTTTTCGAATTAAATTATCTGTTCGCTCCAATTAGTAAAAATTACCAAATTACCTATTAAGCTTTAAATTATTTTATTAAATGATTCCTAACTCAGAATTGTCCTTTTCGCTTATAAACTTTTTTTTCTTCAAAATTTAATTTTATTAAGATTCATCATGCAATAATGAACAAATGTCATTGTGTTGTCTTGAAAATGACAAATAGAACAAATATTTCATTAAATGAAGTTAAAATTTTAAAAGAATTAGCCAGAAATCATAATATTGAAAGGAGTATAACTCTTTATGGATAGTAAGTTTTTAAGCAATTTTATATTAAAGAGATTTGTAATAAAAAAACAACAAAAATAAGTCATAAAATATTCTTAAATGGTTGTACATATATTTTTTTTTCATTTGGGATTTATTTACTAAGAATTCTTTTTTTTCCCCTAACTTTTGATATATTAAATAAAAAAATTCTTTTTTATTATGCTTTATTATTAAATATATGTATGTAATTTATTTTTTTAAGTGATATAAATGATGAAATATCTATGGTTTTAGAACTTGGAGGAAAAAATTTATTAGATTATTTTAAAGAAAAGATAATGAAACAATTTGAATCAGGAAATGATCGCCTAGTTGATGGAAATGAACTGACTGTTTTTGGAGAAAATCTTCTTACTAAAATTATTATTGGAGCAGTTTTAACAATTGAAGAATTCCATCAATGTCATAAAATAATATTTAATTAAATATTTAATTTTTTGACCTCCAAAGTCCCAAACCTTCCTTTGTTTTTAAATTAATAAGAAAGAATAAGTTTTAAAAAAAAAAAAATTGTGATAAGTCTAGACTATTCTTAACTCGTTGCCTTGACCAAGTTAAGATTTTTAAATAAAAAGAAATCCCTCGATGGTTGCGGATTGTGTGGTTTTTTTATAAGAAAAAACTGATTAAAAAAATGATTTTTAAACTCTTCTTCTAATAAATTTTAAAATATTTTTAGTTGGCATTCATATGGATATTAAAGCACAAAATTTTGTTATAGACCTTCAAAAACAAGAAGAAATTGATGTTATAAACTCAAAACTAATTGATTTTGGCCATTCTGTTTTAAAACATAAATTGGTATTAAAACACGAACAAATTTTTGGAACACGTGGCGAAAATAAAATTGGAACAGATTTATATATTGCGCCAGAAATTGAATTTAGTGAAGAAGATAGTTTTGCGGTAATAAAAAAAATTTTTTTTTATTAAATAAAATTCGAATAAAAATTAATAAATAAATGGGAACCTTTTCTATTTTTGTTGACCATTATTAAATCTTGATATTTTTAACATTTAGGAAAAAGTTTAAAAAAGGGGTTTTAGATAGGTTAATTGATTCAATATCATAAAATAGTCAAATTCCTTATAATTATACTTTCATCTTTACATATTGTTACGTCTTAAATGTCCTGCTTAAGAGTAACGGGTGTGTCCGAGAATAATAGAAAAGTCGAGCAACAAGAACAAAGGTTTATCACAGAGCAAATACAATAGAAGTGGAGAACAGGTTTGAAGGTAGACGGGCGAAGGTTAACTCAAAGACTGGTGCTTATATAGTATGTTGACTAGACTGTTAAAGGTGTCTATAAAAGACCACCACTTATATCCAACACATATATAAATACAGAATTGCTTTTACTTAATTTATTTATTAGGGAATATAATTGGTTTTTTAGTTAAATTTAATTACCTATATATGTATTATAATATTTTTTGTAATTTTTTAGATAACCAATAAAGTTGATATTTATTCCTTTGGAGTAATGATATTTAAATTGAGACAAAGTTTGTATGAACCATTTGACCGAAAAGAATTAGAGGAATTTAAAGAAAATTTAAACAATAATTGTAATACAATTTTGGAACGAGTTATGAGGGTATTCTTTATATCTTATAATAAAAACTAAAAATAATATTGTTAAAAAATTTGACTATATTCAGATGCGCTCCCCGTAGGAATCGAATTTTTTTGTAGATGGGGCCACCACAATTAATTATAAAAAATTGATATTTAAGTAAATGATTTATTTTTGAAAGCTTGTGGAAATAATAGAGTTATTTTTTCTTTACTAGTTTCTCCATTTTTTTGATTCCTCTGAGATTTTTTTTTTAAATTAATTTTTTCATTTTTTAATTGATTTTTTAATTTATTTTTAAAAATAAATTTAATTAAATTAATAGGCAAGCCTTCAATTTAAACCAGAAGATCGCCCTAGTATTTCTGCTGTTCGTAAATTTATCAGAAAAGATTGTAATATTTTCATGTTTGAAAATAGAATGATAATGTATAATAATGTTAATATATTTATACCTCAAGAAAGTAATTTGATTTTGTGCAAAAATTAAATAAAAATACGGAAAAAACAAAGAAAAAAGAAATATTCAATTTTTTGGGGTTTAAATTAAATTATCGGAGACTCTAAAAATTGTTAAATCCTCTATTATTTTTCGATAAACTTTTTTTTATTTTTTGAATTTTATTTTATTAATATAAAATTTTTTTAATAATTTTTTTTCTATTAATTATTAAAATTTAAAATTGGGTACGGGACACAAAATTTATTTTTTTTTAATTAAAAAGTATTTTAAATGTTTACAAATTTCGCAAAATTTAAATTAAATCTAAAGGTAATTTTTATTAGTAAAATTAAAAACCAAATCTCGTTAAAAATTTTTTATAATAAATTGATTACAATTTCTAATAAATAAATATTTAAAAAATAAAATAAAATAAATTTTTCTGGGTAAATTATCTAAGCTCTTCGTCTTTCAGATCTTCAAAATTAAAAAAAAATTTTTTTAATTTTCTTCATTAATTAATTTATTTAAGTACTAGAAATAGTACTTAGATTTAAGTACATTTTTAATTTTATAAGTACACGGGTCGATTTGAAAGTATTGTACTTCCATTTTAAGTACGAATGGGAGCCCTGAGAACAGACAAAGAAAGCCTGATTTATTTATATATTTTAAATTTAATACATTCATTTAGTATTCTTTTTTATTAAAATATGTATTTAATTTTAATTATAATCTTTTCTATTAAAAATAAATTCAGTCAAATATTTATTAGATCAAATATTTGTTAAAATTGAAATTTTTGTTTTGATTTTGAACGATTTTAAGGGTTTTAGAGTGTTTTGATTAATACCGTTTTTTAAGCGAAAAATGGGTCAAGATCTAGGTATTATTATCGGTTAAGTTGTTCTGTTTAAGTAATTCTGAGAGACAGATATCTTAAAATAGGCTAAACTTGAAGTATTTATATTGGCTTGACTAACTTTAATTCTGACATAACACTTCCAACTTGAGTCTTAAAAAAATAATAAATATTATTTAATTTGATTGGACATTAAATCGACTTTTAAGATTATTTGGCATTGAAAACAATTTTTCTCTTAAATATTTAAGAAAATAGACAGAGGTCTATTTTCAATACTTTTAACGGCAAAAGTTAAAAGTGAGGATATCCTTTATTTTATTAAACTATTCATAACAAAAATGGATCTATTCATTGAAATTTACTTTCTAATAGTTGTTAACTATTTTATCGGATGGTGTTTTGCTGCTGATCAATGGAAATCATAAATTAGAGTAAATTTCAATGAATAAATCCATTTTTGTGCCAAAACCAACCAGCCATGGACCCAAAAATGAAGAAGTGATAAAACACTCCTAATAGATTTAAGTTGACGTTTTTCCAGCAAACTTCAATCTTTAATAACTTTTTCTTAACATCAAAGTTTTCTTGGGACAATATCAATCAAGGCAGTCTACGGCATTGAAAAAGGATAGATGTGCTATAAGAGTACAAGTACCAGAATCTGTTTTGAATAATAAAAGTATTTTCTTTTTGCATATGTAAATTATCAGAAATCGAAAAATAATTTTTAAAAAAAATAAAAGATTGTTTAAAATAAATAGAGAATAAATATAAGATATATGTATGAAAGGTATACGTTTGTTTGTTTTTTTAACTAATTTAAAAAAAATAATAAATTTTCTTTTCTTTTTACTTCACTTTTACTTCATAAACGGATATCATTCAGTATCGTCAGAAGCTAAAAAATTATAATTAAAATTAATTAATTTTTTTAATAAATTATTTTAGTCTTAAATATATTATAATAATTTTAAATTGTTTTTTTTAATAAATTTTCCTTATTAATAAAATTATCTAAATAAATCTAATAAATATTTTTATTAAATTATAAAAACTTTTTTTTATAACTTAATTAATTTAATAAAAAATTAATTATATATTAATTTTAAAATATAAACTTATTCATCTTCATACTCATCTTCACTCTCATCTTTACTCTTATCTTCCTATAAATATTTTAATTTTTAATAAAATAAATTTTCTGTTTAAATTTTATAAAATTTAATAAAAAAACTAATAAAAAAAAACTTTTACATAAAAAAATAGTTTGAATATTTTAAAATAATTATTAGTGTTACATATTAATTAAATTATTAATTTTAATACCTTTTCTTTTGCTTGTTGAACTAAAATTTAATTTTTAAAATTATTTATGGAAATAAAAATTTAGTTTTTTTAACTTTTTAATAAAAACATCATTATGTATTGGATAATTTATTTTACAAATTAATTTGTAATTTATTAAATTTACCTGGGTTATTACTATTTTTACAAGTGTGCACGTTTCCTTTTCCTGTAATAGGTATTTCATCAATTGTCGTTTGAATTGTCCCATTACATCTTTTTTTATGTTGATCCTTGCAGCGCCAATAAATTTTTGTGCCTTTTTTATTTGTATATATGTCCCTCACGACATAATTGTATTTACCAAAAGTTTTTTCTTTATTAGTTGACGGTCTTCCTCTTTCTCGAACATTCTCTACTTTTGTTTGAAATAATTTTTAAAATTAATTTAAATAATATTTGATCTTTTGGAATTATTTTGAATTACTTAATGATTTATTCAACTACCGAAAAAACTAAAAAGGGAAAAAAGAAGATACTCTCATAAATTTATATAAAATATTGTATTTCGTTTATACTTTAATAATATTACCACATATCACTAATAAGATATATACAAGACAATATATATTTAATTAATTATCTAAAATTTTTAATAAATTATATTTTTACTCACCGTTATCACTAGGTTGTTCATCTTCAACTGCTATTCCTTTTCCTTTATCATCTTTATTTTTTTAAAAATATTTTTTAAAATTTAATATTTTTACTCACCGATATTACTAGGTTGTCCATGTTCTATTTCTTTTCCTCTATCATCTTATTTTTTGTAAATATTTTTTAAGATTTAATATTTTTACTCACCGGTATTACTATCATAATGTCTAGGTTGTATTCTTTTTAAAATATCATTATCTTTAATTAAAAAAATATTTTTAACAAATGAATTTAAATATTTTTTTTAATGTTTTGTTTTAAAAGAATTTTCTTTATTTATTTTTAAATTATATTAACTATTTTTATATTAAAAATAGTTAATAGATATTAATATAAAATTAAGTAAATATAAATTTTATAATATTTTTTAAATACCTGTATGATCGCCTCTTAATGATCGTTCAGGATTTTTACTCTTCCTTGGGGTTTTATGTGGTACTCCTTAACAGAATTGAATAAAAACAATATTAAATATAACAAAAACGAAAAATAATTTTGACATTTTTTTGTTTAATTTTTAAGGTTTTTTTAAAGATTTAATTGAAATAAATTTATGAATAATTTTCTTCTTTTCCCAAAATATTTTTATATTAATTTTAAAAAAGAACTTTAACCATCGAGCATTGAGGCATTTAATAAATTGAAGCTGAACTGTGTTTAAGAGAGAAAAAAATTTTTATTTTGTGTCAATCAATTTTTCTATCGTTTAATTTTTAAAAATTTCTTTCCCCAAAATTTCTAAATTAAAATATATTTTTTACAAATGCCTCTATCTAAAATTTTTGTCAATTTATTTAAATTTAAAATTAATAATAAAAAATATTTTTTAAATTTATTTTAATATTACAAATCTTCGAAAATATCCTTACTCTAAAAATTATAATATAAACCGTACCTTTGGAATAATTCAAATATATTATCTCTCTGCAGATCCAAAATTAAAAGAATTAAAAACCTTAAAGGAGCAAAAAAATATTTTTCTAAAAATAAAAAAGAAAAAAACTTAAAATTTCTATTAAATAGATAAGCACCCATAATAAACCAGTCAGGGAGTTAGTTCTCGTCTATACATCTACCTCAACCCATTCTCTACACTTCTATTGTATTTGCTCTGTAATAAACTGTTTGCTTTGTTGCTCATCTACATTATCTCGGACACACCTGTTGCACTTAAGTAGGAAACATAAGATACAACACAGTCAATATTCAATTAATTTCTTCTCTCCAAAAGATTTAAAAAATTGAGATTTATGAGATGCAGGGTAAAGTCAAAAGCACTTATTTTAAAGTAGGTAAGAAGAGTTGTGGTGTAGTGGTATTGTGCTGGACTTGCTAATTTGAATGCGGGTTCGAACTCGAAGGTCGAAAATATTTTTGAAAAATGTTTCAAGAAAGGCCATCTATTCGCAAGACATTTTCTAGAATTAGTGTTACAAGCGCGAAACGGTTTCTATACACTTCAGTCGCGAAGCGGCTATTCGTAAAAAGAAAGTTCTCCAATCATTGTATGTATTCCACTAGTTATACAAAATAATAATATATTTTTTTACAATTAAATTTAAATTTTCCTTTTTGTGTTTGTTATCCATTAACTTTACGAATTTCTGATTTTGACCTCAATTATATTTTTTTAATTTTTCTACTTTTGCAAAAAAATAAAATTTTAAATTTTTTACTCGAAAAAATTAAAAAATTAATAAAAAAAAAGGTTGCAGGACATTTGCGCCGTTGACATTTGCGCCGCGACACTTGCGCTGCGACTTATGCGCCGACGACATTTGCGGCGACGACTTTTGCGCCGACGACTTTTGCGCCGGAAATATTTTAAAACGCGACATTTGCGCCGTTTAAATTAAAAAAAAAAAGTAATATTAAAGATTTAAAAATTAAATTTTAAAAAGAATTAAGTCTAAAATGATTTTAAAATTAAATTTAATCATTTATTTAAAGGATATTATTAAAATTTTCAACGCCTAACAGGTTTGAAATATTAATTAGCAACTAATCAACCCAATTATCAATTCGTTTTAACTCACAGAACGAAGCTATTTACAAAAAATATGTTTATATACTAAAGAAGGAGATTTAAAAGAAATACATAAATCTCAAAAAAATATGAGCATCTTCTTGCTTTATGCTCTAATGAATGAAAAAAGACTGCAGCTATATTTGTGCAGTTAAATATTTAAAAGAATGAATATTTAGAATCTTAATAGGATTTATTTAGTTGATACATTTTAGTTTAATTTTTTTAATAATTTTTTAATCCTTTAATAAATACATATTAATTTTTTTTTTAATTTAAAGGCGGCGCAAATGTCGCGTTTTAAAATATTTCCGGCGCAAAAGTCGTCGGCGCAAAAGTCGTCGCCGCAAATGTCGTCGGCGCATAAGTCGCAGCGCAAGTGTCGCGGCGCAAATGTCAACGGCGCAAATGTCGTCGCACCAAAAAAAATAGCAGCAAAAAAAATTTATTATCTCTCTTTCTTTACTCTTCTCTCTCTTTTTCCCTTAAATTAATTTAAATTTCCGGCGAAATTTAAATTTTGGCTGCCAGTTGGTTAATTTCTTTCAATTTATTTAACCTCTCACATTAATTTAATTTCTTCATTCCTTCGTAATTACCAATTAAATTAATTATTCTTTTCTCTCTCTGTTTCCATTCAATTAATGCCACTACAACTACCAATTCCTCTTCCTTAAAGTTACATACCAGGGATGTGGACAACTTTCATATTATTTCGTGTTTTTGAGGCTTTTTTATTTCGTCTTTATTATTTTATTTTCCGATTTTGCTCATCCCTTTTACAGACATAAATATTAAAGCCAGGCCCGATCAGTTTTTTAACCAAAAAATGACCGTTTGACCATGATAAAATATAATTTATATTTAATAAATATTAAATTACTTTATTAATTACCTTTTCAAATTAATTTAAAATTCTTTCCTTTACTTTTATTAAATTTAATAAAAAATTTAAATTTTATTTTTGAATTTTTATACATTTAAATAAATTTGTCTTATAAGGAAAAAGTTTATTTGGAAAGAAACAGTAAAAAAAAAATTTTTTTTTATTTAAAACATTTATTTTACCATTTTTCGACGTTTTTAAATTTTTTTTTAATTTTTTCCTAGCATTTTCTTCCTACTCAAAAATTTACACCCACGAGTTTATCCATTATTTATCTCCTTAAAAATCGTTGATCACACAGCTTTATTGATATTTCTTCCACTTTTATTTTATTTTAAAAATTTTTCAATTTAAATTTTTTAAATATTAAATAAAATTTTAAATATTTTTTAACAAATAATTTTTAAATTTAAATTTAATTTTAGAGTTTTTTATTTTTTTATTAAAAATGAAATTAATTAAATTTTTACCTTTATATTTGTTAATTTTATATTTAAAAGGTAAAATACATTCTTCAACTAAGACGGCGCGGGATAGGATTCCGCTCTCATTATTCCTCAATTTTTTATATTTGCGGGATTTTTTTTGAATTTTAGTCCCGCGGAATCACTCAGCAAATTTTGCAGACTTTTAACTATAAAATTAATAATTTTTCAAATTTATTTTCATTAAAGGATTATTTGCTGGCCAATTATGTTTCAAAGGAAGGCCAAGTTGTTCTCACGGTATTAAAAGATTTTCTCGCAAAGTAATAGAAATACCATCACTGAATGGAGAAATTATTAAACTTTGTTCTAGTCAGGATAAAATAGCTTCTGGGACTTTTGGCGAGGTGAAATTTTTAGCAGATTTATTTTTTCTTTTAATTTTTTCCCTCTTTATTCCCCTTTATTATTGCATAACTTTTTTAAAATTATAAATTTATCCAATTAGTAAAATATAAAAATTATTTGAAATTGTTTTTACTTTTAAAAAAATTATTTGTGCTGAATTGTCCTACACTGAATCGTCCTTTTTTTAATTTAAATTTAATTTTATATTAAGGTTTTTCATGCAATAACGAATGAAGGTGATTGTTTTGCCTTAAAAGTGACAGATAAAACAAACTGTTCATTTAATGAAATTCAAATTTTCGAAAACTTAGCTCAACATTATTCTAATACTGAAAGGATAATACGTTTTTATGGACAGTAAGTTTTAAATAATTTTTTTTCAAAGTGGTAAACTATTTTTAAATTGTATATAATTTCTTCATTTGGACTTTATATTTATATATATTTAACTATATGTGTATATCAGGGATGGGCAAGTTTCGGATTTCGATTTTTGAGACGAAATCCGAAATTTTTAAAATTTTTGAAATTTTTTGTAAGTTTCGGATTTCGGATTTTTTCGGTCATTTTTATTTCGTATTTCGGTTTTTTACATTCTGATTTCGTATTTTATTTTCCTATTTAGCTCATCCCTCTGAAATATTTTGCAGAAAGAAAAAAATAAATATTTTTTATTATTGTTTTAATATATTAAATATATATTTTTTTATTTTAAGTACTAAAACAAATAATAAAATACATATGGTTTTAGAACTTGGAGGACCAAATTTATTAGATTATTTTAAAGAAATGATAAATAAACAAAATGAAAGAGGCACAATTTTAGCCTATCAAAATAATACACTAACTGAGGATGGAGAATATCTTCTTACTAATATTATTAAAGGAGCAGCTTTAGCACTTTTAGAATTTCATCGATGTAATAAAATAATAATAATATTTAATTAAATAAACGGGATTTAGATTGATTTTTCTTTGATATATAGTCATAGATATGCGCATTCCCCTTTTTTGGATTTATTGGATTTAGAATATTCGTTCAGATATTTAAAAGACAACCCCTTTGGCATTTGCATATTTTTGTGTCTTTTTTTTAATTATAGGAAAAAAGATTTATTGAAAATGAAGTGATAAAATGTGATAAATAGAGTTTAGAGGGTTCGACCAAAAAATCGGGATTGAACTTTGAGAAGTTCAATCCCATATCTGGATTTTTTTAATTTGGGTTCAAAAATTCAGAATAATCCCAATCTTAATTATAAACTTTTTACTAATATACTCCAACAATATAAAAATTAAAATAATTTTTAGATGGTGGAATTCATATGGATATTAAACCTCAAAATTTTGTCATAAAAATTGGTGAACAAAATCAAAGTAATATTATAAACTCAAAACTCATTGATTTTGGCTATTCTCTTTTGGGGAAAGAATCAACATTAATTGAAAGAAATGATATTGGAACAGATTTATATATTGCACCAGAAATTATAAATAATAATGAGGTAAAACTTTTTTTTAATACAAAATTCGAATCAAAATTTAGAGATTTTTTGGAACATTTTCTATTTCTACCATTTTTAACATCCTAAATATATTAACATTTACCAAAACCGGAAAAATCAATTTTCGAGATCACAAATTTGGATTATTTTAAAGATCGATATCTGGACAGCATCTGATGGGGCTAATCTCAAAAATCCAAAAAATTCGGGATTGTGAAAGGAATTCCTTAAAATCTCTTTTTTCAATCCAACCTCCGCCTATCACTATTCTAAACCCTAAGAAAATAAATGAAAGCAAAAATAGCCAATCTAATATTAATAAAATAATAACAACTCCTTCTATTTACACAAATTATTATTAAATTAATTTAATATATTTAAAGAATAATAATTTAATTTTTAATAAATATTTAGATAACCAATAAAGTTGATATTTATTCTTTTGGAGTAATGATATACAAATTGAGAAACAGCTTGAAAGTTCCATTTACCATAAATGAACTAAATAATTTTAAAAGATATTTGCAAAATAATAGTAAAACAAGTTTGGAACGAGTTATGAGGGTAAATACATATACTTTATATATTTTATTTATAAAAAATATAATAAAATAATAATATTTTTTTGATTTAAAAAAAAATATTATTATTTTATTACAAAAAAGAAGAGAAGATTCACGAATATTTTTGAAAAATAAAATAATATTTTTTAGAGCAGATTTAGAGACAAAAGTAGGAAGATTATTTATTTATGAATGTGTTAGTGTTCGTTTTTTTGTTTTCTTTTCTGTTTTTCGATTCCCTCTTTGTTTAAGGATTTTTTAAATGTAAAAATTGTTTTCCATTTATTTATTTTTGAAAATTAAAATTTAATTTTAATTTAATATTTTAAGGCTTGTTTTAAAATTAATACAAATAATCGCCCAACTATTTCTGCTATTTCTAAATTTCTCTTAAAGGAATGTAATATTTTTAATTTTGAAGAGAATATGCCTATAAGAGAGGAATTAATAAATGAAGGACAAGTTGTTTGGTGCTAAAATAACTAAAATTAGTAAATTAATTTACTAAAAAAGTCAAGAACAAAAGAAAATTTTTTTGGGTTTTATTGAATTTTTGGTGAAATTAAAGAAAAATGACTAAATTTTGTTTAAATATTTTATTTATAAACAAAAATACATAGTAATATACCTCTAATTATTTAAAAAATGTTTAAATTCTTATAAACTTTTTTCATTTTTCTGTTAATTTTCAATTATTTTATTTTGAGTTTTTTAATACAAAATTTAAAAAAATTTAAAAGTTAAAAATTTAAAATGGACAAAACAACTAAAATTTTATTTTCATATAATTAAAAAAAATATTTCCTTGTTTTTAAAAATTTTGCAAAATTTTTATATACCTAAAAATTAATTCAATTTAATTTTTATTAAACCATAAAAATATAAAAAAAAACAAAAATCGTTAAAATAGCTTTATTATAATAAATTGATTTTACAATTTCTAATAAATAAATATTTAAAATATTAAAAAATAAAATAAAATTCTGGGTAAATTATCTAAGCTCTTCTGTTCTCTCAGCTCTTCTAAAATTAAAAAAAAATAATTTTTAAAATTTGTTTTCTTCATTAATTAATTTTCATTTAATTACTACTAGAAATATCAGAAAGTGTGCTACTTGAATTAGCTGTACTATTATTATTATTATTATTATTTATTTCTTCAATTAATTTTGTTTGGCTAGAAGAATTATTAATTGTTGAATTAAAAGATGTTTTTAATAATAAATTTGTTGATGTTTTTAAATGTTTTTCTTTGTTTGGTAAAACATCAGAATTTGTTTTTTTATGACAAGAAATTAATAATTGTTGGCTTGTATTAGCAACACTGTCAGTTGGACTAGAGACTGTTGAAGGCTTTTTTTGGTTATTCAGGGAAATCTTTTTAAAAAAATTAAAATTTATATTAAATTTTTTTAAAGGTTTTTCTCGGAAATTGGATTTTTTTTTAATTTTAGGAAGCAAAAAAAATTTTAAAAAAAATTAAAAAAAATAAATTTTTACATAATTAAGTCCACAATTTTTTCCACATCTTTTTAAATCATTATTATCATCATAATTATCATCTTCAATACCACCAACATATTTTAAAGCATTAGTTAATGTATTACGACGAATTTTTGCTTGAATATAATTTTTTTGTTTAGATTTTCCAAAAAAACGAAATTTGATAGTTTTTGTAATTTTGAATAAAATAAAAATTAAAAGGGTAAGAAGAAGCTGAAAAATTAAAAAATATAATAATAATAATAAATTAATTTAACCAATGTAAGCAATAAATAAATAAAAGTTAATCCATAATTGTTAGATTGATCATTTTGATAATTTAAATTAACAGACCAAAGACTTAGATAATTAGCTAAAAATAAATTAATTTAATTAAAATTAATTTAAAATTATCTTACGTTTTTCTTCATTTTTTCCCAAAATTCCACCAAAATCTTCAGAAAATTGAGCACAGATTGAAGCCAAATTATTTACACATTCTTTATCATTTTTTTCAGCATTTTTTAAAATTTTTAAAGATGAACATTTACAAAATTGATTCGTACATTCTGCTAATTGTGCACTTAATAATAAAGCAAAAGAATTTCCACTAGCTTCAATATTTCCATTTTTTAAATTTTTATTTTGTAAATTATTTGTACATTGTTGAAGTTGAGTACTACATTCTACTAATCCTTTTAAAAATAAATAAAATTTTACTTTTTTTTTAATTTTTAAAATTTTTTTAATTAAAAAAAATTTAATTTTTTTAATTAAATTTAATAAAATTATTTTCTCATTTTTTATTTTTAATAAAAAAATTATTTTCACTAAACTTACTTTTATCTGAACAGTCCTTTAAAGGAAATTTGTGAATTGTTGTTTCTTCTTTTTTAATATTTTTTTCTTTTTTCTCAATTAATTCTTTTTCTTTAATTATTTTCTTTTCTTTTTCATTTTTTTCCCATTCTTCCATTGCTAATTTTTGTTTTTTAATTAAATCAACAGAAGAAGAATAAGCAACACCCCCAAATATATTAACAATATGACAAAATGTACTACTAACTTCTGAACAACCATTTTCTTTTATTTCTTCTGTTTTTGTTGTATTATTATTTCCTTTAATATTAATATTAGAACGTGCAACAGTTCGTTCCAAACAATGACAAAATTGTTCGTCACAAATTGCACGATTACGTTTTTCGTCCATATAACAAGCATCATGAACTATACAACAAAGATCTGCCTCAACTAAATGTTTTAAAATAATAATGTTTTGTTTTTAAATGATGTTTGAATTTTTTTATTTTAATATTTGTTTTGAGGAAAAATTTATGTTTAGATGAATTTAATTAATGTTTGGGGGAAATTAAAATGTTTGGATGTTTTTACTTTACTAGATGTTTGGGAGAAAAAATGTGTGGATGTTTTTTTAATAATGTTTACAGGAAAATCAAAAAAATGTTTGGATGTTTTGATGAAATAAAAACGAATGTTTTGATGGATATAAATAATGTTTGGATTAAATAATTTTATAAACATTTTAGTATTTTAAAATTAAAATAAATAATTAACATACACATTCGTTTTGGGCATTTTTCTCTAGCTAATTGATGTGATATACTTCTGTCAAAATCGTCAGAACCACAATGCCAATGATCCTAATAAAAAAATATGTATATTTTAAATAAAAGTATTGTATAATATAAAAAAACATACAAAAGGAACAATTTCACTTCGAGGTGATTTAATGACAGCCTTTCCTTCATTTCCAACAGGTGCAGATTGTAAAATGTTAGCCATTTGGGTAAAAAACAAAAACAAAGTAATAGTTTTACGAAAAAGAAGAATTTTTGTAAAAATTGAAAAATGAAGAGAAGAAATGGAAGAACTAAAAATATTAAAATATTAAAAAAAGTTTTAGGTTTTTAACCAGAATTTATTTTTGTTGTACATTTTTTGAAAATAAAATTGAAGAAATATTATTTATTTCGAAACTGATGATCAGGCTCTAAAAGAGCTAAATATTAAACCCTAAAATAGTTTATTAAAATAAATTGTTTTTAAAATAGCTGAATATGTTCTTTCAATAAATGTTTTAAACTAATAAAACTTATTTGTTAGATAATGTTTTATATTTTAGAAAATGTTTAATGTTTAAATGTTTTTATTTTAATAGTGTTTTGAGGAAATTAAAAATGTTTTGTGAATTTAAATAACGTTTGGATGTTTGTGAGAAATGTTTGATGTTTTTAATTTTGTTTTTAAAGTTTTTAAACGTTTAGAGGTGTTTAGATAATTTAAATGTTTTATTTATGAAAATTAATTTAAAAATGTTTGTAAAGTGTTTAGAAGAAATAAGAAGATAAAAGAAGTTCAAGAATAAATTAGTAATAAACATATACCTAATTAAATTATTAAATAAATTAAAAATTGCTAAAAAATTATTAGTTAAATAAAAATAAAATAAAAAATCTCTGCTTTTTATTGTTTATTTATTGTCTTTGAAAAGTTTAAAAATTATTGCTATTTTATTTAAACTATTTTTTTATTAAAGATCTCGAAAATGATTAAAAATATTATATTACAGCTAAAAAACATCTTTTCTAATTTAAAATTGAGAATTTTCTCAGAAAATGGGGATAAATATAAAATAATTTTATTTATAAAATAAAGATTAATTGTTAGTCAAATGAGCACATAATTTAAAAAAATATATATTTATTAAAAAAATTTAAGATAAATATATTTGACAAATGTTTTGTTTAATTATAAAGTTTAGAAAAATTGTTGTAAGTATTTATTGTTATTTATTTTTAGTAAATGTTTGTAAACAAAATGTTTGGAGAAAATATTAATGTTTTTTAAACAAAGTTTTGGAATAATTCGAACAAACATTTATTTTTTCTAATTTAGAGAAAAACATGTTTTATGACCGTCAACACTAAATTATTAAGTAAAATTGTTTTAATGTAAAAAAATATTCTAAAACATCACATTTTACTTTTTTTAAACATTCTCATATTAAAACATTTAAAAAACGGAAATGAAGAAAAAATTCTATTTTATTATTTAAAATATATTAACAACAATGATATTTTTAAAATTTTCTGTGACACAAAATTTATTAAATTATAATTATTTTTTTATTTTATTATAAACGTGAAAATTGTGATTATATCATTATAATAAATTAATATTTTTTTTTAATAAAAAAAATTTATTTGAAAAAAAAGATTAAAAATTAGAAGGCAAATTAAAAACTACTATATTTATAAAAGTTAATAATATTAATTAAAAATAATAATTTAAAAATATTTTTATCAATTAAAATTTAATGAAAAAATTTAAAATAAAGCCTTATTAATTAAAAAATGAAAAATATAATGACATAGGGGAAAGAGCAAAAATTATTTTCTATTATTTTACTGTCACGTGGTCTCGAAATAATTTTTTTTTAACGAGACAAGAGGAGAGGGCATTAACGTAGGAGGAAAAATTTTTTTTTTTTAAAAAGTCATAAGATGTCCAATTAAATTTTAAAAAAATAAAATAATTTTTAATAATAAAATAAAAATTGTTGTGTTAAAATAAAATTCGAGAAGCACTATAATTAAAAAATTAATCTAATGGAAAAATTAAATAAAAAAGAATTTTAAATACCCAATTAATTTTTAAAATTAAATAATTCATAAAAACAAAAATAAATTTGTAACATTTTTTTACTTTTTTCTGAGTAATCTCTTTTTTATTTTAATGAGATTTATAAATATTTATTCTTTATTTATTTATAAAATTAATTAAAATTAAAATTCGAACAGATGAAAACATTTTTGGGAAAAAAACTTTTAAGCTTCTAAATTTTTCAAATGAACAATTTTTAAAATTATTTTAATTATTAAAATAAAAAATATATAATTGTCTAGACCAAAGACGCTTTTTTGACGTAAGCGAAAAAAAAATTATTTTTTACCCTTTTAATAAAGGAAAGATTAGAATAATTAAAATATCAAAATAAAAAAAAAGAAAAAAATTATTTTAATTTTATATCTTAAAAATTTAAATTAAAAAAAAATATTTTTTTTAATTTTAAAATTTTATAGGAATTTTTAGAAAATTTAAAAAAAAATAAAATAAAAATTTCTATAACAAATTATAGCCTAACAAATCTTTTATTTCTACTTTAGTAAAGAAGAGAAAAGATAATAAATAAAAAAATTAATTATTTTAGCCTTATAATTTAAAAAATGAGCAAATAAAATATTTGAGGAATTTTTAAATAAAAAAGTAAAAATTTGGAAAAAAATCTCACCATTTTTTATTTGACACGTGTAAAAGAGAAAAAGAAGAGAGAAATTAATAATAATATTTAAGGGTTGTTAAAAAGAATTGTTTAAAAAATTATTTGGCAATGACTGTTTTTATGATTTTTAATATTGTCACGTGTTTTTTAAATAATTAAATAATTAAAAATGTGTGTTTTAATTATTTTAATATATTTTTAAAGAAAAAATTAATCATCATTTTTAATAAGGATACCAATAATAAAATAAAAAAAAAAATAAAATTTGTTTTAAATAAATTTCTTAAAATTTAATAAAAATTAAAAGTATGAAAAAAAATATAAAATAAGTAAAAATAACAATATTCAACAATTATCTTCCTTGTAAGACTCGAACTTACTTCAATTTAATAAGTGCAGACAAACATCTTAACCACTCAACCAAAACAAACTTGTAAATAAAACTTTAAAAAAAGTTTTATTTATGTTGGTTTATTTTTCTCTTCTATAATAAATTTTCTAATCAAAAATTAAATTCTGATTTAAATTTAGAAAAAAAATTTTGAAAAATAATAAAATTGATAAATGAACATTAATTTATTTATTAAACTAATTTCCGTTTATTTTTTACAAATTTATTATAAAATGATTAGCAAATTATTTTATTACTTTTTTTTCTATTTATTTATTTAAACGTTCATCCACGTGGTGTTTTTACTAAAATTATTTTTTTTTAATTAATGAAATGATAAAAAAAATAAATAAAAATATGTAGTTGACTAGATATAATTAATATTATCTAATAAAAATAATTTAAAAAAATTTAATTAATTTTTTTTCAAAAAAAAATTGGATCGTTATCATAAAGTACCGTCCTAACAGTCCACTGAGAGGGTATATTAAGTAATCCTTTAATTCTAAATTATTTGGAATTATTTTTGTAGCAAAATGCTCTATCTAATAACAAAATAAATATTTTTTTAATTTTATTTTTGTTAAATTTTGTTTAGAAATTTTAAATGAAAGGGGCAAAAATGAGAGATTTTCTTAATTTAAAATTTAAAATAAATTGGTAATATAAAATTGTTTGTTTAAAATATTGCCCTTAAAAATTAAAATTTAATGTAAAAATATTTGTAAAATAAAAAAAGAGGAATGCACTTAGAAATTAAAAAAAAATATTTTTTTAATTTAAATAGGATAAAATTTTTTTAAAATTTTATTAATTTTTGGATGTACCAAAGAGTACAAATTTTTTATTTTTAATTAAAATAATGAAAATAAAATTATTGTTTTCACTCAAAATTCTTAACATTCTTTAATAGAACAATTTTATTTTGTAATTTTGTACTTTGGGATTTTTAATTAATTTTTATAAATTTAAAAAAAAATTTATTCAAACTTATAATGTTTAATTTATAAATTGCTTTAAATTTTTATTTTATTTAGTCGAAGAAAAATAAATAAATAATTTATATAAAGGTTCTCTTATTTTTTTAATTTTGCAATGGGCACGGAAACTAATTTGCACTGAAACTGAGGTACTGAATTGTCCCCCAGTCTTTGAACGTCAATTTTTTAAAAATTAAATAAATTTTATTAAATAAACTTGAAACTAAAAATGAATAAAACTTATTAAATTAAATAAGCTTTTATATTTATAATTTTTAAAGTTTAAAATAATTTTATAAAAAAATAAATGTTTTTTAAAAATATAATAAAACCACGTGTCTTTGAGTATTTTGCGTAATTTTTAAAAATTATTAAAGATTCTTTGAAAAATATTTTTTTAATAAAAAAAAGTTTGTTTATAATAATTTTGATGAGTTTAAATTTTTGTCAGTTTTTTTTAAAGTTTAATAGATTATTTTTTAAAATTGTTGTCTTCATTTTTTTGTGAGATAATAAATTATTTAATATTATTTTTATGAGGTTTTGACAATTGTTTTTTTATTTTTTAAATTTAAAGTAAAAATGTCAATCATACACCACACGTGGTTTTTTCAGAGAAAAAAGAAATAAAATTATTTTAAAAAATTAAAGAGAATAATAAATAAATATATTTTTTAAATAAATAAATTGACTTTAAAAAAATTAAATTAAAATGTATTAAATTTAATAAATTAAAACCATTTTTAAAAAATTATTTTTTATAGATTTAATTCGAAAAATAAAAAAAAATAGAAAAGATAATTAAAATTTTTAAATTATTTTATTTTCTTCTTGGGGGTATGTAAATAAAATAAAATAAACTTAATTTAACATTAAATATAAAAAAATAAATTAATTATTTTTTAAATTTCATTTTTTAGACTATTTTTAAATAATTATTTTTAAGCAATTTTCCCATGTATTTTTTTATTTTTTTGCTTCTTTTTACCTTTTTTAATGTTCATATTTTTATATTTTTTCCTCATATTCTCTGTTATATGCAAATAAAAAAATAATCTTATTGACATAGTCTATCTAGTACAAAGAATTATTTATATAAATAAACTTTATTCCTTAATATATTTATTTTTGATCATTTTCTTATTTTTTTAATTTTTTAAGTTTATTATATTTTCTATATATTTTTAAATTTATTTAATATTTTATTAATTTTTGTGTGTTACATTTAATTTTTTTAAATATTTTAAAATATAGCTACATATAATTTAATTATAATTCCCTCTGAAAATTGTTTTATTTGGTTAAATATTTAAAAATTTTATATTTTTAATATTTATTTAATTAATTCATTTATTAATTAAAATATTTAATTTATAGAAAGGTATATATTTACTTTTTATTTTTTTAAACAACAATTTAAAAAGTATTTGACTAATTTAATAAAACAAAAATGACTGACAAAATAAAATCAAAAAATAAAAATATTTGTGAAAGTTCCTCGTCAACAAAACTTGTTAAATTGACTGAAGGGCATTCCTTGCGAATTGGGGTCCCGAAATTTTTTTATTTATTTTCCCTTGAAACTTTGTATCTGGGGGTTATCGAGGGCGCTGATCACGAATATGATATTAGATTTTGTCTAACACTTGATTTTATCTATGATTTTTCATCAAGTACTTGATTTTTAGCGTCTTTTTATTTTCTTGATTAGTCATAACTTTGCATAAAATCGACCAATCGTGCTGATTTTGGTGTCACTCAACTCAGGTCGATAAACGCTTTCGAAATAGATATCATATGCATATTTGAATTTTCAACTCCAAAAATCAGATTGCTCCAACTATCGTTTTTTCGATTTTCAAGGAATTGTATCTTGGTTCATCGGCATTTCTGCATCATGGGAGTGGTACCAATAGACTAAGATCTTCGAGAGGAGTTGAATGATATATAATTTGCCCGACATCCATTATGTAGTGACCAAAAATCAAATATTTGATGAAAAATCATAGATAAAATCAGGTGTTAGACAAAATCTGATATCATATTCGTGATCAGCGCATGTTATTACCCCTTATTACCAATTTTTATGAAAAAATAAAAAATAAAATTTCGGGACCCCAATTCGCAAGGAATGCCGACTGAAGTAAAGTATTTTTTTGTAAATTTAAATTTTTTTAAATAAATGCTAAATCTGCCTATTTGGATTAAATTTTATTTTTTGGATACTAAAAAAAAATTTTTATTATTTTTTTTATGTTAATTTTATTAAAAATGAAATATTATAGTAAATGCAAAAGTATGCGAGTCTATTATTTTAAAATATTTTAAAAAATTAAAAAAAATGATTAATTAATTTAAAAAAATGTTCATTTATAGGTTATGGTCCCAACAATTTTGCCCACGTTTGAAGGCAATAATCTTGATTGTATTCAATATGCTTTAGCAAAATACAATCGGTATGCACAATTTTAATTAATAAATTTAAATTAAATTTATTCGTCCTCAAGCTTTCTATTATTTTTGTTTTCACAATTTGTGTTTTTTATATTACTCAGTTTTTTAAATTGTTACTTTTTATTTTGCTTATTAACACATTTTAGAATTTTTCACAAAGCACGCTTGCACTTTGCACTTTAAAGTTGCTCACAATTTTTTATTGGATTGGATAAAAATATCTTCTAATTAAACAATATTGCCAAAATGAATAAAATTTATATAAAACTGACCTTCTTGTACTCTCTCTTTTATAAATTTTTTAAAGTCAATCAATTTAAACTTACGGCACAAAATTTAAATTTTTTTAGTTTAAAATATTTTTAAATACCACTTATTCGGTGTTGAGTTTAATAATTCTTCAATTTTTTGTGTGAGAATTTATCTTAGATTGTCCTATGTAAGAGAGAGAGATTTGTTTATATGATAAATTTATTATTATTTTATTGATTACTTTTTAATTTATGTTTTCAATAATTTATGCACTTTTAAAAATTTACTTTTTATTTTAATTAATATTTTAATTTTTATTTAATAAGATCTCCAGTTTTACTTATTGAACTGTTCAATCATCTGTACAGGGAAAAATTTTTTGAAATGAATGGACATCAGTTCTATGGTCAAGGTAATAATAATAATCAAGCTAACAATGTGAACAACGATGGACAAAATGTCGCTCGTCAAACTCCAACTCAGAAACTCAAAAACGAGAATGCTTTCTTAAGAACTCAAAATCAAACTCTTCTTAATATTATTAACCGTCAAAGTAACACTTTAAACAACCAAAGTGTCATTATAAATAATCTTACTGGTGGTGGACAAGGTAATAATAATAATATCTTTAGTGTCAAAAATATAAGTATATCAAAATTTCTCTGTTCTATATATTTAATTATGAAAAATCGATAGAATTATAAACACATAGTTTTCAATATTTTAAGAATTTTATTGATACTAGATTTGTAAACAAATATAAAAAATTTTAGGAAATGTTGCGAGACAAGGAAATGTGCCAAATCATCATGGGGGAGTGCAATATGGTGGAGGAAATAATTAAAATTTCTAGGAGTGCCAAATTATCAGCATGGTGGAGTGTATAATCAATACGGTGGAGGAGGAAATAATCAGCGACATGGGAGAGGACAACATGGATATGATGGAGGATTTCCTCAATAAGTAAATGTTTGAATTAACAATTTTTATAAGCAATTATTTTTTATTGATAATCTTTAAATAATTGGTATTTTTTCATATAAAAACTTGAAAAAAGTAAATTTTAATTAAAAAATTTGATTTATTGTTTACTTTTTACTTTAAAAAAATTTCCAAGTATTTTTAAATTATATAAATGCCTAGTTTTTGTTTTTATACATTTTGATATTTGAAAAATAAAAATTAAAAAAATATCTTTTATATTGATAATTTATAAATAAAATAGAATTGTAGTAAGTCTACTCGTATTTTCAATTTTCTACAACCTAAAAAGTATTTTCACTCTCTTTTAATTTATTATTTGTTTGTTTATTTACAATTCCTCTTATAAAAACATTAAAAACAAATAATATATATTAAGTACTTAATAGGTCTAATTAGCAAATAATAACATTAAAAAGTCTCAACATTTTCTAAAAATGAAGTAAATAAAAAAATCAAAGGAAAAAAATGTATCAAGTATTTAATAAAAAAAAAAAGAAAAATTAAAAAAGAAAAATCACTCGAAAAATAAAAATAAACGTGAACTGAGAAGTAGTTACTATTTTCTCTTGTTTTTATTTTTAGGTTAGTAATTTTTTAATAAACTTGAAATTATTATTTATTTTTTAAAGTGGATATATTTTTGAATATTTTTAGCGAAAATGTCTGTGTATTTATAATCAGTAGAAATTATTTGAAAATTATTTTTAATTTAATTTTTTACAAATTTTTGGGAGATTTATTTTTTAATAATTAATTTATAAAATTAAATAAATTCTCAAACCTTTTATATTTTTTTATAAAATATTCAAATTATTCTATCCATTATAAGTAAATATATTTAATTTTCATTTAGTAAGTATTCCAAAAAAATTTTTTTTTGAGATTTTAGTTATATTGCTATTATATCTTAAAGTTCTCTAGACTTAGGAATTTTTAATATTAAAAAATAAAAAAATATTTAACCCATTTAGTAATGTTTTATTTAAATTTGTTTTGATTAAAAAAGGGAAGATATCATTATAAAAATACCTTAAAGAAAAAAACAATTTTTGAGGTAGTAATTTTTAATTAACTATTTAATTAAATAAAATTTTAATTAAACTAATCTTATTATTAAATTTTGAATTTATACAAAAAAATATTTAAAAATCAATTTATCCTTGTTCACAATAAAAAACAAAAATTTTACTAATTGCCTTTAAAATAAAAATATTTTTTCCTATTTATTGGCCATAATATTTAATAAACTTTTATCAATTTTTACGCGCAAATAAATTGTCAAATATTCTCTCCGTTATCCTATTTTTATTTAAAAAATAAAAATAATTATTTTTATTTTTTATCCCAAATATTTTCACTCTAAAATATTTAATCTCTTTTATGTTATTTTGTTTTCTTTTCTTCTTCTTTTTATACTATGAAAATTAAAAATAAAAATATTTTAAAGTAAAATTTGTAGTAGTTTTATTATTTTAAAATAATTTTTGATTTTTTTTAATTTTAGATTATATTTTAAAATTATTTAAAATTATAAATAAAATAGAAAAAATAATTAAAGTATTTTTAATTAAATTATAACCCTCAGAAATGTTAGAAATTTCAATTATTTTAATATCTCTTCTACTTTTACAAATCTTAAAAATTAAAAAATATTTTTTTTATTCAATTTTTGTCAAGTTATTTTTAATTTAAATAAAATAATTTTTAATTTAATTATTTTTAATATTAAATAAATATAACATCTAATTAAACATATTTAATTTTTGATATTTTTATATTTAATGATTTTTTGGAAAAAAAATATTTTTTTTTAAATTTTATTTTTGTTTCTATTAACTATTTTATTTTTTAATTTTAAATATTAATAAATTTATTTATATTTTAATTAATTTAAAAAAATAATATAACAAAAAACTTTATTCAAAATAATTTTTTAATTTAATTAAAAAATGAAATTTCATTCCAGCTTTAAAAGAAAATATATTTATTAGAATTAAAAAAGAAAAGAAAGAAATGAGAATTGAATCCCAACCTTTTTTTATTTTATTAATCATTTTTGCTTTAACAATACAACAATGCCAAGCATTATATTATCCTTATTATTCATCATTATACAGTATGTATAGTCCTTATATGTATGGAGGAATGTATAGTGGTGGAATGGGTGGACTAGGAGGATATGGGGGTTAGTTTTTTTAAATTAAATTTATTTTTTTAAAATAATTTTAAACAATTAAATATATTTTATTATCTATCCTTTTTTAACTAACATAGGAGTCAGTGTTTTCGTGACCGGGTTTCGGTCATGACCAAAAATAACCAGACCTGACCTAACCTGACCTGACCGAAATTTTTGGTCATGTCAGGTCATTTTTATGACCGGGAAAAGACCGGTCACGCAAACACTGATAGGAGTCATTAATTAGAAAAAATATATTCCCTTAATTATCTCATTCTTTCAGTTATCTATCCTTTGATTCTAAAAATAATAATTTTATTACTCGTTTTAACTAAATCTTGGGAACAAAAGAACAAAATATTTATTAACTGAGATAGTGATTGCTTACTTTAGAGGGGAACTTTCTTCTATCCTTTCACTTATTCTAAATGTTAAACTTCAATTATATTTTAGAAATTGAAATTATCTGAATTTAATATATTATAAGAAATTTTATAATTTTTTAAATTAATTTTACAGGTGGCCTAGGAGGGTTATATGGAGGTTATGGAGGATATGGAGGTTATGGAGGTTATGGCGGTTATGGTCTTGGTGGCTATGGAGGATACGGCGGTTATGGTGGCTATGGAGGTTATGGAGGTCTTGGTGGAATGTATGGAGGATATGGAGGGATGGGAATGTATTATCCGTAAGTTAATTAATTTAATGAAATATAATAATATTAATATTCAAGAGATTTTAAAGTTTTATTTAAAATTCCCTTTTAATTTCCAACAAAATATATTTTTGTATTAAAACCAAAAATTTATTTAAAAAAAATCTTTTTTTTTAGATATAGTTATTATGGTGGGTATGGTGGCAAAAAGAAGAGAGAAGTTGGTTTTGAATCACCTCCACCTACAGAAGAAAAACAAATTATTTCGGAGGAATAGAGTTATGTGAAGAACAGTCTTTCAATTTTAATTAAAAATTACTTAAATAAATATTTAGCATTTTTATTTAATTTTAATATAAAAATTTTTCTTTAGATTTTTTAGATTTAATAAAAATATTTTACCGTTACCTAAGAAATTAAAAAGCAATTTTTTTATTATTTAATTAATTAAAAAGTTATAATTAAAAAAAGAAAATTAATTTCTTTAATTCAATCACTCTAAAATTATAAAAGAAAATTATACAAATTTTGTGTTAAAATGTTTCATTCTTTTAAAATAAATAATTTTTTTCTTATGCTTTTGTCATTTAAACTAAAATTAAAGTATTCAAATAAAAAGAAAAAAATTATATATTGAGAGAAAAGATTATAATTAATTAATTAATAATTTTGAAAAGTTGCACGTTTAAATATTTAAAAATAATATAAAAAAAAAAAACACAAAAAGTCTCAAACTTTTCAAAATAAAAAGACAAAAAAAAAATAAAATTAATTATAAACACATTTATTTTATTTTTTTACATTTTTTAAAAATTAAATCCAAATTTTTGCATTAATTAAAAAAAAATATCCATTCCACATAAAAATAGATATAATATTAAATAATATATAATACCTATATTAGCAATATTTAAATATTATTAACCTCAAAAACCAGAGAGTTTCGTTTTTATTTTTTTAACATAAAAATAATTAATATTTATTAAAATTTCCTCTCTCTTCTTCAACCAAAAATTTTGTAATTATTTATTGGTGGCAAACGAGGTTTAATAATTTTGAAAATTCGTCGGCCAACAAATACTCCAATGGCAAGAACACTTGAATAAAATGCAAGGCGTACACTTGCACGTACAACACGGCTACTCAATGAAGGGGGTGGAATACTTAAGAAAATTTTTAAAAATATTATTATTATTAAAAAATATTTGAATTTAAATTTTGAATTATAGAATAATAAAAAAATCTCTGTTACTTTAAAAATTTTCAACTACAAATTCCTTTTCAGAATTTTCACCAATTTTTTTAATAAAAAAAATATATTTACGTTAATAAAGCAAAAGAGTCAATTGGCTTTGCCCAATTTGAACGAATTCCTTTTACATGTCCCATTCCAACGACCGCAACAATAGTTAGAGGCTCAAATTTAGCTAAATATAAATTTTTATTAAATTGTTTAAAAAAGTTAAAAGTTAACCTCTACATTTTTTACTTGCACAAAGCTTTTCGACAGTTCCTTTCTGCAAAAGGTGATGCAAAACTTGAGTCATATATCTTAAAATTAAAAATAAAGTAAAAAACATTTAATTAATATTTACTGGTCTCGTTCATCGACAAGAATGCGTGAAACTTGGGGATATTGACCAGCCATTTCTGAGAGAAGTTCTTCCAAAATGTCATTATTTTTACATCTTTCGACGTCTTCTTGCCTTGAAATTAAATTTTTTTAATTTTTTACTTAAGGAAAAAGAAGAGAAAAGGAAAAAAATTTTTTAGCGAAAATTCTAAAAGGTGACAAAATAAATAGAAAAACACAAACTTTATTTCCATCCGCAAAGACATCAGCAAGTGAAAAAAGAATTTCACTTTTTGAAAAATATTTAAAGAGCTTAAAGCCCGTTTCAGTGTTATATGTAATGGACGATCACCCAAAACAAGTTGACATCCACTAACAACTTTAGAAGCATTATAAGCTGCACGGAATTCACCGCCCGGTGCCATTTCCAATTGTTGGGTAATATGGGCAGATAATGAGAGAAGTAAAACTTGCATTAAGCCTTGTGCCGCGCCATTCTATAAAATTTTTATTAGACTTTATGATCTAAGGAAATAATGGAAGAATTCATTTTTTTTAAGCTTCAAGTTTGGTAGGAAAGAAATATCAAATAAATGTATTATTAAAATAAAAAAATATAATAAAAACCTGTCGCACAATTTCCAACATTTTCGTTCGAGTTAACGCTGCCGCTTCTTTTAAAAGAGTTTCTTCATCCATTGATAGTATTTGAATACGAGAAGAGCAAAGTTCAACCTTTTATTAAATTTCAAAAATTAATTTCCAAAAAATAAAAGAAAACCATAACAAAATCCGGCTGAGTTAATTGCACAGTTTTGAAAACATCATCACAACTTTCCTTGCTAAAGTGGGCTGTGCCTACCAGATAAACCTATTTATAAACAACAACTCGTAGACATTATATTTATCCAAAATAAAAACCTGCGCTTGCGCAAATGCTTGTCGATATTCTTCTTGATCAATACCAGATGGTATATTGACAGGTTCAAAAGGATATTGAAGTGTGCTGACTAAAACATAGATAATATTTAGAATAATTTAAACTAAAAAACCAGTTTGTGGATTGAGTCCGGAAAGTACTGCAGGATCAGTGTTCTTTGAGAATGCATATCCATCAAAAACAAATACCTAATTAATTTCAAATAAATTCCTTATTAAATAGAAAAAACCTTTCCAGATTTCTCATTGTGAGTTGCTCTCTTAACAGCATCAGCATATGACATTGATCGCTGTATTGGCACTATCTGATCTGCAGTTAAACCTTCTGATACATCGACTTCTTCCTCATCAACTTCTCGATCTTCTTCTATATAATTACTAGCAGAATCAACAAGAGAAATTGCTGATTGATACTCACTAGCATTTGGACCTTAAAATGTATATTTTTGTTCTTAAAATTTAGAAAAGTGACAAATATTTTAGTTTTTCATATTTCGTTTTTGCCCGAGCAAACCCAATAAGTATCGTGAAATTTTGAATTATGATTTAAAAATAAAAACCATTTTTCCATCCGTTTCTATCAATACTCATACTTTTCATTCGAAAAATGTCTTCTTCAGTCAAATCAGTTGTTGGATCAGAAATTGAAGGATTTATTTGACTAAGTGCATCTTCTGCAACACTTGAAGATGTTGAAGAAGAATTGTTTGAATTTGAAGGAAGCTTTCCTCTTTTATATGTTTTATCTACAACCAAATGAGGAGTCGTTTTATCTTCATTAAAAGAATCATTCAATTCCATAGTTAATTATAAAAATTTTACAATAAACTTTAAATCTAAAAACAAATAAATTTAAAGATAAACAAAAACATCACTGGTTATGTCTTAACGAATTAATAAATAAGAAATAAAAAAGATCACGGCAGATTTTTCGGGAAAATAGGCTATAAAAAATAGTGTAGTTTCAATGGAGAGACAGCAGACAGTCAGTCGTCTCTTTTTAATTAAGTAGTTTGAGTGCAAAAGGCACTAAAAAGGGAAATAATTCGGTGTAAATATTTAGTGTCGACTCTGACAATGAGCGAAATATTTATAAAATGAGACTACTATTTCAAAGGAATACTCAGTTCAATTTTTTTTAATTTTGCAAAATTATAGCTCTATAATTTTTGTATAATTCTATTAAATTTTTATTTCTAAAAGTTTCATTTGCAAATTTATGAATTTTAGAAAAAGTTTAAAAACCCTGAGTTTCTCGACTAATTTTACTTGCATCTATATCTTTTCAAACTAGTTCTTCTTTTGGTCTATTATTGTAAGAAATTAAAAATTTCAATATTACTTAGGTTGTAAACTAAATAATGAGCCCCCTTAATTTTAAAATTTTTAAAAATTCATAACTTTTATATTTATTAATGGATTTGCCTAATTCTTTTTTTATCTTATTAATTAACATGTTTACTTTATAGATATAAAGTTTCTAAGATTTTGCTTTTATTTTGATTGAGCTTTGGCCTTTTTTCTAAACATAGTCAAAAAAAATTTTTTTGAACAAATTTTCGAAAATTTTTAATAAGCCAAATACACATGCAGGGGCTTTAAAATATATTCCAATAGAACAGTACGGATGTCTTCTTTCATGCCATAAATAAAAAAAATTTTGGAAAAAATTAGTTCGTTAGAAATATCCTTCTGAACAAAGTACATTTTTTGGGGGGATTTCAAAAAGTCGTTTTTTGAGTTTGGCCAAAATTATCTATTAATTTCTAATTTTTTTATAAATTAATATAATTTGTAAAAGTAATGCATAATATGCAAAAAACAAATTTTTAAAAAGAAAATTTACCCCTATTTTACTCAAAAAACAATTTTGGCATTATTGCCAAAATTGATCTTTTTTTCTAAGTCCAATAAAAATTCAAAAAAAAATTTCTTACAAAAACTTTTTATATCAAAATTTTCTTCAGACTTTACTCTATCAGAAAAATATTCAAATCTAATTTTTATTTTTTGTGAAAGTGGCTTAAAATCCCATTGAAAATGGTTATACACAAAAAATGATAAAATATTATTTTGACTCTAATTCCCCAAATTTTAAATCTGTGATTCTGATCTTTTTTCAAAAAAATTGGGATTCAATAAGGATTAAAATGATACCAATCTTGAATCATAAAAATATTTTGCTGATTTTTAAAAAATGTTTATTTTATTTTTCTCAAGGGGGCTCATTATTTAGTTTACAACCTAAGTATATAAAATTCATTTTATTTTACGTTTTATAAATTAGAATTATGACAAAATAGTTTTTTGAATATTTTATTAATTATTTTAGGGAAAAATAAAGAAAATCTATTTTAATTTTTTACCAAAATCTTTCCTATAATTTTTATTTGAAAATTTTTAAAATTTAAAACACCAAACGTTATTGGAATTTACATTAGGTTGACTCAACTGATATTTTATTATTTGATCAAGTTTTTCTTTTTCATTCACATTATTTTGATTATTAATATTTTTTTTATTATTCTTATTCACAACAATTTTAAAATTTGGTTCAAATTTTATTTATAATTTTTTGAGTAATTTGTCCACCTTTCGAGTAATTTTTTTACATCCTTTTTCTAAATTTGACCCTTTCTTTTTACCAAGGAGATAAATAAATAAGGAACATCCTGAGCAAAAAGTGCGTATACGAAGTATTTTATCAAAATTTAAGTCAGATAGATTTTTTAATGGCAAATTCAATTTCTAAAAAAATTAAAATTTTAAAGGTTACATAAATTCCATTCAGTAATATTATAAAACAGATTTTTCGTTTTATAAAAAATAGTAAAAATTTTAAAAATTCTGGTGAACTTTCATATTGAAGAAGAATTCCTTAAAAGGATTTTTCAATTGCTTCCCAGAGGCAAGGAGTTCGAAATGGAAATTTGAGTTACCACTTAAAAAAAAAATTTTCGACCCTTACAAAGAAAAAAGTCATGGCAATTGTACTTTCATTATACAGCTGTAATTTATTTCTTTATTATTTGTTTAGAATACCATTGTTAAAACAAAATAAGATTTTTTATTGTTTTACTAAAAAATAATATTTTATTTTTCTAGTCAATTTTTAACACATTATAATTTTTTTCAAAATTTATAAAGTTATAACTGACAGTTGCATGAAGTCACACAATATTTTTCTTGTTCCAGACATTTTTTAGATTTTTATTACAATTTTTTAATAATTAAAAAAAAATATTTCACGCTCTAATTAGTAACCAGAGGAAAGTAAATAATAAAAGGAGAGAAAAAAAGAGGAAAAAAATTTGCGGATAAAAAAAATTAGAAAAAATAAGAAGATGAAGTAAAAATACTATTATTGTTTTACATAATATATATTTTCTAAATATTGTTTTATTAAATGATTGATATTACCAATTCAAAAGTGAGTTAATAAATGGAAAACGTTTGGCAAAAAGGAGGCGTTTTCTCCTTAAGAAAACGTATAAAAGGCTTTAGACATAAACAATTAGATTATTCTCTTAATTTTAATTTTATTACCACATTATAGAATTATAAACAAAATGAAAACCTCAGTTTTATGCCTATTTTTGATTTTCTCTATTATTTCTATTTATGCTGATGATGCTGAAGTTGACGTTTCGAAAGAAGGGGAACAATAGAAAAACGTACAATTGAAAAGACTGGAAAGAAACATATAGAAGCAGAGGAAGAAACAAAGCCTGAAACTTCAGATGATGCTCGTGAAAAGCGCATTGCTGCAGTAAAGAAGGAAAAAACAAGAGCAACTGAACAAAAAGTAGCTAAAGATATAAGGTAAATAAATTTTTAAAAATAAAAAGGGCATAATGTTATATCACCAAACTTTTATCTGTGTAAATGTATTTTGAAATTACTTTACCATTTGACTATATTTGTATTTTCTGAAGATCTTATTTAGTTTTAAAAGGATTGATACTTGAAACCAATCAGGGTAAAACTAATTTTTTATATAAATCTTTCCTATAATATTTATTTATATTACATTTATAGACCACATCGCATGGCTCCAAAAGTAAAGACAACAAAAACTTCTGATGTAGAAGCTGATTCTGAAACCATCGAAAAACGTTTGGCTACACAAACAAAGAAAGCAAAGTCAACTGCTGATGGAGCTGACACTGAGTCTGAGATTGGAAAGAGAACCGTACCAAAGAAGGAAAAGACAAAAACTGTTGATAGCGAAGTGGACGCTGATGTAGAGACTCGTGGAAAGAGAATGAAAGTACCATCTGACGCTGTACCAAAGGTACCAGCTGACGCAGATGTAGAGACTCCTCGTGGAATGAGAACCATACCAAAGAAAGCAAAGTCAGCTGCTGATAGTAGTGAAGTTGACGCTGATGTTGAAACTCGTGGAAAGAGAATGAAAGTGCCAAATGTTGCTGAGACTCATAGAATACCACAAACTGCTGATAGTGATGTTGACGAAGAGACTCGTGGAAAAAGAACCGTACCAAAGAAGGAAAAGCCAAAAAGTGCTGATAGTAGTGAAGTTGATACTGAGTCTGAGATTCGTGGAAAGAAAGGAGTGAAAACACCTACCGCTGACGCTGATGTAGAGAATCATAAAATAAAAACCGTACTAAAGAACGGTGAAAGTTCTGAGGAGAATACTAGTTAAATACATACTTTTGAAGTATCAAAGGGTTGAACGAGCTGAAGACTCAACTAACAATTTATTATTTTTTAAATAATTATAAGTTAATTCGAATATTATCAAAAATTATCATTTTCTGTTCATTTAAAATTGATTTTCGAATTTAATAAAATGGTTTGTTCTGATTTGAGATATATTAAAATTTAGAAAAATTGGGAATTTTCATATTTATTTTAAACACTGATACGAAAATTTTGAAAATTTATCAACTATTTTTCTAATGTAGAAACACTTAATTTAATTTTTGAAGCACTGTGTGCTGAATAAAACAGATGGGCGCCCCACAGGTCGCTAGCCGTAATCAGTCTCTGGTTTCCTTTTTATTTACTTTTCTAGACCAGTCACCTGCGATCAGTCAGGCTTACTCAAACAAATTCTTAGGCTAAAAAATATTTTTTTCAAAAAATATTACCTCCAATTTTTCTTTTATTTCACAATTATTTTCTTCATTAATTTTCTCATTCAAATACTCTTTCAATTCCTCAAATTTTAAAATATTAACAAATTGTTCAAATGCAAGTGAATTAATTTTTTTAATTTTACGCAATTCTGATTTTATTTTTCGCATTATTTTTGATTCTCTAAGAATATTTAAAACTTTTTCCATTTCCTCAATCATTTCATTATATTCAATGTCAGTAGCTTCTTGTAATGAGAAAAATATCATAAATAAAATAATAAAAATAAACATTTTTTTTTAATTTTTAGATAATTTTTTTGACAAATTTCTCTTTAGTAGTATTAGAAGAAGGCTGTAGAGTACTTTTCCTTTTTGCCGGTAAAAGTCTGCAACTTTTTTTTATTAAATTATTTTAAAAATATTTTGGAGAAATAAATAAACATTTTTTTAATTTTTTACCAAAGAAATTATGCAAATAAACAAGAACTGCCATCAAATACCTAATACCTATCATTATGCACCTCCAAAATAAAATAATTTAAAAAGTCGCGGAAAAAAATGTTAGCCAACTTTTTCCGGCAAAAAGAAAAATTACCGGCCGTAGAATAATAATTTTTTTATTTAAATTTAAGGCTGCCTATATTTAACTAAACAACAAATTTTGAAAATTTAAGAAATTTTAGTTAAGAAAAAATAAATAAATAAGGGAAAAAGTACTTTATAAGTTTAATAAACATATTATATCTTTCCCGGATAAATATATTTTTGTTTACCTTTTCTTTGCCGACAATTACGTGTCTTATTATTTTAATAGACGAGAGAAATATTTATTTTAAACTTTTTAATCAATTAATTTTTTTTAATAAAATTTAAAAAAAGAAAAGTTTATGTATTTCAGTCACTTTTAAAAATTTTATTTAGTATTTATTTTGTATTCCAATAAAAACGCTGCCACGGAGATCCAATACGCCAAAAAGGAATTGTACGAGGTTTATTACCTTTACTAAAATTTATATTAGCTTTCTTTGAAATTTTTTGATCAAATTTTAAATCATCATCTAAAATTTCTTCATTAATAATAGGCCAAATTTGAATAGGCTGTGATAATGCATTTTTAACTAAAAAGTTTTAAAATTTATTTTTATTTTTTTATAAATTTTAAAAATTAAAAGGAAATTAAAAATTGGATATATTAAAATTTTTAAAATATTATAAATTGTCAAGTAAACTTAAATTTACCGCCTGGAAAAGTAGCGGCACCAAAAAGTCTATGATGCGGCAGGCTGAACGTCCATCCATTCACAGCATTTAAAAGCAATAAATTAATTAAACAAAAATTAAAAAAAAATTGTTTTTGAAAGAAAATGTTTAAATTTGTCATTTTTAATGTTTTTCAGAATTTTTAATAAAAATATAAAAATAAATGTAAAAACAAAATAAATATTTTATATATAGGTATTCCTAGTAAAAAATAATTAATATTAAAAAGGAGGGATTATAAAAAAAGTGAGAGAGAACAATTTTTTCAAATAAAGTCTTAATTACAAATATTATTACTTTTACCATCATTGAAAAAAATAATAATATTGAATAATATTTGTAAATTAATTTAAAAATTTTTTAATGAAGATAGATATTTTCTTTTTTAATTTTGGATTCTTAAAATATTGGAAATTTACTTAAAAATATTTTTTAAGGGAAAATTAATTTTTGATTAAAAAAATAAAAAAAGTAAACCCTGAGACTGATGAACTCTTTTCTATGATTTTTTCTAATAGATAGTTTTAATGTTTTTTGGCAAATTAAACGGTTTATGCTATTAACAGTAATCCGTCAGTGTCTTTTTATTAGGTAATTTAAATATTTAAAATTAAAAATTAAAAATCAATTTAAATTTAGGATTATAATTGACTGGCAAAAATTTTAAAAAGTACATTTGAAAAAGTACATCTGATTTTTTCAGTTTCCTGTTGAGGTTAATTGATTTACTATTGTTTAATTTTCTCTAACCTCATTTAAAAATTTCTAAATAATTGTCTAGAAAAAATTAAACAATAAAAAATCAATTAAATTTAACGGGAAGATGTACCTTCTTAATTAATGAACAAAGGAAAGAGAGAGGTGATATTGGCAAATGTCACCCTTTAATTAATTTCTAAATAAAGATTTGACCTTTAAACAAAGAAAAATCATATGTTAATTTATTAATTGACTAAAATGCGCGACGCGTTAAAATTAAAAAATTGAATATAAAAGCCCTTAGACAAAAAGAGAAAATCACTCAAAAATTCAATTCAATTAAATCCTTAAAAAACTTTAATTCCAAACTCAACAAAAATGTCAAAATTATTTTTTGTTCTTGTTATATTTACTTTTGTTTTTATTCTTTTTAATTCTTGTGAAGCAACAAGAAATAACAGAAAAGGTAGTCCCCCAAATAGAGCACCTTTTGGTTCATCTTTACATGGTAATCTTGAATTTAATAATTATAAAAATATTTAATAATAAATTTAATTAAGATCGTAATGAAAAACCCCTTTCTCAGGTAATTTATTAAAAATAAATATAAATTATTAAATTATATATATTAAAAAAAATAAAATGATGATATGTAGTAATAAAATAATTAAATTTAAATAATTTTAAAGGGAGATAAATTAAAACTAGAAAAACAACTTTCTCTAATGAGACAAAAGGGAAGTAAGTTATAATTTAATAAATACTATAATTTAATAAAAATAAAGAATATAATTTATTTTATTTTTTATTAATAAAAATTTAAATTTTGATTATCGAAAATTCCTCTTTTAGTGGAAAATTCCTCTCCGAGCAAAATTTTTGAAAAATTTAAAGTTATTTTAGATCATTTTAATAAGATTATTCTAACATAGTATAATTTTTTAAGTGATCCAAAATCATTTTAATAATTATTTAGGTAAGATTTTTCTGTTAAAAAAGCTATTTTACAGAGAGAATACTTATGTTTGGAGAGGAATTTTCCATTGGAATTTTCTGAAAAATTGGAGAGGAATTTTTCGGGAAGAATTATCCGGTCACCTAAATTTTATTAAAAAAGGTATTAATATTTCAATTAAAGTAATTAATAATAAAATTAAAAAAGCTAATTATATATAACATTTTTATAATTAAAAAGTACATATTTTACATTTTTAACTAAAATTTAAATTTTAAAAATAATTTTAACAGTAAGTGATCAACTACTAGGAAGTTTTGGTGAAGAGAAACTAAGGGATGCAAAGAACAGTAAATAGAATTGTTTCTATTTGATTAAAGTAAAGAAAAAATTTACATTTTTTGAAAAAATTTTTTTGAGAAATTTTAAAAAAAATTTAACTAAATATCTGTCAATTCTTAACATTATTTCATCTATTCAATTAAAAAAAATATATAAAAGATATACAAACTTTCATCTTTAACTCGTTAAATGTTTTATCTATTCAATTTTATTTGTTCAACTTTTTATAAATTTTTTCGGTAAATTATAAATTGTGATATTTAAAAGTAAGGAAATTTTATGATAGCCTTCAGAAATTTAAAATTTTGTATTTTAAATTAAAATAATTTAAAGGACAGGACGAAACTTCGAATGACAATAAGTTTAAAAAATTTAGATAAGAATTTTAAAAAAATATAATAATATTTTTTATTTATTAATAAAATGATTTTTGTTCTTTTTTCATCCCCAGTTGTTCCATAACTATCTTCTGTAATTTTAAAATCATTCAAAGATGTTCAAATCAGACATGTGCGAACCTTTAATATTTAAAAATTTCCCACATTGTATGAGGGCGGCAAAAATTTAAAAACCAGACAATTTTTTAAATAGACACATTTAAAAAGAACAAAAACGTTTTTTTGTTTTTAAATGTGTCTATTTTTTGATATATAAGTACATTATTTTTTCATTAAGGATTTAATGCCATTGGTTATGTATTAGATTATTCATCAAATTTTGATAAATACCTAAAATGTTTAACAAATTTTATCTTTCAAAAATGACCATTTTTGAACATATTTGAATTTTGCCTTGTTATAAAATTTGCCTGCCGATATAAAAACTAATTTAATCCGTTCCCTCCCATTTTTTATATATAAAAATGTCAGCAATCTCCTCTATATAAATCACAACATTTTCTTTATTTTTATTCCTTTTTTTTATTATTTTTGTCTACTCTAAAATAAAAATAACCAATATTTTTTATTTTTATTTTAATAATATTTTTTTAAAATATTTTATTTCTTTAATTACCAAATTTTTAATTTTAATATATATGTTAAATATTTTTTAAATATTCCTAACAAAAATTTTTGTGAATTTTACATTAAAACAAATTATAAGATCATATATTATATTTTGTCTAATAAATGTTTTTATTAAAGCAAAGATAAATAAAATAAAGTTTTAAACATGTTAAATAATTTATTTATATTCCATTTTTGTACATTTCTTGTCTTCTCTTAATATATTTTTTTTAATTTTCCAATTTTATTAATTATTATATTTAACTTTGAATATTTTTTTACATTAATTAAAATAATATTTTTTAATTAATTTTTAGTGACCAATTTATTTATTTTGGCTAAAAACAATTATTTTATATTGTTTAAAATTACTTTAAAAAATGAGCGACTTAAATTTAGTGGAAAAAAAGATAAATGAAATATCATCAACGTTAGATTTAATAGACTTGAATAGGGTAAAAATTCATTTAAATTATTAGTATAAAACTCAATTTTTAAATAAATTTAAAAAAAGTTGTGATATTTTTTTGTAAAAGTTTAATTTATTATTTAATGAAAAAAGTTGAAATAAAAAGAATTTATTATCTTTTGGGGACTACAATCATTTTTTTTTGAAAATTTTTAATTTTGTGGCTATTTTTCGTTTTACTAATTTTATGTAGAAAAATTAGGTATTTATTTTTAGAATTTTTTAAATTTATTAAATTTAAAATTAGTTTATTAACGAGATTGTCAATAAATATAAAAAAGCTTTATATTTATACTTTTAACACAGATAAATTTAACTTTTGCAAATTCTTATTTTTATCAAAATTTTTTGCTAAAAATGTCAAAACAATTGAAAATATATAAAACAAAATTTATAGTTTTTTTAAATTATTTAAGGTTTATTAAAAAAGAGATGATAATAAGATGATCTGAATTATAAATAAAATTAAATAATTTTCAGGATAAAAATCAATTGCTTGTATCCACCGAAGTTGGCAATGGATTTAATGAATGTGTCGAATTTGGCACTTCAGCCAGCATAAAAATTTGTAAACGGTAAAAAATAAAAAAATAACTAAAAATTTTTTTTAAATTTCATTTTTTGACTATATTTTTGAGTTTATTTTGTCAAAAACTTAATAAAATTAAAAAATCCTTATTAATTACATATTATGAGTTTTTAAAAGATAGCTTGTCTTGTATTTAAAAAATGATGGGTAAAATATTCCACTGCTAAAGACTCTAAAATTACGAAAGAGCCTTTAATTCACCGCTTAAGTATCACCAGTTCAATAACGAGACAATTCGGTCTTAAAATAATTCAGTACCTCATTTCATTAGAAAATTTAAATTATGGTTGAACTAAAGAGCTCTCGTGGTTACAATGAACTGGCGATACTGAAGTCACCTCAAACCGAATAAATTTTTATTCAAAAAAATTAAAATTGGCATTATAAATACTATTTTGGCGTTTTATTTTATGTCATAATTCATCTTATAAAAATTGATTTAAGCATTTTTCTTAAAATGAGAACTTTTTTTATTATTTTTTATAAGCTTTATATATTATTAATTTTTTTGTTTTTTAAAGGTCTGGCTTGACTGTTGCTATCTTCAGGCACCTTTCCTTTGATAACGAAATAACAAATATAGTAAGTTTTAATTTTAGGATCATTTTAAACTTCTTTATTTAAAATTGCCAATTGAATCTATACTAGACTTATTTACATATAAAATATATTTTTTTAACAGGGCTTCATTATGAATCGAAAACAGGTTCCCTTGAATGAAAACCAACCAACACAAAATAAGAAGAAAAATATGACCGTGACAACTGTTCTTACGGATCAGCTGAACATTGTTCACCAAGAAAAAGATCACTTAATTGAAGTTCATCAACAACAAATTGAAGTTCATCAACAGCAAATTATTGCTTTGAATACTTCTCATCAACAGCAGGTTATTGATTTGAATAAAACGCATCAACAGCAGGTTTAAACTTAGTAGAGTCAGGCTGGTCGACTTTTATTTTCGATTTTTTCTGTTTAACATAAAACCGACCTATCTGGCCATTCTTTACAGGTTATATTTAAAATTTTATTTTCAGTTAAATAATCTTCATCGTCACTACCAGAACGAACTGAACGCTTCACACAAGCAAAATTTCCAGCAGTTGAAAATAATTGCAGATATGATTAAAGGTTTAAATTTTTTCAATTTTTTCCAATTTTCAATATGCTTGGGTCATAGCTTGATTTCTTGGAAATGTAAAACAAATTTTTTCCTACTCGAAAGAACCTTGACAAGACTAGGGGGCATATATAGTTAATAAGAGATTTTTTTAATATTAAATTTTAGGAAGGCAGAATGTTTAATACCATTTTTTATTACAGCACAACAGGAAAAAAATTTGTTGGATGTTCAAGAGGAGCAACATGTTAATGCGGAAAATGCTGGTTTGTTGGATTTTCGTGGGGAGCAACTTGTTCATGCAGGAAATGATGCTTTAATGGATGTTGGTGATGAAGATCAGGTTCTTTTAGAAAATGAATTGTTGGACGTTCTTGGGGAAGCACAGGTTCTTATAGAAAATGATAAGGAATTGTCAGATATCATTGGAAAGTGCTCCACGCTTAAATGAATAATTAATGGTTGAGTTTTTAAAAGATTGAGATGATTTGAATTAAATTTAATTTCTTATAATACAATGTTCGTTAACTCTAATTTGAACTTAAGATATCAAAGCTAATTCATCATGTTTTTGAATGCTTTTCCTATCTTAATTTTTAAATTATTAATTTTTTAAGTTAATTACAATAATTTTTATACAAATTTTTTTTTGCAATTTACCTTTTATATAATTTTTGTTTTAAATTTTATTTTTATATTTTGAATAAAATGAAGCAATGATAATTTCTTTGAAATTTTTTAAATTATTTTATATATGACGATTACCTTGCTGAAGCTTTGCCAAAATAATCGAATCCTCAATTATAGGAAACCTAAAAAATATAAAATTACTCTAAAAATGATCGCTTTTTTTATACCAATATAGTCCAAATTGCATTTTGAACTTACTATCAATAATTTTATATTTTTAACATTTAAGTATAAAAGAATATTTAATATATTTTTTTCAATTTTATGCTAAATCAGGATGACAATTATTAAATTATTTAATGACGGCTAATAACTTTAGTAGTATCTTACTCTACTAAAAGTTAAAAAGGCTAATTTTTTCTAAAATTTTAAATGAATTTTTTTTAATTTTAATATTTAAAAGATTTTATTATTTCTTTCACCTTTTTCTTTCTCATTTCTTTTCTTTTTTTAATTTATTTGGGTCGTATTTGACATGTAGCAATACAAACAACAACACAACTTTCGCTTTTCGCGCAAAAATAAAAGAAAGTGAGAGAGAAAAAATAAATTTTTGACCTGAATTAATGAAATTTTCTCTTTTTTTAGTTGAACACAAATTTTTTGTTTTTTTTTATTATTCGCGTCGATTAATTGCAAATTTAATAAAAAAATATATTTTAAGGAGAAAAGAAAGTAAAGGCACTTTTAATCGTCTTAAGAGATGAAAATTGTTAGATTTTTTAAAGAAAATTGGATTTATTTTATTAAAAATGAAAAAGTTGGAATTTTTGAGCATTTTATTTTTTATTTAGAGCCTTTTTAAAAGATTTTTATTAAATACATTATTTTTATTTTTTTTTTAATTTTTAAATATTTCCGAAATTAAATAAATTATAATAATTTTTTAGAAATACCCTTAGAATATAATCAAAGTTAATTTGCTTAAATATATCAAAATTTTGATGAAAAAATAAATTCATATTATTTATAAGTACCTATATACATATAATAGTTAATTTTTAATAGAAACATATTTCTCTAAAATAGATAAGCTTCATGGGGATTCTAAGTTTATAAAAATAATTAAAAAAAAAATTTTAAAATTTTAAATGAAAATATAAAATTATATTTATATATGAAAATATCTCCAACAAATATTAAAGTCGATATTATCCTTAAGGTAATATATATTGGAATTCGATTAAAAATGTTGCATATTTAGATGTTTTAATTAACTAAAATATATTCTTTTCTTTTCAATTTTTAAAATATAATTTTCACAAAATTTTTTTTTTTAATATTTATTTATCCAATTTTTTTAACAAAAATAGCCACCAACCATCATTTCTCCCTCTTTCAATTCAACAATTAGAAAATACAAAAAATGGACGGGTTGCAATTTGTTTTGGCGCAAAAGTCAAATTAAATATATTCACACAAAAAATTTATATTTTTGTACTATTAATGCATAATAAAATTATAAAAAAAGATCTGGATGTGTGGGCGCAAGAGTTTTCTCTTTTCAATGTTGTCACATCGCTAGAGGCAAAAATACAAGAAAAAAAGGCTTAAAAGACACACAAGATGAAATCGCAAGCTTATTAGCCTTTAATAAAGTAATAAATCAAAAATATATAAAAACACAACATAACCAGTCATCACATCATCACATCGGTCAACGACGGTCAAAAAATAAAATAAAAAAGTTAAAGAAAAGTGAAATTTAGATAATGTCAAATAATCGGATTAGTCCATCTATTCGCAAATTAATTTTAAATAAATTACCTATTTTTGGTTATTAGACTCTTAGGGGTTCTTTCTTTTATTAATTTAAGAATAAAAGAATATTCTCTAATATTGTTATCATTTTATCTTTCAAAATTCTATTATTTAATTATCACAGAATAAATTTCACTTAAAATTTTTTTTTTAATTTTTCCGAATTCAAAAGGGATTATATATCAAAAGAAATGTGATAAATTGAAATAAATATTTTGAGACTCTAAAAAACCTTAAAAAAATTAAATATCCTCAAAAACACAAAAAAAAACAAAAAAATAATAAAATTTCCCCGCGAATATATGGACTGTCTTCCCTCACTCCTCGCGCCCTCTTGCGCGTTTACTTTCTTTAAAAAAATTTTTTTATTATTATAATTCTCCCAATTCCAGCCTCTTGCGCTACGCAAATGTTCGTTCACATAGAAAACACGTTGAAAATATATCTCTTTTACCTCTTCAAAAATCTTTTTTTCTCCAAAATATCCAATCGTTCTTTATTTTTCTTTTTTAAAAAAAATCTCCCTTTTCTCCGATCAAATCCAATTGCGTGCCCAAAAAAATAAAATAAAAATTAAATATAGAAAGGGGAAGAGAAGAGAGAGAAGAATAATATCACCATTTGACCAGTAGAGAGGACTTACGTTTTTGGATTTTTATTTTCTCTTTTTTTTGGAATTTATATTATATTATTGAAGCTAGTATTTTATTTTATATTTCTCCTTCTTCTATACTTGCGCATGTTCTAAAACAAGATTTTTGTTTAAAAGTTTTTTTTAATAAAATTTAAAAAATTAATTTTTTAAATTTTAAATAAATTTTAATGCTTTTTTGACCGTTAGATATTTTTATAGGTTAATTACTTGTGTTATTAAGCACTAAAATAACTTAAAGGGGAATTATTACAGTGTCATACCTTTTCAAATTGTGCAAAAATTTCAAATTCTGTTCGTCCCCCTTTCGGGCTTTGACTCAAAAAATTAAAAAAGTGTTCCCCACCTATTGGTTTGCCGTCCAACAATTAAAATAACCTCTTACTCATCCCCACTCGTCCCAGGCATTTCTCGTCCCCGATCAAGTTAAAGCCCTCCACGCTCTATTTGGACGAACCCAAATTTAAATTGTTTAGCCAAGATAACCTTCTATTTATTTAATTTACTTTCTCTATTTAAAATAACATTTATTTAATATATATACTCTTCTAATTAACGTTTACCCCCCTTTATTTATTTTAATAAATATTAAATTAAATAATTTTATTTTTAATTTTAATTTTTAATTAAAGCTATATTAGCTACTAAAAAGTTGATAAATCTTACAAATAAATTTTTTTCAAAATTATTTTACACTAAAAAAGATAAAATTTTAATAAATTTATTTAAATTAAATATAATTTAAAATTTATTTTATTTTTTTAAATAATTTGTTGCTCATTTTGGGTGTGCCTTATTGCTGCAAAAAATTAAAGAATTAAATTTCTAAGGTTTACCCACTCATTAATTCCAAAAATATTTAATTTTATCAATTTGTGTTGTCTATTCTTCTTTTTTAAAATGATAATTTTATTTATTTTTAAATTTTGAAAAATTTAAATAAATAAATTTTTAAAATAATTTTAATTATTTTCTCTTATAATACTTTTTAAATTTAAATTTAATTTTTATTTTGTAAAATAAGCCAAAAGATCGCAATGACACTTGAGTGGACTAAACTAGACCTATTGCTTTTTCCTTTGTTTTTTTTAAAGTTTACTATAAATTTTTTTAAATTATTTAAGGTATTTTTGGAAATTATTTTGAAAGCGGAAAAAGAATTTTAATTTAAAAATTATTTTTTAAATTAAAATCTTTGTATATTTTGAATGAAACAAAAAAGCCTTAAAGGAGTAGGACATAAAGAAAATAAAACAGAATATGAAAAAGGAGAAGAAGAAGAAGAAGAGGAAGATGAGAAAGAAGAAAAGAATAATAAAAATAATATTAATTTATTTATAAAAAATGAACAATTATCATCATTTACACCTTCTAGTACTGAAGAACTTTGGGAAAATGAAGAAGAAGAAGAAGAAGAGGACGAGGAAAAGGTTATAAAAATACCAACTTTTTAAATAATAAAATTATAAATTTATCAAAATAAACTTTTTTAACCTGAGTCAAATTAAAAATCTAAACTTAATTAATTTAGGTACACACCCCATTTATTCGCAAGAAAATAAACCAAAAAATTAAAAAAGAGGATTATGAACAATTATATACTCATTTATTCGTAAATAATATTTTAACCCAAGAATTGACTTTAACGATAATAAAATATTTTCTTGCGAATAAATGGAGTGTTTACCAAAGCTATAGACAAGTTCCATAATTTATCTGTAAAAAAATTTTCTCTTAGCCTTGGAAAAATATTTTAAAAATATTTTAAAAAATTATAGAACAATCTTCAAAGACAACCAAACATATATAATAATAATAATAATACATTAGAAGGCCAACAAAATGATCAGACTGAAATTTATCGGGAATTAATTTTGAGACATTTAATTGCAGATATTAGTGGGACATGTGTTAAACTTGGTTTACCCACAGAATTATCTTTGTGGAGTTCTGATGGTTTGAAATTTTTAGATATTTTCTCTTTAATTTACTTCAAAAATATAATTTACAATTAATTGACACTTTGCCAATTAACAAAATGTCTGTCTCAAAGGAAAGTTTTTTTTAAAGTTTTTCCGTTTTTTAAATATTTTGTTTTATTAACATTTTGTAAATTGGCAAAATGTCTATTTTATTTTTTAATGGCAAATTATATTTTCTAATACTAAAATTAAGGGGAGTACTGTATTTTATTTATTTTTAATTAATTTGATATTTTTAAAATTCTTTGGGAAAAACATAATTTCTAATAGCCCCTCAACTGCACTTTTTACTTAAAAAACAAATAAAATTATTTTAAATAAAAAATTCGTGTTCAGATTCCCGCCGTTGGGTAGCAGAGATGTGCATCCAATTTCAAATACAAATACCACCACCAGAATCTTTTGCTTGTTTAGATGGGCAAAGAATGTTATCACTTAGTGTTGAAGAATTTATGCAGAGATTTCCAGATGGAGGTGATACTTTACATGCACAATTACAACTTTGGAAGACTGGTAAGTTTATTTTTGAGAAATATAATTAGATAATTAGTATTTTAATAAATATTATTAATTTAAATATATTTTTATTAAATTAATAAATTATCCCAGTCAAACCAGGTTATATATTAAATTAACTCAGTTTTATAGTCATAGCTTAGTAGAATATTCTCTTACTGATTGTTTTCCTCTTCCTTTTATTATAGAATAAATTATACCGTATACCTTGAGAGTTAATGAATAGGTCTAATCCTCTCATATTATTAGTGTTTTTATTTCAGATAAATTTTATAATAATACTTTCAGTTCTGAAAAACCGAGGGTTAAGACCCTTAAGGTGTTATAATTAAATAAGTTAACATTTTTTGTCTTAAAAAGGATATTGAACCACCCTAATTTTGGCTGAAAAATAACACTTATATTTCTTTTATTTTTTTTTAATTGTTTAATTAACTATATATTTTTTTTTTAAACTTAAAGCTTTTGAATCTTGCGTACAACAACAACAAATCCAACAAAATCAATTTGAAGAATATGAGCAAATAAATAATCAACAAAACAGAAGTGATTGGACTGTAAGATTAATTTAAATTAAATATAATTAAATTTATTAATTCTAATTAATTTTTAAATAAAATTTGAAATGTTTTCTCTTTTTTGTTTTCTCATTCCAAGAATGCTAATACCTTCAACACACCTTCTGTTGCTATTCTAACAGGATATAACAACATTAATGTTGGTTCATCAACATCACCATCTTCAAGCAGTTCAACATCCTCAACTCAACAATTTACACCTTCAACTGTTTTTCTGAGTTCAACAAGACGACAGCAACCAACAACTAACCGTATTTATCAACAACAACATTATCAAGCAATACAACCATATCAAACAATACAACAACAATATTATAGCAGTCAAAGAGGTAAAAAATTATTTGAAAAAATAGAAATTAATTTTAAAATATATTTATAGATTTTTTTAATAATTTAAAGTAATGCACAAGTACAAAAAAATATAATTTTGGTATTACCAACTGTGTTTGTGCCTTCAAATTTTTCCAATTTTTTTATGGGTATAAAAAAATAAATAATTAATCCACAAAAAATTTATCCATTCTTTAGTCCAAAAATATAAAAAAATATTAAATTGAAATTTAAATTATTTTTTAGTTCCAACCTCATATACCCATCATCATCAACAATACAATAATAATTCTACTAATATTTTACCTGAACAACAACCAAATAATATTCAACAACAAAGAAATACTTTTTTAATTTCTTCAGGTTTTCAACATCATAGTAATAATAATTGTATTAATTCTTCTCCAAGTGAGGAATGTTCAGCTTCAGAATCTGTAATGTCTACATCCCCCACTAGTAATACAACACTTAGACAGGACGACTCTTGCTCGGGCATAATTATTAATTTATTTTTTAATTTTAAAATTATTGGGTCAGAATAATTAAAAAAAAAATGTTTAACATAACAAATTAAAATCTAGAAATTTTTTTTTAACAGAGTTCATGCCTTTAATAATATACGCACTGAATAGACCTATTTAACTTTTGAACACAAAAATCTCAACAATTTACAAAATATTTACTAAATTTAAAAATTCAAAATGCCAAAAAATAATAAATTTAAAAATAAAACATTATGCCAAAAATTAAAAAAATAATAATTTTATTAAATTACAGTAGGCGATGAAGATCAACAACAAATTAATCAAATTAATACAATAACAACACAAACAAATTATTTTAACGAAAAAGCAGTTAATAATGCTTCTGCAATGTTTATACAACAAAATGAGGTATTTTTAAAACAAAAAATTAAATGTCCGTAATATATGTCTTATAAATATCCGCAAAAACACAAATTATCATGCAAATGTTTATTTTTGTTTATTCACGCAAAAAATGTTTGCAGTTGGCTAGCGATATTTTTACTTTTTAAGAAAATTTTAAATTTGTTTTTTCATTTTTTTAAAAAGGTCGAAACCCTAACCCGGATTCGAACATTTTACATTTTAAAATTTTAATATCAAACTTAATAAATTTTTTATTTTTTTTACTAAAAATGAAAAAATTAAATTTTAAACAAATTAAAAGTATTAGTGTAAGGAGTGAGAAAGGTAACTTACTCTGCACTCTCTGCCTTTGTTTCTGATATAACTCCCTTAAATTAATTTTTTTATCATAACTTTTTTTTAAATTTATGTAAAAATATAATTTAAAATTTAAGAAATAAAGTAAAAAATTAGCTTTTTTATAAAAATTAAAGTTTATAAAATTTGTTAAAGTTTTTGAGAAATTTATGGAAAAATTATTAATTGGCGATTTGACCAAAATATTCTGCAAACTTTTTTTTACATTTAACCTCTTAATAATGTCAATTTATTATTAAAAAAATATATTTTAATATTAAATTAAGCCATGTAATCCAACAATCAATAAACATAATAATAATTATCATTACAACAAATATAATAATAATAATAATTTACAACAAAAAAATACCCGACATCATCAAAGAATAATTGCAGCACAAAATAATAATAATTCAAGTAATGGGACAATACATTTATGGCATTTTATAAGAGAATTGCTTGATCGACCAAAAGAATTTGATGGATGTGTTCGTTGGGTTAATAGAGAAGAGGGTAAGGAACAAAAGATAAAAAGAATTTTTTTATAAAATTGAGGCTTCAAAAATGGGAGTTTAATTTGAGACCTTCAAAATTGTATTTGCGGGATCCCGATGCGGGAGTATTTCCAAAAATGGTGCGGGACGGGATCCTTCGGTACTAATCCCGCATTCCCGCAAATCCATAAAAGTGCGGGAGCGGTATAAAACAAAATCCTTCGAGATCCCGTCCCGCGCCGTTTGCTAATCCTAATAAATTTAAGGAACATTCAAAATCGAATCTTCTCACCATTTGGCTCGTTATTGGGGAATACGCAAAAATCGTGCAGCAATGAATTATGACAAATTGAGTCGTTCATTGAGACAATATTATAAAAAAGGAATTATACAAAAACCAGAGAAGAAACAACGATTAGTATATAAATTTCTACCACCTTATAATCAATAAATTAATTTATTTATATTTAATTGAAGACCTCTAATATTTAAATTTAATTAATAATTTTATTTTAAAAGAGTAGAGTAGAATTAGCTGAGAGTTCAATTGAGAGTATTTCTCATTTTTTAAAAAATAATTAATAAAATATAAAAAATTGCGGACTTTGGAAATAAAACAGAAAAGAACGGAATAATTTTTAAGCTTAAGGTCTCGGTTTTGGAAATCTCTCGGTCTAATTCTACTCTATTTTATATAAAGTTTGAAGACAAATTTTTACATATTTAAGTAAAGTAATCATCCAATCAATTTATTTATATTTGTCTTCAAACTAAATAATTTATTTAAAACAATTTATAAAATTACCCAGCAATACATAAATAAAATTTATTAAATTATATATTCTTAATTTTATTTTTAAAATTAAATTTTCTATTTTATTTATATCTCTGATTTTTCGTTCGTTTCTACTAATTAATTATTATCTAAAAATACATATTATTTATAAAAATTGAGTTAATATATCTTTACTTTTACCAAAAATACAGGGTGACCAGAAAGTTCGGAGTCACGTTTTAATTCACCATAACTTTTTTTATATTTTTTATTTTTAAATAATTTTAAACTGATTTTGTAGCCCATTCAATTCTCTATTATAATACAAAATTTGTGATTATTTGGACGGTTATCACAAAAGTTATAGCCTTTTCCGTAAGGTATACAAAATTTTCCTCCCCAAAAATTCACTTGCTGTATCTCAATACTGAGAAGTCAGATTTGTGAGATCTCAAAAGAAATCAATAGAGCATACCTGCGACCCAGAATAATTTTTAATATGAAAACTGTACCTCTGGCATGGAAGGCTGTGAGTAGATGTAATTCGATTTTGGGGTGAAATGAAATTTTTTATTTTGTGAGTGTTGCGCGAAAATTTATATCTCTCCAAATAGTAAGCTAAAAAATTTTTTATTCTATTATTTGTGAAGACCAGAGATCCCTCTAGATTCGAAAAAAAATTTAAGTCAATCCCTTAATCCTTTCTCAATTTATAATTTTTTAAACACAAAAAGAGGTGCGAGTTTTGGTCAAAAATTTTCATCCGTGCGTTCGTCACTGTATCGAAGCAGGTAGTAGGAATATCTTAAACTCTTGATATTTCTTAATCCCTATTTAGTTCTCTATCTTTTCATCTTTGTTTTATCTCGATAGCAAAATTTTGAATTAAGTTATGATAAAAAATAATTGACTCCGAACTTTCTGGTCACCCTGTATCTATAAATTGAAATAAATATAAAAATCAAAAACATTCATAGAATAAATATAATTATTTTTAACAAAATATATTTAAAAAAGATAAAAGTTTACTAATGTTCTGTAAAACTTTAGTTATTCCAAATTAGTTTAAATAAATTATAATATTTTTAATCATTAAGATATTTTATATTTTACTAAATTAACTAAAAAAATAGTTAAAATTAAATTATAATTTAATAAAGTTACTAATTGTAAATATTCGGTTGAGACATAAGTACGTGCTGATTTTTTATTATATTTCAATCCAAATAGATTGCATGGGAGTTTTAAAGTAACATTATTAAAGAAAAGTCCTAGTAAGAATTCTACAGTGAAATATATTATCTTTTTGACATAATTTAAGGACTTATGGCAACAGTTGCCAAATTTGACTAACTTATGGCCAAGTTTTTTTTGAGCCAAATTTTTGCGATTTAATTAATTTTTTAAACTGATTTTGTGTAAACACTCCCATCTAACGTTTCATATAGTTGTTGCCTAAATGGATTTGTTTTGGGCAAGTTAAAAAATTTTCCGCACGTGTATAAAATTTTCCCTCGATCCATGTTTATTCTTAAAGCCATAACTTTCTGAAATTTATTTAAACATGTATAAGATTTATATTAAATGAAAGAGGAGATTCAAGGCTACAAAATAGTAAAGAAGAATTGAAGCTGTTTTATGCTTTTTATTCGATAGATAAAAATCGGTCGTAATTATGTCTCACCGAATATATTCACTCAACATAGCATAACTTTGTGTTTATATAAAAGTGTTTTAATTGTTCAAAAAATAAAACTTTAAAAATACTTTAAAATAGGGTAGCACCCCGTCCCCAGACTTTTCTCCTCCCCCAACCCGAACCCCGACATCCCCGTCCCCCGACATTTCAGCAGACAGGCACCCCCGACAGGCCAAACCCCGAAACCCCGTCCCCCAACAAATGGTCGGGGAGCTACCCTACTTTAAAATAAAGAAAATTTTCTTAAAATGAAATAGCGTAATTATTCTAATAGAACGACATTATCTCTTGAAACGACAATCCAAAGGTTGACTAATAAATGAATGTCGTTCTATTAGAATAAATTCAGTAAATAATGTTTAGTCAACTCGATTTAAAATTAAAAACATTTAAACAAATTTTTAAACCGATTCTTTAAACTTCTTTCTTTTTTTTTCTTTGCAAGAGGTTCATTTTCTCTTTGCTTACGTTCATTTTCTCTTTCCTCATATGGAAAATATTTAATTTCATCATTGATAAAACTTAAAATTTGATGCATTTCTGGACGAGCGTGACGGTTAGGTTGAATACAAGCCTAAAAAATATTTTATTAAAAAAAAATTATACTTTTTTATACAACTCAAAATTTTTATTTAATTTATTACCTTTATAACACGTTCCAATTTTGTATTATAATATTGTTCTAAATAATCCTCAATTGAATAATTGTCTAAAATAAATATTATACAAAATAAAATCAGTGTCTTTTTAATTTTATTATCGGGTTTTTTCCTTCCGGATAATTTCTCACCAATTTTTTCGGATTAATTCATTTTAAATGGCCTATCCGAGCAAAATTATAGGAAAATTAGAGAATAAATTTTATATAATTTTAATAAGATTATTCTTAAATTTTTAAATTATTTTAATATTATTTTTAAGGGATTTTTCTGTTAAAAGAGGAATTGTCCGAAAATACTCCGAAAGTAATGGAATAACTATTATCAGAATTAATTTTCGAGTTAACATAGATTAGGAAAATAGAAAAATCTGAAAAGATCTAATCTATCAATTTAAACAATTTCAAATCCGAAACAGGAAATTTAATTTTTAAGAGAACACTAAAAATAGTATTGAGCTTATTACTAAAATTTATAAAGTTTAATTATTTCTTTAAATAATTACTTGGATTTTCAAGATAAAAAGCATGTAGACCATTCTTCCAAATGCCCAAATGTCCGCTTCTTTTGTTACCTTAATTTAAAATAAATAAAAAAATATTTTTTTTGTTTTATATTTCACTGAATGTGTTACATGGTTTGAAAAATTTATTTTTTAATAAATTTATTAAATTAGAGTGTTGCTTTTCCAAAGTTTAGTGTAGATAATTAAATTTATATTATCTTGCTATTTTTTATAAATTTTAATATTTATATTAAAAAAATAATTTATTAGATCACTTTATCTTTTCTTTTAATCTCTGGTGCTTTTAATTTTTCAGATATTAAGCTTGTATCTTCGATAGGTTGTTGACCGTCAAGAACAGAAATGTTAAAATCAATTATTTTAATTTCAATAAAATCTTCATATTCATTAAAAACAACAAAATTCTCTGCTTTAACATCTCCATGAGCACCATCTAAATATTTTATTTAAATTAAATTTATTTTAAAAATATTTTTCTCACATTTATGAAATTGTTCCAATGCTAATGCTGCTCCTTTAATTATTGGAATAATTAACTTTTCATGTTCATTTTGTTCTAGTATTCTGTTGCCTTGTGATTTGATTAATTCATTTAAATAAACTAATAAATCTTTTTTTCCAAGTTCTAACACAATATAAATATAATTATCTTTTTCCTGACTTTAAAAAATATTGTTATTTTTTAATAAAATATTAATTACAAATTATTATTTATTTTAATAATTTTTAATAAAATATATATAAACTTACTATCCCAACATTTTTATAATATAATTTCTTTCATTGTCAGGCAAATTATTTAAGATTTTTAAAACCTCAACTTCTCTTTCAATCATAGGCTTACCGTATTTATATTCATCTAACCTTGATATTTTTAATGCTACACATTTATTCTCTTCTGACCAATATGCGTGTTTAACCTTTAAAAATTTTAATTAAAATTTTTTATTTTACATAAACTTGGTAATTTAATTTATTTTTTAAATTTTAATATAATTAATTATTTAAAAATGCCTGAGGGAATCCTCCATTCTTTCTTAATTGCTGACATCAATCTCTAAGCTAAAATCCCATCTAAAATTATTTAAATGCGCCGCATGCCTTCAACACCCAAAAAAAGCTTTTAGCACTCTCTCAGTAATTTTTAAAATTTACGACAGAAAAAATTAAAAAAACTCACATTTCCGAAGCCTCCAGATTGTATAAATCCATGAACATTTAATTTAATTTCATTTATATTTTCTTCTTTTTTTAATTCACTAATTAAATATTTACCACATGGACATTTTTCACTTTGATTATATGAGGTTGATGCTTTTTAAAAATTAAAAAATAAAGTAAAAGACAAATAAAAGTTTAAATACAATGACGAATTAAGAAAGGTTATAATATACTAGTTTTTCTACAAAATAAATTAATGCTCTACCAATTTTAAATATGGGGAGAATTCTTTAACTTTTTCTTTATCTTTTCTTTACCATTTAAAATGTAATAAAATTCTCAAAAAATTCCCAATATATATTAAATTAATTCTTTTTAAAAAATAAAATAATTTAATATTATTAAATTATAAGAGCTTTATTCTATGCTTAAAATTTCTATTAGACTCATCCTTTACCAAAAAATAATAAATACATAATTTTGACAATAAATTTAATTTTGATAAAATTTTCGAATTTAATAAATAAATCTTTTACTACCTTTATAATGGAATGAAGTTGAATCAAGTTCTTAAATTAAAAAATATTTTTTAAAAATAAATGTGTATTTTTCTTTTTTTTATTAAAAAAAAATTAAAATAATTTTGTAATTTAATCATTTTAAATTTATTTAAAAAATAATATTTAATTGTTATGTTTATAAATTTAATTAATTAATTACCTATTATTAAAAACAATAATAAAAAAATTAATTTAATAATTTTTAATAATTTCATTTATTTAAATATATTTTTTAAATTAAATAATTTAAAATTTAATGAAGTATTAGGCTTTATTAATAAAAGGAAATTTAAAAATAAAAAATGAAGGGTGGGAAATGAAAAATTAGGTTGAGGGGAGAAGAATAAATATTGGCAATATTTAAACAAGAAAAAATTATTTTTTTTTTTTTGAAATAGGGAAAAGAACATAAAATAAGAATTTTCATTCCCATTTTTTGCGTTTCCAATAAAATTTTTGTAATTTACTTTACGTAAAAGTGAAATATACATGTGAATATTTTGAATAATTTGGCAAGAAAAATTGATTTAATTCTTATGATATGTTCAAATAAAAGTGCGAGGAAGACATAAATTAAGAATTTTTTTATAGAGAAAGGCAATTTGAAGAATCATAAATCAATTTTTAATTTTTTTAATTTATTTTAAATTGTTTAAGTTGATAATAATGTTGACCAAACAATAAAACCAGAAATTTCTTTTTATTTTTACAGTTAGCTTGTAATGATTCGGCAACAGGAATTTTGTCTTAATAACTTTTATTTTTTTAAATGTCAAAAAAGATGTCACATAAGATTTATTTAAAATGTTTTTATTTATTTTAATATTAAGTTTATTTATATATCTCAAGTTTTATTTTCCGATTAGACTTAATAAACTTAAGTTTTAATCAATTAAAGTTGGAGACTATAAAAGGTTTATTGTGTTCGTATGTTGCGGAAAAATGTGTGGATGGGAGATGGAATCGAACCATCGTGGAATGAGCCCAAACCAGAGCACAACCGACTGTGCCACCATCCAACCCTCTGATAGTCCATTTTTATTCACTCATATACTTTCTCAAGTATACGGACATATTATTGTGTTCGTATGTTGCGGAAAAATGTGTGGATGGGAGATGGAATCGAACCATCGTGGAATGAGCCCAAACCAGAGCACAACCGACTGTGCCACCATCCAACCCTCTGATAGTCCATTTTTATTCACTCATATACTTTCTCAAGTATACGGACATAACACTCCTTCCTCCTTTATGAAATCAAGCGTCCTCGCTTGTTGCTTGTCTTCTATAACAATCACTGAACTCAAGTTTGGAGAGCACACAGAAACAAACCCTTTTTCGTGGAATTATGCCGCGCCTCTCGCGTCTTATGCATTTTCTCTAGCCTATCACACCTCAGGCTTATTTTTATTCCCGCACACAGCTCAGGACATTTCCACAGGGTCTTCTCCTCATTTCGCAACAGTGAAAGCTTGTCAAATCATCGCAACATTTGAAGGTTCGCTGATCTCCTCTCAGGCTAAGCCTGAGCGGGTCGTTGCACCATTATTATGTTCGTATGTTGCGGAAAAATGTGTGGATGGGAGATGGAATCGAACCATCGTGGAATGAGCCCAAACCAGAGCACAACCGACTGTGCCACCATCCAACCCTCTGATAGTCCATTTTTATTCACTCATATACTTTCTCAAGTATACGGACATAACAAGGTTACTAAATGTAGTTATCTAATTTAACTATAATTTAATATAAAGGTAACATTGTATATTAATTTTAAATAATAAATTTTATCAATCACAATTTCACCTAAATTTAAAAAATCAGTTAAAACCAAAAAACAAGGATAGCCTCTTATATTTTGTTTTTTTAATATAAATATTTAAAAAAACAAATTAAATAATTATAGGTATAAATTTAATTATATTCATAACTGTTAAATGTTTTTATAAATTTTTAAATGAATGTTCTTTATATAAACAAGTAAATTACTTTTATAATTAAAATATACAAATTGTTTTAATTTCTAATTTCATAAATTAATTAAAAATAATAATACAATTAGTAATATTAAAATATAAAATAAATAAGACAGAATTTTTATACTTTAAATTTAAAAATATATATGTACATTTTACTCTAAATTTGCAAAGGGAAATGGGTATGTTTAGTGAATATTGTGTTTTTGTTACTTTTAAAAAATATATACTATAAATTGAAATAAATATAAAAATCAAAAACATTCATAGAATAAATATAATTATTTTTAACAAAATATATTTAAAAATAATATAAGTTTACTAATGTTTTGTAAAACTTTAGTTATTCCAAATTTGTTTAAATAAATTATAATATTTTTTTAATCAATAAGATATTTTATATTTAACTAAATTAACTAAAAAATAGTTAAAATTAAATTATAAGTTATTTAGTAAACCTAAATTATATTCATTTAACCAGGCATAACTTTGTGTTTATGTACAAATGTTTTGTTTAAATACCGTATTTCCTCCATTAAACCGACCCCCTAGAGGGTAGTTGAAAAATAAACCGACAGTCGGTCTATTAGAAGAAATACGGTAATTCAAAAAATGAAAACTTTCAAAAAATACTTTAAAATCAATAAAATTTCTTATTTAAACTAGGGTTGAGCGGGATCTGATCGTGATTGAATTTTCAAAATCCCAATAACGCTAAACCCTAATTTAAACTGTAAAAATGGGTAACCAATTTAAATTTCTTTTTTCTTCTTTTTCTTTTTTAAGACGTTCATTTTCTATTTTTTCCTTAAGCTCAATTTCTCTTTTCTCAAATGGAAAATACTTCATTTTATCAATAAGAAAGCGATAAATTTCAAGTAGAGTTGGACGATCTCCAGGTTTACCTTTAAGGCAAGCCTATAAATAAATTAATATAATTTTTTTGTTGATTTTTATTTTGACAAAATTTTCGGTTAAATTGGCAAACGATTAAAATATAATTTTAATTAATGTTGTTAATTAATTAAAATTATTTTTGCAAAAATATGCTATTTATACAAATTATAATATTTTTATTTAATTAATTACCTTTATAACACGATCCAATTTTGTGTTATATTCTGTGTTTGAAAGGTAATAATGAATTGAATATTCGACTAAAACGAGTATTAAATAAAATAAAATCAGCATTTTGTTAAAATTATGGGAAAAGAAAAATCTAAAAGAGTCTTACTAATTTAAAAATTTCTAAATAATCCAAAAAAGGATAATTAATTTAACAAAATATTATTTAGTGTTATATTCTGAAAATTAATAAAAATTTAATTTATTTTAAATAAATAACTAATTACAATTATCTCTTTGATAGAAAAGTCTGTAGACCATTCTTCCAAATGCCCAAATGTCCGCTTCTTTTGTTAACTTAATTTTAATATTAAATAGAATAAATGTAAAAAACAATAAAATGTATGGGGAATTTTGTTTTATATTTTAATTAATTTCATATCATTTGGTTTAAAATATTTTTTTAAGTTCAGAATATAATTACAAAATATTTGTTTTATAAATTAAAATGATGTTTATCCAAACCAAGTTAGACAGCTTTTTTAATTTAATTTATATTAAATATTATTATTAGTAAAAAAAGAATTATATTAGTATTTAGATTATACTTCATCTGTGCCATAAATCTCTGGTGCCTTTAAATATTCAGATATATTTTTTGTACCTTTTATAGGTTCTTGACCATTAATAACAGAAATATTAAAATCAATCAATTTACTTTCGATAAACTTTACATTTTCATTAAAAACTACAAAATTCTCTGGTTTAACATCTCCATGAACACCAACTAAATATTTTATTTAAATTAAATTTTATTTAAAAATATTTTCTAACATTTATGAAATTGTTCCAATGCTAATGCTGCTCCTTTAATTATTTTAATAATTAAATCTTCATTTGTTCTTGGCATTATGTTTTTCGTTTTGATTGCTTCATTAAAATAATGTAATAAGCCTTCTCCAAGTTCTAACACAATATACATATAATTACCTTTTTCCTCACTTTAAAAAGAAGAATTATTATTTTCTAATTAATTAATTTATTTTAATAATTTATAATAAAATATATAAACTTACTATCCAAACATTTTTATAATATAATTCCTTTTTTGTTTGTTTAAATCAATTTCATTAAAATACTTCAAAACATCAACTTCTCTATTTATCCCAGCAGTGTTACTCTCTTTCTTTTCTGATAATAGTTCTGATATTTTTAATGCTACACATTTATTCTCTTTTGGCCAATATGCGTGAAAAACCTTTAAAATATTTAATTTAAAAATTTAATTAAATTTTTTTAATTAAATAAATTTTTCCTTTTCTTCTTATCGTTTAACTCAAATGAAAATATACCTAATAATTTACACATAATTTGGATCTATTGGGAGTGTTTTATTACTTCTCCATTTTTAGGCCCATGGCTGGTTGGTCTTGGAGCATACTTGGACCTTTTAGTTAAATTTATTCTAAATATTTTATTGTTCGTGTGAATGCAAAACACAATCAGACCAAAATACCTTCTACACATTAGTATAATTTATTGGTACATATTTCACTATTTTATCCTTGTTAACGTGAAAAAAGGTACTTGTGTGTTATCCCCACTGGGGATAACACACAAGTACTGAACAAAAATTAATTTTTTTTGATTGCCAGAAGCAAAAAACAGAAAAAGTTTGGGGAAAATAAAAAAATTGAAAAATAGGAGATACAAACCTTGGAATTACCTTTTATTTTTAAATATAAATTTTGATTGTTCAAAATTACAATTTTAAAATAAAAAAATTTTTACCTTTCCGAAACCTCCCTTTCCTAGTAATTTTTTGTCATCCTTTTCTTCATTTTTTATGTCTTCCATTTTTAATTCAATTTTATCTATTTTTTCTTTCACTACTAATTTGTTAATGGAATATTTACCACATGGACATGTTTCCCCTTTATTATTATTTGTTGATGTTTTTTAAAAATTAAAATAAAGTAAAAAACAAATAAAAGTTTAAAAACAATGAAAGAATAACAAAGATTAAATACTACTTAAGAGATATCAATTAAACATAAACAAATGTTTTACCGATTAAACTATGGGGAATAATTTTACTTTTTTAATACTAATAATCTAAGTTTTTCATTTCTCTTATACAATTTAAAATAATAAAATCCGCAAAAATCTCTAATAAATATTAAATTAATTATTTTAAAAAATACACTTTTTCGTCATAAAGAAATTTTAGAATTTTAATAAATAAATAAATAAATTTACTACCTTCACTTTGGGATGCAATTGAATCAAGTTCTTAAATTAAAAATATTAAAAAAATTATTAAATATTTTTTATTTAAACATTTTAAATTTAATTTTAAAAATAATATTTATTTATAAATTTAATTAATTAATTAATTACCTATTACTAAGAACAATAATAAAAAAATTAATTTAATAATTTTTAATAATTTCATTTAAATAAATATATTTTTTAAATTAAATTATTTAAAATTTAATTTAAAATGACTGATAAAATGAACTCTTGGCTTTGTTAATGGGATATTTAAAAAAAGAAAGATGAGGAGAATAAAGTGGAATATTCAGACAAAAAAATTGATTTTCTTTTTTTTAATTTTTATAAATAAAAGTACATTTAAAAAAGACAATATTTCTATTAAGGCATCATTTAAAAAATCAAATCATAGACAGGCAAATTTCACGTGTCATAAATAATTTTTATTTTAATTTATTTATTAATTATGGGCGCAAAGTCCGCAAGTTTTGTCCGCAAGAAATAATATTTATTTTTCTCAACACTCAGAACCAGTGTTCTCTGACCGACTTTTATGCGGTCACAAAAATGACCTGGGACCTATTCCACTAACCGACATTTTGACAACTGTCAATCGACTGAGTGAAATAGTAAAATGTGGAGGGAAGAGGAAGTGAGAGTAAGAATAGCTTACAGTTAGAGAAGTCAACTGATATTTGTCTAACAATGCGTCACTTTTTTTGCGACACAGCTCACACCCTGCATCGCTTAAAGTGACGCTGTGTCGCAAAAAAAGTGACGCATATGTTAGACAAATATTAGTTGACTTCTCTAACTGTAAGCTATTCTTACTCTATTTTTACTCTCACTCTCTTCTCCCTCCACATTTTACTATTTCACTCTACTGACAAAATGTCGATTGACAGTTGTCAAAATGTCGTTTAGTGGAATGGGTCCCTGACCATGTCCACAGCTTCGGTCAGGTTGTCGATATTTGTCCATATTTTGACATTTTATCCTTATTTCAACCCATAATATTACTATTTTTAAACAAATGACTTAACAACATTTATAAAAACGTATCCTCATCAGTGCTTGGAATTTTTGATTTTGCTCATATCATACTCTACTTCATACCTGCAATTTTTCCCTCATACATCATACTCATACACAGTGATTGGAAGGTCATACCAAAATCATATTCATACCTCATACTCATAGATCGGTATGAAGCAGGGATCGGCAACTTTCGTATTTCGTCTTTAGTATTTTTGGACGAAATACGAACTTTTTGAAAGTATAAATTTTTAAAATTAAAAAAAAAATTTTTTGGGGTAGTTTCGTATTTCGTAATTTTGTTACTTTCGTAATTTCATATTATTTCGTGTTTTTGAGCCTTTTTTATTTCGTCTTTTCGTATTTTATTTTCAGATTTTACCCATCCCTGGTATGAAGTATGAGGGAAAAAATGGCAGGTATGAATTATGATGTATGAAGTCTAAAAATGGTCGGTATGAGTATTAGGCCCAAAAAAGTGCAAGTATGATTGAAAACTTTCAAAGACTAAAAATCAATAAAATTTCTTAAAATGAATGATATATTTATTCTCATAGAACAACAATCCAGAAGGCTGAATAATATATGAAATGTCATTCTATTATTAGAATAAATAGAATATAATGTTTAATAAACTCAATTTAACCTTTAAGGTTTAAAAACAATTTTTAAAACATCCTTTTAAAAATCTTTTATACTTAGAATGACTTCTTTTCTGTTTTTCAAGACGTTCATTTTCAAGACGTTCATTTTCAAGACGTTCATTTTCAAGACGTTCATTTTCAAGACGTTCATTTTCAAGACGTTCTTTTTCTCTTTTTTGCTCAAGCTCAATTTCTCTTTCCTCATATGGAAAATATTTAATTACGTTACCGAGAAAACTTAAAATTTCATTCATTTTTGGACGATCTTCAGGTTTTTTTTGAAAACAAGCCTATAACATTTTTTCATTTTAAAAATTTTTTCGGTTAAATTTTCAAACGATTTTTAAAAATTTTAGGAAAGAAATTATATTTCTAAGCAATCTATTACTCAATTTATTATTCCAAAAATTGTGCTTTTATTAATAAATTATAATATTTTTATTTAATTTATTACCTTTATAATACGATCTAATTTTGTGTTATAAGCTATATTTGAACGGTAAATTTCAATTGATATTTCATATGGGTTTTTTTTATCTAAAACAAATATATTATAAAAATAAAATTGTGTAGTGTTTTTTTAATTTTCGGTTAAAAAGATTATACAAAAAATCTAAACATTTCTTAATAATTTAGAAAATTTCTTTTAGAAAAAGGCAATTTAATTTAAATAAACAATAGAACATTATCCCCCTAAATAATTTATAAAATTAAATGCAAAAAATTTAATTATTTTCGTTAAATATTTACTTAGTTGTTTATGATAAAAAAGCATGTACGCCATTCTTCCAAATGCCCAAACATCTGCTTTTTTTGTTAACTTAAATAAATAATATAAGTAATAAATAGAATAAAACAGGATTAATAAAGGTATTAACCAGGGATCATGCCGACCCGATTCCAGAAAATCGGGAATTGATTTTTTGTCGACAGGATCCCTGGTATTAACCATTTAGAAAAACTAAACAAAAATAAATGATATATTTTTTTCGTTCTATATTTTACAAAATTCATAAAACTTGGTTTGAAATTTTTTTAAATTACGAATTATTCCTCTCCGAGCTGATTTAAAAAAATTTATATTTATTAATTAATTAATAATTTTGAATAAAACAAAATTTTAAATGATATTTAATAATTTTTCTGAGAGAAAAATTTTTCGGAAAGAAATTGTCTGAAAAAATTGGAGAAGAATTCTCCGAAAGGAAAAATCCGACGATAATCTTTTTTTTTACAATCTTTAAATTATAATATAAATTTTATTAGATTACCCAATCTGAGTTGTAAATCTCTGGTGCCTTTAAATTAGTAGCCATTTCGTATGTATCTTCTAATGGTTCTTGTCCTTCAATAACAGAAATGTTAAAATCAATTAATTTAATTTCAATAATATCTTCATTTTCATTAAAAACAACAAAATTCTCTGCTTTAACATCTCCATGAACTCCAGCTAAATATTTTATTTAAATTAAATTTATTTAAAATATTTTTCTAACATTTATGAAATTGATTTAATGCTAATGCTGCTCCTTTAATTATTTTAATAATAAAATCTTCATTTGTTCCAGGTTTTATGTTTTTCGTTTCGATTGCTTCATTTAAATAATCGTATAAATCTTTTTTTCCAAGTTCTAACACAATATACATATAATCACCTTTTTTCTCACTTAAAAAAATTATTTTTTATAGAAAAGTAATTTTGAAACTTTCCTAGTTTAAGTGAACGCCCGCCCCATATATTCGCAAGAAATTTTTTTTCCTTAACTAAATTTTTCTTAATTAATCGTGTTTTTCTTATTTATTTTTGTATAGTTTTTTTAGCACAGAAGAATTTTAAAATAGAAGATGGTGATTTTATATAATGGCTTATAGAAAAATTACGGTACTTGTACTCTTATCTTCCCCCTTCTCCTTCAATTCTTCGCCTTTTTTCCTACGTCGAAAAAATACTCTAGACTGCCGTGATTGATATTGCCCCAAGAAAACTTTGATCTGTAAGAAAAGTATTAAAAGATTGAAGTTTGCTGGAACACGTCAAACTTGAATCTATTGGAAGTGTTTTATTACTTCTTCATTTTTGGGTCCATGGCTGGTTGGTCTTGACACAAACTTTGATCTATTAATTGAAATTTACTTTCTAATATGTTAGGTATTTTATCGAATAGTGTTTTGTCGATCAATGGAAATCTTAAATTAAAGTAAATTTCAATGAATAGATCCAAGTTTGTGTCAAGACCAACCAGCCATGGGTCCAAAAATGAAGAAGTAATAAAACACTTCCGATAGAAATTGCATAAATTTAAATGTAACACGTCTTAACACATCAGTTTTCTTGGGGCAATATCAATCAAGGCAGTCTAGATAATTTTTTTCGGCGCAGGAAAAATCGAGGCATTGAAGAAGGAGGGGGGAGGGAGGAGATGAGGGTACAAGTACAAAAATTACTATTTTTTATTTTAATAAATATAAACTTACTATCCAAACATTTCTATAATATAATTCTTTTGATTTTTAGGCACATTATTTCCTCTAAAAAATTCTAAGACATCAACTTCTCTTTTTATCATAGCTTTAATTTGAGTAACATTTTCACTTTTACGTTCCATATTTGATATTTTTAATGCTACACATTTATTTTCTTTTGGCCAATATGCGTGTTTAACCTTTAAAAATTTTAAATAAATAATTTAAATTTTTTTATTAAATTTTATTTAAATTTTTGTTTTATAATTTAATTAATATATTTTTTAAATTAATAGGCTATTAATTTACAAATGCCTAACAAAGGAGGGGTTGGCAAGTCAATGTGGAAGTTCGGGATGAAACTTGGTGGGTGGATAGATCGACCTCCCTTTGTATTGCAAATTTTTAACCGTTTTTGCCCAATGAGCTTGGGTACCGAGTTATAGGTCCCGAAAGTTTTCCCTTCCACATATAATCATTTTATTTCTTATATAATTATGTCTCTCGTTGGCGCAGTGCTACTGCTGCCGCCTACGCCTTTTTTCCCTAGGTTCGAATCCTTTTCGTGGAAAATAATTTATTTAATTTTCAATTTGGAAAAAAAAATTAAAAAAATATATTAAAAATATTTTATTATTAAATAAAATATAGGAAAGGTTAAAAAAAATTTTTTTTCAAATGTTTTAAACAAATGAAAATAAAAATTATTATACAATTTTAATCAACAAATATTTAATTTAATAAAAAGGTATTTCTGTTTAAATTTCTTTTGTTTTAATATTTAATAAAACTAAATATGATAAAATGTGAAAAACAAAAAAAAGACCTAGACCGAAAATTAGAATATTCCTTTAATTATATTTGTAAAAATATGTAAGTTATAATTTATTTTTTAAATTTATATTTAATTTACAATAAACATTAAATAATTAATATAAAAATAAAATAAATATTTTTTCTTTAATTTTTAAAACAATTTTTAAAAATAAATAAATTCTTTTGTAATAATTTTCATTTGTTTAAAACATTTGAAAAAAAAATTTTTTTAACCTTTCCTATATTTTATTTAATAATAAAATATTTTTAATATATTTTTTTAATTTTTTTTTCCAAATTGAAAATTAAATAAATTATTTTCCACGAAAAGGATTCGAACCTAGGGAAAAAAGGCGTAGGCGGCAGCAGTAGCACTGCGCCAACGAGAGACATAATTATATAAGAAATAAAATGATTATATGTGGAAGGGAAAACTTTCGGGACCTATAACTCGGTACCCAAGCTCATTGGGCAAAAACGGTTAAAAATTTGCAATACAAAGGGAGGTCGATCTATCCACCCACCAAGTTTCATCCCGAACTTCCACATTGACTTGCCAACCCCTCCTTTGTCAGGCGAAAATTTTTAAAAAATTTGAATTTCAGTAAGACAAAAATTTTTTAAACTTGTTAAACCTCTTACAAAAAATTCCTTTTAGCGCCGCAGGCGAAAAATTTTAAAAATTATTCCACCTTAGTTGCCAAAAATTCACCTTTTTTAGCGCCACAGGCGAAAATTTAGGACTTTTATTTAAAAAATTGAACAACGAGCGAAAAATAAAATCAGACGGTAATTAATGTACACGAAATTATTTATCCATCTGTAGGAATCGAACCCACATTTCCTATAGAGTAGACTACGCTACTAAACACTCAAACACAAGCGCACCTATAATAAAGCTATTTAAAATAAGAATAAATTTTTCTTTATTTATTTTTTCTCTCCTCCATGCCATAAGGGTCAGAGAAGTAAAGAGAAAGAGAAGGGAAAAAATTTTTATAATGTCGTGTATCGGGTAATGCTGAAAGGGTCGGGTCGGATTTCCGGGTCGGGTTGTCCAAAATTTCTCGGGTCGGGTTTCGGGTCGAATAAAAGGCCGGGTTTCGGGTAACCCGGCGCAACCCTGGTTTCAACGTCTAAAAAACTAGGGCACTCTCTCATGCTTATACTCACCCATTTACTTGTTAATAAATTAAAAATTGTTTTCATTATTAAAATAAAATTTTTTTCGTTTAACTCAAAATTTTAAAATTTACAACAGAAAAATAAAAAACTCACAAATCCGAAAAATCCAGATCCTCCGTAACTATTATCTGTTATTTTTAATTCAATATTACCTATTTTTTCTGCATCCTTAAATTTATCAGTGAATAAATTACCACATGGACATTGATTGGGTTGACTTGAGGTTGATGCTTTTTAAAAATAAAAATACAAGTAAAAATATAAAAACAAGCAACAAAATGAAAGTTAAAATTAAGTTTTACATATTATTCTTATAAATTTAATTAATTACCTATTACTAAGAATAATAATAAAAAATTAATTTAATAATTTTTAATAATTTCATTTAAATAAATATATTTTTTAAATTAAAATTTAATTTAAAATGACTGATAAAATGAACTCTTGGCTTTATTAATAGGATATTTAAAAAAAAAGGAAAGATGAGAGGGATGGGGAAATAAATTAATATTGGCAATACCTGACAAGAAAAATTGATTTTATTTAGGTATTTTAATTTAAATAAAAGTGCATTCAAAAATTTATATAAGGCATCATTTAAAGAATCAAAATCATAGGCAGGCAAATTTCACGTGTCATAAATACATTTTTATTTATTTAATTCTACAGTGCTTATTAATTATGGGCACAAAGTCCGCAAGTTTTGTCCGCAAGAAATAATATTTATTTTCCTCAACACTCATAAGAAGCTAGTAAATAAATTTTATTTAATATCTATGCCTTTATGGATAAAATAATTAATTTTAAAATATAAATTTTCTCTTTTTTGAATATTTTATACAGATCTATACTAATAAATTTTTAAAAAAATATAAATGTAAATAATAAAATAATATATATTTAAAAAAATACTAATTAGGTATACCGTATTAATTAAGAAATAAATATTTAAAAAATATATAATCAATTAATTTTCCTTTTCATCAGTGGCAGCAAAGAAATTCTTGATATGCTTGTGTCGTTCAATCTAAATTTTTAATTAGAAGAATTTTAAATTTTTAAATTTCTATTTAAAATTAGAGAGAGAACTTCTCAAAAAGCCGGGCCTGGAACCAGGATTTTTTCCCCTGCTTACCACCCAGGCGGTTTTTCCGGTACTAGTTGCCAAAAATTCCTTTTGTTGCCCAAAAGAAAATTTTAAGAGACATCTCCTTGGAAATATTTATTTACATAATCTTTTTTTCATATTTTCCACAAATATCCAAAGGATCGGAACCAAATGGAGCTCTTTTGTTAATCGCTAGATGAAGGTAAATAATCAATTATAGCCAGGTACCCGGTTTTTTCTCAGAATCATTCCCGGGCCAGTTTTTGCGGATAAAACTGGGAAAACCAGTTAGCAAAAACCGGAATTTTCCAATAATACCCGGTTCCGGGCCCGAAAAAATCGGTCCGGGCCCGGCCCGGGTTCGCTATCTATTTAAAATGCTAAAAAATTTGGGAAAAAATAATAAAACTTGCGGACTTATCCGCAAGTACCGAAATGGCCGTTTCTATTTAAAAAGGCATAAAAATTAAGGAAAAATAATAAACAGAGAATAAAATATTAAAACAGATTTAAATTTTTTCTATCATTACCTCTTTTCCATTTAATTCAATAGAAAAAAATTGTTCAAAAACGTGAACATCCAATCTAATTATTTCTTTCTCTTCCACAGCCTCAGATTCACCAAAAAACGTTGTTTTTAAAGGAGAACAGCGTTGAACTGAACCAAAACTTGACCAATGACCATATGATGAAGAAAAAATTTGAAAATGTTCAGGCTCATTTGGCAAAAAACGAAAAAGGGCACAGAGTAAAGGAACAGCAACAAAACGGCCTTCATTTGTTGGAAGTAATTCAACAAAAAAGTCACTAATAAAAAGTTTTTTTTTAATAAAATTTATTTTATTCAATTTTTTAAATAAAAATTGTTATAAAAATTCATCATTCGTAACTTGGTTAATTTTCTCGCACTGAAACGTCCATCATAATAATTAAAATTATTTAAGTTATTAAAATATTTGAGGAATTTTTTCTCTCTAATGGCTTTTAATATTATTAAATATTTATTTAATTTTAAAAAAGGTTATCTCAACATTTAGTGGTCATATTAATAAATATTTAACATTTATTAAAATTAATATTTTTTAATTTAATTTTTTTGGCAAAATAACAAAAAATTTAATAATATTAAAATGCTTCCAAATGTCCTTTTTAAATAAAAAATGTCTTTAAAACATTTTAAATATGTGTAAGAAAATTTTTTTGAAGCTAAATGAAAATGTCCTTTTTGAACAAAATGTCTTTTTTATTTGAATTATTATTTATAAATTAAATATTTAATCCTTAAATTAAGGGAATTTTAAAACTTTTTTTTTTAATTTTTAAATAATGTATTAAATTTTATTTCCTTGTAATTTTAAAAATAAAAAAAAATTCTCTTCTTTTTTGCCTAATAAACAAAAATAAAAAATTGTAACACTAAACTTTAAGAAAATAAAAATATTTCCTATAAATAAAAACGTCAGATGTTTTATAATTTTTTTAAATAAATAAATAAACACAGCTGGAAGTAGATGAGATTAAAAAAATTAGATTAAGTAGAAAAAAGGATAAATCCCTCTTAGTTACTTTTACAAAATTATTCATATTTTAAAGGACGTTTCAGTGTCAAAATTTTTATTGTTTTATAAATTTTTTTTAAGTAAATTTTTTGTTATTTAAAATAAAAAAGAAAATTATAAAATTTACTAATTTTTAAAAATTAAAAAATTTAAAATAAAATAAAAAATACTTTGTCTGTTCATTATGTGTTATTTCAAATTGCGCATTTAACAATTCAATATGGCAAAAACAATTTATAACAACTTTTAATTGATGTAAAAATATAAAATTTTCAGGAGAACATTGTGCTTCCCAAAATAACGGAGAAGAAATAGGCAATTGTTGTTGTTGTGGAAATGAAGGTAAAAGTGGCGACAAAATGGCCGGAAGGGATGTTTCATTGTTAGAAATAGCTGGAATAAAATTTATAAATTTTGCTTCATTATTTTTACAACAAAGTGAAACAGTTGTATATGGAAATGTTAAAGAAGAGGAATTAAATGGATATTGAAGTGGTGGTAACATTATTTTTTTAAAATTTTATTGATGTTGAAAATTTTAAAAAATATTTTTTTTAATAAAAAGAAGCCTTTTTTCCTTTTAATAAATTAGAAATGTAGTTTAATTATTTTATCTACAAAATTTAAAAAATTATTGGTAAAAATTAAATTAAAAATTAAATTAATATTTTAATTAAATTTAGAAACAAAAATAAAATTATTAAAAAAATTTTTTTAAATAAAATATTAAAATTTGAAAATTAATCTAAAAAAATAATTAAAAGGTATAAAACTTTTATATTTATATTTTTTAAATAATTGGTATAAGAAAGAAACTCGTGCGGATAATTAAACACCCACACATTGCTTTATTTTTTATTTTATAAAATTTAAAATGCTTTGGCATTATTAGTTGTTTATATAAGAAAAAAAGAAATTTTTTAATGCGTGAAAAAAAATGTAAAAAAAAAATAAAAAGGGCAAGGCAATTAGAAGAGAAAGGAGAAAAGGGTAAAACACAACCCTTCCTCTCCGCCCACTAATCAAACAAATAATAAAAAGAAAAGAAAGAAAAGAATAAAAGAAAGGAATGAATGTGATTTTTTAAATATTAAAATTTGTTAAATTTAATTATTTTGTTTAAAAATATTTAATAACTTAATTGTGCTTGGTAAAATAAAATTTTGGGAGTTATTCCGGGTTAAATATTTTTAAAATTTAGACTTTTCGAATTTTTTGAATTTAACCAAATAAACCAAAAGATTTGAGTAAATAAATGTCTGACCTTAATCTTATAAAAGTTAAAAGTCTCAGTTTTAATAAATTAAAAAAACTTTTTCAAACGAAGGAAATGAAATTTTTTTTTAATTCTACGAAATGAATTGAAAATTTTCTCATTTAGACATTCCAAAAACAAATTATTATCAACTTGAAAAATTTAAAATAAATTTTAAAAAAAATAAAAATTAATTTATGATACTTTAAATTGCCTTTCTCTATAAAAAATTTTTAATTTATGCCTTGCCTGCACTTTTATTTAAATTTATCAAAGAATATAAAGAAAAATCAATTTTTCTTTCAAAATTATTCAAAATGTTCACATGTGTATGGCACTTTTACGATTTAAAGTGAACAGAAAATGAACGTGATCTTATTAATTATTTTTACATAAAAGAGGGATTAAACATTAACTAACTACTCTTATTAATTTATTATTTTATTCCCTTTTAAAATATTTATTTATAAAAACTTTAATTAAATATATATTTTTTTAAAATGAAAACAATTTTATTATTTTCTTTAATTTTAACATTGATATGTTTATTACAAGGTAATAATTAAAATATAATACAAATATTAAGCAAAAAAATATAAATAACGTCTTTAAAAATAATTACCTTTAAATAAAGGATCATTAGCTGCTGATGCTTCTTCAAGTTCTTCAAATACTAGTTGTGAACATGGTTATCAATGTGACATTAAAAAAACAATAGAAGGACTTGAGTTGGAAATTACGAAAGAACGGATAGGAAATGGAAGATTTGGCGATGTAAGTGTTTATTTTTTTAATCCATTTTAAAGCAAATATACGCGTAATCGACAGACCCTCTTCTGGACACAAAGTTGTATGGGAGTGGTTAAGATTTTCCGTCGCTGATTTAAAAATGTTTTTGTATTTCTTATTTAAGGTTTACCATGCATATCGCCCTTCAAACGGTCATTGTTTTGCTGTGAAAATATCTTATTTTTCTAAAGATTTTACACTAGGGATAAATAGAGAAATTGATATTTTGAAATATTTTAATGGATTACATGATAATGAGAGAAATTACATTATAAAAATGTATAAACAGTGAGTTGTATAAAATAAAAATTTTTGACTACAATTTAAATTTAAGTGAGGAAAAAACAGAAAATGATGAAAGTAAGATGTTTATTGTGTTAGAACTTGGTGGAAAAAATTTGAAAGATTATTTTCATCAAACAATCCGGAGTCAAGGAAGCAGAGTAATAGGAAGAACACATGAAGAACTTCTTACAAAAATTCTTAGAGGAGCTACTTTAGCATTACAACAATTTCATCAACGTAAAATTTTTTTTAAATAAATCTATAAAAAAAATTTAGATGGAATTCATTTGGACGTTAAATATGAAAATTTTATAACTTCTTCTCTTCAACCAAATCCTAATGATCATGTGATTGGATGTAAATTGATTGATTTTAATATTTCTGTTCTTGCTGATGAAGATGATAATATAATTATTGAAGGGGGTGCCCATTTTAATTATATGGCTAAATGGAATAGAGCACCAGAAATTCATAACATTAATGATGAAGGAAGCAGCCAATCAACAAACCAAGAAAGTTTTTAAATTATAATGGGTTAATTTGATTCACGGTTGGGTAGAGTCAGACGTCAAAAATTAGTAAATTAAAAGAAAATCATAACTATTTTCTAAATAAGAACAGAATCTTAAATTATTATAAAATCATATTTAAAATTATTTTTTTTTAAATTTAGATAACTCGCAAAGCAGACATTTAGTCATTTGGTATAATGGTCTTCTCGCTTTTCATGAACATGGACTTTGGTATGTTAACTGTTGTGTTCGTAGAATAACAATAAGGCTAGCGACAGCGCTTTATCATAAAAGTAGATAGTAACAATGGTAGCGAAGAGAAGGTCGTCGGTCACTGGTCTTTGTGCTGATGACGGGGGACAGGGACTAGGCCAAATCCTAGTATGTGCCCCCTTGACTAACTGTTAGACTGGCTTTTATACTATCATAAGCCTGACGGCTTGTATAGTAACACTCACACCTTTACACATATCCAGCATTAACATAAAAAATCATCCAAATATGAAAAGTTATAAAAAATAATATAGTTATCGAAAAAAGGGTGAACATTTTATTATAATACATACCTTTTAACATTTTATCTAACAGAAAAACAATTTTCTAAACTGGAAAAGAGATGTAAAAATTTATTTTTAAAAATTAAGGAACGCAACAACACGAACAAGTGGTTAATGGGATAAAGGCTATATACAAACAAAATAAAAATTATAATACTCGCCTGGACCGTCTTATTAAGGTTTGATAAAAATATAATTAAAATAATAAAAAATATAAAAAGTATTTAAAGATTTTAAAAGATTATTATTTTTTAATTTATTCAAAATTATTTTTTGACTGAACACATTTTAAGTAAATTACAGTTCAAGAAGTTCAATCAAAAAATATTTTTGTGAGAAGATAATTGTTTGTTATGACCGAAAATTATTTAAAATTTTAAAATTTTTATAGGCTTGTCTTCAAGATGAATCTGAAGATCGTCCAAACATTAATCAAATTTTACGTTTTCTCAATGATGAACTTTTATATTTTCCATTTGAGGAAAGAGAAAATGAACGTAAGGAAAGAGAAAATGAACGTCTTGCAAAGGAAAAAAAAGAAAGAAGTTTAAAGAATCGGTTTAAAAATTTATTTAAATGTTTTAAAGTTTAAATTGGGTTGAGTAAACATTATTTACTGAATTTGTTCCAATAGAACGACATTTCATTTTATTATTAACCTTCTGGATAGATACTGTCATTCTATTAGAATAAATACTCTATTTCATTTTAAGAAAATTTTCTTTATTTTTTTTTCTTTTTTTGAAAGTTTTCTCTTTTTTAAAAATTTAAAACACTAAATATACACAGTTATGCCAAGTTAAGTTAATATATGTATGCTTTTATTAAATAACTTATAATTTAATTTTAACTATTTAAAAGTTAATTTAGTAAATATATAAAATATCTTAGTGGTTAAAAAAACATTTAAATTTATTTAAGCTAACTTGGCATAACTAAAGTATTACAAAAACAGTAGTAAACTTTTATTATTTTTTAAATATATTTTGTTAAAATACAATTATATTTATTCTAAGAATGATTTTTGATTTTTATAGTAAATGCTCCTTTTATTATGTAAAAGTAACAAAAACACAATATTCACTCCCAATTTCTTTGTAAATTTAAAGTAAAATGTACAGAGGGCAGCAAATTGGGCGGCACTTTTGTTTTTTGATACCACATTCAGCTAATAAACTTTTTTAGAAAAAAATCTATACTTATCTTTTATAAAAATTTTTTGGTACTCTTTAAGTGTGGGAATTTTTTGTTTGTTTAATTCAATCGGGTCAAGTGAGGTGTTATTCGAAAGAGCTCTTCGAAATGCGTTAAATTATGTTTTTTTGAAGTCATACGAATTCCTACGAGCAGAGATACAGGTCTTAGTAAAGTCGAAAACCAAAAAAAGGAATTAGCTAATTTTTTAAGGTGAAAAATTCAAATATGAGTATGATAGCTCTTTCGATAGAGCTCTTCGAGCTGAGTTGAATGAGATCAAAATTAGCACAATTGAACAAATTTGGAAAAAGTTATAAATTTTTGAAAAACGCTCATTTAGGTGATTACCGCGGCTGCTCCACATTAATCTTTCTCCACTACGGTTTGAAATAAGTTTTTTAAGCTGAATGTGGTATCAAAAAAATTCTCAAGGAGTTCTGAATCCAATAAAAAAAGAATTATTGATTTTCATAAAGTTTAAAAAAAGTTATTTAAAAAACAAAAGTGCCGCCCAATTTGCCGCACCCTGTACATATATTTTTAAAATTTAAATTATAAAAATGCTATCTATTAATCTTATTTTTTAAAAATATTTAATAAAAAAATAAAATAATTTAAAGCAGTAAAAATTAAAACAATTTATATAATTTTAATCATAAAAGTAATTTAATGTTTATATAGAGAACATTTATTGATGTATAAATAATTTATAAAAATAATTAACAGCTACAAATATTATTATATTACCCTAAAATAATTTACCTAATTTGTTTTTTAAAATATTTTTATATTAAAAAAAGAATAAGATGTCCTTGTTTTTAATCAAGTAAAACAATCGTTTGATTATCTAAAATTTGTATTTATTGTTTATTTTAAATTAAAATTAAATATATCATCTATTATAGGGTTGTCTGATCCTAGGGAATTGCCGGATATCCGGAACCGAGATCCGATACGAAAATTTCCGGATATCCGGCTTTTTTCGGATCCGACAACCCTATATACAACAAATAGGAATCAAAACAAAGAAAACTCAAACATCTCAAATTTTATGCAATTTAACGATTTGTTCACATAAAAAAGTTGAAAAGTTATCCAGTTTAAAACTAAAATATTAAAAAATTTGTCATTTTTGACAAAAAGTTATATAAATTTCTAGGAAAAATTGTGTATTAAAATTAATTGACTATAATTCGAATACTCAACAGATCGAGGCTTTATGGAATAGATTAAGATTTAGAATTGTCCATCAGATAAAGCATTACAGAAACTGAATTACCTAAATATTTGTCCTTTTACTGGTTCTTATCCCTTCATTATAATCCCATAAAGGTTGTTATCTACTATATTTTAGAATTTTGTCCCAAATTTATGTTCTTTGATTATTAATCTTTGTTCACTTTATTATTAATTAATTTTAATTATTTTATCCCTTTCTTTCAAAGTGCCAAAAGGCATATTACAGCGGAGAAGGAAAAATAAGCGTGCACTTCTCCTAACTCCAAACATGCAAGAGAAGGAAAGAAAAGAGCGAATTCTCTTTGCAGACAGGTGGGAAATCAACTGGACATTTACCACTAAAACCGATGAAATTGAAAATTTTTTATAAATTTAATTTTATCTAAATACAATTGAAGAAAAAGGTTGAATTTTATAGAGGTCAGAGAGGCTAAATAAAAGTGTAAATCGATTAAAATTAAAAGAGAACACACTTCAGTACGGCCAGAAAAATATAAAAAGCATAAAAATAAAGTGGTGCAGTACTGATTCGACACACTATTTAAGCTTTAAAAATTTTTTAAAGTTTCTTCCTTTTTCTTTTTTCAAAATGTTTATTTTCTCTCTTGCGCTTACGCCCAATTTCTCGTTGCTTATATGGAAAATGTCCAATTTCACCATTGAGAAAATCTAAAATTTGTTTCATTTTTGGACGATCTTCAGGTTTTTCTTGAAGACAAGCCTATAAAAATATTTTTGGTAAATGTGTAGTTGGCGGTCTACCTGTACGCAAAAGACGTTTGCAGTTTGCAAGCGCTCTTTGCATTTTTGGCGTTAGGAGAGTCGCTCACTCATTTTTCCTTTTCCATTATAGTATGCTTTTGGCACAGAGAGAAAAGGGGAAAATAATTAATAATAAAGTTTAATCATCAAGAATTCTTTATAAATCCTGACAACGGAGCGAATACTCAACAGATCGAAGCTTTTTGGAATAGATTGAGATTCAGAATGGTTCGTCAAATGAGACATTTCACAGAAACTGAATTACCTAAATATTTGTCCTTTTACTGGTTTTTATCCCTTCATTATAATCCCATAAAAGGTTGTTATCCACCTGATCTTCTAGAAATATATTTGAGAATGTTGTCCCAAATTTATAATCTTTGATCATTTAAAATAAACATATTTTCACTTTATTATTAATTATTTTCCCCTTTTCTCTCTGTGCCAAAAGCATACTATAATGGAAAAGGAAAAATGAGTGAGCGACTCTCCTAACGCCAAAAATGCAAAGAGCGCTTGCAAACTGCAAACGTCTTTTGCGTACAGGTAGACCGCCAACTACACATTTACCATATTTTTTAAATTAAATATTTTTTGTTGATTTTTCGTTTTAAATAAAATTTTGGGTTAAATTGGGTAACGATTTTAAAAGATTTTAGTAGTAAATAAATGGTTGAATTACATCTTTTAATAATTATTTTTTCAAAAATTTTGAGATTATTAATAAATTGTTTAATTTTTATTTAATTTATTACCTTTATAAGACGATCCAATTTTGTATCATATTTTGTGTTTGAACGGTACTCTTTAATTGTTGAATATTCGACTAAAACAAATATATTAAACAAAATGAACTCTTAGTTTTGTTAATTTTGCTTAACAGATTTTTTCTCTTAGAATTATTCCTCTCGGAAAATTCCTCCCCAGTTTATTCAGATAATTCCTCTTCAACGGAATAATCCTTTCCGAGCAAAATTATTGAAAAATTAAAAATAATTTTGGATTATTTTAATAAGATTAAACAGATAATACAATTTTTAAATAATTCAAAATTATTCTTTAATAATTATTTGTAGAAAAGGTTTTTCTGTTAAAAGAAGAATTATTCGAAAATACTCCAAGAGGAATAATTCTTAAACTGTTAAAAGAAAAAGATAAAAATTTAAACGTCTTACCTAATAATCTAAAAAATTTCTTATCCTATATTTAACTAATTTAACTAAACAATAATTGTTACTTTTTCCTAAATTTATGAATATTTAATTATTTATTTAAATAATTACATTTTACTGTACAATGAAAAAACAAGTACACCATTTTTCCAAATGCCCAAATGTCCGCTTCACGTGTTAACTTTATTTTAAAAATATATTTTTAAATTGAATAAATTAGGAATTTTATAGGGGTTATCAACAGTACTTGGAAGGTCATACAAAATCATACTTCGGTAAGAAAAACCATTTTAGAATAATTTAGAGCTTTTAATCTAAAACTTAGCACTTAATTTACTTTATTTTAGATAATTTTATAATTAATATTTAATAATATAAATTAAAAAATAAAGCTTATTAAATTACATTATTTGTGTCTTTAATCTCTGGTGCTTTTAAATCTAAAGCTATATTAATTAAATATAATTAAATATTTTCTTACATTTATGAAATTGATTTAATGCTAATGCTGCTCCTTTAATTATTTTAATAATAAAATCTTCATTTGTTCTTGGAATTAATTCGCCGTCTTTTTCATTGACTGTATCTTCAAAATAATTTATTAAATCTTTTTTTCCAAGTTCTAACATAATAAACATAGAATGGTCGTCAGCATCTTCTTTTTCTTCGCTTAAAAAATTATTATTTCAAATATTTATTTTAATAATTTATAATAGGTAAATGTCCAGTTGGCTATCTACCTGTCCGCAAAGAGAATTCGCTCTTTTCTTTTCTTCTCTTGCATTTTTGGCGTTAGGATAAGTACACGCTTATTTTTCCTCTACACTGTAATATGCCTTTTGGCACTTGGAAAGAAAGCGATAAAATAATTAAAATTAAATAATAAAATGAAAATATATTTATTTTAAAAGTAACTAAAGATTAAATCAAAGAACATAAATTTGGGACATCATTCTCAAATATATTTATAGAAGATCAGGTGGATAACAACCTTTTATGGGATTATAATGAAAGGATAAAAACCAGTAAAAGGACAAATATTTAGGTAATTCAGTTTCTGTAATATGTCTCATTTGACGGACATTCTGAATTTTAATCACTTTATTATTAATTAATTTTAATTATTTTATCCCTATCTTTCAAAGTGCCAAAAGGAAATTATAGAGGAGAAGGAAAAATAAGAGTGCACTTCTCCTAACGCCAAAAATGCAAGAGAATGAAAGAAAAGAGCGAATTCTCTTTGCGTACAGGTAGATAGCCAACTGGACATTTACCTTTATAATAAAATATATAAACTTACTGTCCAAACATTCTTATAATATAATTCCTTTCATTGTCAGGCACTTCATTATTAAAATAATTCAGAACATCAACTTCTCTTTCTATCATAGGCTTAATTTTAATAACGTTTATGTCCATATCTGATATTTTTAATGCTACACATTTATTTTCTTTTGGCCAATATGCGTGTTTAATCTTTAAAAATTTTAAAGATAAATTCAAAATTTTTAAATTAAATAAATTTATAATAAATTTTTGTTTTATAATTTAATTTAGTTAATTTAATAAAGTTAATTATTAAAAACACCTAAGTGAATCCACCAACACCTGATTAATTAATAACAACAATTTCTAAGCTAAATATCCCAGTTATTATTTTTTAAAGGCTCTGAAACCTTTCAATGTCCAACAGACTTTTGGGAACTCCCTCTATTTAAATTGGAATTAGACCACTATTTCTGGGTAGTCACTAGTGTTGGGAATTTTGAAAAAACCGGGTCCGGGTTTTTAAAATATGAAATGACCGGCCGGGGCCCGGACCCGGACCCGTTCCCATCTCTAGTAGTCACTAAAGACAGCACTTAGCGTTGATAAGGCCCTTCACCGTTAGCCATATCTTACCGTTATGCTTTATTAATTGAGAGAAATTTCAATTATAAAAATTATTAATTGGGAACTCTCAATAGTGGAAACTAGTGACAGGATAAATCGATTTTTCCGGATTTCCTGACCAGATTTTGGTTTTGTGAGTATAGCCGGACCGGATCCGGCCAGATTTTTCGGGATTAATCGAGGTCCGGAAAAATCAGGAATTGCGAAAAAACCTGGATTTGGGACCCGGACTCAGGAAAAATCCGGTCAGGCGCCGGCACTAGTGTAAACATAAAGTATGAAATTAAAAGATAAAGTATAATTTTTCTCTTCTTCTAAATGCGGGTTAGGCTTCTTTTATACTAAATGTTCAAAATTTCAAATGAAAATAACTTACAAATGCGAAACTTCCAACTTCTATTAAATTTTCATCATCTGTTTCTTCTTCTATTTTTAATTTAATTTCACCTATTTTTTCTTCTTTTTTTAATTGATTAAATGAGTATTTACCACATGGACATTTTTCACTTTGGTCATTTGAGTTTGATTCTTTTTAAAAATTAAATTATAGTAAAAAATAAATAAAAGTTTAAAAACAATGACGAATTAAGAAAGTTATATAGTAGAGTTTCCCTTCCACTTAAACAGTTTTTCTGAGGAAATTTAGGCTGACCCGACATTTTCTCTCAATCCGTTGCAAGACTGATTTGATCTATATTTTAATTAATTAATTATTATTACCTTGTAATAAATATATTAAAATTAAAGGAAATAATAAAATTGTTTTCATTTAATATAACTATTTAATTAAGTTTTTTTATTAATAAATAAATAAATATTTTAAATTTAAAAAGGTAAAATCGGACATGAACTTATTAATCCCTCTTTTATCTAAAAATATTTCATAAGATCATGTTCATTTTCGAAATTATTTATCGTCATTTTGTATTGCCAAATACAATTTTTGTAGTTGTTTACTTTATGTAAAAGTGCAATAAACATGTGAATAAATTAATGCCTTGGATAATTTGGCAAGAAAAAATTGATTTTTTTAAATTTTTAAGAAAAAGTGCAATAAAGGCGCAATTTGAAGTATCATAAATCAATTTTATTTTTTTTAAAAATTTATTTTAAATTGTTCAAATTGATAATATTGACCAAACAATAAAACAAAGAATTTCTTTTTATTTTAGAGTTCTGATTGAGCCGATAATTTCAAAGAATGTTTAAAAAAATTTTAATTAGGATATGTTTCAATATTTTGTTTTTGTTAATTTTACTAAAAATATGAGGAAACGGACATAAAGCTTAAAAAACATTCTTAGAATGAATAATTATATTTTAACAAAATATGGGTAAAAATAATAAAATTTTACTAATTTTCTGTAAAACTTTAGTTATGCCAAGTTTGTTTAAATAAATTCTAATATTTTTAAGATATTCTACTTTTATTAAATTGACTATTAAATAATTTAAAGTTAAATAATAATTTAATAAACTTAACATTCCGTATTTCTTCGATTAATTACCCTCCATCAATTAATTACCACACTTCCATTAATTACCCCCTCTAAGGAAAGGTTGAGACATTAATTACCCAGGGTAACTATTCGAAGAATACGGTATATTCACTCAGTTTGGCATAACTATGTGTTTATGTACAAATATTTTAATTGTTTAAATTTGGTAAAAAAAAAAAGAAAAACATTCAAAAAAGAATTAAAATCGGGAAAATTACTTAAAAAGAAATACATTATTTATTCTAATAGAACGACAATCAAGAAAAAGATTGAATAATAAAACAGGGTCAACCCCATACATCAACTCAATGAGTTTAGAACTGCTTATCTACAAGGCTCATGTGTAAATTTTAAGGTGATAACAGGTCTTGTTTATTAGATATTGATTCTACAATTAATTTCGAATAGTTGGTGGTATAATTGTCTTTTTATTATTTTTGTAAAGTTGATATATAGGGTTAGTTGATGTATAAGGTATTGATGTCTAGGTTAGACTCATAAAACAAAATGTCGTTCTATTAGAATAAATAAAGTATAATGTTTAGTTAACTCAATTTTTTATATAAATTTAAACTTTAATATATTTAGGCCAATATTCTAATTGAAAATGGCTAGCTTCTTCTTCTTCTTTTTCAAGACGTTCTTTTTCTCTTTTTTGTTCAAGCTCAATTTCTCTTTCCTCATATGGAAAATATTTAATTACATTATCGAGAAAACGTAAAATTTCATTCATTTTTGGACGATCTTCAGGTTTTTCTTGAAAACAAGCCTATAAAAATATTTTTTAAATTAAATCTTTATTTTTTTTTATTTTATCAAAATCTATTAAAAAACTTAAAAAAATAATTAGTTTAGAAATGATATTTTTGAACTATTATATGTCTTCAAATATTTTTTTCAAAAATTTTGAGATTAAATAAATTGTTTAATTTTTATTTAATTTATTACCTTTATAACACGATCCAATTTTGTGTCATATTTTTTGTCGGAAAGGTACTTTTTAATTGTTGAATATTCAACTAAAACAAATACATATTATACAAAATAAAAGATTCGTTTAGTTAATTTTATGGTAATTAATAAAAATTAGGGCAAAAGAAAAATTTAAATGTTTTTTAATAATTTAGAAACTTCCAATCCTAAACAGAATATTTAATTTAACTAAACAATAAATGGCAATCCTTCGGAATTGTGGTCCCATCAAAAAAATTAAATAATTCTGAAAACATGTTTCTTGGAGTAATTTGGGACGCTGATCACGAATCTGAGGTCAGATTTTGTCTATCACTTGATTTTATCTATGATTTTTAATCAAGTATTTGATTTTTTGAAAAAATAATTTTTCAGCGGAAAAAAAGACATCTATTCGATTCGTCTCATTGAGCTGAATCGGATAGTACCACTTATGTTTTATAGAAATGAATATGGACCGAATTACGAGCGATTAAAAATCGTAAATCATCCACATGATTAACTAAAAATCATTGATAAAATCAAGTGTTAAACAAAATCTGAGTTAAGATTCGTGATCTCCGCCACAAATTACCCCTAAAAACAAGTTTCTAAAATTTTTAGATTTTTTCTTCGAAGGGACCACAATTCCGAAGGATTGGCCAATAAATAAAATATTTAGCGTTATTCCGATAATTTATAATAACCAAAATTTAATTATTTTACTTTAATTAATTAATTAATTACATTTATTATTATAATGAAAAAGAACGTACGCCATTCTTCCAAATGCCCAAACGTCCGCTTCACGTGTTAACTTATAATTTAAAAATATAATAAATATTAAATAGAATAAATACAATACAGAAATGTCAACCATTTAAACAAAGTAAAAAATATATAATTTTTTACTATATTTTACTAAAATTCGAATCACTTGGTTTCAATTTTTTTACAATTTTATTTATAAAATTAAATAAAATCCAAGTTTATTTATTAAATTACTTTTTAATAAATATATATTAAATAAAAAGTTTTATTAGATTACTATATCATTTCCATAAATTTCTGGTGCCTTTGAAAATTTAGATGTTTCATATGTGTCTGGTAAAACATGTTGAATATCATCAATAACAGAAATGTTAAAATCAATTATTTTAATTTCGATAAACTTTTCATTTTCATTAAAAACAATAAAATTATCTTCTTTAACATCTCCATGAATTCCAACTAAATATATTTTATTTATTTAAATTAAATTTATTTAATTAAATTTTATTTAAAATCACATTTATGAAATTGTTCCAATGCTAATGCTGCTCCTTTAATTATTTTAATAAGAAAATCTTCATTTGTTCTAGGTTTCATCTTTTTCGTTTCGATTGCTTCAATTAAATAATCGTATAAATCTTTTTTTCCAATTTCTAACACAATATACATATAATTGTCTTTTTTCTCACTTAAAAAATATCATTTAATAAAATTAATAATTTTATTAATTTAATTAATTAAATAATTTATAATAAAATATATAAACATACTATCCAAACATTTTTATAATATAATTCCTTTCTTTTCCAAGCTTTTCTTGATCATTTAAAAATTTTAAAACATCAACTTCTCTTTCTACCTTAGCCTTATTGAATGTATCATTTCTCTTATTCATTACTGATATTTTTAATGCTACACATTTTTCCTTATTTGCAAAAATGTATGCGTGTTGAACCTGTTATACCGTATTTACTCTAATAGAATGACACCTCCATTTGAATGACACCTCTATTTGAGTGACACAATTTGAGGGCATAGAAAAATAAAATGACACCCTCTATTTGAATGACACCTCTAATTGAATGACACTTTTGGGTTACCGTGAAATAAATTGCCTATGAATATACTTTGCCTAATTTTTTTTCTTTTCATTATTTTTAAGTTATAGATGGATAATTTTGATGAAAATATTGACGTATTGGGTAAATAACCAGTTGGATCCCTACCTGTCCGCAAAGAGAATTCGCTCTTTTCTTTCCTTCTCTTGTATTTTTGGCGTTAGGAGAAGTGCACGCTTATTTTTCCTTCTCCTCTATTATAATATGCCTTTTGGCATTTGGAAAGAAATGGATAAAATAATTAATTAATAATAAAGTGAAAATATAATTATTTTAAAAGTGACCAAAGATTAATAATCAAATAACATAAATTTGGGACAACATTCTCAAATATATTTCTAAAAGATCAGGTGAACCTGTTAAGGGATTATAATGAAGGGATAAAAACCAGTAAAAGGACAAATATTTAGGTAATTCAGTTTTTGTATATATCTCATCTGACGGATAATTCTGAATCTTAATCACTATTATTAATTAATTTTAATTATTTTATCCATTTCTTTCCAAATGCCAAAAGGCATATTATAATAGAGGATAAGGAAAAATAAGCGTGCACTTCTCCTAACGCCAAAAATGCAAGAGAAGGAAAAGAGCGAATTCTCTTTGCGGACAAGTAGGGATCCAACTTTTTATTTACCGACGTATTGAATTTGACAGACGAGGAGGGACCATCCGAAAAGAAACCAAGACAATCATTCACAATTGAGAAAATATATTAGTGATTCTTCGGTTGTTTAATTAATTAAAAATTTGAATAAATTAATGAAAAATTGGTCATTGAAAAATACAATGACACCCTCTATTTGAATGACACCTCTAATTGAATGACAAAATTTGAGGGTGTCAAAAAATAGAATGACTGTCATTCTATTAGAGTAAATACGGTATATTAATAATTTAAATTGCTTAATTTTTGGCGGTATATAAATCGGGAAACGGGAATACCATAACAAACACTTAAAGACCTAATAACCTAATCATAATTTGATCCTCAAGTTTCCTGTTCCCTCACATTTTACTTTTATTTGTTAAGTAAAACTAACTCTCGGGGTCCAACGGTTTGGCGAAATTCCCCTATAAAATTAACCTTTAAAAATTTGTTAATAAATTTTTTAATTTAATTTATTATACATTATTTAAAATGTTCCCATCACTTTCGCTGCTCAGGGTACCTTCCCCGATATCTACTATTTATTTATTTTTAAAAATATTGTGGTCGTTTAACTCAAAATAAAAATAGAAATATACCAAATATTTATTTTAAATTATATACTTACATTTCCAAAAGTTCCTTGTACTTGGCCATAATCTGTTACTTTTAATTCCATTTTACCTATTTTTTCTTTTTCTTTAAATTGATTAATGAAATATTTACCACATGGACATCTTTCACTTTGGTCATTTGAAGTTGATCCTTTTTAAAAATTAATTATAGTAAAAAACAAGTAAAAGTTTAAAAACCATTTAAATTATGAGGAATGCTTTTTCTTTTTTAAACAACTAAGATTTATCCTAAAATTCTACAAAAATCTCAAATAAATATTAAATTATTTTTTTTTTATAATAAAGTAATTTAATATTATTAAATTTTCATTTTAACTCTGCGCTCTATTCTGTGCAGAAAATGTTCAATCTTTATATTTTTTGTAATAAATTAATTTTTGATAAAATTTTTAAAAATAAATTAAAAAATAATAATTAAATATTTTTCTACCTTTGTGAAGGGAGGTGGCATTTGAATAATTCTCTTAAATTAAAAAAAAAAATTAATTTTAATAATATATTTTTTTTTTACTTTTTTTTATTCTAAAATAAATTAAAAATATTTTTTTTTTAATTTAATTTTAAAAATAATATTTAATTGTTATAATTTGATTAATTACCTATTACTAAGAATAATAATAAAAAAATTAATTTAATAATTTTTAATAATTTCATTTAAATAAATATATTTTTTAAATTAAATAATTTAATATTTAATATTTAATTTAATAATTTAAATAAACTGATAAAATGAACTCTGAACTCTATTAATGTGTTATATAAAAAAGGAAAGATGAGAGACGTGAATTGAATAAATTAATATTGGTCAGACAATAAAAATTAATTTTCTTTGTTTAAATTTAAATAAATAAAAGTACATTTAAATAAAAGTATAAGGCAAAATTTAAAATAGAATTTCACATGTCATAAATCAATTTTTAATTTAAATTGGCTTTACTAAACATAAGACAAAATTTTGAATAATTTTATATCAAAAGAAATATCAGTTGATTCGTCTCGATGAGCTGAATCGAATGGTACCACTCTTACGGTACGGAGATGTCTATGAACTTAAATATAGACGTTTGAAAATCGAAAAACAATAGGGGGGAGTATGTTTCAATATAAATTTTTTATTAGTCAACAAATAGTTTGTCTATAAATGAGGATTTTTTCCGATGAATTTGCGGATTTTTTATTTTTTCATCTGGCAACACTGATTTAAAATTAATTTAAAATTAAAAAAAAATAAAAATTGATTTATGACGAGTAAAAAATTTTTCTACGCGTTTAGTATCATTTCCCTATAGCCTAGCCTTCATTTATTTACCCATTTTAAATTTAAAATTAAATAAAAATTAATGTTATTATTAAAAATAATTAAATTAAATTTTTTATTTTTGTGTTTAGTAAAAGGTAAAATATTAATTAAATTTATAAGAGTATACATATTTATAACAATTTATAGAATTTATATTTTTAAAAATATTTTTTTAATTTAAGAACTTGACTCAGCTTCACACGGCAAAGAAGGTAAAAAATTAAATTTTTTTGTAATAAACTTATGCTTTTATTAAAAAAAAAAATAATATATTTATTTTAATTAAGTATCAACTTCACAAAGTAATCAAGCAAAATGTCCATGTGGTAATTATTTAATTCATAAATTAAATAAGGAAAAAAATATAAATGGAATTGAATTAAAACTTAGTGAATATCACAAATTGGGAAAAGGAGGATTCGGAAATGTTAGTTTTTATTTTATTATTATTAAAGAATAATGGCTCTACTTCACTTTATGAGTCAAATCGAACATTATGAATCCAAATTAAAGTTTATGAGTCCAAACGATTTTGCTAAGGAATTAGAGTCTCATTTAGTGGTTACAGGAATTGGTCCCAGTCATGTTTCCGGGTCCATTTTTCAGTTTTTTTCAAAAATCGTGATGAAACTAGGACGGAATTCTCTATTTTATTCAAAAAACTTTAAAAGGGACCCGGAAACGTGACCGGAACCAATTCCTGTAATCACTCAATGAGACTCTAATTCCTTAGCAAAATCGTTTGGACTCATAAACTTCCATTTGGACTCATAATGTTCGATTTGACTCATAAAGTGAAGTAGAGCCAAACAATTAATTTGTATAAAATTTAAAATTAACATAGTAAAATAATTAAACGAATATAAATTAAAATTTTTAAAGGTTCAACACGCATTTTGGCCAGAAAAAAATAAATGTGTAGCATTAAAAGTATCAAAGATGTATAATAGTATTAATGTTTCCTATAAAATAAACTATAATGAAATGATTAAAAGAGAAGTTGAAGTTTTAGATTATTTTAAAGACAATGTGCCTTATAATGAAAGGAATTATATTATAAAAATATTTGGATAGTAAGTTTATATTTAAAAATTAATTATTAATGTAAAAAATAAATATCATCGTCTTTTTGGCTCTTTCCCTCAATTTAAGATTTTATTCTTTTTTAATTTAAATATTTTAGTAAAGAAACAATAGTGAGTAAGCAATTAACTATGTTTACTGTATTAGAACTTGGAGGTAAAAATTTAAAAGAATATTTTCGTGAAACAATAATAGCACAAGGAGGAACATTAGAACCAAGAACAAATGAAGATTTTCTTAAAAATAATTAAAGGAGCAGCATTAGCATTGAAACAATTTCATAAATGTAAGAAAAATTTATTTAAATAATATTAATTAAATAAATAAAATATTTAGTTGGAGTTCATGGAGATGTTAAAGCAGAGAATTTTGTTGTCTCTCTTGAACAAAAAGATGAAAATTTTATTGAAAGTAAATTAATTGATTTTAACATTTCTGTTATTGATGGGCAAGAACCTTTACCAAATACAATTGGTACAGCTGTAAATATCAAAGCACCAGAGATTTACGGCACAGATAAAGTAATTAAATATTTGTTCATGGGTTAAAATGTCGAGTTAACTTTTAGTTCATTTTTTCAAAAAATTTTATGATTGTAAATCTTAGAATTGTATAATATACAATTTTAAAATTAAGTTAACAAGTGAAGCGGATGTTTGGGCATTTGGAACAATGGTTTACGAGCTTTATAACAATACAAATCGTAATTATTTATTTAAATAAAATTTTCTAATTTTGACATTTTGATTCTTAAAATTTTCGGGATGACACTTTTTCAGCTCTAACCTTAAAAATGTTAAGAGGCTCTAGATCTCAATACTAGTTTATTAAATTTCCTGGTAGTATTCCAAATTATAGATTTTTCAAATTGATCTGAGTTGCGTATTTTCGGAAAGATAAATGATAAAATTATTTTGTAATAACTCAAATATGACAGATCGGAACTTGTGTAGTTTAAGTGCATACCCTATCTATTCGCAAAAAAAATAAACTAAAATATAACAAGAAAGATTAGAGAAAAAGTATAAAGTCCATTTATTCGCAAGAAAATAATTAACAACTAAAATTGTTTTGAATATAAAATATTTTCTTGCGAATAAATGGGGTGTGTGCACAAACTTTACACAAGTTCCGACAGATCTAAAAGTCTTTTATTAATAGTTGGAGACAATTATTTAACGCAAGTAGCAATGAAAGATTACCTTTCTAAGAATGATTATAATACACAACTGGATCGAGTTATAAAGGTAATAAATTTGGAAAAGAAATTTCATAGCTCAAACAACGTGAAAATGTGTTTTATTTACATTTTATTAACCTTATATATCAACACCCTTGATAAACAACTTGACTCGAAAGTTAGAAATACTCATAAATATATATCTTAATTGAATGTAATGGTGATTATCGAAAAAAAGTTGCATAATAAAAGTTGATCTATAGGGTGCCATAGGGGTGGAATTCTATTGGATATTAATGAGTATATAGCAGGGATGGACAAAATTGGGAAATAAAATACAAAATCCGATACAAAAATTTAAAAAATATAACCGAAATCCGAAATAAAAATGACCTAAAAATTCGAAATTTCCGAAACCCGAAACTTGCCCATCCCTGTTATATAGGTATTTAAATAATTTTAGTTTAAGCTAACTATAAAAATATTATAAAAATTTTAAATAAATATTTATAAAAAAATTATTTATATATAGGCTTGTGTACAAATTGACCATAACTATCGTCCAAGAATGAATGAAATTTATGATTTTCTAAATTATAAACTGGATTATTTTATGAATGAACGTTCAGATAATTCTTCCTCATCAACAACAAATCCTCATTGTCCTTAACTATTTTTGGAGATCTTCAGAATGAAAAAGTTGTAAATGTTGAAACTGAGTAGCCACTCTGTATACCTTTTTCTTTAAGATAAATTTCAATTTTTTTTTGAATTCGTTTTTACAATTTATTCGGATTAAAGTTAGAACCTGATAAAAATTTTGGCTCTACCTTAGGACATGCGTCCCATCAAAGTATATGCGTCCCATCAGAGTTTATGCGTCCCATGAAAGTATATGCGTCCCAAAATTAATACATGCGTCCCATCAGAGTATATGCGTCCCAAAAACAATATTTGAGTCTGAATAATAGAGGGAGGGGGTTATAATAGAGAGAAAGGGTTCTAATAAAGGAAGAGGAGTTTGAGAAGGTTCTGATAGTGGTGTGTTCTTTAATAGAGATAGAAGGGCTTCCATATACTGATTTACCAAATAAAAATTTTGAGAAGGTTCGCCTTATGAAATTCCTTGACTCAAATTAAAGGTGTGGTCTTGCCTAATTTTTATTGATGGGACGCACATACTAATCTTGAGACGCATAAACTCTGATGGGACGCATGTATTAATTTTGGGACTTATATATTTTCATGGGACGCATATACGCTGATGGGACGCATATACTTTGATGGGACGCATAAACTCTGATGGGACGCATGTCCTAAGGTAGAGCCAAAATTTTTTGAGGGCGAATTTCGTTCTGCGTTATTTGCGTTAATTTTTTGCCTTGCGTTACGTTTTTCGGAGTAAAAACGCCTCTTTCATCAAGCTGAATCGGTTGGTACTATTCTCGTTTTATAGAATTGAATATGGGCCGAATTTAGGCAATTAAAAATAGTAAATCATCTCCATGATTAACGAAAAATCATAAATAAAATCAAGTGTGTTAGAAATCTGTGTTCATATTTGTGATCACTAGGGTTTAACAAAACATGCAAATGCATGTTTTTCATGCGGAAATGCCACGATAAGAGAATTATTAACTCTTGAATAATTACAATTAAATTGTAATTTAGTAAATTTAATAACATAACTATATAGTTTATGTACAAATGTTTTAATATGTTCTGTTAAGAAGGAAAATTTTGAAAAGAATTTAAAATCAAGAAACTTTCTTAAAATAAAATATATTATTTATTCTAATAGAACGACATTAGAACAAAAATCCAGAGAGGGTTAATTAATAAAACTAAATGTCATTCAATTAGAATAAATAATAGTTTAGTTAATTTGAGTTAAACATGTCAACACAGTGCTTACATTCAGTTGACAGAGCGCGCATAGCAGGGATCGCGCCGACAAAAAATCAATTCCCGATTTTCGGGAATCGGGAATTCCCGAAATTTTTTCATTCCCGATTTTCGTGAATCGGGAATTCCCGAAAATTTTTCATTCCCGATTTTCGTGAATCGGGAATTCCCGAAAATTTTCAATTACCGATTTTCGTGAATCGGGAATTCACGACTCAAAAATCGTCGGGAATTCCCGATTTTCGGGAATCGGGAATCGGTAAAATAGAAAATTTTCTCACAACCAAAAAATTAAAAAATTCGGCTGGCTCTTGTTCCAGAGTTGGCATGGAAATTCTGGATTTTTATTGTATCCAGATTCAAGATCCAGGAAGTTTCTGGTATTCTGAACTTTTTCTGGAACTGATTTTTCTGAAGTCCAGATCTTGGATCGGGCCAGGTCTATAAAATAAATCAGAATTCAGTGTCCAGATCAAGATTTAAAATTCCAATCCCTACTAAGTATAAGTGTCTAATTCACATTTTTTAGCGCCGCGGCGAAAAATTTTGAAATTTTATGGTAATCAGTTGATAAAAATTCTCATATTTAATGACGCAGGTGAAATTTTAACTTGTCTTTTTGCTTCTAAAATTTATAAAACTCAAAACGCAAGAAACATAAATTTACCAAGAATTAATGAGATTTTAATATATTTTCCATACATTGGAATCGAACCCTCGTCAAGAGTAGGATTGTAGACTAACGCGATAACCACTCAACCAAACTCTTGCTTAAATAGAAACGAATTAAATTATACATTTCACTATAATTTCATTTCCCATGGCAAGAAGCTAAAAAGTAAGAGAAAACTAAAGTGAGAGAAGTGAAAAGAGGGGTGTATTTCCCGATATTTTCCCGATTTTTCAAAAAAAAATTCGGGATCGGGAACGGGAATTCCCGAAAATTTTCAATTCACGATTTTCGTGAATCGGGAATTCCCGAAATTTTTCTATTCCCGATTTTCGGGAATCGGGAATTCACGACCCAAAAATCGTCGGGAATTCCCGATTTTCGGGAATCGGGAATCGGGTCGGCGCGATCCCTGGCGCATAGCAAACAGAAGAAAAGTGTCTATGCGCTAAGTGTCAATCTGGTAAGTTAAGCAACGGTGAGGTACAATGGAAAGAAAAGAAGAGAGAAGGCGAAATAGTCAGCAGCGTAAAAAGTGACAAAAGGGTCAACGAGAAGAAAAGGTTATAAAATGGTCAATGAGAAAAATTTTTGGCCATAACTTTCTTCAAAATTTTTAAATCACTTTAATTTTTGTTTCATTTGACACAGCATTAAAAATTGAACAATCTCATAAATTTTTCTTAGATAATCGTTGATTTTACAACTACCATGAAAATTGTAAGCTCCTAAAACAGGATCCTCCAATCCATATTTTTTCTAATTTTGTAATTTTGTAGCCCTATTGTTACTATGCAACTCTACAAAATTTTAAGAAAAAATAACTTGATTTGGAAAAGTTATGGTTTTTTGAAAATCCTGATCATTTACTATGTTTTTGATCATAACTTCCTTCAAATCTTTCCAATCTTTTTTATTTTGGTTTCAGACGACTCAGCTTTATGAGTTACGTCATAATTGGTCAAAACTAAGCTTATTCATGCGCATTCTTATGATTTTTTGCTCTTGTTTTCATCTAAAATTAAAACTGCATTTTCTCTCTCAAAACTGCATTTGAACCTATGAAATTTTTTAAACATAATCTTTAACTAGTTTTATATGAAATGATCAAGCAGATTTAAAAATGAGCAAGCCGTTTTCGAAATATTCGGTTTTAAAGTTGACAAACTAATTCAGGGTAAAATTAAAAATGAGAGTAATACTTAAAACGAGAGAGTAAATTATAGAGAGAAAGAAAAACGAGAGACTACACAAATTTTGCTATGCGCGCGTTGTAAGCACTGTGTGTCAACACCTTATTCATCGATGAACCGATTGGTGAAATTAAAAAAATTAATTTAATAATTTTTAATAATTTCATTTAAATAAATATATTTTTTAAATTAAATAATTTAAATTTAATATTTAATTTAAAAAGAATGATAAAATGAACTCTTGTCGTTTATTAAAGATGAGAAGCAATATTTGCAAAAAGTTCATTTCGTTACGAAATGCTCATGTTTTGTAACGAAACATTACGAAACAAAATTAATACAAAAAAATTTATTAAAAAAGGTCTAGTTTTAGATAAAATTTTTTTACATTTTTTACTAGAAAAGTACAACATTCTTCATTTTTTCTTTTTTATTTTTTAAAAAAACATCCTTTTTTGGATAATTTAGAGATTCACAAATACCTAGGTATATCTGTTGTGAAAGAAATATTAATTGAGGGTTTAATAAATTAATGTTGGTATTTTTACTTTTAATAAATAAAAGTACAGTTACTTTAAATTAGAGTTACACGAGACCGAGAGTCTCGCCGAGACCGGACCGAGAGTCTCGCCCATTTTCCAATCTCGGTCTCGGTTTTACCAGGTCTCGGTCTCGGTACCGAGACCGAGAATCTCGACGCTCAGTCTCGCCGAGACCGAGACCAAATATACACCCCTAAAGATTGACTTTTTTTATTATTATTGCAGCGAAATGTTTAAATTTTCACTATTGGCAAATCGTTTTTCATTAACTCTTTTTCTCTATAAACATACACTCATCACTCTTTAACAATAGCATTAATAAATTTAACTTCTTTAACCCTCTTGTAGGAGAGAAGAGAATATGGAAAGAAGATTTATCTAGATTTTAATTTTTCTAGTAATTCAAGCGTGGTTTAGTTGTTAAAATGCTAGACTATAACTCTAAACTGGATGGAGGTTCGATTCCTTTATAATGTAAAGATATTAGTAACTAATTAATTAAATTAAATTTTCTACTGCGGCGCAAAAAGTGGTGAATTTTTGGCAACTAGAGTGCAATAACTTTTTAAAATTTTCGCCTGCGGCGCGAATATAGCCTTTATCTTTATAAGTTGACGAAAATCAGATCTGATACACGCATCAACCCAGGACATCCCTGATATAAATGAACCTGCAATAAAAGACAAAAAAAATTAATTTTTTAATTATTTTTATTCATAGTATAAGCTTTTTAACCAGTGGTAAACCAGAATTTTCAATAACCGCTTACGGTATATTTGTTCTAACAATCCGTTAACCGGTGGGACAGATTATTAACCGGTCTTGATATACCCTAAATATAAAGGAGAAGATTTAAAGATACATATTTAATAAAATTGATATAATATTTTGAAAATTAATAGATAATAATGTAGATTTTAATATTTTTGAAAGTCTCGGTTAGTCTCGGGTCTCGGTATCGGTCTCGGGCCAAAATTTGGGTATCGGTCTCGATCTCGGTTTTGTCAGTCTCGGTCAATCTCGGTATCGGTTTTTCCCAAAAGTCTCGGTCTCGTGTAACTCTACTTTAAATTAAAGTACAAGACAAAATTGAGAATTTTTTAAATTAATTAATTAATTTTAAATTTTTGAAGTTGATTATATTTTCAAGTAAAATTAGAGAAGCTATGCTTTCCAGCAAATGCATCCAGAATTCTTTTTAATTCTATAAACATTGATAGGAGACTAAATGTAAGTAACATTATTTAAATTAAAATTAAATAATTTTTCTAAATGTGATTTAGATGGTCCACACGGCTTTGGTTGAGCTTTCAAACCTTTTGGATCGAAAAAAATTTTTTTTATAAAAAATATGTCTTATTAAACAAAGTTGTAGGCGTAAAATGTCTGATGAATAAAGTGTAGTGGTAAAAAATAGCTCTCCTTAAACTCCTCTTGTTTTTATTTGATAACAATTTTCAAGTTTTTAAATTAATTTTTAAATTTATATAAAATTTTAATTTAAAAAAATTTAATAAATCAATTTGAAAAATTGATTAAACACATGTCAATTAAGTATGTTCATATTAAAATTTTATATGGCCCTAAATACCTGACAAGGGTCATATAAAATTTGGCTCTACTTCACTTTATGAGTCCAATCGAACATTATAAGTCCAATCAAAATTTATGAGTCCAAACAAAATTTGTGACGCAATTAAAATTTTTTATTCGTTCAAAGAAAAAATAAGAGACGATAAATTTATTATTTTGAACCTATGTATGTATTTAAACCTATTTCTATGTTCTGAAAACAATACAAGAAATATCTAATCTTCACATTTATGGAAGTCCAAACGATTCCCGCCCCGTGCTGAATACATTAGAATTAATGCCATGCTTGCTTTGTCATTTTTTATCATACGTTCCTGTTCTTTTTGATCTTAATGCAAATAAAAATTTATTATACTTTTTTACTCACTGTATAGGCAAATAAATTCAATAGACCCTTTCCTCGCGCACACGCAGGAGATTGAGGCTTCCTGGGGTGCTCTTAAGAAATCACTCCATCACTTACAAGGTACAAACCATAATATGCTAAAAAGCTATTTGTACCAATACATGTCCGTCGCTTTCATGGAAATCAAAAAATTTTTCAACATTAATGGAAGAGATTAGAATTCAGTTTCCCGTCACATGATATTGTTTTATTTGCCTTATAGTTTCGATTTAACACATAAAATTTTAATTACGCCATAAATTTTGATTGGACTCATAAACTTTCATTGGACTCATAATGTTCGATTGGACTCATAAAGTGAAGTAGAGCCAAATTTTTACCTTCCACGTTAATAAAATTTAAAAAATCAATTTCTCTATCCAAAATGGATCATTCTTTATAACCCTCCACCTTTAAATTTAGTTATTATAAAAAATCTTCAATTAAATATATATTTTATAAATGAAAACAATTTTATTATTTCCTTTAATTTTTATTTATTTATTACCAGGTAATACATAATTTATAAAATATGAACAAAAAATAAAAAATTCTACTCAAGTTTATGAGTTGAAATTTATGAGACCAATCAGGGTTGTTAAGAAATTAAAGTCTCATTTAGGTGATTATGGGAACGGGTCCCGACTTCCGGTCCCTTTTCCTTTAATGAAGAAAATGGATGGGACCAGAATTTTGGGTTTCATAAAAAAACTGGAAAAGGGATCAGCAAACGGTACCGGAAACCATTCCGTTAATCACTAATGTAAATGAGACTTTAATTGCTTAACAAAAATTGATTGGAATCATAAAATTTTGATTGGAATTAGAAAGGTCCATTTGACCCATAAACTACTCGAGTCAAAATAATTTTACTTACTATATTTTATTTCAATTTCCGAGGTCACTAATTTAAATACTCGTTAACAGTTTCTTATATTAATTTTAATTAAAGGATCATTTGCTGGTGGTAGTTTTTCATGTTTTTCAAGTTCTTTATATACTTGTGAACATGATAATCAATGTGACACCAAAATAAAAGTAAAGAGATTTAAATTGAAAGTAAATATGACACAATCAATGGGAGATGGAGCATTTGGCCATGTAAGTTTATTTACTACTTTAATCCCTTTTAGAGTAACTAGAACATTTGACTCTTCTCTGGAATTCTTATAATCCTACTTTCGAGGTGTTGGGCTAATAATATTTTGAGAAGTTGAACACCAACTCTAAGCTGGTGGGGAAAATTAGTGAGAACTGAAGCTCTTAGTCGGTATTTCATTTCCCTTTTATGGGCCAGAAAAATTGGGCGTGAAACTTATTAAAATCAATGATTAATGTCACGACAGAAATAAATAAAATTTTCTTAACAAATTTGATATGGGAGATGCAAGAGACTAAAATAGTTTTATCGCTGAGTTTAAAAATGATTTATTATTTAAGGTTTACCATGCATATAGCCGTTCATTGAACAGTTGTGTTGCTCTGAAAATATCTTTTATAAATGACAGTCGTATTCAAGGAATAAATAGAGAAATTGGAATTTTGAAATATTTTGATACATTGCCGGATAATAGAAGAAACCACATTATAAAGATGTATGCAAAGTGAGTTTAAAAATCTTTGATGAATACACCGTATCGGGCAAAACACCATCAAAAAAATATTTTAAAATTTCTTTAAGTATGCTTTTTTTGTTTACGATTCGATCGGGTAAGAGATGTGTAATTCGAAAGATTTCGGAAAATGAGTCGATCTAGGAGTGGGGGAAGTCATAAGAGTACTTATTTGTTAGGCTGAGATAGAAGTCCTGAAAATCTATAAAGGGGGGAGTAAGCTCATTTAGGTGATTACCGAATCTGTTAAACAAGAATCACCGCTGAACTAATATTTGATTGTAATTTTGATAAATAGAATAAAGTACGAGTCAAGTCTCCCCTTAGCCTAAAACTAAAGCCTTTACCATCCGAAAAAACCTATATTAGAGAAATTCCAAAATATTTTTTGAACGGTATTTTGGTCGGGTGTGTTTTCCTCTTACCTAACTACACATAATTTAGTGAGCAAAAAACAGAAAATAATCGAAGAAAGATGTTTAGTGTGTTAGAACTTGGTGGAAAAAATTTGAGAGAATATTTTCATCAAACAGTCCGAGATCAAGGAGGCATAGTAGGGTTTAGAATGCATGAAGAACTTCTTACAAAAATTCTTAGAGGTGCTGCTTTAGCATTACAACAATTTCATCAACGTAAAATTTTTTTTAGATAAATGTATAAAAAATAAAAATTTAGATGGAATTCATTTGGATATTCATGAAGGTAATTTTCTGATATCTCCTCAACCAACATCAAATAATAATTATGTGATAGAATCTAAATTGATCGATTTTAATAGTTCTGTTCTTTTGGATGGAAATGATAATATAATTAGTGAAGGAGGAGTCGATCTTGAATATTTGTCTAGATTGAACGTACCAGAATTTCAAAACATTAATGTTATAGGAAACAGCCAACCAACAAACCTGGAAAGTTTTTAAATTATAAAGCTAATTTGTCAGGTTTGGGTAGAGTCAGACGTTACAAAATAGTAAATTAAATAAAGCTTGTGTTGTGCCCTTGATGGAATGATGTTATGAGTCCCGGTGTGGCGTGCGATATTATATTAATTGTCCCCGATGGTTGGTGTTGTCCCACTGCTTTGGGTCCCAAAGGTGTTATTGTTGTTGTCCCCAAAGGCGATGCAGGCATATGAGCTAGAGAGAGAGAGCGTGGAGGGTAGGCCTTTCTGTTATATGTTATTTGTTGGTCGGCGTCGAGGCCGACTTCCCGGGAAGCGATTGGATATATTTACTACTCTACGCTTGCAAGTGATTAGCGGAGTGTTCTACGAAGTGACTTGTTTTCACTGCTTTCCATTTCCTTATAGTATGCTGCAGGGATCCTGCCGACCCGATTCCCGATTCCCGAAAATCGGGAATTCCCGACGATTTTTGGGTCGTGAATTCCCGATTCACGAAAATCGGGAATTGAAAAATTTCGGGAATTCCCGATTCCCGAAAATCGGGAATGAAAAATTTTCGGGAATTCACGATTCCCGAAAATCGGGAATAGAAAATTTTCGGGAATTCCCGATTCCCGAAAATCGGGAATTGAATTTTTTGTCGGCAGGATCCCTGGTATGCTGGGACTTTGTTCATCCCTTTTCTTATCTTTCCATCTTTGACTTGGCAGGATCAAAGTCTGCCTTACAATTAAAAGAAGTACAATTGTCTCAACTATTTTCTAAATAATAACAAAATCTGAATATTAAAATTTAAAATGATCTTTTTTATATTTAGATAACTCGCAAAGCGGACATTTGGTTATTTGGTTTAATGGCCTACTCGCTTTTCACAGGCCGAAACTTAGGTATTTTAATCTAGAAAATCATCCAAAAATAGAATCAAAGTTATAATAAATACCATAGATATCGAAAAAAGGAAAAATTTTATTATAATATCTATTAACATTTTATCTAACAGAAAAACAATTTTCTAAACTGAAAAAGAGAATTAAACTAGGAATAACAGTAAAAACAATTTGACATATATTTTTAAAAATTTTATCAAAATTTTATTTATTTTTTTTTAATATTAAAAATTTATTTTAAAAAATTAAGGCCATACAGACTATGAAGGTTTGATTTATGAGATAGAAGTATACATTCGAAATACAAGTTATAATACTCGCCTGGACCGTTTTATTAAAGTTTGTATAAAAATATAATTAAAATAATAAAAAATATAGAAAAATTATTTAAAAACTTGAACTTTAATTATTTTTTATTTTAATCAAAATTATTTTTTGACTGAACATCTTTTAACAAAATAAGGTTAAGGATAGAGCCCGTACCGATACGATCGAAACTAAAGTCCGAGCTCTAGTTAAGATTTTCAGTCAAAAAATTGGATATAATTATTGTTATATTTACTTTACTTTGGCTGAAATATAATCTATTATCACTCAACTTTAAAAATTCTTGCAAATAATTCGATTCGTTTTATCGAGCTGAATTTTAACTCCAAAAATGAGTTGGTCCCCTCTATGGTTTTCAGGGTCTCGTAACTTAGTTCAGATGAATCGAATAGAAATATATTTGCAATCATTTTTTAAGTGTGTGACAGACTACATACATTTTGTTTTTAATTTTATTTATAGGCCTGCCTCAAACAAAGACGAAATAATCGTCAAACAATTAATGCAATAGTTGAATTTCTTTGCGAACGATGTAACCGTTTTAATTTTGAGAGTTCACGTCTCTTTCCTGGAGTGTTATGTGAAAATTAAAAAAAATATAAAAGCAATTTAACAATCTAACTCTTTGAATTTATATTCTTTTTATGCTTTATTCCTTTCTAGTCACCTTACTGTAGTGCTGCCCCGTTAGCGAAATTTACCGTAAGCCGTAACCGTAATTTACCACCGTAAACCGTTACCGTAAACCGTAAGAACCGTAATTTTTTAAATTTTATACTCCTGTGGCCAAAAATAACCTCTTTTTAGTGCCATTGATGAAAATTTTTTACATCACTATTGCAAAAAATTCCTTTTTAGCGCCGCAGGCGAAAAATTTTAAAATTTTTAAACCTCTGTTGCAGAAAATTACACTTTTTTAACGCCGCAGGCAAAATTTTGAATAAAAATGCACGTTAGTTGCCAAAAATTCACGTTTTTTTAGTGATGCAATCAAAAATATAGGCTTTTATTTTTATAATAGATTTAAAATTTTCAAAAAGTAAGAAAAATAAAAACAAATTTTACAATTAACATAACCTCCAAATATATTGAAATTAACATAGGAATTGAACCTATGTCAAGGTTAGTAACCTAGACTAACACACTAACCACTCAACCATACTCACTCTAGAAGATAAACAATTTATAATAATTATAGATAAGTCTTTTCCAGTAAATTTTTTCCCCAAAAATTTCATTTTATGGGGTGTAAATTTATTACGGTTTTGCCGTAATTAGATGCCGTAATCCGTTACCGTAACCGTAATCAAAAATAACCGTAATTTTTTACGGTTCCGTAACCGTAACCGTGATTACGGGGCAGCACTACCTTACTGGTAGTTTTGTAGTTTTCGAGACGAAACCGAAATTGGGCATTTTTTGTTTTAAAAAGTTCTTATCCAAATTTGATTATTTATTTAACACTCTAATGACTTCCTGATCTAAAGGTTGGACGCAATAAAATTGAAATTAAACTTTAAAACTATTTTAACACATCTTTAGCTTCTATTCTTTAGTACATGTATTCAATTTTAGATATTATATTTACATTTTATGAGAATCAAAATAAAACATCATTATAGCTTAGACTTTACCATTAAAACTATTAAATTGTTATTTTCTTTTCCTTTATTTAATCTAATTTTTAAACTTTTTCATGTAAACAAATAGTTAAATTGCATAAAATTTGAGATGTTTGTGTTTTTTTTATGTTTTTGATTACTATTTGTTATATACAAAAGCCTGTGCCTAAGTTATTCATTTCTAAGTGGGGTACCTGTTTGTTTTTAATAAATAAAACGTTATTAGTTTATTAAGTCTTCAACATTATTGAGCTTTAAGTTAGTAAAAGGAAAAAAAAATAAATTTTTTATTTTTAAAAATAATAATATCTTATTAATGTTAAAATTTAAATTAAAAAGACGAAAGCATTTTTATACTTTAAATTTAAAAAATATAAATTTAAAATTCAAAGGAAATTGGATATGTTAGTGAATATTGTGTTTTTGTTAATTTTACAAAAAAAAATATAAGAGGAAGGATTATAAAACATTAAAAAAAGTTTAAATAAATGACTGTTTTTTAATAAAATATATTTAAAAATAATAAAATTTTACTAATTTTTGTAAAACTTTAGTTATGCCGTTAATTTAAATAAATTTAAATGTTTTTTAATCACTAAGATATATTCTACTTTTTCTAAATTAACTATTAAATAATTAAAATTAAATTGTAATTTAATAAATTTAATAACATAGTTGTATTTATGTACAAATGTTTTAATATGATCTGTTAAAAAGGAAAATTTTGAAAAAAAGACTTAAAATCAAGAAAATTTCTTAAAATGAAATATTAGGTCGGGTCATAATTAGTGTCGTTTTTTTCTTTTGTTTATAAAATTTTCAAATTTGAACATAGAAATTTGAAATTTTATATATGAATTTGTTTAGATGTTTTCTAATAAAGCCCAAAGTTTTAAATTTTTTGGTACGGTTGGCCTAAAGTTATAGTCGAAAATGTCGAAGTAGTCAAACTGCAGAAAAAAATTTTTTTCGTGAAAACTATTTGAATTTATTAACAAGTTATATATCATTCTAAAGCTCTCTGAAAGCCCTATTAGACGGCAGATAAACGGCGGGTCTCTTTGTCTTACAATATGGTTTTCTGAAAAGGTCGAAATCCGAATTCCGGGTTCGACCGATTATAGACATGATTGTTCTGACCAAATAAAATATAGTATATGCACTTTCGAATGCTGATTAGATCATCACGATAGGATTATTTAACGCAAAGTTAGAAAATTCACGTTTTTGGCCTAAATGTGTAAACCAAAAACAATATACCTTACATTTGGTACTATAACTTCAGACCTATCGAACCAAAAAATTTCAAATTTTGGGTTTCATAAGAAAACAGTTAAAAGAATTTTTGTACAAATTTTCAAATTTCTATGTACAATTTTATTAGCAAAAAGAAAAGCGACATTAAATGTGACCCGATTCTAATAGAACAACATTAGAACAAAAATCCAGAGAGGGTTAATTAATAAAACTAAATGTCATTCAATTAGAATAAATAATAGTTTTAGTTAACTTAATTTAAATAGGTCAACCCCTATTCATCGCTGAATAAATTAGTTAAATTGCCAGTTCGGTCAAATCCCTTTTAACTTGTTTTTCGTCAGTCTAACTATGCTCTATTGTGGGCGTTTTATTTCTTTTCCTTTTAATGTATTTACGTTCATTCGATGAATAGGGTTGATACGGATTAAACTCTTAAAAATTTAGATCAATTTTTAACGCTTCCTTTTTTCTTCTCAAGATGCTCATTTTCTCTTTGCTTATTTTTAAAGGGCAGAGCATTTAGTAAACTTAAAATTTTATCCACATTTGGACGTTCTTCAGGTTCTTCTTGTAAACAAGCCTATAAAATTTTTTAAATTATATAATAATGATTTTTTGTTAATTTTTAATTTTGACAAAACTTTTGTTGGTAAACTAGTGACTAAATGAAATCTTTCCTTAAAATTATTTTTTTTTTAAATTATTCTTTTTTAACAAATAATAGTTTTATTTTTAATTTTTTACCTTTATAATATTATCCAATTTTGTGTTATACTCTTCGTTTGAACGGTACTCTTCAATTGAATTTAATACTAAAATAAATATATTAAACAAAATAAAATCCGTTTTTTGTTACTTTTAGGGTTAACACAAATTAGAACGAAGAAACAAATATTTCGTTGTTGCACCAATTTTAGTCACTATTTGCATTTTTTAACAACTAAAAGTTACAACCCCCTATTTTAAAAATGTAAAAATTTAATTATTAAAAAAATAATAACATTTTTTGTAGATCATCGTTTTACTGTTATGAAAAAGCATGTACACCATTCTTCCAAATGCCCAAACATCCGCTTCACGTGTTAACTTACAATAATAATATAAAATAGAATAAATTAAAAAGAACAAGAATTTTATTGTTACTCGGATTTTTAGGTCAATCTGATGAGAAAAGTCAAATCTGTAGTTATTAAATTTTGTATTTAGACGGTACCACCTCCCATAAACTATTTTTGCGTTTTGCAACCTATTTTCGTTTTTTACGATAATTTATAAAATATTCATTTTATAATAAATCTACAGGGTGACCAGAAAGTTCGGAGTCAATTATTTTTTATCATAACTTAATTCAAAATTTTGCTATCGAGATAAAACAAAGATGAAAAGATAGAGAACTAAATAGGGATTAAGAAATATCAAGAGTTTAAGAGATTTCTACTACCTGCTTCGATACAGTGTCGAACGCACGGATGAAAATTTTTGACCAAAACTCGCACCTCTTTTTGTGTTTAAAAAATTATAAAATGAGAAAGGATTGAGGGATTGACTTAAATTTTTTTTAGAATCTAGAGGGATCTCTGGTCTTCACAAATAATAGAATAAAAAATTTTTTAGCTTAGTATTTGGAGAGATATAAATTTTCGCACAACACTCACAAAATAAAAAATTTCATTTCCTCCCAAAATCGAATTACATCTACACAGCCTTCCATGCCAGAGGTACAGTTTTCATATTAAAAATTAGTCTTGGTCGCAGGTATGCTCTATTGATTTCTTTTGAGATCTCACAAATCTGACTTCTCAGTGTTGAGATACAGGAAGTGAATTTTTGGGGAGGACAATTTGATATACCTTACGGAAAAGGCTATAACTTTTGTGATAACCGTCCAAATAATCACAAATTTTGTATTATAATATAGAATTGAATAGGCTATAAAATCAGTTTAAAATTATTTAAAAATAAAAAAGATAAAAAAAGTTATGGTGAATTAAAACGTGACTCCGAACTTTCTGGTCACCCTGTATTAATTTAATTTGTTAATCCAAACCAAGTTTAGTATTTATATTAGCTAATTTTTTATTTAAAAATTTAATAGGAATATAGCATAAAAGAAATTTTATTAGATTACTTCATTTAAATTTTGAATTTCTGGTGCCTTTAAATTAATAGCTAGTTCGCTTGTATCTTCTAATGGTTCTTGTCCTTCAATAACAGAAATGTTAAAATCAATTAATTTACTTTCAATAATATCTTCATTTTCTTTAAAAACAACAAAATTCTCTGCTTTAACATCTCCATGAACTCCAACTAAATATTTTATTTATTTATTTAAATTTATTTTAAATATTTCCTCACATTTATGAAATTGATCCAATGCTAATGCTGCTCCTTTAATTATTTTAATAATAAAATCTTCATTTGTTCTAGGTTCAATATTATAATAATATTCAAATGTTCCTGGCATCACATTTCTTTCTGCTTTTACTGTTTTTATATAATAATTTAATAAATCTTTTCCTCCAAGTTCTAACACAACATACATATAATGATATGGTTTCTTTTTTTCTTCACTTAAAAAATATTTTTTTTAAATAAAATAATAATTTTATTATTATTTTATTTATTTTAATAATTTATAATAAACTTACTATCCAAACATTTCTATAATATATTTCCTTTTATAATAATTCTTTCCATTAAAACTCTCCCCATTAAAAAAATTTAAAACTTCAACTTCTCTTTTTATCATAGGATTATAGTATGGATAAATCATGTTCATATTTGATCTTTTTACTGCTACACATTTTTTCTTTTCTGGCCAATATGCGTGAAAAACCTTAAAAATTTTTAAAATAAATAAATTTTAATTAAATAAATTTTATAATAAATTTTTGTTTTATAATTTAATTTTTACATATTTTTTATTTTTAATAAAATTAAAGATTTAAAAACGCCTGAGGGAATCTAACAGCACTTTTTTAATTACTGACAGCAATTTCAAAGCTAAATATCCCAGTTATTTTCGAGAAAATTAATTTTTTCTGTGTTTTGACCCTTCGACATTTTTGGCCATAACTTTAGACCTACCGAACCTAAAAATTTTAAATTTTGGGCTTTATTAGAAAATAACTAAACAAATTCATGTACAACATTTCAAATCTCTAGGTCCTCATTTGACAATTTTATAGGCAAAAAACTAATGCGAACTTTTTTATGACTCAACCTAGTAACTCAAAATTAAAATACTTATATCAAATCTTTACATATTCATTCATTATTATTTTAATAAAAAATTTTAATTAAAAAAAATAAATTTATTTTTAAATCAATTTTTAAATTTATAAAAGAAAAAAACTCACAATTCCGAAATTGTCAGATCCTATTGGTCGTTGGGAAGTATCTATTTTTAGTAATTCAATTCCACCTATTTTTTCTTTTCTTGTTTCATCGATGGAATATTCACCATATGGACATGCTTTATGATGACCACCATGTGAGGTTGGGACTTTTTAAAAATAAAAATACAGTAAAAAACAAAAGTTTGAAATTTCGATTTTCTTGAATTCTGGGACTAAATTTAACAAAGAATAATACGCCACTTTTGGTGAAGAGTTTGAATTTTTATGTAAGATTCAGCCCCGCTCATTAGGCTAAAGAAGTGGAAACACTTGTGGACCGGAATTTTAATTTTAAAAAAATGATAAAACAGCGCAAGCTTAGAAATTTCATCCTTAACCGGGTCCAAACCTTTGATTTTATCATAATACCAGTCCTATTTGATTTTTCCCTGCATCAAAGCAAAAGTCGGAACCTCTTAAACTCTTAATAAATTTTATTCCTTATTTAGTTCTCTATCTTCTATTTTTTTATCTCGATACCAGAATTCTGAATAAAGTTATGATAAAAAACGATGTCTCATTACTTTCTGGTCACCCTGTAAATAATTAATTATTACCTATTACAAAGAAGAATAATATAAAAATTAATTTAATAATTTTTAATAATTTCATTGAATAATTTAAATTTTAGTTAAATAATTTTATATAAAATTTAAAAATAAATAGATTGATAAAATGAATTCTGGGCTTTATTTTGGAGATATTTAAAAAGGGAAATATGAGGGGTGGGGAGAATAGTAAATTAATGTTGGCATTACTCGGACAATGAAAATTGATTTTATTTGTTTAAATTTAATAAATAAAAGTACATTTAAAAAAGTACAAGCCAAAATTGAGAGTATTGGATATATAGAGAGACAAGCAAATTTCACGTGCCGTAAATAAATTTTTATTGTTCTTTTTTAATTGACTGACAAACCAAAATCACCCACCTGATCATAGGTTATCGATGGATAGATAAAGTACAACTCAAGACCCACATGTCATAGGTTATCAAAATTTTTTATTTACCAAAAAATAATTAAATTGGATAAAATTTTAGATGTTTTCCTGTTTTTGTTTTTTTTACACCCCTCCCCCCAATACATAAAAGAAGCCCGCGCCCAAGTGTCTTCGTGCCCAAGTGGCGACGCCCTCATGTCTGCTTCGCCTTATATTTTAAAAATGTGTACATGCTTCTTTAAGGCACATAAATTTTTAATCATATTTTGATTTAATTATTTTAAGAAAAAAAATCTACATTTTATAACAAATTTGATTCAAATAATGGAAGAAGCTCAAAGTCTAACTCTAAACGATATTGCTTTTGCTCGTTGTCCAGATCCACAAAAAAATATTTTTATTTATGAATGGCTTAAATATTTGGACATGATTTTAACTCATACAAAAAAGGTTTTGTTTTTTATTTTTTAAAAAGAAAAAAATTGAAAAATGCTTTTACCAATTGTTTTTTTGATTTATTTTCTGAATTTTCTCTTATTTTTTATTACGTATTTTTACCAAAAAAAATTTTTCAGTCAGATTTAAAAAATTGTCAACAAAAACTAGTCGAACAATTAAATGCTCGAATTGTTCCAAATGGTTGTTCTCACCCCACTCGTTTGCTGTTGGGACGTTGTATTGCAAAACTTTTCTTTGTAGCAGATACCTCACATCTTTTCGAAACTATTAATTTGTGCAATGATGCTTTAAAGGAGCCTAATGGATTATTACAAGTCAAATTGTAAGGTTTTTTAATTAAAAAATCTTTTCCGCAAAAAATAAATTTGCGGACAAATATTATTTGTGGAATTTTGTTAACATTTTGAATTCTAAAATATCTGTAATTTCTCTAAAATTTAGATTTTATTTTATAGAACTTCATTGGTAGTACTTGGCGAGATGTTTGAACATTTAGGTCGGATGGTTGGTCGAAGTTATGAGGAAACATTCCAAGCATTGGCAAAATGGCTTAAAAGCGCAGAGGTTTTTTTTACTAATTTATAATTAATTTTTTTTCAGTCAAATGCTCGCATTGAAATTTTAAATACAATGTCAAAAATGCTTCATGGTCTTGGTTCTGCCACTTTTCCCATTTTTAAAGATATCTACAAGTGTTTGGCTAAAGCGTTTTTCGATCGTGTTATGGCTGTTAGAGTGGCTGCGGCAAATGTATTAGTATTTTAATTTTAAAAATTTTAATGGGAATTTTAATTTTTTCCATTTAATTTAGTGTTTTGCCAGCCTCGTTTCAATCCCTGATTCTCCACTTTTTATTCAACATGATTTGGAATCGATTTGTACACTTTGTATCAAAGTATTACACGTTTCTAATTCAGAATTGAGACTTGCTATAGCCAATATTTTTGCAAAACTTGCCGTTTCTTCATTGAAAACAAATGTTGGAATTGGCCGTCAGAGAGCAGGTTTTTTTGATATTTTTTGTTTGGAAAACTTAGGAAATTAATTTAATGTTAGAAATTTGTAGGATTTGTCTCTATAGTTAAGAACCTCACCTCTTTTATTTTTATATTTTTTCTTGTGTATTTATTCATTTTTTCAAGGTACACCAACTTCAAGTAAAACTCAACATACACCACAAAATACAAGTCCTACAAAATCAAATTCTACATCACTCGATGAATTACTTCGCTGTTTATCTAATGGAATGTTGAGAGGTGGTGTTGGAGGATTTTTGAAGAATGCCAAAAAAGCAACTGGAATACGAGCAACTGTAGGGCAACACGAAACACGCATAGGAATTTCTCAAGTATATTTTTTCAAATTTTTTAATTTAAAAAAATTGGCATAGGATTACTTTACTTTTTTCTAAAATAATAAGAATATTCTTATAAAATTTGAAAAAATTAAAAAATTATTTTTATCTAAAGGCTTATGTTTCCATCGCACGAGAATTGGGTACCCGTTGGTTAAAAAGAAATATACAACTTTGGTGTGAACATTTATTAGGATTAGCTTGCAGAAGTAGTATAAATATTGGATCTTTAAATATTTCTTCTCCTTCTACATCAACATTTAATGATCAACTTTTAACAATTCGTCGCTGTCTTCATTTTATTTTTCGCTCAACAATGGGTAATTTACTTTCAGAGCCCGATCAAATTATTGCTTGTAAACGGTTGGGAATTGTTTTGGCAGAGTATAACAATTGTTTTGGTAATCTTTTTTATTATTAGGAAATTTGTTCAAAAGAAAATTTTTTTAGATTGTGCAATGGATTCAACAAAAGAAGAAGAACGTATTCTTACCTCTGAAGTGCATGCTAGTGCAAATGCTAGTTTTGTTTGTTTAATGGAAATTGGATGTATTGGTTAGAAATTTCTAAATTTTATTAGATTTTAAATTTTAATTATTTACTTAGCTCTTCAAGTTGATACAGCAATAAGCACTGTTTTTATTGAAGCTTCTGGTGTTTTGGAACCAATTTTTGCTTGCTTGCTACATCCTATACAATCGGTTAGAGTTGCTGCTTCTTTTTGTTTAAAGTATAATTTTTTTTATTTTTAAAATTTTTTGATGATTATTTAAATCAAAGGACTTTTTTCAGTTAAATGTTCTGATTTTTTGTTTCCTGGTTAAATTTTTGACTTTATTTTTTTTAATTTTCTTCCCTATTTTGCTAAAAAAATTTTAATTCAAATTTTTTTTGGTTTTAGATGTATTGTCACCTCAATTCCTTCATTAACCACTCCACTCGTAGATCGATGTTTAAGTCGGTTAGAATATATGAAGAAATCACCTGAAGCAATTAATGGATTTTCTCTTTGTTTGGCTGCTTTATTAGCTCAATGTCGCCATTCTCAATTAGGTATTCCTTTTGTTAAATGTCGTCAAGTTTTTGCTTTGGCTGAGGAATTGATTAAATCAGCAACTCAAACACCTCGATTAATGTTAAGAAAAGTTCAAGCTGGTTGGCTTTTGATTTGTGCTGTTTTGTCGATGGGTATATTTTTTATTTTTAAATTCGTTTTCCTCCTTTAAATCTGTTTTTTAATTTTTTTTAATTAAAAAAAGGCCCAGCATTTGCACGACCAAATTTGTCTAATCTTTTAACTCTTTGGCGAATCTCTTTTCCTCGTTCAGCTGAAGAAACAAAAACGGAAAGAGGCTGTGGAGATGCTACAAGTTGGGAAGCTACTTTGGAAGCTAGAGCAGGAGCTCTTGCCTCCATGTCTATTTTGGCTTTAAGATGCCCTGAATTGGTTAATGACGAATTGGCAAAAAAATTAATTGTTCCAATTGAAACATCGGTATTATTTTATGATTATATTTTGATACTTTTCCCTTTTGATGGTAATAGTCCGCAAGTTTTATCCGCAATTTTTTTTTAAATTATTAAAATGTAATTATTTTTGAGATTCTAAACTACATATTATTTCTCCACTTTATAAAATAAATTATAAATTTAAAAAGAGTTGCGGATAAAATTTGCGTATTATTCCAGTCAAATTGTAAAAATATTTTTATATTTCATAATTTTCTAAAAAAAAATTTTTTAAATTTAAATAACCGTGGCTTTTTGGAGATTTGTGAAATTTTAATTATTAAAACTCCTAATATTCTTGTAAATTTTTTAATTTTTTTTCAGTTAAGCACAATGTCAATGGTTGGCGATTTATTACTTCTTTATGGCGTTAGAATTCGCTCAGCAATCCAACTTTTGCATTTACGTCTTTTTACTTTACTTTATCATCTTCCAATTGCTCGTTTTGAATCAGCAATTAATACTTTATTAAAAGAATTGGTAGCAGAAATTACTTTATCTGATAATTCACAGACTTTTCAAAGAAATTCTTTATGTGCTTCTTGTTGTTCTTGTGCTGGACAAACATTTTTAGGTGTTGGATTTGGACATGGAATTGAACAAGAAGTTTATTTAGAAATTGAGGTTTTTTTATAATTTTTATTATAATTTTTTAAATTATTTTTTTAAAGTTAAATCCTCTCCAATCACCTCAACCTGGTTCTTTAGATTTTGATCCACTTCAGTTGATAGAATATGATGATGGACATAGAGAGGGCAGTACTAAAGGATGGTTAGAAAAATTTTAAAATATTTATTTGGAAACAAATAGAGATGTTACCTTAGCTCAGTTCCCCATGTGTACCCCACAGCCTATTATTTTAATACCTGCGCTGTTCCATAACCTTTACTGAAGAATTTTAACATTATTATAAAAAATTATATTTTTTATAATAATTTTATTTTATCATGTGGTAACGTTGGATTGCGATATGTCAATCTTTGTGTACCCTTAATATATTTTTTTTAAATTTATCACATAAAACATTTATATTTTTGCCCTTTCTTTTCTCAGGTGGTGGCCAGAACCCCAACCTTTACCAATCGCTGCTCTCGATTCTGCCATTCTTCTATTTTCAAAAGTTTTTCCAATAGTATCTGTTCGTTGTAAAATTCAACTTTTACAACATTTTGGAGAACAATTAAAAATTTTACAAAAAAAACCTTTGGCACGTTGTCAAGCTTTACAAATTAATATTTTGACAAGTTTATGTTTGTCTGCTGAAAATATTGGAAAAAGAAGACTTGGAAGTGGAGGAGGAGGAGGACATTTAAATGATTTGGAATTACAAAATGCTTTTACTGATTTAATTTTGCCTTTTTTGGGGGAAAATTTTTTGCTTATCAAATTTTTAGCTGCAGAGACGTTAGGTAGATTGGCACAAGCTGTCGCTACACCTCAGGTTTATTTAAAAAAAAAATTTTTTTTTAAAGTTAATTTTATGTTTTAAAATGTAAACTTTTATTAGAGGATAAATTTCGCTAAAAAAAAAATTCCATTTAATTTAATAAAATTTATTAAAGTTTGTCGCAGCAAATGCCCAATATTGTTTTGACCAAATTCGTTTTTTAAAAGATGAAAATTCTCGTCAGGGTTATACACTTGCAATTGGTTCATTACATCTTTATATGGGTTCATTAGGCAGTGGACAACATTTAAATACTGCAATTAGTATTTTATTATCATTATCTCAAGATACAAAAAATTGTTCTTCTATAAAGGTTTTTTTTATTTTTAATTATTTTTTTACAATTTTTTTAAAGCAATGGGGCCTAATTTCTCTTTCATTAATAGCATCAAATGGAGGTGGCATGTTTTGGTATAAATAAAAAATTTATTTTAAATATTTTATTTAATTTTTATTTTTAATAGCCCTTATGCTGAACCAGTTCGCAATCTCTGTCTACAATTATTAATGAATACCCAACATTTGTCAATTGAAATTGTAAGAGCTATTGCAAAATTGGTAAAAATATATTTATTTAATTATTGAATTATTAAAAAAAATATTTTTATACAAAATTTCAAAATGTAAAATTTCAAAATGTAAAATTAAAAATTATTTTTTTTTCAGATTTTTTCTTTAATAACAACTGCTGGACCTGAACTTAATAATAATAATAATATTTCTCCAACAACAACAATAAATGGAGGAAATAATATTAATTCAGAATATTCTTCTGCTGCTCGTAATTCTTTTTTTACAATTTGTTCAATGTTAATTCAATTTAATGATCCTTTGGTTAAAGCTGAGGCAATATATTGTTATCAACATTTACATTTATTTGTTCCTCTTTTTGTTGATATTTCTCAATTGGTTTTAATTATTTGTGTAAATTTATTTTTTTAATTTTAATTTTCTAATTTTTATTTTTTTAAGGAACATTTACACAGTCCATCACTTATTTTACGAAAATCATCAATTTCTTGTCTTCGTCAATTACTTCAACGAGAATCTCGCCAAGTTTGTGAATATGTTAAACATTTAATTCCTTCTAATTATTTAAAATTGGAAAATAAATTGGAAAGTAATAAAGTCTTTTTACTACCAGAAAGTGGTCTTGAAGGACTACTTTTTCAAATGATGGATACAGAAACTGACCTTGAATTTCGTGAACATTTGAAGGTTTTTTTATTAAATTTTTTTTTTTTTAAATTTTAATTTGAATAAGAAAATTTAAGATAAATATTAAATTAGCTTAAAATTTAAATTTTTTCTGTAAAGGCAGAGAAGAGCATAGAGTACTTCTTTATGTTCTTTTTTGCCTTAACCTTGAGAATATTTATTAAAATTAATTTTTTTTTTTAGCAATCTATTCTTTTTCTTTTACAATCAACTTGTAGCGAAATTGTTGGATTTTGGTTAAATTTATGTAAAGATATTTTGGGAAGTTCTCAATTGAGTCAACAAGATAATAATATTCGAAGTACTATTTGTGTAACTACTTTAGATGATGAAAAAGAACAAGAGGTTTTTTTTTATAAATTTATTTAATTTAATTTTTTAATTAATTTTTTAATTAATTTCTTAATTTATTTTTAAATTTAATTAAGGATGATGATGATGATAATTTACATGGAGGAGGAGGAAATCAACTTTCTTTTAATAATATTTCAGAATTTAATAATAATAAAATTAATAGAAGAACAGATAATATTTTAATAAATCCTCGTTGGCCAACTCGTTGCTTTGCTTTTGAAATTATTCAAAAAATTTTAAAAACACTTTGTTGTTGTGACACTGAAAAAGCAGCACATTTAGATTTGTCATTAGCTAAAGAATTAAAGAAACAATTAAAAGAAGAGACAGAAAATAATAATTTAACAAAAGAATTATCTTGTGTTGATTATTTGGTTTTACATCTTTCTGATCTTATTAAAATGGGATTTATGGGTATAATTTAAATTTTAAAAATAATAAATTTTTTATTATTTTTAATTAAATTATTTTAAATTTTAAAATAAATTTTTTTCGAGCTTTGAAAAATTTTTTAAAAATTTTTATAATTTTTTCAACTTCGAAAAATAAAAAAAAATTCAAAAATTTTTTTTTAAGCCTTAATTTAAAAAAAATATATTTATTTTTAAGGCGCTACTAGTGAGAATTTTCATTTACAATTGTCTGGTCTTAAATGTTTACAAACTATAATAAATAAATTTGCAAAAGTAGAAGAACCAGAATTTCCTGGACATTTATTACTTGAACAATTTCAAGCACAGGTTTTTTTTTTTAATTTTTTTTATTTATTTAAATAAAATAAAAAAGATTGCCGCAGCACTTCGCCCAGCATTTTCTTCAGAAACTCCAGCAAATATAACATCATTTGCTTGTCAAGTAGCAAGTAGTTGGTTATGTTCTGGTGTTGCTAGAGATTTAAATGATTTACGTCGTATTCATCATTTATTGGCTTCTTCTTTGGATAATAAATTGCCTAAAAAGGTTTTTATTTTTGATAAATTAATAATTTTTTGGTAAAATTATTCTTTTAATTTATTAAAAATATTTAAAATATACTTTTCAAATATTTTGGTAATACTAAGTGTGTTTGAAACCCGGATATTTGAACATTTGATATCATTTTAAAATTTTACTAATTAATTTTTAGAGAAGAATATATACATTTTTTTCTTAAATAAATTTAAGAAAAAAAGTTAGAGAAAGATAACTTACTCTGCGCTCTCTGCCTTTGTTTCTAAAATAACTCTCACCATTATAATTTTTTAAATTCTGGTTTTTTTGCATTTTATAAAATACCTTCTGCTTTGTCCATTGATACCATAAACAACTAAAATTATCCAATAATTCATTTTTTACAATTTTTGGCGTTCTGTCCCTTCGCTTCAATAAGTTACAAGCAGAGATCAGAGATATATTTTTAAAATTTTTTTTTGTTTTCAATATATTTTTATTTTCGAAAAATATTTGTTAAATAAAATGAAAACTTTTATTTATTTTTTAATTAATTAATTTATTAAAAAAAAGATTTCTTCTCTTTCAACGACTCCCCCAGCATCAGTACAACTTTATAATGAAAGTATAGCAATATTAGAACAATTATCAATTCTTAAAGCATGGGCTAAAATATATATTTGTGCTATTGAAAAACAACAAAAAGAATTATTTTCTAATAATTCTTGTCTTCTTTTAAATTTAGTAGAGCCTTTATTAAATATTTTAATAAATTATTGGTTTGCTGTTTTGAAAGATTTTTCTCTTCTTTCATTACCTCAAAATATTTTGCAAAATTTATTAAAAGAATCTGGCCAATTTGTTAATTTAAAAGGAACATTTTTTACGTTTGATTGTATTGAGGTAAATTATTAAAAAATTTTTTTTTTTTAATTTTAATATTTTTTTATTTACCTTAATGTTTTTAACTTTTATTTGTTCTTACAAAACGGATAAATTTATTTTTTATAATTTTTTATTTTATTTATTTATTTTTTATTAAAAAAAAATCTTTTTTTAAATTAGGACAACTCAAACCTTTTAGTTTTTTTTTTAATTTAAATTTTTTTTTTTCGTTTTTTTTTTATTACATAATTATACTTATATTTTAAATAATTTAATTTTTAAATTTAAATATAAATTTTATTTTTAATTTTATTGATAATATTTTTTTAATTTAAAATTAATTAATTTAAAATAAAAAATTATTTTATTTAAATTTAATTAAAAGAATTGTAAAGAATATTTTAATTCCTGTTGGCCTCTAATATTATTAGCTTATTCTATTTGGATAAAAAATAATTCTACAATTAATTTAAATAATTTTTATTTAATTATTGGTATTTGTATTAATTATTTAAATAATAAAAATAATTATTATAATAATGATGAACAAAATAATATTATACAAATTTGTCTTTCTTCAATTAAAAATTTATTAGAATGTGAAAATATACAATTTGAAATAATGGAAGATGTTAGAATTCCTATTGAGGTTTTGACAAATTTTTTATTTTTATTTTTTTTAATTAAAAAATTATTTAAATTATTCTAGAAATACTATTAAAAATAAAAATAATTTTATTAAAATAAAAAATTAAATTTTAATTTTTTTATTTTAATTTTGTTCAGCTTCTTAATGTTCTTTACAGGTTTGTGGTTATTTAAATTAAATTAACTATTTTTAAGTTAAATTTTAATTTTTATGTGCTGTAATATTCAAAAATTTTTGGGTTTTTTAAGTTTCTGGTAATTTTTTGTGTGAATCTAATTACGAAATCCCCCGTTTTTTTTGTAATTTTTATCTCTAGGATTGAAACTAGAAATTTTTTGATTTTCAATTTTTTGAGTTTTAAATAAATTGAAAAAATTAATTATTTTGTTTAAATAAATTAATTTTCATATTTTTGATTAGATTAATTTTAACAATAGACAATATGCAAACACAAAAACTTTGTTTTAAAATAATTAAATTAATATTAAAATGTGCAAAAATTAGAATTGAATTATTTAATAAAAATAAAGAAGAAGAAAATTTAAATTTAAAAAATAATAAAATTGAAGAAAATTGTCAAATTCAACAAAATAATAATTTAATAATAAATTTAAATTCTTTTAAAGGAGAAGAAGGAATTAATGGAATTTTTGATCCTTTAAATTCTTTAGTTTTTGCTTTTATTGAAACAATTATGTGTATAATTGTTAGACAAGTAAATTAATTATTTTTAAATTTATTTAAAAATTAATAAAATGTGCCAAATTCTAATATTTTGGTGGTACATTTTTATTTTTTAACAAGTTTTTTTTTTTTAATATTTTTGTTTTTATAAAAAAAATAAATTTTTTAAATTTAGATTCCAGAAGTAAACCTATCTCAAGCAAAAATAAGAATCATAACACCTTTGAATGCAAGCAAAAATGGTAGTAATCCTCTCTCTGCTGAAAGTGTAAAATATTAAAAATAAAATTAAAAAAAAAATTTTTTTTTTAATTTTTAGTTTAGATACCTTTATTTATTATTTTTAAAAGTTTAAAAAAATATATTTAAAAAAAAATTTTTTTATTAAAATAACAATTTTCCTTGTGACTGTCCTGGAACGTCTCTCATAAAAGGAGTGGCATATTTAATAAAATATTTTTTTTATTTTTAATTTAATAATTGAGTTTTAATAAAACTTTATATTTTTATTAATTTTTTAAAGGACGAATTAATTAATTTAACATTGGATTTACTTGATCAAATACCTCAATTTTGTTGTGTAGAAGGTCATTTAGTTGTTTTACCTTCACTTTTAAATTTAATTTTTGGAGTTCTTCGAGAATGTTCTTCTTCTTTTGAAGAAGAAAAACAACCTAAAGCTATTAATACAGCTATTTTGGTATTAAAAAAGAAAAATATTTTTTTAAATTATAAAAATATTTTTTAAATTTCAGGCATTAAAAAATATTTGTTCTCAATGTCCACATCCTATTAGGGAAAAATATTTATTTTTGACTTGGGAATCGGTTATTAAATATTTTTATTTTTTTAATTTAAAATAAATGAATATTTAAATTAAAAAAAAAAATATTTTAAAAATTTTTTAAGAATTTTTAATTTTTTAAATTTTAGATAATACGTAGTGGACTTCTCTCTTTGCTTAACTTAGCACAGAGTAATCTTTTTTTTTTATTAATTTTTAGATAATTTGTTTCTAGTTTCTATAAATATAAATTACACTTAATTATTTATAAAACTTCCTTAATTTAATTTAACTAGAAAATTAAGAACTTGGATTATTAAATTATCTTGATTAAAAAAATTAAGTTTACAAACTTGAATAAAAAAACTCAAGTAATTCAAGTTTTTTTACTATTTAATTTTTTAGTTTAATAAACTTGTTTTAAAACAAGTAAAACTATTTAAGTAATTTAAGTTTTTAAGTTAACTTGAATAAAAAACAAGTTTACAAACTTGTTTTTTTAAAGAAAAATAAAGTACAATTAAATTAATATCTGTATATTAAAGAAATTAGAGAAAGGTATTTTATAGGTATTTAAGCTACCTATTTTAATTGTTAATTCTCTATTTAATTTTATTTCCTATAAAAAATAAATTTAATTTAATTTTTAGAATTTCACCAACAATCATCCAATAATTTAGAACAAGAATTAACAATATTATTAGCTGCTTCAGTTCTTTATCATTCTGCTTCTATAGCAACACCAAAAAATGAAATAATTAATAAAAAACAAGAAGAAGAAGAAAATTTTAAAGAATTTAAATTTGATAATAATTTTTGCCTTGAAGAAAATTTATTTGAAAAATTTTTTTCTTCATTGAGAGAGGCATTAGCAACAAAAGAAGAAGAATTTAAAGAAGAAAAACAACGTATAATAATTTTAAAAAAATTTATTAAAAATATATGTCAACAAATAAATGTACATCATAGGAGAGAATAAATTAGAAATATTTAAATTTTTCGAAGTTTTTTTTTGAATTTTTTGGGCATTAAATTTACTTAGTAGTATAAATTATTTTAGCTTATGACTTAATATTATATTAACGTCAACATAATACCTATTTGGCTAAAATTTATTTATTTTTTTTTGTCAATTTTAACATTTTTTTAAATAAATAGGTATTTTAATTTATAAAACTTTGATTAAGTAAATAAAATATTTCTGATAATCTAATTTTCTTGAATATTCTTCATTTCTCTAGTATAACCTTCACCGTCAACATCAAATTCAAAATTTCCATAACTCATTAAAGGATATATTGTAATAAAATTATCAAAAAAATTATTCATATCAAATTCTTTTTTATTTTCATTATCATATGGATTAAATATTAAACTTTTTTTACCTTTATCATAATAAATATCTGGTCCAATACTAAATAATCCTTCTTTAATTTCCTTTTCTTCTTCTTCATTTAAATTAAGTTCAACTAAAGAAATTGTCATTTCATAACGCATAGATTCAAATATATTTTTTAATTTTTCATTTAATTTTAATTTTTCATTCCAACATTTTGTTTGATTTTCTTTTTCAATTTTTAAAAAGAAAACAAGTCTAGCATTCCAATCTTTTCCATTAAAAATAATAAAATAATTTCCAGGTTTTTTGAATTTTATACAAAAATCAAAAAAAATTTTATGTTGATTTGAAGGATTTTCTATTGCTGAATCATCAATAAACTTAGTCTTTATCTTCTCTTGTTTTGGATTATTTGAAGAATATTCAATTAATGTATCATCAATAAACTTTATTCTCTTGTCTTGTTTTGGATTAAATTGTGAATTCAAAAAACAATTTAATTTTGTTAATTCGAAGAATATGTATTTTTTAGTTATAATTGAATTTATTCCATTTATGTTTATTTGTTTTTTCAAAGGTAAAATATCTTGCACTGATGGATTTTCTTCATTAGCAACATTTTGTAATAAATTAAATTCTGCATAAAATAAAGGACAAATTGTCAACAGTGGCTAAAAATAAAGTTTTAAATTTTTAAGGTTTTAGCTTTGTGTCTATCTCTCAAGTTTTAAAATTTAATTTTTCTCAAGTTTAACCTTAAATTTTATAATTTAAGATTTTATTTTCTCTAAAACTCTTGTTCTCAAATTTAAGCATGAAATTAATTTAAGAGATTTAGGAAATAAAAATAAGCTTAAGAGTTTAACAAATGAAAAGGTTTATATAACTTGCAACGCCTTTTATAGTCTTTATTTTTAAAGCAAAAGAAAATGTTCTACCACTGACAATTAGAAAAAAAAGAAATAAAAAGCTTATGATTTTTTTAAAAATTGGAAACTAAATAAATTATTAAAAATTTAAACAAGAAAATTCACAAAAGAAAAAAAAACTTACAATAATTTTAAATGGCTTTTCTTTTTTAAAAAAATTTCTAAAGCGATGTGTTAATCCTTTTTGTTTTAACATACAAATATTTATTCCATACCGACAAACATCATTAAATTGATATTTAAATAAAATTTGTTTTTTACCATTTTGATTAATATTAATTTGATGTAATTGAGAATTATTAAAATAAGAACAACCTTTTTCAAATCCTTTTAAATAAAATCCTTTTATAATATCCTCATTAATAACACTAATTTCAACTAAAACTTTTACATAATTTTCATTTTTATTTAATTTTATTTCTTTCAATTTGATATCATTAATTCCATTTTCTTTTAAATTATTTTTTATTAATTCAATTAAAAATTTTTGGTCATTTAAAATAATATTTGAAAATGAAAAATAAAATAATTTTAATAAAAAAATAAATAATAATAATAAAATAATTTTAATATTCATTTTTTAAATTAATTAATTTTAAATTATTGAATGTCTTATAAGCTCTTTTCTATTTATTTTATAATAAAGAGTCGAATAGATTTTTCAATATTGATATATTTACTTATTAATCGAAAAATATTGGGCGGTGGTCTCTTTTAAGTTATTTTACAAAATGATATATAAATGTACTTATTAAAGTATAATATTGAGAAATATTTAATTGTCTATATTAGAGTTGTCGGATCCTAGAGAATTGCCGAATATCCGGATCCGACAACCCTAGTGTGTCAATTATTTTTTATACCATTTAATGTACCAAAATAGGGGAATTTTTGGAATGGAGAATATTGAAAAAATATCCAAATTCCCCGGGTTTCGGGTCGGGGATAAATACGCAAACAATATTAGATTTCACAATAATCAGATTTAAAAAAATATTATTTTTAATTAAAAAAGTGCACTAAAAAAATGGCTTTTTAGTCTAATTTACAATATTTAATAAAAGGGAAGATATTTGTATGTACTTATAATTAAATATAAATTTAAGCAAATAAGGTATTCAAAGCAATCCTATTTCTTCCCAACTTCTTTCTTAATTATGCCCTTCTATGAGAAAACACAAGAAATATTAGATTTTATTAAAAAAAAAATTTCGGTACTCTTTAGTCGAATTTCAAAATATTTGATAAATAAGGAGATATTAAGACATGTACTTTATTTGAGAAAAATAAATAAATCTAATCAAAAGTAATTTTAAAGCAATCAAATTTCTCAATATTTCTTCCAACTTATTTCTTAATTATCTCCCTCAATGGTAAATGCAATTTTATTTATTTATATTTCTCAATATTATACTAGTAAATAAAATTAAAAATTAATTTAAAAAGTCTATTCGACGCAATATAAAATAAATAAAAAAATTAAAACACAACCATTCAATCATTTAAAATTAATTAATTTAAAAAATGAATATTAAAATTATTTTTTTATTTTTATTTATTTTTCTACTAAAATTATTTGATTTTTCATTTTCAAATATTTTAAATGACCAAAAATTTTCAATAAAAACAAATTTAAAGGAAGGAATTGAACATGTTAAATTGTTAAAAATGAAAGCAAATAAAAATGAAAATTATTTAAAAATTTTAATTGAAATTAATATTATTAATGTGAATAATATAAAAGGATTTTATCTAAAAAATGGCAGATGTTATAATTCTGATGAATCAGAAATAATTAATATTAATCAAAATGGTAAAAAACAAATTTTATTTAAAAAACAATTAAATGATGCTTATCGATATGGAGTAAATATTTGTGTTTTAGAACAACACGAAGGTGGTACACAACGAATTTTAAATGAAAGAGTATTCTTAATTGAAACAATTGTAAGTATTTTTAATTTTTGGGAATGACAGCCATATTTTTATTTAATTATCTTAAAATTTTTATTCATAAATTTTTAAAAAATATTAATTAATTTTACTCGTAAAATTTAATATGTTAAAAGCGTGTTAAAGGTAAAATTAAAGCAATTCTTACTGTAGTTCTTTGAAGTAGAATATCTTAATATTCTTGAAAGCAGTCTAAAAGGGTTTAACTCAGTTAGGCTAAACTTTTTATTTCATTTTTTCTATTTCTAAAATCTCAAAATATTTGAGAGTAATCTTTTAAATTAATTTTAAGCTTGAACTTGAAAGCATAAAATTTTAGTAAAACTTAAATTATTTAAGTTTAAACTAGAAAAATATTAATTTTAAAAACATTAAAATAGACTGGTCAACCCTATAGATCAACACAATTATTTAGCCAATTGCTTATTCACAAGGCTTCCGTGTAATTGTTATATTTATAGCACTTTTTTTAAAATATACCAATTAAATTTGAATAGTTGATGAATAATCTCGTCTCTTTATTATGTTTGTGAAGTTGATCTATAGGGTTTGACCAAAGTAGAAAACAAAAGTTAAAAAAGAAAATAATACCTAAAAAATTAAAATAAAAAAACTATATATTTATTTGATGCCATTTATTTTTATAGCCAATAATAACAATTCGACCTTTATTTTATGCAGAATTTAATTTATTACAAAATGATAAAGATGAAAATAATCCATTAGTCATACACGATTTGTTTTATATGAAAAAAGAAATAAATATTAATGGAATAAATTCAATTATGTCTAAAAAATACAGCCCAGTAATAGCACCAAATGAACCAAAAGATCCTATTGAATTAATAAAATTATATTGTTTTTTAAATACACAATTTAATACAAAAAATAATATTACAAAGATTATTAATTCTTCAAGAATAGAACATTTTCCAAATAAATATAAAAATTTATTAAGTTCAGAATTTAATTTTTGTATAAAATTCAAAGAAACTGGTAATTATTTTATTATTTTTATTGGGGAAGAACGGTCGTCTAACCTTATTTTCTTTTTAAAAATTGAAAAAGAAAATCAGACAAAATGTTGGAATGAAAGATTAAAATTAAATGAAAAATTAAAAGAAATATTTGAATTTATGCGTTATGAAATGTCAATTACACTAGCAAATGTTAATTTAAGTATAAAAGAAGAAAAGGAAATTAAAGAAGGATTATTTAGTATTGGATCAAATCTTGTCATCTCATTTTATGGCGGTAAAAAAGTTTTAATATTTGAAGCATCTGTTGATAAAAATAAAAATGAATTTGATATGAATGATTTTTTTGATTATTTTATTACAATAAAACCTTTAATGAGTTATGGAAATTTTGAATTTGATGTTGACAATGAAGGTTATACTAGAGAAATGAAGAATATTCAAGAAAATTAGAATATCGAAAATATAAAAAAAATTTTTTAGAATTAAAATTTTACAAAAATAGCATTTTTTTATTATAATTAGTCTATCTTTTATTAGATTGAAATATTTCTTTTCTCTATAAAATGTTCTCTTACTTTCACACACACAATCCTTTTTAAGCATCTCTAACCGTTTTCCGATTCAACTCGTTTTAATGCTTTTGAAAGAGAGGATGTACTATAAAAAAGTCTCGATTTCCGAGATAAAAATTCCGAGATCGATAAACGAGACTCAAAAAAACGAGAAATTTCTCGATTTGAGAACCGAGACTGAGATGCATTAAATTTTTGGTAATCCTTAAGATCATTGTTCCCTTAAAAAATTACCGCAAATGTCCAAATTTCTCTATTTCTTCAATATTTAATAGGTTTTCGCATATGCCGAGCTCGAATCTGAACTTAGTTTTCAAAATATCTAATCCCGGACTCAGATTCGACATCTCGACTTCAGGATAAATATTTTATATCATCGAATGACAGCTCATTCGATTAGTCTTGTCAAGCTGAGTCGGTTGATACTAACCTTAATAAGTTTGGATGTTTTTGAAGTAAATTATGATTCCATACAGCTCTCCAAAAATTCAATCATAACTTGCTTGAAAAACATCTAAATATATTATTTTTGATATCATTCAACTCAGCTCAAAAAGACGAATCGAATGAGCTATCATTTGCCTAAATAAAAATTATTACCCTGAAATCGACTAATTTTGGTCCGGGATTAGATATTTTGAAAACTAAGTTCAGATTCGAACTCAGCATATGCGAAAACCTATTAAATATTGAAGAAATAGAAAAAGTTAGACCTTTTCGGTAATTTTTTTCAGGGAACAATGATCTTACCAATTTATTTTTTATTAAAATATTATTTATTCAAATACCAAAAAAAAGTTATTTTAAATTTTCTTTCTTTTTTGTGTCCAAAATATTCAAAAATTTTATCTAAAAATTTTAACAACTGTATAAACATTAAATTTATTTATTTAATAAAATAAATATGTATAAAGTTTTAAATAAAAATTAATTTCTTCTATTTTATAAAATTATTTATTTATTCACCTTAATTTTTAAATAAATCCCAAAATATAATTTAATATTATTAACGTCAATGCATTTATTTGATTAATATTTTTATAAAAATGGCTAAATTAATTTTAATATAAATTAAAAGAAATATCAACACAAATATATTCCATTAAAAATATTTATAACTTTCTTTTGTTTATCCATAAAATATATTAATTTGTAAACTCTGACAAAATGCCAACTTTAAAAATGTTAAAACGATCTATTTTTCTAAAAATGGCATTTTGTCTTCTTTCCATTTTGAAAAATTTTTTGTCCTTTGGTTCCGACAGTCGTGTCGGGGCAAATCACAATCCAGACAAAATACAATCCGACAGAATACAATCCGACAAATCACCATCTTACCAAAATACAATCCGACCAAAACACCATCCGACCAAAATACCATCTAAAAAAATATTTTGTTTTCTGTTTCTTTTTGAATGTTGTTAATCATATTTTTCTGAAAACTTAATTCATATTTTTCTGAAAACTTAAAATATCTCATAAAAACATTGAAAAATACGAAGAAACGCGTTTATTTTAATTTAAAATATAATAAATCACTTAAAATTAAAATATTTTTTTAGATGGTATTTTGGTCGGATGGTGTTTTGGTCGGATTGTATTTTGTCTGGATTGTGATTTGTCTGGACTGTATTTTGGAAGATGGTGTTTTGCCCCTTACCCCCGACAGTGAACTATTCTTCTTTTCCATAATTTCTTATAAAAACAATTTTAAAATAATTTAAGAATTAATTTAAAAAAATTAATAAATAAATATGAATTCAAACTCATCAAAATTATTTTTTATTTTATTAATTTTATTTATTACAACAACAAATATTTTATGTTTAAATATACCTAAAGTTTGTGTTTGCACAAATATCAGTAAAGATGCTGTTTGTTTTATCGAATATGATAATAATAATGGTTTTTCAGCAAAGACACGTATTCGTGAAGGCTACAAACATTATAGTAATAAATACAATTTAATTTATATATATTTAATAAATATTTTGAATTTAGAAGTTACAAAGAAAGGAAAAGATTGTTCAGACACTTGCATCCCTTCTGAAATATATAGCCCGACTTCTGGTAAGGTTATATGTAAGGACGATTGTAAGGGCTGTACAATAAATTGATAGGTGTGATTTTTTTAATTTAAAAAGGGAATTTGCTCAAGCAAAGTTCGAAACTATTTTTCATTTCTCTCACTATTTTACATTTTCAATACTATTTTTGACTACTTTATTTATTTTTGTGTAAATTATTTGGGCATTTCGAGTAAGCTGCGTCTTCAAAATAAAATTGTAAAAAAAAAAGTTCAATCAATTTAAACTCAAAGTTTACTAAAAATAATATATTTTTTGTTTAAATTTTGGTAAAATGTCCATTTGAAATAAACATGTGTATTATTCTTTGCGGATTTTTGCCCAAAAATGAAGATATTTTCCAATTAACTTGCGGATTTTTTAATCTTGTAACTCTGAATATTATTTTGAGAAATAATAAGAAACAATAAGACCAAGTGTTATAAGGAAACCCAAAAGGCAGATCAGTGGATGTGCGTTTTTCAACGAAACTCTCCTTTTAAAAATTTTTTTTATTTTTTTTTCTTATGTAATAGTTTTATACTTTTTGGTAAAAAAATTATGAATGAGCGAAAGATACGAAAAAAACATTAAAATCCCAAATAAAAATAAATGGGATTTTTAGGGATTATCCATGGGATCTCATAATTCCCCGGACCGTATTTTTCATGAGAACGGATCCCAAATACGTTTTTTCAATATTATCGGATTAATTCCGAGACCGAATCAATCCCGAAAATCCAGTCAGATCCTAACAAGCTCTATTCTCAAAATCCGAGTCTGACTCTAGAAAATCGATTGCATAAAAAGAAGGAAAGAGTGTAAGAATATAAGAGAGCATTTGCACACAAAAGGCAAAAAATCATTTTCAGTTCGAAATTATATTTAACTACAAATATTTTTATCTAATAAAATTTAATTTAAAAAATACAATAAAAATTAAAGAAAAGCCGTCTTTTAATTAAAGAAAATCTGAAAAATACAAAATTGTTTAAAAATATCATTTTAATAGTTAGGATAGTCTTTTTCCCCCAAAAAAAGAAAAAGATTTTTGAATCTTTTTCTTATTTATTTTTTCACAATGTGCTAGGACATTCTATATAAGTAATCTTAGCAGCGACTAATCCAGCATTTGGATTTGGTTCTAACCACTTAAAAGCAGCTTCAGTTATATCAAGTTCATTAGGTTCAAATTTTTCTGTTTCATTCATAATTGGAATTGTTAGACTAAAAATTAAATTAAAAAAAAATTAAATTTAATCTTTTCTTACGTTTTGCCTTTATATTCAATTTTTACGCATTTATTTATGCAGACTTTATCATTACGAATATAATGTCTATCAGGGAAACAAGAAGGCACCCAAGGTGAATTTTTTGCAAATAATTTGCCTCCAACATCGGCATGCATTGGCTATTTTTAAAAAAATAAAATTATTATTAAATTGAATGATTTAAAAATAATCTTTTTTGGGGGAAAGTTTGGTGTAAACGATGGAACAAAAAACCCGGAGATCCAAAGGAAATTATTTAAGCTTAAATATACATTTTTCCCCCTAATTTAGGCTATTTAGTATTTATCATTCACTTAAACTGTCCCTGATAAATTAAAAAAATATAAACTAACATAATTTGTACCAGTTCCACAAGGTCCACCATTATCAGTACCTGCTGTTATTGGATGCCAAGTAAATCTTCCATCCATTCGTTTATTCATATATTGGTCAATTGTACCAGGGGTACTTGCATTTTGTGTTAAACAAGTTTGCGATGTTTTCCAACGAAAGGGGACGACTAATACATTTGGATCGTTATTTGTTGGATTATTGTTATTTGTTGGTGGAATATCAGTTGGTGCTAGATTATTTGAAGGTGGATTAGCTTTTGGAAGACCATTTGAAGGTGCTGGAACAGTCACATGTTGACAGGACATTTTTTTATTTGAAGAAGGCTTAGCCTCATTTATTTCAAATAAAATAAAAAATATAAGAAAAGAATAAAATAGTTTTTTAAACATTTTTTTTTTAATTTTTTTTATTTTAATTATTTAAATTTAATTTAATGATTTTAATTGTCAAATTATTCAATTTTATATTAAAAAATTTTTTTTAAAGTTTAGACATCAGAGGATCACATTTATTTAAACAAATGTTTTATTTTTTGCCTCATTTTAAAATATTAAAAAAAAAATTAAATTAAAACATTAAAAACCTAAATGTACAACCATTGGAATTTTTGTGGATTTTAAAAAAAAAAAATCAAGTCAAAGACCAATTTTTTTAAATATATTTTATTTGACCCAACTCCCTATTGATCAACTCCATTTATTTAAAATATTTTAATTTTGATAATTTAGTCTAAAAGATTAAATAAATTTATTAACTTTATTTTCTTGATTTTGTCAAAATTTAAATTTAATTCCAAACAATTGTGTATTTAAAAAACATATTGGATAGCATTATTTTAATCTAAAAATTACCGTATTTTCTCGAATAGTTACCCTGTCTCTATTAATTACCCCGTCTCTATTAGTTACCCCCTCCAGCGACAGGTTGAAAAAATAATTACCCTATCTCTATTAATTACCCCCCTCTCCATACTCTATTAATTACCCCCTATAAAGAAAACCATTTATCTCATTCAATTGTTTGATGTTTCGTTGAAGTTTCATGGCTTTTATATCGTTTATCTTTTAGAAATTTGTGATTCTTTTTAAATTCAATTATTCATAAGCTTACGTTCTTTTTCTTGTAAAAGGTTCTATGTATATAGAATCGGAATTTTTTAAAATTATAATAAAAAGGGGTAGGAGACGATTTAGAGTAGCAAGTTATTTTTGGCCATAACTTTTTTATTCCTCAGTTAATTTGAACAGTTCTTTTAATAATCGAAAGTCGGTAAGAGGATTATTTTTTTAATAGAAAGATCCAATCAGATAATACCAAAAAAGTTACAGAATGATAAACGCGGAAAATTGCAATTTTCGTGTTTTTCGGGCCTAATGTTTTTAGAATCAATTGATCTGGTCGGTCCAATAATGAAAAGAATCAGCTTTTTAAGCTCTTTCGAATTACAAAAAATATTCGCAATTGTATAAAATAAAGTTATTCAAGCTACTCAATCAGCTGACTCATCGTCTTTTACCTATTAAATGGAACAAAAATGAGGAAAAAATTATTAAAAACTAAAATTTGCTGCTCTACTAGAGATAGGCAAAATAGTATTTCAGGGATTCCGATTCGGAAATTTTTTGTAAACTTATTCGGCGGGATTTTATATGATAACCGCCGAATAAGATCTCTTTAGCGCCGGTCACTAAGCCCTATTATACGGGAGCAGGCCAGTGTACCGCGAGCCCATTGTACCGCAGAGCTATAACTTATTTTATATTTACCAAAAATTTTCGACCCAAGCATGGTTCGACTCAGCTCGATGAGCTGAGTCGAATGAGACTGATCTCTATTTTATAAAAATTATAAACGGAGTTATAAGCTCTGCGGTACATTGGGCTCGCGGTAGTGTACCCCCTATTATACATAACAATAAAAATGAAAAAGAAAAATCAGAATGCATTCTTCGATGTTTTTAAAACTAGCTGCCAGACGAACAAATTGTAGACTTCAGAATGCCAATTTTTATTTTGTTAATTCACAAAAATTGGTTGAAAAAATAATTACCCTGTCTCTATTAATTACCCCGTCTCTATTAGTTACCCCCTCCAGCGATAGGCTGAAACAATAATTACCCAGGGTAACTATTCGAGAAAATACGGTAATTTCTATTATTTTATTGTCCATAATCTTATGTTTTTATTTTTTTTGGAAAGTTTTGATCATTAGGGTTGACTCCCTTTTTATTTAATTTTTTGAGTTATTTAATAATTATATTTTTTAATTAAACATTTGTGTACATATATAAACTACATTACTTTGGGAAATTGATTTTTTAAAATTTTAAAAGATAAAAATTAAATTTTAAAAATTTAAATTAAAAAATATATTATATTTTAAATTAAATTTCAATTTTAGAATTTAAAAAATTAAAATTAGCCTATTTGTCAGTGATAAAAAACTGAGAATAACGACGGAGAAAGAGATCAAATGTGCATAAAAGTAAGGAGAGAGTGTGTGAAGATAAGAGAGCATTTAACAACTTTAATTATTTTTTTTTCAATTATACATATTTATTTTAAAGAATAAATTATTGGACTAAAAATTTGAATTTTTATGAGAATATTTTAAATATTTTTGAAATATTTTGGAATACTAAAAAATTAAAACAACTTTTTTTTTTATTATTTTTTTTCTTTTTAATTTCTCCTCATTATTTACTATTTCACAATTTGTAAAACTTAAAAGAGACCACCGAATAATATTTCTAAATATTATATTTAATAAGTGCATTATTTATCAATTTATTTAATAAAAGTCCATTCCATGCTTTATAAAATAAATCGAAAAATTTATAAAAGACAACCACTAAATAATTTAAAATTAATTAATTTAAAAAATGAATATTAAATTTATTTATTTATTTATTTTTTTATTAAAATTATTTTATTTTTCATTTTCAAATATTTTAAATGACCAAAAATTCAAAATTGAATTAGAGGAAAATAATTTAAAAGAAAATGGAATTAATGATATTAAATTGACAAAAATAAAATCAAATAAAAATGAAAATTATATAAAATTTTTTATTGAAATTAATTCTATAATTAATGATAATAGTGAAAAATGGTTATATTTAAAAGAATTTGGAAATATTTGTTCTAATTATTCTGAATCAGAATTAATTAAAATTAATCGAAGCGGTATAAAAAAATTTATATTTAAAAATCAATTAAATGATTATACTCAATATGAATTAAAAATTTGTATGTTAAAAAAAGAAACTGAAAAAATAAATAAATTTTTAAATTATTTTAAAACTCCAATTGAAAAAATTGAAACAATTGTAAGCATTTTTTAAATTTTATTGTGAATGGCTGTAATATTTAAATATTGTTTTTTAATTTTTGATAATTTTTTATTCTCCAATTTTTTAAAAATTATTTAAGTTTTGCTTTTAAAGATAATTGTGTAAAAACATTAAAAAGATATTATAAAAGGAAAACGAAAAAATAAAAGTAACACTTTCATAGCTTTTTGGTAGTATAAATTATTATTCTTAAAATAAAGACTATAAAAGGGTAGCAGTTATTGGCTAAACTTTAACTTAGGTATTTTTAAAATCTTAAAATACTTAAGTTTGATCTCTTAAATTAATTTCAAGCTTAAACTTGAAAAATTAAAATTTAAAGAAACTTAATAAAACTTAAAATCATAGAATTTAAGTTTAAACTTAAGAAAAATTTTAACTTTTTAAAAACTTAAGTATATAACAAAACAAAACTTTTTTTACTAGCAAAAATAAAAACAACTAAAGTTTTAAAAATTAAAACTTTAAATTTATTTTTATAGCCACTGATGACAATTTGTCCTTTATTTTATGCAGAATTTAATTTATTACAAAATGATGAAGATGAAAATAATCCTCTAGTCGTGGACGATTTTTTTAATATGAAAAAAGAAATAAACATTAATGGAATAAACTCAATCATGTTTAAGGAATATGGTCAATTATTGTCACAAAGCGATCCAATTGAATTAACAAAATTAAATTGTTTTTTAAATACAGAATTTAATCCAAAACAAAACAAGGGAAAGAATATAATAAATATTATTAATTCTTTATCAATAGGAAGTTCATCAAATAAAAATAATTTTCAATATTCACATTTTGATTTTTGTATAAAATTCAAAAATTCTGGCAAATATTTTATTATCTTTTATGGAAAAGGATGGTCATCTAACCTTGTGTTCTTTTTAAAAATTGAAGAAGAAAATCAAACAAAATGTTGGAATGAAAGATTAGAATTAAATGAAAAATTAAAAGAAATATTTGAATTTATGCGTTATAAAATTACAATTACTTTAGTAGAACTTAATTTAAAAAAAGAAGAAGAAAAGGAAATCAAAGAAGGATTATTTGGTATTGGAATATATATTAATTACAAATTTAATACCGATAACACGAGTTTAATAATTGATTCAACTGATGAAAATAATAAAAAATCATTTCATTTAAATAATTTTTTTATTCATTTTATTACAATAATTCCTTTAATTAATGATGGAACTTTTGAATTTTATGTTGATAATGAAGGTTATACTAGAGAAAAGAAGAATATCAAAGAAAATGAGCAAATCGGATTTATAAAAAATTTTCCTTAAAAATATAGTTTATTAGCTTTAATTTAATTTTTAAAGCTTTTCCTGATCAAATAAATCTGAGAGCACCATCTTCATCACAACAGCGTCAAAATAATTGCAATTGCTGAATAATGGAACATTAAAAGGTTAATTTTGGATAAAAATTTTGAAAAATACCTGTAAAATTACGGATAAATAAAATATTCGTTAAAAAATAAACATCAATATATTTTGTATTTTAAAAAATAAATTCATTTTTTGGCTAATTTTCTTGTGAAATTAAATCCGTGTCAGGGCACATACCTTATGACGAAAATACCTTAAAGTATCGAAGCAGAAAAATAATAAAATACCTCTAAGAGATCTTTGTGTGTTTATACGAATTTTCTCTACTCACTTTCATCAAAACTAATAAGATAATTTTAGTTTTAAATTCTAATAATAAAAAAATACAAAAAAAAGTAGGAAATGAAAATACACATACATTTAAGCTAGAAAAAGACAAAAAATAATAATAATTTTTACACAAGCCAATGAAATTTAAATTAAATATAGTAAGGTCTTTTAGGCACGAGAATGTTTTGGACGCACGGAAAAAATTATTTTCATATTTTTACATTGAAACATGACTTGCCCAGAAACGTTTATAAAAATCAACTTTTTTTAAAAAATTCCCGTCAGAAACTAAAGGAATTTGTTTAAAATTATTTCCAACTTCCATCACTGTTGTTTGACCAATTATTTGTTTTTCCCAATTTGGCAATTTATTATTATCATTTGGATTTTTTGTTTTTATAAAATTAATTATATAAGAAGACATTTTGTTAGCAATTTGTTGTTCAGGGGAATTTTTGTCATTAAATAGAGTATTAAAAAAGTAGGCTATATCTGAACCATGACAAGCACCTGACGTTCTTTCCGTACCTTAAAATAAAATTTAAAAAAAATTAATTTTTAATTTAATTTTACCTGAAGGAGAATGTGTCCAAACATACTCATAGAGTGGTTTTTTAGCACTTTTTAACCAAAGATTGGCAAATTGATTGTAGGAAATACGAGTCATTTCACGAATTGCAGTGTTTACAGCAATGGCTATATAAAAATAATAAATTAAGGAGAGACAAATTACCAAACGATAAATTACCGTATTGATTACCTTAATGAACAATTCACCGAAAATTAAAAATTTTATATTTTATTTTATTTGATCAAATGATCATTCGGTGAATTGTCTTTCAGTAAATTGTCCCCTACAGCTCTTAGGTTATTTTAAAAAAATAATTAAATGTGTGCCTTTCTCTTTTTTAAAAAATGTTTAATTCTTACATGCAGAATTATCATCTTTTGCTGGATATAAAGTAAGAAATTCATTTGCAAAACGTCCATAAATATTATTAATTCTATTTTTATATTCATTTAATGTTATTTTTAATGATGGAGAAGCACCCATTTCATCATTTGTATAACCTAAAAAATTATTTTATTTTTTTTAATTTTCCTTTCAAATTACAAACTTACCAACAATAAAGCTAACTTGATTTTGTAGACCTTTTTGCAAAGTTTCTTCATAGGTACGAGCAATTACATACCCATCGAGGACTGGATGGAAAAGTACTGATGCAACGTAAAAATTTGGTGTATACTAAAAAGTAAATTTCATATTAGAATTCTGATCACAAAAATCAGAATTCTGATTTTTATAACAAAATTCTGATTTCCAAAAATCAGAATTTTGATCAGAAACTCAAAATTCTGATTTAATATATAATAAAATTTTAGTTCCAAATTAATCAATTCTCTACCTCTCCAAAATCAAAAAGAGTTCCATCAATTATCTGATTTAACGGGAGTGAACGTAGCTGTTTTGCTGTTACCCCTACACCGACACCTTTCGGTGCTAAAAATTTAGCACTTCTACTTTCTGCCTGTTCTACTGTGTAATGTGCTATAAAAAAATTTTGTGGATCATTTGGTGCCATAACTCCTCCACTTTGAGAAATTACGCCTTTAAATAGATTTGAAGCTAAGGGGGAAAGAGCAAGCATAAAAACTGAAGCTCCTCCTTAATTTAAAAAAATAAAAAAAAATATATAAAAATTTTACCACTAGACTGTCCTCCAATAATAACATTTTCAGGATCACCTCCAAACTCTAAAATATTTCTTTTTACCCATTTTAACGCAAATATTTGATCCAAAAGTCCATAATTCCCTGAGGCATTATGTGCAACATTTTCTTCTCTTAATGCTTTATGAGCCATAAATCCAAGAGCACCAATTCTATAATTTATTGTAACAACAACAATTCCTTGACTTGCAAAATATTCTCCATAATTACCATTTGCTGAACCAAAAGAAAAACCACCCCCATAAATCCAAAAGTAAACAGGACTTTGTTTATTTGATTTTTTATCAAGTGCTGATTTTGCTAATAAATGAAAATGATTTTTTGAGAAATTATTAGGGCTGAATTCTATGAAAATCTTAAAATACGTCTTTACTCCATTTTGTCCAATTTCCCCTGAGTGACATTTTGTCTATTTCTCCTTTCTGACATTTTGTCCACTTTCCCCTTAGTGACATTTTGTCCAATTTCCTCTTAGTGACATTTTGTTCTTAGTTAAGTATGCTAATGTTATTTCCTTACTTGTAAAAATATTTAAAAAAAGACAATCTTCTGAACCATCAACCTTTCCATTTCCCGCAGATTGGGGACATTGTGAACCAAAATTTGAGCAATCCCTAACACCATCCCATTTTTTAGGAGATTGTGGTTCTCTCCAACGATTATTATTTGCTGTTGAATCTGCATAGGGAATACCTTAAAATTTTAAAAAATTATTTGAAGCCCCATCCTCTTATTAATTCAAAAATTGAATAATTAAAAGTCAGAATAAAAGCCCCAGAGATTTAAAATTAAATATTCTTATAACCTTTAAAGGCCACAACATCAGAAAAACGTCCTCCACTTGTTCCACTAACTAAACCATTTTCAGTGCATAAAATAGTGGATTTTGTATTTCTTGGAATATTACCACAATTAAAACTTGAAGAAGAAACTAGTGTTGGATTTTTTATTATAAAAATAATAGAAAAAAATAAAAAAATATAAATAAGCATTTTTGGGAGATTAAAAGTCCTTTCCTTTATTAAAAAATAATTAAATTTTAATTAAATAAAAAAGGTTACTGTAAAGTTGGAAAAAAAGTTTTAAAATAATTAACTATAAAAAGAGAGAAGAAAGTTCATTTAAAAAATAGTGGAAGAAATAGTGTCATTTTGTATAAAACTTTTTTTATTCAATTTAAAATTAAATTTGTTTATTCTATTTACCTAACGCAATATTTACCTTAATTGAGTTATTTTAATTTTTTATTTAATTAATTTAAGCGAAAAAAAATTTTTTTTTTTAATGAAACCAGCGTAGGTATGCTCAGATCAGTGTATAAAATTATGGGGAAAATTAATAACATGGGGAACATTAAAAAATACTTTAGGGAGAAGCGCTGGGAGAATTGAAAATATTTTGGGCGTTGAAAGCCTGCGGCTTTGAAAGGGTCCTAGCAGGGATTTTTGCTCGGAATATGTGCGTCATGAGCGGTGTGAAGTTGTGGATGATAAAAGTCATGTGGAGGCAAAAGTGGTGGTGCAACCCTGCGGCGTTTGAGGGCCTTCGGCCCTCAAACGCCCCGCTAAAATTTGGAAATTTTGTTGTGGGTTAAAAGTGGTGGTGGAAACAAAAGTGGTGGTGCAACCCTCCGGCGTTTGAGGGCCTTCGGCCCTCAAACGCCCCGCTAAAATTTGGAAATTTTGTGGTTGGTTAAAAGTGGTGGTGGAGGCAAAAGTGGTGGTGCAACCCTGCGGCGTTTGAGGGCCTTCGGCCCTCAAACGCCCCGCTAAAATTTGGAAATTTTGTGGTTGGTTAAAAGTGGTGGTGGAGGCAAAAGTGGTGGTGCAACCCTCCGGCGTTTGAGGGCCTTCGGCCCTCAAACGCCCCGCTAAAGTTTGGAAAGGTGTGGTTGGTTTAAAGTCGTGGTGGGTGCAAAAGTGGTGGTGTACCCCTCCGGCGTTTGAGGGCCTTCGGCCCTCAAACGCCCCACCTCAACCTCAAACTTTGACCCACCGTAACTTGGTCAAAGTTGACCCAAAATTTTTTCAAAAAATATTTTTGAACTCAGCTTGTCAAGAGCTTTCTAATGGTACCATTTGACCTACTTATTTAATTTTTGTGTTTAGCCATTTTTGCCTCAAAATTTTAAAGACATTCTATGACCAAATTTTTAAAAAATCATAACTTTTTCAAAAATAACCTTTTTTGACATTTTAAAATGTCATTATGTTTTAAAAAATATGCCTGATTTAATAAAAATACTTTCAATCCAGACCTATGGCAAAAATATCTAAAATTTTTCGAAAAACCGAAAATTTTCGAATTTTCAGATTTTTGACCCTAAGTACCCCTAAATGTAACATTTTTAAAAAATTTTTCATTCATAAAATAGCTAATTTGTTTCTTTATTTAAAAACATTTGTTTCATTTCAATCCGACCAAAACTCGTAAAGTTAAGGTCGAGTGAAAATTTTGGAAAATATTCCTAAAGGGGTACCCCTATGGAAAAATTTTGAAAATTTTTTTTCGTAAAAATGTCTTATATAGGGTAAAAACACTCCCTGAAAACGAATCCGGAGTCAGAAAATTTTTTAAAAATTTTTCGCAAAAGTTACGGCCAAAAAACCGTAAGAGTCCGAATCACTTTTCGGACTCTAACTCACTGAGACTCAAATGGACCCACAACAATTCTTATGTTTTTCGGACCTTCAGAACATGCTTTACAACATGGGCTAGTAAAATCGGGTTTTGCTCTCCGATTTCAAAAATTGACTCATGTGACCACCACTTTTTGACTCAAATCACCCCAATCACTCATCCCAGACTAAAGTGTCTCCCAAACTTTTTGTACCCTACACTTGTGGCTACAAATGCATCAACTGCACTCAAAACTCCTGACTTAATTTTCGCACTCAAAAAAGCAATTTAAATATTCAATCGGCCATTTCAGTGCTGTACTCAAGTTCGGCACCAAAATGACCTTGCTCAATGAATTCCACATAGCCGATTACCCATTATCCCCGGATAATTCCGACTTATTTTTATTTGTAATTCAAACAGCCATTTCAGTGCCGCACTGAACCTCCGCACAAAAATAACCTCTCCCATTGAACTCCCCACAGCCGATTACCCATTACTCTCACAATAAATCCACATATTTTAAAATTATATCGCATTCGGCCATTTCAGTACCGCACTCAAACGCTGCACCAAAATAACCTTTCCCAAAAAATTCACCGTATCCGTTTACCCATTATTCCTCCCGGACATTTTTCCCTATACCCAACCATTCTCTTAATAGCATTTGCAAGTGTTGGTCACTAAGGGAAACTTTGGACAAAATGCCAGCATTTAAAAAGGGTTGATTCAGCACATCGTCCCTTAGAGTTGAGATTTTTCAAAAAAATTTTTTTCCAAAATTATCAACTAATCGTGGGCCATCCCCCTCCAAGCAGAAGTTTTCCGCTATCTGCCCCCGTTCCCGAGATAGATCCGGAGCGGGGGCTGTTTCGGCGGGAAGGAACCCCCGCACAAAAAAGTCTATAATTTTCCCGGATGCGCAGTATTAAGTTTCCAGAAACATTTCGAACTTCCAGACCTCTCCCGCTAATTTAAAAGGAGCCTTAATTTTTTTTGTTTTTTTTTCACGAGTTTCAAAGTTATTTTATATATATAATATTTTAATTATCTTGTTGGCTTAATTAAAAATTAAAAAAAAATTATTTACCTATTTAAATAATTTTTTTAATGGTTGAATATATTAAAATAAATATATTTTAAGCTAAATAAATAAAATTAAAAAAAGTTTTTTTTTAATTTTATTTTAATATTAACTGATTTTTATCCATCATTTTTTTAGCTTACTAGATGGAATTTGATTAAAAAAATTAATAATGATGATAAATTGCGTTTAATTATTTAATTATTATTTAATTTTTTTTATTAAATTTTCTAAATTTAATTATTTTAAAATTTACTAAAAAAACATCAAACATATTTAAATAATTTATATTACATCTCTACTAATATGTAATAAAAAAATTATGTCATTTTTGGCAAAACGCTAAACTACATTTTTAAAAAGAATTGTAATCCGATCATCCTAATTTTCTTGAATATTCTTCATTTCTCTAGTATAACCTTCATTATCAACATCAAATTCAAAATTTCCATCACTCATTAAAGGATATATTCTAATAGAATGTTTAAAAAAATTATGAACACCAAATTCTTTTTTATTATTTTCATCAGTTGAATCAATTGTTAAACTCTTGTTGTCGATATCAAATTTGTAATTAATATATATTCCAATACCAAATAATCCTTCTTTAATTTCCCTTTCTTCTTCTCTATTTAAATTAAGTTCTACTAAAGTAATTGTAATTTTATAACGCATAGATTCAAATATTTCTTTTAAATTTTCATTTAATTCTAATCTTTCATTCCAACATTTTGTTTGATTTTCTTTTTCAATTTTTAAAAAGAAAACAAGGCTAGACGACCATTCTTCTTCCTCATTTCCCTCAAAAATAATAAAATAATCGCCTTGTCTTAAGAATTTTATACAAAAATCAAAATATGAATATTGAAAATTATTTTTATTTGATGAACTTCCTATTGATAAAGAATTAATAATATTTATTATATTCTTTCCCTTGTTTTGTTTTGGATTAAATTGTGTATTTAAAATACAATTTAATTTTGTTAATTTAAAGTTATTTTGATTTCTAAACACAATTGAATTTATCCCATTTATGTTTATTTGTTTTTTCAGAGGTAAAAGTAAATGATTTTCTTCATCTTCATCATTTTGTAATAAATTAAAATCTGCATAAAACAAAGGACGAATTGTCATCAGTGGCTATGAAAATTAATAAAAATAAATTTTAAACTTTTAGAGCTTTTATCTTTTCAGTTAAAATGTTTTGAGCTTTGTTGTATACATAAGTTTTTAAATTTAAGTTTTCAAGTTTAAAAAGTTTTCAAGTTTAAACTTAAATAATTTAAGTTTTCAAGTTTAAACTTAAATAATTTAAGTTTTCAAGTTTAAACTTAAATAATTTAAGTTTTCAAGTTTAAACTTAAATAATTTAAGTTTTCAAGTTTAAACTTAAATTATTTAAGTTTTCAAGTTTAAACTTAAATTATTTAAGTTTTCAAGTTTAAACTTCAATTATTTAAGTTTTCAAGTTTAAATTTAAATTCTTATGACGGCCATTCAAAAATAATATAAACATTTACAATTGTTTGGGTTTGTCCTCTAAGATAATTTAAAAATCGATTTATATTTCCATTGTTTTGTTTTAACAAACAAATTTTTACTCCATATTGAGTATAATCATTTAATTGATTTTTAAATAAAAATTTTTTTATACCATTTCGATTAATATTAATTAATTCTGATTCAGCATAATTAGAACAATCATTTTCAAGTTCTTTTAAATAAACTGCTTTTATATTATTATCATTAATAATATTAATTTCAATAAAAAATTTTATATAATTTTCACTTTTATTTGATTTTATTTTTGTCAATTTTATATCATTAATTCCATTTTCTTTTAAATTATTTTTTATTAATTCAATTTTGAATTTTTGGTCGTTTAAAATATTTGAAAATGAAAAATAAAATAATTTTAATAGTAAAATAAATAAAAAAATAATTTTAATATTCATTGTTAAATTAATTAATTTTAAATTAGTGAATGGCATGGTGGTCTCTATAGGTTTTTCTATCTATTTTAAAAAACGTGGATAGATTTTTTTAAATTGATTTTTAATTTAATATTCACTAGAGTTATGTAGAATTTGTGCCGCTACACTTGCGCCGCGTTTTTTAGGCGCAGAATGAGATTATTCAATTGACTAAAATAAAATCAGAAATAAACGAGTTTAAATGATTGGGTGAATTTTTAACAATTTAAAATTTTTAACTTTAATTTGTTACATTTGGAGTTTTACCATTTTCAAGGATTTCAAATATTTATTTTTTTAATATTTAAAATTTAGCAAAAATAAAACAATTGTTTACCTTGTGTAAATAATTGTGATTATGACTTAAAAATTAACAATGTTCTTACTAAATAATTTATAATAATAAATAAATATATTTTAAATTTATGTGAGTGTTTTACAAATCAAAATTTGAAATTTTTTTCACTTCCGAGCAGATCTCTAATGTCAATTTTACTAAGGACAGAATCATTCTTCTCTAGAAGAAAAGATAAACTAATAATAAAAGTATGCCATTTTTTGGCAAAAGCTAATAAACTATATTTTTAAGGAAAATTTTTTATAAATCCGATTTGCTCATTTTCTTTGATATTCTTCTTTTCTCTAGTATAACCTTCATTATCAACATAAAATTCAAAAGTTCCATCATTAATTAAAGGAATTATTGTAATAAAATGAATAAAAAAATTATTTAAATGAAATGATTTTTTATTATTTTCATCAGTTGAATCAATTATTAAACTCGTGTTATCGGTATTAAATTTGTAATTAATATATATTCCAATACCAAATAATCCTTCTTTGATTTCCTTTTCTTCTTCTTTTTTTAAATTAAGTTCTACTAAAGTAATTGTAATTTTATAACGCATAAATTCAAATATTTCTTTTAATTTTTCATTTAATTCTAATCTTTCATTCCAACATTTTGTTTGATTTTCTTCTTCAATTTTTAAAAAGAACACAAGGTTAGATGACCATCCTTTTCCATAAAAGATAATAAAATATTTGCCAGAATTTTTGAATTTTATACAAAAATCAAAATGTGAATATTGAAAATTATTTTTATTTGATGAACTTCCTATTGATAAAGAATTAATAATATTTATTATATTCTTTCCCTTGTTTTGTTTTGGATTAAATTCTGTATTTAAAAAACAATTTAATTTTGTTAATTCAATTGGATCGCTTTGTGACAATAATTGACCATATTCCTTAAACATGATTGAGTTTATTCCATTAATGTTTATTTCTTTTTTCATATTAAAAAAATCGTCCACGACTAGAGGATTATTTTCATCTTCATCATTTTGTAATAAATTAAATTCTGCATAAAATAAAGGACAAATTGTCATCAGTGGCTATAAAAATAAATTTAAAGTTTTAATTTTTAAAACTTTAGTTGTTTTTATTTTTGCTAGTAAAAAAAGTTTTGTTTTGTTATATACTTAAGTTTTTAAAAAGTTAAAATTTTTCTTAAGTTTAAACTTAAATTCTATGATTTTAAGTTTTATTAAGTTTCTTTAAATTTTAATTTTTCAAGTTTAAGCTTGAAATTAATTTAAGAGATCAAACTTAAGTATTTTAAGATTTTAAAAATACCTAAGTTAAAGTTTAGCCAATAACTGCTACCCTTTTATAGTCTTTATTTTAAGAATAATAATTTATACTACCAAAAAGCTATGAAAGTGTTACTTTTATTTTTTCGTTTTCCTTTTATAATATCTTTTTAATGTTTTTACACAATTATCTTTAAAAGCAAAACTTAAATAATTTTTAAAAAATTGGAGAATAAAAAATTATCAAAAATTAAAAAACAATATTTAAATATTACAGCCATTCACAATAAAATTTAAAAAATGCTTACAATTGTTTCAATTTTTTCAATTGGAGTTTTAAAATAATTTAAAAATTTATTTATTTTTTCAGTTTCTTTTTTTAACATACAAATTTTTAATTCATATTGAGTATAATCATTTAATTGATTTTTAAATATAAATTTTTTTATACCGCTTCGATTAATTTTAATTAATTCTGATTCAGAATAATTAGAACAAATATTTCCAAATTCTTTTAAATATAACCATTTTTCACTATTATCATTAATTATAGAATTAATTTCAATAAAAAATTTTATATAATTTTCATTTTTATTTGATTTTATTTTTGTCAATTTAATATCATTAATTCCATTTTCTTTTAAATTATTTTCCTCTAATTCAATTTTGAATTTTTGGTCATTTAAAATATTTGAAAATGAAAAATAAAATAATTTTAATAAAAAAATAAATAAATAAATAAATTTAATATTCATTTTTTAAATTAATTAATTTTAAATTATTTAGTGGTTGTCTTTTATAAATTTTTCGATTTATTTTATAAAGCATGGAATGGACTTTTATTAAATAAATTGATAAATAATGCACTTATTAAATATAATATTTAGAAATATTATTCGGTGGTCTCTTTTAAGTTTTACAAATTGTGAAATAGTAAATAATGAGGAGAAATTAAAAAGAAAAAAAATAATAAAAAAAAAAGTTGTTTTAATTTTTTAGTATTCCAAAATATTTCAAAAATATTTAAAATATTCTCATAAAAATTCAAATTTTTAGTCCAATAATTTATTCTTTAAAATAAATATGTATAATTGAAAAAAAAATAATTAAAGTTGTTAAATGCTCTCTTATCTTCACACACTCTCTCCTTACTTTTATGCACATTTGATCTCTTTCTCCGTCGTTATTCTCAGTTTTTTATCACTGACAAATAGGCTAATTTTAATTTTTTAAATTCTAAAATTGAAATTTAATTTAAAATATAATATATTTTTTAATTTAAATTTTTAAAATTTAATTTTTATCTTTTAAAATTTTAAAAAATCAATTTCCCAAAGTAATGTAGTTTATATATGTACACAAATGTTTAATTAAAAAATATAATTATTAAATAACTCAAAAAATTAAATAAAAAGGGAGTCAACCCTAATGATCAAAACTTTCCAAAAAAAATAAAAACATAAGATTATGGACAATAAAATAATAGAAATTACCGTATTTTCTCGAATAGTTACCCTGGGTAATTATTGTTTCAGCCTATCGCTGGAGGGGGTAACTAATAGAGACGGGGTAATTAATAGAGACAGGGTAATTATTTTTTCAACCAATTTTTGTGAATTAACAAAATAAAAATTGGCATTCTGAAGTCTACAATTTGTTCGTCTGGCAGCTAGTTTTAAAAACATCGAAGAATGCATTCTGATTTTTCTTTTTCATTTTTATTGTTATGTATAATAGGGGGTACACTACCGCGAGCCCAATGTACCGCAGAGCTTATAACTCCGTTTATAATTTTTATAAAATAGAGATCAGTCTCATTCGACTCAGCTCATCGAGCTGAGTCGAACCATGCTTGGGTCGAAAATTTTTGGTAAATATAAAATAAGTTATAGCTCTGCGGTACAATGGGCTCGCGGTACACTGGCCTGCTCCCGTATAATAGGGCTTAGTGACCGGCGCTAAAGAGATCTTATTCGGCGGTTATCATATAAAATCCCGCCGAATAAGTTTACAAAAAATTTCCGAATCGGAATCCCTGAAATACTATTTTGCCTATCTCTAGTAGAGCAGCAAATTTTAGTTTTTAATAATTTTTTCCTCATTTTTGTTCCATTTAATAGGTAAAAGACGATGAGTCAGCTGATTGAGTAGCTTGAATAACTTTATTTTATACAATTGCGAATATTTTTTGTAATTCGAAAGAGCTTAAAAAGCTGATTCTTTTCATTATTGGACCGACCAGATCAATTGATTCTAAAAACATTAGGCCCGAAAAACACGAAAATTGCAATTTTCCGCGTTTATCATTCTGTAACTTTTTTGGTATTATCTGATTGGATCTTTCTATTAAAAAAATAATCCTCTTACCGACTTTCGATTATTAAAAGAACTGTTCAAATTAACTGAGGAATAAAAAAGTTATGGCCAAAAATAACTTGCTACTCTAAATCGTCTCCTACCCCTTTTTATTATAATTTTAAAAAATTCCGATTCTATATACATAGAACCTTTTACAAGAAAAAGAACGTAAGCTTATGAATAATTGAATTTAAAAAGAATCACAAATTTCTAAAAGATAAACGATATAAAAGCCATGAAACTTCAACGAAACATCAAACAATTGAATGAGATAAATGGTTTTCTTTATAGGGGGTAATTAATAGAGTATGGAGAGGGGGGTAATTAATAGAGATAGGGTAATTATTTTTTCAACCTGTCGCTGGAGGGGGTAACTAATAGAGACGGGGTAATTAATAGAGACAGGGTAACTATTCGAGAAAATACGGTAATTTTTAGATTAAAATAATGCTATCCAATATGTTTTTTAAATACACAATTGTTTGGAATTAAATTTAAATTTTGACAAAATCAAGAAAATAAAGTTAATAAATTTATTTAATCTTTTAGACTAAATTATCAAAATTAAAATATTTTAAATAAATGGAGTTGATCAATAGGGAGTTGGGTCAAATAAAATATATTTAAAAAAATTGGTCTTTGACTTGATTTTTTTTTTTTAAAATCCACAAAAATTCCAATGGTTGTACATTTAGGTTTTTAATGTTTTAATTTAATTTTTTTTTTAATATTTTAAAATGAGGCAAAAAATAAAACATTTGTTTAAATAAATGTGATCCTCTGATGTCTAAACTTTAAAAAAAATTTTTTAATATAAAATTGAATAATTTGACAATTAAAATCATTAAATTAAATTTAAATAATTAAAATAAAAAAAATTAAAAAAAAAATGTTTAAAAAACTATTTTATTCTTTTCTTATATTTTTTATTTTATTTGAAATAAATGAGGCTAAGCCTTCTTCAAATAAAAAAATGTCCTGTCAACATGTGACTGTTCCAGCACCTTCAAATGGTCTTCCAAAAGCTAATCCACCTTCAAATAATCTAGCACCAACTGATATTCCACCAACAAATAACAATAATCCAACAAATAACGATCCAAATGTATTAGTCGTCCCCTTTCGTTGGAAAACATCGCAAACTTGTTTAACACAAAATGCAAGTACCCCTGGTACAATTGACCAATATATGAATAAACGAATGGATGGAAGATTTACTTGGCATCCAATAACAGCAGGTACTGATAATGGTGGACCTTGTGGAACTGGTACAAATTATGTTAGTTTATATTTTTTTAATTTATCAGGGACAGTTTAAGTGAATGATAAATACTAAATAGCCTAAATTAGGGGGAAAAATGTATATTTAAGCTTAAATAATTTCCTTTGGATCTCCGGGTTTTTTGTTCCATCGTTTACACCAAACTTTCCCCCAAAAAAGATTATTTTTAAATCATTCAATTTAATAATAATTTTATTTTTTTAAAAATAGCCAATGCATGCCGATGTTGGAGGCAAATTATTTGCAAAAAATTCACCTTGGGTGCCTTCTTGTTTCCCTGATAGACATTATATTCGTAATGATAAAGTCTGCATAAATAAATGCGTAAAAATTGAATATAAAGGCAAAACGTAAGAAAAGATTAAATTTAATTTTTTTTTAATTTAATTTTTAGTCTAACAATTCCAATTATGAATGAAACAGAAAAATTTGAACCTAATGAACTTGATATAACTGAAGCTGCTTTTAAGTGGTTAGAACCAAATCCAAATGCTGGATTAGTCGCTGCTAAGATTACTTATATAGAATGTCCTAGCACATTGTGAAAAAATAAATAAGAAAAAGATTCAAAAATCTTTTTCTTTTTTTGGGGGAAAAAGACTATCCTAACTATTAAAATGATATTTTTAAACAATTTTGTATTTTTCAGATTTTCTTTAATTAAAAGACGGCTTTTCTTTAATTTTTATTGTATTTTTTAAATTAAATTTTATTAGATAAAAATATTTGTAGTTAAATATAATTTCGAACTGAAAATGATTTTTTGCCTTTTGTGTGCAAATGCTCTCTTATATTCTTACACTCTTTCCTTCTTTTTATGCAATCGATTTTCTAGAGTCAGACTCGGATTTTGAGAATAGAGCTTGTTAGGATCTGACTGGATTTTCGGGATTGATTCGGTCTCGGAATTAATCCGATAATATTGAAAAAACGTATTTGGGATCCGTTCTCATGAAAAATACGGTCCGGGGAATTATGAGATCCCATGGATAATCCCTAAAAATCCCATTTATTTTTATTTGGGATTTTAATGTTTTTTTCGTATCTTTCGCTCATTCATAATTTTTTTACCAAAAAGTATAAAACTATTACATAAGAAAAAAAAATAAAAAAAATTTTTAAAAGGAGAGTTTCGTTGAAAAACGCACATCCACTGATCTGCCTTTTGGGTTTCCTTATAACACTTGGTCTTATTGTTTCTTATTATTTCTCAAAATAATATTCAGAGTTACAAGATTAAAAAATCCGCAAGTTAATTGGAAAATATCTTCATTTTTGGGCAAAAATCCGCAAAGAATAATACACATGTTTATTTCAAATGGACATTTTACCAAAATTTAAACAAAAAATATATTATTTTTAGTAAACTTTGAGTTTAAATTGATTGAACTTTTTTTTTTACAATTTTATTTTGAAGACGCAGCTTACTCGAAATGCCCAAATAATTTACACAAAAATAAATAAAGTAGTCAAAAATAGTATTGAAAATGTAAAATAGTGAGAGAAATGAAAAATAGTTTCGAACTTTGCTTGAGCAAATTCCCTTTTTAAATTAAAAAAATCACACCTATCAATTTATTGTACAGCCCTTACAATCGTCCTTACATATAACCTTACCAGAAGTCGGGCTATATATTTCAGAAGGGATGCAAGTGTCTGAACAATCTTTTCCTTTCTTTGTAACTTCTAAATTCAAAATATTTATTAAATATATATAAATTAAATTGTATTTATTACTATAATGTTTGTAGCCTTCACGAATACGTGTCTTTGCTGAAAAACCATTATTATTATCATATTCGATAAAACAAACAGCATCTTTACTGATATTTGTGCAAACACAAACTTTAGGTATATTTAAACATAAAATATTTGTTGTTGTAATAAATAAAATTAATAAAATAAAAAATAATTTTGATGAGTTTGAATTCATATTTATTTATTAATTTTTTTAAATTAATTCTTAAATTATTTTAAAATTGTTTTTATAAGAAATTATGGAAAAGAAGAATAGTTCACTGTCGGGGGTAAGGGGCAAAACACCATCTTCCAAAATACAGTCCAGACAAATCACAATCCAGACAAAATACAATCCGACCAAAACACCATCCGACCAAAATACCATCTAAAAAAATATTTTAATTTTAAGTGATTTATTATATTTTAAATTAAAATAAACGCGTTTCTTCGTATTTTTCAATGTTTTTATGAGATATTTTAAGTTTTCAGAAAAATATGAATTAAGTTTTCAGAAAAATATGATTAACAACATTCAAAAAGAAACAGAAAACAAAATATTTTTTTAGATGGTATTTTGGTCGGATGGTGTTTTGGTCGGATTGTATTTTGGTAAGATGGTGATTTGTCGGATTGTATTCTGTCGGATTGTATTTTGTCTGGATTGTGATTTGCCCCGACACGACTGTCGGAACCAAAGGACAAAAAATTTTTCAAAATGGAAAGAAGACAAAATGCCATTTTTAGAAAAATAGATCGTTTTAACATTTTTAAAGTTGGCATTTTGTCAGAGTTTACAAATTAATATATTTTATGGATAAACAAAAGAAAGTTATAAATATTTTTAATGGAATATATTTGTGTTGATATTTCTTTTAATTTATATTAAAATTAATTTAGCCATTTTTATAAAAATATTAATCAAATAAATGCATTGACGTTAATAATATTAAATTATATTTTGGGATTTATTTAAAAATTAAGGTGAATAAATAAATAATTTTATAAAATAGAAGAAATTAATTTTTATTTAAAACTTTATACATATTTATTTTATTAAATAAATAAATTTAATGTTTATACAGTTGTTAAAATTTTTAGATAAAATTTTTGAATATTTTGGACACAAAAAAGAAAGAAAATTTAAAATAACTTTTTTTTGGTATTTGAATAAATAATATTTTAATAAAAAATAAATTGGTAAGATCATTGTTCCCTGAAAAAAATTACCGAAAAGGTCTAACTTTTTCTATTTCTTCAATATTTAATAGGTTTTCGCATATGCTGAGTTCGAATCTGAACTTAGTTTTCAAAATATCTAATCCCGGACCAAAATTAGTCGATTTCAGGGTAATAATTTTTATTTAGGCAAATGATAGCTCATTCGATTCGTCTTTTTGAGCTGAGTTGAATGATATCAAAAATAATATATTTAGATGTTTTTCAAGCAAGTTATGATTGAATTTTTGGAGAGCTGTATGGAATCATAATTTACTTCAAAAACATCCAAACTTATTAAGGTTAGTATCAACCGACTCAGCTTGACAAGACTAATCGAATGAGCTGTCATTCGATGATATAAAATATTTATCCTGAAGTCGAGATGTCGAATCTGAGTCCGGGATTAGATATTTTGAAAACTAAGTTCAGATTCGAGCTCGGCATATGCGAAAACCTATTAAATATTGAAGAAATAGAGAAATTTGGACATTTGCGGTAATTTTTTAAGGGAACAATGATCTTAAGGATTACCAAAAATTTAATGCATCTCAGTCTCGGTTCTCAAATCGAGAAATTTCTCGTTTTTTTGAGTCTCGTTTATCGATCTCGGAATTTTTATCTCGGAAATCGAGACTTTTTTATAGTACATCCTCTCTTTCAAAAGCATTAAAACGAGTTGAATCGGAAAACGGTTAGAGATGCTTAAAAAGGATTGTGTGTGTGAAAGTAAGAGAACATTTTATAGAGAAAAGAAATATTTCAATCTAATAAAAGATAGACTAATTATAATAAAAAAATGCTATTTTTGTAAAATTTTAATTCTAAAAAATTTTTTTTATATTTTCGATATTCTAATTTTCTTGAATATTCTTCATTTCTCTAGTATAACCTTCATTGTCAACATCAAATTCAAAATTTCCATAACTCATTAAAGGTTTTATTGTAATAAAATAATCAAAAAAATCATTCATATCAAATTCATTTTTATTTTTATCAACAGATGCTTCAAATATTAAAACTTTTTTACCGCCATAAAATGAGATGACAAGATTTGATCCAATACTAAATAATCCTTCTTTAATTTCCTTTTCTTCTTTTATACTTAAATTAACATTTGCTAGTGTAATTGACATTTCATAACGCATAAATTCAAATATTTCTTTTAATTTTTCATTTAATTTTAATCTTTCATTCCAACATTTTGTCTGATTTTCTTTTTCAATTTTTAAAAAGAAAATAAGGTTAGACGACCGTTCTTCCCCAATAAAAATAATAAAATAATTACCAGTTTCTTTGAATTTTATACAAAAATTAAATTCTGAACTTAATAAATTTTTATATTTATTTGGAAAATGTTCTATTCTTGAAGAATTAATAATCTTTGTAATATTATTTTTTGTATTAAATTGTGTATTTAAAAAACAATATAATTTTATTAATTCAATAGGATCTTTTGGTTCATTTGGTGCTATTACTGGGCTGTATTTTTTAGACATAATTGAATTTATTCCATTAATATTTATTTCTTTTTTCATATAAAACAAATCGTGTATGACTAATGGATTATTTTCATCTTTATCATTTTGTAATAAATTAAATTCTGCATAAAATAAAGGTCGAATTGTTATTATTGGCTATAAAAATAAATGGCATCAAATAAATATATAGTTTTTTTATTTTAATTTTTTAGGTATTATTTTCTTTTTTAACTTTTGTTTTCTACTTTGGTCAAACCCTATAGATCAACTTCACAAACATAATAAAGAGACGAGATTATTCATCAACTATTCAAATTTAATTGGTATATTTTAAAAAAAGTGCTATAAATATAACAATTACACGGAAGCCTTGTGAATAAGCAATTGGCTAAATAATTGTGTTGATCTATAGGGTTGACCAGTCTATTTTAATGTTTTTAAAATTAATATTTTTCTAGTTTAAACTTAAATAATTTAAGTTTTACTAAAATTTTATGCTTTCAAGTTCAAGCTTAAAATTAATTTAAAAGATTACTCTCAAATATTTTGAGATTTTAGAAATAGAAAAAATGAAATAAAAAGTTTAGCCTAACTGAGTTAAACCCTTTTAGACTGCTTTCAAGAATATTAAGATATTCTACTTCAAAGAACTACAGTAAGAATTGCTTTAATTTTACCTTTAACACGCTTTTAACATATTAAATTTTACGAGTAAAATTAATTAATATTTTTTAAAAATTTATGAATAAAAATTTTAAGATAATTAAATAAAAATATGGCTGTCATTCCCAAAAATTAAAAATACTTACAATTGTTTCAATTAAGAATACTCTTTCATTTAAAATTCGTTGTGTACCACCTTCGTGTTGTTCTAAAACACAAATATTTACTCCATATCGATAAGCATCATTTAATTGTTTTTTAAATAAAATTTGTTTTTTACCATTTTGATTAATATTAATTATTTCTGATTCATCAGAATTATAACATCTGCCATTTTTTAGATAAAATCCTTTTATATTATTCACATTAATAATATTAATTTCAATTAAAATTTTTAAATAATTTTCATTTTTATTTGCTTTCATTTTTAACAATTTAACATGTTCAATTCCTTCCTTTAAATTTGTTTTTATTGAAAATTTTTGGTCATTTAAAATATTTGAAAATGAAAAATCAAATAATTTTAGTAGAAAAATAAATAAAAATAAAAAAATAATTTTAATATTCATTTTTTAAATTAATTAATTTTAAATGATTGAATGGTTGTGTTTTAATTTTTTTATTTATTTTATATTGCGTCGAATAGACTTTTTAAATTAATTTTTAATTTTATTTACTAGTATAATATTGAGAAATATAAATAAATAAAATTGCATTTACCATTGAGGGAGATAATTAAGAAATAAGTTGGAAGAAATATTGAGAAATTTGATTGCTTTAAAATTACTTTTGATTAGATTTATTTATTTTTCTCAAATAAAGTACATGTCTTAATATCTCCTTATTTATCAAATATTTTGAAATTCGACTAAAGAGTACCGAAATTTTTTTTTTAATAAAATCTAATATTTCTTGTGTTTTCTCATAGAAGGGCATAATTAAGAAAGAAGTTGGGAAGAAATAGGATTGCTTTGAATACCTTATTTGCTTAAATTTATATTTAATTATAAGTACATACAAATATCTTCCCTTTTATTAAATATTGTAAATTAGACTAAAAAGCCATTTTTTTAGTGCACTTTTTTAATTAAAAATAATATTTTTTTAAATCTGATTATTGTGAAATCTAATATTGTTTGCGTATTTATCCCCGACCCGAAACCCGGGGAATTTGGATATTTTTTCAATATTCTCCATTCCAAAAATTCCCCTATTTTGGTACATTAAATGGTATAAAAAATAATTGACACACTAGGGTTGTCGGATCCGGATATTCGGCAATTCTCTAGGATCCGACAACTCTAATATAGACAATTAAATATTTCTCAATATTATACTTTAATAAGTACATTTATATATCATTTTGTAAAATAACTTAAAAGAGACCACCGCCCAATATTTTTCGATTAATAAGTAAATATATCAATATTGAAAAATCTATTCGACTCTTTATTATAAAATAAATAGAAAAGAGCTTATAAGACATTCAATAATTTAAAATTAATTAATTTAAAAAATGAATATTAAAATTATTTTATTATTATTATTTATTTTTTTATTAAAATTATTTTATTTTTCATTTTCAAATATTATTTTAAATGACCAAAAATTTTTAATTGAATTAATAAAAAATAATTTAAAAGAAAATGGAATTAATGATATCAAATTGAAAGAAATAAAATTAAATAAAAATGAAAATTATGTAAAAGTTTTAGTTGAAATTAGTGTTATTAATGAGGATATTATAAAAGGATTTTATTTAAAAGGATTTGAAAAAGGTTGTTCTTATTTTAATAATTCTCAATTACATCAAATTAATATTAATCAAAATGGTAAAAAACAAATTTTATTTAAATATCAATTTAATGATGTTTGTCGGTATGGAATAAATATTTGTATGTTAAAACAAAAAGGATTAACACATCGCTTTAGAAATTTTTTTAAAAAAGAAAAGCCATTTAAAATTATTGTAAGTTTTTTTTTCTTTTGTGAATTTTCTTGTTTAAATTTTTAATAATTTATTTAGTTTCCAATTTTTAAAAAAATCATAAGCTTTTTATTTCTTTTTTTTCTAATTGTCAGTGGTAGAACATTTTCTTTTGCTTTAAAAATAAAGACTATAAAAGGCGTTGCAAGTTATATAAACCTTTTCATTTGTTAAACTCTTAAGCTTATTTTTATTTCCTAAATCTCTTAAATTAATTTCATGCTTAAATTTGAGAACAAGAGTTTTAGAGAAAATAAAATCTTAAATTATAAAATTTAAGGTTAAACTTGAGAAAAATTAAATTTTAAAACTTGAGAGATAGACACAAAGCTAAAACCTTAAAAATTTAAAACTTTATTTTTAGCCACTGTTGACAATTTGTCCTTTATTTTATGCAGAATTTAATTTATTACAAAATGTTGCTAATGAAGAAAATCCATCAGTGCAAGATATTTTACCTTTGAAAAAACAAATAAACATAAATGGAATAAATTCAATTATAACTAAAAAATACATATTCTTCGAATTAACAAAATTAAATTGTTTTTTGAATTCACAATTTAATCCAAAACAAGACAAGAGAATAAAGTTTATTGATGATACATTAATTGAATATTCTTCAAATAATCCAAAACAAGAGAAGATAAAGACTAAGTTTATTGATGATTCAGCAATAGAAAATCCTTCAAATCAACATAAAATTTTTTTTGATTTTTGTATAAAATTCAAAAAACCTGGAAATTATTTTATTATTTTTAATGGAAAAGATTGGAATGCTAGACTTGTTTTCTTTTTAAAAATTGAAAAAGAAAATCAAACAAAATGTTGGAATGAAAAATTAAAATTAAATGAAAAATTAAAAAATATATTTGAATCTATGCGTTATGAAATGACAATTTCTTTAGTTGAACTTAATTTAAATGAAGAAGAAGAAAAGGAAATTAAAGAAGGATTATTTAGTATTGGACCAGATATTTATTATGATAAAGGTAAAAAAAGTTTAATATTTAATCCATATGATAATGAAAATAAAAAAGAATTTGATATGAATAATTTTTTTGATAATTTTATTACAATATATCCTTTAATGAGTTATGGAAATTTTGAATTTGATGTTGATAATGAAGGTTATACTAGAGAAATGAAGAATATTCAAGAAAATTAGAATATCGGATTTATAAAATATTTTTTTAAAAATGTAGTTTATATGTAATTTTACCAAAAAAAGCATACCTAATTTTTTTATTATTAGTAGAGATGTAACAAGAATCTTGGTCTTGGAAGTTTTAGAAATTTCGGTTTATTTGTCTTGTCTATAAGTTTTGTACCTTTCTTTGATCTTTGTTATTTTTGGTTGTTATTTTTGGTCTTGGAACATCTCTAATTATTAGTCCATCTATCAGTCAGAAAGATTCTGTTTTTCGAAAAATGCTCTCTTATTTTTATACACTCTCTCGTTCGTTTTATCATTCTCTGACATAACTCGTTATTAAAGGTATTTAAAACACTTATTATATATGAAGACAGACAATCATCTAGATTTACCTCAAATTCTTCTCTGTGCCTTTCTATAAAGTTGTAATTCCAAAACTAAGAATGACAGATGTTGGAGAACAATCAGAGATGCATGAAAAAGGAGAGAGTATGTGAAGAAAGAGAATTTTTTCAGAAAAACAGAATTATTAAAATCTACACTTTTATCTTTATATTTTTAAATATTTAGATACTAAAAAAGTATAAACTTTCATTAGTCTTTTACAAATTTATAAATCAAATATCAATTTTAAATGGTACTTCTCTGTTCTTTGGCACCCCATTTCAGTGCCAAAATTTGAGTGCAACTATTTTTTTTCGATAAAATTTATTAATAATTGTATTTGAGGCAATTGTGTAAATTTTTTATTTTATTCTTTGTCGGAGAAAAGGGCAAAAGGTTTATACCAGGGATGCATATCGTATCGTATATCGTTATCGTATATCGTATTTTATCGTATTTTTGGGGTGATTTTGTATCGTATCGTATTTTTTTCTGAAATAATATCGTATCGTATATCGTATCGTATTTTTTTCGGATTTTATATCGTATCGTATATCGTATCGTATTTTTTTTAGTTATTTTATATCGTTATTATATTTTATAGGAAAAACTTATTATACTATTATTTTATTACATAAATTAATTTCCCCCATTGCTTTCTTTTGACTTTCTTCCTCTTTTATTCTTTATTTATTTCTCTTCTCTTGTAAGGGAAGAAAAAAATACTATAAGGAATGATTTACCTATAATTAAATTGGTTAATCGACAAGTATGGTTTGGTGGTTAGTGTGTTAGTTTATTGTCTTGTCATACGTTGGTTAGATTCCTATTAATTTGCGAAATACCTAGAGGCCATTAATTATTGTTAAATCTTTCTTTATTTTGTTCGTTTTAAATTTTTAAGCTAGAAGAAAAATTAAATTCCTATATTTTTGATTGTAGCGCTAAAAAAAAGCTATTTTTAGCAACTAGAGCGCAATAATTTTTCAAAATTTTCGCCTGCGGCGCTGAAAGTGTGAATTTTCGGTAGATATGGAGCAGGGTTCCCGCCCGAAACCCGGCCTTTTTTCTTACCCGATACCTGAAATAAAAATATTCCAACCCGAAACCCGTACCCAAATTTTTTTGAACCCGCGGCAACTCTGCTAGAGAACAGTGGCGCCGAGACATCTGAAAAATTTTCAAAATTTATCTGTCTCGAAAAATCGGCCCGACACTTGCTTATATCTTATCGTATTTTTTTCGAATTTTATATCGTATCGTATATCGTATCGTATTTTTTTCTGAAATAATATCGTATCGTATATCGTATCATATTTTTTTTGAAATTATATCGTATCGTATATCGTATCGTATTTTTTTCTGAAATTATATCGTATCGTATATCGTATCGTATTTTTTTCTGAAATTATATCGTATCGTATATCGTATCGTATAAAACCGAACGATATGCATCCCTGGTTTATACAAAAGAAAATACAATAGTAGCGAAGGTAGAGAACTGAGACTTGTTTGTTGACTGTTTACGACTGGTCTCCCAAATGTGATAAATTTTACTTTTTAAATAAAATAAATTATTTTAAAAAATAATAATATTGAAAAAGGCGGCTTTTCCTAGGATGGTGATATTTCTCAATATTTAATTTAATACATATAAGTGCATTTATCAATTTAAAAATAATTTAATGAAAAATATTTAAAAGAGACCACCGCCCAATATTTCTCAATATTTACTAGTGAATATATAATTTTTTAATAAAAGTCTATTCCATGCTTTATAAAATAGATCGAAAAATTTATAAAAGACAACCACTCACTAATTTAAAATTAATTAATTTAAAAAATGAATATTAAAATTATTTTTTTATTTATTTTTCTACTAAAATTATTTTATTTTTCATTTTCAAATATTTTAAATAATCAAAAATTCAAAATAGAATTAGAAGAAAATAATTTAAAAGAAAATGGAATTAATGATGTCCAATTGAAAGAAATAAAATTAAATGAAAATGCAAGTGACAATTATTTAAAAATTTTAATTGAAATTAATAATATTAATCAGAATGAAAGTATAAAAGGGTTTTATTTAAGAAATTCTGTTTTTAAAAGTGATTGTTCTGATTTTAATAATTCTGATGAATTATATAAAATTAAAATTAATGAAAATGGTGAAAAACAAGTTTTATTAAAAAATTTTTTTTATAATACTTATAAATTTGGATTAACTATTTGTATGTTAAAACAAATAAATGGAAGTATAAATCGTTTTTTAAGCTTTATTAGAGAAGAAAAAACAATTGAACCAATGGTAAATATTTTTTTTAATATTTTTAATTTTATTTTTCAATTTTTTAAAATTGTAATCTTTTGCTGTTCGCTTTTTAAATTGAAAATTCTATAAAAGTGTTAAAGCAATCGAAAAATATAAAATAAAAATGATCAACCCGATATCTATTCCGTGTCCGGAAAATCGGTCAGTGGAAAATCGCATTGAAGAAACAGTAAATAAAATTATTAAAACACATGTAAAACACAAAAATAAATTTAAATTTTTTGTGTTTTACATGTGTTTTTGTGTTTTACATGTGTTTTTGTGTTTTACATGTGTTTTTGTGTTTTACATGTGTTTTTGTGTTTTACATGTGTTTTTGTGTTTTACATGTGTTTTTGTGTTTACATGTGTTTTTGTGTTTTACATGTGTTTTAATGATTTTATTTACTGTTTCTTCACTGACGTATTTTCCACTGACCGATTTTCCACTGACGCATTTTCCGGGAGCCATCTTTTCATTAGAGTATATTATTATTATTATTTAATTAATGTTAGAAAACAGCAAAGCTAAAACATTTTTAACAGAAAAATAAAAATGTTTAAAAAACTTTAATTTATTTTTATAGCCACTGATGAAAATTCGTCCTTTATTTTATGCAGAATTTAATTTATTACAAAATGATAATGAAAACCATGAAAATATAGGAAAAGAAATAAATATAAATGGAATAATTCAATTATTTTTAAACAACGCGGACATTTCGAATTAATAAAATTAAATTGTTTTTTAAATACAGAATTTAATCCAAAAAAGGAAATGAATATAATAAATATTATTAATTCTTCATCAATAGGAAATCCTCCAAAGCTAAATAAAATATTAACATATTTTAATTTTTGTATAAAATTCGAAAAACATGGCAATTATTTTATTATCTTTCATGGGAAAGAACGGTCGTCTAAACTTGTATTCTTTTTAAAAATTGAAAAAGAAAATCAAACAAAATGTTGGAATGAAAAATTAGAATTAAATGAAAAATTAAAAGAAATATTTGAATTTATGCGTTATGAAATTACTATTAAAATAGCAAATGTTAATTTAAAAAAAGATGAAGAAAAGGAAATTAATTAAGGATTATTTAGACATCCTTTATCTGTTGGTCTGGGTAAAATAACTATAAAAATTCCTAAATCTGCTAAATATGAAAATAAAAAATTAAAAGAATCCAAAAAGTCATCGTTTTTGAATGTTATAATCGAAAAAGAATTTGAGATAAATAATGTTTTTTATAATTTTAGTAGAATATATCCTTTAATGAGTTATGGAAATTTTGAATTTGATGATGATAATGAAGGTTATACTAGAGAAATGAAGAATATACTAGAAAATTAGAATATCATATTTATAATTCTTTTTTAAAAATGTAGTTTAAATGACATAATTTTACCGGAAATGACTGTAAATTAAATATTAGATTTCAAATAAATTTATTTCATAATATAAATAAAATTGAGCAAAAAAAAAAATATTTTAAATATTTTTAAAAAATATTTTGTGTAGAATCTTTTGTCCAAATATTAAAAAAAAATATTTTTATTTTTTTATTTTATTTAATATTTTCTTCTTTTTTATTTTTCCTCATTTCCATCATTTTTTGCTGATTTTTTACTAGAATAGGCTTTTTATGTTTAACATAAACTTCCAATTTTGTCCCATCAAACTCCCAAATGAGAAGAAAATAAAACATTGAATTTATTCCAATTAAAAAATATTCAGCTAATGAAAATGTTGCATATGCTTTAAAAGTTGGATATTATTTTTTAATTAAAATTTTTTTAATTTTTTATTTAATTTTAAATTACACTTCTAATATGGGAATATAGGGGTCAGTGTTGGAAGGGATCCTCTAACTTACTTTTTGATTTCCGCGGGATTCTGTTTCTCGCATAATTTTACTCAAGTATTTTCTGATTTTTTCTTATTAATAACTGAAAACCTTTAACGAGAATTTAATTTAAATTTGGTAAATTATTAAAAAAATATTAATTATATTAAATTACGTATTGTGCTGCATGTCAATACAAATGTTAGATAAGAAAAGCCAGTTGACATAGAAAGTGGATAACCAACCAAAAATAATGAACATTTAAATTGGAATACTCTGTCATGCTAAAATATTTATTATTCTGATATTTTTAAATATTTAAATAATTTAAATTTAGAAGGAAATGATTAAAAAAATAATAATAATAAACTTACCATTGGTCTTAATTTACGTATTCCAGAATGATAATGTAAAAGATTATTAAATAGCATGTTTAAATTGAATGGTACAAGCCACAGAGCAAAACAACAGGCGTGAATTTCTGAATAAATATATATTTTTTAATAAAAATCAGAATATTTAAAAATAAGAATATTTAAATAATCATAATATTTAAAAATCAGAATATTTAAGTTTCAGAACATTTAAAAATCAGAAATTTAAATAATCAGAATTTTTAAGTTTCATAACATTTAAAAATCAGAATATTTAAATAATCAGAATATTTAAAAATCAGAACATTTAAAAATCAAAACATTTAAAACAGAATATTTAAATAAATAATCAGAACATTTAAATAAACCTACTAAAATTGCTTTCAATATCAATCACAGAAACAGCAGTTAATCCAAACGCTTCAATAACCAAAAGAAAATAATGTAATTTAACAATTGCGCAAAACCAAGTTTTTGTTCTATGTATAGAATCGCCCAATGAATAATGATTTTTATAAACCTTTTTTTAATAAATTATTTTTTTTAATTTTTTAAATAATTAATTTAATATTTAATTTTTTAATAAATTAATTTAATATTTAATTAAAATAAAGCTAACAATGGCATAGAAAAAACGTGGAGGTAAATGCATTGCTAGAACCTGCAAAAATTATTTTAAAAAATTTTAAAATTTTATTTAATAATTATAAATTTATTTAAAATTAATTAAAAAAAAATTTACCATTAGCCAAATATATTTTTGAGGTTTCCATACTCCAATACTTTAAAAAATAAAATTAAAATTTAATTTTTATTTACCTATAACTGACTGGAGGAAAAATACTTTTAAGACCCTAAAATAATTAAATAATTTAAGAATAATATTATTACCGGGCAATGAGTTGAAGGAATTGTAAAATTTGATATTCTATCATTTTGCAATGTAAATGAATATGCTAAACATAAATAACAGGCAATACCTTTAAAAATTTTATCAGAATATTTAAAAATCAAAATTTTAAAAATCAGAATATTAAAAAATCAGAGTAAAAAAATCAGAATATTTAACAAATCAGTATATTTAAGATCAGAATTGTTAAAAATCAGAATTTAAAAATCAGAATATTTAAGATCAGAATTTTTAAAATCAGAATATTAAAAAATCAGAATATTAAAATCAGAATATAAGTCGGAATTTTTAAAAATCAGAATATAAGTCAGAATTTTAAAAAATCAGAAAATCTAGGAATCAGAAAGTTCCCTCTTATATAAAAATATCTAAAAATAACTCTCTTTACCAGGCAAAATCGCAGCTAACAATCCAATTGACCTAACCTTCCATTTTGCATCTGGTCTTATAGTCCATTCATTAGTAAAATTATTATTATTATTAATTATTTTAACATCATTTATTTCCGTTTCTTTTTTATTATTAAAACAATTTTTACAAAAATTATTATTTCCTTCTTCTTTTTCTTGAGAAGAATAAGAAGTAGAAGGTTCTGAAGAAGAAGAAGGAGAAGAATAACTATTATTTGAAATTGTTGAAGAAGAATTATATAAAGGAGGAGAATATGAGGTTATTGTTTGATCATAATCTTCAATTATTATTTTTGTTGATGATTTTTCTTCTGTTGTTATTTTTGGGGAAATATTCATTTAAAAGTAACTAAATAAAGCTTCTTTAATTTAAAAAAATAAAATTATTTATTTTTAAAAATTTTTTATAATTTTTTTAAAATTTCTAGAAGTATTGGAAAAACTTAAAAGGAAATAGTGTAGTGAATCACCCACTCAAAAATCATTAATTAAATATACCATTCGATGTAGCTCGACGAGCTGAGTTAAATGGTACCACTCCCATGTTGCGGAAATTCCTATGAACCGAGATACTGGTCCCTGAAAATCGAAAAACCATAGAGGGGAGTAAGCACATTTTGGGGTAAAAAATTCGAATATGAGTATGATAGCTCATTCGAAGGAGCTATTCGAAACCTATCGAATGAGACCAAAATTGTCGAGATTGAACGATTTTGAAGAAAGTTATGAAGGATCGAAGTTTACTGGAAACACGCCAAACTTGGACCTATTGGGAGTGTTTTATGACTTCTTGATTTGGGAGCCCATCTCTCGCTGGCTTTTTGGTACATGCGTCATTCTACAGCTATAATTACAACAAAATAATTAATTCAGTGAAAATAATTAAAGTGCAGCCGCGGTAATCAAATAGAGGAGCTTACTCCCCTCTATGGTTTTTCGATTTTCAGGGACCAGTATCTCGGTTCATAGGAATTTCCGCAACATGGGAGTGGTACCATTTAACTCAGCTCGTCGAGCTACATCGAATGGTATATTTAATTAATGATTTTTGAGTGGGTGATTCACTACACTACACCCACTTAAAACTTTAATTTTGGTATTTAATCAATGTTTAGGCATAAATTTATCGAAATTAACAAAGAAGAATTCAATTCGGTTAATTGTAAATATGGTTAAATACCACACTAAAAAATTAAATAAATAATATAAAATTATTTAATATTAATAAATTATAATATAAACATTAAAAAAATTTTTTTATTTAATTAAAATTAGTTTTAAAAAAATAAAGAAAAAATTAAGCAAAAAAACACAAAAATCAGAAAAATGAAGGTTTTATGTGTCTAAAATAAAAATGTTTCTCTTTGTAAAAATTACTTTTGATTTTTTTTCGCCCGTTTCGCTCATTCATCTTTTTTTTTACAAAAAATAAATATAAAACCACTATTTTCCTCTTAATCTACCTTTGCGCTTTTTCCAATATAGCAAATCATTAATTTCATTTATTTTTCCTCAGAAAAAGAAAATAAAATAAAAAATATATAAAAGTAGTGTTGAAAGATATAAATTAATATAAAAATTTAAAATTGGTTTTTATATCCGGATGGATACATTTTTTATAGTTTTGCTAACAAATTTTAAAAAGAGTTTTCCTTCAAAAACGCTGACTCTCGAAGAAACCCAAGGATCTACTCCTTTAGGTGTTTTTGCAACTTTTCTTTGTTTTCTTAGTTCTTATGGATTTGTTAAAATAATAAATGGTTTTTTTTAAGAATTTAATAATTTCTATTTTTAGGTAAAAAATATTAAATTAAAAATTTAATTTAATGCGCAAAAATATGGAAAATTTTCCGCCTTTTTAACATTTTTATTTTTCGATTAACATATACGTATTTTTTGTTTACTACATTAAAATAAAAAAAGCTATACATCAATCCCTTAGCGAAAACAAAAAATATAAATCAATTGTTTCTTTTTAAAAAAGTGAAAAAAAGTTTTGGTCGGTCACGCTTTCTAAATGAAGAATTTTTGATTTTCACTAGTTGACATTTTGTAATATTTTCACTAGTTGACATTTTGTAATATTTTCACTAGTTGACATTTTGTAATATTTTCACTAGTTGACATTTTGTAATATTTTCACTAGTTGACATTTTGTAATATTTTCACTAGTTGACATTTTGTAATATTTTCACTAGTTGACATTTTGTAATATTTTCACTAGTTGACATTTTGTAATATTTTCACTAGTTGACATTTTGTAATATTTTCACTAGTTGACATTTTGTAATATTTTCACTAGTTGACATTTTGTAATATTTTCACTAGTTGACATTTTGTAATATTTTCACTAGTTGACATTTTGTAATATTTTCACTAGTTGACATTTTGTAATATTTTCACTAGTTGACATTTTGTAATATTTTCACTAGTTGACATTTTGTAATATTTTCACTAGTTGACATTTTGTAATATTTTCACTAGTTGACATTTTGTAATATTTTCACTAGTTGACATTTTGTAATATTTTCACTAGTTGACATTTTATAATATTTTCACTAGTTGACATTTTGTAATAATTACAATCCGAAATATTTTATCAATTGACTAATTCACGTGCCTGCCTTAATTTCACATGATCTCTAAGCATTGAATAGAGTAGTTAGAGTAAAAGAAAAAAGCAAGTTTATTTAGTTCCTTTATCTTTTTTTAGCTCGTTTCACTCAACATTATAATTCTCTTATTTTATTGGGGAAATTAACTAGTTGATAGACAAATGAATAAATATTTTTATATTTCTTTCCCAACAATTTCTTTTCTCATTCTTTGTACAAAAGAACATTTTTTATCTATTTTTACGCTAAAAATGATTTGTTTTAATGTATAAATTGATTAATTTTTTTGTAATTTTTCTATCCTTTCTGTATGAAAAATGGACAAAATATTCTTTTACATTTTCTTTAATTTTAATTAGTGCTATTAAATATTAAAAAATTATAAGAATTAACTAAATTATTTATAATTTAGGCAATTCTAATAAATTTTCAATTTTCTCAAAAATTTCATAATGTCAAAATATTTAAATATTTTTAATGATTAATTTTATTATAAATATTTATTTATGTTATTCTAGTAAATATTAGTCAGTCATTTATTTAAGTGATTAAATTTCATCATTAAATATTAATTTTAGTATAAATATATTTTTATATTATTTTCTAATTTTAACGTCAAGTACCTCGATACTCTATAAATAATTTAAAATACAATGAGTAGTCCTAAAAAGAAGATTTTGTTGAAAGTGATAATTTTAGGTATAAAAATTAAAAATAAATTTTGGGATCAAATGTCACCTCTCAAATTTTTCTTAAAAAAAATAATTTATTGGTTACATTTGTTCCCAAAAATCAGAATATTTAAAAAAGCATTAACTTTAATTTAAAGGAGATTCTGGTGTCGGAAAAACTTCTTTAATGAATCAATATGTCAATAAACGTTTTAGTAACCAATACAAAGCTACTATTGGAGCTGATTTTCTTACAAAAGATATAACAATTGATGATAGGGTTGTAACTATGCAGGTTTATTTTTAATTTTTAAATATATTTTTATTTTTTATAATTTTTTAGATTTGGGACACAGCTGGTCAGGAACGTTTTCAATCACTTGGTGTAGCTTTTTATCGTGGAGCTGATTGCTGTGTTTTGGTATTCTTAAATTTTAATTTGAATTAGTTTTTTGGGGAGATGTGTTTTAATTGTTTATGCTACATTCTGCAATTTTTTTAATTTTTGCGGACAAAATTAAAATATTTTTAAGTAATCAAAATTAACTTTTTACCAACTAAAAGGTTTAGGCCTTTTAGATTTTTTATGTAAAGGGGTGGAACATCGGCAAAATCTTTTAACACTTTTTCCTATGAACTCTTTTCCCCTCTCAACTTTGCAAATTTATTTTAAAATATTAGGTAATTTTATTTTTTTGTTAAAAAATTTGAGGTTAATTTTTGATTGTTACATATAAATTGTGTTAAAATTTTGTCTGCAAAAATAAATAAATTAAATTAAAAAAAATTATCTTTTATATAATTATTTTTTTAAAGGTTTATGACTTAACTTATGCTCCTTCTTTTAAAAATTTGGAAAGTTGGAGAGATGAATTTTTGGTTCAAGCAAGTCCTCGTGATCCAGAAAATTTTCCATTTGTTCTTCTCGGCAATAAAGTTGATAATGAAGCTGCTAGAGCTGTTCATGCAAAAAGAGCAGAAGGATGGTGCCAATCAAAGTGTAATATGCCTTATTTTGAGGTTTTTTTAAATTTTAATTTATGAGGTTACTTGGCTTGAATTTATATTTTTATTAGTTTTTTTGGTACACAAATTTATTTTTTGAAGATAAATATAGGAATTTTAATTTTTAATGCTTTGGTCGTGTTCTCTCCTCTACTTCGTTTATTAAATTTTTTAAGAAAATAATTTTTACTTTTTTTAAAGGTTTCTGCAAAGGAGGCATTAAATGTTGATGAAGGTTATTTTTTAAAAAAATAAAAAAAAGTTCCTTTTTTAAGCTTTTATGGAAATTGCAAAAGCTGCGCTCGCTCGGGATGCTCAGGAAATGGAAAATCCAAGTATTTAATTTTTATAATTTATTAATTTTAATTTAATTTTTAAAGCTTTTCCTGATCAAATAAATCTGAGAGCACCATCTTCATCACAACAGCGTCAAAATAATTGCAATTGCTAATTAATGAAAAATTAAAAGGTTAATTTTGAATAAAAATTTTGAAAAATACCTGTAAAATTACGGATAAATAAAATATTCGTTAAAAAATAAACATCAATATATTTTGTATTTTAAAAAAATAAATTCATTTTTTGGCCAATTTTCTTGTGAAATTAAATCCGTGTCAGGGCACATACCTTATGACGAAAATACCTTAAAGTATCGAAGCAGAAAAATAATAAAATACCTCTAAGAGATCTTTGTGTGTTTATACGAATTTTCTCTACTCACTTTCATCAAAACTAATAAGATAATTTTAGTTTTAAATTCTAATAATAAAAAAATACAAAAAAAAGTAGGAAATGAAAATACACATACATTTAAGCTAGAAAAAGACAAAAAATAATAATAATTTTTACACAAGCCAATGAAATTTAAATTAAATATAGTAAGGTCTTTTAGGCACGAGAATGTTTTGGACGCACGGAAAAAATTATTTTCATATTTTTACATTGAAACATGACTTGCCCAGAAACGTTTATAAAAATCAACTTTTTTTAAAAAATTCCCGTCAGAAACTAAAGGAATTTGTTTAAAATTATTTCCAACTTCCATCACTGTTGTTTGACCAATTATTTGTTTTTCCCAATTTGGCAATTTATTATTATCATTTGGATTTTTTGTTTTTATAAAATTAATTATATAAGAAGACATTTTGTTAGCAATTTGTTGTTCAGGGGAATTTTTGTCATTAAATAGAGTATTAAAAAAGTAGGCTATATCTGAACCATGACAAGCACCTGACGTTCTTTCCGTACCTTAAAATAAAATTTAAAAAAAATTAATTTTTAATTTAATTTTACCTGAAGGAGAATGTGTCCAAACATACTCATAGAGTGGTTTTTTAGCACTTTTTAACCAAAGATTGGCAAATTGATTGTAGGAAATACGAGTCATTTCACGAATTGCAGTGTTTACAGCAATGGCTATATAAAAATAATAAATTAAGGAGAGACAAATTACCAAACGATAAATTACCGTATTGATTACCTTAATGAACAATTCACCGAAAATTAAAAATTTTATATTTTATTTTATTTGATCAAATGATCATTCGGTGAATTGTCTTTCAGTAAATTGTCCCCTACAGCTCTTAGGTTATTTTAAAAAAATAATTAAATGTGTGCCTTTCTCTTTTTTAAAAAATGTTTAATTCTTACATGCAGAATTATCATCTTTTGCTGGATATAAAGTAAGAAATTCATTTGCAAAACGTCCATAAATATTATTAATTCTATTTTTATATTCATTTAATGTTATTTTTAATGATGGAGAAGCACCCATTTCATCATTTGTATAACCTAAAAAATTATTTTATTTTTTTTAATTTTCCTTTCAAATTACAAACTTACCAACAATAAAGCTAACTTGATTTTGTAGACCTTTTTGCAAAGTTTCTTCATAGGTACGAGCAATTACATACCCATCGAGGACTGGATGGAAAAGTACTGATGCAACGTAAAAATTTGGTGTATACTAAAAAGTAAATTTCATATTAGAATTCTGATCACAAAAATCAGAATTCTGATTTTTATAACAAAATTCTGATTTCCAAAAATCAGAATTTTGATCAGAAACTCAAAATTCTGATTTAATATATAATAAAATTTTAGTTCCAAATTAATCAATTCTCTACCTCTCCAAAATCAAAAAGAGTTCCATCAATTATCTGATTTAACGGGAGTGAACGTAGCTGTTTTGCTGTTACCCCTACACCGACACCTTTCGGTGCTAAAAATTTAGCACTTCTACTTTCTGCCTGTTCTACTGTGTAATGTGCTATAAAAAAATTTTGTGGATCATTTGGTGCCATAACTCCTCCACTTTGAGAAATTACGCCTTTAAATAGATTTGAAGCTAAGGGGGAAAGAGCAAGCATAAAAACTGAAGCTCCTCCTTAATTTAAAAAAATAAAAAAAAATATATAAAAATTTTACCACTAGACTGTCCTCCAATAATAACATTTTCAGGATCACCTCCAAACTCTAAAATATTTCTTTTTACCCATTTTAACGCAAATATTTGATCCAAAAGTCCATAATTCCCTGAGGCATTATGTGCAACATTTTCTTCTCTTAATGCTTTATGAGCCATAAATCCAAGAGCACCAATTCTATAATTTATTGTAACAACAACAATTCCTTGACTTGCAAAATATTCTCCATAATTACCATTTGCTGAACCAAAAGAAAAACCACCCCCATAAATCCAAAAGTAAACAGGACTTTGTTTATTTGATTTTTTATCAAGTGCTGATTTTGCTAATAAATGAAAATGATTTTTTGAGAAATTATTAGGGCTGAATTCTATGAAAATCTTAAAATACGTCTTTACTCCATTTTGTCCAATTTCCCCTGAGTGACATTTTGTCTATTTCTCCTTTCTGACATTTTGTCCACTTTCCCCTTAGTGACATTTTGTCCAATTTCCTCTTAGTGACATTTTGTTCTTAGTTAAGTATGCTAATGTTATTTCCTTACTTGTAAAAATATTTAAAAAAAGACAATCTTCTGAACCATCAACCTTTCCATTTCCCGCAGATTGGGGACATTGTGAACCAAAATTTGAGCAATCCCTAACACCATCCCATTTTTTAGGAGATTGTGGTTCTCTCCAACGATTATTATTTGCTGTTGAATCTGCATAGGGAATACCTTAAAATTTTAAAAAATTATTTGAAGCCCCATCCTCTTATTAATTCAAAAATTGAATAATTAAAAGTCAGAATAAAAGCCCCAGAGATTTAAAATTAAATATTCTTATAACCTTTAAAGGCCACAACATCAGAAAAACGTCCTCCACTTGTTCCACTAACTAAACCATTTTCAGTGCATAAAATAGTGGATTTTGTATTTCTTGGAATATTACCACAATTAAAACTTGAAGAAGAAACTAGTGTTGGATTTTTTATTATAAAAATAATAGAAAAAAATAAAAAAATATAAATAAGCATTTTTGGGAGATTAAAAGTCCTTTCCTTTATTAAAAAATAATTAAATTTTAATTAAATAAAAAAGGTTACTGTAAAGTTGGAAAAAAAGTTTTAAAATAATTAACTATAAAAAGAGAGAAGAAAGTTCATTTAAAAAATAGTGGAAGAAATAGTGTCATTTTGTATAAAACTTTTTTTATTCAATTTAAAATTAAATTTGTTTATTCTATTTACCTAACGCAATATTTACCTTAATTGAGTTATTTTAATTTTTTATTTAATTAATTTAAGCGAAAAAAAATTTTTTTTTTTAATGAAACCAGCGTAGGTATGCTCAGATCAGTGTATAAAATTATGGGGAAAATTAATAACATGGGGAACATTAAAAAATACTTTAGGGAGAAGCGCTGGAAGAATTGAAAATATTTTGGGCGTTGAAAGCCTGCGGCTTTGAAAGGGTCCTAGCAGGGATTTTTGCTCGGAATATGTGCGTCATGAGCGGTGTGAAGTTGTGGATGATAAAAGTCATGTGGAGGCAAAAGTGGTGGTGCAACCCTGCGGCGTTTGAGGGCCTTCGGCCCTCAAACGCCCCGCTAAAGTTTGGAAAGGTGTGGCGGGTTAAAAGTGGTGGTGGAGGCAAAAGTGGTGGTGCAACCCTGCGGCGTTTGAGGGCCTTCGGCCCTCAAACGCCCCGCTAAAGTTTGGAAATTTTGTTGTGGGTTAAAAGTGGTGGTGGAAACAAAAGTGGTGGTGCAACCCTCCGGCGTTTGAGGGCCTTCGGCCCTCAAACGCCCCGCTAAAATTTGGAAATTTTGTGGTTGGTTAAAAGTGGTGGTGGAGGCAAAAGTGGTGGTGCAACCCTGCGGCGTTTGAGGGCCTTCGGCCCTCAAACGCCCCGCTAAAGTTTGGAAATTTTGTGGTGGGTTAAAAGTGGTGGTGGAAACAAAAGTGGTGGTGCAACCCTCCGGCGTTTGAGGGCCTTCGGCCCTCAAACGCCCCGCTAAAGTTTGGAAATTTTGTGGTGGGTTAAAAGTGGTGGTGGAAACAAAAGTGGTGGTGCAACCCTCCGGCGTTTGAGGGCCTTCGGCCCTCAAACGCCCCGCTAAAGTTTGGAAAGGTGTGGTGGGTTTAAAGTCGTGGTGGGTGCAAAAGTGGTGGTGTACCCCTCCGGCGTTTGAGGGCCTTCGGCCCTCAAACGCCCCGCTAAAGTTTGGAAAGGTGTGGTGGGTTTAAAGTCGTGGTGGGTGCAAAAGTGGTGGTGTACCCCTCCGGCGTTTGAGGGCCTTCGGCCCTCAAACGCCCCGCTAAAGTTTGGAAAGGTGTGGTGGGTTTAAAGTCGTGGTGGGTGCAAAAGTGGTGGTGTACCCCTCCGGCGTTTGAGGGCCTTCGGCCCTCAAACGCCCCACCTCAAACTCAAACTTTGACCCACCGTAACTTGGTCAAAGTTGACCCAAAATTTTTTCAAAAAATATTTTTGAACTCAGCTTGTCAAGAGCTTTCTAATGGTACCATTTGACCTACTTATTTAATTTTTGTGTTTAGCCATTTTTGCCTCAAAATTTTAAAGACATTCTATGACCAAATTTTTAAAAAATCATAACTTTTTCAAAAATAACCTTTTTTGACATTTTAAAATGTCATTATGTTTTAAAAAATATGCCTGATTTAATAAAAATACTTTCAATCCAGACCTATGGCAAAAATATCTAAAATTTTTCGAAAAACCGAAAATTTTCGAATTTTCAGATTTTTGACCCTAAGTACCCCTAAATGTAACATTTTTAAAAAATTTTTCATTCATAAAATAGCTAATTTGTTTCTTTATTTAAAAACATTTGTTTCATTTCAATCCGACCAAAACTCGTAAAGTTAAGGTCGAGTGAAAATTTTGGAAAATATTCCTAAAGGGGTACCCCTATGGAAAAATTTTGAAAATTTTTTTTCGTAAAAATGTCTTATATAGGGTAAAAACACTCCCTGAAAACGAATCCGGAGTCAGAAAATTTTTTAAAAATTTTTCGCAAAAGTTACGGCCAAAAAACCGTAAGAGTCCGAATCACTTTTCGGACTCTAACTCACTGAGACTCAAATGGACCCACAACAATTCTTATGTTTTTCGGACCTTCAGAACATGCTTTACAACATGGGCTAGTAAAATCGGGTTTTGCTCTCCGATTTCAAAAATTGACTCATGTGACCACCACTTTTTGACTCAAATCACCCCAATCACTCATCCCAGACTAAAGTGTCTCCCAAACTTTTTGTACCCTACACTTGTGGCTACAAATGCATCAACTGCACTCAAAACTCCTGACTTAATTTTCGCACTCAAAAAAGCAATTTAAATATTCAATCGGCCATTTCAGTGCTGTACTCAAGTTCGGCACCAAAATGACCTTGCTCAATGAATTCCACATAGCCGATTACCCATTATCCCCGGATAATTCCGACTTATTTTTATTTGTAATTCAAACAGCCATTTCAGTGCCGCACTGAACCTCCGCACAAAAATAACCTCTCCCATTGAACTCCCCACAGCCGATTACCCATTACTCTCACAATAAATCCACATATTTTAAAATTATATCGCATTCGGCCATTTCAGTACCGCACTCAAACGCTGCACCAAAATAACCTTTCCCAAAAAATTCACCGTATCCGTTTACCCATTATTCCTCCCGGACATTTTTCCCTATACCCAACCATTCTCTTAATAGCATTTGCAAGTGTTGGTCACTAAGGGAAACTTTGGACAAAATGCCAGCATTTAAAAAGGGTTGATTCAGCACATCGTCCCTTAGAGTTGAGATTTTTCAAAAAAATTTTTTTCCAAAATTATCAACTAATCGTGGGCCATCCCCCTCCAAGCAGAAGTTTTCCGCTATCTGCCCCCGTTCCCGAGATAGATCCGGAGCGGGGGCTGTTTCGGCGGGAAGGAACCCCCGCACAAAAAAGTCTATAATTTTCCCGGATGCGCAGTATTAAGTTTCCAGAAACATTTCGAACTTCCAGACCTCTCCCGCTAATTTAAAAGGAGCCTTAATTTTTTTTGTTTTTTTTTCACGAGTTTCAAAGTTATTTTATATATATAATATTTTAATTATCTTGTTGGCTTAATTAAAAATTAAAAAAAAATTATTTACCTATTTAAATAATTTTTTTAATGGTTGAATATATTAAAATAAATATATTTTAAGCTAAATAAATAAAATTAAAAAAAGTTTTTTTTTAATTTTATTTTAATATTAACTGATTTTTATCCATCATTTTTTTAGCTTACTAGATGGAATTTGATTAAAAAAATTAATAATGATGATAAATTGCGTTTAATTATTTAATTATTATTTAATTTTTTTTATTAAATTTTCTAAATTTAATTATTTTAAAATTTACTAAAAAAACATCAAACATATTTAAATAATTTATATTACATCTCTACTAATATGTAATAAAAAAATTATGTCATTTTTGGCAAAACGCTAAACTACATTTTTAAAAAGAATTGTAATCCGATCATCCTAATTTTCTTGAATATTCTTCATTTCTCTAGTATAACCTTCATTATCAACATCAAATTCAAAATTTCCATCACTCATTAAAGGATATATTCTAATAGAATGTTTAAAAAAATTATGAACACCAAATTCTTTTTTATTATTTTCATCAGTTGAATCAATTGTTAAACTCTTGTTGTCGATATCAAATTTGTAATTAATATATATTCCAATACCAAATAATCCTTCTTTAATTTCCCTTTCTTCTTCTCTATTTAAATTAAGTTCTACTAAAGTAATTGTAATTTTATAACGCATAGATTCAAATATTTCTTTTAAATTTTCATTTAATTCTAATCTTTCATTCCAACATTTTGTTTGATTTTCTTTTTCAATTTTTAAAAAGAAAACAAGGCTAGACGACCATTCTTCTTCCTCATTTCCCTCAAAAATAATAAAATAATCGCCTTGTCTTAAGAATTTTATACAAAAATCAAAATATGAATAAAACGAATTATTTTTATTTGAAGAATTTCCTATTGATAAAGAATCAATTAAATTTACTATATTCTTTCCATTGTTTTCTTTTGGATTAAATTCTGTATTTAAAAAACATTCTAGTTTTATTAATTCGAAAAATATGTAATTTCTAATCACAATTGAATTTATTCCATTTATGTTTATTTCTTCTATTGCTAGATTATTTTCATCATTATCATTTTGTATTAATTTAAAATCTGCGTAAAATAAAGGACGAATTGTCATCAGTTGCTATAAAAATAAATTTAAAGTTTTAATATTAAACATTTTTATTTTTCTGTTAAAAGTTATTAGCTTTACTGTTATTAATTAAATAATAAGAGCTATCGGTTGGTCGCTTTTATTTTTATTTTTTTCGTTATTATTACTTTTACTGTTTTTACAGAATTTTACAATTTAAAAAGCAAAAAGTAAAGATTTATAAGTAATTTAAAAATAATTGAAAAATAAAATTAAAAATATTAAAAAAAAATATTGGCTCTACCTTAGGACATGCGTCCCATCAAAGTATATGCGTCCCAAGATTAGTATATGCGTCCCATCAATAAAAATTAGGCAAGACCACACCTTTAATTTGAGTCCAGGAATTTCACAAGGCGAACCTTCTCAAAATTTTTATTTGGTAAATCAGTATATGGAAGCCCTTCTATCTCTATTAAAGAACACACCACTCTATCAGAACCTTCTCAAGCTCCTCTTCCTTTATTAGAACCCTTTCTCTCTATTATAACCCCCTCACTCTATTATTCAGACTCAAATATTGTTTTTGGGACGCATATACTTTGATGGGACGCATGTCCTAAGGTAGAGCCAAAATATTTACCATTGGTTCAATTGTTTTTTCTCCTCTAATAAAACTTAAAAAAGGATTTATCCTTCCATTTATTTGTTTTAACATACAAATAGTTAATCCATATTTATAAGTAAAAAAAAAAATTTTTTTTAATAAAACTTGTTTTTCACCATTTTCATTAATTTTAATTTTATATAATTCATCAGAATTATTAAAATCAGAACAATCACTTTTAAGGAAAGAATCTCTTAAATAAAACCCTTTTATACTTTCATTCTGATTAATATTATTAATTTCAATTAAAATTTTTAAATAATTTTCATTTACATATCCATTTTCATTTACTTTTATTTCTTTCAATTTGAAATGTTTAATTCCATTTTCTTTTAAATTATTTTCTTCTAATTCAATTTTGAATTTTTGGTTATTTAAAATATTTGAAAATGAAAAATAAAATAATTTTAGTAGAAAAATAAATAAAAAAATAAATTTAATATTCATTTTTTAAATTAATTAATTTTAAATTAGTGAGTGGTTGTCTTTTATAAATTTTTCGATTTATTTTATAAAGAGTCGAATAGACTTTTATTAAAAATTTATATATTCACTAGTAAATATTGAGAAATATTGGGCGGTGGTCTCTTTTAAATATTTTTCATTAAATTATTTTTAAATTGATAAATGCACTTATATTAAATTAAATTGAGAAATATCATCATCCTAGGAAAAGCCGCCTTTTTCAATATTATTATTTTTTAAAATAATTTATTTTATTAAAAAGTAAAATTTATCACATTTGGGAGACCAGTCGTAAACAGTCAACAAACAAGTCACAGTCAGTGGTTGGAAGCTCGTTACCAAAATTCGTACTCGTACTCGTACTTTGGTACGAAGTACGAGTACGAGGGAAAAAAATTGGATGGTACGAAGTACGAGCAAAATTGAAATTTCCAACCACTGGTCATATTATGTTCGTATGTTGCGGAAAAATGTGTGGATGGGAGATGGAATCGAACCATCGTGGAATGAGCCCAAACCAGAGCACAACCGACTGTGCCACCATCCAACCCTCTGATAGTCCATTTTTATTCACTCATATACTTTCTCAAGTATACGGACATAACAGGTCACAGTTTGTATTTTTGTATAAACTTTTTGCCTTTTTTCTCGTCTACATAAATCTCGAAAACCTAGATGTCGAGAAATCGACAAAGAATAAAATAAAAAATTAACACAATTGCGTCAAAGCATTAATTATTAAGAAATTTTATCGAAAAAAATAGTTGCACTCAAATTTGGCACTGAAATGGGGTGTAAAAGAACAAAATGTACCATTTAAGAATGATATTTGATTTATATATTTGTAAAAAAGACTAATGAAAGTCTATTCTTTTTAGTATCTAAATAATTTAAATTTAAAAAAATTAAGATAAGTTTTTCTGAAAAAACGCTCTTTCTTCACTCTCTCCTTTTTCATGCATCTCTGACTGTTCTCCAACTTGAGGTAAATCTAGATGATTGTCTGTCTACATCGAATTGGAGCTTGGGCGCTATGAACAAGTTTTATTAAATTAAAAATAAAAAGAAAAATAAAATTTGAATTTTTACAAAAATTAAAAAAAAATTACTTTAAAATTGTTAATATAAAAAAATTTTTTTAATTAAAAATTTCTGGTAAAAATATTTTGTTATTTTTTATATTTATTCACCTGCAAAATTTAATAAAAAAAATAAATAAATAAAAGTACAAAATAATATAAAATAATTATTTTTTATTTAAATTTTATACTAATTTTTTACTAAATAAATATTTATTTAAATTAAAAAGTACAAATTGGGGGTTCAGAATAAATTTAAAAAATAAATAAAAATAAGTCTAGTTTAAAATATAAATAAATAATAAAAATTAAAAAATGAGTAGTATAAAAAGGCTTTAATTAAATTATTTTACAAAATCATTCCTTCACTTGTCAATTCATTTAATTAATAAATTAAATTAAAAAATGTTTAAATTATTAATTTTAACTTTTTGTCTATTTTTTTCTTTTACTTCTGCCGGTCTTACGGACAATTTAAATTTGGATTTAGTAAAAAAATTGGTTGATAAAATAAATAAAAATGCTGCTGGTATATGGACTGCTCAAGTTAATAAGTTAAGTCTTTTACCTCTTGAACAACAAAAAATGCGTTGTGGAGCAAAAATTCCAGAAAAAGAAAATAATAAAACTGAAGCAGCAGCAGCAGCAGAACCACCACCACCAAAATTTGATACTAAACCTGGATGTCCATGCACCTCAAAAATTGATTTTGATGCTAGAACTAAATGGCCAGGGTGTTCTCCAATTATTGGACACATTCAAGATCAGGGTCAATGTGGAAGTTGTTGGGCAGTTTCGACAGCTTCTGCCTATACTGATCGTTATTGTATTTCAAGAGCAAAAAGAGGACAAAATACTAATGGAAATGATGCGTCTTTCCACTTTTCGTCTTTAGATGTTTTATCTTGTTCAATTAATTATGATGGTTGTAGGGGAGGTTGGCCTTTTGGAGCTTGGCAATGGATACAAAGTAAAGGAATTTGTTCTGGAACTGATTATAATAAGAAAAGTGGATGTAAACCATATCCCTTTCCTCCGACTCTTAGAGATCCTCATGGACCAGCATGTTCTGCAAGTTGTTCAGTCAATTGGAAAACGCCATATCCAAATGATAAACATATGGGTATTTTTAAATAATAGAATAATTATTTAAAATTTAAAAAAAATAAAGGAACATCTTCTGGAAAGTTAGCAGGAAATACTGCAACAGTAGCAAGTATTCAAAGGGAAATACAAACAAATGGCCCTGTTGTTGCAGTTTTTAATGTTTATTCAGATTTTATGTCTTACAAATCAGGAGTTTATTTTGTAATTTTATTTTTAATTATTTTAAAAAATTATATATATTTTTTAAATTTATTTAGAGAACACAAAATGCTGTACCAGTAGGTTTACATGCAATTCGTATAATTGGTTGGGGTACTCATACCTGTTTCAATCAAAAAGTCGATTTTTGGTTATGCGCAAATTCTTGGAATACTGGTTGGGGTGAAGGAGGATATTTCAAAATACGTCGTGGAGCGAATGAATGTGGAATTGAAAAAACAGAAATTTCTTTTGGAATGCCGAAAATATAGAGTCTTTTTATAGTTTTAAGTTTTTAATTTAGTTTTTAGAGAATATTTACAATTGTTTAATAGATACATATATTGTTATTATACTTTTGTAAACTTGAATTTTAGAATAAACTTAGATAATACACAAAAATCAGAATATTTTTGTAAAAATAATATTTAATAAAATTAAAACTTGGAATTAATTGGAACTTAAATCAGAATTAAAACTTAAAAATCAGAATTAAAACTTGAATAAAATAGTTTTTGCAAACTTAAGTCCATATTAAATAACTTAAGTCTACAAGTTGTTCAACTTAAATTCACTATTATTTAACAAAGAATTTTTTATCTTCAAAAAATTATTTTATTAATTAAATTTTATTAGTTTATTTTTAGTTAATTTGTTAAAAATAGTAACAAATGTTGTTATTAAATATAAATAAATATTTTTGACATATGATCAAATGATAAAAATAAATAAATATATAATTAAAGCTTTTGCTTTTTTATATAAACACACATTTTAGAAATTTTAAGCTGTGCGCCATAAAATAATAAAATTTTATTACGTGTCAATTAATTACTAGAAAAATGAAAAATATTGGATTAAATAAAAAATTAAAATGAAAAAATTACGACTACAAATTTTATAGAAGGATTTTTTATTTATCACTTTAAGGTGGTAAAATAAATAATGTTTGGCGCACATGCTTGTTCTTCTTAATTTCAAAACTATGAAGCAGCGTGACGGCTGTTTATTATTTTATTTAGATAACTAAATATCTTTTAATTTGTAACAAACTTTTACTTTAATCATTTCTTCTTTTTTAAAACAAAACAACTTTCTAAAAATAACTCAAAAAATTATAAGAAAAATGCATGGAAATTTAATTAAATATTTTTCAAATTTTTCAAATTCTATGGCTTTGAGGTATAAATTTTATTATTTTATTTTTTAAATATTTTATTTGATTTAATTTTCAGTAATTTGATCATTTTTCTTTTACTTCTCTCTTCAATAATTAATGAAATTTCAAGTTTTCGTCTACAAGGTGTAGGAGTAAAAGGACAGCTTTTATGTAAGGGAATACCCGCCGCTCATTTAAATGTTGGATTATTTGATGTTGACAGAAATCCTGGAGATCCAGACGATTTATTAGACAATGGAATTTCTGATAGAAATGGAAATTTTGTTTTGGATGGAACTACTAGAGAATTATTTAGTATTGAACCAGAATTGAGAATTATACATGACTGTGATGATTCATTGAAGGTTTTTATTAAAAGGGTAAATATATTATAATGTAATGGGTAGATATTAATTAAGCGAATTAAGCGGGAAAGAAGATTAAAAAAGTTCTGGTTAGAGACTGTCTCTCCTCTTTTTCCATACTATTTTTTTAATAAATAATTAATTAATTAAATTTAAAATAATTAAATTAATTAATTTTTTAAAAATGTTAATTAATATCTTAAATTTAAAATTTTAATAAATTAAAATTAATTAAATTAATATTTTTATTTTTTTTTCTAAAAGACTTGCCACAGACTAACAATTATCAAAATTGCTGAAGATTACATTCATCACGGAAAAGTTGAAAAATTTTTTGATATTGGAATGCTTGATTTATCTGATATACCTCAAACAGAAACTATAAGTGAACAAAGATTTTGTCAAGATGAATTTTAAATATTTTTTTGAAATTTTTTTTGAAATTTTTTTTAATTTTTTAGGGTTGCTGTGATATGTCAAAATAACAAAAAAGTTTCAAATAAAATTATTGAGTATAAATTTGAGTCCTTCAAAATAATTAATAATTAAATAAGAATTATTAAGCTTATTTTTAATGTAAAAAATTAAAAAAAAAATTAAAGCTTATAAATTATTAAATTAATAATTAAATTTTGTCACAGCAATCCTACTACAAAATAAATACATTATATACTTATATTTGGTTTAAAATAAAATTTTTTTGTTTTTTGATTAATTCAACATTTTTATTTTTTTTTAAAATTTTTTTAATAGCCTTCTCCCCAATTTTTTCGGACAATTCCTTTCCTAGCAGAATTCTTGGACCAATAAATAATTTAAAATTATTTATTTTTATATTTTTTTATTATTTTCTTTTAAAATTGAAAAATGTTTTTCGACCTCTAATTTAAAAAAAAATAAAAACAAAAATTAAATTTAAAAAAAATTTATGCATTAAATAATATTTACTACTCCCAAAAAACTACAATTTTTGATAATATATCAAATAAATAAAAAATAAATAAATAAATACAGTCAAACTCTTTTTAAAAATTAATTATAATCTTTTTTAGCTTCGAAAATTAAAAAAAATATTTATTAAAAAATAAATAAATTATTTTTTAATTTATTTAAAATATATAATAAGGTTTGACTGTAACACATATAATGTGGTTGTTTTTAAATTTAAATAAAAAATAAAAAGGATTGAATTAATTAATTTTTCCAATTTTAATATTTAATTCAACCCTTTTTTTAAATTTATAAATAAATAAAATAAATAAAAAATAAATTTTAAATAAAATAATAATTAAATAAAATCACTATATAAGCAAAACTAAATAAATGTAGTACATATTTTAAAAATAAATATCAGATTTAATAATTTTGTTAAATATATAATTTATAAGATAATTAATCAAATATTTAAATTAATTTTTTGAAATTTTTTTTTGAAATTTTTTTTTAAATTTTTTAGCCTAACATGGAAATTAAAAATAATCGAAAATTTTCATTTTCCTTAGAACATCAACCCAACAATAAAACTAAACTTTGTTAAATATGTACTACAAAATAGAGACCGGCGGGGCAAATCACTCGCGAGATTTTGCGGGATCTCGCTCTAGCAATCCCGCATTCTTTTGGATTTTTTCGGGTATATAAAAAATCGGATCCCGTAAATGTGATTTTGCCGGTCTCTATTAAAAAATGAGTAAAATAATATTTAAATAAATATGTACCCAATAAAATAAATACCTAAATAAAATTTACGTTTTCTTCAAAAATAATTCTTTTTTTTTTACTCAATTTCTTCTTCTTCTTCATCATAATATTCTTCTTTTTTATAACCTTTAGAAATAACATTCATTTCTTCAAAACGTTCAAAAAGTAAATTATCTGTATTTATAGAACAAAATGAAGGCCATTTTTGTAATAAATGTTCTACAAATAATTTACATTTATTTTCATTTATATCAATATTTTTGCATTTTTTTAAAATTTGTTTTTTAAATTCTTTTTGTAACTTTTTATAATATCTTTAAAAAATAAATTTAATTTAAATTAATTACTTTAAAATTAGTTATTAATTATTTAAAATTTAAGATCCACCCCAGAAGATCAACGCAAAGTGACTGAAATCTTTGCGTTGATCTTCAGGGTCAGCTGATTTATTTGACCTAAAGAGTGTTAATCTTCAAAAGTGGACTCCAAAATTAATTTAAAAATATTTTATACATTTTTTTAAATTTTACCTAATATTTAAACGTGTTCCCCCTAAAACTTCTTTTAATTCTAAGCCATAATCTTCTTCATTACTCAAAAATTCAGAAAATTTAACATTTCCATCATTGCCAAAATTATTTAAAATTCTTTTAGTTAAACAATAACCGATAAATAATGAATCAGAATTTTCAAAATAATTTTTAATTGATTCAAATTCAGGTAATATTTGTTTATAAAATATATTTTCTTCTTCTTTTTCAATATTTTTTAAAAATAAAATTTGCTTCCAATTATATTTTAAAAAATCATATTTTTCCGATAAACGTTTGTTAAATTCTTCTTCTGAATTTTTAATAAGCTCTTCCATTGAATTAATTATTTCTTCTATTTTTTCTCGTCCCTTTATAAAAATAATTTTATTTTTATTTTCTTTCTTTTTTGCTTTTACAATTTTTTTTGTTTCATTAAAATAAATAATTAATGGATTATTCTTTATATTTTCAATGTTAATAATATTTTCTTTTAATAATTTTAATAATTTATTTATATCTTTATTTTTTATTTCTTTAAAATTATTTTTTGAAATTATTTTATTAATATTTTTATCAATTGATTTTTTAATTTCAAAAATATTTTTTAATTTTTTTAATTCTTTTAAATTATTTTTTTCATTTATTTCTTCATTTTTTAATTCTTTTAATTCTTTTAATTTTTTAAAATTTTTTTCTTCATTTATTTCTTCATTTTTTAATTTTTTTAATTCTTCAAAGAAAATATTAGTCAAAGAGTCGTTTTTCAAATTTTTAAATAATTGAATAATTGAAATTATTTCAATATATTTTTGATAATTTGTTTTTAATTTAATATTCCATTCAAATTGATTAAAATATTTAAAATTAATTCTATTCAACTCTTTTTTAATTTTATTAATGTTTTTAAATTTATCATTGAAAATATCTTTTATCTAAAATTAATATTTAAATTTATTTATTTATAAATTAATTAATTAAAATTAAATTAAATTTATTAATTAATTTGTATAAATAAATTAATATAATTTAAAAATTAATTTAAAAAAATAACCTTATTTAATAAATTCATAATTCTTTTATAAAATATTTTTTCTTGATTTTGTTGTGTAAAAGAAGGTTCTTCTGCTTGGACAGTAGTAATATCTTGAGATGTTGAAGGTACATCTGTTATTTGAATATTTAATTTTTGTTCGAATAAATTAATTTTATTGTCATCTATAATTATATCCAACATATAATTGGCTTCAAGAAATGAAACTTTATAACTAGCTGAAATTAAAATAATAAAATAATAAAAAATAAATTGAAAATTATTTAAAATATTTAATTTAAAAAATAAATAATAATTTATTTTTTTTTAATTTAAATTTTCTTACATATTTTATTAAAAATTTCTTTTTTCACATCAGGTAATCCATCTAATATTTTTTTAATTTCTTCTTCAAAATAATATGCCAATAAAAATCCATCCTTTTTTATTCCAACTTCATTATCTTTAAAAAAAAATATTTTTTATTTTTATTCCTTCATTAATTTAAGTAATAAAAACAAACTTTGAATTGCCCATTCTTCAGGTCTCTCAAATTGTATATTTTGTTTATCAATATAACAATAATAATTCCAATTATTTTTTAAATTATTAATTTTGTTTTTTAAATATTTTTCAATTTCTTTATAATATCTGTGATAAATAAAAATAAAAATTTATTTAAATATTAGCGTAAAAGTTCACGGCGAACCAATTAAACTTTTTAATAATACATAACACTTTTAAACATTACTCAAACATATCTGGTAAAAATACAGGGTTTATATAGTATTCAAGTTTTAACTTCAAACTTAATTAAAGTTTTAAGTGCAAACTTAAATTAAGTTTTAAGTTCAAGTTTCTTTTCAAGTTGCAACTTTACTATAAAAACCCCAATTTTCACTTCCCCAAATTAATTGTCTATAAAAGGACAAACAGACAGACAGACAATCATTCTCAATTATATATTATTAGATTTTCTTACATTTTATCAACTCTTTTTGTTTCTACTTTTTTATGCAAATCAATTCCATAGTCTATCAAATTTGACTTATAAATACTTAAATAATCAAAATCAACTAATCCATCTTCATTAAATATTTCCAAAAATTTATTTGTTAAACAATAAATAATTGCTGTTAAACTTGAAATGTTTAAAAAGTCTTCAGTTGATTCTTGTTGAATTATTTGACTTTGAGGAAGCTAAAAATTAATTTATTTTAATTTAAAATTAATTAACTAACTAATTCTAAAATTCCCGTTTTTGAAAAACTTTGTTCAATTTCTTTTCCTTTACTAGATTCTTCATTTTTAATTGGTGTTGGTTTTGGTAATTTTTCATAATTTTTAACCAAAAAAATTAATTTATTTTTTAATTCTTCAATATCAATATATTTTTCTTTTTGTTTATTTATTTCTTCAATCTTTACTTTTAATTTTTCTTCAAAATTATTAATTTCATTAATTAATTCTTCTATAAAATTATCAAAATCAATTTGACCATTTTTGCTTAATTTTTCAAATTTTATTTGACAATAATCTTTAAATATTTCAATATCTAATTCATTTATTTCTTTACATTTGTTAGAATCATAATAAAGATATTTTTGAATTAATTTAGTTTTTTTATCAAATAATTCTTTATTTATTAATTCTACATCTTTTTTAGGTCCTCTAAATGTTAATTTATCGATAAATGATTTTTGGTTATTTTTTTCTAATTCTTTATTTACTTTTTTAAAATAATCAGCAACATCTTTTTTAACTATAAATCTCATAAAATTAATATATAAGGCACACTCATTTAATTCTTTTTTTAAATTATAAGAGATTTTATTATCATTTTGAACTTTTTGTTGTTTTTCATTGTTTTTTATAAACTAAAAAAATAAATAAAATTAATTAAAAAAATTAATTTTTAAAAATAAACAAATGGTAGACAAAACTCTTTCAGAACAAAACCTGCGGGGAACAAAACTTACGGACTCAAACGTCCAAAACTTGAATAGAAATTAAACCTTACTACAACTTTGTTAAATAAATTATTCTACCCTTTTGTCCTTTAAAAAGACAGTAAATTAATTTTTGCTAAAAAACTTAAGTGGGCGTCCTCGCAAGTTTCTAAAGTTTCGGTTCACCAAATAAATTAATTAAATTAAATTATTAATTTTATTTAAACCTTTTCAAGTTCATTTATCAATTCTTGTGTTTGTATTATTTCACTATTATTATTATTATTTTTCAAAATAATATTATAAAATGATCCAATAATTGAATGTGCTTCGGTAAATGTAATTCTATGTATTTGTAAAATATCAACTTAATTTTAAATAAAAATTAAATAAAATTAAATATAAAAAATAAAATAATAAATTTTGTCAGTGCAATTCCGGTTATTATTATTTTTTTAAAATTATATTATTTACCAGAATCCTTTTTAAAAGTAGCCCAATCATTTCCTTCCAAATTTAAATAATTTACAATTTCTTCATTAAAATTAATAAAATCCATGTCCGCAAAACGAAAACCATCATCATTTACTATTTTTATTAAAATATACATATTTAAATTAATAAAAAAAAAATATTTTAAAATTACAAGGTTCTAATGCCCATTCTTCAGGTCGTTCAAATTGAACATAATCTCTTTCTATAGAACAAATATAACTCCAATCTTTTTTTTCTAATAATAATTTTAATTTTGTTTGATCCATTTTAGTTATTTTTTGAAGAATTTTTTCTTTCAAATTATTTTCAATATTTATATAATATCTTAAAATTAAATATTTTTTTTAATTATTTAATTAAATTAATTTTTGGTCAACCCAACACTCTGTTGGCCAATTAGTCATTAAACGGAAAAGTAATAAAACACTCCCAATAGAACCAAATTTGTGCGGGACCATCTAGTTAAAGGATTTGACCGAAATGGCAATTTGACAAATTGCCAATTTGTACAACAGGGATTGACTCTAATTTATAATTAATTACTTACTCTAAATCAACTCTTCTATCACCCAATAAAATATTTATTTCATTTCCATATCCTAATAAATATTTATTACTTGGCAATAAAAATTTAATTTTAGCTTGTCCTTTATTATTAAAAATAAATTGAAAACGTTTTGCCAAACAATAACCAATAAATAAATGACCATATTCTTTTAATTCATCATTTTTAATAAATTTTATATCAACTAATTTTTTCCAATTTTTATTTAAATATTCAAACTTTTTAAACATTCGATTACTATAACTTTTAGATTCTTCTTTTATCTAAAATAAATTAAATATTTTTAAATTTTATTTTTTTAACATTTAAAATAAATAAAACAGATTTGTATTAATTATAATAAACCTAACGACTCTCTAGAGCGATAAAGGACGATTCAGAGTCGGCCGATTCAGAATAACCCACATAACTTTTTTCATTTTAAACCTTTTAAAATAATTTTTATGTTATTCGAAAGAGCTCGAAAAGTTAAGTATTTTCACTAATTAGACTGATCAAATCGGTTGATCTAACAAAAATTTACGTCCGAAAAGCACGATTTTCCACATTTATCGTGCTGTAACTTTTTGTTAAGTGATTTGATTGGATCAGTCCAATTAGTTAAATTAATCCGCTTATCGAGATCTTTCGTTTAACCAAAAAACTGTTCAGATCGGTTAAGAAAGAAAAAAGTTATGGCCAAAAACAACCGGCTATTCTGAAATAGCCGATTCTGAAACGTCCCCTACCCTTCTAGTGAGTGTTTGAAAAATAAACCGACGCACAAATATTTGGGTTTTAACTTACTTTTTCTTTAATTCCATTTAAATTAAAATTTTCTTTATTTTTAATTTCTTCTAAAATTATATTTTTATTGTCTAATTCATCTAAATTTTGTTTTAAATTTTCCATAAATTCTTCAATTTGTTCTTTACCCATCCTTTTCAAAAATTTATCCAAATTCAAAAGATTGTTTTGCCATTCCATTTTTTTTTGTATTAATGCATTTTTTATTCCATTATTTGTTTTTTGTTGTTTATTTATTTCATTTTCTAAATTTTGCATAAAATTGTCTCTAAAACCTTTACATTCATTATATATTTTATCTTTTATTTTTTTAATTTCATCATTTTCTTCTTTTTCTTCAATTTCGTTATTTTTAAAATTTTTTTCACAAATTGAAATTGATTTATTAATTAAAGATGCCAAATATTCTGGAGAACCAGTTCCATCAAAATCATCTTTAAAAAAATAATTAAAATATTTTTTTTAAAATACTCTTTTAACAAAAAATTGTTTATTCAAAGCTATATTTTATTTTTTTTAATTTTACTCTTTTTTTTTAAAAAAAGGCCAGAATTTTCGAAAAACCTATTTATTTATTATTTTTTTATAACAAATCTTTAGCTTAAAAACCAAGTTTAAAAAAAAAATAAAATAATATTAAATACCTATATTTTGTAATTCAACATTTATTAATTCGATTAATTTATTTTTTAATTTTTCTAAAAATTCTTTATCTAATAAAGATTTTTTATCTTCTTTATTTTTATTATTTCCTAAATTTTCTTCTTTTTTTTCTTCAATAATTTCCCCTTTAATTTCTTCATTATTTTTCTCTTCTTTTTCAATATTTAAAAATATAAATTGTAAAATATTTGCATATAATTTAATATTTATTAATTTACTTCTAAAATTAATATTTGTTTCAAAATTAGAGAGCATTTCTTTTAATTCATTTAAAAGAAATATGTTTTCATCCTTTTTATCTTCTTCAAGCTAAAAATATATTTTTTTTCTAACATTTTTTATAAATTAATTTTTAATTGTCATTTAAAAGTAAAATTTTAATGTTCAAAACTTTAATAAAAGTTTTGTCTAAGTGGGATCAGCCAATTGGACAAACTGACAATTCGGTCAATTAATAAAACATTTCCATTAGAGCAAATTTGTGCGAAAAGCAACTAGATGTTAAGAAATTTGACCGAATTGGCAATTTGACCAATTGGTTGATTTTATATTCAGAGTTTCAATATTAAGGGGTTAAGTATCTATAATATTTATTACTTTTTTTTACACAAAGTTATAGAAAAATAATAAATTTGTTTGACAAATAATATACTTAAAAAAAACTATAAAATTTTATTAAATTTATTTAATGAAAAAACTAACCTTGATTAAAATGTCAAAAATATTTTTATTGATTGGCTCATATTTTTCTTTTATTCCTTCAAAGTGTAAAGAAAATAGTTCATTTTCACTGTTATATTCACTTTCTATTTCTGAATCTTTTAATTTTAGCATTTCTTTGTTTGAATTATTTTCCCATTCATTTAATAAAGTTATAAAATGATGACTTTCAGTTAATGTCATTTTATGATTTTCATGAAAGGGGGCTAAAAAATTAAATTTTATTTTTTTAAATTATAAAAAAATAATTATAAATTTACCAATTTCATTTATAAATTTATCAAATTTATAATCTTTAAATCCAGGCATTTTTAGTATTTCATCCAATGGATTAGACAAATGAGCAATTTTAAATGTTAAATCCTCTTTTTCGTTATCTTCTGTAAATATTATAATTATTTTATTAAAAAATTTTAAATTTTGCTCCCCCTGAGGGCTTTTGACTCAAAAATCAAAAAAGGGTCTCCCTATGTGTTGTCCCCGTTAATTTATATCTCTCCCCAACCCTGAGTCGTCCTCTTTAACATTTCTTGTCCCCGTTCCTCTTAAAAGCTCTCCCCGTCCATCGGGAATGAACTCTAAGTGTTAAAGTTATCCTGTCTACTAAATTAAATATTCTATTATAATATATTTGAAAGAAAATTTTAAATTAAAAAAAATAATAATAATTTTTAAATAAATAACCTTTAAAATATTGACTTGATTTATTTCTTTCTTTTATTAGTTTTTTAATTTTTGAACTAGAAAGAGTTTCTCCAGTTATTTCTTTAATAATTTTTTTAGTTAAAATATGATACATCATTTTAGTAATATATTTGCCAAAATAATACAAAAAACCCAATTTAGGGTGGTATATATCATGTATTTCTTTTTCAGTAATTTCTTGTAATAATTCATCTGGATCATCCATTTGTTTTATTGTACTGTCAATAATAAGGCGTGTCTAAAAAGAATAAATTTTATTTTGAAACTTTTCAGTTCTGCCCCACCTCCATTTCAGTGCCAAAAATGAATGCCCTTTTTCCTTTTTTACAACAAAATTTTTATTTTTATTGCTTTTGGCAAGTAAGTCAATCAAGTAAAAGAACTCAAACTTTATTTATTCATTAAAAAAGCATAGAGGGGACCAAGCTCATTTGAGGCGATTACCAAAACCTCTCCAAATTTATATCTCCTTTGAACATATTACTTATAGATCAACTGTCATTTTAATGGATAGAAAATAAAGTACGAGTTTTTACTTGATTGACTTACTTGCCAGAAATAATAACAAGAAATATTGTTGTAAAAAAGAAAAAATGGCAGTCAATTTTTGGCACTGAAAGTACCTTTTTTTATTTTTAATAAAAAATAATTTTCAGATATTTTTTTTTATTAATTAAATTATATTTAAAATTATTTTCTTACAATTTGTCTATTTTTTATATCATCTGTACTCCACCATTTTTCAATTTTTTCCGAACCAATACGATTTGCAGTAATAAAAGCAAGAGTCATAGAAATAACTTCAGTTGGAGTATTTACAACAATTAAACAAATCTTTTTAATTAAATCCCTCATAGATTTTTTACGAAAATGTATTTCAGGTAATGTATAATGAAGAACAATTAAAACAATTTCACTTATAAGAACACCAAGACCCATTGAATTCATAGTCATTGCTGACATTTTTTCAATATCCATTGTTGCATCTATTTTGTCTTTTATATGTTCTTGAAATGCTAAATCTCTTTCTTCAGTTGAAATAGTTGGAGTTATTTTATTTTCAATCAACTTTTTAAATGTCATTTTGTTTAATAATTTATTTTTATTTTTTTTACGATATTCCAAAACAATTTCAGCTTCATTTGGTTTTTTCAAAAAGTCTTCTTCATATAATTTGTAGAGAGAAGCATATAATAAATTACGCCATTTATTTACTTCTAAAGGTACCATTGCACCAGAGGTAAATGTAGCTATCTAAAATAATTATAATATTAAATAAATTAGTTAAAATATATAAAAATTAATTATGTATAGTATACTGGGTAGGGGACGTTTCATAATCGGCCAATTCAGAATAGCCTGTTATTTTTGGCCATAACTTTTTTATTTCTTAACCGATCTGAACAGTTTTTTCGTTAAACGAAAGATCTCAATAAGCGGATTAATTTAACTAATTGGACTGATCCAATCAAATCACTTAACAAAAAGTTACAGCGCGATAAAAGTAGAAAATCGTGATTTTTGGACGTAACTTTTTGTTAGATCAACCGATTTGATCAGTCTAATTAGTGAAAATACTTACTTTTCGAGCTCTTTCGAATGACATAAAAATTATTTGAAAAGGTTTAAAATGAAAAAAGTTATGCGGGTTATTCTGAATTGACCAAGCGTACTTTACCATAGTATAATAAATAAAGGTAAAATATTAAAAAAATAAAAATTAATTTTTTAATTAAAATTACTAATTATCGATATTTTAAAATAAAATATTTTTAACCAAATTTGCTGGAAGAGCTACAAATATTGAATATTTCCCCAACTTTTCAGCAACAATATCTAAATCTGTTATATTGTTAGGTATAGAACCGATAGCTGCAATTCCTCCCGCAACTAGTGCATCGCAAAAATCTCCAAATAATTCGCTCCATTCAAAAAAATTGTTTCCTTTAAGTTTTTCTAAAAGACGTTTAATAAAAATTGAATCAATCGTTTCCGCAAATTGAGGTGTAAATGAGAAAAGGGCAACTTCAGCTACTATTTCAGTAAATAAATTAACTTTGGCAGCCTTTTTAATTATTAATGGCCAAAGACCAATATCAAGGCCTCCTGCAACTCCACCAGCACCAACTATGCTTAATGCCAGTCCATAAAGAAATTCTTTAACTAATTGTTTGGAATTATAAACAGAATTCAGTATTTGTGCACCCATCCTTTAATTAAATAAAATAATTATTATTAAATAAAATGGCTTTTCTTTAGTATATGGGATCCGAGATAGAAACATGTAATACATATCATTCGATTCCTTTTGTAGAGCTGAGTACGATTACATAAGTTTTATTTCTAGGAAAAATTTTTGAACCGAGATACAGGTCCCCGAAAATTGAAAAACCATAGGGGGGAGTAAGCTCCTCTAGGTAATTACCGCGGCTGCACTTAAAAGCGACCCCAATAAAATAATTATTATTAAATAAAATAATTATTATTAAATAAAATAATTATTATTAAATAAAATAATATTAGATAAAATAATATTAAATAAAATAATATTAGATAAAATAATTAAAACCTTCCACGAAATTCCATATGGACATGATCATCTTTATTTTTATATTTTAAAACAGCTAATATTGGCTCAATTAATTGAGAACATTGATTTTTTTCATCAAAATTAATTAATTCTTCTTTAAATTTAATAAATGCATCCAAATTAATATTTCTATAATTTGCAACACTTTTCTTCCCCCATTTAGAGTGTTTCATAACCCATTCTTTTAGTTTATTGGTAAATCCAAAATCTATCCATTTAAATTCTTCATTTAATAAATCATTTATATTTTCTTCATCTAATTTATTATCATTTTGTTCTTCTTCCTTTTTTCCTTCTTTTTTATGTTGTTTATTTTTTCCTTCATTTTTATTAATTTTTTTATCAATTATTTTCATTTCTTTATGCATAAATCTCAAAACATTTTCATTAAGTTTCTTTTTCCATTTATATTTTTTATTCTCTTCATTTATTTCTGTATCTTTATCTTCATCATCTTCAATAATTTTAAATTTTTCAGTATGTTTGAGAAATTCTAACATTTCTTGGTAATATTCAACATTTAAATTTTCAAATCTTTTATTATTAGGTTTAAAACCTACTTCAAAATTTATATCCTAAAAATATTTTTAATTTAATTAAAAAATATATTTTTTTTGGGTCAACCCTGAACATCAAATTAATCAAATGATCAAATTTCCAATTCGGTCAAGTAATAAAACACTCCCAATAGATCCAAGTTTGTGCGGAATCAACAAATTAAAGGGCTTTGACCGAATTGCAATTTGACCGAATTGCAAATCAGATGTTCAGGGGTAGACATTTTTTTACTTGAAGAAATTTAAATGGATGTATTTTATTTTCAGTTAATTCTTTATATTTCTCTTCATCTTTTTTTACAATACTATTTTCATCTTCGTTATTATTTAATACAAATTTCTTTATTTCTCCTATTAAATTATTTATCTTAGCTTTTCTTTCTTTTTCACTTTCGACTTCGCTTAAAATATCCATAAATTCATTTTCTAATTTCATAAAAATGTCTTCCATGTTTGCTTTTGATTTTTTTTCGTTATTTTGTTTTGGATTTTTTGCTATTTGTTTTATATTTCCTATTTCTGAGCGAGCATTTTTACTCAATAACTAAAAATAAAAATTAAAAAAAATTTTTTTATTTTATAAATTATTGTTGTTATTTTGATATCATAAATTTTAATATATTTTTATTTTTTAAAGAAAATCAAAATAATTTGGCTCTATCTTAGGACACGCATCCCTTCAACTTAAATGCGTCCCAAAAACAATATTTGAGTCTGTATAATAGAGAGGAGGTTTAATAGAGAGAAAGGGCTCTAATAAACGAAGAGGAGCTTGAGATGATTTTGATAAAGTAGTGTATGTGTTTAATAAAAATAAAAGTACCACGGCTTTGCCAAATAAAAATTTAGAAGGTTCGCATTATGAAATTCCTAGACTCGAATAAAAAATGTAGTCTTACCTAATTTTTATTTTAATGGGACTCTTATATTATTATTTGGATGCATATACCAGGGATTCTGCCTCAATTCCCGAAATTTTTCAGTTCCCGATTTTCAGGAATCGGGTCGGCAGGATCCCTGGCATATACTTAAGGGACACATGTCCTACTGTAGAGTCAATAATTTAATAAAAATCTGACCGGTACTCTATATTTTAATTTTTCATCAGTTTTGCCTTTTTTATTTCGGAAAGAACAAATTTCAAAAGCAAAATCCTTGAATCCTTCGCAAACACTTTTAGTATTTTCTTTTTCTTTCAATTTACCCGCTGCATTATCTATAGTTTCTTTAAATTTTTTTATTACCCAATCCAAGAGTTGTTCAGAAATTTTTTTGCTTTTGCGACGTTTTTTAATCTCGTACTCAAACTCCATATCAGGAATTCTTTCAAAATTCAGATATGCTTTATCTTCAAATTCTTTCTTTCCATTATAAATTGCTTGAAGCAATACATGTGTACTTATCTGAATTTCATCCTTATTTTCCGTTTCCTCATCCTCTTCCTCCACATTTTTTTCTTCTGCTGATTTGTTCCCTTTTCTGACATGTTCCATTTTCTTTTTATCATTTTCAAACTCTTCTAGAACATCTTCTTCATAAGTCAAAGCAGTATCAAAAAGAAATGCTTTATCAAAAATATCTTTTGGTAAAGGAAATCCAATAATACAATTATCATTTTTAAATGGTATATTTTCTAGTGTTTCTCTTAAACCGTCAATTTTATCAATTTTTTCATAAACATATTCTAATATTTTTGCGACAGTTTTGTCCTTTGATGTTATAAATGTACATCCGTTACTCTCTTTTTCATCATTTAATGGAACAAAGTCTTCTTCTTTACAGTAAACTTTAGAAGTAATTTGACTAGGCAAAAAATATTTATTTTCTTTAATCAATTTGCTAATTTTATCTGCTTCATCATCATCTGTTCCATCATAGTTGAACCTATGACCGCCCAATGAAGACAAAGTTTTCCCAACTGATGAATTTCTTGAACTACCAATTTTCCCAAATGATGAATTTCTTGAACTACCAATTTTCCCAAATGATGAATTTCTTGAATTTACTCTTCCATTTTCGACAGTTTTGATTAGAGAAATAAACGAATAAAGAAATATCAAAAATTTTAAAAACGATTTTTTTCGATTCATCTAAAAAATATTAAAAAATGTAAAAGATATTAGAGAGAAAAAACAACTTTTATATAAAATTGAATCTTTTAATAACTCAAAAAAGTGTTTAAAATAACTGAAAATGTTTATTGGATAATTGGCGATTGTATACACAGAAATGTTATGGAACAATAGGACATAATTGTTGGGGGAAATTTACTGAATAGCGATGAAAGGTTAGGAAATTCTGGTAAATGTACTTGATTATTGAAAGTTAGTTGGTTTTCCTTGAAAATGTTTTAAGATTATTTTTATAAGTTAGCTTGTTTTAAGTTTTGCTAGCGAAGGCTACCGTATGACAACCTAAAGGAGTTGATATTTAGAGTGTTGATGTTTAGAGTAAGTTGATCTTTTGGGAACTCTATATGTTAAATAATATTATATATTTTAAAAATTTATTAAATGAAAAAAATTGAGTAAAAATTTTTAATAAAAAATTTAAAAAATGGTACAACATATAATATGAAGAATTTTCATAAATTCTTTCATTTTAAAAGCCTTAGATTAAGGCGGAGGGAGATTTCACAAATTTCCCCTCTCGGCGGCCATTTACCCGCCCCTTTTTTTATTATCGGGTTGGCAAAAATTTTTCTCGCCACATTGGGCAATTTTCCTCTCTACACTGGCAAATTTTCCTCTCCACATTGGGCAATTTTCTCTCCTCTTTAGGCATTATGAAACATCTGACGACAAGCACTTCGATTAAGGTCCCACCGACAAAAATCAAAATAAAAGTACAAAAAAGTTTATTTATAAGTACATAGGGTACAAAATTTTCCAAATTAAAGTACGCTCCATATTTTATTTAAAAAATTTTTATTTTTGCTTAAATCTATATTTTTTCCAGGTTAACGGTTTCGAAATTTTTAGAGATCGGTATATCCAGGTAAGAGTTGGATTTTCGGGATGGATAAATTTTAAAATTTTAGGGCCTTTTCAGCGCTGCAGGCGAAACTTTTTGAAGTAATTGAACTCTAGTTCGAAAAATTCACCTTTTTTAGCGCTGCAGGCAAAATTTTTTAAAATTTATTGCCCTCTAGTTGCCAAAAATTCACCATTTTATTGCACAGAAGAAAATTTTAAAGTTTAATTTTTGTTTTCAAAATTTAAATTTCAAAAAAAGAAATTAAACTGGACAAAAAGGCATGTCCACATATTTTTATGTATGAAATTATGTTAAATAGCAGAGATAAAAAGAAATATTTATATTTTGCCAATCTAATTTTTTAATAATTTCGCAAAAATTTAAATTTTTATTAAAAATATCGAGTTAAAAGCAGTGCTTGGAATTTTCGATTTTGTTCATACTCATACTTCATACCGGCTAATTTTATCATACTCATACTCATACATAGTCAATTTTTTCCCTCATACATCATACTCATACTTCATACCGAGGTATGAGTATGAGGTATGAGTATGATTTTGGTATGACCTTCCAAGCATGGTTAAAAGTACGTACTTTGATTAAAGTACATTTTCAAGTTCGAAAGTACGAGTCTATTTTAAAGTATTGTACTTTCATTTAAAGTACGAATGGGAAGGAACCCTGGATTAAGGTAACAAATCGGGCTGGCAAAAATTTTCCTCTCCACATTGGGCAATTTTCTCTCCTCTTTAGGCATTGTGAAACACCTGACGAAAGCACTTCGATTAAGGTAACAAATCGGGCTGGCAAAAATTTTCCTCTCCACATTGGGAAAATTTTCTCTCCTCTTTAGGCATTGTGAAACCCATGGCAGTCATGTGTTTTTTCAATGCCCAAAGATGGAGAGAAAAATTGGCTAAAAAAAGAGGAAAATTTTTTGCCAAACCGTTTTTTAATTTACTGGCATATAAAATTTACAAGTGCTCGTAGCCGATCTAATCCGGACGGATTATTTTCGTACCTATCACTATTTAATCTAAGATTTCTAAGATGCTCAGGTTCCTCAGCACGATTCTTCCTTTTTCGTCTGGCATCACCGTGACAGCAGGATTCGTCAGCGTCATTGAGGCAGAAAAGTTCGTCAGCGTCCATATTTGGAGTGCAGTAAGCAGTCTGTTGTAGTGTTGAAATGTAGTGAGTTTAAGGACATCAAAATACATGGTTTATATAGTATCCGAGTTTTAAGTTAAAACTTAAGTCAAGTTTTAAGTTCAAGCTTAAACCTTATTTTAATTTGAAGTTTATTTTCAACTTGCAACCTTACTATAAAAACCCCCATTTTCACTCGCACAAATCATTTGTCTATAAAAACACGGAATAGACACAAACTCTTCACCTTATTACCAATTCACCTTATGAAGAGAATACCTTTCTTTCTTCACTTTTTTGTTTACTTTTTTAATATTTTCTTTCTCTAATCTTTTTTATTATTTTAATTTAAGTATTTAAATGGCATCGTTTGACAATTCTAGAAAAGGCTGTGAAATTTAGTTTTTGAAAGATTTATTTATACAAAGTATAAAACGGCGTAGAAAATAAGCGCTATTGGAGATGTGAGTATTGGAGAAGTTGCAAATGCTGTGGATCTGCTGTAACTGATGCAAATAATGAAGTGACAGTTATCAAACAACACAATCATGGCCCATCCTCTACTCGTATCGAATTGGCAAGAATTAAAAATAGAATTACAAGGGATGCTTTCACATCATCACTTTCTCCAAGAGCTCTTGTGAATACGAATTTGGCTGGAATCAGTGACAGGGCTAAGGTTACTTAGAAGCTAATTATATTATAACTTTAATAATCCTAGATTGAACTCCCAAAATTGAAAAATCTTGAAAAAACTGTAGGCAGTAAACGTTATGCTAATGGACAACATGTTCCAGTGCAACACACCATTTCGGAAATTTGCATTCCAGAACATTGAAGAAGACCAAAACAGACTTGCAAGAAAATTTCATTATGGCAGACACTGGACCTGATGATAATGTTATCTTTGCTTCGAAATCAGATATTGCATAGGAACGTGTGAGGTTTGGGTTAGTGACGGAACCTTCAAGAGCGCTTCTGATTTGTTTTATCAATTATGGGTATACATAAGTATAATTTGTTTAAAAATAAAATTAATTTACAAAACTAAATATATATTTATTTTAATTAAAAAAAAATTTCTACAATTTTCAGTAAAAAATAGAATATAATATTTTTTTATTTCAAAAATTTCTCAATTTTTTTTCTTTAAACTTTTCTACATTCTTTAGGTTCATGCACTTTTTCAATAAAACTGTGTTGCTTATAATTGTCCATATTAATTTGATAATTATTTTGTTTGTATTCAATTAAAAGTTGTCTAGTTTCAAAATCAGAACGTTCAAGGCATATAAAAGGAATATTTTTTGTTTCAAAAATATTTTTATTATTTTCTTCTTCTTTTTCTTCATTTTTTGCATAAGGATAACTTCCTTTTGGACACTGAGCAATTGGTTGTTTTGAGAAACATATTTGATGTTCCATTTCCATCATTTTGGTCATTTTAATGGGTGCTGGAAAATATAATTATTTTTTTTTAATTTTTTTAAGCTTAAAATGCTTTGAATTATTCTTTAAATAATTAAATATTACCTAATATTTGTCCTGATTTCATTCTTTTGCCTTGATTATTATCAGAGAAATAACCCTCTTCTTCACTATTTTCACCATCAAAAGTTCCGTCAAAATTCTCATTTTCCCATTCATTAAAATTTTCTTTCATTTCTTTATTATTTTCATTCATTTCTTCTTTCATTTGATCATCAAAATATCCAAATTTATTTTTATTTTCTTCATAAAAATTGTCAAGTTCTTGTTCATTGCACATTTGGTCATCGCTGTATGAACTGCTCGAAAGTGAATAAGAACGATGGAATTGGGCAAGATTAGAAGCTAAAAAATATTTTTAAAAATTAATAAAAAAAATAATATTTACTAAATTCATTATTGGCCATTAACAACTCATTTTCATCATTTATAGCATCATCATAGTGCCCACAAAGACCACACTGAGTATTACGGTAAGCACCTGACAGTTTTATCCAAGCCTTGTATCCATTAAAACGAACAGATATTTTATCCAAATGAACAGTCAAATCACCCTTTTGAGCATTATTGTATTCTACAAAATTATTTTCTTCGTTATCGTTGATATGTCTTCCATTTATTTTACAACGATTTTGGCCGTTATGGGTATTTTCGTGTTGACACTCAATAGTCATTTCATTTGTAATAATTTTGAGTGTCTAAATATTATTTAAAAAAATTTATTTATTTAATCTTTTTTTTTTTACTTTTTTATTGTCATTGCTTCTTTCCCCGTTAGACTTCATTAGAACAACAAATTGTGGCATAGCTGACCCACAATCTTTAGACAAAACAGAATAACAATTTGTGGAGAGTGGAACGCGGTATTTGTTTCCGTCTGTATGAGAAAATTCAGAATTTATTGTTTTTATAAAATCAGAATTTGTATTTTCTTTTTTATAAAATCAGAATTTGTATTTTACTTAATTTTCTGATTTAATTAAAAATCTACCAAATGTTCGCATAGTCATTCCATCAAAAGAACATTCCGCTCTGTTTTTAATTTCTTGTCGAGAATAAATTTGGTCTAAAGACTCTATGTTTTGTGCATTCCAACGTTGTTGAGAAAAAGGGCGAAGTTTAAAAGGCATTTCAATTTGTTGGAAGTAAACTTTTTGTTCTGGCATTATCAGAGTAATGTTTGCATGTTTTTGTGTTATTGAGTCGATAGATAATGTACAATAAACCTGAAATTGTGAAGAAAAAACTGAATCAGAATTTTGTATTTTCTTTTAAATATAAGTCAAAATTATGTTTTTAAAAAAATTTTGTGTTTTTTGCAAATTAAAAATCAGAATTTTTTAGTTATACAAAACCAGAATTTAGTATTTTTTAAATCAGTACAGCTCACAAAATCAGAATTTGTGTTTTTGTAAATTAGAATCAGAATTATGTGTTTTATTGTTATTTTTGTTTAATTTTGTATACTACCATACCTTTCCACTCATTGGATTATTATTACTTTCACTCATCATCTCTGTTTTTGAATTCCAGAAATATCTAGACTTGACCAATTCAACAGCTCTTCCAAAAACATTTCTGGTTGCTGAATTTAAGTTGTTATATTCAACTCTAAAGTTGTATAAATTAATAAATGATGTTCTGCGTTGAAGTCGATTAGTTTGGGGAGAATTCTGATTTTCTTCTTCTTCTTGCATATCTTCCCTTTGTTGTTCTCTTTCTTGTCTTTCTTCCATTTGCATATTCTCTCCTTCCATTTGAAGGGGGTTAAATGTTGATTCTTTACGTAATCTATACCATCCACTAGAAAGTTGAGGATTTTGTTCCCCAATCATACGTAAATTAATTTGTTGTTTTGGATTATTTGTTCCCCAATTCCATTTTGCAAAACAAATAAATTGATTCATTCCATTAGAATTATCTTTAACAGAATTTACATTTGTTGTAGGCATAATCATCTCAACAATTCCCTTCATTGTCCATTTTTCCTGTTCTTCATTCATTTTACTTCTTTGTGCATCCATTTTTACTTGACAAACTTCAATTTTGTTGTTGCATTGAAGTTGTAATTGAGTAGAACATTTAAATTGTTTTAGACCACCAATTGTTTTTGCATCAAGTTGTAGACTGTGTTTGTAATGTTTTTGATGTTTTTGTGTTTTTTGGTGTTTTGAAAGAAATTGTTGCATTTTTTGTTGTTGATCAGAATAATATTGTTGTTGATATTGTGGAATTTCCTGTTTTAAATAAATTAGTATGTTTTTGACATTTTGAATTTTTGACATTATGAAATATTAGAACTATTTTTAATTTTAAAAATATTACTAACATAAGATCCTTCTTCACTAGAAGCACTACTTCTCTCAAAAAAGTTATCCATTTTTGACTGAAATTCTTTTACTGGAACAAAGTTTTCTGTGTTCATGTTGAGCTCAACTTCCTTAGCAGTATCTTGTCCAGGCTTATAAGTGAAATGAATAGAATTTTCTGTCGAAGAGAGCATTTTTAGAATTTGAACGATATTGGAGGCAGCAGAAGGCCAATGATAATGAGCTAAATAAAAATGATTTTAAAAATGCCCTTAGGCGTTTTATTAGAAAAATACGGTAATTATTCAATTATTTGATTTTTAATTTTATTTACTCACCATAAACATGTACGGGAACACCAACATTTTTAGAACCAATTACTTTGTTCAATTGATACTCAAATCTATCAAGTCTTGGATGACGGATGGTACGGTATTCACTATCATCTGGAGAATTTGTAGTTGTGTCAACACTAGCTTTGTAGGTATATTGATGAGAATGAGCACCAAAAAGGCGTGTTTCTTCTCTAGGCATTTTTACTTTAACAGAGAGGGATTGTCTAGAAGAAGACGTTTCGGTGCTGGCACTGAGTTCAGCCTGTACTGGAAGGTTAACCTCAACAGTGCGAACGGAACTTGCACCAGTAATGAGGAAGGGTGTCCAAGAACCCTAAATTAAAATAAAAATATATTTTATTCCAAAAAATAAACTAACAATTCTTTGAACATGTGAAACACCAGCCATAATTCTTCCATTAATTTCTACTTTAGTAGAATCCTCATTTTTATTTCTATTTTGTATTTTAACAGTTCCTTCAACATTTGCAATCATTGGAACAGAAGATACAATTCTAATAGGAAGACCAATAGAGGTTGGAATTAAAGCTTCCTTTTCATTGAAAATAGCAGCAAAAGTGTTGCTTTGTTGAACATTTTGTTGGAGTTGTTGTCCAAAGGCAGAAACCATCAAACGGTTTAAATTTGGCATTTCTCCACGTTGCATTGATTCAAACATTTCTTCCAACATTGGGGGAGTAGTTGGAATATTTTCTTCTTCTTTTTTATTATTTGAAGACATTTTATGGTAGTAAATATTTTGTTTTAGACCATAACATGAATGATCAACATCTCCCATTCTAACACAGAGAAGTTTTAAATTATTATTTTTATATGAAGATGAAAGCATTTGTTGTTTTTGTTCTGAATTTTCTGTTGTATCCTCCTCATAATTCATCATTGAATGAGAACGAGATTTGATTCCGAGTCCTTGATTTATTTGATTGAGCATTTTTCTGTAAATAAAAAATAAATATTATATTGAATTTTTGAAATTTTTGACATTTTGGAATTTGACATTTTGAAATTTTTTGTTATTTTGAAAATAAAAATATTCAATGATTGACTCTCATTATACGGAAAACCAAAGGGCCATGGGTATTCTTATATTCGATGTTCCTTATATCCAGGTGTTCTTATAATGAAAGTCAACTAAGACCAATCCATTGTTTTAGTTAAATTAAAATTACCTGTTATCATTATTTTGTCCATTTTGTGTTGTTGTACTCATATTGTAACTTAGAGCACTCCAGTGTCTATAAGCCTCATTACCTTGCATTACATAAAATGCTAGTGAATCAAGATTTGATTGTTCTTTAAAGTAAGAGTCCATTTTAAGGAAGGAAGGGCTTGGAAGCCATCCACGTTGGGAATTTTGTGCAGCCAAAGTGAAGAAAACTCCTTCTTGATGTATTGGGCAGTAAACTGGCATTTGCCACATTTTGAAATGTTTAAATTCTTGGTTGTTAAGATGGGCAGATTTCATTGCGTTTTTGACGTGTTTGGCCCTTTAAAAAAAAATATTTTTTTTAATTTAATTTAATTTTTTATTTAAATTTCTCTCTTCCCCTCTTACATCTGTTGATCTGCAGGGTTTTTTGATTCAGCCACCATTTTCATTGTTTGATAAGTATAATCCCTAACAAGCTTATTTGGCTCTTGTCTCATCGAATAAACAATTTGGTCAATAACTGAAGGTTCTGGCTGTGTTCTTAAAAGAGTGGATAATCCAACAGATCTGACAGTAGCATCCTCCAAATTATTTAAAAATATTGGGAGAATAATTTGTTGAATAGTTCGTGGCTTTAAAGTGAACAGACGGCGAAGGGCATCAATCGCCTTTACTCGAATTAAATAATGTTCATTTTTGTTAGTTATTATTTGGTAAAGATTTTTAGTTGTTGTGTCTAATCCAGCATTTCCCAATGCTGATAAAGCTATTAATTTGTCATAGAGGGTTGTAGCCTGGTTATATTGATCTAACAATACCTAAATATTAAATTAATTATTTTAAAAGTAATTAATTAATTAATTAATATTAATTTTTTTAATAGAAAATTAGGTAAAATATTAGTTTTACTGAATAACAGACGAAAACGTCATTTTTTGCCTATTTACCGAAATGAAACTTTGACAAAATGTAACCTTTCCGTATTCTTCTTTCATATCATCAGTGCATTGCTCCTCAATAGGCTTTGACACATCCTGATATATTTCCATCTCTTTACGTCTCTCATTTCGGCACAATTCATTAACCAATGCACCAAAAGTTAGCATTGCTGTCTGTCTGACCATTGGTTTGGTTAGAACATTGACATTTTGAGAAAGTTGTTTGACTTGTTGTAAAATAGAGTTGGAAGGTATTGGAAGATTTTTTAATTGATTAATGGCAAATACAGCTTTATTTTCATTTATTTCCTGAAAAAATTAAAATTCATTGACTTTCATTTAGTTAAATACGGTAATTATATTTTAAAAAATAAATTTAAAGCAAAACATCATTAAATACTAGAAAAGTAGCTAGAAAACACAGTTTCAGAATGTTTGAAAAACATTCTGAAAAAATTCTGGTCGAAAAACAAAAAACGCTTAAACAAGCAAACAAGTTTGTGTTTTTTAACTTTTTCTTTAATTAAAACAAATATTCTGATTTTTCTTTATTTTGTAGGAAATTGAATTTTCTATCAAATAAAAAATCAGAATTATTTAAAAAATCAACTAATTCTGAACTTTTGAGTAAAACAAGTTTAATTTATTTTATTTTTATCTTAGTTTACCTCATTTGAAATTTTCTCAACCAAAAGTTTAACACAATTTCTTGTCCCACATGTTGCCAAAGAATCTACGAGAATATCCATTGCAGTTTTTTGATTTTCTTCATTGTTGGCGTTCTGTTCAATTTGTTTTAAATCTTCATATCTACACATTCTTAGTTTATCTACTAATCTATTTAATTGGACTGTATTTTTAGTTTTTATTCCATGATGGTGATCTTTTGTTCCTTTGACAATACTTTGAAGGGCAAAAGTTGCTTGTTCAACTTTTGGCACTTTGTATGGCGAACTGTTTTCAGTTTGAAATTCTTCGTCTCCAAACTATATAATAATTTTTAAATAATTAAAGTCAATTAATGTTTACTCCAATTATAAGGACACACTAAGTTAACAGCTCCCGTCACTATATCAGGGTGTTCTTATAACGAGAGTTAACATCATTAATTATTTTTATAAAAATATTCTTACCATATAAAAACGTCTGGCAGTCATTCCCCATTCATTAGAAAAGAGCAAAGATTCCTCCCTTTCTGTTTGTGTTAGAGGAGGCATTTGTTGTTGAACAGCTAAAACAGAAACCAATGAAAGCTTCGCGCAAGTTTTTGTTCTTAAAGAAGAACCAGGAGGCCTTTCACTTTCTAAGTTTGTATTTTTATAAATATAATTTGAAATAATTTGTGAATTTTCTAATTGACAATTATTATTATTTTGTTGTTCTTGTTGTTCTGTTCCACATTTTATCATTGCACGCATTATTGTTTGACGATCCAACTAAAAAATAAAATAAAAAAAAATTTTTTTTATTTTTCCAGAAATTGAAATTCTATTGGACATTTTGAAAAATTACCATTATGAAATTTCTTAGAAAATTAATTTTTTTCTATTTTTTTAAAGAATTTAAAATGCCATTTAATTAAAGATAATAAATTAATTTAATAATTTAATTTTACTCACAGTTTGTTGATTTAATTCCCTTAAATCACACTCTGCACAAGCGTTCTCCGATGTTCCATCTTGTTCTTCTTCTTCTTCATTTCTTCCTTTTAAATTTTCATTTAAAGGGCATTGACTACATTTTGGTTGAGGTTGTTCTGTCTGATATCCATTTGTTAAATCAACGATTTTTGAACATTTTTTGAAATTTATTGATTTTGTAACATTAAAAGAACGAGGCATTCGTTGTTGTGGATTTTCTCGCCATTGTTTGGAGCTACTTGCTCTATTTATTGTATAACTAGTTTGGCATTCTCCTTCAACTGTAGTTTCAGGAAGTGTAAATCCATAAGCTAAACTATCAACATTTTGTCCAATGACGTTTTGTCGGCCGTTCATTTCTTCTCTTTCCTGTCGAACATTGTTTTGCATCAAATTCATTTGAAGCATATTTAAAACTCCCCTTTTAATATTTTTAGACCAGGAAACGTCTTCATTATGAAAATGAACACGAACAACTATCCCGTCAACATAATCAAATTTGCAGCAATGTTCAAGTGTCTGACGAACCTCTTGGGAGATTTGCTTCTAAAAATAAGAGAGAAAAATTTTATTTTTCTGGTTTTTGTTTTTTTAAACAATTAATTCTGTTATTTAATTACAGATTTGTATGTTTTTAGTTTTGTTCTGTTTTGTTTATTTTCTGTTTTGTTTGTTTTCTGTTCTGTTTTGTTTGTTTTCTGTTTTTTCTGGTTTTCTTTTAATTTATCCGTTTTAATTTATTCAAACTAACAGGCTCAAACATTTCCATTGCATCAAAACATTCATTTTTCTCTCCCTGTTTTACATCATTCAATTGACCAAACTTTAAGTTTGTCATACAAAGTTGTCCTTGTGTTTCACTTGAAAAATACATTTTAATTTCTGATTTAATTCGTGTAATTGCTTGTTGTTTACTTTCTTCGTTAATTTCATTCGAATCAACTAAACTTAACATTCCATTTTCAACTTGAGCATTATAACTGTAAATATATTCTTTTCCTTCCTGAAACATTGTTGTTCTCATTTGTTCACTTTCTGTGTCATATTCTCGATAGAAAAAATTTTTAAAATGTTTTTTTGATTGTTTGCTTGTTATATGGGAATTTTCAAGTCTAAAAGCATCTAGGAATTCCAAAGAAAAGCTTAAAAAGCTCAGAAGAAAAATAAATTTAATAAGGAGATTAGTCCTCATTTTTTGTTATTTTTAAGGTTATTTGAAGGATTTGAATGCTTTATAATGAAATAATTAATATTGGAAAATGAATGAATAAATGTTCAAAATTATTTAAACTTATATACTCCTCTAAAACTATTTTTTTTATTTTTTTTCGAACTTTGTCCCATTTTTAATTAAATTAATTTATCTATAAATGTCAATTTACTTGTCCATATGTTCAAAAATGGCGCCAATAGAAAAAAATATTTTTTAGATAAAGAATTAATTAATTATAATATTTTATTTTTTATTTAATTTGGAAATGCATAAATTTGTTATCATTTTTAAAATTGACAGTTTTATCAAAAAATAATGTGTCAATTTAACTCGTACCATAATATATTTTTATTTTTTTTAAATTTTATTTTATTTATTTTTAATATTTTTTTTTAATTTTTAATATTTTTTTTTAATTTTAATTAATCTAATAAAATAATTTAACTTTAAAAAATTATTTTTTTTTTTAAATAAATTAGCTCATTTTTACTTTATTTTTTTGTTAAATATATTTTAGCATTCACACATTTTACTTAAATAATTTAAAACTTTTTTTAACCAAAATCAGGTCAAAAATGGATATTAAATAATTTATTTTTCTTCTTCCGTTCATTTTCTTCTTATTTTTTTATATTTTGTAATACCACACAAAATAATATTTTTAATTTAAATAAAATTATTTAGCTATTATTTTGTAAGCTTATTTACTTCTTTTTCTTCCTTTTACCTTTTATAGTATGCTTAGGAAGAAAAAGAAGAAAAGAAGAAGAAAAGAGCTTATTTGTTAGGAGATGAAAGATAATTTATTTAAAAATAAAAATATATTAATAATAACCAGCGTAGGTATGCTCAGATCAGTGTATAAAATTATGGGGAAAATTAATAACATGGGGAACATTAAAAAATACTTTAGGGAGAAGCGCTGGGAGAATTGAAAATATTTTGGGCGTTGAAAGCCTGCGGCTTTGAAAGGGTCCTAGCAGGGATTTTTGCTCGGAATATGTGCGTCATGAGCGGTGTGAAGTTGTGGATGATAAAAGTCATGTGGAGGCAAAAGTGGTGGTGCAACCCTGCGGCGTTTGAGGGCCTTCGGCCCTCAAACGCCCCGCTAAAGTTTGGAAAGGTGTGGCGGGTTAAAAGTGGTGGTGGAGGCAAAAGTGGTGGTGGAGGCAAAAGTGGTGGTGCAACCCTGCGGCGTTTGAGGGCCTTCGGCCCTCAAACGCCCCGCTAAAGTTTGGAAATTTTGTGGTGGGTTAAAAGTGGTGGTGGAAACAAAAGTGGTGGTGCAACCCTCCGGGGTTTGAGGGCCTTCGGCCCTCAAACGCCCCGCTAAAGTTTGGAAAGGTGTGGTGGGTTTAAAGTCGTGGTGGGTGCAAAAGTGGTGGTGTACCCCTCCGGCGTTTGAGGGCCTTCGGCCCTCAAACGCCCCACCTCAACCTCAAACTTTGACCCACCGTAACTTGGTCAAAGTTGACCCAAAATTTTTTCAAAAAATATTTTTGAACTCAGCTTGTCAAGAGCTTTCTAATGGTACCATTTGACCTACTTATTTAATTTTTGTGTTTAGCCATTTTTGCCTCAAAATTTTAAAGACATTCTATGACCAAATTTTTAAAAAATCATAACTTTTTCAAAAATAACCTTTTTTGACATTTTAAAATGTCATTATGTTTTAAAAAATATGCCTGATTTAATAAAAATACTTTCAATCCAGACCTATGGCAAAAATATCTAAAATTTTTCGAAAAACCGAAAATTTTCGAATTTTCAGATTTTTGACCCTAAGTACCCATAAATGTAACATTTTTAAAAAATTTTTCATTCATAAAATAGCTAATTTGTTTCTTTATTTAAAAACATTTGTTTCATTTCAATCCGACCAAAACTCGTAAAGTTAAGGTCGAGTGAAAATTTTGGAAAATATTCCTAAAGGGGTACCCCTATGGAAAATTTTGAAAATTTTTTTTCGTAAAAATGTCTTATATAGGGTAAAAACACTCCCTGAAAACGAATCCGGAGTCAGAAAATTTTTTAAAAATTTTTCGCAAAAGTTACGGCCAAAAAACCGTAAGAGTCCGAATCACTTTTCGGACTCTAACTCACTGAGACTCAAATGGACCCACAACAATTCTTATGTTTTTCGGACCTTCAGAACATGCTTTACAACATGGGCTAGTAAAATCGGGTTTTGCTCTCCGATTTCAAAAATTGACTCATGTGACCACCACTTTTTGACTCAAATCACCCCAATCACTCATCCCAGACTAAAGTGTCTCCCAAACTTTTTGTACCCTACACTTGTGGCTACAAATGCATCAACTGCACTCAAAACTCCTGACTTAATTTTCGCACTCAAAAAAGCAATTTAAATATTCAATCGGCCATTTCAGTGCTGTACTCAAGTTCGGCACCAAAATGACCTTGCTCAATGAATTCCACATAGCCGATTACCCATTATCCCCGGATAATTCCGACTTATTTTTATTTGTAATTCAAACAGCCATTTCAGTGCCGCACTGAACCTCCGCACAAAAATAACCTCTCCCATTGAACTCCCCACAGCCGATTACCCATTACTCTCACAATAAATCCACATATTTTAAAATTATATCGCATTCGGCCATTTCAGTACCGCACTCAAACGCTGCACCAAAATAACCTTTCCCAAAAAATTCACCGTATCCGTTTACCCATTATTCCTCCCGGACATTTTTCCCTATACCCAACCATTCTCTTAATAGCATTTGCAAGTGTTGGTCACTAAGGGAAACTTTGGACAAAATGCCAGCATTTAAAAAGGGTTGATTCAGCACATCGTCCCTTAGAGTTGAGATTTTTCAAAAAAATTTTTTTCCAAAATTATCAACTAATCGTGGGCCATCCCCCTCCAAGCAGAAGTTTTCCGCTATCTGCCCCCGTTCCCGAGATAGATCCGGAGCGGGGGCTGTTTCGGCGGGAAGGAACCCCCGCACAAAAAAGTCTATAATTTTCCCGGATGCGCAGTATTAAGTTTCCAGAAACATTTCGAACTTCCAGACCTCTCCCGCTAATTTAAAAGGAGCCTTAATTTTTTTTGTTTTTTTTTCACGAGTTTCAAAGTTATTTTATATATATAATAATTTTAATATTATTTTACAACAATTGAAAGGTCTGTGTATTTATTTAATTTTTTTTTTAAATAAAAAAAAAAATTTTTTTTTATTTTTTTAATTGAAAAAGGAGTTTTTATTTGCTCTCAATGTCATAAACAATTTTGTCATTCATCTTCTCTAAGTAGACACAAAATGAATAAACATTTGAGGATATCAGGATACACACTTTGCGGTGAAACAATTAAAAATAAAATTAATAAAATAAAATAAATTTATTAAAATTATTAAAATTAAATTTAAAATTATTTAAAATTAAAAAAACAAATAAAAATATATTTTTATACACAAGACTCTAATGTCCACTTACCTACCACTTGAGTCTCAAATTTAAAAAAATTCAAAATTTATCTTCCCCTAAGCTTAAAAATAAATTTATCAATTTATTTATTAAAAAAGGTCATTTGAGTCTCAGATAAATAAAAATAAAGGAGAGACTCAAGCGTACAAATACTCAAATGACTGGGGAATTAAAATAAAAATTATGTAATTTATTTTTTATTTTATTTAAAATAATATTTAAATGGTAAGTATTAGTACAAAAAAAAAGAAGATTGAAAAATAAATAAATTGCATAGAAATGATTTTTTTAATGGTTGTTACGCATATATTTGAGGTTAATCCGGCCTTTTTTTAATTTTTTTTTAATTTTTTTTTTAAAGTTCACCTCGTTTATTTTTTAAATTTATTTTTAGCATCATTAAAATATTTTTAAAAAATAAAATTATTTTTTTTTAAATTTTATTTAAATTATTTTTTATTTGTTCTTCTTACAATATAAAATTAAAATAAAAAAAAATATAAATAAAATTTCTTTCCTCAAATTTTATTAAAAAAAAATAAAAAATTTTTTTTAATTTAATTTTTTTGATAAAATAATTTTTATTTTTTCAGTTCATTTTTGTCCAATTTGTATAATATTTACATATTTGCTTAAATAAATAATAATATTTTTAAATAAAATTAGTACAATTATACAAATAAATTTATTTATTTATTTAAAAAAATAAAAATATTTTTCATTGGCCGAAAAACTAATAAAAAATATTATTAAATTTATTTATTTTTATTAAATAAATAAATTTAAAAAAATAAAATACAAAACGCCAAAAAAACTATAAAACTTTATTTTATCACTTTTTTCTTTTATAATTTTTTAAATAATATTTATTTTCTTCTTTAAATAACCACTACATATTTATTTGTAAAAATACACAGCCATTTATTATTATTTTTTTTTTAATTTTTTTTTTAATTTATTTTTTTTATTTTTTAAATATTTTATATAAAATATTTGGACAATTTTATTTATTAAAATGACCAAAAGAAAAAAAATTTTTTCCAAAAAAATTTTTTTTTTAATTTTTTAAATATTTATTTTAATTAATTCTTCCTTAAATTTTTTTTATTTAAAAATTTAAATTTTTATATTAAAATAAACAAAAATTGGAAGAAAAAAATTTCAAAAAATTCAAAAAAATTATTTTTTTTGAAAAAATAATTTTTAAAAATTAATTAATTAGTTCTTAACATTCCTTAACAATTAATTTATTTTTTTATCATTTTATCAGTTAAAAAATAATTAAAAAAATAACAGGTTTAATTAAATATATACTTTTAACTTTCACCTAATTTCACCTAAATAAAATCAAATCCCGTTAAAAACCTGTGCATTTAATAAAAAATGATAAAAATTGACCCATAAATTAATTAATTTATTTTATTTTTTGATTTAAAATTCCTTTATTTTTTTTTAATTTTTGATCTAATTTTTACCTGTTATTTTAAATTTATATTTTTTATTTTATTTTTTAAATATAAAAAAAATTTTTGCGTAAAAAATGCAATTTTTTTAATTTAAATAAAATAATAAAAAATAAAAAAAATTGTTTCAAATTTAAATATTTTTGAAAAAAGATTTCGAAATTTTTAATTTTCTAATTTATTTATTTTTCTTATAAATACATAAAAATAAAAATAAAATATTTTAGAATTTTTTTAAATTTTTTTACTTAAAAAAATTTAAAAAAAAATCCGCAAATATCAAAAATATATTTTTTTAATTTTCTCCTTTTAACACTAAATTAATTGCTTATTAAAAACCCTTTTTTAACAATTTCTCTCTTTCTCTTTCTCTCTTTTATTTCTTTTTCTCTCTCTTTCTCTTTTTTATTTCTTTTCTCTCTCTTTCTTTTCTTTTATTTACTGCTTGATTGCTTCTCTTCTTTAAAATCCGGAAATAATTTTCCGGAATTGCTTTTCTTTTTTATCTCTTCTTTTAAATAATATTTTTTAATTATTTTACACTTCTCTTATAATCATTCAAATTAGCGGAATTGTTTTTTTATTTTATTTATATTTTAATCACCGCAAGATAAAAAATTCAGTCTTCTACCTTTTCTTAAAAATTGTTTACCCTTTTATTATTATATGTAGCAATTCTTTTTTAAATTAAAATAAAAAAAAACTTTTTTATTTTAATTTTTTAATTTAATTTAATTTTTTTAAATTAAATTTAATTTTTTAAATTTAATCTAAAAGTTATTTTAATACATTTATATATTTGCTTGTTTAAATTCACAAATATTATTCTATAAATAACCAAAAAAAACAAATTTTCTTGTAGTAAACAAAAAATAATTTAACTTTTCTGTTAGTATTTTTTAATATTTTCTTTTTTTGGATTACTACGTCATAAAGGACATGCTAATTTAACGTTTAGGATTCTTCTAATTTTTATTTATTGTTTTCTCTATTTTTTATTTTTTGCGCAATAATTATATATTTTATTTATTCCTATAGGCCAAAAATAAATAATTTAGAGAGACTTGTTTTTTCTTTTAATATTTTTATTTAATAAAATCAAAGCCCTAAAGGCATAAAACTCTCGCGCATTTTTGGAAACAGGATAAATCTCCAAAAAATGCAAAAAAAAAATTTTTTAATTGAGCACATTATCGCGCAATAAAAGTTCACATATCGTTCGTCTCGATATTAGCTAATATAAATAAATATATTAAATAAATAAATATAATTTTTTATCCTAATTTAGGGATATATAGTATACTTTTTGTAATAGAAAAATTTATATAAATTTTGGACAAAATGTCACTTGGACAAAATGTCACATACTATAAAATGGTAAAAAGACAAAATGTCATCAGAATGATTTTTTTATTTTTTGTCAAAAATAAGTGTATAGGGGAAAGAAAAGCGGGGAAATGTAAGAGAAAAAAACTGAGGGAAACGGGGGTTATTGCGGGGAAAAATTGGAAAATAAAAAGAAAAAAATAAATTGGACATTTAATGATGACGTTGATTTTTTTATATTTATATTTATTTATTGCGTATTTATCGCGTAATACAAGTTTAATATTAAATGAACGAAAAGAAAAGAAAGTTGTTTTATTAAGAGAGAAGAGATTGGTCATTAAACGTTGCAAGAGCGGATGTTTGTTTTCATTTTATATTTTGCTTTTTATATTTTTTTATTTTTCTTGATTCTCTTTTTTTCTTTTTCAAATATTTTTTAATAAAGAAAAAACAATTTTTTTGCTTAACTTATTTGTTTTGAAATTTTAAAGTAACATTGCGGCTTGCCTTGTACAATTGTCAAAAATGGACATAGAATTCTCAATTTTTGTATAGATGTTCATAATCGTGGAATCTAGCCCCTCTAAAAATTTTAAATTTTTTTGTTAAGTATTTTTTATGTTATGGTCAAAAAACTCTCCCAATTGATTCCAAACATAGCGTTCCAATGCAAACATTTTGCCATAACATTGTTACCAATTAACCAAAAATTCTGAAATTATATGAGAATCTAGATTACACTATTAGGGACAATTCTGCAAATTTTCATAGTTCTATATACACTTAAAATCATTTTATAAATTTCGGCGTGACATTACCCAAAAAAGTTTTTTTTTTAATTTTCTATTTTTAAACGTTCAAAATTTGTCTTTTACTATTAAAATCAAAAATAATATTTTTTTCAATCCTTCTATTTAATCTCTCTTCTTTTTAATTTTTATCTTCAATTTTTATTTTAGTCTTCAATTTCATCATTAATCTTTTTTCTTCTCCAGTGTTTCTTTTCTCACAAAATATTTAAAATCCAGTTAAAAATTAAATAATTGTTTTAGTATATTTTCCATTTTTGTGTGTTTGTCAGTTTTGATGAGGAATGAAGTTGCGCTAAAAAACTAAAAAAAAAAAACGTTCTATTTGTTCCGGTTCATTTTTTGCTTTTTTTAAATAAAAGACATATTTATCTAATTTAATATATCTCTTATGTTCATTTTTCTTTCTTTTTGGATTAAAAAACAATTTTTATCTTTGCAACAAAAATAAAAGAGAAAGAAAATGTTTTGTCTTTTTAATTTAATTTTTAATTAAAAATCAGAATTATTGTATAATTTATTTTAATGTAAAGGACGTTTCAGTGTAGATAGCATAACTTTTTTTATTTTAAACCTTTTCAAATAGTTTTTATGTCATTCGAAAGAGCTCGAAAAGTGGAATATTTCATACAAAAGGACCACTCAGATCTGTTTATTAAAAAAAGTTAAACCCAAAAAACAAAAATAGCGATTATCTACTTTATTTTACTGTAGCTTTTTCTGTAATAATCTGATTGGATCTAACAATATGTGAAATAATCCGCTTATCGAGAGCTTCTGATTAATAAATTAGGTAACTGTTCAAATCTGTTTAAAAATAAAAAAGTTATGGCCAACCACCTACTCTGAAACGACCAACACTAAATCGTCTCTTACCGTTATTTTTAAATAATTAAAATAATTTTTTTTAATTTATATTTTCTCAATTTAACTTATTTTTAAAATTTTTTAAATTTTGTTGAGTAATCATTTGAATTTAAATACTTAATTTGCCCAAAAGAATTAATTATTTTTAAATTTATATAGGGGAATGAATGGTGATGTTTTAAATAATTCTACCTTAATAACAAAAACTAATTTAAATTTAATTAAAAAACAACAAGAAAATCAACAAAAACAACCTTTTAATTTTACTACAAAAAATAATAATAATTTTTTAAAAAATAATAAAAATGAAAATTTAACTTCAGTTTTACATGGTTTTATTGTTAATGGATTAACATTAACTTCATTAATGAAAACTGAAAAAGAACAAATAAATAATAATTATAATGAAGATCAAAGCTCTAGTAACTCCAAAAATTTAAATTTTAAAAATTCTTGGCAAAATGACCAAAAAATTAATAAAAATGACATTTTATCCCAAACACAAGAGGTTCTTTTTAATGATGATTTGAACAATTTTGAGGAACTTGAAAAAGAAAAAGGTGAAAAAACAAAGAAAAATGATCAAGAATTAAATAATAATGAACAAATTAAAAAATTAGAAAATAAAAAAAACAATTATTCTCTTTTTTCAACAAAAATGTTAATTACAACAATAAATGATTTAAAAAAAAATAAAAAAGAAAATCAAAGTTCTTTAAAAAATGATTTATTAGAAGAAGAAAACAATAATATAATTTTACCAATAAAAAATAAAAAAAAGAAAAAACCTTATAAAGAATTAACTTTAGAACAAAAAGTAGAATTAATAAGATTAGCAGAAAGATGTACTAATTTAAGTCAAGCAAGTATTGCCGAACGTTATTCAATTGCTAAATCAAATGTTTGTAGAATATTACAAAGAAAAACAGAATATATTAAAGCTTTGGAATGTTCTGGTTTTGCTGGGTCAAGAAAAAGAAAATTGAGAACAGCAATTAATTTAATTGAAGAAGAAGAAGAAGAAAATGAAAATAATATTTTATTAATTAATAAAAAAAATAAAATATTTGAAAAAAATAAAATTAAAAATAAAGGAAGAATTTGGAAAAATGAAGAAATTGAAATTAATAATAATTTTGATGAAAAAAAGATTATTAAATTTAATGATTTAAAGGAGTTTAATAATGGAAGAGATGATGAAAATGATAAGTGTATTTTTGAGTTATTTGTTTATATACATAAGTATTTCGAAAAGAAAAAATTAATTTTAATTCTGATTTTTTTAAATTATCAGAATATATTTTTATTTTTCTGCACTATAAGTTGAATAAATAATTACAAGTCATTCTGATTTTTGTATTTTATATAAAACAAAAATAGAAAAACAAAACATTCTGATTTTTGTATTTTATATAAAACATAAAAATACATAAATCAAAACATTCTGATTTTTAATCTTTTAAAACAAACATTTCTGTTAATTTTTTACTATTTTTTAATTTTATAAAAAAACAATTAATTTTTAGGCGGCTCGTCAGTTTTACGTGCGCATATGTCTTCCTCACATCATAAACATAAAGGTCGTCGTAATGATAATTTATGCCGTTGTTGTAATTTGGCTTTTCGAGATAAAACTGAATTACATAAACATTTAAAAGTATTAAAAATATTAAATTATAATTTATTTTTATTTAAGAACCATAATAATAATAACACAAATGACAATTACTTGTCAGAAGATGTTTTGTTACCAACAATTGAAAATAATCAAATAAATAATTCTTTAGTAGAACAATATAATAATGGCCATCAAATTGATGAAAACGAAGAAATAAAAAATTCATTAAACAACAAAATTCAGTATTTTTAATTATTTTTTATTTAAAAATTAATTAAATAAATTTAAAAAAATTTTTTATTTAATTTTTTCTAATTTTTAAAAATTTAAGTAATCCATCAATTGACATATCAAATAATTCTGAAAATGATAAAAATACAATTTCTTCAGCTTTACAACTTTTACAGCAACAGCAACAAAATTTTCTTTTAGCCAATTTATGGAGTAATATTTTGCTTAGCCGACAACAAACAGAACAAAATTTACATGAAAATAAAACAACAAATATTTGCAGCGAAAATGGATTTGATGAAACAGACAAAGTTAACTTTTGTAATAAATTAGCAAAAATACAAAAAATCAGAATTTATAAATAAAGTATAAAATCAGAAAAACCATTAGAAAATCAGAAAAACAATAAGAAATCAGAAAAACAATGAGAAAAACACAAAAACAATTAGAAAATCAGAAAAACAATTAGAAAATCAAAAAACAATTAGAAAATCAGAAAAACAATAAGAAAACAGAAAAACAATAAGAAAAACACAAACTAAAAATCAGATACAACAATTAATACAAAATATATAATTTTGATCTAATTTTTCCTATCAGATTTCTCAAAATATTAGATGTGCATCAGCTACTACAATTAAAGAAAATGATAATATTAATTTTAATTTTGGCAATAATATGATTAACAATTCAATATCTCCATCATTAAATACTTGTTCTTCTTCTTCAGCTTCTTCTTCAGTAATTGTTCAAACAATAAAAATTTCAAAAGCATCAATAACCTCTCCAATAAATTCGTACTCTTCTTCTTCTTATATTTCTACAACTCCAAATGTTTTAGAAAATGATTTGATTTTATCCAATACAGATTCGATTTTGACTAATTTAAATGAAAATACAGAAACAAAACAACAATCACCTTTATCTTCTCCTTTATTTGCTTCCTTATTTAATACCAACGATAAATGGTTATAAAAATTAAAATACAATTATAATAGATTAAAATACAAAAAATATTAAATTAAAATATAAAAAACAGAAATTCTTTCACAAAAATCAGAATCCTTTGATTTTTGTATTTTTTATATAAAATACAAAAATCAGAATAACTTGTCATATTTTATTTCAATTATTTTACAGAAAAAACACAAAAACATTCTGAAAAGTTAAAAAATCAGAATTAAAGAATTTTCTTTATAAAAAATTAAATCAAAAATACAGTAATCAGCGACAAGAACAATCTACTACAGATGAATTTCAACATTTACAATGTATGCAATGTGCTTTGCTAAAACCAAAATTGCAATCTGTTAGCGAACGTTCTTCTTATTTAGAAGCTTATAATACAACATTTCAGGTAAATTCTGATTAAAATCAGAATTAATAAATAAAATAAAAAAATCAGAATTATGAATTAAAGCATTTAAAAGAAAACTAATCTAATTGTACGATAAATAAAAATGTTAAAACTTAACCAAATTGGTAAAGCTATTCCAAAAAATTAAAACTAAAAACACATACAAAAAAGATTTAAACCAATTTTAAATTGGAAAACCAAAAGAAATAAATAGAAAAATAGTTAATTTTCGGCAAGAAGTAAAAAGAAACATTTTTCTGCAAATAAAAGCAAAGAGAAAAGACTAAATATTCACCATTTATATTTTTATTTTTCTCTAACTTAATATTTAAGACAAATCAATTTGTTGCAAGTTTAAAATTGTATTGTTTAAGTACTCTAATAAAATACAAAATAAAACAGAAATCTATAAAATCGGAATTTTGTCTTATTTTTAAAAATATAAAAAACAGAATTTAAAAATATATTCTTGCATAATTTAATAATAAAATACAAAAATCAGAATGGTAGAAAATACAAAACCAGAAAAAATAATTAAAACACAAGAAACAGAATTTTATAAAATCAGAATTTTCTCTTATTTTTAAAACACAATTTTTCTCTAATTCAGAATGAATTAATTCGCCTAAACGCTAAATGTCTTCTTGCTGAACAATGTATACGCCGACTTGAATTAGAACTTCGTCAATGGCGTGAAAGGAACGATATTCTTCGTTTTCGACTTTTAGAGTGCCGAGAGAAGACATTGGCTATTATTGGTCACATAAATGGATATGAAAATATTTCTACAGCTGATTTAAGCAATTTTCTTGGAGAAATACTAAAAATTACTTTAGTTTAATTAGTTAATTTATTTAATTAAATTATAAGTATATTCAAATATATATTCTATAATACTCTCATTTATTAATTATTATTGTCTTTCAATAATTTTTTTGTTTTTACAAAAATATTCTTTATAATTTTTATAGAAAAAGTCTTTCATTTAATTTAAATATTCTTTTTTTTTTTTAATTTAAATATTTAATAATATTTTCTGCAATTGTTAATTTAACTTAAAGTGCAATCTTAATTATTCTAGATATAAAGAGTATTTATTTTTATTTTTTTAATAAAAAAAGAATTAATTAATTATAACTTTTGGTAACTCATATCAAAAAAATGTAACAATAATATAAAATTCTGAAAAATCAGAATTTTGATTTTTCATAATTAGTATTTTAATTCTTCAGAATCAGAATTTTGTGTTTTATTTTTGTTTAATCAGAATTTTGATTTTTTTGAAACAGAATTCTGTGTTTTAATTTTTTAAAATCAGAATTTTTATTTATATTATTATTACAAAATATAAATTAGTATCTATGTTGGTTTAAATAAAATTATTTTTTATTGGGAATGTATGACGAAAAAAATTTTTAAAATATTTAAAATATATTTTTTTAATTTTTATTTATAAATAAATAAAACAGTAAAGTGAGGTAAAAGAGAAGAAAACCGTTTTTTATTTTCATTAGGAATTAAAAAAAATTAAAAGAATTTTAAGGAAAATGAAACAAAGCTCTCCCAAGGGTTTTAATAAGTAAGGGACCTAATTTAAAATAATAATAATAATAATTTTAAGATTAAAAAAATTTCTTAAATTCTTTATAGTGCTGCTGTATCATTAGAACTTCTTTGAATAACACAAGTGTAATTTTTCCTTTGATCAATTGTTCTACGCTTTGCGCGGAGACTTTGACAAAACAAAACATCACGTACAAAGCCCATTCTGTATTGGGGTAATATACTGACGGTCAACAAAGGATTAAGCATCTAAAATTGTTTTTTTAATTTAAAATAATAATTGGAAAGTGCCAATATTTAATTAAAAAATATTTAAAAATTAACCGAATTTAAATAAACCAAATACATCATTAGCCAATAAAGAAAAATTGTCAAACATTCATTGGTACGTTGAGGATTTAAAGATCTTAGAAAAATTATAAAATATTTATTTTATTAAAAAAAAACCTTTGCAAACCAGCAAAACGATAAGGAAGAAGAGTTAAAGCTGTAAAAACCTTTAAAGAAAAAATATTTTTAATTAAAAAATAAAATTACTGTAGTCATAAAAATAAAGTAAAAAGTTCTCATTTTTGTTCGCATAGTGGCAGAATGTGGTCGCGGGGAATTGGGTGATGTTAAAATAGAAGGAGATGATGAATTAGCATCTCTTGGTGTTTGCAATAAATTATCTAAAAAATAATTTTTAAAAATTATTTTAAAATTACCTTGTGATTTTATTTGTCTTCTGTGTTCACTAACTACTTTCATAATATAAATAGCAACACTTAAAGATGTAATTGTAGGTATAACCCCCACACAGATCATAAAAGGTAAATAAATATAAAGACGATTTGGAAAAATTGCCAAAGTTATGCTTTAAGAATATTTATTTAAAAACAATATTTATTTTATTAAAAAAACCAATCTTCGTCTACACAATGAAAGGATTCTGTTGACCAAGCAAAGAGTACAAAAGCAGTGCTAATAAACCAACAGCCTAGAGCCAAGTAAATTGCCCTTGCTCGAGTGAAACAAGTGGAATATCTGATAAAAATAAAAAATAAATTTTAAAATATTTTTAAAATAATTTTCTAGTTAAAAAAATATTTTATACAATTAAATTTTACAAAATAAAAATCATTCCCATCAGAAGGAATCGAACCCAGACCACTAATACTTTCACACACACCTAGGCAAAGATAAACACCACTACACCAACAACCAACAATTAAAGTTTTAATTAAATAAACTTAGCAAACCTCAAAGGAAATCGAAAGAAAATAAGTTTATCCAAATTTAAAAAGACTAGAGATAATGAAGAGACTATTAAACCAATCCAACATAGAATATGCATTAAAGCAGAAATCTAAATATTTTTAAAATAATTATTTTTAAAAAGTTCTTTTAACAAAAAGGTTAAATAAAAAAATTAATTTTTTTATTTTTTTTGACTGTGCCGCTAATTCAAGAGCTCAAATTTTATTTAAAAAAATTTTTTTTTTAGTTAATAATCAAAAAATTATTTAAAAAATAAATTTAAAAAAATAAAATATTAAAAAAAAATAAAAAAAAACTCACAAAACGTGGAAATTTACTTATTAATCCAGCTCTAGGTGCTAATTCAACTGTGTAACATAATGCTATAAATTAAAAAAAAAATTTAAAATAATTTTAAAAATTAATTTTTCTTTCTTACCAGTAAGTAGAAAATCTGCTATTGTCATACTCAACAAAAATACATGCATACACTTTATTAAAATTATTAAAAATTAATTTAAAAAATAAAATATTTTTCAGAGCCTTACTATTAGAGAGAGATTTTCTAATCACTTTAAACAATTTAAATAATTGTTAAATTTTGCCTTTCTATTAGAATTGGTCCTTTTTAGTATTAAAATATTAAATTATTAAACAAAATCCGGATATAAGGGCAGTCCCTTGGGTGACCTTATAACGAGAGAAACATTTTTAAAATTTAATTAAATTAATTTATTTAAAAAATGACATTAAATAAATTGTAAAATATATTCTCTAATAAAAAGGACTTTTTTTAAAATTAAAAAAAAATTAAATTAAAAAATATATTCCCTTACTTTATCACTTGTTTTCCTTTTAATATGTTTTATAGCTGCAATAATAACATAAATTTGTAAAAGTGATGAAAACAAGGTTAAAAAGAACTGAAATAAATTAAAAAATTATTTAAATAATTTTAAGAAATTTTAAAAAATTAAAAAAAAAATAAATAAAATTAACCAAAAATGCATCCATATTTTCAGTAAAACTAATTATTGTTTCTGCAGAAATTATCTAAATTTAATAAAAAAATAAATTTATATTTTATTAATTAGAAAAAACCAATTTTAATTAAATTTTAAATTTAAAAAATTAATTTAAAAAAAAATTAATTAACTCTCGTTATAGTGACACATTTGGACTGCCACCAAAAAGAAGACTTTAATTAAATATTAAAAGTGTTCTTATAACGAAAGTCAATGTTTATGGGTGTTCTTTTAACGAAAGTCAATGTTTATGGGTGTTCTTATAACGAAAGTCTCTCCAAATAAAAACAAATAAAAACAAAAAACAAACATGTGAATTAGTACAGCCATATTCTCCTTGTTTTTCTTCTTCATTGTTTTCTTCCATTAAATAATTATTTGTTTGTAAAGAATTATTAATTATTAAAGGAAAGGAAGTTGATGTTTCTGTAATTATTATTGTAGTAAATGTTTTTGTTGTTTTTATTAATTTATTTGTTTGTGAAAATTGTTGTTCTGTTGTGTCAGCCAAAAACATTTTTATTTTATTTTATTAAACTTTAATTTAAAAAAATAAAATTTATTAAATTAATTATTTTAAAAAATATTTTTTATTATTTTTTAATTAAAAAAAATTAAAAAAATATTTAAAAATAAAATTAATTTATTATATTTAAAAATTAATTTTTTTTTTAATATTTAAAAAAATTAAAAATAAATAAAAAAAATTTTTTTAGAAATTTAATAGTGTTTATAGGTATAAATGTGTGTTCTTTTTGTTGTAAAATAAATTTAAATTATGTAATTGAAATTTGAGAAGATTTTTTTTTTAAAATACTAAAAATAGATATAAGTATTTAATTTAATATATTATAGGTTAATTTAAAAAAAAATTTTAATTAATTAAAAAATATTTTAGTTAATTAATCTTTTATTTTACTCCAATTTTAGAAAATATTTTAAATAATTATTTGAATGAATTTTAATAAATTTAAGGAAGGATTAAAAATTAGGCGGAAAGTGAAAGGTGAGAAAAGGCTTCTTTTGCCTGTACAAACTTTAAAAAATAAATAATTTAATTCTAAAATAGAAAATTAAAAAAAAAATTATTAATAAAATTAATTTTTTTTAAGTTCCGGAGGTGAAAATATTTAATTTAATTTTATTTAATTTAACTATTCCAAAAATAGAATTTTAAAAATCAAAAAAAAAATAGACAAAAAATTTGAAAGAAATTTTTAAAGTGTTTAATATATATTTTTTTATTTTAAATAAAATAAAACCAATGGAGAAACAAACAATAAAATGTTTGAAAAAAGGATTAGAAACATTTGCGCAACAGTGTTTCTCTAAAGAAGGAAAGAGAGAAAATTAGAGAAAAAAGATTAATAAAACAATTATAAAATAAACTTGCTAAATGAAAAATATAAACTTGAATATAATAAACTTGAATTACCTATACTATGAAAATAGAGAAAAATAAAATAAACTTAAATTTAAAAAAATAAACTTGGCTTCTTATATAAAAGAAAAAATAAAAATAAAGTTTATTTTACTTAAATAATTCAAGGATTATTTTAAAAGCACAAATAGAGAAAATAACTAAAATTAACTTTTTTTAACTTTAAATAGGTTTAAAAAATACTTTAAAATAAAATATTTTGGAAGAGATATTTTCTTTCATTTTTTTTAAAAATTCTCTTGAGAAAATTTCAAGTGTTTGTTAAATTTATTTTATTTTTTTTTCTTTTTTTAAATATTTTTATTTCTATTTTTAAATATTTTATTTAACTAAAAAAAGTTTATATATTTATTGGAGGAAGTAAAAGAAAGAAAGAAAATAGAGAGGGGAAGGGATAAATCTGTTCAAAAATCAAAGAGGAGAGAGACATTTGATATTTTTAAAATAAATATTTTTTCCTTAAATAAAAATTTAGTTTTATTTAAAAAATTAAAAAAAATTAAATTTTTAATAAATGATGACATTTTATTATTCCAAATATTAATTAAATATTTATTATTAAATATTTTATTTTATAAAAAATAATTAAAAATAATTTAAAAAATAAATAATTAAATTCATAATATTATTTAAAGACATTTTTAATTTTTTTCACTAAAAAAAAATTTATTTTTTGGCACTTTCAAATGCCAATAACTCTAAAAATATTAAAACAAAAAATTTGATTTTTTGCCATAAAAAAGAAGAGAGTCTAAGCTATTAAATGACTATAAAATTAAAAAATAATATTTAAAATAAATAAAGTTATAAAATTTTAAGCAATTTTAGTCAACCTTTTTTAGGCAATTTTTGGATATTTTAGACTTATAAAAATTTTAAAAAATTTAAAAAAATTCTAAAAATATTTTTTCATTTCCCCAATTTAATAAAAAAAGAAAGAAACGATCAATTTCTGAAATATGATGATTTTTAATATTTTTTAATTTTTATTTTACTTAGACAACTGTTAACAAAACAAGCATTTTTAAGTTGTAAAAATTAAAAAATTTAAAAAAATAAATAAATAAATATTTGTAATTTAATAAAAAAATTTTTTTATTAAATTCTTAAGGTTTTTTGATTAAAATAAAATAAAAAAATTATTTTATTTTTAAATATTAAAATAAAAAAAATATTCAAAAATATCAAATTTTGTAATTATTAAAATTTTATTATTTTAATAAAAATTTTTAATTAAAAAAAAAAGAATATTTTATTTTTAATTTCCTTTTTTAATTATTTAAAATATTCGCAACTAAGGTTGTCGGTTCCTGGAGAATTACCGGGTATCCGGAACCGGATCCGAAAACCGAACCAAAACTTTCGGATATCCGAACCGGAACCGAACCGAAAATTTTCGGATATCCGGAACCGAAAAATTGAATTTTTTTCCTGAAGGTTTTAGATGGGTTATTTTATATTTATTAAAAATTTTTGACAAGTAGATTATTTTTCCATATAAAGAAGAAAAATTACTTTAGTTGCTAAAATTTATCCAATTTAGCGCCTCAGGCAAAAATATTCTTTTATTTATGCTTCTAAAATTTAAAAGCTAGAGAATAAAATAACCGTAACAAAATCAGTACCCTAATCTACCAAGTATAACATGGATCGAACCTAACCCATCTTCCAGTATAGCTTAACACACTAACCACTCAACCATAAATGCACCTATAATAAAACTAAATAAATTATGGAAAGTTTCTTCCTTTTTTATTTTTTTCTTTTCCAATGCAAGAGAGAAAGAAATTCAGTGATAATTAGAGGGGAAATTTTTGCGTTATTTGCGCTTTTTTTGCCCTAAAAACGCAAAGCAAAGCAAAAAATTAACGCAAATAACGCACTGCGCACGTACTGGTGAGAATGTATTGAGGAAAAGAAAGTGTAAAATTTTGGTAAGATAATAAAATATTCCAAAACGCCAGTCAATTTTTAGCTTATTTATAAATTATTTGTTAGGTTTAAAACCGAACCGAAAATTTCGGGTATCCGGAACCGGAACCGAAAACCGAACCGAAAATTTTCGGGTATCCGGCCTTTTTTCGGTTCCGGATACCCGGAACCGACAACCTTATTCGCAACACAGAAGAATCAAAAATTTCCATAAAAATGAAAAATTTTTTTTCAAAGAAAATAAAATATAAAAGGTAAATAAAAAAGGAAATAAATAAACTTGAAACTTGATCAACTTTTCTAAAAAATGTTTTAGGTAAAAAAAGAGGGAATAATATTTCTCTCTTTTTCAATTGTTTGCCAAATTTGGAAAAATAAAATATTTTTTAAAAAAATTTCAGAATATTTTTTTAAAGTCAATTTTATTAATTTATTTAAAAATAAAAAATAAAAGAATATTTATATTTAATATTTATTTGAATAAAAAAATAGAGAGGAATTTTATATTAAAAATTAATTGAAAAAAGAATAAAAAGTGTGTCTGTTAATTTAAATTAATAATTAAAAAATAATTTTTAATATTAAAACAACATTAATATTTATTTATTTAATTTTATTACCTTAAAATTAAAAAAATAAATATATTATTATTTTTTGTCATTTAAAAAAATAATAATTTTGTATTAAATAATGAGAGAAGAATTAAAGTAATTTGTTTATTTAAATTAATTTAAATAAAAATATAAACATTTTTTAAAAACTAATTTAAATAAAAAAAACGTCATTTTACAAAAATAAATATTAAAATAAAAAAAAATTTTTTATTTTAATGAGTGGGTGAAAATAAATTAAAAATAAAATAAAATGTTTAAAATAAAAAAAAACCTTTTGTTTTAATTACTTTTTTTCATTTTAAAGTATTTTAAAAATAAAAGAAATTGGATAATTTAAAAAAATACAAAAAAATATATTTATAAAGGTAAACAAATACATAAATAAATGATAAAATAAAATAAAACTTAAAGTATAAAAGTAAATAATATAAAAATTGACAAGTTTATTTTTTGTTCAAATGTTTAGTGTTTTAGATGATATTAGATGTGTTTTTACAAAATAATAAATATTAGATTATAAAAACAATGTTTAGAAAAGCTTTTCTCAACTGAACAAAACAAAAAACATTTTAAGCTTAAAACAATTGTTTGAAAAAACAATAACATGTTGTTAAAATTCTATTAGTTTTATTTGTGTTATTTTGTTTTTAGATGTTTTTAGATGTTTTTGTCGTGTTTTAATATTTTTAGTGTTTTTGTTTTGTTTTTAATATTTTGTAATTAATATAAATTAACAAAACATTTAAAAGATGTTGCAAAATTAAAAAACAAATGTTTTGGTAAGTTATGTTTTGAACATTGTTATAAGTTTTACAATCGTGTTTGTTATCTTTTAAATATGTTTTTCTTTGTTTTTAATTTTAAATTAAGTTTTTTGTGTTTTAGTAAAATAATTTACCGATGTTTTATATTTTTTAGATGTTTTTGGATTTTATATGACTTTAAAATAAAAATTTGTACAAAGCTTCATTTTTTTAATTATTCAATAATTTGTGTGTGTTTGTTCAACTTTAGACGATAGTTAAAATTAACAGACGTCTAAAGCTTTTATATAAAATAATTCAAAACATATAAAAAATAATAAATAAATTATTTCCTGACTTTTTTTAATTAATTATTATTATTAATTGTTTTACGTAAAAAATGTAATAATATAAAATTATTAAAATATTACCTATTTACTTATAAAAAAAATAAAAAAATACAAATTTAATTCAAATATCACAAATTTTTTGTTGTGAAAATTTTTAATTGAAATTTTTAATTATAATAAAATAATTTATAATACAAAAATCAATAAAAAATCAAGGAATGTCAAAACAGTAAAAATTAAAAATGTTATAAAATTCAAAAAAAAATAATTATAATTTTATTTTATTTTATTCTCTTTTTAAAAACATTTTTAATTTTTAAAAATTTAAAATTTTCTATAAAATATATCTACAGAGTTAAAAAGAGAGAGAGCATTTTTGTTTGAACTAAAGCTTAAAAACAAAAAAATTAAAGAAATAATTTAAATAAAAAAAAACTTTAATTTCTCAAGAGAGTTATTTTAAAATTCTTACCTTATAAAGACAAAGAAATATGAGACAATTCATCCCTCTTGAATATATTTAAAAAAAGCAAAAAAAAAAATATAATAATAAATAATTAAATTTTGTTGGTCTATAATCTTTTTTTCTTTTCTTTTAAAAAAGGTGTCATTTTTTGGTTTATTTTTTCCTTTAAAATAAAAAGAAAAATAGACAAATAAATATATATTTAAGGTGTATATGTATTTTTAGTAAAAATAAATAAATAATTTATTTATTTAAAAATTTTTGGTTTAAAAGAAAAAAAAATAAAAAGACGCTAAAAGAAAAAATAAAATTTACTAATATACATAAAAGTTTAACTTTATTTAAAAAATATATTAATTTAATTTATAAAAACGACTCCCGAAAATGCATCAGTGAAGAAACAGTACATAAACTCGAAAGAAAATCAAAAACACACGAAAAACAGAATATTTTTTGTATTTTTATGTTTTTTATATGTTTTTGTTGCTGTATATGTGTTTTTATGTTTTTTATATGTTTTCATGTTTTTCTTATAATACTATGCACTGTTTCTTTACTGATGCATTTTCGGACACGATAAAAACATAATAAAATTAGTTCTTTAATAAAAGGGTATATAGGTATTTTAAATAAAAAAATCTCTTTAATAATTACTTTATTTTAAAAAATAAAGTAATAGGTATTTCTTTTTTATTTTTTTTTATAAGATGAGTAAATTTAAAAATAAAAAAATAGCAATTAAATAAAGTCAAGTAATTAGCTTTTTCCTAAATAAATTTTTTTGTTGACAATTATTAAAAAATAAATATTTTTAAAGAAAAAGAACGTCAGAAATACGTCAAAAAAAAAAAAGAAATATTTTTAAATAATTTTAAATTTATTTTTAAAATTAAATATATCTTAATAACAATTAATATATTTTATTTTTTTTAAATAAACATAAATATGAGCAATTATTCACAAATTAAATAAAACAATTATTTTGATCAAATAATAAAAAAATAAAAATTACAAAATGTCAAATTTCAAAATGGTAAAAATAAAATCATAAAATTAAAAAAAATAAAAGTTAAAATTTAGGTAGTAGAATGGCCAAAATTTACATTAATAAAAATAGAAAAAAATAAAAAACAAAATAAACAGTGGGTAAAACCTCTGACTGTAGTAGTAGTAAGGGAACATTAATAAGAGAGAGAGACAATTAATTTTTTTCTTCTAATTTTTTAAATAAATTTTTACTGAAAAAATGTCCTCATTAGATTATTCAAATTAAATAACAAAAAAATTAAAAAAATTTAAAAAATTAAAAAAAGTGGACAATAGAGTCAGAGATCTATTCTGTGAATTTACCTATCTATTTTTAACATTTTACAATTATTTTATTATTTTTTTTATTTCTTTTATTATTTATATATTCTATTTTATTGGAATAATTATTAAATATTTCTTCTTTTTCTTCTTCATTATTATTATTATTTTCATTTTCCTCTAAATCTCCTTTAAAATTAATTGACAATTCCTCTTGTGTAAATAAACTATTTTTACTATTTAATTCTTCTTCTTCTTCTTCTTTTGAATTAATTTTATTTTCTTCTTTATCAACTTTATCTTCTTCATCTTCCAATCTTTTCTTTATTTTCTTCTTTCTTCCATTTTCTTCATTTTTCTTCTCTTCTTCATTTACAAAATTATTCCTTCTTTTTATCTTTTCTTCTTTTTCTTCATTTCCACAATTTTCTTGATCATTTAAAATATTATTATTAATTCTTCCATTTATTATAATTAATTCATCACTTCCAGTTATTAACCTTTTATATTTACTTTGTTGTCTTCTCTGTTGTAATCTACGCCTAACAGCCTCAGTTTGTGTTGATATTTCTCTTCTTTTACTATTTATTACTGTATTTGAATGTTTTGTTGTGTTTTTTGTTGTTAAATTGTTTTCTTCTTTTTCAATTTTTGTTATTTGATCTAATTTGTTATTATCATCATTAAATTTATTATATATTTTGTCGTAATTTTTTATTTTTGTTTTTTTATCTTCCCCGTTATTAAAATTATTATTATCAAAAGAATTTGGTGAAGATATTTCATAATTATTATTTACAGACTCTAATGGCTGCCTTCGTTCAAGACTCCCATAATTTTTGTTTGAACCACTCATCGGAGATTTAGTCCTAATTCTGGTTTGTTGTTTTGTTCGTATCGGTAATTCTAAAAAAAATAAATAAACTTGAAGAAAATACAAATCAGAAATAATGGATTAAAACACAAGATGTTCTGATTTTTTTAACTGTTAAATTCTGATTTTAGTAAAACAAACAAAAGATTCTGATAAATTCTGATTTTATTAAAACAATTCAAAAACACAAAGTTCTGGTTTTTAAAAATACAAAAATAAAATCTGACAACTAATATGTAATTCAAAAACACAAAATTGTTAATTCTGTATTTTTTATTTTTTTAAAAATCAGAATATAACATGTGTGTTTTTATTATTTTTTACATTGTAATTTGTATTTTTTACCTTTATTAATTCGTTGCTGTTGACCAGAGAATCGTTGTCTCCTTCCAGTAGAGCTTCCTGCTCTGCCATCATTTCCACCGCTGATAGCCTCGTCTTCGGAGAGCGTCGCTGAAAAATTTTGTTGCTGCATATGCTTGGTGTTGATGCTGCCGTTATTACCATTAAAGGTAATGTTTGCCTGTTGACTTTCGCTTTTAGTCTCCTCGGAGTTGTCGGTCGTCGACGTAATGGGATGCGCCGCCACCACAACAATTTCCTCATCGTTTGTCTGCAACGACTGGCTTAAAACAGTGGGTTTAATGACCCAAAAATTTTACAATTTTTAAATCACAACATTTTTGTATTTTTTATAAAATCAGAAATTTGTGGTCTCTCTAGTTTCAATTTATTTTTTATTATTAAAAAATGCCTGTTTCCAAATTGTTGTGCATTTGCTCTATCCCTTATTCTCCTCTGTGTTCGCCAAAGGCAAGTACAGCAACAACATATTCTTGAAAAACTTGTACGACAACAATTAATTTCTGGATGGAATATAACACATAATACAGGAAATGCCAAAAAGTAGAGAATAATACAAGCATCAAAAACATAAATAATTATACGTGACCCATTGTGGACTATTGGATCTCTGACAATATCAAAATAAAATATTATAAGAAAATTTTTAAATTACCTAAGTCCAACCATGTAAAATATAACACAATAAATTACAGATGAACAAAGTAGGTAAATTGCTAAAAAATTAAAGGTATTTTATTGTATTTAGATTATTAACAAACAACAGAATTTGTATTTTATTTTTTATAAATAATTTGTTTATTGTCTTTGTTTTTTCTAATTAGGTAGTTATTTATAAAATCAGAATTTTATATTGTCAGATTTATGTATTTTCCAATCAGAATTTTTGTATTTTTAGTTTGTAAAATCAGAATTTCTGTATTTTGTTATATTATAATCAAATGTTGTACATATTTAGATAAAATCAGAATTAATATAAAACATACCAAATGTTGGATATAAAGTTGCAAACATTGTTCGTTTTACAGCAAAAACAAGTTCAAAATGCAATCGCTCTTCTATGCTTAAAACTTGAGAAAATGTTGTATGCTTTACATCCAAAACTTTTTTTGAGATTGTAAGCAGAAAGAAACACTTTAATTTATTTTTTTAAATTTATTTAAATTTAAAATTAAATATTTTTAAAAAAATATTAAAAATAAAAATAATAAATTTATTAAAAAATTACCAAAATTTGAAAAATTCCCATAACAAGAAATATAGCAAGACCAGAAGCAAAGTGTAATTCATTCCTATAAACAACCTCATTGTAATGCTTCTCACATTTTCTTCGATAAATTATAGGTTCAGGGAAGATAAAACTAACAAGTCTTAAGTAAAGATATTCACAAAATGCTAGAAAACACTGAAAATAATAAATTTTAAAATAAAATAATAATTTTTATATTTAATATGATTTTATTTAAAAAAAATCTAAATATTTACCGTTAAAATAACTAAGGTATAAGCAACAGTATGATAATTTTCAAATAATTTTTGTTGTAATAATTTAAAATGACTATTATTATTTCCACTATCTTCATCAACCACTCCTTCATTATTATTTTGCCTTTCAGGTAAAGGCATACAAGTTATTTTTAAAATGTTTGCTTCTTTTTGTTCAGAAGATGTTGGGGATGAGGGGGGAATTACTATTATGTTTTTTGTGTTTTTTGAAACTTTTGTATTTTTATTTTTTGCGTTTTGAGATTTGTTGTCATTTAATTCTGGTTTTTGTTGTTCAAAAACATTTATTTTATTATTACAAGTTGGGCAATTATAAATATTGTTGTTTTGTTGTTCTGTTAAGTTTAAGGGTAATTCTTTAGAAGACGAAGGATATGCAAGGGATGAAATTGAATTACTTTAAAAAAATTTAAAAAATTAAGAATTTATTTAATTTTTATTTTAAATAATTTTTGAATTTTTAAGACAAAAAACTCACAAAATAACCTCAAATACCTAATATATATTTAAATAAATTATTTATTTATTTAAAGATAATACATATTAAAAATTTATATAGATAAGAAAAATTCCTTTTTCTGTCATTTAAAATGAAATAAATAAATATAATAAATTTATATATATTTTAAAATAAAATATTAATCAATATTTTAATTTTTATTTTATGTTATTTTGGTAAAAAATTTTTTTTATCGTTTTTTGAGTAAAAATTTGACAAAATGTTTTTTGGACAAAATGCCCACGAATTTTAATTTTATTAAAAATACCCTAAAAATTTATTTTTAACCAACTTTTTTTCACTATATAAACATATTTGTTCTTCTTTAGGTAATAAAACAGGAAATCTTGTAATTTGTGAAATTTGTTCAGTTGTTGATATAGGGAAAAAAGTACTACTATTACTACTTGATGTTTTTACACTTAAATTGCCAACACTACAAAAACTATTTATTGATAATGGAGAATGTTGTTGTTGAGTGTTTTGTTTAGTGTTATGTTGAATATTTAGTTTAATGTTTTGTTGAGTGTTTTGTTGTAAGTTTTGTTTAATGTTTTGTTGTTGTTTTGGGACTGTTAATAAATTATTTAAACTTAGAGAATGTTTTTGGTGAATATTGTTTTGAATGTTTTCAGTTTGTTGTGGGTGTTTTGTCATTTTCTGGTGTTATTTGTTGTTTTTGATATTTTGTTAATTTTTATTTTTTTTTAATTTTGCTCTTTTTGTTTTTCTTGCTATAGATGTTCGGTTAATTGTCGCTTAGTAAACTTTGTTTTTTGGTGTTGTGTTTTTTAATAAATTTAATAATATTTAATTAATTTGTTAACCAGCAATAGAAAATAATGGCACAAATCTTAAAAAAATAAAAATATTAAATGAATTAATAATTATAGATTAGTTTTAAATAAAAATAAAAACATAAAGGCATGTGAAATATATTTTTTATTTTTTGTTATTTATTCAGCAAGTTAATCGATCAAAATACATTAAGACTTATATTTTGGTTGTTAATTTTTTATAAAAAAAGATAAATAAGATGTTGCACAAGTAAAAATTAAAATTACAGGTTTCCTCCAAAGCTTTTTTCCTTTGAAAAAAAAATAAAAAGAAATGGACTGGTTTGAGTCTTTCGGCGCAGTTGATTTTTAAACTTATAATTATTGAATTCAAAAGGTTAAAAATTATTTTTAAATTTTATTTAATAGAGAATTAAATTTGCTATAAAATGAATCAGAAAGGTTAATTTTAGGAGAATAAGGAAAAAAAATTAAGGTCAAAAACTGTAAAAAAGTGAAGATTTTTGAACTTTTTTGGCCATAACTTTTTTACAAATAAATTCAAAAAAAATTTTAATACTCATTCTTGTAGCAAATTTAATTCTCTATCGAATGATATAAAGATATTAAAAAAAGGTTCATCCATCGAGGAGTTATGGAGATAGAAATGAACTGATCCGGAACTGCAACTGGTTACACCCAGAGAACTTTTTTTATTTTTTTATTCTTTTTATTTATTTATTTGATATTTTCATTGATTTTCCTTTTATATTTACATAGTCAATAAATAAAATATAATTTTAAAATAATATTAAATTAAAAAAAATGAGAATAAATTTTAATTTATTTTTCGATTTTTAGTCTTTAAAAAATTTTTTTTTAATTTTTTCTTTGCAAAAATTTAAAATTTTAATGTTAAAATGTGTGAATCATCAAGTCAAAGTGTGAAATTTAAAATAAATTTTTTAAACTTTTGTTTGCAAAGAAAAAAGTAAGAAAGAGTGATTAAGGCTAATAATTGTTAAGAAGCTTTTTGGACATTTTTTAATTTTAAAAAATTAAAAAAATTTTTTTATTTGTAATTTTGAATCGAATAGAGAATAAAAAAGCTTAAAAAGAATAAAAAAAATATTTTTTTTCAAAATATATTTTTATTAATATTTTTATTATTAAACAAACAATGCAATGCATGCTTTTTTGCTTATATTTTGCTTTTTAAAGCAATAAAAATTATTTTAAATGAAAATTCTTTTTAGCTTTTAATAGATCAACTAAATAATAATAAAGAAAAATAAAATAAATAAAAACGTTAAATATGTGAACGCAATAAAAAAGAAAGAAAAAATAGTAAGTGGTATGTAGTATGTTTAAAAAAAATTTTTTAATTTTTTTAATTGTAAAAAATACAAAGCATAAATACTCAAAAAATAGAGGAGATTCTGGACTATAAAATAAAATAAAAACAAAAAAATTATCTTGAAAATAAAAATTTATAAATTTTTAAGGAGGGTTGGGTGACCTTAAATATTTGCATCCTTCCTTATTTTTTGCCATAACTTTGTTTAATTATTAACAAAAAAATTTATTTTTTAATTAATTTTATAGCTAATTATTTGGACTATAATTATGCAAAGTTTCAAATGTTTAGATCTTTAAAAACAAAAGTTATCAATTTTTTACTAGTCGTCTGTTAAATTAACGCCTGCTAAAAACATGAATAATTTAAATGACTTTAAAATTTATAACTTTATTTATCTTTTGAGTAAAAATTTGATTTTTTGGAATTTTATAGAAAAATGTTTGAACTATTTTTAGACAAAATTTTAAATTTATATTTTTATTTAATCAAAAGTTATGCAAATTTTACTATTTATCAACTACCAAAAATGCGCCTAATCAAACAATATTTAAAAATTTATATCTTTTGCTAATTTTAATATTAAAAATTTATTTTTTGAAATTTAATAGAAGAATGTTATTTCTATAATTTGGCAAAATTTCAAGTTAATAACTCAATTAAATAAAAAGTTATAAATTTAAAAGATTAGAAAAAGACTAAAAAAATCAAATTAACCCACTTAATAAATTGATTTTTAAATTTAAAAAAATTCTATTTTTAGAAATAAAATAAATTAACAATCAAAAATTTATTAAAGATAATTTTCTCGTAGTCTTTGACCATTTTAAGAAAGAAAAAAAAAGAAATTTTATATTTTTTATCTGATACGTGCGTAGAATAGGGGAAAAACGACCTTCTCCCCTGAATATTTAGCATCGATTTGTTGTCTTTTTTTCGGAGAAAAACGGGTGTGAGATGACAAACTGACTAAACTAAAAGAGAGTAGAGCAATGCCAACGAAAAAATAGATAGTTTATAAAAAATAATTTTTTTTTTTGAAAAATCAAAAAAATTGGGAGCGAAAAGAGGAGGGAAAACAATAAAAAAAATTTGAATGGGAAGAGAGGGATTTATAAAAAGTTTAGTGGTTTTATATTTTTGGAAAAGTGTTTGGTAAACAATAAAAAAATATATTTTTGATTTTTTTTTAATTTTTTATTTTAAATTTTGCGGGAGAGGTCATTTAAAACTACACAACTTTTAATTTTTATATTAATTCAACAACTAAACTTTTATTTTTTTTCTTAATATCATTCGATAGAGAATTAAATTATCTACAAAATGTATTATAAAGCTTATTTTTAGACTACTAATAAAAAATGTTATGGTTAAAAAACCTCCAAAAAGACCTCAAATTTTGACCAAAAAAACAGTTTTTTGGCTATAACTTTTTTTCATTTTATAAAAAAATTTTTATTTGTATTTCTATTTTATTAGCAAACTTTTAAAGTAAAAACAAAAATATTTTAAGTAAAATTAAATCCAAGTTTTTTCTTTCCTATACTCACAAATCTTATGCGCAAAAATGTCGTCAAAGAAATGAACAAATAAAAAATTGTTGAGTGAATTGGAAAATTTTAAGTAAAATGAGCAAAAAGATGTATTATTAAATGAGGGAAATAATGAAGAGCAGATTTAAAAAATTTTTTATTCAATTTAAAAATTAAAAGCATATATTTATTGAGGTGAAACTAAAGGAGAGGAATACACAAAACAAAAAAATCATTTTTTAAATTAGAAAAAATTTTAATTTTAGTAAAATTAAAAATTAAAGGAAAAAATGAGAATCGAATTTACGGAAAATTTTTGCTTTGAAGAAATTATCTAGTATATCGAGAGAACATTTTAAATTAATAAATATTTAATTATTATCTTCATATTTATTTAGGTATATTAAAAGAAAATTAAAAAAAGGAAGTAAAGAAAGAGCTTTTCTTAAAAATTAATTATAAAAATAATAAATGAATTTTAAAGTATAAAAGAAATAAAAAAAGAAAAGAAAAATGTTCGCGTGAGAAGCCTTTAAAGTTTTATAATAAATAATTTTATTTTTCAGAATGTTTTGTTTTGTTGCTTAGAAACGTAATATAAAATATTAGTTTAAAACGTTAATTATGAACGTAATTTAAGTTTGTAACTTGTAAACGCAGTAATAAGTTAGTGTTAAGTTTTTTAATGTTTTTTTAGTTAAAACATTTATTAGATGTTGTTTAAAAATCAAAACAAGTTTAGATTTTAAAAAGCAAGTTTTGAAGTTTTAATTCAAGTTTTAAAGAAAGTTTAAATCAAATAATATAAACAAGTTTTATATAAAGTTTTATTGAATAAAAACAAATTTAAATTTTCTAACTTTAAAAGTTATTTTTATATAAAAAATATTTTTGCAAGTTTGATGGAATATTTTATTTGTTTAATTATGTGTTTTTAAGTTTTATAGTATGTTTATGTTATTCTTAATATTTTTGTTTTGTGATATTTTATGTTTGTAAAACTAAATTTATTAAAATGTTTTTGTATAATTTTTAAAATTGTTTAATAAAAACATGTTTTATATGTAAAGTATGTTTTTGTGATAACAATGTTGTAATTTTTTTATTTTTTAACAAAAACATTGAAATATTTCCGGAAAACATGTTTTTTTTGTTTGTTCATTGTGTGTTTTTATGCTTTTTTGTTATGGTTTGTTTTTCTTTTAATTTTCTTAATGTTTTTCAAAACAAAGTTTTTAATTTCTGATTTTTATTTTTCTGATTTTTCTTTACATTTATAAGATGCATTGTTTCTTTACTAACGGATAGTTTGTGTTTTACCTTTTTAAACCATTTTGAATGTTTACCCATATTTAATATTTACCCAATAATTTTTTTGTAATATTTCATTTTAAAATTTTTGGATTTTATCAAGAATTATCAAAAAAAAAAATAACCTAAAAATATAATGAAAAATAAAATTAATTTATCAACAGAATTAATTTCTGAATTAATTAATTTTATTCCTTTTAATTTAAAATGGAGAGAAATTAGAATATCAAGAATATTTTATATTTTTATTTTTAAACTCCAAATAAAATGGATTATATTGTTAAAAACTGTTTGTTTAAATAATTAAAAAAATAAAAATTATTTTTTTAATTATTTTTAATTGTACAATTTTAAAAATATTTTTAGAAGAAGCAAGAAGTAAATAATTATTTGACTAGAATTATTTGGCTTTTTGAACATTCCATAAGTAAAGCGGAAGTAAACTGTAAAATTAATGAATTAAATAATATAAATGCATTTTTTCATGGTAATAAAATTAAAAAAAAAATAAAAAAAAAATTTTTTATTAATTTCAATTTAGCATTACCAGTAAGGTTGCGATCGTTGGCATCAATTTCTAAGGTTAATATACATGTTTAAGTTAATTTTTAACATTTTAACATTCTTTTACAGTTCTATCGATTTTTTGCTATCTTGTAAAAGATCAGCAAAATTATATTTTTCTTTGATTATTTATTTTTAAAAATTTCTTAATAAACTTTCTTGCGAAAAACAAATTTTTCTTAATTTTATAGTTCTTCGCCCTTCCACATTACACATGGCCCGAAGAAGAATATCCTGCTTCATTTAAAAATGTTTGATTTTTTAATTATATATTTTTATAAATTTGTTTTTCAAGTTAAAAAGAGCATTTCGATTAAAAGTTGTAGCAAGCATTACAATTTTTCAACGATTTAAAGACGTACTTAATCTGTTTGATTTTGATTTAAATCAATTGAATATGTTCGCTTTTGTTTTCAAAGGTTAATTTTAAAAAAAAATATTTTTCTCAATCCAAAAATAAAACTAATTTTCGAAAATCGATTTTTTAACCTAAGAAAATCTTTTATAAAGTGCCAAGATTTAATTAGAATTTTTCAATATAATTTTTTTTAATGCTAATAAAATATCAACAATATTTTTCAGAAATATAAAATGTGGTTTTATACGATTTTTTAGTTATAATTGTTAAAATTTTGTTTCAAGACATTAAAAATTAAATATTTTTAGGTGAAAGAGCTGCATTTGAATGTTGGAATGATTATGTTCAAGAAAATACTCGTTGGAATAATTGAAATATTTTTGTCTAAAATACGGTTATAATATTTTATGATTTTAAATTTTAATGCTTTAACTTTATTAATTTATTATATATAACAAATTAGCACATCGGTTAATTGAATATATTTGGTTAAATTAGATGTTGTTTAAAAATAAAAACAAGTTTAGATTTTTAAAAACAAGTTTCAAAGTTTTAATTCAGTTTTGAAGCAAGTTTAGATAAAAGAATACAAACAAGTTTAATTTAAAGTTTTAATTGAATAAAAACAAGTTTAAATTTTCTAACAATGAAAAAATAATAATTTTTGAGCATATTTAAATATATATTTAAGATCATTAATATATTTAAGATATTTATGTCTAAAATGTTTTTTAATCTTCAGATGTTTCTCGAATCAAAGTAAATTCAGTCTGAAAATAATAAATTTATTAGCAAGTTTATTTTAAATGTTTAAAAACAAGTTTATTTTAAATGTTAAAAACATGTTTATTTTAAGTGTTAAAAACATGTTTATTTTAAATGTTTAAAAACATGTTTTTGAATAATACAATTACAATTAATAAAATATAGTAATTGTTATTTTCTTACCATTAATCGATTCAAACCATTAGAATTACATTCCAAACGGATTTCAAATCGTTTCTTAGAATCAAACATGTTTAAAAGACTATAGCGAACTTCAATTGTTTCGCTTTCAGTCCCGTCTTCATCAATTTTAAATGTTGTAGATCGGTAGATTAGTTTCATTCCAGTAATATTTGTGTGTATCCATGGTGCTGGGCGGGAACCGAAGTTGAGATTGATTTTTGCGATAATTTGATTTGGATTTCGAGTTTTTAGACAATGCTAGAAGAATATAAATAAATGACATTTTAAAATATTTTAAAATTAAAAAATTTTTAGAGTTATATCCCACTTTAATAAGTGCATCAAAAATATTATCCCATTCTTCTTGTTCATCTCCATTAAATTTAGTAATTTGAGGTACAAATCCAAAAACAGTTAATGATTCTGGATGAGTTCTAATACCATTATTATTATTTTTATTATTTCCTTCTTTATTTATTAAATAATTATAAAAATCAACATTTCCTTTTATATCCCAAATTGAAATAGATTTTGCCATTAATGTTTTTTGAAGAAAAGGCATTGAAACAGGTTGATATGAACGAAAATCATCTGTAACAATTGGTAGAAATTTGTTTAAACCAAATTGTATAAGAAAGTTGATAAGAAATTCTTTAGTCCAACGATGCTCTTCAATAAAAAATGAAGAAGAATAAATATATAAAAAGTTAAATTTTAATGTTTATAATGATGTTTTAAAAACAAGTTTATTTTGAAGTTTTAAAAATAAGTTTATTTTGAAGTTGTAAAAACAAGTTTATTTTTAAGTTTTAAAAACAAGTTTATTTTTAAGTTTTAAAAACAAGTTTATTTTTAAGTTTTAAAACAAGTTTATTTTTAAGTTTTAAAACAAGTTTATTTTAATTATTAAATAATTTAAGCAAAACATCACCTTAGAAAATTGTCTAAACCAAAAAATTGCTGAAGCCAAAGTCAAACGATTTGTTAACAAATTCGGTAAATAAATGTAGAATTTGTCAAACTTCCTTTTAGGTAAATAATCAATAAATTGACAACATTCGCATTTAGTACAACATTCACAACCATCATTATCACTTTTTTCATTTATATTAAAGAAAAAATAAACATCCTAAAAATATTAATTTAAAAAAAATGAGAAAAAATACTTCAGGGCTAGTATTACCATCATGACTTGTGAGCATTTTAATAGGTTTTATAAGACGTCCATTAGTAGAAAATCTCGAATCCTAAAAATAATTACGATAATAATATTTAAAAATTATTTATTGACAACGCATTTGTTAGTAGAAAGAGTAGCTAAAATTGGTGAAAGTTCTTGTGGTGGTATTGACAATTCTTTATAATTTTTGAATGAGCAATATTTTGATGATTGATTAAGATAAGTGTCTGTATTCTAAAAACAAGTTTGTTAAAAGTTGTAAAAACAAGTTTATTTTTATGTTTTAAAAACATGTTTGTGTGTTTTGTTTAAAAACATGTTTGCAGGTATGTTTTAAAAATACTTGCTTTTTATTATAAAAACAAATGTTTTCATGACCAAAACAAGTTTGCTGTTTTTAAAAATATTCTTGTTTTTGTTTTAAAAACATTCTTTTTTGTTTTAAAAAAATGTTTGTTCTATTGTTTAGATTCAAATTTAATTTAAAAACATATGTTTTTCTACAATTTAAACTTACAATAGCAAAACGTCCAAACTTATATTTAGACCAAATCTCTTCGTTTGCCTTCACAACATTATAGAAATGTTTGTTTGTCAATTGAACAGAATTGTAAAGTTGTTTTCGTGTCAAAAACTTAAAAACTTCAATTAAAGAGTCATTAAAACTGTTGTCTACAATTGGTCCTTTAAGTCGATAATGCAACTTTTTTGTAATTTGAGAAAGTTGGAAAAGTTGTAAACCAAGTTTTTCTTTAGGAAAGTTTTCAAGTTTGTTGTTACTAGTTGTAGGCTTAAAAAAAGTTTAATTAATTTTTAATAAATTGTCAGGTGTAAAAATGGTCAAATAAATTTAAAAAAAATATTTTTTATTAAAATATACCTCTTTAAATTCATTTAACAAATAATTACATTTTGACTTGAATTCAGTTGTTTTATTTACAAAATCATCAAAATTAAATTCTTTAGAGTCCATAAAAATTAATTAATTAAAAAAATAATTTTATATAATCTCTAAAATTAATTTTTTATTTTTAAAAAATATAAAAAAATGTCAAAAAAAATAAAGTTTATTATAATTTAGCTATAATTCTCTTTTTTCTTTATGCTGATGATTTGCCTATTTATTGATCGTTAATGTTTTTCTTTTAGTATTAAAAATAAATAAAAATAATTTTGCAAACAAAATATTCTTTAAATTAATAAATAAATTAAAAATATTAAAAAAAAATGTTTAATTACAATTTTTAAATTTTTTTTTAAATTTATTTTTATTTACCTTTTTTATTAAAAATTCACAAAAATTAAAAATATTATTAAAAATAGAAACAACAATTTTAGAAGACAATAAAAAAGCTTTTTTTAAATTAAAATAATCCAAAAACAGAAAATAAAGAGGAAAACAAAGAAAAAAAATTTAAAAAATTTAAAAAAAAAGAAAAAAAGGTAAACAATTCTGCTATAAATATAACAAATTAATTTTAAAAAAATTCAAAAAATTCAAAAAATTCAAAAAATTCAAAAAATTAAATAAAATAAAATAAAATAAAATTTTTTAAAATGTCCCATAATATTATTTTGCATTTTCTAATATTTTTTAATTTTTTATTTATTTTTATTCGGTCAGAATGCTTTGAAGAAAATGGAAAGGCAGATAATATTGGAAGTAAATATTTTTTTAAATTAATTAAAATTAAATAAAATTCTAATAAAAGTACCCAATTTATTTCTATTTTTAAAATAGGCGTTTATTAGAGAGGGTGCTTAAAAAAATTAATTTATTCAAAAAAAGACTAATTTAATTATTAAAATAAATAAATAAAAATAAATTAAAATAATTTGTTCAATTTAAATTAAAAAAATAAAATTTAAATAAATCAGAAAATAATAAAATCAATTTTTGAACTCTCTCCTTTTTATAATGATTTAAAAAAAAAATTTTTTTTTAATAATTAAAGATTGTATAAATCAAAAATGCCCAGATTTGTATGAGTGTAATGGACAATATAAATGCTGTAATTTAATTTTATTTTTTAAATTTTTTTTTTAATTTATAGGGTTAAAAAAATTAAAAAAAAAAATTTTTTTTTTAATAAAAAATTTTTTTTTCAAAGGTTATACAGGTTTAACAAAAAATAAAACACTTGAAGACATTACAAATTCACAAAATTTAACACAAATATCACAAAAAACAGATGATTTAATTAATAAACTTAGAAAAATAATACAAGGCATTTTTAGCCCTTTAGAACAGTGAAAATAAATAAATTAATTTTTTATAATTTTATTTTTGTTTTAAAAAAATAAATAAATGTGTTTAACAACAAACTAGTAAAATAAATATATAAATTCTTTCTAACCGTATTTTTTTTTTGAATTAAAAAAAGTCAAAAACATATAAATTAATGAAGGTCTAAAAGGCAAAAAAATAAGGAATACCTTCAAATTAAAAAAAAAAATTCCGATTGAAGGTAATCCTTTATTTTCTTTTTTTTAATTTTATAAAATTCATATATCTATGTAAAATATTTTGGAAGAAAAAAAATTTTTTTTTTATAAAATCATTTAAAAACTTAAAAATTAAATTCCCAAAAAATTATTATAAATTTAAAATGATTTTATTTATTTATTTTTTTTCTTCATACAAATAAAATTTGTCAAAATTTGAAACAAAAAAAAAACATATATTTTTTTTTAATTTTTAAGAAAGTCAATAATATTATTAATTTTTACTATAAAATTTATTCTTCTTTTTTAAATTTTATTTTTTTACCCTCTCCCAACAATTAAATCGACGTTTCAGGAATAAGACGAAAAACAATACCAAAAGAGGCCAAACGGTCATAAATATCTGTATTTTTGAAAGCTGCAGCAGATGTAAAAACTCCTCTAAAAAAATTAAAAAAAATTATTAAAAAAAAATTTACAAAATTTTTTTTAGTTAAATTTACAAAAAGTAAGATTAAAGTGAGGGAACATAACCCTTCAAGCTGATAAAAAAATTATGACTCTTTGGTATAGTGGTTAAGTGCTTCCCCTCAGATAAAAAAAGTTGGAGGTTCGAAAGCCACTGACGGAAATATTTTTAAAAAATTCTTTAAAATACTGTTTTGAACAAATCTTTATTTTGTTAATTTTTTTGCTTCAAAAATATTTTTAAATTATTTTTTTAATTTACCCAGGCTTCGGCATATTTCCATTATCATAAAGAATAGTCATCGCACAGGACAAAATACAACCAGAAGTAGCAATATAACCAGCTTTTTAATTAAATTATTTAAATTAATTTATTTTTAATAAATTTATACCATCTGGACCATCACAACGTACAACAACCTTCTTTTGTGGTACAGCATCAAAAGATGGTGTAGAAGTCTCTTCCCAGCCAGTACCAAAGAACCAATATTCAAAGGTTGCCTAAAAAAGAGAGAATATTTTACTTAATAAATTTAAAAAAAATTAGAATATTTACTTAAATATAATCCATTTTTAAATGAACAGTTACTCAGAAAAAGACTCAAAAATTTATTAAAAAAAAATAAAAACCTCTTCAGCCTGTTGACGTGTTGGACCCTTTTCCTTAAACATATAGCCAGAACAAATTCCTGGATATTTTTGAAGGATGTTGCGAGACCAATTGAACTTTACAGCAAAATTAAAGGTTACCAACCACATCAATAATGCCAAAGCCCAATACCAAGTTTTTACACAAAAGTAAGTTTCTATTGTGGCCTTAAAGATAATTTAAAGTTTTTAAAAAATGCAAAAGAATCCGCAAGTTTTATCCGCAAAGTCAAATTTCGAATAACTCAAAAGAGAATTATTTTTTAAAGATATAAAAGAACACCTTTTCAACAACAAAATAGACAGTACCGATAAATCCGATAAATGAACGTATCCATTCGAATTATTTATGCGGATAAAACTTGCGGACTTTTAGCGCATAAACGAAAACTATTTTCTTTTTTCTAAAAATTAAAAAACCGGATATTTTTGGTTCATTTGGGCATCAAAATACTGAGAACGTTGCACAATACTCTTATCAGCACCCAAAAACGGAAGACAATAACATTGCAATTTGTCATTCCACCAAAGTGTTTGACTGAATTTATATTTAAATTAAATATACGTTTTAAAAAAAGAAAACCGTTTAGGTGTACGCCAACGAGCCTTTTCCAACTTTTCGGGCATAATAGCTTTACGAATACGTCCAAGTCCATCATCTTTAGCCTTCCAAATGCCAAGGACAAGAGTCTGGTATGTTCCAGAATTAAAAGAATATCCCTTAAAAATGGAGAATTTCCAATTATTTTGACACACAATTTGTCAAAAAGTAGTTTAAGAATAATAAACTTACAGACTCTCCAGGATTAAGTTTGGCAAAAGTCTCAGCATAAGTCAAAGTTCCATCAAAATTTTTCTTCAAAAATTCCATTCCCATATCGCAAGGGATAGAATCCCATCCACATGCGCTAACGATATAAACACCTTTCTCTTTTGCTTGTTCAGCATACTTCATTTGCATAGTCTCAATCCACTAAAATTAAATAAAATTAAAGTCAAAGATTGTTTAAAAAATACAGCAGGCTCTCCAGAAATGTCAACGTGGCTAGCGCCGTTTTCAACAGCTGCCTTCACTACAGCTTCACCATACAAACGATACTTTAAAGTTAAAAATTAAAATAGAAATTAAATAAGTAGAAAGAATACCGGTCCAACGACGTTAACAATAACCTTTGCTTGTTTTGCCATAAGTGCAAGCTGATCTTCACTTTCTGAGTCAGTGATAATTATAGGAATTTTGCTCAAATCCTTTTCTAAAATTTTAATCAAATTTAATTTAAAAAATTGAAGCATAAAAAAACCTGTCAATTTTCCAACATTTTCCAACGTTTCCTCAAGTTTTTTCTGACTACGACCAGCAATGGCAATAGAAAGTTTTCCAAACTCTTCTCTTTTAGCAAAACTTTCAAGAACATATTGACCAGTAAAGCCGGAAGCACCATAAAGAACAATATCATAACGAAAATGTTCAATGTCATTGTGAACAGAAGGTGAAGACATTATTAAAGTTTTAAAGTTTTTTTGTTAAAAATAAACTAAAATAAAAAATAAAAAAGAAGGTAAATTATTAATATAAAAAGGCTATCTGGTAATTAACAAATTTAAAAAACATTGAAATAGACTTAAAAATTAATTATGAAAACATTCAGGTATTATTAAAAAATGATTCTCACCAAAAATGTTTAAATGTGTACAATCTTTTAACTTTTTTTGAACTAAAACAAAATAAAACAGGGTAGATAAACTAAGAAGAAAGAAAAAATAATCGGACCACCAATTGACTAAAAATGTTAACTTTTATATATTTATATTTACTATTTTCAGTAAAATAAATAAAGGGGAGAACACAAAGCTATTTTTCCTACACTCCCTTATTCTTTCTTTCTCCTTATTTTGTAAAACGTACACGTTGACTAGAGTTATTTTTTCTTTTTCCTTACTAAAACAAAAATAAAAAAAGTTCTTTACTCTTCTAAGTAAACAAAGTTTTTTTGAATTTGAAAATATTGTCAAAATATTTATTTTATTAATTAAATGACAAATCGTCCAGATTAGTGACGTTTGAGTCTTGAAAACAAAGTTCACGTTTTTATAATTTTTTTTTATTGATTTTGTGTTTCACATTAACTATAATATATTTATTAAGAATCAGATAACTTTGAATATTTATTAAGTATCAGAATGAGGCAATCCTTAACAATTGGGGCTCCACCCCAAATAATCGTAGCGAGATAGTAAAAACATGTTTTTAGGGGTTATCGAGGTAGCTGATTACGAATCTGAACTTATCTCTAATCCTTATCATTTGATCACTAATTTTAAAAATAACAGATGTTATCATGGATATTTTCCAAATTACTCAACTTATTAATACAAAAGAATTTTCTATTCGATTTTTATAACAACGTAACATTTTAACGTCTTTGCTCCAACTATGCCCATCATGTAATCAGCAAATGAGCGAAAATCTTGATAAAATCTGTGATTTTTAAAATTAGTGATAAGTAAAAACTGATATCAGCTTCGTAATCAGCTACCTCGATAACCCCTAAAAACACGTTTTTACTATGCCACTGCTAATATTTGGAGTGGAGCCCCAATTGTTAAGGATTGCCCAGAATGAGTTTAGCTTCTGTTTGGAATATTGCTCGAAGTTTGTTTATTAAATTTAAAAGAAATTTAAGCATTCTATTTTTTCAGGGGATATAACAATTCCAAGAAATTCCCCTACTGAATTACTCAAAGAACAACATGTAGAATTTCTTCTTGGTTATAGCCGTGACCGTGATTCTTATGAATACATTATGTCAGAATATTTAAGAATGAGTGGAATGTACTGGTGTTTGACTGCAATGGATTTGCTTGGTGAAATGGATAAAGTTGACAAAGAGTTTATTATCAATTACGTCCAAAATAGTAAACGGGATAATGGTGGTTATGCTCCAGCTGAAGGACACGATCCTCATTTGTTGCATACTTTGAGCGCGATTCAAATTGCGTTAACGCTTGGGAGACTTGACATTGTATGTTTTGGATATTTAAAGGACACAGGTTTTATAAACTTTGGGATTAGATTAAAAGCCCTATATTAATTGATTTTAGACTTTATTCATTTTTTCTTAAGATTGACGCAGAAAAAACAATTTCCTTCATCAAATCTTTACAACAAGAAGATGGCAGTTTTGTTGGAGATGCTGCAGGAGAAGTTGATACTCGTTTTTCATTCTGTGCTCTTGCATCCCTTCACTTTCTAAAACGTCTTGATGCTATTAATGTTCCAAAGGCTGTTGAATTCATCCGAAGCTGCTACAATTTCGATGGAGGTTTTGGAACTAGACCAGGGTCTGAGAGCCATTCTGGACAGGTTTTTTGACTCCTTTTGAGATTTTTCAAAATTATAATTAAGGTTTACTGCTGTATTGGTGCATTAGCAATCTGTGGCTGTCTCGAATTAATAAATGTTGAACGCACAGCAGAATGGTTGGCCGAACGTCAATGTCCTTCTGGCGGATTATGCGGTCGCCCAGAAAAGTTGCCTGATGTTTGTTATTCTTGGTTAGTTTAAAAAATTAAGTAAGGATCTTCATAACCAGTGGAACGCCATTTTCACTTTTATTTATTTTTTTTAAAGGTGGGTTCTATCTTCACTTGCAATTCTCAACCGTCTTCATTGGGTTGATAAAACTTCAATCGTTCGTTTCATCCTTGCTAGCCAGGACGATGAATCTGGTGGAATAGCTGATCGTCCTGAGGATATGTCTGATCCATTCCACACAGTTTTTGGTTTAGCTGGCCTGAGCTTATTAGGCTATGATTGTTTAGAATCTGTTGATCCTGTTTTTTGTATGAAGAAAGAAAGGCTAGGATCTTTTTCGTTTATTTGACATTTTTTGATTTTTTTTTAATTATGATAAAAAATTTAACTATATTTTATTATTTATTAATATGTTATTTTTGTCAAATTGAATATTTAGAATCCTAATTGTTATTCATTTTTTAATGTAAATTCTAGTTTTTATCAAATCAATTTACAATGAATTCTCGTGTTGGGCTCTTAATGGCTTCGAAAGGGAATTTACGTCAAATTCTATATTCAACAACGAATGGCGCTAAGGCTGAAAATACACAAGGCAGTGAGACTATAGGGGAAAAGGTTCTTTTAAAAATTTTAGACAGGTCTTGCAAAACTAATTTTAGACTATTAATCCGGAAATTTCCTACTCCTTAGCGAAGGTTTTGGAACGAATGGAAGAATTAGCGTATCAACGACTTGTACGTTTGTTTTTTTCAAATAAAGATTCCTAATTTTTGTTTTAATGACAATTTTAATTATTTTTGCAAAACTGCATTTGTGAAATAATTTCGTAATTTTTTCAGAAGGGGGAAATGGGGGATGTTAAAAAAGAATTGGGTCTTATCAATGGAAAAATAGTTGGTCTGGAGGGTAGTCTCAGTGGACAAATAGTTGGAGTACAGGGTCAAATGAATGGCCTTAACTTTAAATTGACAGTCATCCTACCTCTTGCTCTCTTTGTTGGCGGTTTTCTTTTTAAGGTTATCGCTTTATTTTTGTTTTACTTTTTTATTCAGCTTTGGGATTATTTTTTTGAGAAGCCTCACGTGAAAGAGCTTGAAACTCAATCTTTAATTAAGACACAAAAAAATGATCAAACATTCAATGGGTTATGGAACCATTTTAAAGAGTATGTGTCTTCAAAACGAGGTATTATATTAATATTATTAAATATTTTCCAAAAAGATTTTCGAATGATTTTGTTTTATTCTAATCTTTATTATAATTTTATTTAAAAAAACATTTTAAAAATTTTATACTTAAGTTAACTAATGTAGGCGGATGACTTTAATGTGAGGTGGCTTTAATTCTAATGAAAAGACGGGTGACTAAAGAATTCTAATAAATTAATCTCACATATTTTATTTCGAGTGTTTATATTATTGTCATGACTTTCCAAAAAAATTTTTATATAAAGTTTTCATTTTTAATTTGTTTGTTGTCATGATTGTATTTTTACAATGATGAAATTTCTATATTTTTTTTCAATTTTGTTATTTTATTAAATTTTTAACCCAATTATTTTCAGCTAAAATTAAAAAAAAAATATTCTTTTCAACAAAAAAATGGGAAAGATTATGAAACCTGGAAGAGTTGTTATTATGTTAAATGGACGTTTTGCTGGACGCAAGGCTGTTGTGATTAAAAGCTATGATGATGGTTCTTCTGAAAGGCCTTATGGACATGGATTAGTAGCTGGAATTGACAAGTTTGCTTAATTTTTTAAATATTTTTGAAAAGATAAGTCTCAATTTGAGTATGGAATTTTGTTAATTTTCTGTTTTCTCCTAAAAATTGAATTATAGTACAACTGATCAATTAACTTTTAAGATATCCACGAAAAGTTGTCAAACGAATGGGCAAAAAGAAAATTGCAAAACGTATCGCTATGCGTCCATTTGTTAAAGTAACATCTCTTCAACATTTGCTTCCAACTCGTTGCACTTTTGAGGCTGAATTTGACAAAAGTATTGTTAACAAAGAATCAATCAAAGATCCAAAATCTAAAAGTAAGGCAAAAATGCACATCAAAAAAGAATTGGAAGCACAATATAAGGCAGGAAAGAGCAAATGGCTTTTCACTAAATTGCGTTTTTGAAGAGAGGAAAGGAAGAATGAAAAAATATGTTAAAATTGTTTGGTATTATTTAATGATTAAATTTGTTTGTTGAGAATAAAAAAGGTTTTTTCTGTTATATTAATTTATTTTTATTTAAAATATAATGGTACAAGGCCATTTCATATTTTTTGATTAATTTTATTTTTGATGGAAAGATTTTGTGAAGAAATCTAATAGATTTCTTATTGGACTCGGATATTCTTGAAAAACATTTTTAAGATAAAATGAATCAAAGTCAAGAATTAGCTAACATTGAAGAGAATTCATCATCCTCAGGTCAATCTGAGATTAATCAAAATATAGAAGATATTGATGAGAATGAAATCAAACAAGAAGAAAATTCAATTTATGATGTACAAATGAGTGAAAGTGAAGCTCAAATGAGTGGGAATGAAGTTCAAATAAGTGAAAGTGAAATTCAAATGAGTGAAAATGAAGCTCAAATTAGTGAAGATAAAGCACAAATAATTGAGCATAAAGTTCAAATACGTGAAGATCATGTTCAAATGAATGAGAATGAATTTCAAATAAGTGAAGATCTTGTTCAAATTAGTGAAAATAAATTACAAATTGAATGTACAAGTGAAGCAAGTGGAGACGAATCTGTTGGACATTGTAGCAGGTTTACCTTTTAAATATAATAGAAATTATATGGGGATGTGAAGGATTCAAATATATTTAATCCATATCATCTGAAGAAGTTTTAAGTTTTTAAAATTTAAATTTAAGTTATCAACTTCCAACGACAGAAGATTTGTTTGAACAATGTGATGATACAAATATACCTTACAAAAGAAAACACCAATTAGGCCCTCTTTCCTCTGAGCTTTTGCGACTTATTCGTGAACGTTCCTCAGTAACTAATATGTCCAAATTCTATTCAGCTTTTAATCGGCCTTCAGGTTTTTTTGAAGATGAATTAAGGAAGGAGATGATGCAGAGGAATGATGAAAACGAAATTGTTGAATGGGGAGTGAATTCTGCACTTTTAGAATCCTTCCTGTCCGAAATTTAGTGTTACAAATTTATTTTGATTTATTACTATTTATTTAGTGTTAATAGACTTATTCCCCATCAAAATAAAAATTAATTCTTTCAAAAGGATTCGAACCTTCAACCTTTTGTGGTTGAAACCTAGACGTTTCTGACTAAGCTAACTCAACTTAAAAGACATTTTGGGATTTTGTAATGAACCATAAATAGTTACCAAAACGATATTTCCCTTAGAAAATTCTTCGAATGCTCAAATTAAAAATGTCATATAATGATAAATATTACAAAATGTCAGCTTTTATTTTATTAAATACGATCATTTTGTTTTTTTTGACCTTATTTTGTTAATTTTCTTTAATTATATTTTTTTATTTATTTAATAGAATTAATTTAAATTTTCAGAAATTGTATTATTTTATTTTCTTTGGTTTATCTAAAAAGTAGAATATGGGCCGTGTTCGTACCAAAACCGTCAAAAAAGCATCTCGTGTTATTATTGAGAAATACTATACACGTCTAACTTATGATTTTCATGTGAATAAAAGAATTTGTGAGGAGATTGCGGTTATTCCAAGCAAGCGAATGCGCAATCAGATTGCTGGGTATTCTTTTTTTTTAATTATTAGATTATATTATGGTCCCCATATTTTTTGGGAATTTTTTTATAACTCAGTATCAGAGCAGTCATCAAGTTGATTTTTTGATTCAGCTCGATTAACTTCAGTGATTCCCACCAATTTATAAATAAATTTCTAAATTGTTGCTAATTTGCGAATTTTTATCTTTCTGGGGTTAGGACGGGAAAGTTTAGGTTCTCAAGTGTTTTTTAGATTTTTAACAAAATCATTTTATCTTTTTAGTTTTATCACCCATCTGATGAAACGCATTGAAAAAGGACCTGTTCGAGGAATCTCTATCAAATTACAAGAAGAGGAACGTGAGCGACGTGATAACTGGGTCCCTGAGATTTCTTATCTTGATGCTTCTCAACATCCAGTTATTAATGTTGATCAAGAGACAAAGGAGATGGTTGATTATTTGGTTAGTTTTTTTGTGTTTTTTCTACTGAATATAAAATATTTTTGTATATTTTTGGGTTGTTATTTTATTAATCTTTAATAATATTAAGGAAAATTTGTGGGACTATCTCCCTAAATTCTTCCAAAAAAGCCTTATAACATAATATATTTAAAAAAAAATTTCTAGGGACTCAATTTGAATGTTGAAGTGAAAGGACAACAACAACAACAGGCGCAAGCTCCAACTGCTGCTCGTCACTAAATATTAAAGAATTATTGGATTTGTTTGGAATTAATTAAAAATTAAAAAAAAGTGTTTTTTAAAAATATTTTTTTGTTGTTAAATAAAATTTGTTAAAAAGAAAGGATTTATTTTGTATTAATTTAATTATATATTTAATATTTTTTAAATGGAGAATTGTTGTTAAATTAATATTTTTAGTAAGAAGATTAAGAGAATATTTTTTTAATTATTTGTAGGAAAATTAAAAAAAAAATTTAGTAATTTTTATTTTTTTTTAGCAAATGTTTAAATATTTAATTAAAAACCCTCATTTCTGCTTTAAAAGTTTATACACTTTTCATTGTTATTTTTCAATTCAGAATGGAAACAAAGCTGTTCTGAGGTTTATTTTTTTTATTAAAAATTATTAAAAAAAAAAGTTTTTCTAAAGGTCAATAAAGCTTATTGCACTTAAACCTAAACAAATTGTCAATTTTTTTGCATTGCGTATTCTCAAAGGTTTTAGTCGATTTAGTACAATGGTATTTTCTTTTTTAATTTAAATTAGAACATTTTTTTGGATATTTTTTAAAATCCAATTAAGTTTCATATTTTTTTAGGTTCTCGTTTTTTAATGTCTTCTACTCCCTTTGATATTTTGGGATTTTATAACTAAAATTTCCCGAGTTTTTTGGGGTCTTTGACTTCAGTTTTTTAACCTCTCTCTTTACCTGCTCAAAAGCTTTAAATTTATTTTTTAATTTTTTATTGTCTTGGATTAAAAATAAAATTTTAAAAAATATCCAAAAATAATTTCTTATATTTAATTAATTTACTTAAAAATTTCCCTCTTCTTTTAAGTATTATGATGAAGCATTTTTTGATTCTTCAGTTGTCAGTTTATTTTATCAAAGAGACAAAATTAATATAACAGAATGGTTAATAGTATATAACCATCCACTAACAAATTTATATTCAAATGGTTTTCGATTATGTTTTTGTTTTGTTTTTGGAATACTTTCTTGGATGTTTTTTGATTATAAATATAATGGAAAATTTACTGATGAATTTAGTGTTAAACTTCATCGGGATTTTATTATGGTAAGTGTTTTTTAATTTTTTTGATATTTTTATTTTATTATTTTGCTTAAATAAGCAATTAAAAATGTTTTTGATTTAATTAAAAATTAAAAACTTTCAAGAGGATTCGAACCAAAGCCCTTATTGACAACAAATCTAACGCATTACCAACTTTACCATTAATTAAACTTGAAGGGTGTTAATTTTATTTTCCCTATTTTTTGATATTTTTTTTGAATAAATTATAGTTTATTGAAAAAAATTTTTTTATTTTTTTTTCAGCTTGGAATATTTGGTTATTTTATTTTCTTTACAATGCTTATAGTTTTTACTTCTTTAACCAAAATTAATTCAATGACTATTTCAAGAATTTATTTGAACAGAAATGATCCGAGTAAATTACTTTTGAGAGGAAGTCGATTTATTTTGTTTAGGCCTTTGGTAAAAATTAATTTTTGATTTTAAAAAAGTAATAGAAGCCCAGAGGTTTTATTTTTTATAGATTCGGCTAATTTTATTTTTCTTAAATTAAAAAATTTTTTCAAGTTAATTTTTTTAGACTTCTTTAAATAAAAAAGACGTTAAAATTTATTATAACGAAGATGATAATCGTTTTGTTGAAGCTCTGAGATATTGTTTAAATGGACATGCAAAATTTGGACATTTGGGGAATTATGCTTTAGCAGAGGATGGTTTTAGATCAAACAGTTTTAGATCTTATATTCTTAATGAATCAACATATTTACCAATGAAGTTATTAAATCAATTGGATTTGAATTCTGATAACAATAATAAACAAATTTTGGGGAAAAAGTGAAATATATTGTAGTAGTAGTAGTATATATTCAGCACAATCTCCTTTTTGTTTAAATATATTTCTTAAAAATAAAAAAACTTGAGAAAGGTGAATATAAAATTCTGATTCAAGTTTATTTAAATATTCTGATTTTTTAAAAATTTCTAATTGAAGTTTATAAATGTTCTAATTTGTTTATATTCTTATTAAAGTTTATTTAAATGTTCTGATTGCTTATATTCTGATTAAAGTTTATTTAAATATTCTGATTTGTTTATATTCTGATTTAAGTTTATTTAAATATTCTGATTTGTTTATATTCTGATTTTTTAAATATTCTGATTCAAGTTTATTGCAAATTTTAAAGAAGAAAATGAATAAGAAAATAAAGATTAGGCAAAAAATAAATTTTAGAGCTTTCGAAAAAATAGAAAAATGTTGATTATAAAACTAATGTATTAGTTAAAATATTGTGCATTTATTTTTCTCATATAGGGGTACATTTGACATAATTTTTTATTCTCTTATTATTTTGTGCCTTTTTTCTCTCTTTAAAAAATAAAGAATAAAATATATTAAAAATTAACCATTTTAAAACATCAATTACTTGATGTTTATCATCTTTTAAAAATTGTGTTTTTAAAATTATTTGTTTAGCAAAACACAAACATGATTATAAAAAACAATGTTTTAAAATTGTTTTTCAAATGTTTTTAACACATGTGTTTTATAAACATGTTTTAAACTTAGAAAAAACATTTCATTTGTTATTGTTGATGAATTTTTTAAAATTATTTTTAAAAAATACATGTTTTTGTTGGTTAATTTGTTTACAAAACAATTCTTTATGCTTTTAATAAATTTTTATTTTTAGGGCAAGCATTTTTTCTTCTCCACAACTTTTCCTTATCTCCAATTTTACTTCTTTTTTCCTAAAAAATTTTTCTTCTCTTTTTGCGATCAAAAGGTGGTGCGAAACTTCCGGACCGAAACTTCCGGACCGACTTTTCCGGACCGAAACTTCGGGATCGAAACTTCCGGACCGAATTTTCCGGACCGAATTTTCGGGACCGAAACTTCGGGACTGAAATTTGACTAAAAAAATTATGGAAAAATTTTTGAAAAATTAAAAAAAATTTTTATTTAGTAATTTTATTCAATCGGTAAACATATTATTATTAATTCGGCTGTTCTTTAGTATATGGGACCCGAGCTCGGATCATGTAACACATATCATTCGATTCCTCTTGTCGAGCTGAGTCGAATATATAAGAATTTCTTGCCGGAAACGAATATCTCCGAGCTACAGGTAACTGAAACTCACAAAACCATAGGGGGGAGTAAGCTCTACTAAGTGATTACCGCGGCTGCACTTAAATTATTTTCACTGAATTAATTATTTTGTTTTAATTTGCGCCGTAGAATAACGCATGTACCAAAAGCCAACATGAGATGGGCGCCCAAATGAAGAAGTCATAAAACACTCCCAATAGGTCCAAGTTTGGCGTGTTTCCAGCAAACTTCAATCTTTCATAACTTTGTTCAAAATCGTCCAATCACGACAATTTTGGTCTCATTCGATAGGTCTCGAAGAGCTCTTTCGAATGAGCTATCATACTCATTTTCGAATTTTTCGCCCAAAAATGAGCTTACTCCCCCCTATGGTTTTGTGAGTTTCAGTTACCTGTAGCTCGGAGATATTCGTTTCCGGCAAGAAATTCTTATATATTCGAACTCAGCTCGACAAGAGGAATCGAATGATATGTGTTACATGATCCGAGCTCGGGTCCCATATACTAAAGAACAGCCGAATTAATAATAATATGTTTACCGATTGAATAAAATTACTAAATAAAAATTTTTTTAATTTTTCAAAAATTTTTCCATAATTTTTTTAGTCAAATTTCAGTCCCGAAGTTTCGGTCCCGAAGTTTCGGTCCGGAAAAGTCGGTCCGGAAGTTTCGGTCCGGAAGTTTCGGTCCGGAAGTTTCGGCGTGCCGATCAAAAAAAGTAATTTTTGTCCATCATTTATGAGAAATGTAACATTTCTCTCACAAAATAAAAGAAAGTTTGTGAGCTAAATAATTTTCAATTTTTGTTTTTTTAATTCATTCTACAACAAAAACAAATATTGGTTTCTTTAAACTTATTTGGTATTTTTTCTTGTATAGATTTAAATTATTATTAATTTCTCTTTTCCATTTTTCTAAGTCATCATTTTCATTTTATTCATTTTTTCCCACATATCTTCGGTCATTTATAAATAATGTAAACAAATTTTTTTGAACGTTTAAAACAAATGTTGTGTTTAATAAAAAAAATATTAAAAAATTTTTTTTAATAAAAATCAGACAAAAACAAATTATTTATTTGTTATTTTTGTTTATAAACTTTATTTACATAAATAATTATATTAATGAACTTTGTAAATCTAATCCGAATTTTATGTCTATCTTTTTCAACAATTTTAAAATGAAATTTTCAAATTTTTTGATTTTTATTCATTTTTAATTTTTCTATTATTTTTAAATTTACCCCAGTTTTTAAAAAATTAATTTTTAATTTTAAAACTCTTTATTATTCCAATTTTTATTCTTCAATGATGAAGCAAGGTTCGTCTTCTCATTGTCAGACCGATACTGGTGATGATTTTTCTCAGGTAAATAATTTTATTTTTAAAATATTTATCTAAACTGAAAATTCTGTCTAAATAGAGTGAGAATATTTGAAAATTATTTTTATATTTTTAGTGTTTTTGAAACGTTGCTTGAATATTTTTTGTTTTATTGCATGTGTTTTTAAGTTTTTTATGGTTGTTATTCTTAATATTTTTTTGGGATGTTTTATGTTTTGTAAAACTAATCTTTGATAATGTTTAAATAAATATTTAGTATAATTTTAAAACCTTCTCAAACATGTTTTATACGTGTTATGTTAAGTATTTTTGATGAGAATGTTGTAATAATTTTTTTATTACAGAAAAACCTGAAATATTTCCGGTAAACATGTTTTTAAGTAAAAAGCCCGATTACCTAACTTTCTAGCCCATAGAATGTGTTAAGAAAAATCTCCTCTTTCGAATAAAATCAAAATTATTTTTCTCGGTGTGGTAAAAAAAAACTGCTGTGGTTTAAATGTAATTATTTTATTTTTCTTTATTACATCTGATTGAGGAATAAGTTTCCAGTTTGAGGAAAAACAAGTTTATTTTTTAATGTTTATGAATGTCTAAATACTTTTCTTTCATGAAACAAATTTTTTGTTTTGTTCGTTGTGTTTTTGTTTTCAAAACAAATATTGTTAATTCTGAATTTATGTTTGTTTTTAATTCTGATTTTGTTTATTTTGTATTCTGATAAAAACATGTTCACTAGTAAATTAAAATTAATAAATTTGTTGATTTGAGAAATGCAATGAATGTAAATTGTGTGACTGCGCGTCTTTATGGGATATACCTATATTTATCCTTTCCTTTATTAATTAGTGACATAATATATTTTGTATAATTTTCATAAAAAAATATTTAAATTGATTAATTTAATGAAAAATGAATTAAAAAATAAATTACCTAGGGAATTATTATTTACTCTAATAAGTTTTATTCCTTTTGAAATAAAATGGATTAAAATAAGGATATCTAAATTATTTAATCTTTTTAGTATTAAAGTACACCAAAAATTGATAATATGCTTAAATAAAGTTAGTATTTTGATTCTGATATTAAATGTGATTTTCAAATCTTTTTTTTTTTTAATTAAAATATTTTCTTATTAAAAAATTTTTTTTTAAATATTTAACTGAGATTTTTTAGTTGAGGAATAAAACTGTTGAAATTCTGAAAGAATTAACAGATATTTTGCTGGAGCTTGAAAAACAAAAGAAGAAGCCTCCAAAAAAAAGTGTTGTATATGCTATCAATTTATACTTAGATGGTTTTTTTTTAATTTTATTTTAAAACTTAATAAAAAAAATTTTAGGGTCATATGAACAATACAAAGCAATGACAAAAGTAATTGGATCTAAAGCTGAGCAGTTTAAGAATGTAAATATTTTAATTTTTTTAAAGTTAATAATATATTTAAAAAATTGTCAAAATAAGTTAACTTTTATTTAAAACCTATGTTGTTCTAGAATTTTTTTCGATATTTCATAATAGTAAATGACAATTTATGTCGATTTATATTTATTATTTTTAAGAAGCTTGAAAAGGAAAAATGGCCGCTTGGAGAACGTGACGTCGAGTTGGAAGCACCCGGATGGGTTCGATAAAAAAAATAATTTTATTTTTTAAATTTTATTTAATATCTCAAGGTCCAGGAACGTTTTTGCAATAAGACTAAGGTTTTTCGTTCTTTGTTAGAATTTGCTTTGGCAGAAATAAAAGATCTGAATGATCATGATGAATTGTTAAAAATGTATGGAGGAGTTGAATGTTTGTTTTAAATTTCTAAAAAATGTTTTAATAATTAAATTTAATAAAATAGTAAAATTACAATTTATTGATTAACAAAGGTTTTTAAATAAAATTAAGGAAAAATATGTTACTAAAATACACAAAAATAATTTTTTATTCTTTCAGGTATGGCAGCGCAACTGCGTAAAATGATGTCGTTTTTTAAGGATCCGAAAAAACATTCTTGATTTTTTACAGAGGCATTGTTATATTTGGTATGAGTTTTGCTTTTATTTTGACTTTTTAATACAAACAACAAACAGTCTTATATTCGTTTGTATTTTATATATTCTTAAATTATTTTTTAAAAATCCTTCAATAATTCTTTGAATTATATGACAACCTTATTAATGTTTTTTAATTGATTTTTTATTTTTCATTGACTTTTAAAAACGATGTTTGTAAACAATATATTTTCGTAATTCCTTCCTATATTTTTGGTGTATACAAGAAAATGAAAATTTATAAAATATACATTTTAGTTATTTACTAAATTTATTTTAAAAACAATTGCATTTTCTAGTTTTTACAAAAAAAATCTTTGTTATCACAACACTTATTTTTATTTTCTTGTTATTTAAAAGTATTTTCAATCAAATATTCTTATATATTTAAAGTTATTGTTGACATTAAATTTCTTTTTCTTAAAAATTTTTAAGAAAATTTTTAATATTAAATGTAAAAATTAATTTTTGTCATTTTTAAATTTTCAATTATTTTATAGCCTAAAAATATTTTTAAAATTATTTTTTTACAAATAAAAGATTAAAGAATGAATTTCTTTTTTTATATTTTGATTAATTTACATTTTATTTAATCTAATTAATAGAAATGAGTGAAAGTGTATGTTTTGAAAACCAAAATTTCAAGACTGAACGTTTCTTAAGTTTGTAAACTTGTATTTATTAAAACGCAATAATAAGTTAGTTGTTTTTTTGTTAAAACATTAGATGTTGTTGAAAAAAAAGTTATGTTTTTAAAAACAAGTTTTAAAGTTTTAATTAAAGTTTTGAGTCAAGTTTAGATCAAAGGATATAAACAAGTTTAATTTAAAGTTTTAATTGAATAAAAACAAATTTAAATTTTCTAGCAATGAAAAAATAATAATTTTTGAGCATATTTAAATATACATTTATGATAATTAATATATTTAAGATATTTGTGTCTAATAATTTTTTTAATCTTCAGATGTTTCTCGAATCAAAGTAAATTCAGTCTGAAAATAATAAATTAATTAGCAAGTTTATTTAAATGTTTAAAAACAAGTTTATTTTAAATGTTTAATTTTAAGTTTGTTTTTTAATATTTCATATTTAAATAGCGCATTTCTTTTGAAAAAATATCCAAATTTATTTTTTAATACCAATATGTTAATCAATTTTGTCCTCCCAAATCGTTGATATCCGAACAGTATTTTAGCGTCTTAAGGGTACTATGACTTTTAGTGATCATCATTTTAGCTTTGATCAATATTCGATATATTGAAAAATACCGGTCTGATATAAATGTCTCTCCGGTCTCTAATTTTAACCACACCTTCGAACATTATTTTAATTCCAAAACATTTATATTGATTTTTTCACATTTCTCTACTTTTTCTCTATATATTTGCTTTAATTAGGTCAAAAATGTATTTTATTTTTAAAATTTTGTTTTTTTTTTTATTTTTTCAAAATTGGCTTAAAGTGCCTTATATTTAAATACATTCTTTTATAAAATTTAATTTAACCTTTTGAGTTCGATACTATTTTATGAATAATTTAAAGTCATTTTGAGTTTGTTTTTCTCCCCATTGTTTTCTTCCAACTTCCGCAAGTATAAAAAAGAAAGTTTTATGTTAGTGAAAACGGCTCTCAACCAACCGGAATTTAAAGCGCGTTTTTTATTCCAATTTTTAAAGAGTACTAAAGCTCATATTGATTTTCTTATTTTTTAATTATTGTTCCCTTATTATTTAACTTTATTTTTTCTTTCGCGCGTAAGAAAATGTGTAAATTATATTTATTTAAAAATTAAAATAATTAAAGGAAATGGGAAAAATTTTGACAAAACTTTTTGGCAAAAAGGAATTGCGGGTATTAATGTTAGGGTTGGATGCTGCAGGAAAAACAAGTTTGGCTTTTTTAAGAAAAATCAATAAAAGGAGTATTTATTCTTTTATTTTTTAGGCATTTTGTATAAATTGAAGCTTGGTCAATCTATTAAGTCATTACCAACGGTTGGTTTTAATGTGGAAACTGTCACTTACAAAAATATTAAATTCAGTGTTTGGGTATTCTTTTAATTAATTAATCTTTATTTAAATTTATTTAAATAAATAAAGGATGTTGGCGGTCAGGAGAAGATAAGACCTCTTTGGAGGCATTATTATGTTGGCACACAAGCACTAATCTTTGTTGTTGATTCTGCTGATGTGGACAGGTTTTTATTAACTCTTTCTTTTAAGTTTAGGGTCAATGATGGGCTTCTTTTTCTTTTTTTCGTATTTGGTATTTTCTGTTTTCTAATTTAATCTCGATTTCTATCAGTTTTAAGAAACACTAATTGTCGTGATTTAAAGAGTAAAAATTTTGAAACTCTTGGGGAGTTTTCCAAATATATAATTTTCTAAAATATTGTTTTTTTATAAAACCACAAAATTTTAGGATTGACGAAGCAAGGCATGAATTGCACAAAATCGTAAATGACCGTGAAATGCGAGAAGCAGCGATTTTGATTTTTGCGAATAAACAAGACTTGCCTGGAGGTTTATTATTTTATTTCAAAAAATATAAAAATTAAAACGTAGCAATGCAACCTTCCGAATTGCAAGAAAGGTTAGGACTTGTAAGACTTAATTCTCGCAATTGGTATGTTCAACCCTCTTGTGCACTTGGTGGTAGCGGTCTTTTCGAAGGATTGACTTGGTTGGCAACAAATTGTAAATGAAACACAACATTGTGAAAATTTTGATAAAATTGCTCATTTGATAACATTTTAAGCATCTGTGAATGATAATACTTTTTGTGGTGGAATATGCCCTTGCTGATGACAATCTTTGTTTATTTCTGTGTTTATTTTATTATAAGAACGAGACAAATGAGAGATGTGTGTTTTTTCTTCATGGCTCACATACAAAGTTTAAATTAAAAAAAAATATATTATTTATATAAAAGTCATTTTTATTATTATTAATTAATTGTTTTTCTCTCTTTGAATAATTGTTATTATTAGAGAGTTTTTTTGAAAAAATTTTAATAAATTAAAATTGAGAAAACTTTTATTTTTATTTATTAAAATCACTCTAATAATAATAAATAATATAATTCTTAATTAATATACTACTTTTTGAATATTTATTTCACTTTAATTTTTGGTTAATACTGAAATTTTTTTTTGTGGAATTTAAAAAAATTTTATTGCTTCAATTTTACCTGTTTATAAAAGGAGTAAGGGGAAAGATTAAATTTTATAGTTCTAATTGAAATTTTTTTAAACAACCTAAAATTAAAAAAAAAAGCATCTTTCTCCATAAATATAAATTTCAGTATTATCGTTTTTGCCAAATATAAAAAATATAAAATTGCCTACTGCATTTGTTGTTTTCTACTTTAATTTTTCTTTGAATTTTTGTCCACTAAAAAAATATATATTTTATTTTAAAAATCCCACAATTTAATAAAATTAAAGGATTAATTAAAAATAAATCCTTTAAATTAAATTAGTTTTAATATGTCTCTACACATATCCCTGAGATTCGATATATATATATCGTGTTTTGAAAAAATAAAATTTCTATTTATTTATATATTTTTTTAAATTATTTTTGTGTTAAATACACAATTAATTATATCTTTTATTTATTTTATAATTAATTTAATATTTTTTTAAATTTATTTCAGTTTTGCTACTTGTGTTTAAAGCTGTGAGCATTTTATTTACTTTATTGGCATAAAGGTTTAACTTTTTTTATTTTTAAAAATATTTTTAAAATATTTGGATTTATTTTTTGAAGCACTTTTGGTTGTTTAAAAATGCTATTTGAAGAAAAAAGTTTTTTAGTTCCAACTTTTTTTAGAGTTTTATATTATTTTGTTGAAGCAGTGGAAATTTTATAAGTTAAACATGCGGAATTAAAAAAAAGTTTAAACTTTATTTGTATCATTTTTGAAGCAGGCGGAATTTTATGAGCTTTTTAAATTATTGCAGCTTTTATGTGAAGCAAGCTTATTTTATTAATAAAAATGCTGAATTTTATATTTTTAATGCAGGCGGATCTTTTTAAATTTTGCAATAGGCGGAATTTTTACTTTTTTAAAGAAAATAAGTTTTTTTTATTAAGAAAATAATTAAATAAGCAATTATCTTCAGGTTTACAAATATTGCAATATATATTTTGTATTTTATTAAAATATTTTATAATTTATTCTATTTATTTTTAAATTCTCCAATAATATTAATATTTTAATCAACATTATTATTATTTAAAAAATTAATTATTTATTTTAAAAATAATTATTTATTTTTCTTCACACTCTATTTAATTTAAAATTAATTAATTTGTATTTTTGGTATATATTTATGCCAAAAATTAATTTATATATTTTTTAAAAATTAATTCTTTTCAACTGAAAAAAAGAAATTCTGCACTTTTATTATTATTTAAAAATTTATAAAAAAACTTCTCTTTATTAATTAATTTATTATTTTTATATTTATATTAATTTTTCTAAAAATGCAGCAAAAATCAAAAATTTTGTTTGAAACAAAAACATGGGACGTCATTCGAGAGACCGAGATTCTAGTGAAAGAAGTGCAAGTATTGAAAGAAAAAGTCGGGGGGCAGATAAAGATTCAAGAATTTCACGTTCTTATCGTTCTCCTCCTCCGAGGTTATTTTTCAAACCTAAGGATTTTTTAAATTTTTTTTAAATTTAGAAATGGACACAAAAGTCGTTCTTCACCAACCAGTTCGAGTAGTTGTCTTTCCAATTTTTACAAGGAACGCTTTGGATCCCATTCTCCAGAAGATTATTTAAATTTGCGTATTTCTCAATTTGATCCAAAACATGATAAAGATGATATTCGCTATTTACTTGAAAAGGAATTTCGGCATTTGGCACCTTTTGAGGTTTTGTATAAATTTAAAAATTGTTTAAAAAATTGAGAATTATTGTTTTTTAAAATTTTTTTTAATTTTGCAAAATTTGAAATTTTAGATTAAAATAGTTCGAAACCCTGAGGATGATGAGCGTATGGCTTATGTTAATTTTGAAAGACCCGATTGTGCAAAAAGTGTTCGCCGTTCACTTTTACCTCGTTTAAATAAAGTTCTTGGTCGTAATATTGCTATTGACCCTGCTGGGGTTATTCGTGATCAAGAAGGTTTTTTTTAAAATTTTAATTAAATAATAGAAAGAAAATGAACGTTTTTCTAGGCAAATTTGTTCCTGATCGTTATAATCGTGCTGTGTTGGCTTCTGACTCTTCTGGACCAACTCAACGACCAATACGTCGTTCATCTCCACCACATCATTACTCTAGTAATCAGCAACAGCGTCGGACAATACCAAAACGTACGGAGATGCCTGTGTTTCGTGAGTTATCACGGATTTTCTTTTTTGTGTTTTTATTGTCCCAATAAATTAATTAAATTAGGAAATTTATTTTTTTTTATTTTTTAAGAAATATTACTTTTAAATTAATTTAAATTTAATTTTTAAAGCAAATTTATAATTAGAAAAAATTAAGATTTAAATCAAGACGATGCCCAAGCCAGTCGTACCCTTTTTGTGGGAAATTTACCAGGAAATATACGTGATTCTGAGTTACGTCGAATATTCGACTGTTATGGAACAATTGATGAAGTAGATATTAAAACTTTAGCAGATTCTAATGCTGCATACGCTTTTTTACAATTTGAGGTTTTTTTTTTAATTTTTTAAAATTAAATTTTATCTGTTAGACAGTAGAAGGTTCTATATCTGCACGTCAAGGACAACATGGTAAACCTATACGTCCAGGCGGAAATCGATGTCAAGTTGGTTAGTTGTCTTTTTTTAATTTTTATTAAATAAATAATTAATTTTTCTAAATTTATTTTACTAATCATTACAATAAAAATTTAAAATATTAAATAAATAAATAATATTTTTTTAGGTTATGGAAAATCAGTGCCAACTTTAAATTTAATTGTTGGTGGTTTAGGTTCATGGGCAACTAGTGATTTACTTGAAAAAGAATTTGGTAAATTTGGTGATATTGATGAAATTGAATATGATGATGGAGCTTCTCATGCAATTATTCGGTTATATTTATTTTTCAAGTTTTTAAGTTTGCATTTAATATTTTTACAAACTTTAAAACTTGGATTGTTTATTTTTTAATATTTATGAAGCAGGCGGAATTTTTTTCATTTTAGAAATAGTCTTTCGCAAAATATTCTAGAAACCTTAAGTTTGAGTTTTAAGCTTTTTATAATTTAAAATAATTTTATAGTTATGTTGAGTTAAGTGCAGCAAATGATGCTTGGTCATCAATGAAAAATCAAGAATTAGTTGAAGATGGTGGAATTATTACTGTTGATTATGCAAAGTTTTTTTTCAAATTTAATAATTTTTAAACTTTTATTTTTTTCTTAAAGGGAAGACAAAAAAGATTCACGTTCAAGAAAACGCCTAAATGATACAAATAATAGTGGTAACAATGAGGACTCAAATAAACGTGCTCGTGTAACTACTCCATCACCTAGTTCAAGCCCTACTCGTGCTGGACATTTTGAAGATGTTGAACAATTAAAAGAGGCTGTAGCTTGCACTTGGAAGGGTTTAATACAATTGAAAAAGGCTGAATATCCTTTGAGGTTAAATTTATTTATTTTTGTTTGAAAAAAAAGCTCAAATTTATATTGCATTTTTTGGGATACTATTTTTATAAAATATATTTATAAATTTTAGCTTATATCGAGTTTTTGGTCGTGAACATCTTATTCAAGATTTATTGCGTGATTCACAAGGTGTTTCTCTTCGCTTAACAATTAATCAACGTTTGCCAGTAATTTTGGACCTTTATCAAAAATTAATAGAATATACACGTACACAAATAGCTATATCAATAGCTGTTGAACGTGAAATGACATGCGAACCGTTAATAAAATATTTACAGGTTTTTTTTAATTATTTTTTAAATTAAAAAAAATATTAATTTAAAGGAAAAAAATGCTGCCGGTGTTGTCACACTCGAAGGAGCAATTCTCTATATTTTTACAAATTCTCCAATTGCTGAACGTTTATTAAAATTCTTTGCTCCACGTGCCATTCCATTATTGACACAAGAAGGTTCTCCACATTGTTTACTTTTAGTTTTAAAATTAAATCAAACAACAACAACAACATCATCGGGGCAATTTTTAACAACAACGACAACAATAAATAATCAAAATGCTGTTGTAACTGCACCACCACCATTTCCGACAATAATAAAAACGGAGACATAAAAGAATACATTAAAGAAAGAAAACGTAGAAGAGATTTGTTAAATAAAGAAAGGAAAATAAACTTGGAAAAAAATTAAACTTTGAGGGGAAAAGTTTCAAGTTTCGTAAAAAATAAAAAACTTTTCCCTTTTTAATATTTTTATTTAAATTAATTTGTGGGCAATTTGATTATTTAATTTTTATGTTTCTTATATTCTTATTAAATAAATCAAATAAAATTTTTCGAGCTGAATATTTTTAAAAATCTAAATCTGATAATTTAAAAAAAAATTTCAGAACAGAAATAACGGAGAAAGAAATGTCTGTATGAATATAACCTCCACCTCATCTTATTGTTGAACCAGACTGGGATTCCACCGAATGGATTCTTTGATATTGCCATTACTTGTGAAACGAAGGCGCCATTCTCTCGTTTTGCTTCACAGCATAAAATTCTTATAAAAACTGTGGTAATTCTAAAAAATGCTGGAACTGTTGTAAGGAAAGAATGGTTTTCTAACGCGGATTATTATAATTTGAAAAACATCAACATTTTATACAGAAGGTTTTTAAAATCTTTTATTTAAAACAAAATTGTAATTATTTTAAATAAAAGACTAAAAACCTTCTGTATAAAATGTTAATGGTCTTCAGATTATAATATTCGTCGTTAAAACCACTCTTTCTTTACAACAGTTCCAGCATTTTTGGAATTACCACAGTTTTTATAAGAATTTTATTCTCTGAAGCAAAACGCGAGAATAGTGCCTTCGTTTCACAAGTAATGGAAATATCAAAGAATCCATTCGGTGGAATCCCAGTCTGGTTTAACAATAATATGAGGTATGTTGGAGGTTATATTCTCATACAAACATTTCTTTCTCCGTTATTCTGATTTTAATATTATATCTGATTTAGATTTTTAAAAATATTCAGCTCGAAAAATTTAACTTTCAGCATGTTTAAATACCTAGCTGTTTTAAAATATTTTTGGATAATTGTTAACGTTATCTTTTAATAAATTCTTTTTTACAATAAAATTTTAACATGAAAATAGATAGAATTAAAAATCAAAATTTATATTAAATATTTTAAATATGTATTATTTAATTCCTCTCATTTATTGGTAATATTTTCTCTAAATAATGGGGAATATATAAGCGTTTGTATTCTTCTAAAGGAATTAAATCAGCATGTGGTCGTCTTAGAATATTGTAATTTTGGTAAAAATATGCAAAAAGAATTCCAGAGAACCATGGAATCCATCTATGCCTTTTTTGACGACGCCTTTTTTTAAAAAAAGTTTTATTAAATATATAATGAAATATTAAGGTTGTATTCTTTAAAACTTAAGTTTATTATTTATTTTAAGTTTCAAGTTTATTAATAAATTAATGTTTTTAAGCTTAAGTTTTTATTTTCGTTTCAGGTTTATTTTAAGTTTCAAGTTTATTTAAAAAAATCAAATTTATTATTTCGTTTATTATTAGTTTAAAAAAAACCAGATTGTGAAACGTATTATTAAAGCAAATATAAATCCAGAAGAATATAAATTAAATTGTCTAATCCATGAAAGTGCTGCTTGTGCCTTAGGCAACTCTTCCAATCGTTCTTTTAACATATATAACTAGAAAAATTATTAATATTTAAAATTTAATATATAAAAAAGTTTACTTTAATGCCCATTAAATAGTTAAATAAATAAGTGTCCCAATTTACTTTGCGTATGTCAAAATTGTACACCTAGAAAGATTCAAGTTTATTGTTAGCAAAATTATTGTTTTTTAAGTTTATCATAGCTATATCTTCAATTATAAAGTTTAATTTAAGTTTTCAGTTTATTTAATTCAAGTTTTCTATATTCAAGTTGGTAATATTTAAGTTTTCAAGTTTATTTTATAAAGAAATTCAAGTTTGTTATATTCAAGTTTGTAATATTTAAATTTCAAGTTTTTAATTCAAGTTTGTAATACTTTTTTAAATAAATAATATATTAATTGCCTTTTTGTCTTCAAAACTCATTCCATTCCACAATTTAATAGCATTTTTAGATTCAAAATCCCATTCACGTGTAGTAAAATAATGCAATGTTTCCATCATTTTCCAAATTTTATCATATATTTTAACAAATCTTTTAAACAATTTAATTCTTTATTTTTTAATTTTTTACCAACTTTGGTCGTTTTCCTATTAATCGAAATAAATTATCAGCAACTTGAGCAATTGCATAATGTTTTAAATAAAAATTAATTAAAAATAATTTTCTTCGACGATGCAATTGAGTTGAAGGGACCTTAGATTTAAATTTTAAAAAATATTCTTTTTTTACTAACCCTATAGCATTGATCAAAAGGATATGAGTGGAAAAATTGTTCCAAATAATTTTCAATCCTTAAAAAATAAACTTTTTTATATTCTAAATATATTGCTTCAACTTTATTTTTACTTAAAGTTTTAATTTAAGTAAGAAAATAAAATTATAAAGTTTCAAGTTTATTTAATGTTTATTTTTTAAAGTTTCAAGTTTAAGTTTATTTTAATGATTTAATTTCAAAAAATTATAAAACTCTCACTTTTTCCATTTCAACGGATTTAACTCGCCCGATGTACAATGTATTACCGGTATTGTCGTTTCTTTTTCTTTATTATCCTCTATATTAACAGGCCTAAATAAATTTAAAATTTTAAATATTTTTAAAATTAATAAAACATTTTTGCTCTATAAGCAGCAGATGCAATGAGCATATTAGCTACAATATCAACTGGTATAATATCTGTTTTTATATCAACATTTCCACACATATCAGTTAATAATCCCTTTCCAACTCCAATAAATATGCCTGTAGGTCCATTGACATTATCAATCCAACCTGGAAGAGGTTCTTTCCATATTGCGCCAACAATTGATGGTCTAATAATTATTATTGGAAGAGGATTTTGTTTTTGTTGTTCTAATAACTTTAAAAATATTTAATAAGGATTAGTTGATTTAAATAAAAAATTTAAAATTTTTAATTACTTGACTTTCAGCTAATGCCTTAGCAAACGTATATGTATTTGGTCGATTCTGAAATTAAAATAGGTATTAATATTTCAATTTTATAAATAAAGAAGCTTCGTTTATTTAAATATTTTAAGTTTATTTTAAAATTATAGTAAATGTTTCTTTATTTTAAAATTATAGTAAATGTTTCAAGTTTATTTTATAATCATAGTAAATTTTTCAAGTTTATTTTATAATTATAGTAAATGTTTCATGTTTATTTTAAAATTATTATAAAGGTTTCAAGTTTATTTAATTATTTCAATTAAATCAAACATTAAGTAATTGAACAGAAAGAGAATCAAGCATTTTTTCATTCATCCAACTATATGCAGCTTCTACAAGTTTAGAAGAATTTTCACAAGGTTCATAAATTTGTTCTGCAGTAAATTCATTATTACAGTTGGCATAGGCTGTTGAAGTATGGACAAATGCCTTATATTGACAAAATTAAATTTAGAAATATTATTTTATAATTTACAAACCTTAAGTCGTTTCATCCGTCTACAGAGAGCAACCAAGCGTTGGGTACCAATAACATTCCTATAATAAAAAAACAAAATAAAAAATCAAATTTTATAATTTAATAATATTTTTTATTTAAATAAATATATTTTAAAAATTTAATTTTAAGATACATTTGAATAGAATCACGTAGTGCTTCGTCAAACTTCACTGTTGCTGCACAATGAAAAACTAAAATAAAAATTATTTTATTAAAATAATTTTAAAAAATTATTATACCAATTGAAACTTCATTAGTTAAAATTTCTTGATCTTCTAAACTTAGGCCAATATCTTCTTTCATAAGATCAGCATTTATTGGCGAAAGAATTCTTTCAAAGCAATGTTCATCTTTGCAACGTATGCGGCTAAACAATGGACTCTAAAATTATTTAAACTTGAAGCAAACTTAATTTTATTTAATTTATATACAAAGGTTTAATACTGTTATTATATTATTAAACTTGAAACAGGCGGAATATTAATGTTTTTTAATATTATTAAAACGAAACAGGCGGAATTATTAATAAACAAGGTTGAATACCTAATATTATAAAATATAATTACCAGCAAAATAAAATCATAAACTTGAAACAGGCTGAATTATTACCTCAAGAAGTTTAGAAAGCCTTTCCTGCGGTTCTTTTCCATTAAGCGGCCGTAGAAGCAAATAAATTTTATTTACTTTAGGTAAAGAAAAAAGTATCTTTTCAAGTAGCACTTTTCCTAAAAAACCACTTGCGCCTGTTATTAAAACACTGAAATATAACTAATTAAAAAAATATATTTTTAATTAAAATCAATTAAAAATGACCTAGCATTTTCAAAAATGTGTGAAATATTTAATGACTCTTCTATAAGTTCAATTTCACTATTAAATTCAAATTTTGTTGTTGTTGGTATTTGATTATTATTTATTATAAAATTATTTTCATTCATTTTTATTATTTAACTAAAAATTTACAAATTATAAGGAAAATATGCAAATTAATTTTAAAAATAAGAAAATAATTTCATTTAATAATAAAGTATTTTGTTACTAATTAACTAATAAAAAGATTAAATAATAAACTCAAAATTCGCATAGTTTATAATTAAAAATTGAAATTACAATTATTGAGAAACAAGCGGAATTTATTTTATTAAAACATGAAGCAGGCATATTATTGTTAAAACTTAAGCAAGCTAAATTTATTCTTAAAATATGAAGCAGGCGGAATTTATTTATTAAAACTTGAAGCAAACGAACAGGTCTACTGTAAATAAAAAATAATATTTGGAAATAGCCAAAATCAATCAAAATTTAATTATTATTTTACTCGATTTCATTCTAATATTTTTATGAGAAAAAAAGCAAAAAACAAACATGCAAAAATAAGTCGTTGTACAAAGTTCTCCTTTTTATTATTTTCTTATCTTTTTTTTTCAATTTTCCAAATGATAATATTTTATTTATAATAATCGGCAGATGTCCTGTTTTAGATTTTTTAACCATTCCAGAAAAAGACATTGAGAAAACTAGAGACAACAATTAACTGTATAGCTATGTAATAAATTTAATAAAATAAAAAATTTTGAGACTGAAAAAGAAATAATTTTTAATTGATTATGGTCTGGTATTAATTCTGAGAATGGTCCCATATTTTTAAAAATAATTTTTTTTTTAAATAATATTTTTAAAAATGTCCAAAATTAATAATAAAACAATAAAAATTAAAAGAAAAAGTAAATTAAGAAATATGAATTAAATTAAGTCAAATGATATAGATAATGTAGCAATCATTGTATTCTAGATCATTTAAGGTTTCTCAAAAAAAAACAAAGTTGCTTCAAAATTAATTTTAAAAATAAAATTTCTATTTAAGCTTATTTATAATTGTTTTTAAAAATAAATAAACTTTTTTTTTAAAAATAAATAAACTTGTTTTACAACAAAAGAAGAGGTACAATAAAAACTTTTTTTTCCATTTTACAATACATATAATTAAAAATAATATAATTAAACACCGGAGAGATTATCAAAACATTAGAGAAAGAGAAGTTTGTAAACTTAACAAATACCACAGGATAATTGACAAACAGAGTGCATATATTTCTTAAACAAAACAAATAAAATTAATTAAATAAAATAAACTTGAAAAATATAAAGATCACACATTCCACTATTTGCCCAACGAGAACACCAATCTCTATTGTCCTTTTTAATTTTAAATAATTAATTAAATTAAATTAAATATTTACATTACAATCTGTGGGTAATACAATAGGACTATTATTATTATTATTATTATTAGAAGGACAATTTCCACAACTTTTTGGACAATTTGTGTTCATAAAGGATGAACTGAACAGTGAATTACATGTTTCTAAATTAATTAATTTAATTTAATTAAATTTATTTAAATTTAATAAATTTAATTAAATTTATTTAAATTAAATAAATTTAAATTAAATTTAATTAAATTTATTTAATTAAAATTTAAGTTAAAATATCAAAAAATTAAAAAAAATATTTTCAAAAATATCAAAAAAACCTCTATTAGCAATAAAACTACAATCTGAACGTAAATCTAAACATTTATTATTATTTGTTGTTCCAATATTTCCAGTAGAGGAAATAATAGAAATTGGAACAGGTGATAATTGTTGTTGAGAGGGTTGTTGTTGTCCTACTGTATAAATATTTATTTATTTATTTTTAAATTTTTAAAAATTAAAAAAATTTAATTTATTACAATTAGGGCAATTGTAGAGTTTATTAACTTTGTATAAATCTGTAGGACTAAATCCTAATCTTTGTCCTATAACAACGCCCTTTTCTTTTGGTTCAATTGTTGCTTTACCATTTTTAGTGAATGCATAAAAATTAAAATTTTTATTTTTTTTAATTTTTAATTTACCAAAGGGCCATAATGCATAACAGAAAAATAATCATCTAAAAATATTTAATTGTTAATTTAATTAATTATTTTTTACATTTTGCGCCCAAATAGTCAATCATATTTTGTGAATATTTGTCAAATTGATCTTTAAAAATTAAAAATTAAATTTTTTAAATATTTTTTTAATTTTTATTTAATTTTTATTATTTTTATGTAATTTTAAAATTTAAAATTAGACAAAATAAAATTTTTTTAAAAAATTTTATAGGGTCAATTGGGCGCAGATGGTGTTAATTTTGTGGGCGCAGGCCAAATAAGAATTAATTTTTTAATTTTTTTAATTTAAAGCTCTTTCAATTAATTTAATAAAATTTAAATTTTATTAAAAAAAACCTCTCAATGTTGGGTCAATATTTTCCCATAATATATTAACAAAACTATCTCTATCTGTACGACCTTTAATTTTTTAAAAATTAATTAATTAAATAAATAAATTTACTTTGTTCGTGAAAAAAGCCAACAGAGTGCCTAAGAATTTATTTATTTATTTAAAAAATTTTTTTTTGAAATTTTCAATTTTTTTTTTAATTTTTTAGAATTTTTTCTGAAATTTTTTAAAAATTTTTTAAAAAATAAAAAAAATAATTTTAATAAAAATAAATAAAATAAAGTTACATTAATTCGTGAATTCTGAAATTAAAAAAAAATAAAAATTAAAAATAAATAATTTAATAAATTAAATAAACTCACACAATGCCAATAGTCATGCAACCCTCTCCTAAACTTACCTTTAAAAATTATTTTAAAAATTAAAAATTAAATTAATTTAAAAAAAACATACAGGCTGTTTTCCACCTTTTTTAATAAATTTAAAAAATAAAAAAAATTAAAAAAAAAATTAAAAAATTTCTTACCAACTTTTCCTACTAAAGAATAGCACCCATCATCAGGCAAAATATGTACCTTAAATTAATTAAATAAATTAAAAATTAAATAAATTAATTAAATTAATTTAAAATTATTTATTTATCTTTTTTAACAATTAATATAAATATTTAATTTAATTAAAATTATTTTTTTAATTATTTTTAAATTAATTTATTTAAATATAATTTAATTAATTAAAAAAAATATTTTTTTTTTTAATTAATTAAAATAAAAAATATAATAAAAACATAGTCAATATCAGTTGAAGTTTTAGGTGTCCATTCAATACAAGTTTTTTTATTATATTCATCTATTGCTTCAGCAATACGTTCACGACTTAATTTAATTAATTTAATTTAAAATATTTATTTTTTTTTAATAATATTTTATTTAAAAAAAATTAAAAATAAATAAATTAATTTTATTCTATTTAAATAAATAAATTTTAAAAATATATTTAAAAATAATAACCCTAATATTTAATTTATTTAATTAATTATTTATTTAATTTAAAATAATATTTATTTTTAATAATTAAATTAAATTATTTATTTTATTTTTTTTTAATTTTTAAAAATATAATTAATTAATTTTATTTTTTTAAATATTAAATAAACTTAAAATATTAAATAAACTTAAAATATTAAATAAACTTAAAATATTAAATAAACTTAAAATATTAAATAAACTTAAAATATTAAATAAACTTAAAATATTAAATAAACTTAAAATATTAAATAAACTTAAAATATTAAATAAACTTAAAATATTAAATAAACTTAAAATATTAAATAAACTTAAAATATTAAATAAACTTAAAATATTAAATAAACTTAAAATATTAAATAAACTTAAAATATTAAATAAACTTACCCATAACTAGTGTATTGTGTACTAACTGTATAAGGGATTCGAGCATGCGGCCATTTTAAAAAAGATTGTCTTACCTTTAAAACATTTTTAAAATTAAAATTAATTTAATTTTAATTTACAGCATTCCTCTGAACATTATTTTGAGGTTTTAAATTAATTTCTTCATTTATTGAATTTTTTATTGAAGAAAGAGGTGATGAAATGGCTGGATTTACTGCTGTTACTAAATTAATTTGATTAAAATTAATTAAATAATTAAAATAAATTTTTTGTATTTTTTAAATTTAAATATAATTTAATAATATTTTAAAAATAAAAAATTAATTTAATATTTTAAATTAAAAAAATTTATTATTTAATTAAATTTTAATTATTTTTTTAATAAAAAATATTTATTTTAATTAAAATTTCTTCTTTTTAAATAAATTTTAATTTTTTTCTATATTTTTAAAAAATTTAAAATTAAAAAAAAAATATTTTTAAATTTTAAAAATAAATAAATTAATTAAATTAATTTACAAATATCTCCCTCAAATCTTTCTTTATTATACATTGAAGAATCATCAATAATAATATTATTATTATTATTTTTATTAATATTATTAAATTCATTTTTTTGTTCTTCTCTTTTCTGACGTTGATGAAAACGATGAAAGTCTGCTTGGGTAAGTATTGTTTCACTGTCTGGGATTGATTTATCGAAGAACTTGAAAAATTAAATTTATTTTTATTTTTTAAATTTTTTAAAATTAAATTAAAAAATATTAAAAAATATTAAAAATATTAAAAATTAAAAATATTTAAATAAAAATTAAAATAAAATTAAATTAATTTTTTTTTACCTGATTTGCATAATTGAAATTAATAATAAATATTAAAATTATTAAATTTAATAAATAATAAAAATTAAATTTATGTTGTTGATTAACTATATTGGCTACAATTATTAAAAATGCTGCAAATAAGGCCATAAACTATTAATAAATAGTAGTTGAGAAAAACAAATAATAATGAAGGGTAAGTTTACATATATTAAAATAGAGTATTAAAATAAACTTGAAAAAAATAAAAGTTTAAAAAAGCTTGTTTAAAAATAAACTTATTTTCCGGTCAAGTTTTAAGTTCAAACTTTATTAAAATAAACTTATTTTCTAGTTGCGTTTTTTTATTTTTCCGGAAAGTTTAAATTTATTTACAAAATTCCGGAAAATATACAAAACAAGTTTATAAATTAAAGTTTTATGTAAAACATAAACAAATTATATAAGTATTTCCTAAAAACAAATTATTAAACATTTAGTTAAATAAAATATATTGAAATAAATGAGATTATTTATTTATTTTTCACAAAAAAAATAAAAAAAATAATATTTAAATTTTTTTATTCCATTTAATAATATTTTCTAGTTTTATTAACATTATGCGTCACATTGGTTTCAAAAAAAATAAAAAAAATAAATTGAAAGAGGCCCTAAAGGCTGTGCCTATCTCATCCCCAATCAACGACAACAAAAATCACAAAAATATGTCCGCCACGGGGATTTTTTTTAAAAAAGGATTAGCGACCTAATAGACACACAACAAACAAGGCCATTGTTTAAAAAAATAAATGAAAATAAATAAATTGAGAGAAAGTTTTTTTTTATTTTATTATTGAAGAGATTTATTTTTATTAAAAAATAGAGAAAATAAATTATTTATTATAAGGGATTTTGATGATTTGGGGGGATTATTTAATAAAATAAATAAATAAATAAATATACTTTTTTAAAGCTTTTGCCCTCAATAAAAAAAGTTTTTTTTGATGAGGAAAAAATAAAACTTACTAATATAATTTAGAATTTATATTTATTTTTAAAAATATAAATTAAAAAAAATAAATTAAAATTTGGATTAAAAAATTAGAAAAAATATGGACACTTTGGTGCCGAGGGTATTTGGCACTGAAACGACCACTTCTTGAAAAATAATTTAAAAATATTTAAAAGAGTGAAATACAAAAATAAAAGAAATAAAATTGTTTAAAAAAATATTTTAGGAATGACCAAAATAAATAAATAAATAAATTCCTTATTTTATTATTTAATATGTAAATCTGTGTACATATTTTGCTCATCTTTTTCAACAAAAAAATATTTTTGGTCTTTTTTAAATTTTTTTTATATTTAAAATTGTGAAAGTTGATGATGAGTAATATAAAATTATAAAAATATTAAAAAAATTTTTTTTTTAATTTTTTTATTTTTTTAATAAAATTAGAGAGAATTAAAATATAAATATTAAATTAAAAAATAAAAAGGAAAAATAGTTGTGTTTTGTTCATGGTAAATAGGTAGTTGACTGCCTACCTGTCTGCAAAGGAAATTTGCAGAGCACAGGCAATATTTGCTTTATTGGCGTTAGGAGAAGTGCACTCTTACTTTTCCTCTACACTGTAATATGCCTTTTGGCACTTGGAAAGTAAGGGATAAAATAATCAAAATTAAAAACATTTATTTTATAAATGATCAAAGAACATAAATTTTGGACAACATTCTCAAATATATTTCTAAAATATCAAGGAGATAACAACCTTTAATGCAATTATAATGAAGGGATAAAAACCAGTACAAATATTTAGGTAATTCAGTTTCTGTAATATGTCTCATCTGACGGACAATTCTGAATCTTAATCTATTCCAAAAAGCTTCGATTTGTTTTAATCTTTGGTCACTTTTAAAATAAATATATTTTCACTTTATTATTAATTAATTTTAATTATTTTATCCCTTACTTTCCAAGTGCCAAAAGGCATATTACAGTGTAGAGGAAAAGTAAGAGTGCACTTCTCCTAACGCCAATAAAGCAAATATTGCCTGTGCTCTGCAAATTTCCTTTGCAGACAGGTAGGCAGTCAACTACCTATTTACTAGAGCTGTTCCAAGAGTCTTGGTCTTGGTCTTGGTGGTCTTGGTTTTCTTGGTTTTTTTTGGTCTTGGTCTTGGTCTTGGTCTTGGGTCTTGGCTTGTAAGTCTTGGTCTTGGGTCTTGGTTATTTTTGGTCTTGGTGTGATACCATAGGGGGACCAAGCACAATTTTGGGGAAAAATTTTGGCAAGAGGTTTAAAAATTAAAAAAATTTTTTGCCTGCGGCGCTGAAAATGGTTAATATTTGGCAACTAATGCAATAATTTTTTCAAATTTTCGCCTGCGGCGCTAAACTTGCGAGGTTTTACATTTTCTAAAGGTACTTAATATATTTGTCATGTGTAAATAAATAATTAAACTCAGAGTCCTCTTGAATCACTGGTATATGATCCAATTAAATTTTGGGAGAAAGACTTATCACACCCAACAATTAAACAGCTTGCGAAAATTTTTCTTTGTTCACCACCAAGCACAGTAGAGCGAGAAAGAATATTTTCGATTCTTGGAGAAATTTACAAGCCAAAACGGCTTTTTTTTAGTAGCACTCATGCTAAACAGCAATTGTTCTTACATTTTAATTATGATTTTGGGGATTTATAATAAATTTTAATGAATTTAATTTTTTGTATATATTAAAATATTTTTAGTCTTGGTCTTGGGTCTTGGTCTTGTTTTTCTTGGTTTTTTTTGGTCTTGGTCTTGGGTCTTGGTTATAAGTCTTGGTCTTGGGTCTTGGGTCTTGGTTATTTTTGGTCTTGGAACAGCTCTACTATTTACCTTTGTTCATTTCAGAAAATAATAAACAAAATGAGATTTAATATAAAATTAAAAAAAATAAAAAATTTTTAATTTTTATTTTTGGACGCGCGCCAAAACGACCCTCCAACATCTCTATGCTCTGTAACCTATAATATTTATTTTACGATGAAAAAAAAATTTTTTTTAGGTTAAATAAGAGCTATTTTTTTATTTTTTAATTGCTCATTTAATTAAAAATTTTTTTTAATTTTTCTAATTTAAAAAAATTTTATTCTTCAATAAAATACATTTTTTCTCTTCTTTTATTTTTAAATTCAAAAAATAAACTTAAGTCTGCTACTACTATTAAAAGAGTATAAAATATAGTTATATTGTAACCTTTTTAAGTTTCTTTTCTTCTTTTATTAAATTGTAACTGTGTAACAGACTTGTACACTTGTAGCGTTGTTCCCTTTCCTTTACTCTCACTTTTCTTTTCCTTCTACTAAAAAAAAATTTTTTTTTTTTCAGTGCCAGCTTTGCCCTTTTAGACAAATATATATATTTGTTTGTGTGCCATTCTAATCTCACGCACACTGTTATTTTACTAAAATATTTTTTGTTGGTTGGTAAATGTCTATTTTCACTATTTTACTCTCTAATATATTCTGTCAGTGTTGTTTATCTTTTTTATAATTTATTTATTTTGTTTTTGTTTTCTTCTTAATTTTTAGATACTCTACAATTTTTTATAAAATTATTTTACTAATTTTTTAAGCCTGATATATTATTTTTTATGTCTAGGGTCTTTTCGGCGCTAAGTACTTCATTTTTATAGTATTTTTAGGGAAAATTTGCAACCTTAAAAAGTTTAATTTTCTAACTTGCAAACTTTCTTGTTTAAGTTTGCGAATACAAGTTTATTTAACTTTAAGTTTAATTTTCTAAGTTGCAAACTTTCAAGTTTAAGTTTGCGCTACAAGTTTATTTAAATTTAAAACTTGATATTAAAATGTCACTCTTAGAAAACACTTAAGTTTGCATGCTTCAGTTTATAAATACCTAAATCAAAATTGTTTCATTTCTTTTTTTCTTATTTATTTAATTGTCACATATATTTATTATTTAATTTAATTTTATCTAAATTTTAAAAAATTCCCAAGTTTCCCTTAGTAATTCATTACTTTATTTTTTATCTCTCTAAAATTTTATTTTATTTTTTTTTGCTTTAAAAGTAAAAAATTATTTTTTTTTTTGCGTGCCGCGCGTGCTAACATTTATTTTCTCTCATAAGACAACTCTCTAATTGTTCTCAAATTATTTAGTAAAAAAGTATAGACTTATTTTCTTCTTTCTTTTAAAAATCCAATTTTACAAAATCTGAGGACAACTAAAATTTTATTATTTTTTTTTTTTGATTTTTAATTATTTTTTCATTATTTTATTACTTATCCTCCAATTAAAAAAAAATTTTTTTTTTAATTTCAATAAAAAAACAATTATAAATTTTAATATGTATATATCCAATTTATTAAAAAAAAAATAAAAATAGAAGATATATATTTTTATTAAAATTATACATAAGAATAAAATTAAAAAATTAATAAAAAAATTGAATAAAAAACCAATAAAACCAAACAACCAATTTTTATTATTATTTTTTTTTAAGCCACTAAAAATGGGTGGCATTTCCAAGAAAATTTATTATACTCTTTCTACTGATTATTTTTTTATATTTTTTCTCATCCGCCTTTTTTCACTTTTTTCTATTTAATTTTCTTTCAAAAATTTTTTTTCTGTTCATTTTTCTTTTTTTCTTCTATTTGGCTTTTCTTCCCTCCAAAAAGCTTTTTTTTAAAAAAATGCCTAAAAAAGAAAAAAAAAAGAATTCATTACATACCAACTATATTTTCTGGTCTTCTTTCATGCATAACATAAAAGCAAAAAAAATTTTTTTTTAATGTTCTATGAGGGCGGGAAAGACAGAAAATATATATTAAAAAAAGCGTTGGAAGAAGGAATATTTATATAAAATGAAAATGCCCAAATAATAAAATTAATCTTATAGATACATATTACTTTATTAAATTGTAAAATTTATTATTTTTTACAACTTTCTGGAAAGAATACAGTAAAAAATTAAATAAACTTGATATATTATGTACATATATTTAAATTTTGATTTAAAACCTTACGGAAAAAATTATTTATGTATTTTTAGCTGTTAAGTTTATTTAAGTAGATACTGTATTAGGAAAGTTTTAAAAGAGTAGCAACAAATTATAAATTTAAGTATAAATAGTTACTAAATTTAATTAATATTGTAAAAATTTAAAAAAGGTCAAATTTAAAAAATGTCAAATTTAAAAAAGGTCAAAATTAAAATAAAAAATATTTTCATTTTATCTAAAAATTTTATAGTGTAATAATTATTTTTTCTTATCAAAAATAAAATTTTTAAGTTTAAAAAATATTTTTTCTCTTTCTTTGTAAAAATGATATCATACCTACATACATTCCTTTCTTGGAATAATTTATTTAAATAATTAATTTAATTTTTTTTAATTCTATTTATTTTCTATTTTTACTCAATAAATTAAAAAAAATTTTTTTAAAGAATATTTTCACATAAATTTAATTTTTTCTTATCATTACACCCACTCATTCATTAATAGACTCTTTAAATTTTTTTATTTTTTCTGTTCCGATTTCCGGTCTTTTCTAACCCAATATTTCAGCTTTTTCTAATTTGTTCCTTATCTATTCTTTTACGTCAATCGCGCGTCAACTGCATTTACACACTGACACTTTCTTTGAGAAAAAAATTATTTGTTGACTTTTTCATAAATTGCCTTATTTAGCAAAATTAGGAAAAAGAAAAAATAAAAATTTTAATCTTTTTAAAATATTTTTTTAATTTAAATTAAATTTTATAGAAAAAACAAATTAAAACAAAAATGTTAATTAAATTATTATATTTTTCTTTATCAATTTTCTCCCTTCCAATATTATTATAAAAATATAAAAAATGTCAGAATGGAAAAGAAAAACAAGTAATTGTAATAATTCGGCTTCATCTGTTGGTAAAATTCAAAGTTGGGCACGTGGACATATTAACAGAGCAGCGGGGTATATCAGACAAGTTTCTAGAGATTTTGCTGCTTCTTTTGATGAAGAAGAGGAAAATGCTGGAAGAGTGAGGGAACGGAGAGAAATGTTTGAAAAAAAATTTATAATTAATTTAAAAATATTATTAAATTTTTAAAAATATTATAAAATTATTAATTAATTTTAAATTAATTTTTAAATAATTTTTAAATAAATTTTTTATAGTGTACAATCCTCAGATGGACACTTTTTTGAACGTCTCTCAATTAAAGAAGATATTGACTTGACAACTATTTTGCCTAATAAATATATTGAAACAAATAATTCACAACTCATACTTGACACTAAAAAGTCTATTAAAAATTGTATTAGTAGTAGCAAACAATTGGTTGAACGTTTTGGACAATTCTCACTTCGACCCCCCTCTAAAGATGTGGAACAACAAAAGAAACATATAAATGTATTTTTTAAGTTTATTAGCAAGTTTTAAGGAAAATACAAAAATATTAATAAACTTGGTAAACTTTCCGAAAAATACAATAAAATATAGGTATTTATTAAAATAAACTTACCGGTATTAAAGCTTTCCGGAAAACAAAAAAAGTTTTAAAAATAATTATTTAACTAAAATTGTAAACTTTCCGGAAAATACAATAAAATATACAATTTTTTAAATAAACTTTCCGGAATATTCCTTAATTTACTACAATAATTTAAAACATTCCGGAAATTTTGCACAATAAATAAAAACTTATGGAATTTTCTCATATTAAAATATATAAATTCTTGTGCAATGAGTTAGCAAATACAATAGAATTTTCTATAGAATTTTCCGGAAAATAAACAATTAATTATTATAAAATTTGTAGGATCTCTATTTGGAAACTGTTTATACAATATTACATCGAATTGGAAAAAAGTCAAGTTCAGCTTCTGTTGGAGGAGTTATAGGTGCTTCTAGTGATGAACAATTACTTCAATATGCTAAAACAGCATTCCAAATAGACGAAAAGACACATAAAGCACTCGTAGAAAAAGCTCTAAGCGAAAAACCACCAATTTTGCTTTTGAACGTTTTACTGTTGGAAGCTAGGGATTTAATAGCTAAAGATATGTATGTCTTTTAAAATAAGTATTAAAATATTTAAAAAATAAATAATTAATAGAGATGGCTTCTCTGATCCTTTTGTTATGTTGGGAGTGATTCCATCTTCATCTCCATCATCTAAAGGTGCAGAAGAACAACAGGACCAGCCTGAGGTAACGACTGCAACAAATTTTTCTCAAGTCATTAATAATGGAATATTTTTAGAACATAAATAATTATTTTATTAGGATTCCCCTGAAGAAGAACAAAATAATAATTCTACTGGAAAACCTCCTCAACATCGTAGAGTCCTTCAACGTCTTAGTGGCTCATTCAGACGTAAGGCTTTACCTGCTGGAGCTTCTAGAAGAGAAAAATTAGAGGCAGCTTTTGAACAAACGGGTGATGGAATACCTGCACGTATAATAAAAGCTTCTTCTGTCCAACGAAAAACTCTAAATCCAAAATGGAATGAAAAGTTTCAATTTATAGTAGGAGATTGTACTGATCGTTTTCACTTGGATATATGGTAATTGAGTTCATTTCTATAAATTATAGATATTTGTTTTTAAGGGATCATGACGATGAAAATCGAAGTGTATTAGATGTAGTTTCATCACTCAATCAAGTACAAGGTCTCAAAGGATTAGGTCGCTACTTTAAAGAAGTAACACAAAGTGCTAGAGCAAGTTCTGGCGCAAGTTGTGGGGGTGGAGGTGATGGATTAGTTGATGACTTTCTTGGTTCATTAACATTTTCCCTTGGAGAAATACCTTCTACTGGAGTTGAAGAATGGTTTAATTTGGAGAAAAGATCGGAAAAGTCAGATGTTTCTGGGCAAATTAAGCTTAAAATGTGGTTAAGGTGAATTAATAATAAAAACGTTTAAAATTATTTTCCGGAAAGTTTTATTTATTAATACAATAATTAAGCCTATAATAATAATTAAATGTATTCCGAAGTTTTATTTTCTTCTATTAGTATTTTCCGGAAAGTTTACAGTCTTATTTTCTCTTTAAGTTTTTCTTCTTTATTTTTTCCGGATAAGTTTTAAGTTTAAACTTGAGGCTTTTTTAAGTTTTATTTAATTATTATTAAGTGTAATAACAAACTTCTTTTAAGTACTAGAGAAGAACATCGTCTATCAAGCACTGAAGAACAACGCAACGATGATTTTATTTTCTTAGATGATGATGCTGATGGTTTAGTAGATGTCCAACAACACAAAGACCTTTTAAGACAATTCTCACATTTTGAAATTGGTAGAAAAGGAGACCCAGTTTGTACATTTCGTGGGGAATTACCAGATTTAGCATTACTTATATTACACCAACATGCAATACAAAGTGATTTGACAGAATTACATCAATTAATGTGGTTTGTATTTTTAAACTCTTAAGATTATTTTATTTTTTGAAGAAATATTTTTTATTTAATTTTTATTTTTAGTCAATGGTTAGCTTATATTCAAATGATTGGAATGGGTATTTCATTTGAATTGATCTCTGAAACATTTTCTAGACTTATTAGCAAATGGAAGCCTATGGAGCTTGACAAGGCAATTTTTTATTTTTTTTACTAAAATAATTTAAAAAATTGTTAATTTATATACATTCCGGAAAGTTTATTTTACTAAATTATTTCTTAATCCTCTTTTCCGGAAGGTTTTACAAAACAATTTTCCGGAAAGTTTAATTTTTTTACAAAATCTAAATTATATAAGGATGAAGAATACGTTCTTGCCGACTCTTTGCTTCAATTTAGCGAATTTTGTCGCTCTGCAATTTTAAGACATCGACTTAGGATTAGAGTGCGTTCTGGCTCCAGGCGTCGATCCCCTTCTCCGAAACGTTCAGAACTTGAATCTTTTGGTGAAATGCTTAAATGTTATAGGTTTTTAGATTTTTAAATATATTGAAAGTTTAATTTGTTATAAAAAATAAAATATTTAAAAATTAAAATATTATTTATAATTAAGTTTCTCTAATTTTTAGGTTAGTCCGTGAAAGCTCAGTTTTTGCTCATTTGGTTCCATATCAAACTCATTTTCGTACAGAAATGCGAGAACTTTTAGTAAACATAATTCTTTTTATTTTTATAATTTTTAGCTTATCTAAAAAAATTTAAAATTAAATTTTTAAGGAAAAAAGTGCTCATCTCCATTTTAATGCTATTTTATTAAATATTGAAGAAATTACCAAAAATAATAAAAATTATAATTGTGGGGCAATTAATCGTTTATATTTATTAATTCATTCCCTTAACACTACATTAGAAAGAAGTTCAAAATTTGAAGAACTTTTTAAGCAAGAAATGTCTGAAATTGTTAAGTATGCAGATATTAGTTATTGCACTTTTGATTTATTGGTAATATTAATTTTATTATATCTCTAATTATTTTAACACTCTCAATTAAAATTTTCCGGTTCCAGAAATTTTATTTTACGGAAGTTATATTTTATTATTTTACGGAGAGAAAATCAGAAATTCTGATTTTTAAAAATTATGATTTACAGAAATTCTGACTTTTAGAAATTCTGCTTTTCAGAAATTCTGATTTTTAAAAATTCTGCTTTTCAGAAATTCTGACTTTTAGAAATTCTGATTTTAAAAATTCTGATTTTCAGATATTCTGATTTTGTGAAAATCAGTTTTAAAATCTTAAACAGAAAATCTGATTTTTTACTTTGATTTTTCCGGAAAGTTTACAGTTTAGATAATTTTATTATTTTCCGGAAGAAATAAATAAATTTTCACAGTTACACGAACATATAATTAGTGAAATGATGTCTGAAGACTGTTCCGATTTACGTGCTATAACTCAGTTATGTCATCATGAAGAAAATCAACATAATAACAATATTGATGATGAAAAACAAATACTTTTACCAATTTTACAAGTCCATTTAGCCTTGAATGAGTTTGCCGGGTATAGACACATTTTAATGACTGGGACAACTGGACATTTTCAATATAGAATGGAACAATTAGATTGGTCTGCGCATTTTGATAGAGCAATTCAGAGATGGTTAGAATTTGCTCAAGGTAGAGAACTAATAATTTTTAAAATTAAATTATTAAATTAAAATTCTTAATTATTAGTCCACGCATTCTCTCGTCTTGATCTTTCCCTTAATTTGGATTGCCAAAGTCCAATAATTCTTTTAAATAACGATATTAGACAGACTGTATCAGCAATGGATGCTTGTCATATTCTAGAGCAATTAATTTTTATATGGGAACGTTTACGTGTAAGCTTTTATTTTAACAGTTTAAATTACAGTTCCTTGAAATGTTTTATTTTTCTTTTGTGTATTGTATGTTTTCCGGAAAATAGAACTTTAAAAAATAAACTTTATAGAAGCTGTTTTTTAAACTTAATAACATTTATTTATTTATGTTTTCCGGAAAAGTTTATTTTAAACTTTTTTACGGAAACTTTACAGTTCTTTTCCTAGTTAAAACTTAAGTTTATTTTTCCATATTTATTTTACAAATAAAATTCTATATTTTTCTTATTTACTTTCTACATTATTTTCAGGTTGAAAACATGCAACTACGCGCTTCACTAACAATTAGGTAAATAAAAATATTAATTATATTATAAGGAAATTTCTGAATTTTAAAAAATCAGAATTTTTCAGAATATTATTTATTTTGATAAAAATATTTTTTTTTAGATTAATTCGTTTACTTTGTAAAATATCTAAGCATTTTACCGATCAAATTATTATGCGTCGTTCCTTTGATTTTGGAAATTTAAATAAACAAAATATTTCTGAACAAATTACTATTGAACAAATTGATCATTTTACTGCATTAATTAATAGTTGTGAACAAGTACGTCGTTCTTTGACATGTGCAGATAGGCTAAAACTTGATGAAATTGATGGAGATGGATTCTATGTTAATGTAAGTTTTTTAGATAAAAAATCAGAAAATTCTGAAAATCAGAATTTTGAACTTTTTTTATTTTTTTAACATGTTTTAGGAAAATTCTACAATACGTAACCAAATTGAACAGCAATTAGACAATTGTAGCCAAAATATTGTTGAACAAATTGAATCATTGATAGGCAATTTAAAATTTAATTTTATATTAAATTTTAACTTTAGATCAATTTGTTTTTCGACAAATAGCAAAATATAAAAAAGTAAAATTTTTTAAATTTAATTAAATTCAAAAAAATATTTAAAAGACAATTTTCCACTTGGTCTGGAGTCCATCAGCTTGTCCAACAGATGATTGCCTTAAACCTTTAATTAAATTATTGGATGGAGAGTTGTCTCTTGTACATAGATGCCTTCTACATAGAAATGTAATATCAGAAAAATAAAATTCTGATTTTTTATAAAATCAGAATTCGATTCTGATTTTTTTTACAAAATCAGAAATTATGATTTTTTATAAGAACAGAAATTCTGTTTTTTAATTAAAAATTCTATTTTTTACAAAATCAGAAATTCTGAATTTTTTAGAATTTTCCAACAATTTTTGCACTAAATTTATTTAAATAACAATTTTTAGTTTACACGTGTAATGTATTCTCAAGTTCATTTGCTGCTCAAACTTTTTCAAGAATGTGTAAATGAGAATATTGGTCAAGAACCTATATTCTATCGTCGTTTAACTGATGCACTTGCAATTTTATTAGATTTTTTTCATGCTGATGGAAAAGTAAAAAATATATTTATTTTTAATGTTAATTTTTTAAAGGGGATAGCAGTTGAATCATTCGCTCAATCAGCTGATTATCGTCATTTTCACGAACAAATATCCCTTTTTCAAATGTCTACAGAGAATCTAATAGAATTGTACTATCGAGAATTAATTAAAGCACAGCAAGAAGTAAAAAATATTTTTTTAATATTTTAAAAATTTCTGGAGAGAAGACAGCCTTCGGTTTTTTAATCATAACTTTTTTTATCTTTTCTTCAAAAAAATTTTTTCGTTTCTATTTTGTAGCAAATTTTCTCCTCTATCGAATGGTACAAAAATTATTAAAATTGGACCTTTTAAACAAAAGTTATGAAGGTTGGCACTCAACCGACCCCTCCCTTTACTTTTCCTATTTTTGCCTTTTTTAATAATTAAAAATTTTTTAAAAGGTAACAGAATGTAAATATGGAATACTTAATTTACGTGCTTATTTTAATGCAAATTCACAAATTCTTGTAATTGAAATTCTAAGTGCTAAACAAATAATTCCATTAGATTCAAATGGTTTGAGTGACCCTTATGTAGTTATTGAATTATTACCTAAAGTGCACTTTACTGAAACAAGTAATGCAAAAACTAAGGTAAAATTAGTTGAATTTTATTTTTAAAATTTTTTAAAAAATATTTTAGAATTTTTTAAAATTTCTATTTTCTTTAAGGTTGTTAATTCTTGCCTAAATCCAATTTTTGGTGAAACTTTTGAATTGTTAGTTTTTTAAATGATTTTAATAAAAATTAAATCTTTTTAAATTAAAAAAATTATTTTTAATAGAAATATTAATTTTTATTTAAAAAATTATAGTAATGTTCCTTCAATATTACCACAATGTGCACTTGTCCATTTTGTTATTATGGATCATGATTTTCTTAAAGTTTAATTATTTTTAATATATTTAATAATTTTAAATTTTTTAAGTCTAATGATTTTGCTGGAGAAGCATTTCTTGATTTAAGAGAAGTTCCCGGTTTTGCTATAGATAAAATATCTTCAGGTGGTCAACAACCGACAAATAGAAGTGAAAATCAGCATTTAAATAGAAATAGACAAGCTAAAGTAACTTTTTTTAATCTTTAAAAAATTTCCGGAAAGATTTATTTATATTTTGTTTGCGGAAAGTTTTAATTATTTATATTTTCGTAAAGTTTTAATTATTTATATTTTCGTAGTTTTAATTATTTATATTTTGTTTCCGGAAAGTTTTAATTATTCTTAATGGAATTTTCAGTAAAATTTTAATAAATATTCTTTTAATTAATATCAGGCTAACAATGCTTCTACTACCAACAATCCACCCTTACGTACAGGAAATACACTTCCATTACAATTTAATTTAGTGTTAACACATCCCTCAACTAGAGGTTTTTTTCTAAAAATTAACATTTTATTTTCCTTTTAATTTTAGCAACAAATCCAACAATACTGGCTGTTCTATCTTCAAGAAAAGAGGATAGGGAAGCTGAGGAATTTATTCGATCATTATCTGCTACTTATTAAATAAAAAGTTTATTAGCAAATTTAAAATTAAATTTGTAAATATTTTTATATTTTATTTAATGTATATATTTTTTATTGAAATTTATCTATTAAAAACAATAATAAAATTAAAAAAATGAAACCTTTCAAATCAAAAAATTTTAATAATTTCCTATTCTTTCAAATTTCTCTTCCTCTCATTTGCCTTTTTCATGCAATCTTGTAATGCTTTAACTTCCACTTGACAAGCTCTCCAATCCCTTCGATTAGCCACACATTCAGAAAGATTTAAATGAGTCTCCCAACAACCATTAGCACGCAATGATTTTTCCACTAAATCAAGTTGATCTGCTTCAGTTGTTTTTGAATTTTGAGTTTCTGAATAAGATGGGTTTTGTGCTGACATTTTAAAGTTGAAGTAGAAATAAAAGAAAATAAAATTCTAAAAATAAAAAATTAAATAAAGTAAATTTTAGGGAAATTTAATAATTAAGTTAAAGAAAAAATTTATTTCAGTTGTATTTTCCGTAAACATTTTATAATTCCCGGAAAGTTGTAATTTTTTATTTTTTATTTTCTAAAAAGTTTATTTAACTTTTAATTGAATTTTTATTTCATTTTTGCAACAAAAAAGCGGCAAGGGAGAGTTTCTAAAAGTATCGATTTTTGCGCTGTTTCTGAATTGTACTTTCTTTCGCATTGGACTAGTTTTCATTCTTTTTATGTTTTTCCAAAGTTAATATTATTATCCGACTGATTGTGAGCGAGATAAGTTAAGATTTTAACAAAAACCCAATCAACTTTTATTTAATTTTTAATTTAAATTAATAATTTTATTAAGGAATTACATAAATGCCTAAAATTAATTTATCCGTTTCTGTTCCTTTTCCTGTTTTGGAAGGTCAATTTGTTTGTGTTACAGGTTCAAGTACTAACCTTGGCTCATGGGTTGCTCGCGATGCTATCAAGTTGAAGAAAGTAAAAGACGGGTATTTTAAAGGTTTAAATAAAAAATTTTTATTTTTTCAAAGGCTTTGGGTTGGAGATATATATTTAATCGAGCCAACACATTTCATTTATTTTATTGGCACTAATGTTAAAACTGAAAAGGCTAATAAAAAAGTTTTGGCTGTTTTTAGATGGGAGGAACTTTCGAAGCCAGTTTGTTTAATTTTTTTAGATATAATCTTTTTAATTTATTTTCTTAAAATTATGATCAAAAAATTAAAAAATTTCTAGCGTTGTTTAACATATTCCGGAACAGATCGTTATGAAAGTCAGGTGTTGTATCATATTTTTGGTGAAGAAGGTAATAACATTACTGACAATAATGCCACGAATGGGTACCAAATCGCGTTGAAAACGCCTGGAAATTTGTGTAGAAAAAGGAAATTAGAAGATAATGTTGAGGTTTGTTTTATATTGTTTTTTCTAACACAAAATTATGTAAATTGTAAATTACCTTTTTCGAACTAACCAACGAATAGCCCTTTTAAATATACATGTCATCGATTTGATTAATTTTCTGCGCTACCATTAACTTGGATATACTATAGTATACCGGACGCAAAATTTTGTATCAAAAGACATACCATTCGATTCGTCTCGACGAGCTGAGTCGAATGGTACTACTCTCATGATGCGGAAATGCCTTAAAGTCGAGATACAAGCCCCTAAAATTCGAAAACCCAAAGGGGGGAGTAAGTTCTTTTTGAGGGTAAAAATTCAAATAGGAGTATGATAGCTCATTCGATAGGTCTCTTCGAGACCTATCGAATGAAACCAAAATCAGTTTGATTGAACGATTATTAACAAAGTTATGACGGATCGAAGTTGTTTGAAGACGCCAAACATGGACCTATTGGGAGTGTTTTATGACTTCTTGATTTGGGAGCCCATCTCTCGTTGGCTTTTTGGTACATGCGTTATTCTACGGCGCAAATTACAACAAAATAATTAATTCAATGAAAATAATTTAGGTGCAGCCGCGGTAATCACTTTGTAGAGCTTACTTCCCCCTATGGTTTTTCGATTTTCGGGGGTCTGTATCTCGACTTTTAGGCATTTCCGCATCATGAGAGAGTACCATCCGACTCAGCTCGTCGAGACGAATCGAATGGTAACTTTTGATACAAAATTTTGCGTCCGGTGTACTATAGTACAGCCATTAACTTTTTTTATATTAATCTAATTGCATATTATTCTACTTTTTTTTGATAATTTTAAATAATGTTTTTTGTAATTTTAAAGAATAATTTAAAGATTGGTACTCAAAGAGAATATATAAAACAATTGGAAGCAGATAAAGATCTATTAATCAAAACAATGGAAATGAATGCCAAAACAACGAGACATCTGTCGGAGCAGAATCTGTTACTTGCTCAGCAACTTAGACAATGTTAGTTTTTTATAATTACGAGTGTTTGATTTTTTCATTTAATATTTCATTATTAAATTAAGGTGTATAAATGGTCATAATATTTTGAAAATTTGTTGATAACCTAGTTAATATTTTTATCAGATCAACAGCCTCGACAATACGTTCAACCACAACAACGCGTTCAACAGCAAATGTTCCAACCTCAACAATATGTTCGACCACAACAAATGCTCCAACCACAACAATGCGTTCAACAGCAATATGTTCAACCACAACAAATGCAAAATAATTATCAACAACAAGGGTATCGATTCTACCAGCCACAACAGATGCAAAACTGCACAGTTAATTATATGTTTATGCAACAGGAACCAGACTTTGTTAGGAATTTAAATTTTTAGTTTTGCTAGATCGTAATTTAATACCAGAAAAATTATTTTAAAAAATTTTAGGCAAACAATGTCATAAGCGGGACAGGAGCAACAAACAATATATGCACCGGTGCTGATTCATCAGTGAGACATTTTTACTTTTTTAATTTTTAAAATAATTTCTAGGTTATTTTGTCAAATTCTGAAGGAGAGACTGATTCTTCTGCTGCTCCTCTCAATGTTTTACCACCTCGACCGGCTTCAATAGATTTAGAGATTATCAAGGAAGAGTAATATTATAAAACATCTATTTTAAATAAAATATTTTATATGATTAAGGTAGTTATTCTAAAAAACTTGATTTTTTGTTTTGGTGTTTTAAGCATATTTATTTAATTAAAAAATATTTTCATTCAATTATAACCTCTATTTTTTATTTTTACAATCAAACAAGGATTATTCATTTTTTTCTTATTAAATCTCATTTTTTAAAAATAAATATTTAAATACCTCTATAATTATGTATATTAGATTAATTTGTTATTTTTTCATAAATATATGCTTTGATTAGTTTAAAATTAAATTTTTTTTAATTTCTATGACTTTTGATTGTAAACCTTATGTTAAAGAAATTTAATTAATAATTATTTTCACAAAATTTTTATTTTTGTTGTGTTTTCCGGAAACATCTTATAGTTTCTGGAAATTTATAATTTTTACTTTATTTTATGGCAACAAAAAAGTCGCAATGAAATAGGAAGGGAGATTGCTAAAAGGGGAACGCACGAGCGCCAATGGATTCGAGTCGTCTCTAGCTTCTTCTTTAATTCTCTTTATTTAACACACTTCACGCTTTGTCGGACTTTTGCTAAAAGTATCGATTTTTGCGAAATCGTTTCTAAATGGCATTTTACTTCGTCTTGAACTTTTATTTTTTGATACTTTTTCCAAAGTTAAAATTTTATCCAATTGAGAACAGTTAGAAGAGAGTTTAAATTAAGAAAAACCCAATCAACCACCTTTTTTTACTTATTTAATTTCAAATTAAATTAATAATTTAATATTAAGGGAATTAAAAATGGCTAAGATTGATTTATCCGTTTCTGTTCCTTTTCCTGTTTTGGAAGATCAATTTGTTTTTGTCACAGGTTCATGTAATAGTCTTGGCTCATGGGATGCTCTAAAAGCTCACAAGCTGAAGAAAGCCAAAGACGAGTAGTTTTTATAGGTTTAAATGAAATTTTTTAATTCTTTTTTAAGGCTCTGGGTTGGATATATATATTTAACGGAGCCAATACGTTTCATCTTTTTTATTGGAACTTATATTAAAACTGAAAAGGATAATAATAAAGTTTTGACCATCTTTAAATGGGAGAAACTTTCTAAACCAGTTTGTTCTATTTTTAAATTTAATATTTTTAATTTATTTTCTTAAAATTGTATGGAAAAATTTAAACATTTATAGCATTTTTTGACATATTCTGAAGTAGAAAATCATTATGAGGATCGATTGTTACATTATGTTTTTGGCGAAGAAAGTGAGGACATTATTGATAATTATGCTACGAATTGCTACAAAATCGCGTTGAAAATGCCTGGCGATTTGTGCAGAAAGAGCAAATTGGAAGTTGAGGTTTAATTTAAATTGTTTGGGATATTTTGTCTAATACTATTTATGTAAACTGTAAATGACCATTTTGCGAACTCTGACCCCAAGCGACCTTTTAAATATATACTTATCATTTATTGATTTTAACAAAAGATGAGTTAAAAGAAAACATTTTTGGCGCATTTGCTTTTCTATGCTGCCTTTAACTTTTATTTTTATCCCATGCACATTTGCTTTTTATTTTTGCTTTTGATGATTTTGAATCAATTTTTTTAATTTTACAGAATACATTTCAAATGGTTACTCAGCTCGAACTGATTCAGCAGTTGAATGGACGTATACAACAAATAGAGCAGGAAAGAAATACACTTCGTGACCAGAATGACGCATTGATTAGGACAAATGCTGATTTAGCTCGGGCAAATGAGAATTTGACTCGGGCAAATGAGAATCTGTCTCAATACATTCTAAGACGAGGTTTATTACTTTTAGTTACGAGTTTTAGATTTTTTGTTTAATTTAATATATGAGAATTAGATTTAGAGTGCACTATATTCAATTTTTGAAATTTTTTTCATTAACTTTGTTCTGATTTTAATTTTTAGATGGGAATATGCAGGCTTTGAACAATCAACAACCTCACAATCAACATAACTTTGGAAATGTAAGTTTATTTGCTTTATTAGTTTGTGAGTGCCATAATAGAAGCAAAAATTTCGGGGTGAATTCTTTTTAATCTTTGATTGCTGATTAAATTTCTTTAAATACATTCGTTTTTGTTTTAATACAGGTGGCGCAGTTTGACGTTCAGGCAGGGATGAACAATGCGCAACGTAACAATGTGCCAGACCAGCCGGTTCAACAACATCAATTTCCATTACCTCAACAAAACTTGCATCAACAACCACCGCTTCAACCACAGAATAGAAATAATAATCAAGATTTATTTCAATATTTTCCGCCACCGCACAACCAAAACTTCGAAGCTAATTATTCTCTTATACGTCAGCCTTCACCCTTTTTGGTTAGATCGTAATTTAATATCAGAAAAATTTAAAAAAAAATTTAGCCGTTGATGTTCAGAGGTATAAAAGAAGGAAAAGGCATATCACTGGGAAAAACATCATACCGGGATAAATTAATGTCTCGCTTATTTACAATCAATACAGATTTTGGTAATTTTAATAATTTTAATTTTTTAAAATTAAATTTTAGGTGAAAACAATTCACAAGTGAGTCTTATGTTGAATGGAGGTTCTTTGCTCAGTTGACGTATTTGTTTTTTTATTAAAAATTTTTTTAAATTAATTTTTGTACTTTTAGCTTATACATTAATTACTGATGTTTCTGAAGAGCAAGAGCCAATTCTATCAACATTTGTTAGAGGACTTATAGAGTTTTATGATAAAGAAGGTGGAGCTGCTGAATTATGTGCTGTAAAGGGAGAGCCTGCAGCAACAAATTCATTTGGAAATGTTTCAACAGAAGCTCCTCTTCGTGTTGTTTTGACAGAAAAAATATCGGAAATTCCAAAGGAAGTGATTCCAGAATTTGTTGAACAACTTAAATCTGTTCAGGCTAAAGAAGGGAATGAACCTATTTTTGAATGTAAAATTTCTGGAACGCCAAAACCTGATGTTAAATGGTTTGAAATATTTTTATAAAATACGCTCTCAACTTTAAAAATTATTTAAGGTACAAGGAGCAGAAAGAACTTGGACCAGAGGATGGTAAAATTGAATCCTTACCAGGTGGCACACAACGCCTTCATTTACAATCAGTTTGCCCAAATGATGATGGAAATTATTATGAGTGTGTAGCAGCCAACTCAGCGGGTACTGCTCGGTCTGGAGCACTACTAACAGTTATTCGTGCGTTTTACAAAATTATTTAATAATAAAAATTTTTCCAATTCAGCAACTTTTGAAGAAAATGCGCCAACGTTTAAACGTGGTTTGAAGGACCAGAATCTTCCTAAAGTATTTTTTCTATTTTTCCTTATTTAAAAAAAAATATTTTTAGGGGTCTCCTTTAGTTTTGGACGTAGAAGTTGATGGTAAACCGACAAATGTTCAATGGTTCAAAGATGGACGCCCATTGGGTCCTGGCGAGGATTTGGGGAATGGACATTATCGGTTAATTGTTTTCGAACTTAAAGATGGTGATTTTGGTAAATATTCTGTTAAATTTTCTAATGGGAATGGATCTGCAGAAAGTGATGTTTCTGTTACTGAATTGATGTAAAGAGAGAATTAAAAAAGTTCTTATTATTTATTGACAAATTTTAGACTATATTTTTATTAAAATTTATAAATCTCATTTTAAAAAAATAAAATAAATATTTTAAATAAAAACATTGATTATATTAAATTGATTTGTTTTTTTTTTATAAATAACTTCAATTTTTTTTAAATTTTTTAATATATTTTTAAATTAATTTCTTTGTTAATTTCTATGACTTTTGATTTATCAACAAATTTATCTCAACTTTCTTATGGTGTTTTCTCCCAGCTTTCTCGTCAACTTGATTCTCAAGATTTATGGGTTGATTTGTTCAGTGATCAAGACAAAATTAGTCCTTACAGTCTCAGGTTTTTTAAATTAAAAAAATAAAGAAATTGTTGAGGAGATTCTTTTATTTATTTTTTTATTTTTTCAAGTATTGCCGAAAAAGATAAATGTTTACGTCTTCCAGAACCTGGTGCATATTTGCTTAGATTGCTTGGAAATCGTGGACAGAATGTTAAAGGTTTTCTTTTTATAAATTTAAAAATAATAACTTATTATTTTAAAATTTTTTTAAAGGTTTTCTAGCAAAATTGCATTCATCTGCCAAAGTTTTTGGACCTAAAATGGACATTCCTCAGTTGATTTTGCACCGAAAATTTTGTATTTTATTTTAAATAAATTTTATAATGACAAAAAATAAATTAAAAATTTAATTTTCTTTTTTAAATAGGTTCAGTTATTTGGTCACGATCTGAACAAATAATTGTTTCTGTTGATAAAAGTGAAGTTTTGTTGGAAGAAAATTGTACAAACTCATCAAATAATACCAAATCAATTAATAATCGTTTACGGCTACAATGCAAAGCTAGTGGATTTCCTACACCTAGATATCAATGGTTAGATGATGATAGACAGTTAGAAGGAGCAAATCAATCTTCTTTAATTATTTTAAGGTTTTCTTAAATTTCTGTAATTTTAAAAAATATTTAAAAATTTAATTAAAGATGTCCGTGTACAGCTAGAAATGTTTTTCGCTGTAAAGTATGGAATCAAATTGAAGAAGGCAATGAATGGTCAGAATTTTATAGAATTCCAGGCAAAACATTTTATTCTGAATTAATTTCTAATATTGTTGATCTCACTTCTTTTGCTGTGCCATTTGCAGGTTTATTTTAATTTTTTTTCTGGTCTTAAATCTTCGAGAATCTAAAATTGAATTTTTTAATTAAAATTTTTTTTTAACTTTTAGATTGTGAAAATTGTTACAAGCAAAAGATGGAAGAATTGGCCAAACGCTTAGGTAATGAACAAACACTTGGAAATGATGATACAAGTAATATTAATTTACACGAAGATGATCCTATGATAAGTAAAATAATAAAATAAATTTTTTTAATAAATTAATTATTTTAGCATTAGTCCCAGAAGAATTAATTGCTTCAGATAAAGTTGCATTAATAATTTCAAATCGTTCATATGCCCCAAATATGACTAATTTAATTACTCCTCATTGTGATGCTGAAACATTAGCAAGCTCTCTTCAACAACTTAATTTTAAAACTGTTACGTTGGGTGATTTAAACCTTTTGGAAATGAAGCAAATTATTAATGCTTATAAAAAGTTGTTAGGAGAGGGAGTATATGGTTATTTATTTTTAATTTCAGGATTTTTAAAATATATAGGAGTTTATGAATAAATTAATTGAGAAAACACAAATCAGAATATATTGAATAAAACACAAGGAAAAAAACAAAAAAATAAAAATCAGAATAGCATAAAAACAAATAGGTATAAACTAGAAATACAAAAACCAGAATATTAAAAATCAAACAAAACTTGGATTAATATAATATATCAGAATTTCGATTTCCAGAAACTATAATATTTTTAAAATTAAATTCTGATTTTTTAAATTAAATTATGATTTTTAAATTTCTTTTATTTTTTAGCAATTTTTTATTTTGCTGGCCACGGCTTTGAGGCAAATGGCCAATGTTATTTACTTCCAATTGGTGCTCCTGCAAATAATTATGGACCTCAGGATTGTCTTAGTATGGATTTAGTGATGAGTGAACTTCGTGATTTCTCTCCAGCATTAAATTTAATATTATTGGATATGTGCCGGAAATTTTTACCTTCGAATATTGACGCTTTTGTAGCTTATTCTGAACGATTTAGACAAGGAGAAATCAGAATTAATAGAAATACAGTCTATGGTAAGAAAATAAATTATTAAATTCTGATTTTTAAAAATTAAATTCTGATTTTTAAAAATAAATTCTGATTTGTAAAATAAAAATTCTGATTTGTAAAATTAAATTCTGATTTGTAAAATAAAAATTCTGATTTGTAAAATTAAATTCTGTTTTCTGAATTTCAGAATATTATGTTTTCTTTTTTATAGAATTCTGATTTTCTTTAGGCTATGCAACAAGTGAGGGTATTGGAGCATATGAAGTTAAAGGCGAAATGAACGGTGTTTTTATGAAATATTTAAAGAAGCGAATAAAACAGCCTAGACCTTTACTTGATATGTTAAATAAAGTGTTTTTAGGTTTTATTTTTAAATTTAAAAAAATTAGAAATTTATTAAAAAAAGATATTGAAAGAGACCCAAAAGTTAGAGATGTACAAATTCCAGAGCTTCGTTCAAATTTAACAAAACAAAGAACTTTACTCGATCCTTTATGTAAAGATGGACATACAACATCTTATAATCACCATACTTTTCATTGGAGAACAATGCATGGTTTGAAAAAAAAATTTTTTGAATTTAAATATTTTTAGAATTACCAATACCCGTTCAAATAGAATTTTGTGAACTAAAATTACAAGTGACTATATGGTTCGATTTTTGTGGGCATTTTACTAATAAAGTATAGAGATTTTATATAATTTTTAGAAAATCAGAATTTATTTTTTATCTCTTTTAGGTTTATGTTTTTAGCAGCGTTGAGGATCTACTCTCAAAAACTGATGATTTTGAGGGAAATATTAAAGAAGAAAAATGTCAAGAAAATGAAGGTTTTTTTAATTATAAAAATATTTAATTTTTATATTTAAATATTTAGGAATGTTGGTAAGTGATGGTAAAATGCAATCTGAATGGGCATTGTCACACTTGGCATATTTACGTTTTTCAAAGGTTTTAAATTTAATTTATATTTAAAATTAAATTCTGATTTTTATAAATTAAATTCTCATTTTTAAAGGTTAAATTCTGATTTGTAAAATAAAACTTCTGGTTTTTAAAAATTAAATTCTGATTTTTAAATTAAAATTCTGTTTTTGTAAAATTAAAATTCTGGTTTTTAAAAATATAATTCTGATTTTTAAAAATATAATTCTAATTTTAAAAAATCAAATTCTGATTTGTAAAATTAAATTAAATTCTGATTTTTAAAAAGGAATTAGAATGTTCTTCTCCAAAAATGTGTAAAGATGATGCAGAGGGTGTTTCTCTATGTGTTTTACTTTCCCATTTACAAAAAGCAAAGGTCTTGTAAATTAAAAATTAATTAAAAAAATTTAATATTTAAGGGAGAATTAACCTGTTCAGTTGATATAAAAAATAAACAAGAAACAATTATTGCAACAAAAGAAAATCAAATATTAGGGCATGTTTTAATAACAAGAATTACTTCAAAAAACTAATGAAATTTTTAAAAAAATTTAAAATTCTTTTTTTAATTATAATAAAATACCGGTGATTTTTTTATTACCTCAATTTTTTATTTTTACAAAATTGAGACTCGAATGATCCTTACTCAAAAAATTTTTTTTGGCATTTTGTTATTTTCCTTGTGTCTATATTTTTGTTTTTCTCTTAGTCTGTTTTACACCTCATCTAAAATTTGTTCTTTAAAAATGCTGCATAAATATAAAGAGAAAAGTCTGCCTCAGACTCTGTGGGGCTGAGATTCGTTGCTGAGAACTGCGCCAGACTAGTGTCAGACAAGGAAGTGCAGTGAGCAGAGAAAAAGAAAAATTTCTCTTTCATTGTGCTGGGTTGTTAGTGTGGAACAGCCCCAATATCACTCTCTATATTCACACCCGCACGGGACATAAAAAGGGCAAAGAGTCCAATTCTTCATCTCCCTCCCTTCCCCTCCACACAACAAAAATAATAAGTGCTTCGGCATTAAAAAAAATCTTCTACTTCGGTAATCCAGACAGCAAAAAAAAAGCGAGAGAAAAGTGTTTCCACTCGTGGAATAAATTCCCGTCTAACAATCCTTCCGTGAGGAAGAGCACCAACAACTACCATAAAAACCCCGAGGGGTCCGCTAACTACAAAAATAATAAAAAAAATGAGGAAAATGTTTCGTGCGGTGGAGGTAAATGGAGGAAAGTGTGAATTATAAGGAGGCTGGAGGAGAGAGTGATTATTGAACCTTGCTGATACTAAAAGAAATTTTAAAGTCTGTTTGTGGTACGATGAGGCGGGTGGCCCTAAAACTTTTTTTAATTAAAAAAGGAAAATATTTTTAATTAAAGAGAATATGTATTTTTATAAAATTTAAAAAATATTTAAATAATATTAAATTATTAATTTAAATTAATATATAAATAATTACATGCTCAAGAAAAATTAAAAAGATAAATTAAAAAAAAATAAATTACCAAAACAAGTCTCTTAGGAATATTTTTATTTCTCTTCTTAACATAATCAAGCAATAAAAAACTAAAAAAAATATTTTAATTTTCCTCAAATTTAGTAAAACTACTCAATTTAATGGTTAAAACTCTTTTCTTTTTTAATTTATAAAAAATCAAAAAAATTCTTCCATTTCTCCTTATAAAATAAATAAAAATACTACTTAATCTAAATATATTATACGCCAATTCTAACTTAAAATTAACATATTTTTTTTATAATTTTTACATTTTATAACCCAAAAATTAAAAAAAAAAAATTATTATTAAAAAAGGTTTTTCTCCATTCTTTTGTTCTATTGACCATTTTTAAATTTGACCATTTTTAAATTTGACCATTTTTAAATTTGACCATTTTGTCCAAAAGGAAATTTTATTTTTAAAAATCTTCCTGACCAATAATAATCACAAAATTAAAAAATAAAATAAAATAAAAAATGCAAAGGCCAACAGAATTGTTATCTTCATCTTGTAATATTCAATATTTAAATGCGGTAAATTTAAAAAAAAATAATTTTTTTTTAAATTTAATTTAAAGCCTATAGAACCAATTAATTCAATTTCTTCTCCTTCATATTTTTCTGGAGTAGAAAATAAAATAATAATTTTAAATGTTGGAGGTATTAGACACGAAACTTATAGTCATGTTAGTTTATTTAATTAAATAAAATTAATTTAATTAATTTTAAAAAAGGTTCTAAAGAAAATCCCAGCAACTCGTCTCTCTCGATTAACTCCTAATTTATCTAATTATGACTCTTTGAGGAACGAATATTTTTTTGATAGACATCCTGGCACTTTTGCAATGATTATTAATTATTATAGAACTGGTTATTTTTTTAATTAATTTATTTATTTATGAACTTTCAAAAAATATTCAAAAAAAAATTTAAAAAAAATTTCAAAAAATTTAAAAAAATTTCAAAAAAATTTAAAAAAAATTTAAAAAAATTTCAAAAAATTTAAAAAAATTTCAAAAAAATTTAAAAAAAATAAAAAAAATTTAAAAAAATTTAAAAAAAATGTCAAAAAAATTTCAAAAATTTTTTTGGAAACAAAATTTCCCTTTTCAAAGGAAAACTACACTATCCAACAGATGTTTGCGGTCCTCTATTTGAAGAGGAACTCGAATTTTGGGGGTTAGATTCAAATCAGGTTGAGCCTTGTTGTTGGATGACTTACACAAAATACAGGCATTTAAAAAAAAAAATTATTATTTATTTTTTACCTTTAAAAATTAAAAATAAAATATTTTTAGAGAAACCCAAGAGACTTTAGCTTTAATAGAAAATATGGAAATTGATAAAGATATTCGCCCAACAAAAGAAGATATTGCCAAAAAATTTGGTTGGGAAGAAAACAAAAAATTTAATTTTTGGCAAAAAATAAAACCAAAATTATGGTCACTTTTTGAAGAACCATGGACTTGTAAAGGGGCAAGAGTAAGAAATTTATTTTTAATTTTAATTGGTAAAACTGATAATTAATTTAAAAAAAATATTTTTCTGACAAAATATTAAATTTTCTAATTTTTTAATTTTAATTTTTCTGCTTATTGCTTGGTTTTTAATTTATTTAAATATGTTTCCTGTTTTTTTAGTTAATTTAAAAATATTTTAAAATTTACAAAATTTAATAAATTAATAATTCAATAATTAAACGCAATTTATGATCATTATTAATAATTTAAAAAAATCAAATTCCGTCTAGTAAGCTAAAAGAATGATAGATAAATTAATATTAAAACAGGTAAATGCATATTTCAATATTTAATATTAAATTTAAAAAAAAAAATTTTTTTTTTAATTTAATATTATTTATTTAGCTTAAATTAAATTTATTTTAATATATTCAACCATTTAAAAAAATTATTTAAATAGGCAAATAATTTTTTTTAATTTTTTTTTAATTTTTAATGTTTAATTAAGCCAACAAGATATTTAAAATATTTCATTTAAAAAAAAAAAATTTTTCGCTTTAATTAATTAAATAAAAAATTAAAATAACTCAATTAAGGTAAATATTGCGTTAGGTAAATTGAATAAACAAATTTAATTTAAATTAATTAAAAAAAAGTTTTATATAAAATGACACTATTTCTTCCACTATTTTTTAAATAAACTTTCTTCTCTCTTTTTATAGTTAATTATTTTAAAACTTTTTTTCCAACTTTACAGTAACTTTTTTTATTTAATTAAATTTTAATTATTTTTTAATAAAGGAAAGGACTTCTTTAATCTCCCAAAAATGCTTATTTATATTTTTTTATTTTTTTCTATTATTTTTATAATAAAAAATCCAACACTAGTTTCTTCTTCAAGTTTTAATTGTGGTAATATTCCAAGCAACACAAAATCCACTATTTTATGCACTGAAAATGGTTTAGTCAGTGGAACAAGTGGAGGACGTTTTTCTGATGTTGTGGCCTTTAAAGGTTATAAGAATATTTAATTTTAAATCTCTGGGGCTTTTATTGTGACTTTTAATTATTAAATTTTTGAATTAATAGGAGGAGAGGGCTTCAAATAATTTTTTAAAATTTTAAGGTATTCCCTATGCAGATTCATCAGCAAATAATAATCGTTGGAGAGAACCACAATCTTCTAAAAAATGGGATGGTGTTAGGGATTGCTCAAATTTTGGTTCACAATGTCCCCAATCTGCGGGAAATGGAAAAGTTGATGGTTCAGAAGATTGTCTTTTTTTAAATATTTTTACAAGTAAGGAAATAACATTAGCATACTTAACTAAGAACAAAATGTCACTAAGAAGAAATTGGACAAAATGTCACTAAGGGGGAAATTGGACAAAATGTCAGAAAGAGCTAAATAGGACAAAATGTCACTAAGAGGAAATTTGACAAAATGTCAATAAGGGAAAATTTGACAAAATGGAGTAAAGACGTATTTTAAGATTTTCATAGAATTCAGCCCTAATAATTTCTCAAAAAATCATTTTCATTTATTAGCAAAATCAGCACTTGATAAAAAATCAAATAAACAAAGTCCTGTTTACTTTTGGATTTATGGGGGTGGTTTTTCATTTGGCTCAGCAAATGGTAATTATGGAGAATATTTTGCAAGTCAAGGAATTGTTGTTGTTACAATAAATCATAGAATTGGTGCTCTTGGATTTATGGCTCATAAAGCATTAAGAGAAGAAAATGTTGCACATAATGCCTCAGGCAATTATGGACTTTTGGATCAAATATTTGCGTTAAAATGGGTAAAAAGAAATATTTTAGAGTTTGGAGGTGATCCTGAAAATGTTATTATTGGAGGACAATCTAGCGGTAAAATTTTAATATTTTTTTTAATATTTTTAAATTAAGGAGGAGCTTCAGTTTTTATGCTTGCTCTTTCCCCATTGGCTTCAAATCTCTTTAAAGGCGTAATTTCTCAAAGTGGAGGAGTTATGGCACCAAATGATCCACAAAATATTGCTATAGCACATTATACAGTAGAACAAGCAGAAAGTAGAAGTGCTAAATTTTTGGCACCGAAAGGTGTCGGTGTAGGGGTAACAGCAAAACAGCTACGTTCACTCCCGTTAAATCAGATAATTGATGGAACTCTTTTTGATTTTGGAGAGGTAGGGAATTGACTAATTGAAATAGAATTTTATATTAAATCAGAATTTTGAGTTTAAAAATCAGAATTTTGAGTTTAAAAATCAGAATTTTGAGTTTAAAAATCAGAATTCTGATATAAAATTTATTTTTTAGCATCCACCAGGATGGTTCTTTGCCCCAGCACTTTTCCATCCCAATCTTGATGGGTATGTAATTGCTCGCACATATGAAGAAACAATGCAAAAAGGTCTACAAAATCAAGTTACCTTTATTGTTGGTAAGTTTTCAATTTCAATAAATTTAAAAAATAAATAAAATATTTTTTAGGTTATACAAATGATGAAATGGGTGCTTCTCCTTCATTTAAATTAACTTTAAATGAATATAAAAATAGAATTAATAATATTTATGGAAAGTTTGCAAATGAATTTCTTACTTTATATCCAGCAAAAGATGATAATTCTGCTTGTAAGAATTAAACATTTTTTAAAAAAGAGAAAGGCACACATTTAATTATTTTTTAAAATAACCCAAGTGCTGTACGGGGGCAATTTACCGAATAGTCATTTCACCGAATGATCATTTGATCAAATAAAATAAAATATAAAATTTTTAATTTTCGGTGAATTGTTCATTAAAGTAATCAATTCGGTAATTTATCGTTTGGTAATTTATCTCTCATTAATTAATTATTTTTATATAGCAATTGCTGTAAACACTGCAATTCGTGAAATGACTCGTATTTCCTACAATCAATTAGCCAATCTTTGGTTAAAAAGTGCTAAACAACCACTCTATGAGTATGTTTGGACACATTCTCCTTCAGGTAAAATTAAATTAAAAATTAATTTTTTTTAAATTTTATTTTAAGGTTCTGAAAGAACGTCAGGTGCTTGTCATGGTTCAGATATAGCCTACTTTTTTAATACTCTATTTAATGACAAAAATTCCCCTGAACAACAAATTGCTAACAAAATGTCTTCTTATATAATTAATTTTATAAAAACAAAAAATCCAAATGATAATAATAAATTGCCAAATTGGGAAAAACAAATAATTGGTCAAACAACAGTTATGGAAGTTGGAAATAATTTTAAACAAATTCCCTTAGTTTCTGACGGGAATTTGCTTAAAAAAGTTGATTTTTTTAAACGTTTCTGGGCAAGTCATGTTTCAATGTAAAAAATTAAATTAAAAGACTCAAGTAAGCCAAAAAACATTCTCGCGCCCAAACGACCTTACTATATTTAATTAAATTTAATTGGCTTTTGTAAAAATTATTTTTTTTGTCTTTTCTTTGTTTAAATATGTATTTTCTTTCTGTTTTGTATTTTTTAAATTTATTTTCCATTTTCTAATATTTAATTTAAATATATGTTTGTCAGTGATGTTTTTTTAATTAAAAATTAATAATAAATCCAACAATTTTTTTTAAATAAATTATCAGTTTTATCAAATATAAATGTCTAAATAAATAAATTAAATTTAAATTTTTAAAAAGGCAATTTCAATAATTTCAATTTCCTGCATTGTTCTTTCAATTCTCTGTTTTTGCCTAAAAACAAATGAAGAAATGAAACATTTTTCTCAAAACAATTTTCAAGATAAAGAATTTATTAATTTTAATAAAAGTGTTTTGTTCAAAAATCAGAAAATTAATAAACAAAAATATCAACTAAAAAGGTAAAAATTAAGATAAATTAAAAAAAAATATGAAAAATACAACAAAATAAATAATTCAGTGAAAATAAAGTGCAGCCGCGGTAATCACTTATTAGAGCTTGGTCCCCCCTACAGTTTTTCGATTTTCAGGGACTTGTAACTCGTCGAGTTTTTGTTTCCGGAAGGAAATTCTTATATATTCGTTCTCAGCTCGAAGAGAGGAATCGAATGATATGTATTACATATTTTGAGCTCGGGGTATATATACTATAAAACACCCAAAAATTATGGAAAAATTCAAAAAAATATGGCAATTCCTAATTTTTTAAATTTTGTATTTTTTCATTGCTAAATAAAAATAAATTTAAAATTATAAATAATTAATTAATTTAAGTGATTCCTTCATTATTCAATTCTTTTATATTGAAATAGCCTGTAATATTTGGTTTACTTTTGAATTTATTGCAAGATTTATTTTCGCCCCCAGCCGTTCAAATTTTATTAAAAATCCTTTAAATTTAATTGATTTATTTGCAACAACTTCTTCTTATTTTGATTGGATATTGACTAATAATAATTTTTTTAAAAATAATAATGATTCTTTGGAATTTTTAAATATTGTGAGAGTTTTGAGGCTTTTTAAGTTGGCACAACACTCTTCTGGATTAAAAATTTTAATTCAAACATTTAAAGCTTCAGCAAGGGTTTTTTAATTTTTTAAAATAAAAATCAGAATTTTTCAGAATTTTTAAAAATTTAAAAAGTCCCCACAAAATTCGCTTTTTTGCCCATAAATTAACTAATACATGGCCTAAAATTTTGAAATTTTTAGGCCATTTAGATAACACTATTGAGGATATTTAAACAAAATTTTATAATTTTAGGACTTCATTAAGCACCAATTTTAAACGCGCGCGCCGTAATAAACTATTGCACCTAAACATCTTTTTTAATTTTTAGGAATTAATTTTGCTTTTCTTTTTTGTTGTTCTTGGCATGATTTTATTTGCTTCATTAATGTATTTAAATAATATAATTAATTTTTTTATAATTATTTATTTTAATAGTTATTATGCAGAAAGATTAGAGCACAATCCAGAAAACCAATTTGAGTCGATTACTGTAGGCATGTGGTGGGCATTAATTACAATAAGTACTATTGGATATGGTGATTCTGTACCTAAAACTAGGTTAATTTAATTTAAAAATTTTTTATTAACTAAAAAATTTTTCTTTTTAATTTTTTAGGTTAGGCATGGTTGTAGGCTCTCTATGTGCTTTAATGGGCGTTTTAACAATTGCATTACCTGGCAAGTTTAAAATATTATTTAAGCCTTAAAAAGGCCTCATTTCTTTTTTATTTTTGTCTCTATAGGAATAAATGGGAGTTTTATGTATTGAATCTCTCTGTTATCCCACCCTGGTATAACTTAGAGATATTTTTTTAGTGTTAGTTGAAGGTCTGTCACTTATCACACACCTTCTGACTTATACCGGTCTTTATTATTGAAGGGAATCGAAGGATGTCTCACTAAAACGCTTAATTCAAAAATAGTTTCAATGAAAAAAATACCCTAATATCATTAAAATGGGTACACCCCAGTTTACCTCAAGGCCGGTTTAACGCAGGGCTATAACTCTGTTTATAATTGTCATATAATAGAGATCTTAGTGTCATTCGACTCAGCTCGTCGAGCTGAGTCGAAACATGCTTGGGTCGAAAATTTTTGGTAAATATAAAATAAGTTATAGCCCTGCGGTAAACCGGCCTTGCGGTAAACTGGCCTGCTCCCCTGTTTAATAGTTTCTCTATTTTTTAATTCTTAAAAATTTTTTTTAGTTCCAGTAATTGTTGCTAATTTTCAAAATATTTATTCTCATAGCAAAGCTCGTTCAAAATTACCTAAAAAACGTTTAAAAGTTTTACAAATGTCAGAAATAAAAGCAAAAGAAAGGCAACAACAAAATCGTTATCTTTCTGATTGGAAAAATAATAAAAATAATAATTTAATTGGTACAAAAACGACTGCTACACTTTTAGGGACTTTAATAAGAGCCGATTTATCTCCTGCTGTGGCAATTGCTTCTGGTTATTTAAAAAAATATTTTTTTATTTAATTTGAAAATTTAAAAATAAATTACTTTTTTTATCCTTTGCTAATATACTTTATACCCCCCTTTTTTCAAAAAAATTTTTTTATTTTTTTATTAAATGTACAAATGATAGCTCATTCGAAAGATCACTTCGTGTTGAGTCGAATAAAACCAAAATAGCTTGATTTGGTTTGTTTTGAATAAAGTTATGAAAGATTGAATTTAGTGATTACCGCGGCTGCTAACAGTTAAAGTACCTTTAAGATATGAACTTCCATTGCCTATAACTTTGTTTAAAATCATCGTATCGAGCTGATTTCAGCCTTATTCGACTCAGCTCGACGTGATCTTTCGAATGAGCTATCATTTGTATATTTAATTTAAAAGAATTTTGAAAATTTTGAAAAAAGGGGGTACAAAGCCTATAATTACAATTTATTAATTAACAGGACTTTCACCAGATTCAATTAAAAATAAAAAAATTAATGAATCTTCTATTCATCAAAATATTACTTTCACAAATTCTTCCTCTTCTGCATTAGCTAATCGTGCACGTAAAGAATCTTTAGCAATAAATAAACGTAGAGAAAGTAATATATTAAATATTCCAAAAATAACAAAAGAAGGAGAAAAATTAATAAGAAAAAAAAGTAAAAAAATAAATTAATTAAAAAAAGACCACACAACCAAAACAAATTTTAAAATTAAATTAAACTTTTTTTTATTTAATTTAATAAAATAAAAGTACAAAATTAATTCACCTTTTTTTACTATAAATAAGGTAATTTATCAATTAAAATTAATAAAAAATAAAATTAAAAATTGTTAAAATAAATAAACACCCAAAGGATCACTCGAGAAAAATTTCCCGATTTTCGAGAATCGGGAATTCTCGAAAATTTTATTTTCGAGAATTCGAGAATTTGGTCGGGTTATTCTAATTAAAAAAAAAAGAATATTTTTTGATTATCTAATAAAATTTGGCGAATAAAAGTAAAAAATTAATTTGACAAAAACAGGAAGTTTTGTTTAAGAAATTTATTTAATCATCAAATATTAAAGAATTCGACCTATTAATTTTTTTATTATTTTTTAAAACACTGGTTTTGTTGTTGATTTATTAAAAAAATATTTTTAAAAAAAGTAATAAATTATTTTTTTTCTCTTTTTTCTTTATTGGAAGTGTTGTTAGTTGGAGATAGGCGCTACCATTTTATTAAAATTAAAAAAATTAATTCAGGCAATTCAGTAAATAAAAAATAAATGATCACAAGATTATGGGAGGTAATGTCAATATAAAAAGGAAAATATCAGCATTTTTTATTAAATTAAAATTTAATTATTTTTAATAAAGAATTAAAATTCTGATTTTTAATAATTATTTCTGATTAAATTCTAATTTTTAATAATTATTTCTGATCAAATTCTGATTTTTAATAATTATTTCTGATTAAATTCTGATTTTTAATAATTATTTCTGATCAAATTCTGATTTTTAATAGTTATTTCTGATTAAATTCTGATTTTTAATAATTATTTCTGATTAAATTCTGATTTTTAATAATTATTTCTGATCAAATTCTGATTTTTAATAGTTATTTCTGATTAAATTCTGATTTTTAATAATTATTTCTGATCAAATTCTGATTTTTAATAGTTATTTCTGATCAAATTCTGATCAAATTCTGATTTTTATTTTTTCTAATAAAAAATTCTGATTCATTAAAATCAAAATACATAAAATTCTGATTTTTCAGAAAACTGTACAAAATACAAAAGCTATTTATAATTTAACAACTAAATAAAATGAACAACAAATTAATTCTGGTTTTGTTTGTTACATTTATTATTGTAACATTATCTATTCAATTGGGAATGGCAGAAGATGGAGGAGATATTCAGTTAGTTTCTTTTTTAAATTATTAAAATATTATGATTTTTAAAAATTAAATTCTGATTTTTAAAAATTAAATTCTGATTTGTAAAAATTAAATTCTGATTTTTAAAATTAAATTCTGATTTTTAAAATTAAATTCTGATTTTTAAAAGTTAAATTCTGATTTGTAAAAGTTAAATTCTGATTTTTAAAATTAAATTCTGATTTTTAACTATTAAATTCTGATTTTTTTAAAGTAAAATTCTGATTTTTAAAAGTTAAATTCTGATTTGTAAAAGTTAAATTCTGATTTTGTAAAATTAAAATTCTGATTTTTAAAAATTAAATTCTGATTTTTCAGCATGCGACTGAAGCGACAATGGGGGTATCCAGGAGGTGGATGGGGATATCCAGGAGGCGGCATGGGAGGTGGTTGGGGATGGAGACGTCCACACTGGGGTGGATGGGGATGGAGACGCCCATACTGGGGAGGATGGGGAAAACGTTAAATACTGCTTTGAACGAACAAATTGAATAAATAATTTAAAAATAAAAATATTTGTATTTTCATATATTTATCCTCTTAAATTTAATTTAAAAAATATTAAAAAATTTAACAAATAAATTATTCAAATTATTTTTTTATAAATAAAATTAAGATTTAATTAAAAGTGTTGATAATATTATTTTTTATTTATATTAATTAATAAATTAATTAATCATTTATAATATTTAAATATATTTAAATAAGCTGGTTTATATACATATATCAAGTTTTATTTATTTTATTTATTTATTAGCTGTTTATTGGATTAATTGATATTTATTATTTATTAATAAAAAAATATTTTTAATTTATACCTAAATTAATGCTCTGAAAAATGCTAAAATTAAATAAAATTAAAACAAATAATTTTTATATTTAAAAATTATTAAATTTACCGAAAATTAGTCAAATTAAATTCAAATAATTTGAAAAAAAATTTTTTTGAATTTGTCGAAAGTCGAATTTAATATTTTAAAATAAAAAAACCCTTTCTCCTGTCATCTTTTCCCTTAACATTATTTTTCAATTTTTATATAATTCTTAATAATCCTTAAATGATAAATTAACTATAACGATCAAAAAAATAGTATAGTACAAAAATAAAAATTGCAATTATATCGTCGGAGTTTAATCAACTAGTTATATTTATTTAATTTTTTTAAATAAATATATTTTTTTCACTTAATAATAATATTAGTTCCGCATTTCTGTTAATTTCTAATCTGGTTCAATTAATATAAAATATTTATTTATTTTTTCTTTTTATTTATTTATCACCTTTTCATTCTTCTAATCACCAATAAAATATATATTATTTTTTTATTTGATTGGGAAAATAAAAAAAGAAAGAAAATGTGATGAAAAGTATAGAAACAAGGACTCTGAGGGCAGAGTGTGCTGTTTTGGCGCGAACAAAAATTTTATTAATTTTTGTATTTTTAAATTTATTTCCGGAAAATTGTGTTTTAGTAAATGTTCATTTATTTATTTTATGCGCGCGCCCAAATGGTTCGCGTCTTGATAACCCCCAAAAGAGAGAGATAAACAACCAGTAAACGACCTAAAAAATAAATAGTAAATCTGATTAAAAAATTAAAAGAAAATAAAAATTAATATATTAAAGTTTAACTTTTTTATTTTTTCTCATAATAAAAATTTATTTATTGACTTTAAATATCTTCGTAATATAAGGGTGGTTTCATTAAATTAATTAAAGTAGGTATTATATTTAATTAGAATATTTTTTTAATATTATTTATTTAATTTTTCTTTGTTAAATTATTATTTTAATTTTTATATATATTTTTTTAATTTTTAAAAAATTTATTTAGCCAAAAAAAGTTAAAAAACACATTTATTTATGTAAAATGCCAAATTCATCATTTTCCTTTAATAAAGCTATAAAATTAAATTTTAATAAAATTAATTTTTCTTCATTTAATAAATTTTTTATTTTATTTTGTATTTTATTTTTTATTTTAATAATTAATGTTAATTGTGAAGCAGAAAGGTCAGCAGAAGAAGAAGAAAAAGAAACAAAATGTTTTTTTATTAAAAAATAAAATAAAATAAAATATATAATAATTTAAGTAACACGAGTTCAAGGAGACATAAATATTGAAAAATCAAAAGAATCTAAAAATGAAGAGGAAGAAGAAGATGAAGAAGATAAAAAATGTAAAGCACGTTTGGAAAGTATAATATTTATTTATTTAAAAAAATAAATTTAAAAAAAAATAAAAAAAAATTTTAAGATCGAAAAAATAAACAAAAAGCTGAGGATGAAGAACATTTAAATTCTAAAGAAAAAAATAAAAGTGAAGGAAGAACAAAAATTGAAGCAAACGAAACAGATTTTGTTGCTAAAAAATCATTAAAACCTTTTTCCTCAAGTAAGGAAAATATTAAAGTTGAAGCAGATGATTTGAAAGAAGAGAGCATAACAAAGAGGTAAATTCTGATTTTTTTAATTAAAAAGTGAAACATAAAGTTATTTTTCTGATTATTTAAGATTGAACTTAAGTTTGAACTTATACTTTATTCTTACTTAAAATTAACAAACTTAAGTTTGTTAAGTTTAAAAAACTTAAGTTTATTATCAGAAACTTAAAATTAAAACTTAAATAATTCTGAAATTATTTAGGAAAACACATTACTTATTTTATATTTAATTAAAAACACATTTCTGGTTACTTACATTTGCAAATCAGAATTTTTATTCAAAAATACATATAAATTCTGATTTTTAAACATGTATTTATTTATTAAGGCCAACAACAGAAACAACTAAAATTGTAGAAGATACAATTACACAAAGTTCTGATATAACTAATATTAATAGTAACACTGAAAATGAAGCTATTACTACAAAAAAGCCTAAAAAAAGTATTAAAATAAATTTTAAAAAATACAAAAATTTTAAAAAATTTTTAAGAATGTTCTTCTTCTAAAAAAAGAAAAGAAAAAAAAGAAAATGAAGAAAAAATAGAAAAAGAAAGAAATGCAGAAATTGGACAGGATAGGGAAGAAAACAAAATAGAAACATCAAAATTGGACGAAGAAAAAAATACAATTTTATCCTTTGAAGAAAACAATTCTACAAAACTTTATGAAAAGGAAAAGCAGAAAACTTTAACTGAAGCAGAAGAAATTTTACCAGAAACAAAAACAAAGAAATATTGGGGTAATTTGTAATTAAATTAAATAAAAATTAAAATAAATAATATTATTTTTTTATTTTTTATCATTAAATAGAGAAGATTATAATATATTTAATTTTATTTTTTACACAGATTTTGACCAACTCAAATTTCCAATAAATAATACCACAAAAAGCAGAGAAGAAATTGAATTGAAACAAATAAAAATATCAAATAAAAATTCTAAAGAAATTAAAAATGAAAAAGGATCAAAATCTAGGGAAAGAATTGGAAAAGGAAGAAAAGGGCACAGCTCAGATTCATCAGAGGAATATTTAAAAAGAAAATCGAAGGAAATAAGAAGAAAATCAGAGTCCACAGAGTCTTTGGAAAGTCAAAGAAACGAAAAAAACGAAAAAAAAAGATTAAAAATAAAAGAAAAAAATTGGGGAAGAAGAGGAAGCAGATCTGACGAACAAATTGAAGCAAAAAAATCAACGGAAACTTTGGGGGAAAAATTGAAATTAATTGAACAGTCTTCAACAGAAAAACTAAAAAAAAATGATAAATTAAATAAAGGGAAAGAAATTGAAGTTAATAATAATAAAAAAGATGAAATTGAAACAGAAGAAAAATTGATAGAAAAAAGAAAAGAAGCAAAAATTAAATTAGAAGAAGCAGAAAGAAAAAGAAAGGTTTTAATTAATTTTAAAAAAATTAAAAAAATGATTTATTTTAATTTTAGTCAGAAGAAACAATTGAAGAAGATACTAAAATAAAAAAAAAATTGGAAGGAACAGATGAAATTAATTTTGATAAAAAAGAAGAAACTTTGGAACAACCTTTAGAAGACTCTAATAAAGAATTGAATGTTGAAAAACGTGAAAAAGGTATAAAAAATAAATCAGAGGATGTTAATTGTGACAAGGGAATACCTGGTAAAATTGTAAAAAAAAAATTTTTTTAATTTTTTAAAAAATTTTTAAAAATCAAAAAAATAAAAAAAAATTTTTTTAGAAAAATCAAATAAAAAAATAACTCAAAAATTGCGTCAAAATGGAATAAAAATGGAAGAATTAATAAATAATGAAGGAAAAAATAAAAGAAAAATGTCAAATAAAAATTTAAACAATGATGGAAAGGCAAACGAATTTTTTGCTGCAATAGACGATGAATTAACTGAAAATGCAGCAAATAGAATATCAGAAGATGAGCAAACACAAAGTTTGTAAAATACAAAAATTAAAAATAAACTTTATTTTAAGTTTTACAAAAATCGCAAGCTCCTAAAGCAAAAGCTATGCATTTAAAAGACAAAATTGCTTCGGTGGGAATTACAATAGAAAGGCCTATAAATGAAGGTAAATAATTTGTTTTTGTAAAAAATCAGAATTTTTTGTATAAATTTTGTTGAACGTTTGTACTATTTATTTTGTGCATTAATGTATACGGTAATGATATTAAATCAGAATTATAAAATACAATAAATTCTGTTTTTCAAAACCTTGTATTTTCTTTTCAGAAAATTATCTTTTTGCTTAAATCAGAATTATAAAATACAATAAATTCTGTTTTTCAAAACTTTGTATTTTCTTTTCAGAAAATTATCTTTTTGTTTAAATCAGAATTATAAAATACAATAAATTCTGATTTTTCTTTTTATTAAAAATATTATATATTCTGGTTTGTATTTTTTATTTTCTCTTTTTAGAAAAATTAACTACAACAACAACCTTGCAGAGATGTAAAAAACACATTTAATTGTTTATTTAACTTCACAATTAATTTTAAGGGACTCCTTACAGTTTTAATTGTGAAAGTGAAGTAGACGATAGGGGTGAACTTTTATGCACAGAATGGGCAAGGGGTAATTAATTTAATTTTTTAAATTTATTTTTTTTTATAAAAATAATTTCAGGCGGTTTTTGTGAAATAAACAAAGCAACAAAATTTTTATTTTGTAGAAAAACTTGTCTTTGTGTGGGAATAAATTAATAATTAATTTAAAAATAGGGAAAATAATTATTTTAAATTAAATTTAAAATTGTCTTTCAATTATATTTTTTAAATAAAATTTAATTTTTATTTGTCAAAAAAATTATTTTAAGTAACAATTGTTGAATTATTTTGTTTATTTAAATATTCTACTAATCTCTTCCTTCGTTTTCCAAATCCTCCTCCACCACCACAGCAAGGACAAGATGGTTGTTGTGGTCTCATTCCTCCTCCGAATGGTGGCATTCCTCCTCCTTAAATTAAATTTTTTAAATTTAATTTTAATTAATTTTCCCGTCTTTTTAAATAAATTAAAATTAATAAATTTTTCTCGGACTAATATTTGAATTAATTAATTTTCTTAATTTGCTACCATTAACTCCCAGTTTATTGAAAGACTATTTCCTACTATTTTAAATAAATAAAATTTTAAATAATTTTATTTATCTTACCACCAAATCCCCCTCCAAATGGAGGTGGTGGTTGACCAGAATGTGACTGAATAGTACAACAACAACAGCAAGGACAACAACATGGGGATTGTTGCATTGGTGGAGGCATCATTGGTGGTTGTTGTTGTACAGGAGGACAGCAACAACAGCAAGGACATGGTTGAGGTGGTGGAGGCATTGGGGGTGGCATAGGAGGAGGTGCTAAATAAATAAATAAAATTATTAAAAACGAAAATCCGGTTATAAGGACACCCATGGACGATTCTCTTTGGGGTGTCCTTATAACGAGAGTTGACTGATTGATAAATTAATAGTAATATCTCACTTGAATTTTATTTATTATTATTCTTTTTAACAGAAAAATGGAAATAAAAGTTGACTATATACTTTATTTTTTATTTTTACAAAAAAAAAATAAAAAATTATATCTTATCCCTACCAGGTGGACAGCAACAACAACAGCAAGGACAAGGTTGAGGTGGCGGCGGCATAGGTGGTGGCATAGGAGGAGGTGGAGGACAACAACAGCAACATGGACAGCAACAACAACAAGGCTGTGGAGGAGGAGGCGGTGGAAGTGGGGGTGGTGGAGGGGGAGCTTGTTCGCAACAACAAAGTAAGCAAACTAAATTTAAAAATTAAATTTATTTAATTTTAATAATTAAACCAACTTTGTGGGGGAGGAGGTGGTGGTGCTGGCAAAGGTTGGAGAATAATCGGAGGAGGCATAGGAGGAGGTTCCTAAATAAAAATGATTTCTCATTTAATTTTTATTTTATTAAATAATTTAATTTTTTTACTTGTCGTTCACAACAACAAACAACACAGCATGGAGGTCTCTGTTGTGGAGGTGCCATCATCGGAGGAGGCTGTGGAGGAGGAGGGCAACAACAACAACAACCTTAAAAACAAAATTTTTAATTAAACGAGAATTTCTATTTTTTAACTGATTATTTTTTTATTAAAAAACTAACATCTTTCATCTCTCTGTTGAATTTGTTGATTATTTGGGGGCATAATAGCAAATTGTTGCAAAGGTTGTTGTTGTAAAGAATTTCCAATATTGTTGTTGTTTGGACCCCCACAGATTGAAGAACAATCTGAGGGAAATCCATTATTTCCAATAGGTGGAAATGCATTAATAGGAGGGGCATTTAAAGGAGGGCCTCCAAACTGTGAACTTCCAAATTGTAGCAATACAGGTTGTTGCAAATTTAAAAGAAGCAAAATTAACAGAAATAGACGATAATATCGCAAAGTTAACATTTTGAAGAAATTTTTGTATTTTTACAAAATATTTACAAAAATATTAAATTTTGAAGAGAATTGTAAATTCTGAATTTTATAAAAACAAACTTAAAACTACAAAAGTTCTGAAATACAAAAACAAGTTGTAATAAAAATACAAAATTCTGATTTTCAAAAATTCTGAAATACAAAAACAAGTTGGAATAAAAATACAAATTCTGCTTTATAAAAACTAAATAATATTTTAATATATTTTTGTATGAATAATCGGAGGATTTAAGTACTATATACAATTTCAGGCTTTTTGTATTATTTTTACAAGTACAATAATTTCACACAACAACAATTACCATTGTTTCCTTTTTGTTTACGTTATTTTTTTAGTTTAGTTTTTGTGTTTTTTGGTTTTTAAAGTTTAGCAACAGACATTTTCAAACAAAAAATAAAGAAGATAATAAATTTAAAATATTAAGATGATTGGACAACAATAGAGAAAGAACAAAAAAACAATGAAATTAATAACAAAAAATAATTGGGGAAAAATTAGCAAAAAATAAGTAAAAGAGAAATCTATCTATTTCTTATACTTTATCTCGTCCAGTTTTTTAAGTGCCTATTACGTAGTTTAAGAGTGATTTGCTTCTGTTACCGAAATTATCATAAATAAATAATAATAATAAATAATTATATCAGGATTAATGACCAGAAAGAAAAATGAAAAAAATACTGAAATATAAGTACATATTTTGTAAATAAGATAAAAATATATTTATATAATATATTGATATTAATACAAAGAAAAGAAACAATTACATATATCAAAAAATAAAAAAGTTTAGTAATTTTTAAAAAATAATGCAAGTTAGTGGCTTATTATTTAATTTACAACTTAATAAATTAATTCTGATTTTATGTTTGTTTTTAATTCTGATTTTATGATTGTTTTTAATTCTGATTTTATGTTGTTTTTAATTCTGATTTTTTATTTATTCTGAAATATTAATTATTTTAAAAATACATAAACTTAAGATTCTTTTAGCTATTGACACCAATATTTATTACAACTAAAAAAATTAATGTTATATTCTCAAATTACATTTATATATTTATTTTTGGGTGTTTTAAAACCTTTTTTTCTTCCTCATTTTTTTTCTTTAAATTTCCTTCTTTCGTGTATTTTTTGCTATTCATTTATTTTTTTTTTAAATTTTTTTATTTTCATTTTCTTTAATTTCCTGACAATAATATTGAAAATTTTCTCACATTTCAATTTTTATAAAATTGACTAGGTATTTTTTTATTTAAATTTTTTATTTATTTTTAAATTATACTTTTTTAAAAATTAAATATTTTGTCTTATATTTTTAATTAAAATAAAAAAAATTTTTATTTTCTTTCAATATTTTTGCCTTTTTTAATTTCCTTTTGTTTCACAATTTTGGGATAAAAAGCAAAAACAAATTAACCAAAATAAATTTTACTTTTTCTTTACAAATTAGAATTGACACACAAAATAAAAAATAAATAAAAAATAAATAAAAAATAAATAAAATAAATTTAAATTAATTAATTTTAATTTATTTTAAATTAATTTTATTGACCAAAAAAAAATTAATTAATTTAAAATAAAAAAAAATATTATTTTATTTTTATATTTTACTAAAAACTAGCCAACTATTCAATTCATTTTCTTTTATTTATTAAAATAATAAATAATACAAAGCTTTTTGTTTGCGCTCTTTATCGAAAAGCAAAATCGAAAGGAGAAGAGAGAAGACTGACTGACTAGGACACTGTTGATATGACACAACTAAAATTGTAAGCTAAAAAATAAATAAAATATGTATTGAGAAAAATAAATAAATTTATATTCTTTTTGGCCATTTTAATATTTTAATTTATAAAAAAATTAATTTTTTTTTTTACTAAAAAAATTAATTTATTATTATTTTTTAAATTTATTCACTTTTTTAATGAAAAAAAATTCGTTAAAAATTAGAATTTCGTGTTTTACTGAGATACTTAATTTGATTGAATACTATATTAAATGCTCTTTTAAAAACAGTTTAGATCATCCCGATCAGATAATTCTAGGCTTAATTAGACAAATTTAAATAAAACATGTTTTTATGGGTAAATTATAAAAAATAGGTCTTACATTTTGCCAAATTACTTTAGATCTATAGAACCAAAAAATTTGAAATTTTGGGATTTATTAGAAAACATATTAACAAATTTAATTGCAAAATTTCATATCCTTAGGTACTAATTTGACAATTTTATAGTGAAAAAAGTGAACACCGTTTTTTATGACTATAAATTCAATAAAAAAAATTAAAAAATTAAAATAAAATTAATTTTTATTTTTTTCCTCTAAAATTTTTATTTTTTAATTATTTAATTAATTTTTAAAAATATTTTTATATTAAACAACCACTTTATTTAAAAGTTAAAAACAAACAAAGAAGCAAGCTTAAGTTATAGCTAAATAAAAATACAAAAGAGAAGAGAAAATTAAATAAAAAATACAAAAGAGCGCAAATAAAAAAATAAAAATAAATTTAAGTACAATTGTTGTTTATTAAGTACTAAAAATAATTAAATAAAAAAAGTAAATTTTTAAAATTAATATTTAAATAATAAAAAATATTAAAAATAATGATAATTTATTAATTAAAAAATTAATTTTTTTTTAATTTTTTTAATTTTTTTTTAATTTTTTTTTTAATTTTTTAAAATTCTATTTTGTCCTTTTAAAATTAATTTTTTTTAAATTATTAAAAAAATAAATAAATAAACACTGATTTTTTAAAACCGCAAGGAGAAAGGGAAAGAAAAGAGAAGGGGGGAGCACATCATTTGTTCTTTTGTCTCTTCTCATCTTTCAAAAAATAATTTTTTTTCTTCATTTTTTAAAAATTATTATTATTTTTTGTCTGTTTATTTTTTATTTATTTTTATTTTTAAAATAGAGGGAGGGAATATTTTTTTATTTTTTTTTAAATTTTAATATATTTTGTTATACTTTTTAATTTATTTTTTAAAATAAATTAAAATAATTTTGGGTTTATTTATTTATTTAATTTAATTTAAAATCTCTTAAAATTTATTTTATTTATTTTTTCATTCCCAAAAATTTATTCCTAATTTAATTAATTTACTTTTACTCTAATAAACCTCTTCTTTACCTTAATAAATTAAAAAAAAAATAAATAAAATATTTATTATCAATTTTTTCAATTTATTATGTAATATTATACGTATATCATTATTCCTTTTTTTTATTTAACAATTTTATTATATTTTGTTCCCAAAAAATTTAAAATAAGGGGAAAAGGAGGACAGAGTGTTTAGTTTTAGTTAAGCCTTTTTACTACTTTTTTCTTTTTAAATAAAAAAAACAAATTATTTCTTCCAAATTGAGTATATTTATTTCTTTCTTTTTTACCACTTTTTTTGGCTATTAACTTGGCCAATTTTTTTAATTTTTTTTTTGAATTTTATTACCTCTAATACATTTTTTAATTTGTTAAAATATTTAGAAACAATTTATTTTATTTAAAAAATAAAAAAATATTAATTAAATTTAAAATTCTTATCACTCAAATTTATTTTAAATTTTTTATCAATTTATTTTTAAATTTTTTAAGCAAAAATGAATTCTATAACCACCCCATTATTATTATCTACAACAGAAAAATTATTAAAAAATAATTCAAATGGTTACTTTTCTTCATTTCTTTGTAATTACCCTTTAAATAATAATAAAGAAAAATTAATGGAAATTAATAATAATAAAAATAATTTAAAAAATAAAAATAATAATTCTGCTTCTCCTCAAACAATAAATGAAGAAAATAAATTAATTAATGCAAATTTAATAGAAAATTGTCAGCAAAAAGTTAATGTAATTCTGACTATTAGAATGTTAATGCAGGGAAAGGTAATTAATTTAATTGTATTTTTATTTAATCAGAATTTGTATTTTTTGTTAAAAATACAAATTCTGATTTTTAATTTTATAAATGAAATACAAATTCTGTTATCAGAATATTGAAAATACTTACAATTAGGTAGTTTATTAATTATTCTGATTTATACTAAAATACAAAAGTTCTGTTTTAATAAATAAAATACAAAAGTTCTGTTTTAATAAATAAAACACAAAAGTTCTGTTTTAATAATTAAAATACAAAAGTTCTGTTTTAATAAATAAAAAAGTTCTGTTTTAATAAATAAAATACAAAACATTCTGATTTTATTTTAAATAAAGGATGTTGGCAGCATTATAGGAAAGAAGGGAGACTTTGTAAAACAAATTAGAGAAACTAGTGGAGCTAAAATAAATATTACAGACGGTGCTTGTCCAGAGCGGTAATTTAATTTTTATATAAATTTTAAAAATTAAATTATTTTTTGGAATTGTAACAATTTCTGGTACTTTTAATGCTATTGATTTAGCCTTCATTATGATTGCTCGAAAATTTGAAGAAGTTTTTTTTTAATTTTTATTTTTTTAAACTTTTTAAAGGATATTCCAGCACCACAAGTTGGAGCTCAAAAGCCTCCTATTACTCTTAGACTTATTGTAAATTTGTTAAATTAATTTAAAAATATAAATTTAGATACCTGCTTCACAATGTGGTTCTCTTATAGGAAAAGGAGGCTCTAAAATTAGAGAAATACGTGATGTAAATAATTTAAAAATTTTATATAAAGTTAAAGAATATTTACAATTTAATTAAAAATAAAAAAAAAATATTAAATTAATTTAAAAAAAGAAAACTGGTGCCTCTCTACAAGTAGCAAATGAAATGCTTAGCAATTCTACTGAAAAAGCTGTGACCATAAGTATAATTTATATTTATTTAAAAAAATTTTTAAAATTAAAAAAAATTATTTTTTTCATTTTAAAGGCGGAAGTAGTGAAGCATTAATAGGCTGTATGCGACATGTATGCCATATTTTGCTTGATTCTCCTGCTAAAGGGCCTACAATACAATACAAACCTTTAGGAACAAATTTAATATCTTCCCCTAACAATTCTTTTGGGTTAATAACAAATACACAAAAAGAAGGAAATTATTTATTAAAAACACAAATAAATAATCAGAATAATTTAAATAATGTTTTTAATAATCAATTATTAAATTACCCTTTATTACAACAACAAATATTACAACAACAAACACAAAAACATATTGTTCCAAATAATATGTTAATTCCACAATCAATTTATGAGGTAAATTTAATTGTTTTTAAATGTTTTTTGTTTGAAAGATAAAATACAAAAAGTTCTGATTTTGTTTTATTAAAAACAGAATAAATACATACATATATTGTATTTTTGGTTAAATCAGAATTTGTATTTTTTAATTTAAGAGCTAAATTCTGATTTTGTTTTGTGACTACAATTTATAAAATTCTGATTTTAATTTAATAAATGAAATAAAAATTCTGTTTATCAGAATATTGAAAATAAAAATTTATTTACCTATTTATTATTCTGATTTTTTCTAAAATACAAAAATGCTCATTTTTGTTTAAACTACAAAATATTCTGATTTAAATTAAAATTCTAAATTGTAAATCTCTTAAAATCTAATATTTAATTTAAACTAACCAACTTTAATTATTTATTTTCTATTATTTTACCTTAAACCTTCCCAAAAAATTTTTTTTAATTATTTTCCTTAAACTTGGGCTTTGCTTTTTTATATTATTCTTTTATATCAGTGAAGCTTTAAAAATAATATTTTTTAAAAATTTATTTTATTTTCCAAATATAAATTTAAAGCAATTTGCACTTCTCCAACAAAATAATCAACAACTTAATAACCGTTTTTTGCCTTCTTTAAATTTAAATACACAACAACAACAAACAGGTAAAATAAATAAATATATTTTTTAAATTAATTATTTCTATACCTTCTAATTTTGTAGTGTTTTTTACCCTTATTCTTTGCTTTAATTATTTTAATTTTTATTTTTTAATATTTTCCCGTTTATTTCCTATTGGAATATTATATAAGCTGATGTGTATATTTGAGTTTCAAAACAATTCAAATATTTAATAAAAATAATAAAAATTTTATAATTAATGTTCTTTCCTTTTTTCTTTTTTTACTAAAGCCGCCCTTTTGGCAGCTGCTTCAGTTTTAAACCCAACACTTGTAGCAAGCAATATTTCAAATTTACAAGAACAACAAAATAATATTGGATTTTATAAATTTCCACAAGTAAATTAACAAAAAATTTTTTTATTAATTTAAAAAAATTAAAAATATAGGAATTTTCTGGAGGATTAGATCCCGTTACTTTAGCATTACTAGCTAATCAACAAAATGGTAATATTGATTATGTTTCTTTGTTGGCTGAACAGGTTTAATAAATAAATAAATCAGAAAAACTTTTTATTTTAATTTCAGAAAAAACAAACATCTTTAGATCAACAACAAATATTACTTCAACAACAACACTTAAACAATTTATTATTCTATCAGCAACAACAATCGCAACTACAAACTACAGTTGAGACAACGACTGCTAATACTAGTACAGCTAGGTTGGAAAAATACAAACTTTTTTTAGTATATAAGACAAATTCTGATTTAATGAAAATACAAAATTCTGATTTAATAAAAATATAATAGTAAAATAGGTTTATTTTTTAATATAACAAATTCTGATTTGATAAAATAAAAATACAACTTTCTGATTTTACAAAAATATCAGAATTTTATCAAAAATACAAAATTATATTTTTCTGATTTTTAAATATTATTCTGAATTTATTAACTTATAGTGTCTCCCTCCCTACAGACAGTATGGTTTTAGCCGCTGCCTTAAGTAGTCGTAATACTGGAAGCAATGATAGCATAGCAAACAAGAAAAAACAACAGCGTTATAATCCTTATTAAAATGTGTTTTTTATATTTTTAAATAATTTTTTAAATATTTGCAATTTTTCACTTTATTAATAGATTTAAATACCCTTAAAATACAAAAGTCAATATTTTATTCACTTCTAGTCTAAAAATAATTAAATAAATAAATAGATGTATATATTTTTTTAATATTCTAAAATTAAATTTATATAAAAAAATAATTTTATTTAATTATAATAAGGTAATTAAATTAATTTAATATGTCTAAAATTACCAAACAAAGTTTAAAAATTAATTAAAATTACTACTTACAAATAAAAATTAATTTAAATATTAAATTAATTTTAATAATATATTAAATTAAATTTAAAATTAATAATTATATAAAAATAAAAATTTAAAGTATTAAATTAGGTATTTACGTAGTAACTATTTTTACACTTTTAATTACTAGATACTTTTAAAAATTATTTTTAATTATTTAATTATTAGTATTTTTTTAAAGTATATAAAACCTCTTAATTCTTTTAATTTAAAAAGTCTTAAAGATTTAAATAAAAAATGGGGACAAATAAATTAATTACTTCCAATTAATTTAATATTTACCAAATTTAAATATTAAATTAATTTTAAACATTAAAAAAAAATTTTTTTTTATTATTAATTAATAATTTCCATGACAATAATTTTTATTATTATTAATTTAATTTTATTTTATTTAAAAAATCATTTTTGTTGAAATTTTTAATTAAAGTGTAATGTTGCGTGTTAAGTTAATAAACTTAAGTTTGTATTTTTACTAAAAGTACAGTAATACAAAAATTAAAAAAAGGGTATTTAAGACACGAACTAATTAAATAAATTTTTTTCTTAATTAAAAAAATAATAATATTTTTTAAAAATGAATGACAGTAATTCAGCTAATAATTTAACTACAATTAACACAAATCCAGTTAATTTATTTTAATTTAATTTATTTTAATTTATTTTTTTTTAATTTCTAGTTTTACAATTATTGGGTAAATGCTGGTTTTATTCCTAATATGGTTATTTTATTTAATTAATTTTAATTAATTAATTAATTTATTAATTTATTTAATTAATTAAATATAAAGGTAGCAATGTATGGTGGACTTTTTTTGTTAAGTTTGTTTGGCTTTTGTTTAAATATTACACTTGTTTATATTACCAAAAAAAGCAAGTTAGTATTTTTATTGAAAACATTTATATAATTAAGAGACTCAAACATTTTATTTTTTGTATAGCATTGCACTTAAGTAATGTTTTGAAGAAATTTGACCTCTTTTTAATTCTTAGAAATACCTTAAATATAAGATGTTTAATTGTTAGTTTTGAACCGTCCAGTTTTTAACTGGTTGAGTTTGAATTGTCCGACTTTGAACTGTCCGACTTTGAACTGTCTGAATGTCCCTTGTCTTTATTTTTCAATATTTCCCTTAAAATGAGACGTTTATTTAAAAAGGAAACATTATAAATCATAAGTTGTTAATTTAATCAATTACAATATTTTATTAATTAACAGATCTCTCCATGGCCGTTGTAATATATTATTAGCATTTAATTCACTCACTATCACCCCTCTACAACTCTTCTCAGGCGTCAAGTTTATTATTCTCTTTTCCGGAAAAAATTTTATAAAACTTGCAACTTGTTATTATTTTGCTTTTATACCTCTAATTGGCGTGGCGTTAGCAACTAGTGCGCAATTATGTATTGGAATTGATAGACTTTTGAGTGTTTTATTTCCTTTTTGGTTAATTTTTTTTAATTTTTTTTTAATTTAATTATTTTTATTTTTTAATTTAATTATTTTTATTTTAATTAATTTAATTTTTTTTAATTTTTAAAAATTAATTAATTATTTTTTTTAATTTTTTTATTTTTTAAAAAGGTATAAAGACAGTGATTTTTATATTTCTACTTCCATTTTATTTACTTTTTGTATTATTCGTTGTTTTATTTTAAATTGTTATTATTTTTATGGGGCGTCGCTACATTCAGACAAGTAATTTGAAAAATTTAAATATTTTTTTAAATAAATTTATTTATTTTATTAAAAATAAATAAATTTATTTTATTTAAATAAATATATTTAATTATCAGTTCTCTCTATTAGAAAGGACATAATTAAAATTAAGGCTCTTTAGACTCTAAAAATTGTAATAAATTTATTTTAAAAAAATTAAAGATAAATTTAAAAAATATTAGAATGGTTATGTGTTCTACCGGAGACATAGTTACAGCTGAATCAGGCCCCTTTATTTATCAAGAAGGTCTTATACTTTTTTTCGCCGAATTTGTGTGTTATGTAATTATTTGGTTAATTATTTTGGTCAGAAAATCTTCTCAACGTAAAAATTAATTTATATAAAATAATCATTTTTAATTTTTAAGAAATGGCAAATTCAAAAAAATTAATAAAATCATTAACTTTTATTATGGGCATTTCTGTCTTTTGCTTCTTACAGGCAAGTATAGTAAAATATTTCGGCGCGACTTTTCGGCGTAGTTGAATTACTTTGAGTTAAATAAAATAAATATAAATAAACCTAGAGATGTGAAATTTTGTATTTATATTCTCAATATTGTTTTCTAGTTATGATAAAAATTTGAAAATTTTTGATCAAGTAGTTTTTAAATTATGGACGAAAAAGTGTGATTTTTGGGAAAATTTCGGATTTTTGGGTAAATTTTTATTTTTCTCTATAACTTAAGAAAACTCCAAATTAGATTTTTTAATTTATAGATAATACGGTATTTAAAATATCTGCAAAATTTACACAATTAAGTTCATATTTATTTATTTTTAATATGTATGTCCGTCCCTTTGTTGCGCCGAAATGTCTTTTATCATTTGTAATTTTATTAAAAAAAGTTTCTTTTTTTTAGGGAAATGTTTGGCGAGTAATACTAACTTATGTTAGTTTTGATGCTTTTGCAATTGAATATTATGTTAGTTTTCCCACAACTTGTCTTTATATGGTTGCTTTTAGCAGCAATTTACCTGTTCTTGTTACTTTTAGGTAAAAAAAATTATTTTTTTTAATTTTTTAATTTTTTAATTTTTTTTTAATTTTCAATTTATTTATTTATTTATAGCTCAGAATATCGCGCAGCCTTCATTAAACATCTTGGCTGCTTATTTAATATTAAACCTGGGCAGCAACGCCCAATCATCGTTTCGATGGTTAGGACAGTTGATGTCCCCCAATCTAGAATGAAATCAGAAAATACTCCTACTGTTACTCATTCTAATGTTAATACACGTTCTAGAATTAATTAAGAGATTTTTTTAAATTTTTAATTTTTTAAATAATAAAAGCTGGGGTCGTTTCGGCGCAAACTTTTTAAAATTAGTAAATTTTAAAATTTTTTTTATTAAATTAGGTAATTAATTAAGCCAAATAAAATTATAAATATAAAAACTAAAATTATAAATTTTTTAAATATATATTTATTTTTTATTGGACAATTTACCCCATAATTAAAAAAAAATTTAATTAGAGAAATAAACAAACACTCCCCCCTTTACTTTTTCTGACTAAATTTTATGTTTAATTATTTTTTAAAAATACAAAAAAAATCAAATACATTTAAGTAATATATTTACAAATATTCAACAATTTTTTCATTTCCATTATTTTCAAGTAATTGACGTAAATAAACATTTTCTTCTGCTGACCGAATTTTACGACTTTCTTCAAAATTTTTTTTTAAATTTTCTTCTTCTTCTCTTTTTTTTCTTTTTAATATTGCATTATTAGAAGATGATGCTTGTCCTACCCCTTTACTTTGTACATCTGATTTTTGATTATTAAATAAAGATTGTGCCCCATTTGAATTTGTAAGTTGGCTAATACTATAAACATTTGTTTTGTCTCCTCTTGCGTCTACACTTCCTTGAATTTTTTCTGCTGAAAAAAAATTTTTTTTTAATTTTTTAAGTGTCCTTTTAATTAAAAAGATTAAAAAAAAATTATTTTTTTTTAAAAATTTGTTCAATTTTTAAATCACACTTGCATTAAGACACACATGAGTCTAGACTCTATAACTCACGAATGCATAAACAAATCTTTTTTGTTTTGATACCTTTCGATAGAGAATAAAATTTTCTACAAAATGAGTGTCAAAACAAAATTTTATGAGAATAATCAAAAAAGTTATGGTCAAAAAATTAAATTTTTTCGCAATTTTTGAAAGTTTTTTGACTCTAACATTTTGATAATTTGTTAAAAAAAATTTTGTTGATAATGTATTTTGAAGCAAATTTAATTCTCTATCAATTGATATATAAAACTCCTAAAAGGATCTATTTTCTGTTGAGTTATAAATTTTAAATTAAACCAAGTAATTGTTGTATAATTAAATTAAATTTTTACATTGTACAGTCCCATTAACTCCAGGCAAGTTTAAGTTAGCATTGGTTAAGGCACTTGAAGAGCCTAAAATAAATATTATAAAAAAAATAATTTTTAAAGAAAAATTATTTTTATTTTTTTGCTCACCAGCACCGCCGCCTTTAGCAACAACAGATGAATTACCAGAATTACCATTTTGACTCAATCCCATAAAAGTATCCCCATTAACTGAAGACGTTTGTCCTGTTACTTTACCATAAACATTATTTGTACCTTAAATTAAAAAAAAATAAAAAAAAATAATTAAAAAAAAATAATTAAAAAAAAATAATTAAAAAAAAATAATTAAAAAAAAATAATTAAAAAAAATAATTAAAAAAAAATAATTAAAAAAAAATAATTAAAAAAAAATAATTAAAAAAAAATAATTAAAAAAAAATAATTAAAAAAAAATAATTAAAAAAAAATAATTAAAAAAAAATAATTAAAAAAAAATAATTAAAAAAAAATAATTAAAAAAAAATAATTAAAATAAAATAATTAAAAAAAAATAATTAAAATAAAATTAAATAACCATTTGCCCCCATCCCCGTTCCATTAAGCACATTTCCTTGATCATTAATTGATAAAATTGAAGGAGTTCCATTTAAAGCTTTCGATTCTCCTTTTGACCCAACAACAAGTCCAGATTGAGGATAACCAGAATTAGCACCAACATAAGACGAAGCTTCCCCATTCTGATTTCCTGAACCTTCAATGTTGCCACGACCAACACCGCCTAAAAAATGTATTTTATTTATTTTCCAATTGTATTTTATAATTAAAATTCTGATTTTTTAATTATCGACTTAAATAATTTATTCTGATTTTATATAATTCTTTCCGGTTGTAGTTTTATATAAATGTATTTTTCAGTTTCCGGAAATTCTGATTTTATAAAAGCTATTGTATTTTCCCCTATGTCGGTTTTCTTGTATATAATTAAACAATTATTTTAATTCTGATTTTTTACCTGTTATTACTCCATTACTGTTAACTCCACGAATACCATCATCAACTGTGACTGTCTTATTTTCCCCATTACTTTTTCCTTGCGCACCAACTATTCCGTTTACACTCCCAGACGGATTAATACTTGAATTTCCCCAAATTCCACCATTACTAGCTCCAGATCCATTTAACAAAATATTTGCAAATGAATTTATATCTAAAAATTAATTAATTAAAACAGGAATATTTTTATCTATTTTTGTATTTTTGTATTTTTTGTTTTTTTTGTATTTTTGTGTTTTTTTTGTTTTTGTGTTTTTTTTTGTTTTTGTATTTTTTGTATTTTTGTGTTTTTTGTATTTTTCTTATATTTTTGTATTCATTGTATTTCTGCTATTTTAAATTCTGTTTTGTATTTTTACACTTACTACTTTTACTTCCAGAATTTGTTAAACTTTCAGCGCCAACTAATCTACTACCGCCTGTTTTTGAATTTATTCCTCCCACCATTTCTCCATTCAATTGTGAATTATTTCCAATTCCAGTACCTTTTTTAAAGTTTAAATAATTTATTTAATTATAATTTATAACCATTAGCAGCAACATGTGAATAAACATTTCCTCCACTTTTATCATTAACTCCAGACATTATTGCATTAGCAGAAAGTGCTTTTTAATTTATTTATTATTTTTAAAATTTTATTTTATTTTTAAATAAATTACCTGGATTAAAGAAAGAACCTCCATTTAACATAAGATTGGCCTGAGAGTTGTTTTCACCTTTTTTTAATTTTTTAAATTAAATTTTTAAAATTGAAATTACCCATAGCTGTAGACATTGCTGATAGACTGTACATAACTTGACCCCAATTTAACACTTGTCCTACTGAAACATCAACACTGGTGTAATTATTGCCTGTTGCTCCTGCTCGTCCTCTTACATTGGTGGCTAAAAAATATGTTGTATTTTTGTGTATTTTTTGTGTTTTGTATTCTTGTGTATTTTTTGTGTTTTGTATTTTTTGTGTTTTGTATTTTTTGTGTTTTGTATTCTTGTGTATTTTTTGTGTTTTGTATTTTTTGTGTTTTGTATTTTTTGTGTTTTGTATTTTTGTGTTTTGTATTCTTGTGTATTTTTTGTGTTTTGTATTTTTAACTAATATTTATAAATTATACCATTATTTCCATTAAAACCGGTGTTATCCGCAATAACTTGAGAATTTCCTTTGCCTGTAGCAGAACCAGAAGCCGCCCCAGATTGGCTAACATTATTTCCATTAATATCTAAAATTAATAAAAAATAATTTTTAAATAATTTTTAAAATTAAAAATTACTAGAAGCACTCATTCCTGCTGTCATACTATTTGCCCCAATAGCATTAGCATTACCAAAATTGTTTGCATTATTTTGCCCTGCCATTACACTTGATTCACTCCTAACATTTGTAGAACCATTTCCTGATGCTTTACCAGATGATGTACCTTTTTAAAAATTTTAAATTAATTTTTTAATTTAAAATAAATTTACCATTTGCCCCAACCACACCATTAGTATTTTTCCACATTGAATTTGAAGAAGATAAATCCTGTTATTTAATTTTAAAATAATTAGGAAAAAAATAATTTTAATAAATTTATTTTAAAAAATAATTTTAATTTTTTCTAACAGTATTGTTGCCATTTGCATTAGCTCCTCCTGATGAGGAGACGAATATGCCAGCTATAAAATTATTTTTTTAATTGATTTATTTATTTATTTTATAACTCTATTAACCCTTTGAAGAGTTAAAATTTAAATAATTATATTTAAAAAATTAACATTGTCTTTTTTCCCTCAATTCGCCTTGTACCAATATTAAAAATACAAATAAAAATAAAATTAATAAAATATTAGAAAATAAAATTTTAGGGAAAAATAAATAACAGAAAGAATTCATTATTTTTGGATTTTTACCTTTAAATTTATTTTTAAATAAATTTTTAATCTAAAATTTTATTCAATAAAATATATAAATTAAAATTTATCACTAAAATATTTTTTTTTTAATTAAAAATATTACCCATATACCGATTGAGTGATTAAATAAAAAAAAATATTTTAGATAAATTTAATTGAAAATTTATTTTTTAATCTCTTCCTACACGTCTAAGCCTTTAGATATTATAATAAAATAAATACAATTTTTATATATTAAATTTTAATAAATCTCTACTTAATAAATAAAATAACAAAACACGTTGTTGTTGTGAATATTTTATTTTTTTTTTAAATCAGAATAAATGAACAAACTTGGAAAAATAAACTTAAAATCAGAATACCTAAATAAAAAACTTGAAAAAATAAACTTAAAATCAGAATAAATAAATTTGAAAATAAAATCAGAATAAATAAACAAACTTAAATCAGAATTTTTAGATAAACAAATAAAATAAACTTTAATTATTCGCTCAAATGAAACTTTACTACGGTTGCGACGCACTGAACTGTCCTGGACGGAATCGTCCCAGTCGCTAATTAACATAAGAACTAATAAATAAATAATTTTTTAATTGTCATTTATTAATGTTTCAAAAATATTTCACTACTTAATATTTTTTTATAACCAAAAAAATGTCAAAAGAAGATGAAAGTTTATTACAAAATGCTGACTTAATGGCAGAAAGTTTAAAAAATTCTGGAAATGAATTTTACAATTTAAATAAATTTCCTAACTCTGTAGAAGCTTATAGCAAAGCCTTAGCTTTAAAGCCAAATGATAAATTAAAATTAACACTTTTAAAAAATAGAGCATTAGCTAGACTTAAATTGGAAGATTTTGAAGGAGCTGAGGCAGATTGTAATGAAGGTTTAAAATTTTTTAATTTTTTGAACATCCCATTATTATTTTTATTCTTTGATTTTTTTGAAAAAAATTAAATTCTAAATTAACTTATTCAAAAATTAAAAATATTTTTTTTTTCATTTTTAGCATTAAAAATGAAATCAAGCGACTCTAAGGCGTTTTATAGACGAGCCCTTGCTAGAGAAAAACTTGATAAGATTAGTTTAGCATTTTCTGATGCAAAAGAAGCATTGAAACTTTTGCCCAATGACAGGTTTTTTTAAGTTTTCAAACAAATTAAACAAGCATTCGCGAGAGTTTGGGCGCAGAAAAGTCTCCGCGCCTAATTGTTCTGCTCCAACTTTACCAATTTATTTAAAAAAAAATTTTAATTTTAGATCATTAATTGAATTATGTACTCGTCTAGTTCGTTCAAATTCTGACAGAATGAAGCAAATGGAAAGTACAGAATCTAAAACTAAAGAAATGTTGCGATTAGCTTTTGAAAATGAAACAAATGAAGGAGAAATGCAAATTAAAGTTTTTTAATTATTATTTTTTCGTTTTTTAAATTAAACAAAAATTTTTTAGGCTTTAAATAATTTATTGGTTCTTTGTCGTGAGTCTGAAGATGATGCTATTCGAATATGGTCTAATGGGGAAATTGTGGTCAAGCTTAATTTAATAATTACAAATTTGGATAATTCTGATGATCAAAGTATTGCTGCTGTACGTGTTCTTTCCGAATTGGCTGGAAAATCTAGAGAAAGGGTTTTTTTAAATTATTTTCTTTTATTTATTTTCTTCAATTTCCTTCTCTACTAAATTTACCGGAAAACTAAAAATTTTTTTGAAAATTCCCTATTGTTCTTGTAGCACAAATTCCCCTTTAAAACACCAAAATAGTATTTCCTTATTAATTTAAAAATATTTAATATGTAAAATAAAGGCAATTCAAACAATGGATCTTCTCGGTGGTGCTCCGGTTCTGACACGTCTTCTTGCTGCTAGGAAATCTTTAGTCTTTTTAGAAGCTTTCTCAACAGTTATTCAACATGTATTTAATGGACTTGCTGCTATGGATCGTTCAAAAGAAATTAAACCTTGTGCTGAAACTGTTGAGAAAAACAAATGTAACGAGAAATTTTTTTATTTTTAATTAAGCAAGAAATTTATTCTTGGTGTAGTGCGAGTGTTTTTGTTTCACCCTTTATCAAGACATGGGTTCGAACCCTTTCGCTATCTTTTATTTTTCTTTCTTACAATTTTATTAAATTTATACCTTTTAATGCTTAATTTTTTTTTAATAATTTTTAAAATAATATTTTTTAATTTAAACCTTTTTAAGTGTTAATTCTGCGTATTATTCTTGAATTTGAACAAATGTTGACTGATCCAAATTTTGATGCTCCTGTTAGAGAAATTACAATTGATTTGTTAATGAGAAATTTAATGCACATGGATGGTGGATTGCCTAGAGGATGGTCTTGGCGTTTTATTGAAGGAGATGGTCTTTATAAAATTCTTCATTTAGCTACACAAATACCCGAGTTGAGTGATTATCCTGTTTCTGTTGAAACGCGTCAACATGTTGCAATTTTTCTTACTCGTTTATATGATGACATGGTTTTTTTTAATTAATTATTTAAATTTAATATCTAATTTTAAAAAGAGAATAATTTAAATTTTTATTTAAAAAAATTTAAAGGTATTTGATCAACGTCGTGCACTTTATACTGAATGTGTCAACAACGTTTTTAATGGTCTTTTGACAGAATGTGAACAAAGAATTAATCGCATTAAGCTTGCTGCTCTTTTAATAACATTAATGCAAGGCCCTGTAGATGTTGGTTTCAATCTTTTAACAAATGAAAAAGTCACCGAAATTATGCTTCAAATGGCTGAAAATAATGATGATAATTTACAACAATTATTGGCTGTTGAGTTAATCGTTCTTTCTGTGAGCAGATATGAGAGGGCAACAGCTTTTATTAAACAAGGATTGGTATATTTAAATTAATTTTTTTAATAAAATATTAAAAAAATGATCGATTTATTTATACAATTAATTAGGTTTTTCGTTTAAATTTTTTATAAATATATAATTTTTTATTCCAAATTTTTACTTTAAGCCAGTGTTAAAAAAGCTTTATCGATCTAATGATCAAAGCATTTGTGTGCGAGCTTTGGTAGGTCTATGTAAATGTGCAGCTTCAGCTGGGGATGATTGCAGGTTTTTTTTCTTTTTTTTTAATTAAAATAAAAAAATTTTAGTCGTCAACAAATGGATGATGGTTCTCGAACAAAATTAGCAATAGCCTGTAGAAAATTTCTTGTTATTGAAAATGATAATAAATATTCGGTTTTTTAATTTTTTAAATTAATTTTATTTGAAAGATTGACATTCGTCGTTTTGCTTGTGAAGGTCTCTCTTATTTATCCCTGGATGCTGAAATTAAAGAACAAATTGTTGGTGATTCAGAATTGCTTAAATCTCTCGTTGAATTGGCAAGAAATGCTGGGGCTTTGTGTGTTTTTACAATGGCTTCAATTTTTGTTAATTGTTCTAATGCTTATGAAAAACCTAAAATAGATGAAGAGATGATTAAGTATTATTTTTTAAATATTTTTCTAATTTTTTTGTGTAAAGGTTAGCAAAATTTTCCAAACAACATGTACCTGAAACACATCCTAAAGATACTGATATTTTTGTTGAGAAACGAATTCGTCGAATGGTTTTAATTTAGTTTTTTAAATTTTATTTTTTCAATTTGAAAATTAAGGTAAAATCTGGAGCGGTCACTGCATGTGTACTTGTTTCAAAAACTGAAAGTAAAAGTTCTTTGGATAAACTGGCTAGATGTTTGTGTGCATTTAGTGTTTTTGAGGATCTTTCTGGTTTATTATTTTATTTTATTATTTAATTTTATTTTTTTCTATTAATAGAAATCTGTCCTCTATTTATTAACGAGAACCTCCGACAATTTTATTTATTTTTACATTAATTTTAATATATTAATTTTATTATTTTAAAAAGGCCAAATAGTTAGCGAGGGTGGCGTAAAACTTTTAATTCAACTCTATAAAGAATGCACTGCTGATGGAAAAATTAAGGCTGCTCATGCTATTTCTCGTCTTGGTGCTCATAATGATCCAAATATGTTTTTCACGGGGCAAAGAATGTATGAAGTTGTGAAACCTTTAGTTCAATTATTACATCCTAACGGTACAAATTTGTGTGAATTTTTTAACTTTTTTTATCTTCTTTAAAAGTTGATGGACGTGCTAATTATGATAGTCTTTTAACTCTCACAAATTTGGCATCTATTAGTGATTCTGTTCGTAAACGTATTTTACATGAAAGAGCATTACCCAAAATTGAAGAATTTTGGTTTGATCCGAGCCAAGAGGATTTGAGAGCTGCAGCCGCTGAACTTTTACTTAATTTGCTTTATTGTGAAGATTATTTTAAAGAAGTTATTAAAGTTTGTTGAAATTTTTAATTTTTTATAATTTAATTATAAGGGTTATTTTATATTTATTTGACCATTTTTGGATTTATCCTTCTTACCATTATCCACTTTTTTAAATTAATTTTATTTAATTTATTTTTTAGCCAGGAACAGATCGTGCAAAAGTCTGGGCCTTATATTGCGATGAAGGTGATACCGAAACAGATCGTTTACGTCTTGCTTCAACAGCTGGATTTTCTTTACTTACAGAAGATAAACAATTTTGTGAACGTATAATTAAAGAAATGTCTTGTAACAGTTGGATTCCGCTTTTTAAAGAAATGGCAATGGCAGAAAAACCAGAATTACAGCGTAGAGGACTTATTGGAATTGCAAATATGATTGAAAATGGGGGTGAAATGGTTGCTAGTGAAATTGTTGCTGTAAGTTTTGTGTTTTTTAGATTTCTGATTTCGTTTGTTTTTAATTCTGATTTTTATTTTTTTAATTTCTGATTTTGTTTGTTTTTAATTCTGATTTGTGATTTTTATTATTATTTTCATATTTTCAGAGTGAAATTTTCCGTGTTCTCGTGGCTATAACAAAATTAGAAGGGGACGCAGCCGTTGGACGTGAAGAATCATGTAAAGAAGCACAACGTGGATTAGATGCTGCCCAAAAACTCGGAATAATTGCCCCTACAGACAGACAACTTTATGAAATAATTGAAAAAAATAAAAATCTTTCAAATGTTAAAGAAGAAAATGAAGAAGAAAATAAAGATTAACAATTTTTAAATATTTCAAAAAATAGGAAAATTTTCATTATAGAACTAAGTCATTTGGTTAATATTATGCATTTTATTTTTCTCATATATACCTTTAACATAATTTTTTGATGCCTTTTATATTTGCAATATTTTTTGTGCCTTTTTCTTTTTAATAAACAAAGAATAAAATCATTTAATTTTTTATGGAAACATTTATTTGCTTGTATTTGTATATTTATAAATATCGTTTGAAAATCTTAAAATATTCTTTGGAAACAATGGTTGGTTTTTAGAAAATTCATCTGTTTTCTATATTGTTTTTTAACAAATAAGAGATTAAAGAATTAATTTTATTTTTTTACTTATCCAATATTTTGATTAGTTTACATTTTATTTAACCTAATTAATTGAAAAGAGTGAAAATTTGTCGTCTGAATAACCAGTCGTCATTTTTAATTTTTATATAGGAAGCGAGAGATTTATAATTTTATAGCGAACATTTTCATTTAAATATATTTATAATTCTAATTTTAAGTTTGTTTTTAATTCTGATTTTAAGTTTGTTTTTAATTCTGATTTTAAGTTTGTTTTTAATTCTGATTTTAAGTTTGTTTTAATATTTCATGTTTAAATACTGCATTCCCTTTGAAAATGAGCAACTTTACAACTTAAATATTTTTCAAATTTATTTTTAATTTCAATATGTTATTCAATTTTGTCCTCCCAAATCGTTGCTATCCTAACAGGATTTTAGCGTCCTCAGGGTATTATGAACCACTTTTTAATGATCATCAACTTTCTCATTCTTCCTCTGGTGTTCACCTGACTAATATTCTCTCCCTACGAACAACAGCAAGATGGGCTATTGCTATATTTTTTCGATTGATAATTGTATTTTGTTTTTGTTTATAATCGTTAAATATGAATTTAATTTTAGGTTATCTCCGGCATAGTTTCCGGTTTTGCTCTTTATCATCGAACAACCAACCTTTGGACATTAAAAAATCTTGGGGACACATTTATGTCTAAAAATATTGGACTAAGGCCTATTGTGCTTGGTGCATTTCATAGATTGAAAGAAGAACAAAATTTAGAGGGAGATTTTGCGGTATTTTATTCTGATTCAAGTTTATTTAAATATTCTGATTCAAGTATTTAAATATTCTGATTCAAGTTTATTTAAGTATTCTGATTATTGATCATATTTCTAGATAATTCACTTTCTTGGTGACGGACGTCAGACTCATAGTTTATTCTGCATTAGTGAAAATAAAGGAAAAACACTAATAACTAAAGCACACATAGAACGCATTCATAAAGGAAAACGCGCAGCTAATGACATTTGTTCTTGGAGTGGTCATTTAGCTGAGTGTAAAATAGCAGAAAATGCGAATTTAATAAAGCAAGTGTTTTTTTTAAATTGAGGAAATAAAATTAATTTTATTTAATTTCCTCCTTATTTTAGATTGACCACAAATGGAAATTTATTATCCCTAGATTTAATTAATCAGCAAGAACGCTCAATTAAAGTTCAATTAGAAGAGCCCTTATTTTTTAATAATGGAAAAAAATATCCATTGGTTGTTTGTATTGCCCCTATGTACACAGTGAATATTTAAATTATTTTTTTTAATTTATTTATATTTTTTTAGTATACAGATTGGCAAATAATGCTGATGGGTATAGAAACTTGGATAGCATTGGGAGCACAAAAAATTGTAATTTTTTAGTTAAAAAGTTTTAGCCTATTTATATTTTTTAAATAGATATTTCCAATACAATCAGCCTCTGCAGATACTCTATTTATTTTAAAAGAATATGAACGTATTGGTAATATTTTTTAATTTAATTTTTTAAAAATTATTTTTTTTTAAAGGTATTGTCCATATTCGAAAATGGCCGAAATGGCCTCTTCTTTCTGATATAAACCCTAATGGTTTAGTATTGTCAAGGGGCATTGAGGAATCTCACGTTAATTGTCTACATTTTGTAAAACCATTTGCCGAAATGGTTGTTTTTACTGATATTGATGATATGTAATAATATTTCTATTTTAAATAATCTCAAACTTAAAATTATTCAACTTAAAATACGCAATCTTGAAAATAATAAAATTACTATTTTCAAGTGTGCGTATTTAAGTTTATAAATTGTAAACTTGTTTTACAATTGCGACGTTTACATGTTTTTATTTATTCTTTAAAGTTTATAAATTGTAAACTTAAAATTTTAGGTTTTACAATTTCTTACATAATTAAATGATTATTAAATCAAAAAATATTTTTTTCTATTTAAAGGTTAATGCCATTAGATCCTATGAAAATCTATCCTGGAGTGAATATTGAAATATTGAGGGTAAAATTAAAAAAATATATATATTATTTTTTAAATTTTATTTTTAGAGTATTTTCCGTGAACATCCAAACGCCGGTTCTCTCCTATTTGAGCATCGTGATGTTCAGGCAATTAAAAAAAATTAAATAAAAAAATTTAAATTTATAATTTATTTTTTAAGTTTATTCCACCTGAAACTGCGCAAGGAGAACTTTTTCAATCATTATCAGATTTTAACTTCTCTTTTCTACATCAAACCCGTTGGAAAACTAAATGTAAAATTTGGAGAATGAAAACACGCGTTGTTGTTAATGCAAGTTGGTTTAATATTATTTCAAAAAATATTTTTTAACTTTAAGGTCGTGTTGATAGTGTAAATATGCACGAAACAGGCATTCATCGTTTTGGTTATGCACAGGTGTACTTAGAAATATTTTTATTAACTTAAAAAATTTCCATTAAAGGTTCGTGTGCCCTGTCGTCGAGCACATTTTTATCACTTACGCCACTCTTTTAAAAATATTGCTTTAAATGAATGGCCAATTAATCTAAATTTATTACAATCCAACCTTGAAGAACAATGGCAACAACGATTAAATTTTAATTTTACAAAACTAACTACAGAAACTAAATTAACACGTTCTTCTGTTGAAAGTTTTGAAGACTTTGATAATTGTATGATTGCAATTAATGAAGAGCATTGGTCTTTGCGTGTTTCTCGTTGTCTAACACCACATGTTTGTTATTCAAGGATGGTGAGGTAAGAGATAATACAAACTTAACAAACTTAGTTTAGTGTTTTTAAATTTTCAAACTTTAAGTTTTACAATTTGCAATTTTTATTTTTTAAATTATTACATTTTTAATAGAAATATGAGTTGTATTGCTGCAATCGCTGATTACAAATTTTCGTATTCTGGAAATGGTGATTATGTTTCGGCTTTAAATAGGGAAGCCGAATTTGGTCCAAGTGAAATAAATTGTAGGTTTAATTTTTAAATAAAATTAAAATTACTTTCTCAAGGTGAAGCACCATTGCCAAAGTTCTCTTATGGTAATCATTACTACATTCCTTGAGAACAACTTTTTTTTACTTATCTCATAATTTTATATTTTTGTATTTTTTTAGATTTACAATTTTTAACTTTTACAATTTTAAGTTTAATTTTCAAAACTTTTACAATTCAAGTTTATTTATTTTTTACAATTTTTTCTCTCTAATTCAAGTTTACAATTCTTTTTAATTTCACAATTATCGTTCTTAAATTTAAAATTAGTTTTTTTAAATTCAAGTTTACAATTCTAAGTTTATTTTTTGTAATTATTTAAGTTTGCAATTTCAATTTTCCCTTTTAACAAAAAAGTTCAACAAGGTTTACAATTTTTTTTATTTACATAATTAAAATTACAATTTATGTTTATTTATAACAATTTACAATTTCATTGGCTTAGCCCATGGATCCAATTCATACTTTGGATAATTTCCTTTATTTTGCGAATTGTCGTAAGTTGTTGCAAAAATTATGTTATCATCACATTTATTTTCTTTTTCTTTACAAATATTTTCATTTAAATAATTTTGTTCTCTAATTTGTTGTTGTTTTTGTAAGTGAATTAAATGAATAGTACTGAAACGGATCATTACTTGTAGCCAAAATATTGGTAATACTAAAAAGCAGACAATAACTAATAAAAATGTTGCACTTCTTGCTAGACGAACAGCTATGGCATCAGTTTGATAATTTTTTTGTTTTTCAAATGTATTTTGAATTTTTATAGATGAAGAAGGATAAATTATTTTTACTGAACGCATTCATATAATTTTGAATGATTTTACGATTTTTAATACATTTTAAAAATTTTGAAAATGGATTACTCACACAATCAATCACATATAAAAACCCCTTTTTCTTCGCAGTCGTCAATTACCGGCTGTTTTTGGTTTTCCTTTCGAATTAGAGCAATTTGATGTTTCTTTTAAAATTGTAGTCAGTGTGTGGCCTTGACATTAAAGTAAATTTTGTTTTGCGGAAAGATCTTTCAAATGATTTTAATATTTACTTATCAGAGATTAAAAAAATAAATTTGAATAAAATTGAAGAAAATATAATTAATAGAAGTGAAGCAATCTTAAGTTTATTTTTAAAGTTTTTAAGTTTACAATTCTTGCCTTTATTTGAGTTAAACATCCAAAGTTACTTAATAATAATTAATTAAAATAAATATTTTCAATATTATGTATAAAAAGTAATAAATAATATAAATCGAAAGTTTTGGCCTAAGGGGGCATTAGTGTTTAAGAAGTGCATGCTTGGAAACCATTTCTTTATTATTTCATTCATCTTCATTTTTTGTTTTTTGTTTAAGCCGAATTCCAATAAGTCCTAGACATTATTATTATTATTTTTAGAACTGGGAACATTTATTTTTAATTTTTTTTTGCTAAAATAAAGTTTTAATAAAATTTTAGAAATTAAAAAATATTATGTTTTTAATTATTTTAATTTTATTTTATCAATATTTTTATTTTTTAATTGCCTCAATTGTTAAATTTCAACCTTTTCAAAATGAAGCAAAACATATATTTGGATTTGATGAGCCAGGTCATAAGCATTGTATGGTTTTTAGATTTAGAGTTAAACTAATTGATATGAATTTAATAAATGAGAATATTCTAAATGAAGAGGTAGGTTTTAATTAAATTTATCTTAATTTTATTAATCGCAAACTTAAGTTTGTTGATTTTATAAATGAGACTGTTAAACTTTTTGGTATTTGTTCTGAAAGAAATGCTGTAGAAAAGGACTCACAAGTTATATTCTGATTTTAAAAATTCTGATTTTAATTAATTTTAATTTATTAATTCTGATATTTCCTTCAGTTCCAAGCAAGTTGGCGTAAAGGCACGCAACGCAAAACTCTAAAATTTGTTTTTCGTGAAAAAGCTTTACCACTTTTTTCCCCACGCTCTACCTCTACCTCCTCTTCTGCAGCTTCAACACTTTATGCTCTTCATGAATTAAGATGGGAATTAAGCCTTGTTGAGTATAAAATTCGTTGGAATGGATTAGGGTCAAAAAGTGATTTTTTTAATAATTTTATATTTATAAATATCTTTTAATTAATTTACAAATAGAAAAAAATATTTATTTACTTGAAAATTTTTTTGAAGCTTTCTATGTATTTATTTTCAAGTTCTATTATATATTTAAAATAAAATTTATAAGTTTATTTAAAAAAATTACAATTCAAGTTTTACAAGTTTATTTTCGAATTCTTACAATTCTAAGTTTATTTTCTAAATTCAAGTTTACAATTAAAGTTTTTATTTTACAATAATTTCAAGTTTATTTTTTATTATTTTTAATTGTTTAATAATAATTTTTTAAGTTTACAAATTACAAAATAAAATATCTAATTTTTAAGGCAGTAGTTCAATATTTACTAGTGGAAGAAATTCAACAGCTTTAATAAATGTTCCTTTAAATCAAAAATTTGTTTGTCGAGATGGTAAAATTTTATTTATTTTTTAAGTTTTATTAATTTTAAGCAATTAATGTTACTTTACATAAACGTAAACGCAAAAATGTTATTGTCCAATTGCTTCCATTAGTAGGCCAACTTGAGTTGCAGCCTGTAGCTACAACTACTTTTGGGCTAGGAAATAATGGTATATAGACAAATTTATTAAATTATTCTAATAAAACGGTCAATCTAATATTTCTTTTTTTAGTATTTATTTGTGAGAGAACAAAAAAGAGGTCATTACGTGAAAGTTTTCAGAATCGAATGACAATATTGTAAAAAAATTCTTAAAAATATTTAAAATTAAATATTTTTAGTTCCGGAATTCTTTTGGGTATTGGATCAGTTGGAACAATAATTGGCTATAGTGTTTGGAAAGGTCAACAGCAAATGAAAAGGCCTTCAATACTTTGATTAACTTTTATAATTTTATTAATAAATTAATTTGATTTTTTATTTTTCCATAAGAAGTAATTAAAGAGTGGCAATAATAAAATAAATAAATAATTTTTTTTTCGTTTATTTTACTATTTCTTTATTTTTTAAAACTACATAGTCATGCCAATGAAAAGATGGCACAGAAGGGTGACAATATAAAAACTAAAAAAGAATTGTTTTGAGAGGATTAAATTAAAGAAGACCTTTTTCTATGAAAGTATCGACTAACTACTATTTTTTATTTTTTCCACAAATTGAGGAAAAATAAAAAAATGTAGTCAATAAAAAATATTAACAGGGGATATCCTCATACAATTAAAACTTATGTTAGAGTTTACATTTATGCTTTCAAGTTTACAATTACATTTATAAATAAATAAACTTGAAATTTACAATTATAAACATGCGTTACAATTACTCTATTAAATAAACAACTAAAAAATCTACAAATAAGAAAATGACTATTTTGCCTTTTTTAATTTTTATTTTATTAATTCCATTTATGTTAAATAAAAAAATTAGCAGAAAAAATTATGAGGCGCAATTATACGAAGTTTACAATTTTAATTTATAAATATTTATTTTTTCTCTTGACAGGATTTACTTTTTGACTACAACAAAATTTCCAGACCTGTTAAAAATAGTTAAGCTTTTTTGCAATAAATTAAAAAAAATTTTTAAGGCACAGATGTGCTTCATATTGACGTTGGAGCCTCATTAATACGGTAAATATTATTTTTACAATTAAAATAAAAATTTTAATTCTAGAATCATCGATGTTGTAAGTTGTTAATTTTAAGATTCTATTTTATTATTAAAATTTAAAAAAAATTTAGGATGAAAAAAATCAAGTTTTGACAACAAATTTATGGTTAGAAATGGTAAATTATTTTTTAGAATTAGAAAATAAATTTTTAAAGAGATGGAGTGATGCACGTCTTCAATGGGATCCTAGCAAATATGGAGGTATTTTTATTTTTTTAATTTAAAATTAATTTAAAAAAAAATATATTTACATCTATTTAAAGGTATTCGTCAGTTGCATATTCCTAGCACTGATATTTGGATTCCAGATTTTGTTCTCTATGATAATGCGGCAGGAGATCCAGATATTACGTGATATTATTAAAATATTTCAAACAAAATTAATTTTTAAGGATTTTTACTGATGCCTTAATTTCATATAATGGACGTGTTTATTGGCAACCACCAGCAATTTACAAATCATTTTGTCCAGTAAATTTAAAAAAAAAATAATTTTTAAATTAAATTTTTTAAAGATAAAAGTTAAATGGTTTCCTTATGACAAACAAGATTGTAGAATGAAATTTGGGGCTTGGTCCTACACTGGAAATTATGTTGATTTACATTTAATTCAACAAGAAAATGCTCAAAACTTTAATTTAAATAATAAACATGAAATAAATGCACTTAAGAAAAGTGAAGATGATGATAGTGAATATAATGAAATGGGAATGGACTTGAGCTTCTTTTATTTGTTATTAATTTTTTACAATTTAACAACTTAAAATGAACTTAACATTTGTAAAATTAGTGTAAATAAACTTGTATTTACAATTATATATTTTACAAATTGTAAAAATTTCCGGAAAGTTATTTGATAATCCGGAACTTTTATTTTCTATTCCTAAATAAATAATATTTATAATTACAATTTTATATTTTTCTCTTTTATAGATCAGCAGAATGGGATTTGATGAATTTAACTTCCGCAAGACATGCAGTTCTCTATACTTCCTGTTGTGGGCCAGAAACGTAAGAAATTACATCAACAAAATTATTATTTTTTTATAGTTATGTTGATATTACTTATTATTTGGAATTGAGACGTAAAACGTAATAATATTATAATTTTTATTTTTTAAATATTTTTTTAAATTAGTCTTTTCTTTACATGTAATCTAATTGTTCCTTGCTTTCTAATTTCTTTTTTAACAACTTTTGTATTTTACCTTCCCGATCATAAAATAACCTTCTCAATTTCAATACTTGTTACCCTTACAGTTTTCTTTTTGATTTTAATTGATTTAATGCCTCCAACATCTTTAGAAGTCCCAATGTTTGGACAATATTTAATTACTACAATGGTAATAATATTTTATTTAGAATATTAAAACTTTTTCTATCTTCAAGTTTACAATTTTTTACAATTCTAGGTTTATTTTCTAAATTTAAGTTTACAATTCTAAGTTTATTTTCTAAATTCAAGTTTACAATTCTAAGTTTATTTTCTAAATTTAAGTTTACAATTTATTTGTAGATTCTGGTTGCTCTCTCAACGCTTTTCTCTGTTGTAAGTTGATTTAAATATTGTAAAAAATCTCTCAATTTAAATATATTAAAATGTTATTAATTTTTAAGGCTTCAGTAAATATTCGCTTTCGTAATGGTTCTACTCATCAAATGTCTAATTGGATAAGAATTGTATTTTTAAGTGTTTTGCCTAGGTTGTTTTTTTAAAAATTGTATTTTTATTTTAAGTTTATCAGAATTTTATTGATGAAGCGGCCTGAACGACAACAAGAAAATTCAATAAAAAGGAGGTTAAACAATTTTATGGAAGAAAAAAGAGCTGGACTTGAAGCTTCTTCATCTTCTTCCTCATTTAATTTTGAATCTTCTAACAAAAAGAAAAATGTTTCAAAATATTCATTTCATTCAAATTTATTTAATAATCTTACGCAAACTGCTATAATTCAAAATAAAAAACAAAAGAAAGAAAAACCACCTCCATATTCTTCTTTTACAAGAACAAGTTTTGGAAAAAAATTTGATAAAAATAATAATTCAAAAAATCAAATTGAAGAAAATATTTATGATAGACCAACAACTAGCAAAGAAATTAAACAACATTGTTCTACAAACAAAAATCAAAAATTGAAAAAAGATTTTGAATATACAGGAAATGAACAAAGGGTTTTGTACAACCTTGCTAAACAGGCAAAAAATTAATTTTTAGAAGAAAATAAAAAATTATTATTTAAAGGTTCATTTTATAGCCGACCATTTTCGTCAACGTGAGGAGGATGCTAATGTCAGTCTTTTTTCTTTTAAATAAACTTGGAATTTACAATTACAATTTTACAATTACCTATAAACTTAAATACCAGAATATCATCATAATCTAATTTCTTTAATTTTTCCGGAAATGTTTATTTTTTCCGGAAAAGTTTATTTTTTTCCGGAAAAGTTTATTTTTTTCCGGAAATTTTATTTTTTCCGGAATGTTTATTTTTTCCCGGAATGTTTATTTTTTTCCGGAAATTTTATTTTTCCGGAAAAGTTTAATTATTTTTCTTAATTTACAATTACAAAGTTAATTTTTATTTTTTTAAGATTTCAAATGACTGGCTATTTGTTGCAATGGTTTTAGATCGCTTCTTTCTCATAGTCTTTTCAATTTTAAATATGGCTACTTTTTCAATTATTATTTCGGCGCCTACACTTTTTGATTTTAGAGAACCCTTAAATATTACAATTCCAAGTATGTTTCAAATTTAAATTAAATAAAAAAATATTTTTAAGCTCGCCCTCTAGGTCAGGCTTATTTATTCAGCATAAATGAAGAAAAATAGAAAATTGGTAAAAATTTAATTTTTAATATTTTTGTGAGGTAAATAAATTTTTTATTTTTTAAATTTAAAGTCAAAAAATCAGAATATAATTTTTAAGTTTCAAACAAAATTAAAACTATTTTTTAATTTTATATAATTAATAAATGAAAAAAGTCAAAGTAAACAAATAAAATTAACCAAAATTTTCTTTTTATTTTCATCACCCTTTCCTCTCAATAAATTCATAAATGTTTTGAATGATCAAGACAAATCGGGACGAATTATCTTTAAAAAAAGTAAAATAAAATTTTTATAATATTTATGTTTAACCTTCTTATGAATTCCGTCTTTATCAATAACTGCAAAATTAATAATACCACCAGAAGATGTATCACGACGTTTAGCAAGAATAACAGCATTTTTAACCAACTGTAAAAATATTTATTAAAAAATAAAATTTAATTTAAAAGTAAAAACCTCCTCTGCTTCTTTGTTTGTCATTCCCTCTTTCCAATTTTGGTCCATATATCCATGAACATAAGTACTTCCACTCCCAGCAATATAAACTTTTTGACGAAGAGTGTATCCACCAGAAGTAACTGCATATAGTTGACCTTTATCCTTCTCATCAAAACCAGCAACAATTAAACTAAAAGACAGTTGATCTCGATAATTATAGGCAAATTTTCGAGCATATTGAGCTACATTATAGACAAGAATAGGTTCTTCATCGAGCATTCTAATGTGTTTAAAATAAATTATAATAAAAAAAAAAATTTTAGGTCAAAGATTTGTCAAAAATTAATGTGAAACTCTTCATATTTCCCAAAAATATGTAAAAAAAACTAACGAATGAATCTCAGCATAATATTTCATAATATCAAAAATTGCTTGAGAATCCGATGCTACCCCACATCTCATTGTCACAATATGATCGCTAATTGTATTAATCTTGTTTGTAATGCGAGAGGTAATAAAAGAACCAGCACTTGTACGAGAATCAGTTGCAATTACAACACCATTTGTAGTTTCAACAGCAATTAAAGTAGTCTAAAAAATTAGAAAATTAAAAAAATTAAATAAAAATAAACCCCAGTCGTTTCTTCAACTTTTGTATAATAATCTGAAGACATTTTTTCTGTATTTTTGAAAAATAAGAAATTTAAGAAATACTAAAAAAAAAGAAATTCAAATAAAATAAGCAAAAAGTCATGAACAAATTCTCATCAAACAAAAAATAGTGTTAGAGTAAATAAATTAGAGAAATAAACAAATTTAAACGTTATGCCAATTTAGTAAATATTTGAAAAAAAATTTACTCTATTTTTATTTTTTCATTTTCTAATATTTTAATGATTAACTCAAATAATTCAGAAAATCCTATTTATGTTTTTCAATTGCCTGCTAGAATTGTAAATGAATTGTCGACTTTGCTAGATCCTGGAGATTGCTGGGAAATGATCGGTTTTTTATTTAAATTAATTTACAAATTATATTCTTTTTTAAATCTTCAGCATTTTTAATGCCTGGAATTCAAGATATTGACACTGAAGCATGCAAACGACTTTCAAATATTAGTGATGGCCATCCAACAGAGACATTGCTTAGAATATGGGGGTCAAAAGGTTATCAAATTTTGGACTTGTATAAAATATTTTTTCGTGCTAAACTTATTCGTTGTATGCAAATTTTGTTGCCATTTGGTTTGTTTTTTTTTTAATAATTAATTTGTTTATTTGATAAAAAGATAATTTTTTTTCATTTAATAAAATGGAAATTAAATTTTTTTTTAATATATTTAGTTGACACAGAATTCCATAAATATGCTCAAGTTTGTGATGAAGAACCTCAACTTCCCTCTATTGGACGAATTAATTTGAATAATAATGCTAATGAATCAAAAAAAGCTTCAGTTGTAAAACAGGGCTCTTTTGGTGTTTATTCTCGAAAAGGTTTTTTCTTAATATTTAAAAAGATTTGGAAAAATTAAAAATATTTCTTTTTTATGAATTTCGAGTGCTGAAAGCGCACCACAGTCTTTATCTGAACAGCAGCGCACGGTTTTGTTTTATAATTACTTTATTTTATTAGTATAGAAAGGTTTAATTACATTTCCTAAAAAGTGAACTTATAGTTGAGTGGTAGTGTTGTGGATTTTCAAATTTTCTGTTGTGGGTTCGAGTCCGTTGTCCTCCCTTCTCTGTCTCCGTTATTCTTTTTTACTTTTTTTTCTTTTAACATTTTCTAGAATTAAAAATATGAATTTTAAAATTGATCAAAATTTTTTAAAATAATTTAGGTGGCTACCAGTGCAATTTTAACTGGTCTTCAAAGCACCTTAGCTGTTCCCTATTCTGATATTGTCACAGCAACAAATAATTGGACACCAGATCAAATACTTGGAAAAGGTGGATATGGAGTTGTCTACCGTGGAAATTGGAAACATACAGAAGTTGCTGTAAAACGAATTCAGGGAAAGAAAAATGGAAGAGGAGAAGAATATGAACAGGTTTATATTTAATTTTTAATTTAAGTATAATAAAAATTATTGATTTTATAATTTAATTAATTTTTTAACTAAAAATACGTTCTCTATATAATTTTATTAAAAAAATTTCTATTTTTTTATTTTTTAAATATCTTTTTTAAATAAGAGATAATCTATTAATATAAAATAACGTTCAAAGTCACTCTTTAATATTTTTCTATTTTTTTTATTATTCATACTACTCCGCCGTTAACTCTTTTTTTCTCTTCTGCGTAAAAATGTGTAATTCATTTATGTCCCTTTTTAAAAAATATATTTATTGAACTGATTTTATTTTTTATATATTCTAAATACAAATTAATGTTTAACATTATTTAAACGAAATTGAAAAAATTTTTGAAATAAAAAAAATTTTTTTTCTTTATTTTTAAGCATCAAAAAGAACGTTTACGCCAAAGTTTACAAGAATTAAGAACTTTGGCTAAATTTAGACATGATAACATTCTCTCTCTGTATGGATATTCATTGGATGGCCCAGAGCCTTGTTTAATCTATCAATTTATGTCTAATGGATCTTTAGAGGACAGATTGCTTTGTAGAGTTAGTTATAATATTTAATTAAACTTTTTGTGTTGTAGTCGATTTTGGTGTGGTGGTAAAGTGCTGGGTTTTGGTTCATAAAGGTTGAGGGTTCGATGCCTATTGACGTAAAACATTTTTTATTTTAACTTGAGAATATTTTTTTTATAGAATAAAATTTTTAAGCTAATTAAAAATATTTTTTAAAAAAGAATTCAACTTCCCCACTTGATTGGCCTCTTCGTCTATCAATTTGTAAAGGTGTTAGTTGTGGTTTACATTTTCTCCACACAACAGGGACAATGCCTATAATACACGGAGATGTAAAATCAGCAAATATATTATTAGATAAGCATTTTGAACCTAAATTGGGAGATTTTGGTTTGAGTAGAGATGGACAATTGGAAAATTTTGAAGAAAATGGGCGTTCTACAAAACCAATGATTGCTTCACATATAAAAGGAACATTAGCTTATTTGCCCCCAGAATTTACTACAAATCAAATTTTAACAACTAAATTGGATGTTTATAGTTTTGGAGTAGTTTTATTAGAAGTGGCAACTGGACAAAGAGCTTTTTTGTCAAATAGAGAACCTCAAGGATTGGTTGAATATTCTATTTGTAAATTTCGTTTAAATACTGAGGAAATGACTAATTATTTGTGTGATAAACGAATTGTTTTAGGTAAAAATATTACTCTAAAAATTATTTTTGAAAAAAAGAATCTAAAAAGGACGTTTTTCCTTTTTGACCATTTTTAAATGGTGGCATTTTGTCTGGTGACGAAAAATTGAATTTTTCTAATTTATAAAAAATACTTTATTAAATATTATTTTTTTATTTTTTAGCTGTTAATAATCAAAAACAAATTTTTGAACAATTAATATTGTTAGGGATTGCTTGTACAAAGGTAAGAAAGAGGGAAATTCTTTTTTTTTAATTAAAAATTAATTTTAATTAATTAAATAATTTTTTTTATTTTTTAAAGAATGATCGGTTTTTACGTCCAACATTTTCACAAGTGTTTGATCAACTTGAAACTTTTAATAAAAATTGAAAAAAAAAAGAAAAATTAAAAAAATAGTGACACATTTTTATAAAATTCTAAAAAATAATAATAATTTTTTAATTAAAAAATATATATTTTAAATTTTAATTATTTTTGCCATTTAATTTTAAATACCTAATTATATTTTTTTAATTTAATTTTTTTTTCTGTAATTTTATTTTTTTATTCTTCAGTCTTTTTTTTGTGGCCGTGTGTGTTTTTATAGAAGAAAATGGAAATATTTAATTAAAAAAGGTTGGTTATTTTAAATGTTTTTATAAATGTCAATGGGGTTGTTTGGGCGCGTGACGTCTCCGCCTGTTTTCTCTTAATCTCCCATTTTTTTTAAGGATTTATTGTTATAAAATAAATTTTAATAAGATATTTAAAATAATAAAAGAGATTTTATTTTTATTTTATCTATATTAGAAGGATTAATATTATTTTTTAATTAAAAAAAAAAATTTTTGTTTAAATTTTTTTTTAATTTTTTTTAAAATTTTCTCTCAGATGATAGAAAATTGTAAAAATATTTTTTCTAAAATGATGGCCACTAAAAGAAGACGTATTATCCGTATATTAATAATTTTTTTTGTTTTGCTTGTTTCTACCTTAATTATTTTTGATAATACTCTAATTTTTAAAAATGAAGATAATATTAGTGAACAAAATTTAAAATTATTTGAAGTTAAAAGAGTTAAAGAAAATGTAATATTTCTTGTTTTAATTTAACAAAATAAATATTTTTTTTAAAGTACAAAATTTTTCAAAATAATGAAGAAAATTACAATAAAAGTGGAGAAAATGCTTTGAATAAATTTAACCAAAAACAGGCTGTATAAATATTTTTAAATTTTTTTAATTTAATTTTTTAAAATTTAAAGGTTTGTAAAATTCCAAAACTTGAAGTTAATGGTTCTGAAGTAATAAAATTTTATAAAAAATTTCCTCCTCTTGATTGCAGTAAAAAAAGGTCAAAACATTGGGTTTATATTGATGAGGAGAGGAGAATACAACCTACAGAATTTGCAAAAAGGTTTTTTATATAATTTGTTAAGGGGAATGCCTTTTAAAGGTAAAGGTTTATTTAGGTTTAAGAAAAAAAATTTTTTTTAATTTTTTTGTGTGTTTTTTGGGTATTTTTCTGTTAACTGGTAAAAGTCCGCAAATTTTGTCCGCAACTTTTAAAATTAATTTTTTAAATTTCGTCTAAAATAGATCATTAATTTTTCTGAATTTTGAAAACCTTGCCCTTATTAGTATCCAAATAAATAAAAAAGAATTGAAAAAAGAAGAAGAGGTTTGGATAAAATTTTGCGGACTTTTAGCCCCCGCTAATTTTTCAAATTTTTTCTTCTAATTTTTGTTTTTTAAAGTGAAATAGGTCTTCATAACATAAATTGTAATTGGGCATTTTATAATCGAAAAAGTGATTCTGAACTTATTTGGACAGAAGAAGAAAATATTAATTTTGGTACTCGTGTTGAAAAGGGAGATTTTTTTAAAATAAGTTGTATGGCTGGAAGTAAACAATGGTTTATTTATTATTATTTATTTTATTTATTATTTATTAAATTTTTTAGTGATTTTTAGTTTAAATTATTACTTAAATTTTACTTTAAAAATAAAAAAAATAAAATTAAAAATATGGACATTTCGTCACACATGACATTTCGTCACTAATGACATTTGGTCCAAAATTAAAAAATTTTTAATTTCATAAAAATTGCAACTTGTGATTTTTAGGTACACACCCCATTTATTCGCAAGAAAATTTTTTTTGGCAAAATATTTTCTTGCGAATAAATGGGGTGTTTACCTAAACAGCACAAGTTGCAAGAAAAAAAAATAAATTTTAAGGAGTAATCCTTTTATGGTAGTTGTTCCAAAAAAGAAATTTGAAGAACAAAAAAAGAATAAAAATAATAAAAATAAAAAACAACCAATAAATGTTTACATACTTTCATTTGATTCACTTTCTCAAATGTCTTTTAGACGAAATTTGCCCAAAACAGTCCAATTTTTGGAAGAAAATGATTTTGCTATTTTTAATGGTTTTTTTCTAATTTTATAATAATTAAAAAAAAATTAAATTATTTTTAGGTTATAATATTGTGGGTGATGGTACTCCCCAAGCTTTTATTCCAATTTTGACTGGTCTAACTGAGGAAGAATTGGTTTTTTTTTTAATTAATTTTTTTTATAATTTTTATATGAGACCTTTTAATCTATTTTTAAACACCCCATTTATTCGCAAAAAAATTTTTTGGTTTGCGAATAAATGGGGTGTCTTCCAAATTTTTTTTTATAATTAAATTTTTATTTTAGCCATTAACTCGAAAGCGTTATCCAAATGCTCGTTATGTTGATGAAGTTTACCCATTTGTTTGGCGTAATTTTTCTGATGCTGGTTATGCAACAATGTATGGGGAAGATGGACATAATTTTGGTTTTTTTTTTAAATTTTTTAATTAAAACAATAATTTTTGTAAAAGGAACATTTACTTATCGTTTAAAAGGCTTTCGTGACACTCCTACAGATCATTATCCAATGACTTTTTTTCATTATGCCGAAAATGTAGAGAAATCAAGATTTTGTATTGGGGCTGAAAAACAACATCAAGTACCTATATTTTTTTAATTTTATTAGATGAGAGACATTTGATCCCAAAAAGAAATATTTTTATATTTTATTTTAATTTTTTAAATTTATTTAAATTAAAATAAAATTCTTGCGATTAAATTGGGTGTTTGGGTAAACACCCCATTTATTCGCAAGTAAAAAATTTCTTATTTAAGTCAATTTGGGTATTTTAAGCATTTTCATTCAGAAATTACTTTAAAATAAAAATATTTTTCTTGCGACTATATGGGGTGTTTAATTTTTTCTTGCGATTAAATGGGGTGTGTACCTAAAAAATTTATTTTCAATTTTTAAAGGTTTGGTTTCGTTATATAGAATCATTTTGGTCAGAATATACAAAATTAAAAATTCCAAAATTTTCATTAATGCATCATTCTTATTTATCTCACGATGATATAAATAGAGTACAACAAATAGATGATGATTTAATTTTACATTTACAAAAAATTAAAAGTTTGAAAATTTTTGAAGATTCTTTAGTCATTGTAATGGCAGATCATGGGGCAAGATTTGCTACTTTGAGAGAAACACATCAAGGTTTTTATTTTTTGTGATTGTCCGCAAATTTTGTCCGCAAAAAATTTTTTTTTGCGGACAAACAAAAAATTTTTCTAATTTTTTTTAAATTTTATTTTTTAATTTGAAAGGTCAATTGGAAGAAAGACTTCCCTTTTTCTCTGTTCATTTTCCAGAGCAATTAAACCAACAAATTTGGGCAAATATAAAAATTAATTCTTTTGATCGTCTTGTTACTCCCTTTGATTTTCATTCAACATTAATGGATATTATTAGGTTTTTTTTTTAATTTAAAAATTTTTTTATTATTTTTTTAAGATGGCCAAAGCTTACAGAAGATTATTTTTCTAATAAATTTGTTTTAAAAAAAGAAGAAAATAAAATTAATAATTTTCCAATAAATCGAGCACTCTCTTTTCTTCGTCAACTTCCATTGGAAAGGACTTGTGATCAAGTTATTTTTTTTAATTATGCGGACAAAAGTTGTCCGCAATTTTTGTCCGCAAAAATATTTTTGATATTGTTCTCCCCCTTAAATTTTGGAATTTTACACTTGCGAATAAATGGCCACACCCCATTTATTCGCAAAAATTTTTTTTTTTGCGAATAAATGGGATTCTAAAAATTGGAAAAAAATTTTATAGGCAGGAATAGAAATTCATTGGTGTACTTGTCTTAATTGGTTAAATGTTAATGATATAAGCGAAGCTGTGCCTTTAGCAAATTCTGTGATAAATAAAATAAATAAATATACGGAATCGGAACGTTCATTGTGTGCAAAATTAAATTTAAAAAATGTGGAGAGAGCAAAAAAGTTTGATTTTTTTAGAAATTTTTTAAAATTTTTTTAGACTAGTTCCAAACGAAAAATTATTAAAATATGATGGAGTTGTTGATTTTGATGGCTTTAAGCCTAAATTAAATGGTAAAGTTAAAACAAAATTTGCTACATATCAAATTGTGTTTATTACTACTCCAGGCAATGCTAAATATGAAGTAAGGGTGAAAAAAAAAAATTTTTTCTAATTTTTATTAAATTTATTAGGATATTAAAAAAAATAAATAAATTATAAAAAATAAAAAAAATCTCTCAAGGTAACCCTTTTTTATGATGGAAATAAAATAAATGTAGATTTATCTTCTATTAGTCATATAAATAAATATGGGGATACCCCCCATTGTATTATTGAAAAAAATTATTTTATGGCAACTTGGTGTGTTTGTTACGATAAAATTTAGATGAAAAAGAAGAGAAAAAAATTATTTTTTTCTTAGCCCCGCATTTTAAAATTTTTTCTTTTTTAAGAATCTCTCATTTTCCTCTTAAAAAATAATTAATTAATTATTGCATTTATTTGTCCATAATATATTTTTACCTTACTACTTAATTCCTATTTTTTCTTAAAATCTCCTATATAATATTTTAACCTTGCCTATTAACTTTTTCTTAAAATCTCCTATACAATATTTTAACCTTGCCAAGTAACTTTATTTATATAAATACATGTATATAAAAGAGGAAATAAAAGTATAGAGTCAGTAGTCTAGTGGTGACTGCTATCGACTATGCTAAAAAAGGTTGCAGGTTCGATACCTCTCATTGCTCATACTTTTACTCTTTCTTTTAACTATTTATTTTGCTTTGTATTTTATTTTAAATTAATTATAACAATTTTGTTTAAATTTAATTTAATCTTTACGCTTTTAATTGTGATATATTAGCATAATATAATATTATTTTAATTATATGAATAAATAAAAGTTTTTTTTTTTATTTAATTTTTTATATTTTATTTATTTTTAATTTAATTATATTTTTAATTATTTTATTTTAATTTTTTAAATTTATTTAATAAATGTGTGAATGTCTATTTCTGATGTTACTGAAAATGCTACTAAATTTGTGGAGATTAGACCGACTATTGAACAATTAATTAATGCTATTAGACCAATAAATGAACAAAACGTGCATGAGGATCTACAAAATATTTTGTATGTTTATTTTTTGTATTTTTATGTATTTTTAAAATTCAGACAAAATGACATTAACCAATTAATTCGTTGTACTTTGTGTAACAAAAAATTTAAAAATCGTGGATCTGCTCTATTTCACACAAAGAAAACTCATTCACTAAAAATATCTTCAGATATAAATTCTATTCTTGGTATAAATCAAACAACAAAAGAAGATTTAAAAAAATTACATTTTTTCTGTCCTTTTGAATTTTGTAATAAAAAATTAAAAAATAATAATAAATATTTTTCTTCAACAAAATTATTAATTCAACATTTTCAAAAAACTCATTTTGATAAAAAATTAAAATGTAATTTTTGTACGGCAAAATTTGCGTTAGAAAGAGATTTACGTTATCATATAAAAAAGGTTTTTTTTTTACAAAATTTTTTTTTTTTTAATTTTTTTTTAATTTTAAAAGGTTTGCCCTAAACTTAGAGGAGAAATAAATGATAAAAATAATTTTAAAAATAAAATTGATAAAAATATTATTAATGTGAAAAATGCTTCTTCACAAACTGAAAATTGGCTTGTACCTACTAAAATTATTTTAGCTGGAAAATTTTGTAAAATACATCCAAAAAGGTTTAATTTTAATTATATTAATTTTAATTAAATTTTAAAATTAAAAAAATACAAGAAAATACAAAAAAAGCAAAAAATGTCTTAGCAGCCGCGGTAATCACCTATAAGAGCTTGGTCCCCCCTTTGCTTTTTCGATTTTCCAAGACTTGTAACTCAACTCAGGGTTGAGATAGCAAGTTGTTTTTTGTGTCATTCGACTCAGCTCAATGAGATCTTTAAAATGACATATAGAAATAAATTTTATTAAATTAAGAAAAATAACAACAGAAAAACATAATTATACACAAACAGAATTAATGCAACAATACACTCAACAAAAACAAAAAATTCAATCAGAAGAAATAATTTTAAATAATTATCAACAAAATAATAATAATAATATTAATTTAATAAATAATCAACAACAACAACAACAATATTTAAATAATCAAAATAATAATTTTATTTTAAATAATAATAATAATTTTTATCAACAAACAGTGGAAGAATCTACACAAACATTTTATGGTTGTTGTTATTGTTGTTCATCTTCTTCTTTTATTAATGAAAATAATAATAATAATATTGGAGAAGGGGAAAGGTTTTTTTAATTAAAAATTAATAAGGACGCTGTCCGCAAGTTTTGTCTGCAAATTTTTTGCTGACAAAAAATTTTTTATTTATGAGATAATTGAATTTATTTTAAATTATATATTCTCGAAAAAAAATTAAAAAATTTTTAACTAGTTTATTGCGTAATAATGGCTGGACGCAAACCCCTCCTTTCTATCCTTCTTTTGAACCTTGTAATAATTTAATGGAAATGCAAAGCACAAGTGCGCAGACAGAAGACACAATAATACCTTCTATTTGGAATTTATGAATATTTATTAATTTATTAAAATTTTTATTTTCTTGTCAATTTCGAAATGTCAACTTTCAAAATGTTAATATTTTTGTCTTGAACTCTGATATTCTGTGAACTTTTGGTTTTGTCTAATATTTTTCTCAATTTTAAAATTGTTATTTTGAAAAGTTGACATTTTGAAAGTTGACATTTTAAGCTTTATTTTTTTATAAATTATTTTATTCTCATATGATTTACTTTTTTTTTAAATTTTTTAAAATTGTCATCAAATATATGCTTGCCTTTTTTTTAATTTAAAAATAAAAAAAATTTTCCGAGACACACATTTGTTCAATTTTAAAGGTTCTCGTATAGCCTTTATTATTTATTTATTCTTTGGTCTATTTTCTTAAATAATCAATTAATTATAAACCCTCAAAAAATATCCTTTCTAAAAATAAAAAATTGACAAAATGCCCAATACATTTATTTTTACCTCTTGTGACGTTTTGTACATTTTTGCCTTTTTGACCATTTTTAAATTTTGGCATTTTGTAATTTTATTGTTTATAAAGGCTAAAAGAGCAAATAAATAATACTACACATTTTCTCTAACTTTAAAGCATTTTTACTTATTTTTAATACTCTTTTTTCTTTCTCTTTTTTGTTTTTAATATATTCACATGACTCTTTCACTCTTCTCTCTCTTATTGGGAAATAAAAACTATAAAACAGAGGAGAAAACGATTGAAGCAAAAAAAATAAAATATTTTTTCTCTGTTTGGTAAATTTCTTTTTATTTATTTATTGTGTCCTCCTGACTATGTGTGACATAAAAATCAACAAAAAAGGCTAAAAGGTATTCAATTCTTTAAAAAATATTTTATTTTTGATTACTTTGTTTGGGTAATTTTATCTTTTATTATTATTTAAATTTTCTTTTGATTTCTTTCAACAAATTAACTTAAAAAAGTCCAATGTCTCAAATAATTTAAAAATGACTTTACTTATTTTATTCAGCAAAAATCCTTCTTAAGAACCTTTATATTAGTGTCACACTTTTAACCTAATTTATATTAATTAAATTATAGACAATGCAAAAATAAGAGAGTTGTTAGACACTAAAATAAATTAATTAAATTAAACATTATGCCAAAAATAAATAAATTTGGTTAAATTTAAACGTCTATTTTTCTTAATTGTTTTTTTTATGCTTTTATTAATTTTTAAAAGATTTTTTAGAGTTTTTTAAACAAATTTACACAATTTTAATATAAAAATGTCTTCATTTTTTAATCGTCAACCAGAATTGTTTGATACAACTAAAAAGTTTGGTGCTGGAACAAATGGAGGAAATAATAATAATACAAGTACATCTACTTCTTCAACTTCTATAAAAACAGGAAGTGGTTCTAATTTGGCTGCTGCAGGTTTAGCAATGATGGCAGAAAAGCCTTTAGGACCTGATGAAATTGATAGTGTTCCAGGTTTTTTTAATTTGTTAAAAAATTATTTAAATTTATTGGGATGTAATTACTTACATATTATCTATCCCCTGACTTTTTGCGGTCGAATATAATGATTTTAATTTTATTTAGATTCTTGGGTAGAATTAGCCCCTAGCCGTGCTAGCCTCTCTTCTAGTATAGAGGCGGTTAATATCGGTGAAACTTCTGCTGGTTATATTATTAGCCAACGAGATTCTCGTCTTTCTCCTGTTAGTATTCAAAGCCCAGCTGTCGAATTTGAATCTTCTTTGGAACAGGTTAAATATAGATTAGTTAAAGCAATGATTGGCCCTGATGTTGGTGGTAATAAATCTTCGACTGATTGGTTGTGGGATTGGGCTACTCGAAGTGAAGGAGGAACTGCGAATGAAAAGTAAGAGAAGTTTTTTTGGTAAAACTTGCTTTGAAGGCCCAGACTCGAAATTGGACAATATATATGTCATTTGAAAGAGCTCGTCAAGCTGAGTCGAACGACACCAAAATTAGCCCGCGGTCTCAATTCTGCGGCGAGATACAGACCCCCGAAAATCGAAAAACCATAGGGGGGAGTAAGCTCTTCAAAGTGATTACCGCGGCTGCACTTAAATTATTTTCACTGAATTAATTATTTTGTTGTAATTTGTGGCGTAGAATAACGCATGTACCAAAAAGCCAACGAGAGATGGGCTCCCAAATGAAGAAGTCATAAAACACTCCCAATAGGTCCAAGTTTGGCGTGTTTCAGCAAACTTCGATCCTTCATAACTTTGTTCATAATCGTTCAATCAAGACGATTTTGATCTCATTCGATAGGTCTCGAAGAGCTCTTTTGAATGAGCTATCATACTCATATTTGAATTTTCACCCCCAAAATTACCTTACTCCCCCCTATAGTTTTTCAATTTTCAGGGGTCTGTATCTCGCCCCATAATTGAGATCGCGGGCTAATTTTGGTGTCGTTCGACTCAGCTTGACGAGCTCTTTCGAATGACATATATATTGTCCAATTTCGAGTCTGGGCCCTCAAAGCAAATTTTTCCGTTTTTTTGGTTTAATTTTTTGGGGTGCATTTTTGGTTTGGGCAAACTGTCCTTTTTGTGGTCTTTGAGTGTTGAGTTTGTCAACCAATTTTAGTCAATAACTTTCTTTACTGTAGAAATAGATAAAAAGCCCAGGTACTCAAACGACTATTCCAAGGATTCAAAATGACCTTTGATATTTTTCAAAATGCCCAATACCCAAAAAAATTTTTTAAAAATTTTAGAACAAAAAATAACCCAGCACTTAATTCAACACTCACAACACCTCCAAACAGCCCTGAACCAGAAGAAACGACAGATTTCTTTACTTTTAAATCACCTGGGGGAAAGTTATATCATCGAAGAGTTGTTACTTCAAACAAAAAATTATTTGATTGGTCAATGTTTTGCCGTTTGGATGTTCTTTTGGCTATTGTGGTTTCGAATTTGATTACTGGGGCTGTTGTGTATGTTTTTTGACATTTTGAAAAATATTTTTTAATTTTTTAAGTTATTACTGTATCAGTCGAATGGAAAATGCTCAATCAGCATCTATGGATGATCCCTTCGCACAGACGATAAATAAATATTTTTGGTGATTTTGTGAAGAGAACATTAAAGAAAAACCAAAATTTGTAAAAACAAGGAAAATAAAAGTTTGGAATTTTTAATTTAATGTATTTAAAATTTGGCATTCCTTTTTTAAAAATAAAAATGTCATTTTAAAAAAATATAGAGTAGCTTAAAAGAAAAATTTTTTTTAAATTTTTGGAAATTTTTTAGACCCAAATATAATTTAATTTTTTAAAATTATTTTAAGCTAACTCTATATTTATTATTTTAACCAACAAAAAATATTATATTTAAGGTAATGTATATTTAATTTTTCTAAAAAAATTTAAATTTGGTATACTTTCTTGTTCTTCCCCACACACCCAGTTCAGTGCCAAAAATTGAGTGCGAACTAAAATATTTTTTTAATTTTAAATTATAGCATTTTTTTTTAATATTTTTGATGATCGTTTAAGATAATAGAATTTTAGAGAATATATTTTTTAATAAATTTATCTAAAAAAAGGGTAGAACAAGAAGTATAGCACACCTTTTTTTCTTAATTATTTTAAATATCAAAATATCTAAACATTAAAAATATCCAAATTTGTAATGTATATATTTATTTTTACACATAAAATTTTTTTTATAAATTGCCAATTAAAAAAATTTTTTTTTTTTAATATACATTTTTTTAAAAAAGAAAATATGAAAGCGTCAATTGTGTTGAGGAGAAAAACAATTTTAATTTAAATATATTTATTTATTTTTTAATTGTCTGGGGCCCACAACTTTTTTAAAAATGAAATTTTTAAAAAAGTTAAGGGCCTTTAAATTAATAAACACAGTAAAAGGCAAGATATATATATAATTTTTAACAAAGATTGTGAGAATAACTAAATTGAAGAAAGTTGGTCAATTTTTTTTAATTTGATTTTTTGATATTTCAGAAAATTGACATTTTGAAATTTATCACTTAAAAGCTTTAAAAGAAATCGAATATATAATAATGTGTAGTAATCCTCTAAAAATTGGCTGAATAATTAAACAGAAATATAATATTTTTTTGCTTTTTGTATTTTGATTTTATTACCATAAACACACAAAAGAGATGGTGACACTATCCGTGATATGGGCATCTATAATTAAATAAATAATTATTTAGTAAATAAAATTTTATTTAAAAATAAGTTCTGATGTAGTTGAGTGGTTAATGTGTTAGGTTAGTGACAGTAGAGGGGTGGGTTCGAGCCCTCCCAGTGGAAATTAATTTTTCTTTGCTTAAATAACTTGTTAACACACTCTTAAATATTATTTTACTTTTTAATAATTAAAACAAACAATTTCTTTTTATTAACATAATTTACTTACACATATGTTGCAGGGAAAATGCCCATTTGATTGTTGAGTGTACCTTCCCACCAATTCTCATCTTCTCTTTTGGTCACTTTAAAAATTATTTTTAATTTATAAAAAAACTTTTTAAAAAAAAAACCTGTAATAATATCCCCTCTTTGAAAACCAAGTTCTCCTTCCTCTTGTGGGGAAAAATCGAAAAGTGCCTTGAATTAATAAATTTAATAATTAATTATTTAATTAAAATACTTGTACAAGTCCGTGTTTATTAGAGAAAGCCGAATCCATTGAGCGCAAAAGTACGTTGTGTGTTTTAGATATGCTATTTGATCTACAAAAGGATAAGGTTTTTTAAATTGAATTTTTTAATTAACAAAATAAAGCATAGAAAATAAGGCAATTTAAAAAAATATAGGATGCGGGTTCGAACCCGTTCGGAAGACCAATTTTTCAAATATATCTTAAATTCAAAGGTTCGCACTCTTTCACTATTTAAAATGTTTTATTCGATATTTTAGTATTTTTATGTACTTTTATCTCATTTTTTTTTGGCTTAAAAGAACCTGTGATAATTGATAAGCTCATTGAGGCTGTTGAATCTTTTTGCCCACAAATAGTATTGGCCAAGTTTAGTGTCACGAAGAACTTTGAAATGCTGAACTACATTTTCGTATCTTTATTTAAGAATGCTTTTAAATATTTTTTAAATTGAAAAAAAATAACTTGACAGAAATTGAAAATTCTCCAGGTGATGATTCTGAACGTCGAACAAGAAATGCACCGTCAGGGTTCCCTGGCTTTAGAAGAAGTGTCTAAAAATAAAAAGAGGTTCAATTTTGAATTTAAAAACTATATAAAGTCCCAATTCTTAGCTTCAAAAAAACAATTATTTTAAAAAAACCTCTGAGTCACTCCTCGAAATATTGCCCAAATACCAAGAATGCTCCATCATTCGAATATAATTAGAGGGAATTAAGCCTTCTACACCGCCAATTTCAGCTTTATACCAGTGCGGATCTTCGTCTTTATTGACTATCTTAAAAAACTTTTTTTAATATTTTTATTTGTTGGTCATTTCGGCGCAGAACAACTGCATCAGTAGACGCCAAAACTTGGCACGCCGAAATAACCAAATTATTTAATTTAAAAACCTTAAGTGTTTGTCCTCTTTTAAAGTTTAGTTCATCAACTTCATTTGCATTAAAATCATGTTCTGCAATTGCTTCCATATTTGAAAATGCTAAGATTAGTAAAAACAGTCAATAAGAAAACTTTGTTTTTAGGAAAGAAAATAAGCCTGAATAAGGAAAAAAGAAAAAAAGAGATGCCTTTTACTTTAATCTGTCAACCATAAAATTGTTTGGGAAAATTAAAAAAAAATAGTATGTAAAAAAGAACTGAAAAAGATTTTTTACTAAAAATGAGAATTAATTAAAAAAAAAACAAAACGCCAAAATTTATATTTTTTTAAAAAGGTCAAGTGATGTGGGGTAAAATTAGAGGTTAAACTTTTTATTATAACTCAAGAATGGATAAACCAATTTGGATCATTTAAAGGTTACTAGATAGAGGATTGAATGAACTATAAAATTTAAAAAAATCAGAAATTTAAATAGTTTTAAAAGAAAGTTGTGTGCGAAAATGTGCAAAAATCACAGGTTTTTGATGGTTTTTTGGTCATAACCTTTTTGTTTGGAGAGCTAAAATTATTATTTTAGCTTTATTTTAAAGCAAATTTAATTCTCTATTTAATAATATGTTTTTTATTTTTTAAAAGTTTATTCATTCATGAGTTATAAAGCCAAAAGTGTAATAAACTCTCTTTACAGTGGGACAACTTCCGTCAAAAATAAAAATTTTATTCAAAATTAAATTTTTAAAAATATCAAATATCATAAAAAACTAATTATTACATTAATAAAATTAAGAAAAAAAAATTAGACAAAAAAAGAACATTTGTTTTGAAGTAATAGAAAAAATGAGCAATTGGTCAAAACAATTTTTATTACTTTTTGCTATTTATTATTAACAATAAACGGAAAAAAAACTATTAAAATATAAAAAATAATGCTAATAAAAATAAAAATTGTTGTAAAATTTACACCCTAAAAATAAGTGTACTTTTTTGGTCAAACGAAAGAATTTTTATTTTTTGGACAAAATGTCCATTAGACCACTCCTCCCAAATTTCAATCAATTTTTGCTTTTTACACACCTTTTCCCTTTACTGTCACATTGTGAGAAAAATCAAACAAACATTGCCTTATCTAAAAAATAAATTCATTTTACCTAACAGTTATTGAGAGGAAGAAGAATTTTAAGGGGATAAATCGCAGAACGACGTTTCACCGAATAAAAGTTTTAACAGAAAAAAATATCAAAAAAATTGAATAAATTATTGAAAAATAATTTTATACAATTATCAGACTCGAAAGTTTCTATTTTAACAAACTTCCATTTTTTCCAATATTTTTCTAATATTTTCCAAATTTAATCAAAATTAGGTGAATTGTTCATTTCTGTGAAATGTCCTCTCTCATGAATTAAAATAATTAATTAATTTCTTCCCTTCTTATTTAGTTAAATTTTATTAAAAAATAAAATAAAATGACAGAAAATATTGCTGTAACAAAATTTAGAGAATTTTTGCGAATAAATACGGAACAACCAAATCCTGATTACTGTAAATTTTTTTCTATTTTTTTTAAATTAATTTAATTAATTTAAGATGCCTGTAGAGATTTTCTTTTTAAATATGCCAATGAAATTGGAGGATTTAATTGTTGGGAATATGAAGTATTTTTTAAATTTAATTTTTAATTCTTTTCCCCTCTCAGTGTGTTGCCAAAAAGCCTTTAATTGGAATGACTAAAATTGGAAATTTACCCGAATTGCCTTCAATTTTATTTTATTGTCATACTGATGTTGTACCCACTTTTTTAGATAAATGGAAATATCAGCCTTATGAAGCATTTAAAGACTATAATGGAAATATTTTTGCTAGGGGAGCTCAAGTAATTTTATTTTAAATTTTATTTAATTATTTTTTATAGGACATGAAATGTGTGGGTGTTCAATATGTTGAGGCTTTGCGGACAATTTTTGAATCAAATGGAAATAAACCGTTTCTGCGAACTATTCATATACTTTGGGGACCAGGTTTTTTTTAATTTCAAAATGGTAAAATTTAAAAATGTCCAAATTTCACAGATGAAGAAATTGGTGGTCATGACGGAATGGAAAAATTTGTACAAACCGATCGGTTTAAACAACTTAATGTTGGATTTGTTTTGGATGAAGGGTTAGCAAGTGAAGATGATACTTATCGCTTATTTTACGCAGAACGTTGTGTTTGGTGTTAGAAAAAAATTTTTTTTTAATTTTAAAATAAAATTTTTAAAAGGGTTTAAAATAATCTGTCCTGGATCTCCTGGACATGGCTCTCGTTTTATTGAAAATTCTGCTGGGCCAAAATTGGTAAAATAAATTATTTTTCAAATTTTATTTTTAAAGACATCAATTCTTCAATCTGCCAATGAATTTCGTGAAAAACAACGTAAAATGTTGGAGGAAAATTCAAATAAATTAACTTTGGGTGATGTGACCAGTATTAACTTAACTAAAGTGGATGGGGGTGTACAAACAAATGTTATTCCATCTGAATTTGTTGCATGTTTGTTCTTTTTAAAATTGGAAAAACACAAAAAAATACACTGAAAATGTTTAAAAATAAAAAACACAAAAATACAAAAAACGCCCAATGGACAAAATGGTCAATGGACAAAATGGTCAAACAGGCAAATTTGTCTGTTTTGCCATTATGAGTAAAATACCTTTTATAGATAAATAATATTTAAATAAAGTTAGAAAAATAGAGTAAAATACAAAATATAATTAATTTTTTCCCCAGATTTTGACATGCGATTAACACCTACCGACAATTTTAATGTAAAATTTTAAAAATTAAAAAAAAATTTTTTTAAAGGAAATAGAAAATATGATTAAAAATTGGTGTAAAACTGCAGGAGAAGGTGTTAGTTGTGAATTTATTCAAAAAGGTATGAAACGAATATTAACAAACACAGAAAATTCTGATCCTTGGTGGTCTGCTTTGACACAAGTTTTTAAAGAAGAGTTAAATTTATTCTAAAAAATTTAAATTTTTTTTTTATTTTTAGAAATTGCAAAATTAAAAAAGAAATATTTATTGGTGGAACTGATGCACGCTACTGCCGTGGGGTAAAATTTAAAAAAATAAAGGAATAAGTAGTTTCGGCGCGGAGAGCTTGCACCTATGCTATTTTTGCCGACAACTTTTTATTTTTCAAAATTTAAAAATTATTTTTATACCAATCTAAAGCTCTAATTGTGTAGATTTTTTTTAATAAGGATTGACCCAATCAGACCATTTAATAAAAAGATATAGCCTAATAAACACGAAAAATGACAATTTTCAGCACTTTTCTTTCTTTAATATTTTAATGAATGATTGGATTGATTCAGTCTTTTCAAGAAAAATGTTCCGCACAATTAGAGCTTTCGATTGATACAAAAATAATTTTTTAATTTAAAAAAGAAAAAAAAGTTATTGATTAAAAAGGAACAAAGTTTGCCTTGGGGACTTGCGCCGAAACGACCAAATTTAATTTTTAAATTTTAAGGTAGGAATTCCAGCCATTGGCTTTTCTCCAATGATTAATACACCTATTCTTCTACATGATCATAATGAGTATTTAAATGAAAAAGTATTTTTAGAAGGTGTTAGGCTTTATACAAAAATAATTCCGCGTTTGGCAAATTTGGAAAAATTTGAACAAAAACCAAAATTAATTGAAATAAATTGATGGAAAAATAAAAGAATAAAATTAAATTAAGATAATTGTAGCTTAAAATTAATTTATTTAAATAATTTTTAATTAAAAAAATTTTTTTAGAAAAAATTTAATTAAATTTATATTCACTTTGGGCGCAGATTTGTTAGGCGCGAACGACTATAAAACGGTCTAATCTTAACCTAGAGTCCTGAAATTTTGTATAATTATTTTTCATAGTGTTATCTACCTTTGATAAAAATTTGAGAATTTTTGGTTAAATATAAAAATTTTAATTCTTTTTTCTCTCACACTCTCTCTTTTTTAATACTCTCTAACTTTAAAAAATTCAAATTTTTTGAAAAAATTCTTTTTTCGATGTTATATTCTTTTACTTTTTATTTTCATTTTCTTCCAATTTTAAAGGAAGATCTGGAGGTGCTGGTGAGTACGTTTCTTTTATTGTAGTTATTGTTTTTGGGGTGTGATCCTCCAAATCGAAAATCTAAAAAATGAAAAAAAATTTTTTTTTTAAATTTTATTTTTACATTAGTAATTGTATCAGTCCCATATATATTGATACATTCACGTGGATTTGATATAAATTCAATTCGCCATCCTTCTCTTGGAGTTTTACCGCCGTAATTGTCTGAAGGTACATAAGGACCTCCCTTCCCTCCTAGTCCACCCAAATCATCTCCTTTACGTTTGGGAAAGCCTCCATCATCATCGCCTAGTAGTGGAAATTTGTCCAAAGGTCTGACTCTATCTCCAGGTCTTTAAAAAATTTAAATAAAAAATAAAGTCCCTCGAGCGGATTCGAACCCACGACCCCCTTTTTCCCCAAAAATTATATTTTTTACCCCTTTCCTCTTTTTCCATCATCTCCATCGTCATCATTCGGCCTTTTCCTTCCTCTTCCATCATCAAAATCATCAGCAGGCCATTTAACTGGAGGGCCTTGTTTACCTCTCCCATCATCATCAACACCCTTAGGCGGTCCTCTCCTTCCATGATCACCATCTCCAGCATATGGACCTTGAGGCCAACTTTGTAAAGTAGCCCCCTGTGGTCCGCTATCGTCTCCTAAAAAGGAACAAAATTTAATAAAATTTTCAAAAATACCTCCTTCATGCCATGTTTTTTCGCTGACCCTCAGACCTGGAGCACCAGGATCATATTCTGTAAACTTCTGGTGGTATTCATAACGACGTGGAGTAAGATCTCGAGGTGGATATTTCATCTCTATTCCATCTGCTTCAACCTAATTTAGAGAAAATAAAATTTTAAAAAACACCCATTTGATCAACTTAGTGTTGATCAAATGGGTAATTACTAACCACTCCATCACCAATTGGAGAATAAAATAGACGTCTAGGTTTTATCGATTTCAACATAATTTTTGGATCAGTAACAACCTTAAAATGTAAAAATTACAAAATGTTAAAATTTCAAAATGTCACTTCTCCCCCTTGCCAGCGTTTTGGTTTCATTTCCAACCCAGAAACTCTGTGATCTCCGTAACCATAAAATTTGACTATTTCATCTCTTTCCTGGCTTTTTCTTAACTGTTCTTCTCTATGTTCATGTGATTGAAATCTATTAAAATCGTCCATACTTCGAGGCAAAGCAGAATATGTTGGCAAATCAGTTTTAGGAAAGTCCTGCCATTTTGACTGTTTATCTTTACTTTTGTCCCAATTTCCATGTTCCCAAGTTCCAATTGGCCAAGGTGAACCACTCCCTGTATAATATCCACTACGTGGAGGTTGTGGGCTGTTATCTCTAGAAGAAAATGTTGGTCGACCTTTCTCTCCTATTTCTGCAGGGGCAGAATAATAGTCATCTCTGCCATAAGGTGAATTATTTAAATCTCCTTCGCTACGTTGTTGATAGTAATTTGGCTATAAAAATAAAATTTAATATTTATATTTTCCGGAAATTTATACTCCTAATTTTCCGGAAATTATTTTAAATATTTTTGAAAGCATTTTTTAACCGAATATGATCTTGCAGGCATATTTTGTAGTGTTGTGTCTGTTGTAGTAGTAGGAGTAATATCACCAGCAATTGCATGGTCAGGTCCCACAACATCTGACCAACTAACTCCTTTTCTTTTTCCACCCTGTCCTCCATAATAATCAGAAATTGAAAGAGGAGTTCCAATACTTAATGATTGAGTAGCTGAAGAAGGACGATAATCTAATAAATCACCAAATGGAGAGTATGGTGGTTGTTGTTGTTGCTGCTTTTTCTCTGTTCCATAGGCGGAAGAGCCTAAATTTTCTATTCCTCCTTTTGTTAAACCTTTGTTGCCACTACTGGATGAAACACCATTGCTTGGATTCTGATTGTAAGAATATATGTGTTATTTGTTTGAAAACTGTGTTTTCCGGAAAAACAAAAATAAGTTTTCCGGAAAATAAAAATGTTTTCCGGAAAACCAAAAATAAGTTTTCCGGAAAATAAAAATGTTTTCCGGAAAACCAAAAATAAGTTTTCCGGAAAATAAAAATGTTTTCCGGAAAAACAAAAATAAGTTTTCCGGAAAATAAAAATGTTTTCCGGAAAACCAAAAATAAGTTTTCCGGAAAATAAAAATGTTTTCCGGAAAAAAAAAAGTTTTCCGGAAAATAAAAATGTTTTCCGAAAAAACAATTTTTAATAATAACACCGATCGGTGAATGTCCCACGGTTCGCCTTGAGCATGATATTTCTTCTTTAACTCTTCCTCTTCCTTCTCCTTATCTAGAAACCCAAGCAAATGCGCATTCGCATCAATATAGCGTTGAAGCTCTCTTTTAATTAAAAAAATAAATTAATTAAAAAAATAAAATTAATTCAACCTATGCTGTGAAGGAGACAATTCATTCTCATTAACAAGGTCAACACCATTCACTACTAATTTGTCCTTTAATTTTAAATTAATTAATTAAAATAAAGAATATTAAAAAATTTTTTAATTAAATTCAGATAATTTAAAATATTAAAAAAATAAAAAAAAATATTTTACCGGAACGGCTGGACTAACAGAAATGGTTGTGGGCATACACTACTACTTATATTTATTTTTTTTTATTTTATCTTAATTAAAAAAATTTTTTATATTTAATTTAAAAGGGAAGGTTAATTATCATAAAAAAAATCAAAACCTTTTAAAAAATAAAAAAAGGAAAGACTGATCAATAAAAAAGGGGAGATCACTTCCTCTGCTAAAAACAACATTTTTGAAATTTATTAAAAAAAATCTCTATTAGAAATTTTTTTATTAATAAAAACAATATAAAAAGGCTAAACTCACCCCCTCACAAATATTCTCTTTTTAATTTTAAAAATAAATTGCCAAGTGTTCTTTCTCTAATTTCTCTACTAAATACCTACTATTTTTTTTCTCTAACTTAAAAACATCTTTTTAAGTTTAAAAATTCCAGAATATCAAAAAAATAAAATAAACAGATTAAACGTTCATTTTTGAACAAAAAACAAGTAAAAAAGAGAAAAAAATTTTAAAAAAAAATAAAATATATTCCTTAACACCCACATAAAATTTATTTTCTAAAATACTAAAACAGTTGTTTAATCGAATTAAAATAAATTTAAATTGATTAAAAATAAGAAGAAGAAAAATGCTTTTTTAATTTTAAAAAGCTTTGAGAAAAAGAAAAATTTTTTTATAAATTTTTAAGTAAGGGAAAAGTACTAAAATGCGTTCACAAGGCAAAAAAGCGTTCTCTCTACCCTTAAAAATAATTTTTTTTTTGAAAGAAAAAAATTATGTAATTTTTTTTTAATTTGGAACAGATGTCTCAATCTTTTATTTTTTTATTAAAGAAAAAATATGAAAGAAAATTTATATATTTATTTATTTAAAAAAGAGCATCATCTGTTCCCTTTTAATCAGCCTATTTTCACTTTTAAATTGAAAAAAAAAATTAAAAAGAATTAGAAAAATAAAATAAATTAAAAAAATTATTTTTCTCAGACTCTAACAACCCTCTTTAACTAAAAATTAAAATTTCAGTTAATTCCATTTGGACATTTTCTAGAGATATAGGTGTCCTTCTAACGGGAGTTTACTGTCCCAAAGCGTTTTTGGAAGGAAAAAACACTTTTGAGGGGACTAACTAAGAGTTTCTTAACTCTTTTAAGTTTTGTGTCTCTATATAAGGATGTCTTTATAATTAGAATAAATTTTAAAAATTAAAAAAAATATTTTTCTAAATTTTTATTCAATTTTATTTAAAACTTTGAGCACAAAATTAATTTTAAAATTAAATTTGAGAAGAAATTAAAATGTAAGATTATTCCTAAAACATTAAAAACAAAATATATTTTTAGATTTTTACAAATCAAAATTACTGCTAATGATGAGATTATTTTATATTATTAAAAGGGGAAAAACAATTTAATTTAATTAATTTCTTTTTTAAATAGCAAATAAAAGCTCTTAAAAATTAATAAATTCATTTTCGAAAAAATTTCATTTTGGTAAAATTTCATTTTGGTAAAATTTCAAAATGGTAAAATTTCAAAATGGTCAGTCAACCAAAATTTTTAAAAAATACAAAAAAATATCAAAAAATTAAAAACAAAACATTGAAAAAGTTTAATTTAATTATCTAAAAACACAAATGTGTATGTGTAGTAAAACTTAAAATTTCTTATTACTACTAGAGTAAACATTTTTTAAAAAATCTAAAAGAAAAAAATATCGCACATATTTAAAAAAATTATTATTATTATCAATGGCATAAACTAATTGATCGGGGGAAAACAATAAAAAAATATCCAAAATATATAAAAGTGGAAAACCACTTGAAATTTTAAAAAATTCCCAATTAAATTTGTCTTTTTTTAAATCAAAATTCATGTTTTCTAAAATTTGGAGTTGCAAAATTTTTTTATTTAATAAAGGAAAAAATTAAAAACACTTTTAACCAATTTAAACAAAAATGTATTCTGTGGTTAAGTGGAGTTTCACAATTTTAGGACGAAGGTTCGAACCCGTTCGAGTCCCTTTTGATAATAAACAAAATTTTTAACATTTTTAGGCATTTATTTAGTAAAATAACTTTTAAATTTAATTTTAAAAATTTTATAACTAATTTAATTAGGAATTAGCAACAAAAATCAAAATATAAATTTGATTTAAGCTTTTAATTATTTTTAGCTACATTTAAAGCTTTTTAATTTGATTTTTTACTAATTTAAATTCTATATTTTCCTCCTCCTCCTCTTCCATTATTACCAAAATAATGAGAAGAAGAATCACTAAATTGTTGAAAATAACGTTCACCCAAAGAACCTGCTTCTGTCCATTGACGAAAACGTGTAACATGACAAAAGAGACGAATACTGGGTTTTTGCATTGACCACTGGCCTCTTCCTATGCAAACTTTGAGACAAAGCAAATCAATATTTGAAGTCTCATAAAGAAAGTCGACACTGACTGCGTAAGTGAGTAGACGGGACAGATGTTCCAATTGATTTGACTGAATGGAAAATAATAATTTTAAATTTAAAAAATTAAAAAAGAAACCTGTGAAGTAATAGTCAACTTTTTCAAATTAGAAAAGAAAGGTCCATAAGGAATGCTTTGCGGAGGTGGCACTCTAACCAAATCATGAGCAGAAGAATAACCACCATCTATTTGGCTATTTTTACATGGAGAAGAGACAAACGAACAAGAATTTTTTAGCATATTCAAAAGAATACTCATTTGTTTTCGATTAATCTAAAGTATTTTGCCAAATTTAGACTCTTTAAAATAATAAAAACCTGTGAAACAAGCAGTTCAATAATAGGCGAATCCATACTCAATTGCTCAACAGAATGGCGAAATACTGCTAGCAATTGAACTAGAGCACGCACATCTTCTTGACGCATCTTTGTATCGACAGCAATTCCTAACTCATTTGGTCCCATTTGGACAACAACAAGTTTAGCATGAGGATGCCAATCTAGGCAGCCTTCTAATAAAAATTATTTTTAAAAATCAAAACTTTAAAATTAAAAAGAAAACCTCTTCCTCCAATAGAAGCACTTTTCTCACATTCTTCACACATTTGTGCAAGTCCATTGTAGCAACGAACATTTATACGAGTAAAACGACGCAATCGCGTATCGAATGAACGTTTGAATGTTTTGGAGACGCGACGCCAACGAATCTGTATTAAAAATAAATAAAATTATTAAAACATTACTGTTTAATTTATTTTCGGATTTTTACCCAATTTTAATTACAATAAAAAAATTAATTTTGATTTTTCCTATTCATAATCTTGATTTTTAAAAATTACACCACTAAACGGACTCGAACCCCAGGGACATCAAATAAATTTTCTACATACTATCCCCTCGACCACCGGATCCCTTTTGAATTTCAACCTAATTACAAATAAGGAATCAACCAAAAAGCGTAGTTTAAGGGAAAAAGAGCCCAAAACCTTGACTAAACCATTTTAAAAAATTTAAAAAAACCTGATCAAAAATTGAGCAATAAGCCGCTAAATTTTCAACAAGTCGATTTTGTTCACTTGTAGAAGGATTAGTTGAGAAGCGTGGAGGCAATAGACGACGAAGTCCATCAAAAAAGTGTAAAGGTAAAGTCAAAGCCATTTTTAAAAAATATTTTTAAAATAATTAAAGTGTTGTTTTCTCCTTTTATTTAATTAAATAATTTTATTTGGAGAATTTTTTTGCTAAAAAAATAATAAAAATTAAATTTTGATGATCATATAATTTAATGAATAAAATAAAATAAGGCGGCGCGTCAAAAAATAATAATAAGCAAAAAATTAAATTAATATTAAAATTAATTAAATAAATTATTGCTGACACTAAAATAAAATTAAAAGGAAGAAAAATTAATTAATTTAAAGAAAATTATAAAAAAGAACATTAGAGTATAAAATAAATAAATTAGAAGCAAACTCGCAAAGTCAGAGAAAGTCTCTCTAAGAGAATGCACACAAGTTGCACTATTTTCCTTTTCTCTAACAAATTTTCAACAAAACCTTAACAGCTCCGAGTAAATAATCTAAAAACCGTTTTTGATATTTTTTGGATAGAACAGAGTTCAATTTTTGTTAATTCTCTTAAATAAATTCTTAGTAAGACTCGAGTCCAACAATATTCTGTTTAACATTTCTCTCCCCCTCTTTTCTCTTATTTATTATCAACGCAACAACAAAGAACACTCCAAAAATGTGTTTGTTTCAAAGATAAAAATTGTTTTTTGAATAAAATGATGATGAGATGGTTTAATGTACAACGTGGGGAGAGAAAAAAGAAAAAAGAGAAAAATTGGATCGACGAACAAAAATTTTCGGGGAGTAAAAGAAATAAAATATAATAATAAATTAAAAAATATTTTAGAAGAAGGGGTTATATATATTAAAAGATTCACGTGTTATAACATTAAAACGAATGATTAAATGAGGCAAAGATTTTTGAAAAAAATTAGAGAAAAAAAGAAGGTAATCAGGCGTTATTTTGTTGTTTTTATGAGGGCAAAATTTAAAAGAAAAAATTTTTAAAATTAAAAAAAAGTAAACAAATGTTTTTATGTTTGTACTATGTGTCTGGAACACAAACAAAAATATTTGTACTTTTTCAATTAAAAAAAGTTAAAATTAAATTAAAGAAAAAAGACAAAGTTCTATGCATTAAAATGCACTAATGGGTTTTTTTAAGTAAAAAATTAAAAAAAAAATTTTTAATTAAAGAAAACCTGCAAAATAAGGTCCAACGTTTAACTATAAGTCTTATAAATTGAGCGAGAAAATTTGAGCAAAATAAATTTAGAAAATTCAAATGATTGTGAAGGTGGTAGAAGCAAGCAAATCACCCCGTCTTTTCTTTGAAATCTTTTCTTTGAAATAAAATTTAAATAAATTTAAAAAATTAAATTTTTAGGAGGAAAAATTTTGTGGGTTTCCTTCCCCACAATTTAATCTTTTTAAAAAATTTAAAAAAAAAAATAAAAAATCACAATCCAAAAAATGAACATAATTCACAATTAATAGGCTTAAAAAAATTCTCAATACACAAACAAAAATACAAAAGAATCAAAGTGAAAGCTTTTATCAATGAAATGAAAAGCCAAAAGCCACACAAACAAATATGCTTAAAGGAAGCTTTTAAAAAAGAGAAAAAAAGGCGGAAGAGGGAAAAAAACTTTTTTCTTACCTACACCCTTCACATAATTTCATTGATCACAATTTATATTTTCTTTTCTTTTTTTCATTTTTACACATTTCTTTATTATTTTCTTCCCTCTAATCAAGAGAAGCATAGTTAAACCCCTCTAAAAATGAAAACCAAAAAAAACTATTTATTTGTTTGTGTCTGTTTGTGAAGAGATCTAATAAGAGGAAAAAAGAGATTGAATATTGAGACAAAAAATCTTGACATATTTTTATTTAAAAAGAACAAAGTACGTCTTCTATAGTTAAGGAGAAGAAAGAAAGTGGTTAATTTGAATTTTTTTTGATTTTTTAAAAATTTTAAAGGGTTGAATTTCTTGCTTATTTCTACAATCCTAAATTTCGATGTTGAGTCTGTTCAATACAAATTATAATGTCAAAAACACCTATAAATTCGTTTACATTATATAATTTAGTTGATGGAAGTTCAGAAAAATAAAACATTCAAGAAAATTGTTAAAATTAGTAATTATGATGAAATAAAATAATAATAGTAAAGTATAAAGTACACAAAATTAACAGAAACGAACAGAGTTTAAAACTAAAAATATTTTTTGCTAAAAAGGAAAACAACAAGTGTCACTATCTGTGTGGTATAAGCAATTTGTGTTTGCGTAATATAGTAAAGTTGAAGGCTTTAAACTAATAAGTTGGATAAAAATGACACTAAAAAGAGTAAAATCGAGAAATAGATGATTTTACTAAAGTCAAGATCCTGACATTTCTAAGAATGTGTAAAATGAAAATTCTAAGAAAATATAAATTATATTCCGTAAAAAACTCCGGATCAATTGGTTTATTAATTTCTCAAACTTTGTCCCTGTTACCCCTTAAAACAAAAAAACCTGAATTTAACAACTGAACAGCGTTCCAAATCTATCGAGTCCGCAAAATCCAAACTCAAAAGTTCCGCTTTGTTATATAGTGGCTGATTGTAAAATCGCGTTATAGCCAAAAATTGCTGTATAAAATTAATAATGCTACATATTATTGATAAAAATTGCGTAGAAAAAAGTATAAGATAATAAAAATGAAGTAATAAAAAAATTTAACGTGACTTGGGTTAATCAAAATGTGCACAAGGAAAATTAAAATCAAAGTTGATAAATAAATTTAACGACAATAAAACAATTGGGGTTTTGCCATGTATTAGAATAATTTAAAGAGAAAACCATCTAAAAATGATCTATGTATTAAATAAATGTAGAATTGTGTTTTAGGGTAAGCGCAATCGAATTGGACAAAGGTAAAATGTGAAATATTTTTTAACCAAGGAATGGTAAATAAAGTAGAGAAAATTAGAGAAAAAGAGAACAAAAGAAAAGAAGCAAACAATTGCATTATGTAACATACGAAACACCAAATAAATGAAATAACTAACAAAAGAAAAAAGACATTAAGTCAAAATTGAAGTCTCTTTCTCTAATTTCTTTAACATCCTCTTATGAAAAATAACGTCATAAAGTAGAGAGAGAAATGTTGAAATAAGGCAGAGATCATTAAATAAATATAATATAAGGAAACAAATAAAGAAGGCTAAACAAATAATACGTTTGAAAAAAGGATGAAGAACAAAGAATGTGTCAACTACATAAACCAGTAGAGTCTCATTACTTTTGAATTGCCTTGTAAAACTATTTTAGACTCCTAGTGAAAATATTTTTGAACGCAGCATGAATAAAACTACCTATTTGACAGCCTACAAACACGTTTATATTACGTGGTAAAGTCCAAAGTCCAATTTTACTTTTTTAATTTTGTTCGCTTTTAGTCGTTTTTGTATTTTGTGGAAAATCAAGGATTTTTTTCTTTCTATTTATGGTTATTTTATGATAAATAAATTTATTGAATCCTTTTATAGATTTTAACCAAATAAAGATGAGAACAAAGTCCTTTTACGTTGACAAAAATTGATGGAAAAAAGAGTTGACTAATAAATTTAAGAAATTAGGTATTGGTTTGTAATAACTGTCTTTTTTAGACAAAACCGCAATTTTTATAACAGACAACAAAGTGAGCTAAATAAAAAGCAACAGTTAGAGAACTGAACAAACAATAATGATCTATATTTTATAAACGGGGAAGAGAAAATGTGAAGAAAAAAGGCAATCACATGGCAAGGAGTGTTCTGTAAAAATTAGATTTATTTTTGGAAAAAAAACTAAAATACCTAAAGTATTTACATTACTACTTAATTTGTATCATTTTGAATAAAAATATAATTTAAAAGTAATTAAAGATCAAAAATTAGGGTAATTATTTATTTTAGTAAAGTAAATAAAAATGAGATGACTTTTTGCAATTTAAGCCATTTGGAGATTTTGTCCCTTGGCATTTTGTTCATTAAACTCCTCGCTGGCATTTTGACTAAGTTTTAATAAAAAACAAAACTTTCTATTATTTAATTTTTCTTTTTTTCTCTCTCTCTAATCTTTTTCATTTTTTCTCTCTATTCTCTCTTTTATTGCTTTTCGCATAAAAGTTTCATTAATTGTTATAAATTAAAACAAAAAAATGAGTTTATCAACATCATCAAAATCTGCGTTAGATATTAATTCATCAAATTTTGATGCTGAATATTACGTACAAGATTTATTACGCAAAAAGGGATTGGAAGAATTGGTTGCTGTTGAACAAGACATGGTTTTCTTTCTTTAAAATTTCTTTAAAAAAATATTATTTTTTTTGTAATTTAGGTTAATAATGTTCGACGATTAGATTCAGAAATGCAATCTTTAGTTTACGAAAATTATAGCAAATTTTTAAATGCAACGAGTACAGTGAAGGATATGCAAAATAAACTAAGTGATGCGCATAATGTATGAATTAATAAATTATTGTTTTTTTATATTTTTTTCTTCAACTAATTTATTTTTAATTTAATATAGGGTAGACGATTAATTTTAATAAAATTAAAAATATTTAAGGAAATGCACGCACTTTCTTCTCGAATGAATCGAATTACAAATTTATCAGATTCCTTAACTGAAAAATTTGCAAAGAATTGTGATAAAGTAAAAAAGTTAAATGAGGCACGTGATTCGGTTAAACGACTCGAATTTTTAATTAAAGCTCCAAAGATTTTGCAGGTTTTTTTTACATTTTGTCCACATTTTATTAAATTTTTATTTTTTTCTTTAAGAATTGTGTTGATAAAAACGATTTTTCTCAAGCAGTAAACACATTTGTGTCTATACAACCAAGATTAGATAAACTGAAAAGTCTTCCTTCAATGTCTGGTATTGCTAGTGATTCAGAGCGTATTATTGAAGGAGTTAAAAAACAGGTTTAAATTAATTTTTTAAAGTGAAAATAGTCCCTTGATATTTTTACTTTTTTCAAATAGGTAAATTTTAATGCTAGTACCTCCATTATGAAATTTAAACTTGCCTAAAAAATTAAAAAAAAAATTATTTAGCTTTCCCAACAACTCGAACGTCGTCTAATATCTTCAGAAGCAGTAATTCAAGCAGTCGATCTTTTAAAAAAATTGGGTATATCAGAAAATGTGTTGGAAAATCAATTAATTTCAACATTTGAAAGAGAAATGTATTCAGAATTAAATAAATTAAAAGAAGAAGAAAATGAACAAATTCCAGGAGAATTATCTTTAGGTATTAAATTTGGGGATATTTTTGAATTTGTGGATACTGGATGTTGCCATTTTTTGACAAATGTGTCTTTAATGGCTTCGACATTTTTGCAGCTTTTTAATAAACAGGTTTTATGAAAAAAATTTTTTTTTTTTAATTTTTAAAATTAATTTACAATTTACTGGAAATTTTTTTTGTTGCCCCCTTGAATTTAATTAATTTTTCTTTGTAATAATTTAAAAAAAAGCAATTATTTTTAGCATTCTAGAGCAGAATTTGCCCATTTACTCGAACGTGTAATGACTTTATTTGAACAAATTGTGGACAAACGTTTTGCCAATGAAACTAATTATTCTGATTGTTCACTGTTTGTAAAGGCTTTAGACAGAATTTGTAGAAAAATTTCTGTTTTAGCGAGGCTTTCGCCAGGTTATTTTGTTTAAATTAAAGATTAAATAAAAATTATTTTTTTTTCAGATTTTAGTTTCACTCGAATGAATTCTTCCATTGTTCATCGTGCTGGTATAAATATTTAAAATAAATAGGAAAAAAATTAAATTTACAGCAAAACACCAAATTATTATTTGCCGTAAATTTGTTGCTGAAACAATTCAGAAAGCCATTAATGAGGTTAAATTAAAATAATTAAAAAAATAAAATTTAGGCATTTAAAAAATTAAATAATTCATCACCTGCTGCCTTTTCCTCTTCTCGTAGTGATAACGGTCAATTCTACTCTTCTGCTGTTGGTAGCAATAATAATAATGCTCGAAAAACATTGTTGAGAGAATTATTGGATAAAATTGAACATTGTGTTTTACATTCAGTGAAAAGTGCTTTGGCCTCCTTACTAATGTTTCTTTTTTATAAATTTTTTTAAAACATGTTTTTATAGAAAATGTGTTTTGATTAAACATTGTTTTTATAAAATATTAATTTAAAATGTTTTGGTAAAAAAACATTGTTTAAAAACAAATAATTTTTTATGGATGTTTTTGGTATTTTATAAACATGTTTTTATATGTTTTTAATAAATTTATAAAAACATGTTCCGGAAAATTCTACTGTATTTTTAAACAAACTTGTTTTAACTAACAAATGTTTTTTTAAAGTTTGTTTGAATAAAACAAACTTACTTAAGACTTAAAAACACAATTTTATTTTTATTTTCTAGGTTCACTGCTACAGACATTATTTTCTCTTCTATTCCCCATTTTACTGGAAGTTTTGGTTTTGATGTACATGAACAAATTGTGGTAAAAATAATTTTATTTAAAAGAATCAAATTTTATTTTAAGATTGGCTCAATTTATGATTTATCAATTTATATTAATTCAAGAATTGATTCTATAACAGAAAATGTGGAAGAAGGAAAAGGTACGGAATTACTCATTCTCTGTGCTCTATTGAGAAATTTGCGTTTAAAACATTTGGATTATTTGTTGGAATTAGCGCAACAACAATATAGGTTTGTGTTTTTATTTATGTTTTCTAAAAACATTTTCTGGAAAGCATTAAATTAACGAACATGTTTTTAATTTAATAAAAGTTTCCTTAAAACATTTTCCGGAAAAAATTAATAAAACAAATACAATACTAAAAACATTAAAAAATTAACCTTTTAATTTCAAGGCTATCTGAGTCACACTTTTCCAACCAAAATAAACTAACAAATGTTGAGACGCCAACAAGTCAATTGCAAGAAAATATAGAAAAATTGCTGCGTAAATATGTTCAAGTAGAGAGTTGTATACTTTCTAAGGTTTTAATATTAAAAAAAAATTAATTTAATTTTTTTTAAAGATTGCCTATAAATGTATTTTTACTTTTGAATGGGCTGAATGTTCTGAAACACCACAACGAGTACGCACTCTTGTGAAACATTTGGTGCGTTCTGTAGCTGAAAAGGATGTTGATTTGGCTGCTTTTGTTAGTTTTTTTTATTTTTTTTTTAATTTTAAAAATTAAAAGATGGAAAATGACGGCTTTACTACCGGCAAGGATAGAACCCCTGAATCGTCACATGGGTAAATTAAATAAAAAATTTTTTAATTTAATTTTAAGTTATTACACAATGAGACGAGCAGCAAGTGTAGCTAGTAGCGTATATAACAACAATAATAATAACGACAATAATTCCTCTTTGGGTGGAAGTAGTGGTGGTATAGTTGAACGACTTTGGGGTGATGTTGATGATAATACTGAAGGAGAAGAAAATATTAAAAGTGGAGAGGGAGCTATAGAAGAATTTTTGACAAATTTAAAAGTTGAATTTAGGCGGGATATTGTAATTTTTTTTTAATTAAAATAAATTTTAATTTTATTAAAAAAAAGATTATGAATGCTATTATTCGTTTGCTAAGCCTATATCTAACTGATTATGTTCGTGCACAACCTAAATTTTCAAGAAATGGATTAGAACAATTACAGGTTTAAATTAAAATTAGCAAAATTAATTTATTAAAAATAGGTTGATTGCGCATATATGCGACAAAAACTTTGGACACATGCTGGAGATGAACATATGCTTAATATGTCAATTGAAGATGTAGTGACAGCTGCTGGTAAAAAATATTTTTTTTTATTTTTTGATAAAATTTATTTAAAGTAAATCACTGTGCCCAACCAAAATTATTAGACCCATCTGTTGTAAGGGCAATATGTGAAGAAATTTGACATTAAAAAAATAGAAAATACTAAAATCTATGTTAATAAAATTTTTCTAATTTTTAATTTATTTAAAAGATTTAATTTTTTTAATTTATTGCACATAATAAAAATTTTACATATAAAATTCAGGAAAACTTTCCGGAATATGTTTTTTTAAACATGTTTTTATAAAATACATGTTTAAGAATAAGCTTTCCGGAAAATGTTTTTATAATTAAAAAACATTTTATTCTATAAGTTTTTCAATTTTTTTTATTATTTTTAAAATTTTCTTTTTATATCAACTTTTATTTAATCTTTAAAATATTATTTACAAATTAAATTTTCTTTATATTTTGGATAAGGATATTCATACAACCTTGACCGATTTTCATGAGATTAATTTAATTTTCTATTATTATTTATATATTTAAAAATAATTATTTATTAAATATATTTTTAAATGTTTATTAAACTCTTTTTTCTATTAATTAATACTTGCATTGTAAAACTTGAAAAAAATGATGAATTAAGTATTAATATTCTACAATTTAATAATAAGAGTAATTTACAATTTTCAAATAATACATTTATAAAAGAATTACCAATAAACTACACTTTCATTTATAAACAACTTTTAGAAAAAATTTCAAATCATTGTATATCAGATAAAGAATATGAAGAATTTTATCATAATAAATTAAGACCTGGACTTGTTTCTACGTTTTTTCCATTTCTAGCTGAAAATGCTATTAAACAAATTGGACTCAATGAAATTCGCCAAGTTTTTCATTTGAAAAAACAAAAAATCAAATTTGATGGGACAGTTGAAGAAGAATTTGAGAATAACAATTATACTGATACATACAAAGCATTGGGCAATTTTAAAAGGGAAGTTGAATTATATTCTATGGATACAATTTCAAATTTGCAATTTTGGCCTGAAGATGTACAAAATGCCGAAATTGTTTTAGATAAAATATATCCAGAAGTTAGACAATTATTTAAATTACAATCTGAAGAAATTGAAATTAACAAAATGACATTTAATAATAAAACAGTGGACAAAGTAATTACAGAAGTTATATTAATGGGTAATAATATCACTCATGCCATTATTCAATCAAATGCGCAGTCAACGAGTGCTAATATATTTGCTTTTTTCTCATTTAATTGTTCAGACCCAAAATTTATTAAAAAAAAAAGAAAATACTAAGATCTGTGTTAATAAAACATTTTTCTAATTTTTAATTTTAGATTTAATTTTTTAAAATTTATTGCACATAATAAAAATTTTACAAATGCGTTGAAATATTAATTAAACAAAAAAATATAGATACAATAATAAGGCAAGTTGGCATAATTTTTAATAAAAAAATCTAACAATAAGAGAAAAAATAGTAAAATATCAGTTAAATAATATATAAAAATTAATTTTTAATAATAAGAGAGGGGGAGGGTAAATTCTGGTCATTATTATTTAATAAAACATGATCACTTGAAGAAAATATTTCAGTCCTTTCGATGTCAGCATTGTTGTTGTAACAAGGCAAAATTGTTTTTGTTGTAGAAAATGCAAAAAGTTTGTGTTTTCTAGATAATTGAGGAAGTGAACATTTTATGCTTTTTAAACTGTTGTTTTGTTGTAATTGTCTTTTCCTTATAAACATTGCATAACATAAAGGAAGAAGAGCAAACGAACTTAACTTCAACATTGTTGAAGTGGAAAAAACATCATCCCAACCACGAAGATCAGAGAGAATAAAACCTGCCTATAAAACAATGTTTTGTTTAAAAATGTTTTTATTAATGTTTTTCGGAAAACTTGATTGTAAACATGTTTTGTAAACATTGCAAGTTTTATTAAAATTCAGAAAAACTTTTCCGGAAAATGTTTTTAATAAAACAAATGTTTTTATAAAATAAATGTTTGTGAATAAAATTTTCCGGAACGTGTTTTATTGAAAACGGAAAATGTTATTACCTGAACACAAATAAAGTTGTATGGAGCGAGCCCAACAAGTACAGAAAATGTAAATAACGGGAGAGGAATATTTAGAAAAGGTGCAACAATATTGAGAAGCCAACTTGGTGAGATCGGAAACATGCGAGCGAAGAGGAGGAAGGCTAAAAGCCTGTGGGAGTTGTCGTCAACCTTAAATTATATTTTAGAATTTTAAATTAATTTTTAAAATTTCCCACCTTTCTCTGTAAATAATTAATTTTCTCTCCAAAATAGTACAAAACATATTCTCTACTAAACAGTTCTGAGAATAAATAGCACAGAGTGGAGCCAACAGTAGTAAGAACAGAACAGAGCAGAAAGCCTATGGGGAGACCATATATTGCACCAGCAATGATATTCTATTTTTATTAAAAATAATTTAAAATTTTTTTAAATTTTTTTACCATAAGAAAAGATCCAGGAATAGCAAAAGTTTGTTTATACAAATAAATACAAGTAAATAAAGTAATAATATAGGCGCTATGCCTTTTTTCGTAAAGTCGAAAGCGTTCAGTAAAGGAAGTAAAATTTTCAAATTGTGTTGGTAATTCTAAAACAAATGGAGATGATGAAGACGTAGAAGAGATTGAAGTTTCTAAAATTAAAAATGTTCAAAATTATTTTATGTATTTTTGAAGGCAATTATTAGATTTTCCGGAAAACAATTTCCGAAACATGTTAACAAAGTTTAATAAAACAAATGTTTAGGATTAAGCTTTCCGGAAAACAAATTTTACCTTCTGTTTTCTCTTTAAATTCTTCATTAACTACACCTCCATTATTAATTAATATTTCATTTTTAACAGTTGTTTTTGATGTTTCCGTCATTTGAGGCCATTCAGGTGCATTATAAACAAGTAACCACAGAAAAAGGGTAGCGCCAGCAAAAATAGCCGGAAGAAAGAAAAGGCGAGTGATTGTCATTCATATATTTATTTTAATAGTTAATCCATCAAAAAATAAAAAAATAAATATTTTAAAACATTAAAAATTAAGAAAAGGTCTAGAAAGTAAAGACCTCAATTAACTCAGAGCTTAATAACTCGAAGAGAATTTTAGAAAAATGATTAAAATTTGAAAAATAACTCGTATTTAAAATAAATTTTAATACATATAACACCATCAGACAGATTACAGTTTAAAACACACTTTTTTCTTATCAAAAATGAGTAAGCAACATTTCCCCCAAAAATGCTATTAATACAAAAATGAAACAGGAAATCCTTTTTCCTAAAATTTCATAGTATAAAAATCGCGTTTTTATGTTTTGTGGACCTTAATGGAAAAAAATTATGAGTGTATGGATGATTGGTCAACAAAAAATGGAGGAAGATGAGCGTAAAGTAGTTATAGAACGCCAATAAATTTATCAGAGCGCAAATTATATAAATATATAGTTTATCAATTCCTTAAAAACAATTAAACAAGCAATCAAAAATAAAAAAATAAAAAGGCAGACAAAACAAGTATTTAAGCAAATAAACATGTTCCGGTGACGAAGCGCGATAAAAAGTGGATAGGGGAAAAATTAAAAAAATTAAGTAAAGAGTAGTTTAAAAAAGTAAATTGGGTGTGGAGTGATTGAACTCATTGATTATAAGCTTTTTTTAAATATTTAAATGAAAAAAATGTAGCACAAAATGATAAGAATCTAAATAAAGAGAAAGGTTCAAAAAACATTTCCCAGACTCTAATTGCCTGTTTTACTCAAATTAAAAAAATCAGTTTGACCTTGTAGATCAACACTAAATTGACCAAAAAACCAAAAGATCAACATCAAACAAAACGATACCAAATTTGAGTTATTTTTATTAACAATCAAGACTCTAATGTAACATTATTTTAGACTGATTTTTTTAAATTATTCCATCATTGCGTTAAATACAAAAATAATAAATTGCGGCAAATCAATAAAAAAATATTCATTTTCTTCCTCCTTTTGTATTTTTTATTTTTTATATAAAAAGCATTGAAGTGGCAACATCTCTTTTTTTTTACTATGGGGCACAACTAACAGCAGCGACGAAAATTGTGAATAAAAAAAACTTGCTAATGCTTTTAGAATATATAATAATGTATTTATTCAAAGCAAAATTGAATTAGAAAAGGATGAGAGAAGATTAATTTAAAAGAGGAAAAAAGATCCTGTTATTTATTAGAGTCTGAAAATTGGGGGAAGAAAAAAGACTCTTCCCCAACTTTAAGACTCTAACAGAACAATATTCTTCAAGTTTTATAAAAATAAAAAAAGTTTTATTTTTTAATAAACTTTTTTACCTAAAAATAACTTAAAAGTTGAAAACTTAGAGATAGTGAAGGCTTGGTTAAGTTGGTAAACGCTTAGTTTTAAAATTAGTAAGTGTAAGGTTCGAATCCTATTAATTTTCTCTCTTATAGAAATAAATAAAAAATTAAACTTTTCAATTTTAAAAAGTCAAAATTTGTTAAAGTATTTAAAAAATAAAAAAGTAAAGTATGAAAAATAAGAGAAAATTGAGGAAAATCGCTTTTTAAAAAGGAAAATCGCAAAATGAGGGAAAAATTAAAAAAAAAAGATTAATGGGTGAACGTGAAGGAGAATTAGAGGGAAAAAGATGAAAAGGAACAGGATATATAAATTATATAAAAAATAAAATAAAAAATGTATACCAAGTGCGCGACCTAATTTATTTTAAACAGGAAATTTGTTTATTTTATTAAAATAAAATGGAAGAGTTGAAATTGAGGGAAAAAGCCCTGATAGAGTATTTCACAAAAATTGCTCTTCTTAATTTTGATAATTTTTTTAATAATTTTTATACAAAAAATACATCCTCAATTTGCTAAATTGAACATCTAAGAAAACCATAAAATTAGACAAGTATAATTTAAAAACATTTTATTCTTTAAATTTTTCAATTTTTTTATTATTTTTAAAATTTTCTTTTTATATCAACTTTTATTTAATTTGTAAATAAAAATATTATTTACAAATTAAATTTTCTTTATATTTTGGATAAGGATATTCATACAACCTTGACCGATTTTCATGAGATTAATTTAATTTTCTATTATTATTTTTAACTTTTATATATTTATTTAAAAATAAATATAATATTACTATAAATGTTTATTAAAATCTTTTTTCTATTAATTAATACTTGCATTGTAAAACTTGAAAAAAATGATCAATTAAGCGTACAACAATTTATTAATAATACTGAGATTAATTTACAATTTTCAAATAATACATTTATAAAAGAATCAAAAGAATTATCAAAAAACTACACCAACACGTATAAACAACTTTTAAAAAAAATTTCAAATCATTGTATATCAGATAAAGAATATGAAGAATTTTATCATAATAAATTAAGACCTGGACTTGTTTCTACGTTTTTTCCATTTCTAGCTGAAAATGCTATTAAACAAATTGGACTCAATGAAATTCGCCAAGTTTTTCATTTGAAAAAACAAAAAATAAAATTTGATGGGACAGTTGAAGAAGAATTTGAGAATAACAATTATACTGATAAATACAAAGCATTGGGCTATTTTAAAAGGGAAGTTGAATTATATTCTATGGATACAATTTCAAATTTGCAATTTTGGCCTGAAGATGTACAAAATGCCGAAATTGTTTTAGATAAAATATATCCTGAAATTAGACAGTTATTTAAATTAAAATATGAAGAAATTGAAATTAACAAAATGACATTTAATAATCAAACAATGGACAAATTAATTACAGAATTTATATTAATGAGTAATAATATATTTGATGCTATTGATAAATCAAATTTATATTCAACAAGCGCTTCAATTTTTAGTTTATTTAGAAGATTTGGTAATTGTACAGACCCAAGATTTATTCGATTTAATTAAACTATGTTTTTACAAAGTTGAGAAAAGAATTAAATATTTTTATTCGAATTTTTTTTCTAATGATATTTTACTACAAAGCACTTTTTACTCGTTGACGCACGCGTCAAAACTAATTGTTTACTATTTTCTCTGTTCTCTTTTTCTTTTTCCTACTCTCGTAATTGTCCACACTCTTTTCATTAACTCTGAAGTAATCAACTTGAAAGCTCAGATCTCTGCTAATTATTTCACTTTAGGAAAATTATCTCCAATTTTTAGAGAAGACTTTAATTAATATTTTAGTCAAAAATTAGGATTTTTAATTAAAATATTAATAAATATATACAAATAAAATTGAATAAAATATTATGTAAATGCATTTTTAAACAAAAAATTTAAATTAATTTTTCTATATTATTTTGAGAAATTTCATTAGTCGTTATTTTACGTTTACGTTGTTGTCTTTCAATTTTTTCTTTTAAAAATTCTGATTTTTCAACGGTTAAATTATTTTTAAATATTATTTTTTCTTCTACAAAATTGTTAAAACCTTGTTTTTCAGTTTCTTCAAATCTTTCAAATTTTAGGCCAAGAGAATTACACACACGGCCAAAAACATCATCTAGCTTTGCGTTTATTATTAAATCTGCTTTTCTTTCCTTAAAAAAATTTAATAAAATTAATAAAAATTAAATTAATTAATACATGTTGTGTTTTTTGTAAATTTATTGTGACAAATTTCCCTCCATTACGTTTACATATTAGAGGCATATCACCAACTGGTTTAATTTGAAGTGTTGTACCAAGACAGAGGAAGAGATCTGCTTTGCTATAAAAAATAAAAATGTTGAAATTTTGAAAAGATTTTAGATTTTGAAATATTTGACATTTTGTAATTTTTACATTTTGAAAAAATTACAAATTTTACCGAACGAATTCCTGCGAAATTTTATAGTCAGGCTCAGGCAATTTGTCTTCCCAGTCTAAGGCTGTATCATGAAGAGCTCCATTACATTTAACATCTTCACAATAACGACCAGTAGGTTTTAGACCAACCGAAGAAATAGGGGAATTTCGAAAATATTTTCTAAAAATTTTTTGAAAACTCCGGAAAAAATTGAAAAAAATCCAAACCTTTTACACTTTCCACACTTTTCGACAAAAATATTTCCGTGTAATTCAGCCAACCTTTCAACTGGAAATCCAGAAACTCCGTGCAATCCATCAACATTTTGTGTTATTAAAAATTTAATTATTCCACGTTTTTCAAGTTCAGTTAAAGCAAAATGGGAGAATGTAGGTGTTGCCTGTTCAAAACTGACACCTTCGGTGGTCATTTGTCGTTTTTGACGTTCCAAGGTCCAAACACCATTAGGACCGCGAAAGTCGGGAATTCCGGCGGCTAAGAAAATAAATTTAATTTTTGTTAAATGTTGGAATATCGGATGACCAGGTAATTCCAAAAATTTGTGAGACTCATGTGTTCCCAAAAATTATAATTAAATTTAAAAAACCTGTACTAATCCCTGCACCAGTAAGTACAACACAACATTTACTGTTTAACAACATTTGTACTAAAGAAGAGCATTTATTTGTTAAAATTCGATTAGAATCAACTTTCTAAATAATTAATAAAACAAAATTTTTAAAAATATTTAAAAAAAATAAAACCTCTGGCAGACCAACCCTTCCTTTATGTTCATATTCTGAAAGAGCTTTGGCATATTCAAAAGACATATTTAGGTTAAAATTAGATTGTATTAGATTTCGAAGATTATTTTATACAAAAATACTAAAAAAATAAATAGAAAAAAACTTTAAAATTAAAAAACAAAAAGCGTAGAAGAAAACTAGCAATGACCAAGAAAGATTAGTCAAAGAATGGTCAGAGATGTCAAAAAAAGAAAAAGAAGTTGTAAAATAAAGGGAGACAGAAAAGGAAATAGTGTGTAAAGATAAGAGAGAATTTTACCAAAAAAGAGAATTAAAATAATAAATAAAAGCCGGTTGAGTGCTTACACTAAAATAGCAGCATGCGTTAAACTGATACAACAGTAAAATTCTCATAATAACGAGACAAAAAGAGAGAGTGCATAAATATAAGAGAGCATTTTCTCATACATTTAATTTTTGTTTGGTCAAAAATAGATTAATGAATAAAAAATTGATAATGGATATTAAAATAACAGGATTTTAATATATAAACATTTTTCCTTTCACTTTTGAATCATTTTTTCCTTTTTTAATGTATCTTTTTATTCTCCAACTTTTTATTATTTTTTTACTTGTACCAAATCATCAAAATTTTGTTTATGCTCAACAAAACCTTCCAAGATTGACTTCATTACCAACATCATTTAACCGACAAAATCCATGGAATCCAAAGTTTAAACTTCTTTTTAAAGTTTATTTTACTTTTTAAATTAATTTAAAGCAATTGGGCACATGCAGACAATTCAGCACCAAAACGTCCAGACAATCGCAACTTTAACCACAATAATAATGCTCCTTATTTATATCATTCACATAATGTTCCTTCTCGTTTTGGAAATGGATGGTTTGTTCAATGTACTACTAAAAATTGTGCTACTGGATAAAAATAGATAAAGATAAATAATTCATTTTATAAAATTAATAAATAAAAAAACAAAAGTTTATTCTTTATGGTTGTAAAAAGGCAAAACAAGTGACTGGTCCTCTAGATGTTTCACAGAATATTTTTGAGCTAATCTGTTTAAATTTATATTTTTAATTAATTTTATTATTATGTAAAAGTTGACATTTCGAAAAATTTGATATTTTAAAATTTGACCATTTTGAAATTTTAACATTTTTAAAATTTTACAATTCGTAATTAACTCACTACAGTATATGAAAACCTATTTCTACTACAAATAACGTCAATAGATGCTCCAAAGGTTAATCTGCCAGCACTGAATATTAATTGTTTTGATATTGTTGGACTGACTACAATATTCTATAGGGAAAATATGTATAATTTAAATAAATTAATTTTACTTCATGCATTATTGTTCTCAAAGTTTCAGAACTACATTTTGAATTTTCTGTTCCCAATTTAGAATAAAGTTTATCAGATGAATGAGGAGAAACATGGACTTTTTTGAAGGAAGAATTGTCTGAGTATTCACTTGAGAGAATCTTAAAAAGAATTTTTTTAGATATTTTGAAAAAGCTAACATCATCTTTATCGAGCGCCTTTTCATTCTCTCCTTTTCCAAAATTTACTGTAGCCTTTTCCGGAGGCACTACAGCAAAAACTTTTTTTGATGTTGTTGTTGTTAAAGTTGTTGATGTTTTTGCATCCGCTTCTTCTTCATAATCAATCAATTCTGCCAATTTATCATCTCCGTATAAATCCATTGGAAATTTGACATTTTGAAATTTTTGGTTTGCAGTAGCCAATTTGTTGCCTTGTACATTAGGAGCTCCATTTCCCTTTCCTCCACTTACATTTATAGACTTAATTGAAAAAAATTATTTTTTTGTTCCTTATCCTCTACGTATAGAAGGAAAGGAACAAATTATTATTTTTATTTTATGTTCCTTTTCCTTTTCTTATAGAGGGAAGGGAAATTTTTTTAATTTTTGTTCCTTTTCCTCTACGTATAGAAGAAAGGGGACAAATATGAAAACTAACAGGTGGATCTCTTTTGTAATTATTATTATTATTATTTTCTTCTCCATTATTTATACTAGTAGTTGTTTCAGTTTCCGACGGTAATGATGATGATAAATAAGAATCATCATTAGGCGGTAATGGAGGGAGTGCTGGTGGTTCATCAATTGGGGGTGGTTGAATAGGTGTTTGTTGTTCAGGTAATTGTTGTTGTTGTTGAGTATATGTTGGGAAAGGGGCAGGAGAAAATGTTGTCGTCTGTGATTCATAATTTCCCTTAAATAAGTTATGGCAAAAAATGGCAAAATTTGCCAAAAATGGCAAATTTTAAAAAATGGCAAAATTTGTCAAAAATGGCAAATTTTTAAAAAATTGGCAAACATTGCCACAAATGGCAAATTTTAAAAAATTGGCAAAAATTGCCATTTTTTGCTACGCCAACTTTATGGCATTTTTTGCCATTATGGCAATAATTGCCAATTTTATGTAGCCCTTTACCTGTTCAAATCCAGAATTATCATTCCCTGAAGAAAAACCTTCTCCTTTGTTTTGTTGTAACAATTCTCTATCCCCTTCATTATTTCTTTGGGAATACGTTCCTCCCGCACCAGAAGAAAACGTTTGTTGTTGAGAAGAGTGAGGAAAGATATTATTACATTCATTTGGCATTGCACTTTGGCATTCTGCTGTTGGAAGTGATGGAGCAACATAATGCTGTGGAGGAGGAGGAATTGAATTGGTAAATGTTGGAATTTGTTGATTTTGTTGTTGTACAGGAGGAAGACAATTTTCTGTTGAACAACCTGTTTGTTGTGGTTGTCCCAAATTGTTGTTATTACTACTACTATAACCTCCTCCTCCAAAATTAGTTTTTGAATAACCATTAGATTGCTTTTGGGGTGAACAATTAGTGTTACTAGTGCCTCCACAACCTAATTTTTAAAAGTTGAAAAAATTGTCAAGTTGCGCAACCTGTGGTGTCAACATTATTTTTTGAACATTCGACTGTTACGTGTACAGGGCCAGGTGCACAACCATTCGCTTTTGAAGGATAATTGCCACCACAACCTCCAAAATTTCCACTTGTACAGCCTCCGGAACAACCCCCGGATGTACTACCACCGCAATTAGATCCCCCGCAACTTGAAGAAGTTTTTCCGCAACTGTGACAATTTTCAGAAGATATAGAAGGACAAGGAGGCGAAGGAGGGCAAACGACAGTTGGACAGGAACATCCCCCTAAAAATCAAATTTTAGAGGAAAGTAAAAAAACAAACCTCCGGTCATACTGTAAAAAAATGCTTTTGTAAAAGGACAAGAAATAAATAAAAATAATAAAAATAATTTATAAAATAAATAAATAAAGTAATTAAATTGAAGAAATAAAATCATTTTGTAATTTTAAAAAAGAAAATTTAATTTTTTAAAAGAAAAATTAATTTAAGAGCTTAAAAAACTATAAAAGAGAAAAAAACTAAAAACAACTTGAATTCCCCCTTTTATAGTAAAAAAAGAAAATAAACTTTGTTTTCAAGTTTTGAAAGAGAAAAAAGTTTATTTATTAGAAATTGGGTTATTACATGAGAAAATACAAAATTATTTTAAGAAAGCGCTTTTTAATTATTTTTTGATTGAAAAAGTCTAAATATTATTTTTATATATACAAGCTATTTTATTGTATAACAAGAGAAGTTGTTTTTGCATGGTTTAATTGAGAAAAAAAATTTTTTTTTAATTTAAAATAACTGAATTTTTATTTTTAAAAAGCTTAAAAAATTTATTTAAATTTAAAAAAATGAAAAAGAAAAGATTTTAAAAATAAAAGTGAAAATAGGTATTGTTTTTTGTCAAATAATTCGTTCCCTAAATTAAATTTATCAATATTTCTTTCTTTTATGCTTTATAATTGAAAGAAAAGCTTTCTCTTTCGCTTACGACCATACCGCGTTGAAAGCACGCCATCCCGTCCTATCTGGCAAGTTAAGCAACGCTGGGTTCCCTTAGTACTTGGAACGGAGACGTCCTGGGAATCGGGAGTGTCGTAAGCATTTTTTCTTCAAATAATTTTTTTTAAATTTTATTTTTTAAAATGAAGCAAATTTAACATTTAAACTCATGTCAGCAAAAAATTCGGTTTAAAACGGCCTTATTTCCCATATGACTAAATGTAAAGTTGGCAAAATGTCCGTAGATAAAACGAAGGAAACTAAAATGTATTTTTTAATGAAAATAGTGTGTGAGAAGAGAAAAAGAGTATTCTAAGAATTTTTCTTGTAGTAAAATCTTTATTTCTTTTCTAATTTGTTCAAGAATTGTCTGTTTTTTCTATTTTATTTTAATAACTTTTTAAGTATAATTTTAAAAAATGAACGATCATCAACCGCAAATTGATAATATTTTATTGTCTCTTGCTTCTTCATTGGAAGGAGGAGTGCCTGAATTGTTTGATCATATCTTTTCATTTCTCTCAAGAAAAACTGATTTTTACACTGGAGCAACATCTGAAGCCGCACGTAAAATTGTTTTGGATGCTTTTGAAAAATATTCAAAAACTTGTCAACAAGAAGCCTTGGAAAAACAAAAAAGAAAAGAGACAGAAGAGAAAAAATTGGCAGAAAGACGTGCTGCACAGAAGGCTAAAGAAGAAGCTGAATTTAGTCGAATTAAAGAATTGACAGATGAGGAAGCTGAAGCACTTGAGAAAAAGTTGGATGCAGAAAAATTAAACGAGGTTTTTCTTTATTTTGTTGGAGCAGTGGGGTAATACTTTGCCGGTACTTTTCGCCTTTGTATCTCATTTTTTTAATTTAAAATTTATATTTTAAAATGTACACATAATATCTCATTCGAAAGATCTCGTCAAGCTGAGTCTAATGAGATCAAAATTTATTAATTTAGTTGACTTTTAACAAAGTTATAATCAATTGAAACCATGCAACTAGTGAGCAGCCTCGGTAATCACCTATATTCAATCGTTCATAACCTTGTTCATTGAAAACCAAATTTATTTCGCTCAATTTTATTAACAAAATATATTTTTATAAATATTAAGATTAGAGATTAATTTATGCCTTCGAACTTTCATAGATATTATAGGAAATTTACTCCTGCGTATTTTAAGTACAACCCCATTTATTCGCAAGAAAATATTTTATCATCTATTTTCACTTTAATCGTCAATTAACCACATTATAATTTTCTCTTATTATTTTCTTATTTTTAGAAAAATTCTATGGAAACTTCTGCAAATATTTCTGAAGAAAATGGTGAAAATAATAATAACAAAATAAAGCCAAATGTTGGTAATGGGTGTAATTTGGATAAGTATTCGTGGACTCAGACACTTGGTGAGGTGGAGGTTGTTATTCCTTTTTCAGTTGCATTTTCTCTTAAGGTTTTTTCAAATAATATTATTAAGTTTTATTTTTTATTATTTAAAACTTTAAAATAATAATTATTTTTTTAAAGGCAAAGGATTTAATTGTTGATATTGGGCGAAAAAATCTCAAAATTGGAATCAAAGGACAGCAGGCAGTAATTGATGGTGAATTATCTGAAGAAATCAAAGTAGGCTCAGCCAATTGGGTAATTGATAAGAACTCTGTTGTCTTGACTCTTGACAAGGTTTATTTAAATTATAAATATGTGAACTTAAATTTAAGGTTAATGGAATGCATTGGTGGAGTAAATTAATGTTGACGGATCCTGAAATTGATACTCAAAAGGTGCAACCGGATAATTCTAAGCTTTCGGTTTGATTTTTATAAATATTTGTGGCCTTAAAAAGCTTGAAAAAAATTTAAATTTTAAACAATTATTTTAAAATATTTTTTTTTAAGGATTTGGATGGTGAAACTCGTTCAATGGTGGAGAAGATGATGTATGATCAACGACAAAAAGAACTTGGGTTACCGACTTCAGAGGAGAAGAAAAAGCAGGATATTCTCAAAAAGTTTGAAAATTTTTTTTTAATTTTTTAAATTAATTTTTATTTTATTAAAGATTTATGGAGCAGCATCCCGAGATGGATTTTTCCAATGCAAAGTTTAGTTAAATGAAAAATTGAAAAATACACATTGTTACTTTTTAATTTTATTGACAAAAGTCCGCAAATTTTATCCGCAACTTTTTATGTTTTATTAATTATTGGGCGCAGGCATAAAATCTCAACAATCTTTGCTAAAATATCATCAAATGCATCAACTTCTCTTTTCTTTTCACATCTTCCCTCCATAAAAATTCGCATAGTTCTAACTGGCATTTATTTTCCGGCGTGTTCAAAAGCGCTTCTTATTCCTCCATTTTTTGCAGGATATTTTTTTTAAGAAATAATCCCTTTGAGAAAAAATATTATTACTTGTGGATAAAAACTTGAGGACTTTTTACCCAAAAGTTGACATCACCCACATTTCAATTATTTTTAAATTAATAAAAATATTATTTTTTCATTTTTATTAAATGTAAATATTTCGTTTTTATTTTAATTAATTTTAAAATTTATATTTTTAAATTTAATTTAATAAAAAATGTTAACTCCAGTCTTTCAATTGGAACAAAACGACATTCATTTAATTGTTAAAATTAGAGCACCTTATTGTAAACTTTCTGAAGCAGAAGTTTCTTATGGAGATAAAGACTTTGTTTTTAATGCTAATCCTTATTTTCTACGTTTATTTCTTACTGGAGAAGTGATTGATGATGAAAATGGAAATTGTGAATATAATAGTGAAAAAGGTTTTTTTATTTTAAATTTATTTCAAAATTTTAATTTTATGTGAATTTATAATTTTTATGCCTAAAAAATGTCGAGGTGAATTTTTTCCTCGTTTGGAAATGTTAAGTGAATTAATTAAACCACAACAAACATTCCCAACTGCAAAACAACCTATTGAAATAATTAATTTAAATAAATCAAAAATTGAAACAAATGATGAAGAGAAAAGTGAAACAAATTCATCTAAAAGTTGTGATGAAGAGGAGAATGAAAATTTAATAAAAGATGGTATTGTTTTTATTTTAATAAATTGTTTTTCTGGAAAATAACTTTTATAAACAAAACATCAACATTTAATTGTTTATATGTTTTGTTCATGTTTTATTTAGATGTTTGTTTTTAAAAAGCTGTATTCCGGAAAAACGATTTTTTCGTTAAAATAAATAATAATAACTAATTTCCGGATAATGTTTTTGGTAAAACACATAAATAAGTAATAAATATAGTTTTTAATGTTTTAATATAATTCTTGTCAAATTCTTCATCTATGATATTAACAAATTAAAAAAAATTATTTTAATTTTTCAGAAGCATTATTTGCCCAACAAAAACTTTCTTTGTCAACAGACAACTTTTCTGATTTTAATAAAAATATTAATGAATTTGGATATGGTTTTGGTTGGTTACGTAATCAAGTTTTGGGTAAATTTAAAGAAGAAATTGGTGATTTAATTGATTTGGATGATCCTGAAAATATTTTAATTGAAGAAAGAAGTCAAAAATTGAGACAATTTGATGAAAAGCATTTTTCTGAACAACATTATTTGTTTTTAAATATTTTTAAATTAAAAACAAATAATATTTTAGAGCAGATTTGTTTTCTCAAGAACAATATCAAATTGATGCAATGGAATTTTGTTTTGATAAAAATTGGGATATTTTAACAGAGGAAGATAGAACAGATATGAAAGATTTGAGAATAAGAAAGTTGGAGAATTTTTCAAAGGAAATTAATAAGAAGGTGGGACTCTTAAAACGATGTTTAGAAAATAAAACATTGTTTCCCGGAAAACTGTTTAGAAAATTTATAAACATTGTTTTTAAAAACAATGTTTGTATAATAAAAAATTGTTTTCGGGTAAAAATAATTCTTTTGAAGATTAAAACATTGTTTTTGATAAATTATTTCTGTTGCAGATTGCTCTCTCATTGATAGACATTATTTTTGGTTTTGCTTATGATTTTAGAACAACTTTGGTTATTATTTGTTTTTAATTTAATATTTTAAATTTAAGGGTGAACATTCTGTTGAATCTGGTTGGACAATTTCAAAATTATCTCCTTCTCTTACTTTTCTTGTTCAATGGTCAAATATGCAAGAAGCAATATACTCAACTATTAGACATTCTTTAGTACTTCCAATGATTAGAAATTGGGAATTAAGTTTAAAAGTTTTTGAAGATGTTCAGGAAATTATTAAAAATGGTAATTTATTAAAAACATTGTTTTATGTCATGTTTATTGAGTGAAAACCAAATAGATAAAACACCTTGTTTTCAAAAAAGGTTTCATTAAATGTTTGTTCGTGTTATAATTTTATAAATGTTTTTTATTTTCCGAAAAGAATTTTCCGGAATGTTTATTTGTGAATGTTTTTCTGTCAACTTTCTGGAAGATATTTTCCGGAATCTGTATGTTTTTGAAAGCGTTTAATCTATCTGAATTAAGAGTTTATTTTCCTGAAAACAAATTAAACACGTTTTCCTGATCTAAAAACATGTTCTTTCTTTTCTAATGTTTATTTTCCTGAAAACATGAAATGTTTTTGTTTATTTCTTTATAGCAACTATTTCTTTATAGGTAAAACATCAATTCTTCATGTTCTTCTAACATGTAGGCGTGTTTTTAATAATAGTGGAGAATTTCGTTATTTATTAAATCAATTATTTATTGATGATCTCTGCCTTTGGATTCAATTAATTGATGATGAATTAATTTTAAATTTAAATGAAGAATTTAAAATAATTTTATTAAAATGTTTAAATAAATCTAATATTTTGGAATTGGATTTGGAATTTATTGAAGTTCAGGCAAATTTAAAAATGTTAAAACAAATTGATTCTGATGATGATGAAATTTAGAAGAAAGACAAATAATTACATTTTATTTATATATTTTTAAAAATTTTTGAATATTTTTAATTTCTCAAAAGGATTATTTTTATCAATATTCTGAGAAAATTGCCTTTGTTTGAAAGCATATTGCTTTAAAAAATAAAAAAGGCGTTTTTTTAGACGGCAGTAGAGTTGATGTTTTTAAAAATATTTAAAAAATAATTCCTTTGAGAAAATTAATATTATTTCTAAAATTGACCTAAAATATATAAATATATTTTTTGTTTTAAAAATTTGTTAAAATCAGTCAGAAGACTGATATATTTATTTAAAAAATTAATTTTAATTTTTTATTTGAAATTTATAACTCTAGGTTTGACAACTTTTTTAGTGGTAACATCCTCCGGTTACAAAAGATTTAAAAGTCTTCTGACTTTTTTGTCAAATTTTTAACAACAAAATTATTTATCACTTTTGACTTAAAAAATGAAGATAAAAAACTCTCCTTCTTCTTCTTCGTGCAATGACATATCTCCCCCTCAATCCCCTTTATTAGATTCTACTCAATTGGATCAATTATCTAACAATCTGAGAATGATGAGTATTGATGATGAATCCATCAACAAGGTTTTGGAAAAATTGAAGACTATTGAGGTAAAAAAAATAAATTCCCTCCCTCTCTTAATTTGTTCATGTTTTCTAAAATTATTAAAATTGTATTTAACAAATTTAGATACAGCCGTTTGACTATGAGGCTGTCGTTAGACCCGATTGGTTGCTTCAGTTTGTTATGTTTAGATTTAAACATGTTCGTTTTTTAATTATTGAACTTTTTTCGAGAAATTATTTCTCTTTTTATATTTTTAATATTTTTATAGTTAAATTTAAAAATGGATCAGAGAAAGGCGATTGAAATGTATGAGAAAAATCAGAAAAGTATTACTGATACCATCACACAATGTAACAACGGAGAGTTGAATAATCTACTATTGCCAGACGGAGCATTGGGCCGATTAATTAAGCAAAATAGTGACTTGCTTGAATTCATTTTTCGTAAATTTTAAATAGTAAACAAAAATTAACTTTAAATTTAAAGGTAACAATTTGCAGCAGGATAACCAAAATGGTGGTCAGCCTGGTGGCGCAATGCGTCGTGGACATCATCGAGCTGGTCGTGATCAATATGTTCCAGTTGGAGGTCAGATTGTTGCTCAGTTGGGAGGTCAGCCTGTTGCCCACGTTGGAGGTCAGATTGGTGCTCAGTTGGGAGGTCAGCCTGTTGCCCACGTTGGAGGTCAGATTGGTGCTCAGTTGGGAGGTCAGCCTGTTGCCCACGTTGGAGGTCAGATTGGTGCTCAGTTGGGAGGTCAGCCTGTTGCCCACGTTGGAGGTCAGATTGGTGCTTATTTAGGACAACCTGGAGTTGATTATTTTGGATGGGACAATTGTTGGAATCAGTTTATTTATCGGTAAATATTTGAAATTTGAAAAAATAGTTTGTTATTTTTTTATTTAAAAGCAAGTATTATTGGTCTAATATATTTTTTTAGTTAAATATGGAGTTTTGCTAGATTGTTGGCACTTTGTTGGTACTTTTTGGCATTTAATTATCTAAATAAGTTTTTGAATGATAATTTTTTAACTTTAAATTATTTTTTTATGTTGATTAAATATTTCCGTAATTTTTTCTCGAAAAATCATGAGTTATATACCGAAATTCGCAAGATATTTTATTCTTTTTTCTATTTCTCACCATATGATTTGATATTTTTCCATTTACGTTTAAACTCGGGGCTATATTCACTATTTGCGTTATTTTAATATGTGAAATAAAGCGCAAGAAAAACCATGGTCTGTGGCAAAAGTATAATATTATTTTAAGACAGCGAATATAAAAACATGGAATTTACTAAAATATTGCATTTTTTTTTGAATTTTTAAGAAAAGAATTTTTCGCAATTAGATGTAATAAATTTCAAAAATTTTCGTATGCGGACTAAGACTATTACTCGTATCCCATATATTCGTATTTTGTGCTCGTATTTTTTGGATGACACCACAACTAATACCTACAAATGCAAAATAACTTATTGAAATAATTAATTTAAATAAATCAAAAATTGAAACAAATAATGAAGAGAAAAGTGAAACAAATTCATCTAAAAGTTGTGAGGAAGAGGAGAATGTTAATTGTCTATTAAAATGACGGTCTTATTTTATGTTTTAGAAAATTGTTTTTCCGGAAAACAACTTATAAGCAAAGCACCAACATTTAACTGTTTAGATGTTTTGTTCATGTTTTTATGTTTGTTTATTTTCTAGTTTGTATGTTTTGTTTTTAAAATTGTTTTTCCGGAAAACAACTTTTTTATAAACATTTTAATATGGTTTGTTACTATTTTTAAACAATAATAAATAAACTTGCTTAATTTAATTATTTTTATTAAATGAATTTGCTAATTAATTTATAGAAAATTTAAAATTAAAAAATAAATAAATAAAAACACATATTTTTACACGTTTCGATAAAATTCAGGTGAAAGTAAAGGACGAGCTTTAGCAAGAAAACAATCCCTAGATAAATAACAGCCACACATTGAACGCTCTCCCTAAAAAATTAAAAAAAAAATAAAAACAGGCAAAGTGTTTTAACAGAAAAGAAAATGAAATATTAAAGACAATAAAGAAGAAAAACCTGAAAAGCTCGTCTTCCATGCAAAATACGAAAATTATCAATAAAAAGAACATTTCCAGGTTTTAACATAATTTGTACTTGTTGTAAAGGTTCATTTATAATTCTAGAAAAACGTTGATAAGCCTCATAAAAGAGAACAGTTTCTTCTTAAAAAAACAAAAGTCAAATAAATTTTATGGTAAATTTCCACCCTGGCTATCAAAAGGAATATTTCATTGTTAAAAAGGAAATATTGGAAGAGGTTATGGAGGATAAGGAGATGACAAAAATTTAAGAAAATAAAAAAATAAACCTAAAGCTTTACAAGAATCATTTTCCTCATTTTCTTCGTTTCCCCTTTCTTTGTTCATTAAAAGAGTTCTCATTGGTGCTCTATCATAAGGACTGAAAAAATTAATTAATTATGTAAGAAAGCTGCTAGCAGTTAAAACACTTTAGAGTGGGTATAAGATATATTAAAAGAGAAAGTGAACAAGTCGTCTCGGTGGTTCAGTGGGTAGAGCGCCCGGTTATGCATGAGCGAAGCACTGTAGAGACCTCGGGTTCGAACCCGCTCGGTGTTAAAATTTTAATTCTCTTTTCTATTAAATTAAATTTCATAAAAAATTTAAAATATATTTTAAATTTACTTGTATCTAATTTGTGCCACTTTTTCTTCATCATTTTTTGGAAATAATTTAATTACAGGTTCTCTAACACAACGTGCATGTAAATTCTCCTTATTATCAATATAATGATGTTCTAATACAAAATTGGCCAAAACATGAAAATGTTCAATACTTGACGATTTTAATTTTTCTGCAGCAGAAAAACCATCAATTAATAATGTTTGTCCTCCTTTTAATGATTGTTTTAAACAATGAAAAACCTTTGAAAAAATTTTATCAAATGGTCAATGGGACATAATGGTCAGAGTCATCAATAAGGATTATTTTATATATTTAGTCCTGAGTTGACCATTATGTCCCATTGACCATTTGAAAAAAACGAAAGGATAAAGACATAAAAAATACCAAAAATATTCTAATAAGAAACCTGAATTCCCGGTGGTTGGTCAAAATAGGTACCATCAGAATGAGGTCCAATTTCTTCATTTCCATATGCTGTATCGTCAAAGGAAGCCTTTTTTTAAAAAATAATTATATCTAAATTATTTTTAAATTAAAAAAAACCATTCCAAGTTGTTGATTATCTGTTCCAAAGTGCCAAAAATCACCAAAAAATGTACTATGAATTGGAGCTATTTTTTCACATAATTTTTGTGTTGCCTTTCCCCTGTCGTGTGCATCCACTCCTGTTACACAAACAACACCAAAACGAATAAAAAGACGAGCAAATGTAGAAAAATCAAAATTAATACTTTAAAAAAATTAAAATTTAAACCAAAAAATATTCTCAAAAAAAATTAAAATAAAAAATACTTTGAAATCGATGGAATATCCTTTAAACTTTCTCCACTCCATAAGGTTCTGGAAGGACACGAATTTTTACCAACATTATTATTATCATTTTCTTCATCTTCCAAATCATCATTAAAAATACATTCTTCTGTGTATTGCTAAATATTATTTAAAAATTAAAATAAACTCATTTTAATGTTCCGGAAAAATGTTTGGATGGCTGAAGGAATCGAACCTTCCCAAGAAAAGCTCAAAACCACAGCACAACCGACTTAGCCACCGACGCACACACTTACATTTCAACTTTATTCACTCTTATATTTTCTTATATTATTAAGAAAAAAACCTTGTTAGAAAATAATGCCCATTTGACCAATTCATTAACCAAAAAAGTACTTTCTTCTCCATCTGCCCAATAAATTTTTAATTTTTGATTAATTGAATCAAACGATATTGGATAACTTTAAAAAATTAATTTTTTAATTAAATTAAAAAACCAATCTTCAGCCAAAACAGCTTTTCCAAACAAATCAGTACAATCAGCCTTTCTTTGATTTGTTTCAAAATTATACGAATTAGAATTACGATAATGATCTCTTAGCCAAACCAAAGGTATTCTGAACGTATTTTTATCTTTGTTATTTGTTTGTTCATTTGAATTTACTAAAAAAATAAAAATTAAAAAAAATAAATTTATCAAGGCTTTTACCTTCTTTCCCCACAAAATTGGACTTTGTAAAATTTAAAAAAAATGGAAAAATATTTAGGAAAGAAGGAAAATTGTGATGACTAGCTAGCTAGTAAAGAAATACTTTTCTCAAAAAATAGAAAATTTAAAAAGGACCACCAAAACCTCACCGGGCTTTAAAAAATAAAGAAATCTTCCCCAAAAAAATATAAAAAAACCTTTATTTTGAAAAAGTTCAATGCAAGTAAATTTTGCATTTTTTGTAAAAATTAAACGAGCATCATCAAAATAAATTTTATTATTATTTTTTAAATTATTGCTTATTCCCCTTCCTTGATTATTTTTTAATTTTATTAGTTGATGACTTGAAAATGGTCGTCGTTGATTTAAATTTTTTAAAAAATTATTAAATAAAATCAAACGAAATTTGAGCATTTTAAAATAAATAAAAGTTAAAATATAAATTTTAAAAATTTATATTTTCTTTAAAAAAATTCAAATATAAATAATCTTCTTAAATTTTACAAAAATTTCACAAAAAAAATTCAAAATTTTTCAAAAATATTTATTCAACAAAAAATCTCCAAAATCAACATAAAAATAACCTTAACAAATCAACACATTTATTTTTTAAAAACCTTTCTCTTCTTCTTTTATTTATTTAATGACCCTTCTTACGGAAAGAACATCCTTCAACTAAACGAGCTTTTCCTCCTTTAAAAAATAAATTTAAATGAAATTAAATTTAAAAAATTTAATAAACCAGTAGGCTGACAAAGAACAGTACTACAGCCAACACAAACCTTTAAAAAAATTTTTAAATTAATTTGGAGGTAATTTAAAACACAAAAAATGATATTTATTAATTGCTCCAAAAAGTCCGCAAGTTTTATCCGCAAATAATATTTTTTTCAAAGATTATTTAAAAATAGATATTAGCATTTTTCCACGATTAATTACCTATAAAAAATTTTTTTTGGTGGTTTAAAAATGCGAACAAAACTTGCGGATTTTTGAGAGAATAATTAATTAGACAAAAATTTTAAAAATTAATTTATACCACAACAGTCTGCGCATGCGAAAAAACAGTAGTAATTTTGTAACATCCAGGGCACTTGACGTCCATAAACTTAAAAAAGATAATATTATTTAATTTAAAAATAAGTAAATAATAATACAAAAGAATTTGGATGTTGAACAAGTCTTTTAAGTTTATGCTTTTGCTGTTCCTTCACAGGGTCTGGATGAAGAAGATCAACTGCTAACGGCATAATTTTCTTTCTTTTTAATTTATTTTTGACTTTTTCGTTAATTAAAAAAATAAATAGAACAAAAGAAAATATATAAATTGTTCAAAAAACAACAATTTTTAAAGACAATTAAAAATAACACAAAATTTAATATTTATTTTCACTTAACAAAGTCAAAGATGAATCTTTTTAACAAAAAAAAACCTTTTTATTTTAATCTTAACAATAACATATTCTTAATTCTTTTTTAACGTCCACCCTTTCCAAGTCCTTCCTCTGCTGCTTCTTTAGCCTTTTTGTCACGTTTACCTTTCATTCGAGCATCAGCACGTACACGACGCAAATGACAATAAACCTTAAAGTCTTTCAATTCGTCAGTTATTGGCTGTGCTTTCAAACGACGCTTCTGTTCTTTTTGTGGCATAACAACTTTTCCGGCAATTTGACTTGCTAATTTGGTTTCCTCAGGCTTAAAAGGAATAAAATTATTAATTTATAAGAATTCTAGTCTAAATCCAAATAACACCCCAAAGTTTAAATAGATTTCATGTTTATAAAAAATAAAAAAAGATAAAATACACTGCTGTCGCCCTTCTTTGGATTGGTCAACTTCTTAGGGAAGATAATCAGACGAGATCGATATTCTTTCAAGCGTTTGGCATTTCTCTGAAAAAAAGAAAGTTAAAGTGATTAAAATACATTTAATACTTAACACATGAATTCTTTAAGGAAAGGTCAAATAAAGTACACAATTAGCTCAAAATTGTAAGAAATTTCCGATTTTAGGGAATCATGAATAGGAGCATTAAGAGACTCCTTGATATGTAACAACCCACTAAAATATGTCTATTCAATCCCTCAACTCTAATAAGTAAAAATAAAAACCTCGATAGATTCAACAGATCGATTTGTACGTCTATAATCAACAGCAATTCCCAACGACTTTGCCTCATATTTATTAAAACCAGCAGCTTTCAATTCTTCCAAAGTAAAGCCACGACCCATTCTAAGCTTGCTATTATAACGAATAGTTGGGCAATGAACTATTGGACGAAGAAGTCCACCAATTGGTCGAGGAGCAACACGAGCAGCTTTTGCAATTCTTGTTAAACGACGACGCTGCTTTCTTGCTGGTTGATTAAACCAAGTTTTGATTCGACGTTGCCAATGTTTGTGATAATGGGCATTTGGTAACTTAAATTGTGAAATAATAAGTTATAAAAGAATTTAAAAAACCATGTTATTCCCGCGACGAGCCATTTTTTGTCTTCTTCAAATTTTTTCAAAAATAAAAAAAGAAAATACTTTAAAACCTAAAAAATTAAGCAAAATATTGAAATTTAATTAAACAAAATCCTTTTAAATTAACAAATTCTAAATGTACACAATTTAGCTAAAAATTTAATTGATTAGGCAAAACGCAGTCGCTTTTGAATGTAAAAAGAAGAAGAGAGTAAATGACAGAGAAATATACAAGAAAGAGAATACATAAATTTTGTATTTAATTGGTAAAAGCCGTTTCAGTGTCAGCGTTTTCAGCCTTTTCAGAGTAATTAGCACAACTTTTTTATTTTAAGCCAGTTTGAACAGTTTTTATAACATTCGAAGGAGCTCTAAAAGTGAATTCTTCTGACTAATTGGACCGATCAGATAAGTTCATTCAGAAAAAAGCTATGCCCAAAAACACGACAATCGCATTTTCCACTTTATCATCCTATAACTTTTTGTGAAATGATCTATTGGATCAGTCCAATTAGTAAAAATAATCCGTTTATCAAGAGCTTTAATTTATAAAAATAAATGTTCAGATCGGATTATAAATTAAAAAGTTATACAGAACGATTGTCATTGGGCAAATGCTCTCTATATTAATAACTCTCTTCTTCTTTCTTTTTCTAGCATCTTTGACCATTCTCTAAGGTCAATCATTATTTAAAGTATGGATATCAGACATAGAGAAAACGTGAGTTAGTTCCGCTGATTGTGTCTGTTAAGCCAAACGAGAACGACTGGTCAAAGAAGATAAGAGATGAAAAAAGGTCAGAGATGCATAAAAAGAAGAGTTATATGTAAGAGAGCATAAAAGGCAAAATCATTCCTAACTCTAGTACTGTGTTGAAGAGGAGGGATATAATTTCATTGGATAAAATGAAGGTAGTACTCTAATTAACGTTTTAGGGTCAGAAAGAGAAAAAATTGTACAAAGTACGCATTTTGTTAGTAACTTTGGAAATTTTAAAGATTAAAAGATAATTAAGGCAATGGGGCAATCCTTAACAATTGGGGCTCCACCTCAAATATTCGCAGTGGCATAGTAAAAATGTGTTTTTAGGGGTTATCGAGGTCGCTGATTACGAATTTGATCTTATCACAAATCCTTATCATTTTATCACTAATTTTAAAAATCAAAGATTTTATCATGGATACTTTCCAAATTACTCTGCTTATTAATAAAAAAGAATCTGCCATTCAATTTTTACAACAACGTAACATTTTACATTGTATCCCCACTATGCCCAGCATGTAATCAGCAAATGAGCGAAAATCTTGATAAAATCTTTGATTTTTAAAATTAGTAATAAAATGATAAGGGTTTTGATAAGATCAAATTCATAATCAGCGACCTCTATAACCCGTAAAAACACGTTTTTACTATGCCACTGCGAATATTTGAGGTGGAGCCCCAATTGTTAAGGATTGCCGGCAATGGAATTTAAATTTTTCAAATAAAACTTAAAAAATTAGAAAGAATTGATTCATTTATTCCATTTAGAAAAGTTTAACATATCAAAATAAGAATCCAATTTAAAATATAAAAAATTGTTAACAATCCGTTCAGTTTTAGACGGCAAAAAATTCTTTTAACGATTATTCAATTCAACGACGAACATTATTAATATTTCCATTATTGTTAATTCCATTATTGATTGGAAGACCAACACCTTAAAAAATATAAAATTAAACTTTTATATTTTCCATTTATTAAATAAATTTAACCAATTGATAAAACATTAACAAGGTGTTGGTTTTGATCTTCATAACGAGCATTTTTACGAACTAAATAATTAAAATATTCTGGACTGATATTGTCTTTTTTCATAATAACATTATTTTGTCGTATTATAGCCTGATTATTTAGAATTATTTGTTGTGTTAAATTGACATTGATTCGCTCAGCCATAGAAATAGTTAACTAAAAAAACTTTTTTAATAGAAAGATTAATTAAAAAAATAATTAAAAAATTTAAACCCACATTATTATTGGAAATTAAATTAAAACAAGGATTGGAACAAATATTTAGGCTAAAAATTAATAAATTATAAAAATTATTTTAATTTATGTTTATTTTATTTTTTTTTAGAAAAAAGCAAAAATAAATCTTAAAAAAATGAGGAATTTTCTTTTCTCTGTTTTCTTTAATTATATTTAACATTTTATTTTTTAGCATTATGTAACTTTTTTAAAAATTATTTTTCCACTCACATATTATTTTGGACATTTGAGTCAAAAGTCAAAAAACGTGACAAAACAAATTGAAGCAACCCATCAGGTTCAACAATTGCCTCATTGTCAAACATCTGTGTTTGTAAAATTGTCAATTTATTTTTAATAATTTTATAAAAACTTAAACAAATGTTTTGAAAGATGTTTTACCTCATTTTTAAGAAACTTCAATTTTTCCAAAACTTTATTAATAGATTCATCATCAATACTTAACATTTTTAATTGATTGGTCAATTGATCTAATTGAGTAGAATTTAATAATAAAGGGGATATAATTTCATTATTGGATGAACAAGGAAAAGAAGAATTATTTATTTTCATTTTTTAGGTCAGAAGTTAATTTATTTTGTTGTTAAAAATTTAACAAAAAATTCCAAAAATTTTCTGAGATTTTTAATTGCCACCAGAAGATGTCACACCTAGCTAAATAAAATTCAAAAAATAAAATTAAATAAAATTCAAAAAATAAAATTAAATTAAATTTAAAAAATAAATTAATCAGTCTTTGACTGATTTAAAAAATTTAAAATAAAACAAAAAAATATATTTAGGATATTTTAAGGCAATTTTAGAAAAATGAATATAGGTATTTGCTAAAAGAATTATTAAAAAGAAAGAAATAAAATTGTTGCAAAAAACATAAAATTCACAGCCGCTAAAGCCCCGCCCTTTTACTTTTTTACGAAAGGCGTGGCTTTCATTGATGGCAATTTTGGCATTCATAAAATAATACTTTTGAGAAAATAAATTAAAAATTCTTTTGAAAAAATTAAAAAAATATAAATAAATTGTAATTATTTGTCTTTCTTTTAAATTTCATCATCATCAGAATCAATTTGTCTTAACATTTTTAAATTTGCCTGAACTTCAATAAATTCCAAATCCAATTCCAAAATATTAGATTTATTTAAACATTTTAATAAAATTATTTTAAATTCTTCATTTAAATTTAAAATTAATTCTTCATCAATTAATTGAATCCAAAGGCAGAGATCATCAATAAATAATTGATTTAATAAATAACGAAACTCTCCACTACTATTATTAAAAATACGCCTACATGTTAAAAGAACATGAAGATTGATGTTTTGCCTATAAAGAAAAAGAAATAGTTGTTCTTTAAGATCGACGGCCGTTTCAGAGTAATTAGCGCTTTTTATCTAACATAAATTTAAAAAAACATTAATTTTAAAAGTAATTAAAAAATAAAAATGAAATGTTTACATTCAATAAAAAAATTCTATGAATTAATATTTATTTAAAATTTAAAAAATACATTAAAATGAAACAAATAGAAAACACTTAAGTGTTTTAAAACTTAAATTATACGAAAATATATAAAAAATTTTAAAATTCTCATAAAAATGCAACAATATAAAATAATTTTTTTATTTCAAGCATTTGTTGTTTTTGTTTAAAAAATTTAGTTTAATTGTTGTTTTAATTTTATTTAAATATAAAGAGAATTATTTGTTTTATTTTAATTGTTGTTGTTTTAAATTAATAGCAACTAAAATAAAAAAAAACTTTCAATTAAATTTAAAAATTTTTTTAAATTTAATTAAAAATAATAATAATTTTTTTATTATTTTTAAATCTTACATGTTTAATTATTTGTATTATTTGATGAAGTTGTTTGAGAAGAATTAGAAGTTGTTGGTGCTAGATTTTCCTTTTCAATGTTATCTTCTGAAAAAAATATAAAATTAAAATTTTATCAAAAAATATTTTGTGCCTGATAATTATTTTATAAAAAAAATTTTTTTAGTTCTTTTTTATTTCAAAAAATATTTTAAAAAATAAAAATTTAAAATCATCAAATAGTCAGCTAAAAATACGTTAAAATTATAAAAAATATAGTTTAATCATTAAAAAAGTTTAATTGACACAAGTATTAATTTAAAAAAAATAAATATAATTTTTTAATTTTACCTGTTTCTATAAAATTTTTAATTAAATTTTGATTAGATTTATTTGACTCTTGTATGTCTTTCACAAATTGTTCTGTAAGTAATTCGGGTTTCTTTTCAATAATTTTGGTAAAGAACTTCATTTTTTGATTTTCATGATTAAAAAAAGCTCTGATTGTGGAAGAAGAAAAATTATTTTTATTTGATTTATTGGTTGATGAATTATTATTATTGCTGCTGCTCATTTTCTAAAAAAAATAAAAAATATAATTTATTAAAATTAATTTGTATGTATTTTTTATTGCCTTATTTCTCTTGATTTATTTAAAAACAAACAAATAAAAACTCAAATCAATATCTATTTTTTAAAAACTGTCTTTTCTATAAATTAAAATTTGAATAAAGTCAAAAAATGTAATATAATTCAATTAAAACCCAGAAACAGATATATATTAATTTTATTTTTAAAAATATTAATAAAAAACGAAAAACAAACCAAATATTTAAGTGCCTTTTTATTTTTTCTAAAAAATAATTTAATATAATTACAAAGTTCAAAAAATAATAAAGTAAAAAAATATTAAACACAAAACATTAGGATCAAAGAAATAGAGAGGTTAAAAAAAGAAAGAAAAAGAGAGATAGCCGTCCCTTTTAATTTAGATGTTTGAGTGCAGAAGGCAATTAAAAAAGAGACGATTGGGTGCTGGCAGGATTTGAGTGTTAACTCAGGGAAATATTCATATAATTCCAATTTTTCAAAAAAAAAAAACAATATAACCAATTCGAAAAATTAAAAAGAAACAAAAAATTGTAAAACTTGAATCAGATAATATTATTTTATTTTTTATTAAACCAATTTTTGCACCCATTTAATTTTTAAACTCACTTGTATTTGTATTTAAGTAAATTAGTTGAAAGAACATGTCCATAGCCACAATTGAATAATTGTGATAAAACAAATTCAAACAAAAAGTCATTTGTTGATAAAATAGAAGATTTATTGGTCATTGAAAAAGGCTATGAAAATTAAAATTTGAAAAAATATTTTTAAATTTAATTTAAAAAATAATTAAAAAACCTCATTTTTAATAATCTTCAATTTTTCCAAAACTTTATTAATAGATTCATCATCAATACTTAACATTTTTAATTGATTGGTCAATTGATCTAATTGAGTAGAATTTAATAATAAAGGGGAAGGTGAAGGGGGAAGGGATGTTTCACATGACAAAGAAGGAAGAGAAGAATTATTTTTAATTTTCATTTTTTTGGGTGAGAAGTTAGTTTATTTTGTTGTCAAAAATTTAACAAAAAAATTCCAAAAATTTTCTGAGATTTTTAATTGCCACCAGAAGATGTCACACTCAGCTATAAAATTAAAAAAAATAAAATTAATTTAAAAAAAAAATAAATTAGTCTCTGACTGATTAAAAAATAATGAATGAAAAAAAGGAATTTTAAAAGAAATTAATATTTATTTATTTGCTCAAAAGAATTTTTTAATATTTTCAAAAAGGTCAAATAACTGCCATTTAAAAAGAAACGCCCCTTTTATTTATTACGACAGGCGCCTTCAAACAAAGGCAATTTTCTCAGACTTCATAAAAAATTCTTTTGAAAAAATTAAAAAAAAATATAATTATTTGTTTTCTTTTAAATTTCATCATCATCAGAATCAATTTGTTTTAACATTTTTAAATTTGCCTGAACTTCAATAAATTCCAAATCCAATTCCAAAATATTAGATTTATTTAAACATTTTAATAAAATTATTTTAAATTCTTCATTTAAATTTAAAATTAATTCTTCATCAATTAATTGAATCCAAAGGCAGAGATCATCAATAAATAATTGATTTAATAAATAACGAAACTCTCCACTACTATTATTAAAAATACGCCTACATGTTAGAAGAACATGAAGAATTGATGTTTTGCCTATAAAGAAATAGTTCTTGAAATAAATAAACAAAAACATTTCATGTTTTCCGGAAAATAAACGATACTAAAGAAAAGAGAGCATTGTTTTTGGGCTTTCCGGAAAACTTGTTTAATTGATTTCAGGAAAATAAACAATGTAAATTATATAAACACCAAAAACAAACATTCCGGAAAATATTTTCCGGAAAATTAAAACACTATAAAATTATTGCGCAAACATTTGCTGAAATGTTTTTGGAAAACAATGTTTTATCTATACTTGTTTTTCACTCAATAAACATGTCATAAAACAATGCTTTTAAGTTAATATTTCACAAAAACATTATAAAAATGTTTTTTTTTATAAATTACATTTTTAATAATTTCCAAAACATCTTACAAACTTTTAACTAAATTTCCAATTTCTAATCATTGGAAGTACTAAAGAATGTCTAATAGTTGAGGATATTGCTTCTTGAATATTTGACCATTGAACAAGAAAAGTAAGAGAAGGAGATAATTTTGAAATTGTCCAACCAGATTCAACAGAATGCTCACCCTTAAATTTAAAATATTAAATTAAAAACAAATAATAACCAAAGTTGTTTTAAAATCATAAGCAAAACCAAAAATAATGTCTATCAAAGAGAGACAATCTGCAACAAAAATAATTTTTAAAAGCAAAGCTTTTTTAGTAAAAATGAATAGAATATTAAAATGTTTTTGAAATTTAATTTCTCGAAAAAATGTTTTATTTTTGAAATTGTTTTACAAAAACCAATGTTTTACTTAAACATTGGTTTTCAAGTTTTTACTTTCCATAACATATTTCTGAAAAACATTGTTCTATTTTCAAAACATTGTGTTTCTCGAAAAACACTTTATTTGTTTTAAATATCTTTGGAAAACATGTTTTATAATATTTTGTTTTCCAAAAAAATAGTGTTTCTTATTTCTCAAAACAATAAAAAATATATTAATTTTAAAATTAATTAAAATATAGGAATGAAACATTTTGGTGAGTATTAAAAACCTTGTACTTCTTAATTTATTCAGTAAGAAAAGTTTAAAATTAATCATAATAAATTGATAAAAAATACTGTTGCTTAAATTTTTTAGTTTTAAACTTATATATATCGAAACTTATTTAGACAGTTTGGTTATACACTCCATTTATTCACAAGAATATATTTTTTATTATTTTTTTAAATTTCTTTCAATTGCTTGATATTAGCCCATTTAATTTTTAAGCATGACAATATATTCACTAGAGGTATTATTTCTAAATGTGTAGAATAGAGAAAAAGAAAATCAAACCTGGCCTTTGATTACAAGACAAGTATAAAAACCGTGCGCCTCGGCCGAGACTTTACGGAACTGACAGTTGCGAACGTTACATTGGTAACAAAAAATTACAAATACCCTATACATAATGAACATGGGCCTCAAAAAGATCAAATTAATTCCATTCAGAGATTCATAAAGATTTTCAGAATTTGTGTTAATTTTTTTATTTTTGTAGATTTTTTTTACAGCATTGGTCCGCATGTGTCGGGTCCGCAAATGTCGGGTAGCCAAAAGACAAATTACCAAGATTCTGCGTATATATTTTTATCTTTTCCTAAAAATTCAATTTAACAATATTTTTATTAATTCCTTTTTTCTATTCGTTTTATTTTAATACTTTTGCCTTGTAGTCGAAGGCCAGGTTTGATTTTCTTTTTCTCTATTCTACACATTTAAAAATAATACCTCTAGTGAATATATTGCCATGCTTAAAAATTAAATGGGCTAGTATCAAGCAATTGAAAGAAATTTAAAAAAATAATAAAAAATATATTCTTGCGAATAAATGGAGTGTATAACCAAACCAATCTTTTCATTGAGTTAAAAATAGATCGGTACGCGCGTTAATAGCAAAGATAAGGGTTCTCAATTTAGAGGAAAGATGTTTTGGTCACTCCCATCATTTTCCGCATAAATTATAACGGTACTTTTCCGTTATCCCTACGGACTTTTTGCGGACTTTTTTTTTGCGGACAAAATTTGTTTTTTAAAAGAGAAAATATATAAAAAAATCAATCCAATGGCCAATATTTCCCCCAAGCAATCATAATTTCTTCAGAAACGTCTCATTCACCAATCATTTTCCTCCACATAAATTCTGCAAAATAACTATCAAAATGGTGGCGTGCTGTTCCTCTGTTTCCTATTATGCCATTTGACACTGCCCCACATCCTTTCCACTCTGAGTATTACAAGTACATACAGTTTCAGGGTCTACGAAGTTGTACCTAATCATAATTCAGTTGTTGGCAAATCCAAAATTTTCATTATAAATTAAATAAAATACTAAAACGAAAATAGAAAACGATAAAGATTAGTTTTCATATACATATTTATACTCAACATTAGATTGATGATTGAGAGATACGGCACATTGATGGAAAAAGGGAATACACAAAATATTTTGTCCGCAAAAAGTCCGTAGGGATAACGGAAAAGTACCATTATAACAATAAGAGATAGGTTGGTTTCATTTTGAAAAAGACTGAAAATTTTATTGCCCACTATAAAGTAACATCAAATGAATCAGATGCAGCTAAATTTCTACAACAGCATAAATAGTAACTAAAAATCATGCGCAAAATTGTTAAATGCGCGCGTTGCTGACCTTTTTTTAAAATTTGAAAGTGACCTCAGAACGGAAAAGTACCAATAGATCAAAATTAATTTAAGCAACATTAGACAAATATTGAGAATTTAAAAAATTACTGTTCAAGTTGAAAAAAGTTTAAATTATTGAGTATTAAAAAAGCTCCAAACATAGCAAAAAGCCAAACAAAATTTGATCCATAAAATCACTAAAAAATGTATTAAATAAAAATAATTTTTTAGTAAACAAAAAAACTCGGTTTTAAAATATTTACTTTAGAAAAATGGATACAAATCATTCCAATTTCCAACAAAAGCACCCAAATGATTACCAAAATTAGCAGCCTGCGGCTGAGCCAAATTAGCACCTTGATTAGCAGCCCAATTAATGTTATTATTTCCTTTAATAAAAATATATAATTAAATTTATTGTTAGTTAGGCTGAGCATTACCAGCCAAACCACCATTAGCTACATCAGGAGGCTGAGCATTAACAGCCAAACCACCATTAGCTACATCAGGAGGCTGAGCATTAACAGCCAAACCACCATTTGCCACATCAGGAGGCTGAGCATTAACAGCCAATCTACCATTTGCTCCACCACGAGGTAATCCACGACCTCCACCACGAGGTCGTCCACGACCTCGTACAACAATTTGTTGTACGACATTATTATTCTCTGCTGGTTCATTATTGGCTTTAAATTTAAAATTAATTTTAGGCTACTATTTAAATTTTACCCAATATGAATTGAAGCAAGTCACTATTTTGTGAGATTAATCGGCCCAATGCACCTGGATCAATTTGCTGCTCATTATTTTGATTTTGCAAAATAATATTTTGATTTCTCTCATACATTTCAATCGCCTTTCTCTTATCCATTTTTAAAAATAACTAAAAATATTTTAAAAATATAAAAAGAGAAATAATTTCTCGAAAAAAGTTCAATAATTAAAAAAACGAACATGTTTAAATCTAAATAAGACAAACTGAAGCAAACATTCGGGTCTAACGACAGCCTCATAGTCAAACGGCTGTATCTAAATTTGTTAAATACAATTTTAATAATTATAGAAAACATGAACAAATTAAGAGAGGGAGGGAATTCATTTTTTTACCTCAATAGTCTTCAATTTTTCCAAAACCTTGTTGATGGATTCATCATCAATACTCATCATTCTCAGATTGTTAGATAATTGATCCAATTGAGTAGAATCTAATAAAGGGGATTGAGGGGGAGATATGTCATTGCACGAAGAAGAAGAAGGAGAGTTTTTTATCTTCATTTTTTAAGTCAAAAGTGATAAATATTTTTGTTGTTAAAAATTTGACAAAAAAGTCAGAAGACTTTTAAATCTTTTGTAACCGGAGGATGTTACCACTAAAAAAGTTGTCAAACCTAGAGTTATAAAATTCAAATAAAAAATTAAAATTAATTTTTTAAATAAATATATCAGTCTTCTGACTGATTTTAACAAATTTTTAAAACAAAAAATATATTTATATATTTTAGAAATAATATTAATTTTCTCAAAGGAATTATTTTTTAAATATTTTTAAAAACATCAACTCCACTGCCGTCTAGAAAAAACGCCTTTTTTATTTTTTAAAGCAATATGCTTTCAAACAAAGGCAATTTTCTCAGAATATTGATAAAAATAATCCTTTTGAGAAAATTAAAATATTCAAAATTTTTAAAAATATATAAATAAATGTAATTATTTTCTTTTAAATTTCATCATCATCAGAATCAATTTGTTTTAACATTTTTAAATTTGCCTGAACTTCAATAAATTCCAAATCCAATTCCAAAATATTAGATTTATTTAAACATTTTAATAAAATTATTTTAAATTCTTCATTTAAATTTAAAATTAATTCTTCATCAATTAATTGAATCCAAAGGCAGAGATCATCAATAAATAATTGATTTAATAAATAACGAAACTCTCCACTACTATTATTAAAAATACGCCTACATGTTAAAAGAACATGAAGATTGATGTTTTGCCTATAAAGAAAAAGAAATAGTTGTTCTTTAAAAGACAAATAAAAACATTTCATGTTTTCCAGAAAACAAACATTACAAAAGAAAAACATATAAGTACTAAAACATTTTTAAAAATATGTTTTTTATTAGTTTTTCCTGAAATCTTGTTTTACTATTTTCAGGAAAATTAATTAAATGTAAATAATATATAAAATTTTAAAAAATAGATAAACATTCCTTAAATATCTTCCAGAAAGTTGACAGAAAAACAAAAACAAACATTCCGGACAATTCTTTTGGAAAATTAAAAAACATTTATAAAATTATAACACGAACAAACAATTACTGAAACATTTTTTGAAAACAATGTGTTTTATCTTTGTTTTTCACTCATCAAACATGACATAAAACAATGTTTTTAAGTTATTATTTCACAAAAACATTATAAAAATGTTTTGTTTTTAATAAATTACCATTTTTAATAACTTCCTGAACATCTTCAAAAACTTAAACTTAATCCCAATTTCTAATCATTGAAAAAATGTCTAAAAGTTGAGTATATTGCTTCTTGAATATTTGACCATTGAACAAGAAAAGTAAGAGAAGGAGATAATTTTTAAATTGTCCAACCAGATTCAAAAGAATGTTCACCCTTAAATTTATATTTTTATAATTTAAATAAATAAAAAACCAATGTTGTTCTAAAATCATAAGCAAACCCAAAAATAATGTCTATTAAAGATAGAGCAATCTGCAAAAAATAATTTATCAAAACTTTTCAAATTTAATTCCCTGAAAATACCGTTGTATTATTTAAATATTGTGTTATTAATTTTATTCTCCATAACATATTTCTAAAAACATTGTTCTATTTTCAAAACATTGTGTTTTAGAAAAACACTATTTATTTTTCAATTTTCTGGAAAACATTTTTTAACTATTGTTTTTCCGTAAAATTAATAAAAAAACATTTGATTCATCAATGGACTCATGCAAACATTTATGTTTGTAAAATTGAAAAACTTATTTGTAATAATCAGATGAAAACATGAACAAATTCTATTGGAGGAATGGTATTTTTTACCTATTTCTAAGTATTCAATTTTCAACCTTATTGGATACATTATCATCACATTTCTAGTAAAATTTTCAGCTGGTCGAACATCCATTCAATTTTTATTAATAAAAAGGATGATGTTCAACTAAAATTAAATTTTTAATAAAAATTAATTAAAGCAAATAAAAAACCATGTTATTCCCACGTCGAGCCATTTTTTATTTTCTTCAAACATAATTAAAATAAAAACATAAAACCTAAAATGTAATAAAACATGAGATTTGTAATGAAAATAAATAAATTTTTGAATAAAAATCTAAAAAATGTTAAATGATATTAAATTTATAATTTATCAAAACAATAAGTTTGTCAACAAAAATAACATATAGCATTTTTCATTAAATTATTAAGAATATTTTTAAATTGAAATTCTTTCAAAATATATAAGCTAGCAGTAATAAGCAGCGAATCAATAAGAGAAGGTAACACACATGATGCTCTGTCCCTTTTTCACTGGTTTCTCTTATTTTTCTAACATCTTTTAAGTTTATATTTTTACTAAAACAAGCCAAACATGTTTCTATTGTTTGAGAAATAAATTAAATAATTTAAAATCAATCAAACTATTCAGTCAAACATTTAAAAACATAGATTCCCAAAACATAAAAACATTAGGAAAACAAAACAAAAATTTTTCCGTAAAAAACTGAACGTTTTTCCGTAAAAACATGTTTTTATGCAATAATTGATTTTTCTATTCCAATTATTTTCAATTGTAAAACAATTAAACATAAATAAAATGTAAAAAACATATTTACAGAAATTATGCAATATTTGGACAGTTGAGTCTGAACTCTGCAATTAAATTAAAATTTCTGTATTTTTTGTAAAAACATTTATTTTTATCAAATTTATCTAGTTCTATGTCTTCCTGTAAGCAAAGCTCTCTTTCCACTTGACCTCATTTGTCTGTGATGATGTAGAAAAGCAGCAGCTTGTGTATTAATTCCACTACTTTGTCTTCTTCTATTTCCCCACCATTTACAACGTATTATTTTCATATAAGTCATTCGAAAACGAGCATTACATAAAGCATAACAAAGTGGATTAATTGTTGAATTTATATAAGAAAGAACTAAAAATAAAAATTTAAATTATAATAAAAATTCGAATATAGTGAAATTATTAAAAATAACTAACAATAACTAATTGTAAATAATGAAATTGGCACAGAATTGGGATAAAAGGCTTCCAAACAGACAATAACTATAAAATAAAAAATTTAAAAGAAATTTAAAAAATAAAATTTTAACCATGATAAGGAGTACAAGTAATAATAAATGCACAGAGTATAGCTTAAAAATAAATACTCAAATATAAATTAATTTTTATATTTACCAGAAAGTGTTTTAGCTGCTTTACTTTCTTGTTTTCGTTCATTTCTCCGTTTTTCCTTTTCACTTTGACGCATCTTTAAATAATACAATGTTTTTTTAAATAAATGTCCTTATAATTAGAATAAATATTAATTTGTAAAAACAGACTTGCTCTTCTCTAAGCATTTGAATTTCACTTTTACGCATTAAAACTCCATTTTGTTGAGGAGCAGAAAAATTAATTGAACGTATTGATCCACCGCCTGGGGCACTCTTTGACAGTCTAAGTCGTTGACGTTCAAGACTATTAGAACTTGGAGATTCTTTTAATATTTGTTCTGTTTTTTGGTTTTTTGAATCAACTATTTCTTCTTTTAAAGGAAGATTTTGTTCTATAGATGAAGGAAAAATAAATCTTCTTTCTACAGAATTTCGAGCACTTAAAGATTCAACTTCGGCATGTCTAAATTGTGAAATATTTTTTTTAAATAGTTAAAAAAATGAACGCACGATGATAGGCGAACCGATGGCCGTTGACTAGTTATTCCGTCCTTGCCGTTAACTCCACCATTGCCTTCTGGATACTCAATAATTACAATAGAATTGTAACTAAAAACATTAAATAATGTTTTTATTTTAGGTTTTCGGGAAAAATTTATTTGTTTCCGGAAACGAGGTTTTGTTTAAAAAAATGTTTTTTGTATTTAACGGAAGTTATGTTTTATTTATATTTTACGGTAAAAAATGTTTTTCCATGTTTATTATATTTACTTAAAACTTTAAGGTTATAGATTCCGGAAAAAACATGTTCCGGAAAGATGTTCAGAAAACATTTTCATTCCGGAAATTTTTTATATGTTTTCGTAAAAAATTATGAAAAAACATGTTGCTGAAAAACATTTTCATCAATTCCGGAAAAACATGTTTCTTTTCTTATTTTCATTATTTTTAAAAAAATTGTATTTTATGTTTAATTTTCCGGAAAAACATGTTTTATAGAAAAATTTCCGGAAAATGTAAAACACAAACGTATGAACTGAAGAAGGACGTGATGTTCTTTCTAATTCAACTATAGGCATTCCACTTCCAACACTTCTAAAACTTGTTGAGCTTTCTTTATTTAAATATTGAAATTGTAAAAATTTATTTTTATTTTTTTCTTCTTCAATTAAAGCTTCTCTACGTTCTTTTGCTTTTGCAACAATAATGCTTTCCCAATTTTCTTCTTTTCTATTTTTTAAAATAAAAAATAATTAAATTTATTTTTTTATTTTAATTTATTTTTTACCTAAATTCTCCCCCATCAACAGAAGAATTATTTGCCAATTCAATAGCTGTTTGTTCTGCTAAAATTGAATCTAAATTTGAAGTGGTTAATCCACCATAAGTTTCTTCTTCTTCTTCTTCTCCCCCAATATTTGTATTATTATTATCATCTCCCTCTACTACTTCAACTGAATCTTCTGTTGAAAAACATTCAGAAGATGATTGAGTTGTTAAATTACGACCAGTACAAAATTTTAAAAGAGAAAAACGTTCTCTTTTTCTAAAAAAATAATTTAAAAAAATTTTAATTTTTTTTAAATTTAATTTACTCACTTTTTAATAGAATTGTTTGTATTATAAATATTATTTGTTGATTTATTTCCCATTAAAATATCAATAAAATTAATTTTTGAATTTTCATTTAATTTTATAAAGGAATTATTTTTGTTTTTATTTAAATTAAATATTGCTGTATTTGTTGAATTTTCTGATAATAAAGTTGGTGGAGGAGGTGTGGGTGGTGGTTGTAGACCACGAATCTTAATTTTAAAAATAAAATTTTTAAAATTAAAAAAAATATTTTGACAACAAAAAAGGAAAAAATAAACAAAAAAAAATAAAAAAGCAACGAGAAAAGAAACAAAAAAAAAATATATTTAAAAAATCTCGTTATAATGTCACCCCAATAAAAATTAGATTTTTTTGACTTGACAAAAAATTAAAAAAAGCACGCAAAGGATAGAAAAAATAAAAAATAAAACAAAATATATTTTTATTAATTTTAATAACCAATGGAGCCAAAGGAAGTAACAAAGATTGAAGTGCTGGGGTGGTTGCCAATTTTGAGGAGGGTGCAAAAAGCTGAAACACACACAAATTTAATTTTGTTTAAGTTTTTTTTAATAAAAATTGAAAATGGTTAATTTTGGGAATTTATTTAAAATTAAAAAAAAATATTTTAAACACGCCAAATGCTTCAGTTAAATATAGCCTTTTATTATTTTTAAGCGCCAAGAAAAGCACAAAAGGGTAAATGCAAATTTCAAGTTTAATAAAAATCAGAGGTTTACTAAAATAATTTAGCCTTAAAAAAGTTGTATAATAGAGAATAAAAATAATATGTTTATAAAAATGTAAATTGTAAAAAACAAACTTGTTGTCCTCCTCCCGCCTGTAATTTTCGCAATTCTTTTCTGCGCCTGCGTGTTTCCAAATAAACTTAAAATAAAAAACAAAATTATATTGACAAAAACATAAAAGCAGAAAACACAAAATAAACTTTCCGGATTTTAATTGTAAAAATATAAAATAAAGATCTTTAAACTTTCCGGATTTTAACTGTAAAACTATAAAAAAATTTTCCGGAAAGTTTACTGTTTATATTTCCGGAAAGTATGCAATAGTAATATTAAAAGTTTATTTATTATAAATACAAAACAGTACTATTGTATATTTAAAATTATAATACAATAAATATTTAAACCTTTATAGTAGAGTATAATCATTAGCTAAAATTAATTTTTATTATTTAAAGTTTTTATATATTTTTAATTTTACCGTTACAGGAATGTAAAAAGCAGCAGCAGAGGTAAACTAAATATGTGTTAAAAATAATAAATTAAAAAAATTTATCACCAAAGTTGCCAATTGATTCACTAAATTTCTTTCATCTCCTAATACCAAAAACTGAAAAATATTTTTAATTGAAAATTTAATTTAATTTGAACACACCTGTACAACACAAAGAGAGCTTTCTTCAACAATGAAACGATTTTCCAGATAAGGCCATAAAACTATCCAAGGAGGCCAAAGCAATAATGATATAATATATGTACAGGCAATCATAATAAGTGCTTTTCTTGTTGTTCGCCTCAAAATTTAAAAATTAATTTTCCGGAAAGTACAATAATTTTTATTTTACTTTGGTCTATATGTAAGAGGACGAGTAACAGAAAAATAACGATCAAAGCTAATTAACAATAAATTTAATGCTGAAGCATTGCACATTAAATAATCAATGCATAACCAGACTAAAAAATTTAAAAAAAAATAGTTCAAAAATTATTTTAATTTTTTACATTGACAAAGAGAATAACCAAAGGTCCAAGTCTCATTTGCCTTTTTAAAAAAATTTTTTTAAATTAATTAACAAGAAATACCGTATACAGAGCCATTAGAGGAATAGAAATTAGCTAAAAATAAATTTAAAAAATTTTAAAATAAAAATAAAACCCCTATTGTAAGATCAGCAACAGCTAATGAGAAGAGAAAATAATTGCTAATAGTTTGTAATTTACGGTCTACACATATTGAAAGCTTTAAAAAATGATTAAAAATAATCTTCACAACGTTTGTTAATAATTCCGGAAAGTTTATATAATTTTTACAACGTTTGTAATTAATTCCGGAAAGTTTAATTTTTATTTAAATCTTTGTATTTTACCATAACAAGTGCATTTCCAATAGTTGTAGCTAATGAAAAAAATAATCCAATAATTACAACTGCTACAATCCAACTCATTTTCTCTAAAGTTGATTTTTTACTAATATTTTCATTATTTTCGTATTTTTGAAGAGATTTAATATTTTTTAATTCTCCAATATTTTTTTCTTCTTTATTTGAAATTGTCGTTGTTTTTACTGTTGATGTTGGAGTATTTAAAATAGAAATTCGTGTATTTGGTATAGTTGAAGAAGCACTACGGTGAAGGACTGCATTCACAAGTGGACGAACTTTTAAAAGAAAATTTTTATTTTTTTTAATAATTTTTAAAAATACCAATAATTTTTCTTCTTTTTTCTATTTTAGCATCTTCACTTGTTTTTCTATTAATTAAATTATTTGCTTCGCTTCTTTGATCAACACCAAATCGATATTGTTTTGTAGTACCAACTCCTGACTATAAATTAAAAAAATATATAATAATTTTTCCGGAACTGTTAAAATACTTTCCGGAAACATAAAATAATTTTTCAGGAAATGAAAAATACTATCCGGAAACTTGAAAATAATTTCCGGAAATGTTAAAATACTTTCCGGAAAATTGAAAATAATTTTTCCGGAAATGATAAAATAAGTTCAGTTTATCAAATAATTTTTACAAAATACAAAAAAATATTTTAAGGTTTGTAAACTTTTACAAACCGCTAAACGTTGAAAGAACAGTGCAATCTCTTCTCTAGGCAGATCAGCTATTGAAACTTTTATTCTTTCTTCTAAAAATTGTTCTGTTGCTGATGCAGCGTAATTATTGTAGGAGAATGAGCAAATAAATAATAAGAATAAAAAAGTGAACAAAATTGTACCAAGGCTTTTTTTCATTTTTAGAGATTATTTAAAGGCATAAAATTAAATATTTAATTAAATTCTTTTAATTTTTCATCTAAATAAATAAATTTAATTAATTTTTTAATAAAAATTAAAAAAAAACAAAAAAAAATTTTCTAGACTAAAAATAAAAAATAATTATTATTATACAAGGTTTGCGTGACAATTGTCACTAAAAAAAATATTTTGAAATGATTATATGACCAAAGAAAAAACTTTTGAAAAATAATAAGACCAACCCAATATTTTTTATTAAAAAATTAAAAAAAAATTAAAAAAAAATTTTTTAAAATATTTTTAAATAATTTTTAGATTTTTTTGTTTAAATACCCACTGGAGTGGAAGAGACTTTTTTCCACGAAATTTATTAAATAAAATTAGAAAATAGTAAAAAAGGGAGAAAAATGAGCAAATTAATATATTTTAATATTTTCAGCTAAATCATTAAATTTAAAATATTTATTTTTCTCCAAAAATAGATTTTTTGACAGTTTTTGTACCATAACTTTACTAATAATTAATTAAAAAATTTTGTTTTAATATAATTTTGTAGCTAATTAAATTCTCTATCTAATGATATCAAATTTAATTAAAATAATTAATTTATTGTTGAGTTATGAGGTTTGGACTCAACTGAGTTTTTAAGGGAAAAATAGTTAAATTATAAAAATAAATTTTTTAAAAGCTAATTGGAATATGTAAAAACTTTAAAAATGGTTAAATGCGTAATTATTATAATAAAAATAAATTTTGTAGTATGTGGGCGAAAAGAAGAAAAAAAGTTTTTTAAATGGCGTGTATTTAAAGAAGCCAATTTTAACGGTTAAATGAACAGGTAAAAATGTTTTTAAAAGTGATAATAAAGCTTTAAAAAGACGAGAAACTTAAGTGTGAGTTATTTCCGGTTTTTCCTAAAAAGAGAAAAATAAACTTGACAGTACAAAAACATTGTAATATAATATTTACAATTCTGAAAAATAAACTTTTTCAGAATTTGTAAAAACTTTAAATCACAATTCGAAAAGTTTTATTTTTTTAATTGTAATTTTCGAAAAGTTTATTTTCGGAATTGTAAATATTAAATTAAAATTTTTTCTGTTTAAATAAATATCAAGTTAAAGTTTTAAAAATAAATTATTAAAAAGAATAAATAGTTTAAAAGTATGACAACATTTTTACCTTGAAATTTAAAATCTTCATTCATTTATATATTACCTAATTCATTTTTAAAATTTCATTCCTCTATTCTACTCTTAACATTTTTTGCTTAGATTCCCAAAAAATTTTCTTCTCAATCGAATTTTTTGTTTAAGCGATGATAGAAGTGAAAAAGGGTAACGCAAATGTCAAAAGAATTAGTGACTGCCGGGGGGAATTGGCAAAATAAAAGGAAAATAGAAGCTTTTATCTAGTGGAAAGACCACAAAACCAAAGAAGCAACTGTCGTTTTGACTTAGATAAAAACACAACAAAAATGTCCAAATTTCTCAGAAATTATGTGCAAAAAAACTACCTAACTAAGCCCTAATAAATATTTACATTAGTTATATGTAGTAGTTAAAAGTAATTATAAAAAAAATTAAAAATATTTTTGAGTGCGCGTAAGGTTGATCTTATAGAAAAATTCTGAAAAAGTTTATTTTTCAGAATTGTAATTACAAAATTTTTACAAATTCTGAAAAAGTTTATTTATAGAAAAAGTTGTAACAAAAAAACCCAGGTACTCAACGACTTTTTTTCAAGTTTTTGAAAAGAAATAAATTTAAATTAAATATTCCCACAAACTAAGTTTATTTTGTAAAAGTAGTGTAGATATACTTGCAATTTTTATTAAAAACAAACAAAAGAATTTTTAATAAATAAAAGAATGTATTGAATTAACAAGATATATACTGAAAAATTAATTTTTAAAAAATATTGAATTCAATAAAAAATTTATTTTAAATGTAGAATAAAGATTATTTGTAAAGAATTATGGTGAATATTTGTTTGCTTTATTTTTAAAAAATTTATTAAAATTGCTGATTTTTAAGCTAAGGTAAGAGAAAATAAAAATCATTAAATAAAGAAACAATTTAAAAGAATTAATTTTTAAGAAAATCAAATTATATGATTCTTTCCGGTATTTTAAGGAAGTTAAAAAATGAAAAGTAAAAGGGAGGGATTATTGTTACACATAACAAAGAAAGTATTTAAATTTTTAAAGCAAAAATGTGAAAGAAAAAATTTTGAGGGAAATTGGCGTGTAGAAGCAAAAAGCAAATAATGGTGGTAAAAAGAGGAACAAAAGAAAAAAGTTAAGGCGACAAAATAAGGGGGCAAATTTTGAAATGAAAAATGAATTTTATTTTCTAACGACAAAATATCTAATAAAAATGAGAGAATATAATTAAATCTTTTTTTTAAATATTTTAACACAATTAAAAAAAATTTTATAAAAAAAATTTAATTTTTTAATTTTAAGAAATATTAAGTGTTTTTTATTTATTAATATTTTTATTAAGAGTATAAACTAATATTTGGGGCATGTGAATTCAAGTGCAACTTAAGTGGCTAACATCTTAGAAATTTTATTTTAATAAAAACAAAGGTCTTATCTACATAGATAATCAGAAATAAAAGTTTTTAAATGTTCAGAGTTAAAAATAAACTTTTTCAGAATTTGTAAAAATCATCTTCTTCTAGATTAAACTTTTTCAGAATTTGGTAATTGTAAAAATAAAACAACTTTGTAAAGTATAAAATAAACAACCTCCAACTTCTTCCAAATCTTCTTTTTAAAAACAATTGTTGTTTTGCTTTAGAAAACAATAAGCTATAAAATGATTAACACTCTTAAAAATGTCTTTAATGTGTGTAGCTTTGTGTTGAAATAATTAATTATCTTAAAGAATTTATTTATTTAAAGCTTTTTGCGAAAATAAACACTTTATTAGTTATAGTGTTTAAAGTACAAAAACAACTAATATTTGATTGAAGGGATTTTGCTCCAAAAATAATCTTTAAAAAACTTTGGCTACCTATAAGCAATTTATAGTGTAATAAGTAGATTATCTAAACAATAAATTAAATTAAGAAAAACAATACGTATTTCTTTCTATATGTAACATTAAAGAAAAAGAAAATAAAAAAATTACTAACATAAAACACAAACTGATAAAAAATAAACTCTGAAAAAATAATTACAATTCTGAAAAAATGAACTTTATTCAGAATTTGTAAAAACTTTAAATTACAATTCTGAAAAAATAAACTTTTTCAGAATTTGTAAAACTTTGTATTTACAATTTTAAAATACCGGTATTAATTTTTATATTATAAAAATAGGAAATTTCTTTTTTCCTTCACTATTATTATTAACACATTTTTGTTTCTCATAAAGCACTTTAGCTTTCATCAATTGTTTAGAAAAATATTGTGCATATTCTATGTTTGTACATAATAAAGTTAAAGCTGGAAATTTTTGTTGTTTATTAAATTGTAAATTATTATAATTAAATGAGGAAGTTTGTTGTTGAATAGAATCATTATAGAAAATTTCTAAAAAAATTAAATAAAAAATAAAAGAATTTAAAAAGATTATTTTTTACCAATTCCAACAGGTCTAGAAACTGAAACTTTTAAATTTGAAAAAGATGCAGATCGTTTATGCTTATTAGATGAATTGTTAGAGGAAGCAATTTGAACATTTTTTAAATGTTCAAATAATATTCTATGTGTAACACTTGTTTTTTCTTCAGTAAAATTAAAATCTTCCCCATTCCCTTCTATAATAGTTCGACAAATATAACATTGAGATGGGACAATTAATGCACGATGACGAATTACCCCAGGTGTCAAACGTTCGTAGAATGGAATAATACAAAGAAGACGACTTAAAAAATGAAATTAAAGAAATTATAAAAACAAACACAAACTTATCGTCATTTAATGTATAAGTCCCTGTAATTCTTAATAAATCCTGAAAAAATTTTTTAATAAAATTAATTTGTATAAAAAATATTTCATTACTTGTTGAGCTTCAGCCAATTCATTAGAATATGTTGGAAGAAGTCCACTCATTGAAGAACAAACTCGAGGCAAACGTAACCGTCTTTTGGGAAAATGTGCTCGTCGCACTTAAATAAAAAATAAAATAAACAATAAAAATAAAATTGAAAAAATACAAAAAATAAACTTGAAATTACAAAAATACAATTTAACAATAAACAAATAAACTTGAAAAATATAAAAAACAAATAAACTTGAAAACAAACCAAGTGGTGCGCCAACAACTTCGCGAATAGCAGAAGCAGTTCCTTCAACAAGATCTAATGTTCCTTGTAATGGTTTTGTAAATGTATCAACTGCACCAGTTGTAACTCCCCTAATAACTCCCTAAAACAATTTTTTTGATAAATAATTAAACAAAAAAATTATTTACAGGTAAAACTCCTTCTTGCTTTGCTGCAACAACTGTATTTCTTGCAATTGCTGTTAAACCTCCAAATATTCCAACTCCAAAGCCTTTAAGTCCACCGTATAAATAAGAAAGAGCATTAGCTTCTTGTTCTGGTTTTGAACGCAACATCCATCTTCTTAATTGTTCATGTTGGTCTTTAATGAATTTGATTAAAAAATATAAGAAGCAAACAAACCATCAAAAGTTAAAGAACCAACACCTTGAGCCATTGAAGAAGCAACTTTAGAAATACTATTAGCAGCCCCATAGCCAATACCAAAAGTAAAACCAGCAACATCTCCTTCAAAGAGAAGACCTTCAAAACCTTCTTTAAATTCATTAGCAAAACCACTAGGATTCCCAATTGCATCCATAGCGACAAAAATATTTAGTTTTTGACGTTTCAGTTGACCTATTAAAATTAATTAATATTAAAAATAAAAAAATTCATACCAATATAAAAATCAACAAGATTAGCAAATAAATTGCTAAAAGTTGTTAAACATCTATGCGCCCAGAAAGGTTCAAGTGTGAATAAAGCATTTTCAAAATTAACAAGTAAAAGTGCTTCAGAATAACGTTCTTTAAGTAATCTCAAACGTGAAGGTAAAGCATTTTTGTCGACAGTCAAAACTAAAAAATTAAAAAATAAACTTTTTACAATTGTAATTTTAAAAAATAATTGAATAATAATAAAACAAGTTGTATAAAAAACATTTAAGCATTTGTAAAAAAATGTTTTGTGTAAAGTTGTTTACAATTGTAAAACTTGTAAATTAAACTTTTTTTAAATTTTTACCAGAAAGTGAAATATCTCCAAATTCAAGTTGAAAAGCACCAAAAAAACAATTTTTATTTATTTGTTGATTTTGTAAAGTTGATGGTTGTTTTTGTTGTTTTATTTTATTATAATCCATAATATTTTTACCAAAATAAATAAGTCTCCAAAGGAGTTGTTCGTCAAGAAGAACGCAAGAATTGCAAAGTTTTAGACGAAAAGACTTTAAAACAATTTTAAAAAATAAAAAATTTAATTTTTATACTTCATATGAATCCAAAATATCTGTTGCAGTATAGCTCATTTCAAAATTAAGTGCTGGATAAGGACCGAGAACAGGCTCATCACGGAGTGCATTAGGATCACAGAAAAATAAATTATGTCTGTCAGCACCAAGAATTTGATTGTCTATCTAAAAAATGAAAAAAAGAATTAAAAATAATAAAATTAAGTAAAATTACCTGTATAGACTGTGAAGAACAACTACATACATAAGTATGGTTTTGTCGTCTTTGTATTCCTATACGAACAGAATAAAAGCGAGCATAAATTAATTCTTCTTGAAGCAATTCTTCATTATCATTATTGTCACAACTATTTCCAACAAGAGAAATGCCTATACCGGCAGGTAAATTTAATTGAATATCAAGATCAATGTCAGAAGAAGGATGTGTTCGAAATGAGTCAAAAGCAATAGATCTGAAAATTTAAGTTTCTGATTTTTAAACAAAGTTTAAATATTACGCCTATATTTATATTTTTACAATTGTAAAAGAAAGTTTTATTTTTTAAATAATAATAATATTAAAGTTTATTATATTTTTACAATTGTAAAAGAAAGTTTTATTTTTTAAATAATAATAATATTAAAGTTTATTATATTTTTACAATTGTAAAAAAAGTTTTATTTTTCAGAATTACAATCATAAATTAATTAAATTCTGAAATTGTAAAAAATAAACCTTGATGTGTAATATGCAGAAGAAGTTGATGGTCCACAACTTAAGTTGGATGTATTCAAATGTTTTTGTTGTTGTATTTTATAGCTTTCAGAAAATGAATTATTATCTTTTAAGTTTGTTGTTGAAGTTTTAGGAGTTTTAAAATTCTTTTCACTTTTTATTTCCTCAATTAATTTGTCAAATGAATTATAATGTTTTTTATTTGTAATTTGGTTGAAAAATTCATTATTCAACTCAATAAAATCTAACAATTCTTCAATAAATGTTTGTGTAATATTAAATTCTGCTAAACTATCAAATGCTGAAAAAATAAAAATTATAAATAAATTATAAATAAATTAAAAATATTAAAATACCAGGTCGAAGCCATAAATTCCATTTTTGTTGAGAATGTTCTTCTAATTCAAGTCTAGCAATTCGAAAACGTTCCAATAGCGGCTCCCATCCAACAGGAGCTCGTTCACGATAATTATCAATACTTATGGCGAAATGCATTTCTGTACGACGAGATGTCCATTGAGCATTCAAATCTTAAAAATTTTTAGTTTTAAAAGTTTATTAAATTACCAAAAATATTAAAACGCAAGAACGGTGCAATACCACTAGCACTTGATGTTTTTTCCTTTAATAACCAAATACAAAACTGTTCAGAATTTAAACTCCAATTTTTAGGAATATCATCTCGTTTCGTTTGTTGACAAATATATTGATAATTTTCAGACCAAAATATTTTCAAATTTTGTGATCGTTCCCATGAAGCTAAGGCTTTATCCAAGACGTATTTGACAATAAAAAAATCCTTGGAAAATATAATTAATTTTTAAAGTCTAAAAACAAAATTACAATTGTAAAAAAAGTTTTATTTATAGTAGAGTTTATTTTCGTAAATACAATTCTAAAAAAGTTTTATCTATAGTAAAGTTTTGTTTTATTTTTTACAATTGTAATTTTTTATTCTACTCTACCTTTAATGAACTCCTTATAACTAAAGGGCCCAAATGCACTTGAATAAACTGCTGTTGTTTTACAATTAAATTTTCAATTCCATCAGTTATTGTAATTTTTGGTTTTTCTCCCTTCTCATTTGTAGTTTTATTATTTTTTATATTAATATTAATTGTTGCGTTTGATTCATTTGTTATTTGTGTTAAACTAGTTTTTTCAGAATTCATTAAGCACCAAGATAAAGAAAAATTCTAAAAAAATAAAGAATTTTTTTATTATTTTTTACCTGTATTTCGCATTGTATATCAAAAATTTCATTATTATTGTCATACAAATTGTATAAAATTACACCACTAGTATTTGCTATTAAAGCAAAACTGTCAATTTTAGAAGAATCTTCTAATATAATTAATTCACAATCTTTTAAAGTAATTTTAAACATTGAAGTAATTTTATTTTGTTTAGTTGAAAAAGATTTAGTTAATTCTTTTTGTGATGCAAATTGTTTTTTTGAATATTTTGGTAATTTTAGTTGATCTGTTGTTGATTGACTTCTACAGTGTATTCCAGTTTTTGAAGACAATTCTAAAATAATAATTATTAAAATATTATTTAAAAAAATTCAAACCACTAGACGACTTTGAATTAACAAGTAAAATAAATAATTTAAGTTTTTCAATCCATTCAAAAAGAAGAATAACACGAGTTTTAATTAATATAAATGAAACAATTTGACATTCATCCATTTGTATATGTAATTCGCAAAGCAAATTTTTGCTTTCACTTAAATAAAATAAAAATTATTTAAAATCAGAATTTGTTTTACGATTTATTTTACAACTTGTTTTACAACTTTTTTACAATTTATTTTACAACATTTTTTAAAACTTATTTTACAACTCATTTTACAGCTTTTAAAACTTATTTTACAATTTATTTTACTTAAACAAAATCAGAATTAAAAAAACAAGTAACTAACTTATTGCCTTTAGTAGTAGCAACTTGTTTATTGTAGCACTTTTCGTTGCGTGCTTTAATTAATTTTCTAAATGATTCAGCTACCGCTAAAAAAATAAAATACATTTTTTAATTAATTTTAATTAAATATTTACAATTTGTAGAATCATCCAAAGTTGCATTTTTACAAATTATATCGATTTCAGAATGTGAATCAATAAATGAATCAAATAAAACTTTTGCTGAACCTAAAGAAAAGGTTGCAAATTTTTCAAAAGAATTTGCTTCATAAGGAGAGATAGGTGTCAATAAATTTAACTAAAAATAAAATAAAAAAATATTTTTTAATTTTTTTCTTACAAAAACATCCTTTAATTGTATTCTAAAACAAAATGTAGCATATTTTTCTATTGGATCTAAATCATTTTCTGGTAATTCCAATAATTCAACCGGAATAGTTTGCGGTTGTAAAATTATATTTTCTCCGAAGTTATGGATAACACAACCGTGTAATAGTTTATACAAATCGGTAGTACAATTTATAGTCATATTTTCAAGGCGAAAAATAGCAAAAGTGTCAGGAACTAAATTTTTATGATCAGAATTTAATTTTTAAAAATCAGAATTTAATTTTTAAAAATCAGAATTTAATTTTTAAAAATCAGAACTTTTATTTTAAAAATCAGAATTTAATTTTTAAAATCAGAATTTAATTTTTAAAAATCAGAATTTAATTTTTAAAAATCAGAATTTTATTAAAAAAAATTAATTTATTTATAAATTCAATATAAACGCCCAGATTTTCCCTCCTTTTGCAGTTTTCCTCATAAATAATTTAAGTATTCCAGTCAAACACCGCTTAAAAATAGAAAAAAATTAATTTTTTCTATAAATACAAATAAATATATTCACTTTTCATATTTATACAATTCTAATTCCTTTTCTTTTTTTATTTTAAAGTGCCAGCCATTAAAAAAAAGAAATATAAAAACACTTGACAATGGCATAAAAATAAATTTTTTACTTTGACAATTTTAAACCAGTTATATTTTGCCTTTCAATTTAAATATTTACGTGTATACTTTTACCAAAAAAAAATTAAATAATAAAAGCATTTAAAAATATGTATTTTTATTGCCATGGGAATCACTTAAAAAAATTATATTTAAGTGTACCCGAAAATAATATTTATTTTAAATTAAATTTTTTTCAAGTTTTTAAACCAAAATATTTAACAGGTAAATTATCATATTTTTTATAATATATTTAAAAACTAAGTGAAGTGAAAGAATAAAAAAAATATTTTTTATTTTCAGCTAATCTTTGAGGGTATAATTATTAAAAAAATAAATCCGTGCCTTTCTAATTAAAAATATTCAATAAAATTAATTTAAAAAAATGCCAACAACTAAAACAAATATAAACAACGCAAATGAATTACTACTAGTTACCAGCAATTTTGAAACAATCTCAAGAAGTCAACAAAATCAGCAAAATTCAAGTCGAAGACAAAGTGGAAATTCAAGAAATAGAACAAATACTGGTGGGGGTGGTGGACCTTTTTTTAGTTCATTTATGCCACAAGGAAGTAGTGGACGTGCTACACTTTTTGGAGGACATTTTAGAGTTGTAAGTATGAATTTTAAAGAAACAGAAAAACATTTAAATAAATAAAAATCAGAAAAACATTTAAATAAATAAAAATCAGAAAAACATTTAAATAAATAAAAATCAGAAAAACATTTAAATAAATAAAAATCAGAAAAACATTTAAATAAATAAAAATCAGAAAAACATTTAAATAAATAAAAATCAGAAAAACATTTAAATAAATAAAAATCAGAAAAACATTTAAATAAAAATCAGAAAAACATAAAAAATATTTTTTAAAAATAGTTAAACTTAAAACAGAGAAAAATATAAATTCTATCCCTATTCTTGAAAAATATTTTTTTAAAGGCTCAAAAACCTTATACCTATTTCCTCTTAAATTTTTAAAAATAATACAAACAAAATTGGTCTTCTATTATTATTTAAAAAAAAAAAGAAAAGAGTGTCGGAATATAACATTCACCTATAACAGAAAATATCCCCCATATATCTTTTTTAAAAAAGCTTTTTTATAAAACAATTTTCGAGGAATTGAAGGTATTTATTACACACAAAAAATATATTTTTTTATTTTATATCCTTAAGAAAAATTTTTTTTATTTAAATTAAAATTGAGCTCCTTTAAAAAAAATAAAAATGTTCAATTCTGTAACCAAAAAAAATTCAAAAAATTCCTTATTTAATAACATTAATAATAATAATGATGAAAAAAGTGGTTTATTACTACCAAAACCTTCATTTTACGTTAATAATATAAACAACACAATAAATTCCCAAAATTTTGAAACAATTCAAGAAATTTCAAAAATAAATGAAAATAATAATTTAGAAAAAAATTTAATAAAAAAATATCAAAATAATAATTTTAATAATTTTTTATCAAATAATTCAACAAGATTAAGTTGGATAAGAAGTTCCATATTAAATAAAAAATATTCAACAATTAATTCAAATAATTTAACAACAACAATAAATTTAAAAAAACCAAATAATAAAATTAGTCAAAAATCTCAATCTCTTGATAATAATAATAATGAAAGAGAAAATCGTAAAAGTATTCGCTCTTTACAGGCTAAATTTGCTTCATCTTCGTCTGCTGAAAGAGCAGCATCAGATGATGGGGGTGGAAGTTCTGCTATGAGAGGATTAATTACAAAATTAGATAAATATACAGCAGAGGAATTAAAAGAATATAGACAAGTAAAAAATAATTATTTTAATTAAATAAAATTAAAAAAAAATCTCAAAGATTTTCAACATGTTCGACGCAGATAGAAGCGGTGCTATTGGCCTTGAAGAATTAGAGAGTGCAATTACAAATTTAGGAATGGATTCAAAACAAATTGATGTTGAAATGTTAATGAGAGAAGCTGATAAACGTGGAAATCATCAAATAGATTTTGATGAAGTAAATAAAAATCAGAAAAACATTTAAATATTTTTTTAAGTTTTGTGAAGTAATGAAGACTACAAGTGAAAAAACACAATCTTGGAATGAAGTAATAAAAGAATGTTTTAATGTTTTTGATAGAAACGAATCTGGTTTAATTTCGAAAAAGGATTTCGATTTTGTTCTGGTAATGTAATTAATAAGTTGTAAAATAATTAAAAATAAACTTGAATCAGAAAAATAAACTTTAAACAAATAAAAAATAAACTTAAATTAAAATAATAATTAATATTTAAGCGCGAACTTGGTGATATTCAAAATAGCAGGCTAATTGATGTTAGTTTTACTTTTCATACATATATTTTAATTGTATTATAAAATATATTATTTTTAAAGGAATTATTTATTGAATATGATGTCGATGGAGATGGATTTATTGATTTTGATGAGGTTTTTTTTTATTAAAATAGTTTTTGAAATTTTTTTAGTTTTCTTTTTTGGTGCGAAACTACCTTACTGATGAGGATGTATAAAAAATAAAATTCTGACTTTTAAAATGCTCACTTCATAATATTATATATTTTTTATAAAATTATAAAATACCCACCGGAATGTGAAGTTCTCACCGATAAATTTCTGTAAAGTTGCATTTCCATATCGTGATGAGTGTTATCACTTTTAATCGCAAATTGCAAGGCATGAAAGTGAGAAGTGGAATCTTAGACAATTAAATTGTTTTTATATATATATAAAATGTTATGTATAAAAAAATAAACTTGTTCAGAATTTAAAATCAGAATTTATAAAAATAAACTTGTTTTTTCAAGTTCTGTTTTTAGATTGTAAAAAATAAACTTATTCTGATTATATTACAAACCAGAACTTGTAAAAATAAAATAACATTACTTACAATAATTTTTTTGCAATCTTTCATTTGTATTTCTCGTATTTTTTGATGCACAAAAGTTTCCATAGCAAACACAAAAATTTTGTATTTTAATAGTAATATCATCCAATAAAGGGGAAGAAGTTTCATTTAATATATTAAATTGCTGCGTTCGAAGCAAATTTTCTCCCAAATATTTTGAAAGTAAATGAATTAATTGCGCAGCTCGACAAAAACGATTAGAAATATTTACTTTAGCACATTCAAAAAGTAAAGCTTGTGGCGAATTTTCACTAATAGGAATATAAATCTGAAAACAGTTAGCAAAATTGATATCAAGTTTACAACGAAGTTTAAGTAAATTAGTAGTAGAATCTTGTTGTTGTAATAAATTTTTTTGACAAGACATTCGTTTTTTATATAATTCATTCTCCATAAATAAACGATCATAAAGTTGAGCAAATTGAAGCCAAAAATCTAATAAAGCGGTATAATAACGTTGAGTGTGTATATAACTAACAGAAGCACCGTTTACGTTAAAAATTAAATTAATATCAAATTCATTGGATAAAGATGAAATATCAGCATTGTTTTTATGTCGATTCCTTCAAGTTAAAATTTTGTTAATAATTTTTAAAATTTTTTCTCACTTGACAATTTTCATGTTAATAATAGGTTGAGATTTAGCATTTAATTTCTCATCTTTCCCAATATAAAAACGCTGAAAAAATGGACTATTGGCATCAGTAATGGAAAGATTATGTGCTTCCATACAAATAAGAATTGGTTCATTTATAATATTTAAATCTATCTAAAAAATATTTTTTTTTAAATAGAAAATGATATTTTTCCCTCAACCTCTGCTGTAAAAGTAGGCTTTTGTACAAAAATCTTTCCCAAATGTGGGGTAAATTCACTTCTTGGATAATTCATTAATAAAATTAAATTATAAGCATTTAATTCAATTCGCATAATATAATTAGAATTTAAAACATTTTTGTTAATATCACCAATTGAACAAAAACCAAAAAAGTCCATCAAAAGTAGCCATGTTCGTCGATTAATAAAAAGTTCAGTGTCTGTTTTGTTGTCAAAATTACCGGTAATAATACAGTTCGCCTTAAAAATAAAAAATAACACAAATATAAACTTGTCATAGAATAAAAATACAAATCAGAATATTTAAAAATACAAATTAACAAAATCTCAAATTATTCTGAAATGTATTTTTAAGTTACTTAATAAAACAAAAATACCTTTTTTAATTGTGTTTCAAAACAATTTGTTTGTGGAATAAATTGAATTTCAATTGAGTGTTTTTTCTTATTATTTAATTTGATTTTTCGTGCATTGTTGTTGTTTTTTATTGTTGTTGTTGGCATTGTTTGATGCCTATTCTGATTATTTTCTAATTTAGACGTTGAAGGTAAAATATCTATAGAATCAGGAGATATCAAAATTTCAGTTGTTTTGTTTGGGGAAGTGTTAGAGGAAATAAAGGACACATGTTTTGAGCCGTCAGTTAAATCAGGACAGGAAAGAGAACGTCCATCAGACTAAAATTATTTAAATTAAAAAACAAACTTTGCTACGTATTTTTATTTATTAAAATGTATTTTTGTATTTTATTTATTAAAATGTATTTTAAATAAAATTTAACCCACTTCATTTTTATCAGTTTTTTCTTTTCCAATTCTAAGTAATAGTAATGTTTCATCAACAAAATTATTATTATTATTCGTTGTTTGTTGTTTCTCAAACAAATCATATAAACAAATAGAATTAAATCCAACATCAACTTTGTTAATTTTTTGTTGTTGTAAATCTTTTTTAATATAATTAAAAGATAAACCGCAAATGTTTGCGAGAATAAAAGGAGCAGCAGATGTTGTTGTTGTTTTTGTTGGTGTTTGTGATGTTTTATTTGTTGGTGTTTTTGTATTTTTTGATGTTTCTGATGCTGTATTTGTTGATGTTGTTTTTATTGGTGTTTGTGATGTTTTTATATTTGTTGATGTTTTTGTTTCTGTATTTTTTTCTTCTTTTATTTCACTTTTATTATTAAAATTGTTTTCATTTTCATTTGTATCAGAAAAACTTAATTCATCATCATTATTAACATAAATATCTGTAATATCAAAATTTAAAGGAAATAATACTGAATTTGTTGCTCTTTTTCTTTTTATTCTTCCTTTATTTTTTGGTGTAGAAGTCTTATTATTATTTTGCAAAAAATAATTATTTAATTCTTCTGATTTGGGTAAGGTTAATAAAATCAAATCCTGAGAAGCTCTTTGACTTCTTAATTCAATTAAAAGCTTAATAAATTTTTATTAATTAAAAAAATTAAATTATTAATTAAAAATACCTCTGGAACAGTTAAGGAAATAAAAATTTGATGAAGAAGTAAGGAAGAATCAATGGAAGCTTTTTTAGAAGATAAATCATTTGAAAAGGTAGAAAAACTGTTGCTGGCAGATAAAGTTGTGTGGTTGAAAGTCTAAATAATTTTAATATAAAATTTTAAATTATTTATTTAATCAAAATATTTTTTAAAATTCCCATTTTGTAATTTTACTTTTTTTAATATTTACCCAAATTAAAAATGTTTTTTTTAATATTTCTCTTCAAAAAATATTTTTTAAACATTTCTATGGAAACAAGAAATATAAACAATTTTTTATTCTTTAATTTATTTACAAATTTAAAAGAAAAATAATAATTTAAATAAATCCAAAAAATGTTACTTTCCCGATTTCGAAGAAATAAAAAATCTGAAGATGATAATAACAACAAAAATAAAAAAGAAAAAATTAAAGAAAATAGTGAAGAAACAAAAGAAGGAATGTTTAAAAAAATGGATAAATTTTTAGAAAAACGTGATTATATGGGGGCAATTTCTTTACTTGAACATAAAATGAAAAAACTTGAAAAAATTCCAAAAAATAATGAAGAAAAAATGAATAATGCATTATGGTTAGGATATTGTCATTTTCATGCTGCTAATTTTAAAAATGCAAAAAATATTTATGAACAATTATTAAGTGATAAACATTGCCCCAATGAAGTTTATCTTTATTTGGGATGTTCATTCTTCTTTTTAGGATTATATGAAAACGCAAAAAAGGTTGCAGAAAAGGGTAAGATAAAACAATGTTTAATAAAAAAACACAATTTTAGGTTCAAAATGCCCCTTACAAACACGATTACTCTTTCAAGTTGCACACAAACTTAACGATAAAAAAAGCCGTATGTTTTCTGATGTTTATGTTTTATTGTTTGATGTTAATATGTTTGTTTAGATGCATGTTCTGGTTTGTATTTTTTGTTTTAATTACATTCTGATTTGTAATTATTTGTTTTTTAAAATTCTGTTTTGTTTTTATTGTGTTTTTGTTATTAATATATTTTGGTTTTTTCTGATGTTGTATATTACTTCTATATTCTGATTTTCTATTTTAATGTTTTTAGAATGTTCTGATAATGTATTTCTATTTTATTTTATTTTGTATTTTCAGTTGTTTCTCATCATGGTCAACTGAAAGACTCAACAGAAGATCAACTTTGTTTAGCTTCTATTCATTATTTTCGCTCACACTACCAACAAGCTATAGACATTTACAAAAAAGTTTTAGCAAAAAACAAAAACTTTTTAGCAATAAATGTTTATATGGCTCTTTGTTATTATAAATTAGATTATTATGATATTTCTATGGAAATGCTACAAATATATTTAGACAAATTTACTGATAGCCCAATAGCAGTAAATTTAAAAGCATGCAATCAATATAGATTATATAATTCTAAAGCAGCAGAAAATGAGTTGAAAGCTCTAAAAAATATGTCAACTAGTGAATTGAACTTTGCTAAAGACATAATTTTACATAATACGGTGAATTATTTTTTAATTTAATTTAAAAAATAAATCTTAAAAAAGGTTGTATTTCGCAATGGAGATGGAGCTTTACAATTACTACCCACACTTGTCAATATTGTACCGGAAGCTCGTTTAAACCTAGCAATTTATCATCTAAAAAAGAATGATACGGACGCTGCATTTGTATTAATGAAAAATATGGAAGCTCAAAGCACTTATGAATATTTACTTAAAGCAATTACTTATTGTATTAAAGGAATAGAAGAAAATTCGGTAAATTAATTTTAAATAATCTATAATAAATTTAATTTAAAAAAAAAAGCAAGAACTCCTCAATTCTGCTGCACAATTCTTCAAAATTGTTGGGGAATCACCAGCAGAATGTGATACAATAATAGGAAGACAAAGTATGGCATCTGCTCATTTTTTAAGAAAACAATTTGAAGAAGTATTGGTCTATTTAGATTCAATAAGAGTATAATTTTTGTTAAAAAAATCAAAAAAAAATTTATTAAAGACATTTTTCTCAAATGATGAAATCTTCAATTTCAACTACGGACAAACACATTTAATGCTAGACAATTTTTCTGAAGCAGAAAAAATTTTATCACAAATAAATGGACATCAAATAACTTCAACGCTTACTTTTAGTCTTTGTTTGGCGCGTGCAAAAATAGCTAATGGGAACGGAAAAGAAGCTTGGGCAGTTTATTTAAAGGAAAAACATATTCCAAATTCACAGTTGCTTTTAAGGCTGATTGCTAATGATTGTTATCGGTAATTTTTTTTTTAATTTAATTAATTTTTAAATTTAAATTTATTTTTAAATTTAAATAAATAGTCTGGAAGATTTTGTAATTGCTGCCAGGGCATTTGATGAATTGGAAAAACGTGAAAAAAATAGAAATAATAATCAACAACAAAATAATTATTCAATACCAAAATGCGCAGCAAGTATAGGCGTAGTAAAAATGTTTACAGCTGATAAATGTAGCATGGATGAATTACGCGAAGCTATGAGAATATTAGAGCGTGAAAGAAGTACGGAAACGAGAGGAGCAGTTTCAACGATAAAAAAGTGGGCAATGGAAGTTAATGTGTATTTTTAAAATAAAAATTCTGATTTTTAAAAAAGTAATTCTGATTTTAAAAAATTAAATTCCGATTTTTAAAATAAAAATTCTGATTTTTAAAAAAGTAATTCTGATTTTAAAAAATTAAATTCTGATTTTTAAAATTAATTCTGATTTTTAAAATAAAAATTCTGATTTTAACCAACCTTTTGTTCCACACATCCAATAATCTCTTGCAATGCAGATCTGAAGCAATCATCTATAATCATTGCTAAAGGTGCACAACAAATATTTAATTCATGATAAATTTCTAATTTTGGAGCTAATCGTTTATAAAATAATTCAAGTATTGGAGAAGAATTGTTTATTGTTGTTTTATTTGTATTTTTATTTTTAACTGATTTTTCACTTCTCCTTCCAATTGTAAATAAGAGACTTGTGTTTATGTCAGAGCTTGAAATATTGTTTTGAAAGCCACAAAAAAGTGATTCGTCGTTATTATTATTTTTTAAATAATCAGAGCAATACTAAAAAATATAAATTTAAAATTCTGATTTTTAATTTTTAAAATTCTGATTTTAAAAAATTAAATTCTGATTTTTTATAAATAATATTCTGATCTTTAAAAATAAAATTCTGATTTTCAAAAATAAAAATTTTGATTTTTTAAAATTAAATTCTGATTTTCAAAATATAAATTCTGATTTGTAAAAAACATTTCTCTAACCAATTTCTCCCCATTTTCTGACATTTTTTCTTCTTCCTTCAAAATTTCATTAAGATCAAATTGTTGTTGTTTCATTAATTGAATACTCAAATCCCCTACATTTATTGACATTTCTGTTCTATGCTCTTTAGGTGAAACATGAATACGTCCACAGAGTTGATCCAAATCGAATGTTAGCATTAATAAATTAATATTTTGTTGATCATTTTTGTAGTCTTCTTGGAAATTTACCTATTTTATAAATTTAATAATAAATTCAAAAAATTCTAAAAAAAACCTTATCAGTTGCTATTCGCAAGTGTACACGTGTAAAATTAAGAATAAGTTCAGCCAATAAATTATCGCGTCGTAAAATATTGTAATCATCCAAGCTATCATTAAGCATCTTTAAAATTGCAATAAAAACTTTAAATAAAAATAAAAACCTGTAAAATTTCTGCTTGCATTCTCTTCTCAATTTCTTCCAATTCTGGACTGACCGGATGCCTTAGAGTTGTTAATTCTGGTGTAGAAATATTATTCAAATAAACAGAATCATTTAATAATAAATCAGTATTTTCGTCTTTTATAAATTAAATTTAATAAAAAATTTTTTTTAATAAAAACCTTTATTCCTCTTCTCATCAACATGCCCAAACCAATTTGACATCCAATTTAGCCAACCAACTCCCTCTTGTGTTTGTTGAATCTTTAAAATATCATCTAGTAATATTTCTTGTTTGTCAGATTCAATAATTTGAAAAGGACTCTCTGTTCGTGAAACAATATTTATATCTGCAGAAGAATGTTGTTGCTTAAGTTCTGACAACATTTTTTGAAAAACTGCTTCACGGAGAATATGCAAATCCTTTAAGAAAAAAAGAATTGTAAAACAAGTTTGTAAAAAATATTGGAAAATTGTAAAATAAGTTGTAAAACAAGTTTGTAATAAACAAGTTTTAAAAAATATTTTTAAAATTTGTTTTTAAAAACAAGTTTTTTATTAAAATTAAAAACATACAGAATAACTAAAATTAGAGTCATGTTCTATTTGCTTGAGTAAAGTTGTTTCTTCAAGGGAATAATTTGTAGCGTTAAGTTTATTTGGATCAAGAGAAGAGACATTTTGTGAACTTTAAAAAATAAATATAATTAATTATTTTAAATATTATTTTTACCTATTTTTCTGACTTGACAAAAAACAATTTAATCTATGTCTATATGCTCGACAATAAGTATTTAACAAATGTAAACGTTCAAATAATTCTTTTGATTTTTTACAAATAGTTCGCCTACGAATTTGTTCTAATTGGCGGTTTATAGCAAATTGCCACCAACGTCTTGGACTTTTAAAAAAAAGTTAAGAAAAATAAAATAAAAAATCAACCTAGTTATAATTGAAGAGTGTGGTCGCCATTTACGATGAGGACGTGCTCTTTCAAACATTGACCAATCGTCCAAAAATTGTTGAATTTGAGAAACTTGTTTTTGGGTTAATTCTAATTCAATTCTTTGAGAACGCACATTAAACTATAATTTTAAGAAAAAATTAAATAATAAAATTAAAGAAAACCTTAAAACGAGGCAAAAGAGTAGAACGCAATGGAAAAGGTGAACTATTCTTTTCCATTCTTAATTCTAACGTAAGTGGTTGTAGAATATAAACATTATCGGATGAAGGAGAAAAAAATGCCTAAAAATTAAAATTAAAAATTTTTTTTTAATTTTTAAAATTACTTTTAATGATTCCAAAGAAAGAGGCAATACAATTGGAGAGTTGTTACAAGTATTTTCAGTATTCCAATAAATTGAAAAGCCTTTGATATCAATTTTCTTAAAAATATTTGTTCCAGTTGGCTCTACAAAGCCTACATGCTGAAATAAAAGAAAAGTGAAAAATGTGTTTGGGAAAATTGAGAAAAATTAAAAACATTAAATAAACATTCCGGAAAACTAGGATACTTAAAAATTGTAAAAACAAAAGAAAATAAACTTCATTTATAATTGTAATTTCCGGAAATAATACAAAAAATAAATTATTTTCCGGAAAAAATCTGTTTAGAAGAAAAGATGTTTCCTTAAAGAATAAAAAATAAAACTTATTTTCCGGAACTAGTTAAAAATGAATGTATTTTCCGGGAAGTTTATTTAAAACATAATCCGGTTTGTAAATTAAAATTTACCCATTGAGAATTTGTTGTTTGTACGTGTAACGAATCAATTTGAACGCCAAAATTAAAATCAGAAGATTCATATTTTATACGCACATTTTCAAGGAGAATCTTTTTAGATAAAAAATTTAATAGTAAAAAAATTAATTTATAAAACCTGTATATTTGAGGATATAGTGGAAAGCAATGAAGTTGTTCCCCACCAGGAAGTTTGCTCAATATTTTCATTAAATTTAATTCCAAGCTGTGCAAGAAGTTGTTTCTACATTTTTATTAAAAAATTTTTAAATAAATTTAAAATAGGAGATAAAAAAATTTCAAAGGAAAACCTTTTGTTCAATTTCCAATTCATCAAGCATTCTTTCCAAATTTTGCTGTTTATATTGTTCAACAATTTCAACATCATAATTGGAAGAATAAGGCCCCAAAACAACCAAAAAATCGCGTATTCTCAAAATCCAAGGTTGTGAACGAATTCTGGTTAAAGGCACTTGTAATTGTAATTTTCCAATTAATCCGTGTTTTACTTGCAATGGAATGTCAAATTTTCTAAGTGAACTAGAACGAAGAGGGACATTTTCTAGGTCAACCTGACCTTAAATAATCAGATTTTTAGGGAAAATAAAATTATAAAAAATTAGAAAAAAAGAAAACCTTGAAGAAAAGCAATAGAAAGCTGATCAGTGTTTAAACAAAAGTATTCTCCAATATAATTATTTAAAATCCATGCAACAAGATTTTCTAGCATTATTTTGTATAAACTTTGCAAAGCATAAAAAATATTTAATAAGTTTATAAGAATCTTTTTTTTAACACAAAAATAAAAAGCAAATCTTGGATAATATGACTAATGATCGAAAAAAACAAATTATAGTAGTTTTAAAATATTTATTTTTACGTATAAAATTAAAACATTTTTATTTAAAATGGAATACAAATGTAGCGTCAGAGGTTCTTTCAATTAAACATCCGTTCCAAAGCAGAAGGGCATGAGTATGCTTAAAAATAAAAGAATTAAAATAAATTGTATAATAAAAATTAGTACTATTTTTCCATTCTTCGACTATTTATAAACTTATTTTTATAATTATTACAAACCCTTGAGATTCATTGGATTAAGGAAGGGGAAACACAAGACAGTCGACGAGCTTTCCACTGGTCTCAGCAAGTTTGTGATTCACATCCATAAGATGTTGAAGAAATTCAGGTTGAGATGTTGCCAATTCTCGGAAATTGGCACATAATATATACGAGTTTCGAAGCATTATATCAGCATTTGTTGACATTATATCGAAAATTGACTGATTCATGTTTAAATATTTACTTTGCAAATTCATCTTTCTAAACAAAGATATAATAAAAATTTGAGAAAAATTGAAATAAGCAATAAAAATAACGAAATGAAACTTTATATAGTTTAAGGAATATTATTTTAGATTAATTTATACATATTTTACAATCTTAAAAATCATATAAATGACCATAAGGCTGGCCAAAATAAGTAGAGTAAAGGAAAGAGGTTGCCAAAAATCAGCATAAGAAAAATTTTGTTTACGTCACCTATAAAAACGAATACTACGAAAACAAAATCCCAATGATTTTTTCAGAAAACGGGTGTTAATGGGAAAAATATACTTAAAAACGAAGGAAGAAAAATGCAAAATATAAAAAAACTTTGTAAAAATAATAGAGCGGACATAGAAACAGAAGAAAAGTGTGTGTCTATGCGTTGTACATAAGTTGGCAGCGGTGAGAAATGTGTGGAAAGAAAGAAGAGAAGGAGAAATGGTCAGCAGTGTAAAAAGTGACAAAAGGGTCAACAAGAAGAAAAGGTTATAATGGTCAATGAGAGAAATTTTTGGCCATAACTTTCAAATTGTCCAATCACATTGTTTCATTCGATTCAGTGTTGAAAATCGAACAATCACATATAATTTTTCTTATAAATAATTCAAAAGTAGAGTGCGGGCGCAGAACAGGAGATTTTACAGAATTAATTCTACGGATCCTGTCCTGTAAAAATTTCTAAAACCAAATCCTGAAAATGTGCCGACTCTAGTCAAAAGTAAAAGGAGAGGTTGGCAGGAAACCATCAACAAGGAAAATTTCTTTTACATCCCTATAGATTCGACTGCTCCGAAAACAAAATCCCAATGATTTTCGGCAGACGAAGCAAAAGACATAATTAAAAACGACGGGAAAAAAATACAAATATGAAAAAACTCAGTAGAAATAACCCACTTATGAATTCGTAATATGAGAAATTTTAAGGCAAAAAATGAAAGGCAAATTCAAGACAGTATGGATAATATAAAAAAACAAGTATTGTATTTTTTATTTTTTTGTATACATATAAATAAAAAACTTTAATATAGTGTCAGAGGTAGTTGTCATTATTTCTCAACCAATCCAGTTCACGTAATGGTTGATCCTAAATTTCAAAGTTGATTTAAAAAAACATACAAATAATAAAAATTGGTACCACGGTTTCCACAAATCAAAATCTTTTACCCTTTTATTTTATATACCTAATTGTAATAAGAGTAAAAATTAAAATATTACAATTATTTGTTTACATGTCAAGCTTAATTTAAATGAATCTAAAAAATTACCTGTAGTCATCTTTTTCATAAAGCCAAGATTCGTCTCAATCAATTTACTGTTATTACTGAGAATGTGCTCCGCAAGTCCACTATACTCAAGCACCACCCTTATATCTTGACGAAGTATGGCATAGTTGCTTTTGATAATATCCGTATTTTCGCGACACAAATCTACAATTGATTTATTCAAAGCCAACTCCTCATTATTCATCTTTGAGCAAATTCTAAAAAATTTTTTAAATATCTATAAATTTAAATAGACGATAAAATCATGAAGTCGACATAACATTAAAATATATGAGTATTATAGTAATTTTAACAGTTGATGATAAATAAAAATTTATTTTTCAAAATTGTTTTTTGCTTGATAAAAATATTCTATAGAATTCTCCAGGTAAACCACCAAGGGTAAAACCGTCCTAAAATAACAATCTCTAATTAACATCATCATCAAAAATGTAAAATTACTACTTAAGCCGACAGGTAAAAAACAAAAAACATACTTTTTGATAATTTTGTCACCAACCATAAAGAAAAAATTGTGCATATCAATATAGGAACAGTTGAAAACTTTTGTGAAAAGAATATTCAACAATTCATCACATCCAACAAATCCACCAAGAGAAACACTCCCATAAATAGCAAGTAATTGAGGACATTTGAACTAATAAAATTAAAAATATCAAATTTTTATAAAATAAACCTCAATATCAAAGCCAATCCCACGTAAGGCATCAATCAAAACATCAAGAAAAGCTAAGACCATTTCGCGTTGCTTTTCAGACATGCTATATTCATTGACAAAATGACCCTTGTATTTTTGAACTACTAAGCCATTTGTCATAGTTTGATCATCACCTTTCTTAAAATAAAAAATATTTTTAGAAATTGATCGAAGCTGTTTTAAACAAAACCAATAATCATTCATAAAGATTATAGAAAAAATTTAATGACTAAAAACAAAACCTCAATATAAAGATGATTAAAAGCCTCCAAAATTGACGGAAAGTCCACTTGCAATTTATTGAACAAATTCTCCTGTGACATCTTGAAATCAAACAAAGACGGAGCACGATAAATAGGAAGAAAACGGCGACCAGAACCATTAAATGCTTTTGTGTCTTCAATTGAAATGGAAGAAAAGCCATTCTCTAACATATTCTAAATTTAAAAATTAGACTTTAATTTTAGGAGAATCAAACCTCATCAAAATTGTCATCATGCTGAACAAATTGTTTGCCATTAACCAAAGATTGAACAACAGAATTGTTTTGATTGAGAACAAAACTTAAAAATCTAATTTAGATATTAATCAGGTTTACCAAAATGTTCCAAGATAAAACAAAATTAGGGAAAAAACATCAAACCTTTTACGAGAACTGTCTATTCCACCATTGCAATTAGGTAGACCACCATTTTGCTTTAAACCTTCTGAGATAAACATCTTCAGAAAGTGAAGTCAATGAAAAGTAAAACTGTTTGTCTGTATTTAACAAACCTTAAAGAAAAAAACAAATTAAATAAAAAAAGTAAACAAATGTAAATGACCAGAATTCAAAAATTGTTATTTATATGTATCTAAAAAATCGATAAAAACGAAATGGAAGAGTCATTTCATTACTAATTTTTTAGTCAAGTACCTTTCGTTGTCAATAGTCGAAAATCTGCGATTAATCGGTATACCTCTTATTTCCAATGTAGCTCTATCTCTCCTTTTTATCTCTAATTCTCTTTATTTAACATACTATTTCGCGACTATTTGACTCAGCACATTTGATCGCGAACTAGTCAGGTTTCCCTTAAATTACTGAACAATATTTGTAGACTTCAACTTTCACTGCCTTATCATTTTTCTTTCCAAAGGGTCAAAGGGAGGCTTATGTTGTTGTTCGTGTTGTCCTCAACAACTTTGACTTCTCCCAGTAATCTTTGTACCTTTTTAAAAACTTAACATTGTCCTTAGGTGGTCATAGAAAAAGAGTTAAAATAAGTAAATGTCTCTATCAACAATTGTTTATTTAAAGATTAATTACACTAATTAATTTGTTCTCTTAATAAAGATCAATCAATTTCAGATAAAATAAAAATGGTTTTAGAAATGACTGGAAGTGTTTCAAGTAACAAAAGCTCCTCATCAACATCAACTAGTTTAGTAGATAATGAAATTGAAACAAATAAAAAATTAACAATGAAAGGACAAACAACGGAAAATAATAATATTGAACAAATTACTCAATCATTAGTTCAAAGACTTCAACCAAATGAACAAGGGAAGAGAATTAGACTTTATAGAAATGGAGACAGATTTTTTAAGGTTTTATATTTTTATTAGCTTAATTTTCTATTATAAATAGAATTTAGTTTTTTCTCTTCAATTTTAGGGAATTTGGTATACAATAATTCCATCATTACGTTCCTGGTCAGCATTCCTCGAAGATTTACAGAAAATTCATTTTCTTATTGATTCACTTGCATTACCTCATGGTGTACGTTTTGTCTTTCGCTCTAATGGAGGGGAACCTTGCAATGGATTGGAAGAACTAAAACATGGTTTATTTTTTAAATTTTATGAGCTATTTTTTATTAAAATTTTTAAATTAAATTTTTAATATTTTAAGGCCAAAGTTACGTTGTCTCTTCTACAGATAAATTTAAACGGATAGATTATGCCAATGCAACCCAACCAATTTGGTCATTTGTATCAGCTAAATTAACTAATGAACCAGCAAAATCTGGATTGAGAGAAACATTTCAAAGGGTTAGAAATTAAAAAAAAATTTTATTTACTTTTTATTTTAGGAGCCTAATGAATTTGTTAAACCAAGGTTTTTAATTTTATTAAAATTTAAATAAGAAATAAAATTTAAGAATAATTACAATTATTCGCAATGGAATAAAGCCTAGGCGAGTGGTACGCCATTTACTTAATAAACGGACAGCTCAATCATTTGATATGGTTTTTTTAATTATTTAAATTTTAAAAATATTTGACCACATTTCTTATCTTTTTTTCGTTGATTTTTAAATTAAAAGCGTTCATTTTTATTTTTAACATTTTTTATTTGTCTTTTCAACGGCTATTTTCTTTTTTAATTTATTAAAGAAATTGATAAGAATTGGTCAATTAATATAATATTTAATCTTTCTTCATACAAATTTTTTTCAGGTTATTAGCGATATTACTTCAAAAATTAAATTAAATAGTGGAGCTGTCCGAAAGCTTTACTCAATAAGTGGAAAACAGGTTTTTAATTTTAAAATTAATTTTTTTAAATTTAAATTTTTATCTATTTTAGGTCAATACTTTAGCCGATTTTTTCTGTGACGATTTTATTTTTATTGCTTACGGAACTGAACGAATTTGTTGTGATGATTTTAATGTTGTTTCTGAAGGTTTTTTTATTTATTTTTAAATTTTATTTACTTCAAAATTTTTAAAGAATACAAAAGAATGGAAATTGGAGGGCGTACACCTATGAATCGTCAACAAGGAAAATTTCGATTACGTCCAACACAAATGAGAATGCTTCGGAAACGTAATCCTAATGATTTTCGTCAGAAAACGGGTGGTGATGGAAGACATATGTTTAAAGAAGGAAATGATGAACAAACACAGAGCGATAATTCTGGTTATTTTTATTTTATTTGTCTTTCCGGAATATTTTAATTTTTTGGTAGTTCTGATTTCTGGAGCATTTTCTAATTTTCCGGATCATTTTCTGATTTTTCCTGATCATTTATTTTTTTAAATATTCTGATTTTAACACAGCTGCAAATGTTGTATTACCTTCTGACTTGACAGAACGTTGTCGCATTATTTCTCTTCTTGGAGATGGAAATACTGCTTTTGTTTATAAAGCTGCTTTTCTTGAAAATGAAGGTCATCAACAACAACAATGGTCTAATGAAGCATTAAAAATTGTTAGACGTGAAACATTACAAAATCCAGAAGTTTATGCTTTAGTTCAAACAGAAATTCAATTATTAAAAATTTTAAAACATGAACATATTGTTCAACTTTATGATTGTATAGCACATCCAAGTGGTGATTGGTTTATACGAATGGAATTAGTTCCGGTTAATTTTTTTATTTTTTTAACAGTGAATTTTTTATTTTTTTTAAGGATGGGGACCTTTTTGAACTTCTTCGCAAGAGAAGAATGTTTAGCGAAACAGAAGTGTATGTACTTATATTTTTAAAATTTTTTGACTATTTTTTGTTAATTATTATTTTATTTTTTCAGTGCAAGCTGCGCTGATTGTCTCTGTAATGCTCTTGCCTATTTACATTCTGAACATTTAATTGTACATAGAGATGTTAAATTGGAAAATCTTTTGGTTTTATTTTATTTTTAAATTAAATTTAAATTTATTTTTTTAATTAAAAAATTAGGTTTATTATCTCCCTAACAATAATTCTTCTTTTGATGAACGTCGTTTAATGATTAAATTGGCTGATTTTGGATTAGCATGTCAATTGGAGAGTGCAGACCAATTATTGTAAAAAAATAGAATAATTTTTTTTATTATTAAAATATTTTGTTTCAGAATTTTACTTTGTGGTACGCCTACTTATGTTGCGCCTGAAGTTCTTGCGGAATTTGGTTATTCATTTAAGGTAATATTTAATTTTTTTTCTGATTTAATAAAATTTTCCGGAATTGTCTATTCATTTTTGTTTTTTAATGTTTATTTTATTCTGATTTTTCCGGAAAATGTTTAATATTTTTATGTTTCTGATTTTTCCGGAAAATGTTTAATATTTTTATGTTTCTGATTTTTCCGGAAAATGAATTCTGATTTTTCCGTAATTTATTTTTACTAATTATAAAAGGCTGATTGCTGGAGTGTAGGAATTATTCTTTACTGCCTTCTCTGTGGATATCCTCCTTTTGGCGTTGACGAACCTGACGATGTTTTATTTAATCGAATTTTGCTTGGACAATTTCATTTTCCTTCTCCAATTTTTGATACAATTAGTTGCTCAGCTAAATTGTTAATTACTAAACTTTTAAATACTGACCCTTCTATGAGAGTATCAGCATTAGATGTTTTAAATTGGCATTGGACAAGGGTAAAAATTTATTTTTTAAAATTCTGATTTTTTTCTGATTTTTTAATTTTTATTAAAAGAGGTTAGGCAAATCTTCACAAGAAGAAGAATTTGAAGCAGAAGAACAATTAGCTGTAGCAATAGCTGGAATGTTAATGTTAGATGAAGATGAACAACAACAACAATGTTCTGATGATTTTGCAATGTCTGAATCTAGTGCTGAATTTTTCTTTTCTCGTAGAGCAAGTATGGATGAATTACTTTGTGAAGAAGAAGATAGTGAAGATAATTATAAAGGGAATATTTTATTATTTTCTTCAATTGCCACTACTACTACTAGCAATGAGTAAGTAAAGGGAAGGGAACAAAAAAATTAATTTTTGAAAATTATATATTTTTATTTAATTTTTTTTACCCATCATTTGGAGAAGCTGTTTGGTGTCTTCTCTAAGGTTTTAGCTTATAATCCTAGTGATTATTTGGGATATAAATATTTGAAAATAATCTGTGAGTTTTGGGATGTTCGTACTTAAATATTGTACAAAAACAAAAAATTTCAATTTTTTGAAAATTCCGTCCTGCTCTATTTTATGTCTCTTTTATATAATCAAATTCTATCAAAATTAAAAAATTTTTTTTTCAGAATTTCAACACGTGCAACAGCATCTGCTTCATTTTCTACTTCCGTTTATAACCAACCTAGTGCTTCAACTTCATCAGATATTATTACTAAACAAAATGAGGAGTTTCCTCTTATATTACCCCCAATAACTACTAATTATCCAACAGAATCATCTTCATTTTTATCTTTATCAAGTGATGATGAACTAATTGAACAATCATTTCCAACTCATTTTGCTTCATCTTCATCTGCTCCATCAACTTATAAACGAAATAATAATAAAAATAAAAAATTAAAGAAACAGCAAAATAAAATTGAATTTCATCAACAACAAAAACAATTATTTAATGATAAAGAAATTGTTGTTAATAAAGAAGTAACGATAACCACTCCTAGAATGCAACGAAGAATAATTCAAAGTAATAATAATCAAAATGTTTCAAAAAAGAGGTTTAATCATAATCAACATCGTCATATATCTTTGGATGATCAAAGAATTAGTGATAATGATGATAATATTGTAAAAATACAAATAAATAATAATACTACAAGAGCAACAACTGCTGGGGGAACTACTACTTCAGGTAGAAGAGAGAGAAGAACTGCGACAATTAGATAAATTTAAAAAATATATTATTTTTTAATTTTATATATAAATATATATACTTAATATTTTGTAAAAAAATAATAAATAAAATTACAGTTTTAATTAAAAATTTTTTAATATAAAAATAAAAATGACCACCGCACCCTTTTTTATTTAAAAAATAATCGGGAGGCGATTTTTTTTTTAATTAACATTTTTCAATTCCACTACACATATAAACCTTTTAAAAATTAATTTTATTGCTTATTTTTAAAAATTTTTAAAATAATTTAATTAATTTTAAAAAATGGGCAGAACATCGTTTCACTGATGATTTTTGGTCTTTTTTTTTGTCAATTAATTTTAATGCGTAATATATTTTTTGTATATTTTTTTCACTATTCTTTACTCCCTCTAAAATTAATTATTTTTAAATTTATTATTTTTAAATTTAAAATATATTTTTTTTAATTTCCCCTCTGTCCAATTGACGTAACATTTATTTAATTTTATTATTTTAAAATTATTTCTTTCTAAAAAAAATATTTTTTTTTAAATAAATTATTTTTAATAAAAAAAAAAGTTTTTTTTATTATTAATGCCGGTCAAGTGCATACATTTTTTATATTATAATTTTTAATTAATTCTTTTATAAAAAATGTTTTACTAAAAATATTTTATTTTAATATTTATATTCTTGACCTTATTTTTTTGTAATTTTAATTAATGCTAATTTAATTATTTTTTTTTATTTTTTAAATATTTTTTTGTTTAATAAATCTGATCTTGAGACCCTTTTCTTCAATAAATTTATCAATCACCCAATTTATATTTTTTAATCCATATCCATTTAATTTCTTTTATTAATTGATCTTCTCTTTTCTTTTTTCTCATAATTTTTTCTTCAAAATGCATTTAATACCTCTACCGTTGACCATGAATTTTTAAATAGAATTAAATATTATAAAAAAATTATAAAATTATATTTTATATTTTTTAAAGCCACAATGTCCAAAGTATATTTAAGAATATTTATTCAAATTTTTGACTTATTAAAAATTATTATTTTTATTTCAGTTTATGTTCAATCAATAGGTATTTTTGTCTTTTTAGCCTCTTTAAAAAATTAAAAAAAAATTTATTTTAATTTTTAAAGATGTTTTATTTCTTGATTGTTCTTGTCAACGTGCATTTCACCCCGTTTGTGGAACTGATAGACAAACATATGATAGTCAATGCTTTTTGGAATGTGCAAGAAGATATGACTTAGGCAAGAGAATTTTTTTTAATTAAAAAAAATTTTTTTTAATCCAAAAAATTTATTTTTTTGAAGGCTTGGCACTTGCTTATGAAGGAACTTGTTGTCCTAGTGCCGAACTTTGCGCCGACTATTTTGACCCTGTTTGTGACCAATTTGGTTTGGTAAATTATTATTTAATTTATTTTCAAATATTTTAGGGAATTTTTACGCAAATGATTGTATTTTTGATTTTAACAAATGTGCACAACATAGAAGTGGCGGTCCTTTATTATTTATTGAAGGCCGTGGGGAACAGGCATGTGAAAATGCTATTGCTGCGACTGCTGCAAAACGCTTACAAAACAACAAAAAGAATTTTAATAATAATTTAAATAGTGCTATTATTAAAAGAAAAAATAATGAAGAAATTATTAATGGGGGAGTAGTAGCAAAACCACCCCCTTGTCATTTCTTCTGTGATGAGACTGTATCTCCAGTTTGTGATAGTCAATTAAGAACTCATAAAAATCGTTGCAAGTTTGTATTTCTTTAAACATTTAGTTTTACAAACTACGGTGATTTTTACAAACTTTACGGAAACTTATTTATTTTTACAAACTTTACGGAAACTTTTTTATTTTTACAAACTTTCCGGAAACATTTATTAATATTTAAAAACTTTCCGGAAACTTTTATTTATTTTTACAAACGTTCCGGAATCTTTTACAAAATCCTTTAATATTTATTTTTAAATAGATTTGAATTGACTGCCTGTCGACTTAACTCACGAGGAATTTTTTCTGCGCTTCACATTGTAAGAGAAGGTCCTTGTAGGGTAGAAGAGAATAATTTTGGTCATTTTAAAATAATTTTATAAAATTTAATTTATTTTTTAAAGCTAAATTTCCTCGTGCTAACAGTTTGCGTCGATTATCACCTCAAACTCAGAGAATTACAAATACAAAAAGAAAATTACCATCATCATCTTTAGAATCAACATTAAATTCAGAAAATATAAAAAATAATAGGAATGAAGGAATTCAAAGAACATCACCACTCCCTGGGGTGGAAATTAATTATTTTAAATAATTTTCGAAAAAAAATTAAAATTTTAGGCAGTTATTTCTGAAACACTTTCAAATCAACAACAACAATTAGAACTTCCTCCAAAACAATTATTTAATGAGCAAATTCAAAAACAAAAACAAGGGCTTCAATGTGATATGTGTAAACATGAAGGACCTTTTGATCAAATTGTTTTTGAATTTTAAAATTATTTTTGATTATTTTTTGTTTTTTATAGATCCCTGTATGCGACAATACAAATCGGACACATCGAAGTCAGAGCATTTTTATTTTTCAAATGTTAAAGAATTGTTTAAATTTATTTTCAAGGTGTTTGCCTTTTTGCTCAATGGAATTGTGAGAGAAGATCACGCGGAGAGGAAGAGAATGTATTCGTTCATGTGGGAGAATGCAATAATGTTTTTTTAATTTAATTCTTTTAATTTTTCGAATTTTCAGGTTTCTCCAATTTTTGATCCCAAAGTTTGTTAATTATTTATTTTATCAATATTAAACAATTAATAGAAGGAACAATGTCCTAACAATTGTAGCCATCATTTTAAACCTGTTTGCGATTCAAATGGAATTACACACCCAAACGTTTGTGCCTACAAACTTTATCGTTGTCTCCAACGAAAGATGGTGATTATATTCTGATTATATATTCTGATTTATAAATAAAATTTCCGGAAACTTTTTCCTGAAAACATTATAAATAAGATAAAATTTCCTGAAACTTTTCCGGAAAATTTTTTATAAATTAAATTTTCCGGAAAACTTGCTTTTAACAATAAAATAAACTTTAAAACATATTAGAGTGGTAGCTCAACAGGTTGGTTAGTTTCATTACGTGAATGTGTTGCTCCACAAACATTACCTCATATTGAACAAAATAAAGACAATTCTTTACAACATTCAAAACAACCTCTTACATCAATTGAATGCTTTGCTGAACCAAATTGTGATGATCAAGTAGAAGAAGCCAAATTGCAACAAATCTGTGATAGCGATGGACGAATACACAAGTAAAGGGGAATTAAGTAATTATTTTATTTTTATTAAAGGAATACTTGCCTTTTTGCTCATTCACATTGTTTAGCAGCAAAATCAGGCAAAGCTTTACGTATTATTGAATGTCCTCAATTAAAAAAACAACAAAACAATAATACTATTATTACCACAACATTATCACAATATCAACAAATCTTAACAAAAATTTCACCCAAAATTTCTGAAAATTTTGCTTCATTACCAAAACCTTTATTTACAACAACACTAAAAACAACAACAATATTAAATAATCAAAATGAAGAAAAACAAAAATTATTAGATTGTGAACGTAGATGGAATGATTGTGATGATGCACCAAAAGATGCTTATTGTGGTTCTGATTTTAGAACTTACCGGAATTTTTATGCTATTCAGGTTCTGATTTTTTGCTTATTAATTTGTGTTTTGCTTATTATATTTTTAAAAATTGAGTTTCAGGAAAGTTGTAATTTGTGTTTACTTTGAATAGAACCTGAATGTTGTATTTACAATTGTAAATTAATATAAATTAAAACTTTCCGGAAACAAAGTAAAACGTTAAAAATAAACTTAAAATACAAAATTAAAATTACAATCTTTCTGAAAATTGTAAATATAAAATTAATATTTATTTTTCTAGAAAGCTCAATGTCTTAATCATGTTGAAATACTTTTTAAAGGAGAATGTGAAAAATGTTTAGCAAATCCATGTTTAACTAAACGTAGCTCAGAAACAAATGAAGAAGAAAATGATTTATTATTTGTTTGTGATCAAGGGGGTGAAACTAAAAGTAAATGTGAATTTGAAGTTTTACGTTGTATTTATGAAATAAAGTTTGGCTACAATATCACTGCTGCTTATGTAAAAAAATTTTAGTTTTTTAATTAAAATTTTCTCTAGCAAGGAAAATGTTGTCCAAGCATAGAGTCATGCACTGGAGGACCAGAGACATTACCAATCTGTGATTCAAATAATGGTCGACATTCAAATTGGTGTAGTTTTGATGTGGCAAAGTGTCGTTCCATTAAAATTCACCATAAGCCATTGGAGGAGCGGGAATGCATTAATAACAACACTAAAAAACGGAAGGAGAATATCGAGGAAAGAGAAGAGGTGTTTCGTCGTTTATGAATCCTCAAGCTTAATTTTATTTAAAATTATGGAAAAATTAATTTTTAGATTGATAAATTTTAATTTAATATACTAATATGTAAAAAATTAATTTAAGCCAGTTAGAAATAATTACTTTTAATAATTTTCCTTCTACCAACTTAAAAAATACAGAAACATTAAAATTACAACTTTCTGGAAAATATTAAAAGTAATAATAGGAATTTAATAGTTTCCGGAAATTAATTTTGTATTTTATGTTCTTTTTTAAAATTACAATTTGTTTCCGGAAAGTTTTAATTTTTAACAGTTTCCGGAAATTTTAATTTGTATTAATTTACAATTGTAAATACAAAATTATTAAATTAAAAAATCAGAATAATTAAAGAATTAGTGAACTTTTTGTAAAGGAACTTGAAAAACTACAAGAAGCAGTTATTTCAAAAAAACAATCTTCTTTAAGCAACAATTCTGAAGTGCTACAAACTGTGAGCGCTGAATTGCTCAGTATTGAACAACTTATTTGTAGTGATAATTATGAACCGGTTAATAAAATTTATTATTATTTTTTTTAAATTTATTTTTTGCAGTTATGTGCAACCGACGGACGTACTTATAAAAACGGGTGTCATTTAGAAAGATATAATGCTTCATTAATTGAAAAAAATAAAAACAATAATGACTCCTCTCCTTTAAGAGTACTCTATCCAGGCAAAATATTTAAATTTAAAATAAAAATAAATTTTTATTTTAAATTTTAGGTGAATGCTGTCCAGAATTAAATAATTGCAATAATAATTATTCGCCAATTTGTGATAGTGAAAATACAACACATTATGTTTTTTAACTTTTATTTTTTTAATTTAAAAAGTTTTAGAATTTTTGTCAATTTTCGCATCAACGCTGCCTTGTTGAAAGAACAAAAGCTCAAAATTTAACGATTATTTCTTTTACAAGGTGTGGTGATATTTATAAAGAAGAAAATAATAATGAACTAAATTTTATTAATTTATTATTAAAATCCCAGTCAAATGAAAGCTTTAATTTATTATAAATTTTTAATATTTTTTTGAATAAAAAGTCTTAAATATAAAATCTTCATTATTTATTATTTCTTTTTTTTTTACAAAATTGCCTCTACACACGGAATAATATCAAAACATTCTTCTTTTATAAAGACGCTGATTTTCCATTTAAAATTTAAAAAAAAATAAGAGAAAATTCGTGAAAATTGCCCATTTTATTTTTACTGCCTTAAATTGCCTATATTCATTTCTTTTTATTATTTTTAATTTCCATGGAAACATGAAAGAAAAGAAAAAACAGCCGGACAAAATGAATGGTCATTCAATAAAGCATAAAAGGAAGGCGGAATATTGAAGGATTGAGAAATTTGGTCATTTTTATTGTGGATTTTTCTTTTTTAAATTTTAAGCTGCAATATAAATTAATAATCTTTTAAAGTTTAAAATGTTTGTTTCATCTGTAAATTTAATTTAGAAAGAAAATTTATTTAAGAACACAAACTTACTTTTATTAAATTACAATCTTTCCGGAAAATTTTAATAAAATTACAAACCTTCCGGAAAAATTTATAAAATTATTATACAAACTTTCCGGAAAATTTAATAAAAATTACAACTTTCCGGAAGCATGATAATAATTTTAAAACATTCGGAAATAATAACAATGTTTTTACAAAGCAGAACTTATTCAGTTAAATTGTTCACTAAAATTTATTTTTTAAATTTATTTTCAATCTTTTGCTTCACCAAACTTCTGATATTTTTTATAATTGACACATATTGCGTAATATATTTATACAATTCTCCTATTTACATTTTTACATAAATATTCGTTTTATAGTTAATACAAGAGGACAAATCCTTTTCTAGGACGCGCTTAATTGAACATGCGCACAATCCTTTAAATATAAAAGCTTATAAATGTAACTTAATCCTTTTTTATCATTTTTACAAGCTTTTATAGAGTATTAAATAATTATTTAAAACTACTTTATTTTCCTCAATTTTTTTAAACCAATCTCCTCTCTTTTAAGTAATTTTCAACGTTGTCTTCACCGCCATTACGGCTTTGCCACTTATTCAATGTCAGAATCAACAAGAAACGACCAAAGTGCCATCAATTCTTCCCTTCTCATTGGCGCCAAATGCCAATGTTGTCACCATCTTTTAATAACACTAAAGCAGCAAAATTCCCATCAAAATGCTTCAAAATTGGATTTTTCTTTTATTTAATTATTTTTTGTTTAATAAATAAATCGGTAATATCTCTTACTATGTCACACCAACAACAAGAAGAAGAACAACAACACCAACAACCAAAGTTTCGTTTACATCTTGAAGACGTTGTAAGTAATCCACAACCTTGCCCAGATAACCCTATTCGATTGGCAGCACAACGAACACTTCAATATATTTATTCACCTTATGATGAAAATAAAAATTACCCTCCAGATACTGATTGTCAATTCCTTATTGAGGTGGTGTATTTTTAATATACATATTTATTTGTTTTTTAAATTAAAAAATTAATAAAAATTAAATTAATTAGGCAACAGATAAATTTCATCGAATACATTTGACAATAATTGAAAGTGATTTAGAAGAACCCTTATTTACTGACTGTAATGATTATGTTAGTGTTAGGGACAGAGAAGGTAATTTTAATTAATTTTTAAAAAATAAATAAAATATTTATTTTCTAAGGAAACGAAACAAGCGCCAAAGAAGTTGCTCGTTGGTGTGGCCAAGGTATTACTTCAGGTCTTTGAGGGTATAAAAAATAAAATTAAAAAAATAAAATAAAATCCCATTAGTCTCTATTATTTTAATAAAAAAAATAAATTTTAAAAATAAAATTTAAAAAATAGATTATCCCGCTGCAATAACAAGTGCCAGTGATTCTTTGCTTGTTCACTTTCACTCAGATTCAATAATTCAAAAACGTGGATTTAACATTTCTTTTGTGCAATTTGGTTTGAAAAAATGATCAAAATTATTAAAAAAAAATAAAATTTATTTAGATATTGATATATGCCCGCCAGATTGGATTTCAGATGGTTTATCATCGCCATCTTGGTAAATAAATTAAAAATAAAAAATATTTTTTAATATTAAAGTTATAAACAATTTGTTCTACCACATATTTTACCTTGGTTTGAAGCACAAAAAGAATGCAACTTTGAACGTGCAAATTTGGCAACATTTCAAAATGAAGCAGATTATGCTTTTATCGTTGGTGAGTGATGAGAAAACATTTAAAAATTGAAATTTTAAATATTTTCCGGAAAGTTTTAAATATTTTTTGAGTTTAAAATAAAAAATGATTATTTTAGAATCTTTTTCACAAACTCATTCATTTCCTTGGGTTGGCTATACTGATGCAAATGTTGAAGGTATTTATGAAACTATTGACAAAAATATACCTCTTTGGCCAGAAAAGTAAATTAAAATAATTTTTTAAATTAATTAATTTTATTTTAAGTTTTCCTTTAAAACATGAAAATGAAATGAAGGATTGTGTTTATCTTGATTGGAATAAACGTGATCAGCAAGTAGTCTATGAAATTGATGATTGCCGCAACAGAAGACCATTTTTGTGTAAAAAACGAAGGGGTAAAAAAATTAAAATATTAAAAAACATACAAAAGTTTTAACATTTTCCGGAAAGATTGTAATTTTCCGGAAAGTTTTAAATAATCTTCCTGAAAGATTGTAAGTTTTCGGAAACTTTTAAATAATTTTCCGGAAAGATTTTAATTTTCCGGAAACTTAAATATTTCCCGGAAAGATTTTAATTTTCCGGAAACTTTTATATAATTTTTCGGGAAGATTTTAATTTTCCGGAACTTAAATAATTTTCCGGAAAATTTCTTAAATTGTTTTAATTTATTATTTTCCAAAAAAAAAACATTATTTTTTCTCTTTCTCAGATGGAACAGAAATTCCTGTTGTACTGCCAACGGGTATGATTCGCCGCGGCTTTCGCGACTTTACAATTGACTATACCCTTTTGGTTGTTGTAATTGTATTAGCTTTATTAGCATTAATTGTTGGCTGTATTTTATTTCATAAGTTAGTTTTTTAGTAAAAAAATATTTTTACAAATTTTTTAGATATAAAGAACGAAATAATCGGATAGTCAATATTGACATGAATCAACGTCTTGTCCAACAGCAAAATGAACAAACTAAAAATGATCAAAAAACATCTGCTGCTTTATCTAAACAAAAGATTAAAGAAAAAGAACGTCGTGAATTAAGAGAACAAAAATATTCTGAAAATAATACTGGTGGACATTTAGCAACAAAATCCCCTTTTGAATCTCAAGAAAGTAATGCTTCTTTTCCTCTTCAAACATTTCAATCAGGCTTTGCCCAAAGAATACCTATAAATTCTCAAGTTTTAGAACAACCTTTAAATACTTCAGCAGAATTAGTAGAAACAAATACAGCTATTACTAGCAAACAAATGAGAGAACACGAGGTAAATTACAAACTTGAATATATGTTAAAAAATACAAACTTGACTATATTGTAAAAAATAAACTTGAATTGTAAAAAAATAAAGTTGAGGCTAATTGTAAAAATACAAACTTGACTATTGTAAAAAATACAAACTTGACTATATTGTAAAATAAACTTAAAATTTCAAATTTATAAAAAATTGTAAATTAAGTTTACAATTATAGGCCACTAAACTTCATTTACATCAAACTTCTGGAGATACTGTAATAGTTGATTCTCCACCTGAAGATGATTCTCCACGTATAAGAATGAGTCCAAATCAACCTAATTTTAATAATGAAGAGAAAAGAAAAATTTCTGAGAAGAAAATTAGAAAAGGGTGGATGGGGGATGGGACTGGAACAACTGATAGAGAGGATGAAGAAGAAGAAGAACCTGATAGGCATAATATGGGATATGAACCAGATTCTGAAGAAGAACAAGAAGAGAATGAAAGACTTGGAAATATTAGAAGAGCTAGTCAAATAAACGAAGAAGAAGATTTTTTGATTGATTTTAATGAAGAAAGAGGGGGACCAAAAAATAGTTTAAATGAAAATATTGGAGAAGAAGAGTTGGAGCAGTATAAGCAACACAGCAATGAAGAGACTGAACAGAACAACAATAATTTGGAAGGAGAACAATTTAGTCAATATAAACATAAAAATGTTTTGGAATTAAATATTAATAAAGATGATAGTGTTGAAAAAGTTGTACAAGTTGAATTACATGGGAATAATGTTGAAAGAGAAGGCAGTAGTTTTAGTGAAGATAAAGCACCTAAAGAGGAAAAAGACAATAATAAAATTAAATTAATTGATAATTATGCTATTGGTGATCATTTTAAGGCAGCAAAGGTAGAATTACTGTAAGACTCTAATGACACTCATTTGGGAAAATTAGAGTCTCAGTTATAATTGAAAATATTTTTAGTCATTAGAGTCTAGAAATATTAGACCTCTTTTTTCATTTAAAGGTAGTAACATCAGTAATAACTTCTGCTGCCATTGCTGCTACCGAACATCCAGTTCGTCCACCTATCGAATTAATGCGAACAACTAGTACAACAAGACAAAGTTCAGATAAAAATACAGAATTAAAATCACCCCCAACATTAAAAAAGGCAACAACATCAGACAATGAAAAAACAGAATCAGAAACATTAACAAAAGAAGAGAAAGCAGAAGTAAGAGAAACTTTTCCGGAAAAAGTTTCCGAAAAGTTTGTTTCTTCTACTACTACAACAAAAATAGAAGAAGGAGAAGGAAAAGGGGGGACACGAATTCGCATAAAAAGAAAGACTTTTGACCGTCCGCCACAAGGTAAATTTAATTAAAATGTTTAATTTAAAAAATAACATTTTAATAATTTAATTAAATTCAAATACTAGAGGTTAGGAAAATAAAAACGTTTCGCCAATTTTTAAAAATCACATGTTTTTAAATAAATAGCAGCCGTCAAAAATAATTTTTATTTTATTTGAATTTAATTAATAAAAAATGTTATTTTATAAACATTTTATTTGAACCAGCTTTTGGCAATTTTATTGTTTTGAAAAAGTTTTTAGTATTTTTTTTATATTTTGCAGCAGGTCCTTTGGATAATGCTTCAGCTATATCTTTAGATGAATTTTGGCAACAACAAAAATAATAAATAAATAAAAAAGCAATAAAAAATTTAAAAAAATAAATCTATATATTTTAATAATTTCTTTTTTTCCTGTTAGACTCAAAAATCAATTTAGTTATTTTTTATTATTTTTTTATATTTTTTAGTTTGTCTAGTTATGATAATATTCCAGAAGAATAAATAAAATTTAAAAAAAAATAATTGTCTAAATAAAAAATAAATTTTCTTTAATAATCGCTAAATATCTGCTACAACAATTTAAACACTGAAGAGATTAATAGCTTATTGTTCAACTAAAAACAAATAAAAAAACAAATAAAAACAACTAGAAGAGAGAATAAATAAATTATAATGTTTTTTATTTGTTTTTGGGTGAAACATTAATTCTTTTCTCTCATGTGCGCAAAACACACGCCAAAAAAGAAAAAGAAGGAAATTTTCTTCCATTTTAGGATAAAAAAATTATTTTTTAATAATTAAAAATATTCCACATTCTAAAAAGAAAGAAAAGTATTTTTTATTTGGATTTATTAAAATAATAATAATATTTTTTTTAATTGCGCACACCAAAAATTATTATATTAATTTATCTAATATTTGTTGTTTGACCCAAAAATCCTTCAATTAATTATTTCATTAATTATTTTATAAATATTTTCTTTTCACTTTTTTTAAAAATATTTTTATATCTTCCTAACAGACAGAAATACCCTAAAGCAGTCATTGATAATCACAGAACACTCAAAAAAATAAATAAAAATTATAAATAAATAAAATTATTATTTATTTTTATTTAAAAATGAAAATAATTAAATTTCCTTTTATTTTAATTATTTTATTTAATTATTGTTCGGGAAAAGAAGAAGAAATTAAACATTTCCCTTCCCAACCTTCCTTTGTTGATGTAGACATTTTAACAAATAATAAAAACAAAAATAATTTTATAAAATTAAACAATTTATTTAAAAATGAAGGAAAACTATTAGAAATTATAAAAAATAATAATTTAACAAAAAAGCATAAAATTAATAAAAGAAGGGAAGGATTAGCGCATGTTGGGGAGGAAAGAAGTGGTAAACTTATTTAATTTTTTAAACTAAAAAAAAATTTTTTTTTTTTTTTGAAATATTTATTAAAATATTCGTTAAACCCTTAAATTAATTTAATTTAAACAAATTTTTCATTTAAATATTTTTAAAATTTTAATTTAAGTTTTTAACCGACTCCAGACAGCTCTTAGACTTGATGCTTTAGAAAATGTAAAATAAATAAAATATTAATTTAAAAATTTTATTTTATTTTTTTTTAATTCAGAATTCTACTTTAAATAAGACAAATGAAGAAGAGAAAAATAAATCTGAAGAAGGTAAATTAATTTAAAAAAAATGTCCGCAAAAGTTATCCGCAAAAATTTTTGTCCGCAAAATATTTTTTTCTCCGCAAATATGCATAAAATCCTCTTATTTTAATTTTAAAAATCCCCTTTTAAAATTTCAATTTTTAGAAATTGAAAAATCATCATCTTCTCCTTTAATACTCGCTGGACGTCAATTTTGGGTGAATGCTTTAAAAACACTTTTATTAGAATTTAGAAAAATTCATCCAGAATTAGTTAATCCAAATAAATTTAAAAGAAGAGCTGCTGCTGTTAAAACAATTACTAATTTTAATAAAAATGATGATTTAACATTTTAAATATTTTTAAATTTTATTTTATTATTCAAAGTTTAGGGGGAGATTTACTTAAATTTTTGTAATTTTTTAAAATAAACATTTTTGGACAAATATGGTATCATTCGAAAGAGCTTGAAAAACTGAATAGAATGAGCTATTGAAAAGCCAAAACCTATAGATCAAACACTAAATAATATTTTTTTAATTCACTAGTTTATTTTTGCCTGAAATTAGAGTCTCAAAATTAATATAAATTTAAAAAAATTTATTAATGAAAGACAAGTTATAATATATTTGAGATTATGTTTATTTTACTAAAATAAAAAAATTTATTTTTTTAAAGTTCATCTTCATCAGGTTCTTTTCTCGTACAATAACAGGCAAGACCAACAAGTATAGCAAAAAAGAAAAGAGAACAAAAAAGTAATAACCAAGTTGCTAACTACAGTAATCATTTTAATTAAAACTTGAAACAATTAAAATAAACCTGATAATCTCCCAATTGTTTATCCAATAAAATTATTTTTTGCATATTGCCAACATCCACAGAGTCCAAATGGCGTACTATTAGAATTAAAAAATAATAATTTTTTTAAATATTAAAAAACCATATTTATTCCAAAAAACATGTCCTTGCCAACGATAACCAACATTCATTATTGGAGAATCTGTAATGGACAAATGGTCCAATTCTGTAGATGAACTAGAAGACCAATTAAAATTTAGACGAGCAGATTCTGGGGTTGGATCACTTTAATAATATTTTTTTAAAAATTAAAAAAAATATTAAACTCTGTTCTAAGAAAATTAATAATCATTTCTGAAAATAATTCTGTAACACGCCTATCCAACTGCCAGTTTCTATCACGCCTTGTAATGAGAAAGCGGCGTTCAAGTTCGAAGAGAAATATTTCATCATAGCCATGGAAAACCCCTGTAATTTTATATTTGAAATACAGTAATATAATAGGAAAAACACATTTCAGGATATTAAATTCTGATTATGTGTTTTCCGGAAATGTATTTTAAACTTAAATATTTAATAATTTCCAGAATAACTAAAAATAAATGCTTGTATTTTCCGGTTTTATTTAAAAATAAATATATTTTCCGGAAAGTTGCAAATATTTATATAATAAAATTTTGTGTGTTTTCCGGATTACATACAGTCTGTTTCAAAATTCTCGCTAACATGATCAAATGAGTAGAGAAACACAGGCATTGCTTGTCTAGTATAATAAGTAGCTAATCTAGCTGTTGGAGCATCATACCAAAAGTGTGAAAACATCTTTTTTAATTACTTAAATTAATTAAAATTTATTATTTGCCTTAAGCATAGATTCATTAAGTTTTGGTGCTTCTGATGGATTTACTTTAGCCCAAATATATTCATGTTTTGCTGCTTCCCCAATTAATTGACGATTAGTAAAACCAGAAAAAGAGCCTGTCAGATTTGTTACTAATTGTTCCGCTTCTGATATAGGTAAACCTTCGCTTAGATTTACAGATTTTTCTTTGAGTAATACTAAATATTAATTGGATCTATTTTTATTAAAATTTATTCAAGACTCAAATGACCCTTTTTGATATACTCTAATACCTTCACCCAATCTTAGACTCAAATAACAGAGAAAATTATGCTTAAATCAAGACTTTAATTTCCATTTTTTAAAATGGCCATTTGAGTCTCAAAAACAATAAAAATACAAATATGGAGAGCACTCTCATCTCGTGTTGTACCAAGCATTATAGGCATTTTTCTCCGTGAGATTGCAAGAGTTTCCGGATCATCAGGAATTATTCCTTGTTCCCCATCAATAATAGGAACAAATAAATCATAATCAGAATCTTTGTCAGGCTTAATTTTTTTAATTTCAAAATGTCAAAAATTTCAAAAATACCTCAAATGACAAAATCTCATCTCTCAACTGTTTCTTAAAGCATTCAAGTAATTCTGATGAATTAAATGATCTACAGTGTAATTTAGCATCTAATGCCCAAGTTGCATTAATTGCTGTATCACGAACTGCTCCAGGGGTTCTTTTTAAAATAATTTTTAATTTTAAATTATTTAAATAAAATACATTGCTGTTCCACTCATTAGCATTATTTTATGAAAAAGACCTTCAGCTTTAGGTGATAATGCTAAAAGAGAAGCAGCAGATGCTCCCGAACCATGTCCCATTAACAAAACTTTTTAATTAAAATTAATTAAATAAATTACTGTAATTACCATTGTTTGGATCTCCTCCAAAAACATGAGTCTAATATTTTAAAAAATTCAAAAAATTAAAATTAATTAATTAATTTCCATACATTAATTTGAACCCATTTCAATGCCAACAAAATATCCCATAAACCCAAATTTCCAGGAAGAACAGAATCTCCTGTTGAGAGAAAACCCATTGGACCAAGACGAAAATTAAGAGAAATAAATACAACTTTTCGAGAAACAAAATTGTTTAAAATTGCATTTTGAGAATCTGAAATATTTAATTTTATTTAATTTTTATTTTATAAAAAACAAACAATCAGCACTAGATCCATATTGAAAACGACCACCATGAAGAAAAACTATTGTTGAATAAGAATCATTGGTGAACTTAAATATTAAATTTTTAAATAAAAAATTTATTTTAGATACTTGAGGTGGTGCAAAAACATTTAAATAAAGGCAATCTTCAGAAATATGTATTCTATATAAATTTAATGGGTCTATTGCTCTATCTCTTTGGCGTTGAGCACACATCTAAAATATAATTTTAAAAGATAAAAGAAAGAAAATACAAAAATTAAAACTTTCCGGAAAAAATACAAAAATTAAAACTTTCCGGAAAAATACAAAAATTAAAACTTTCCGGAAAAAATACAAAAATTAAAACTTTCCGGAAAAATACAAAAATTAAAACTTTCCGGAAAAATACAAAAATTAAAACTTTCCGGAATCAAATAAAAATACAGGAAAATAAATTACCGGTGCATATTGAGAGGCATTCATTACTCCTCTCCATTTTGCTGGAGGTTCAGGCGCTTGAAAACGAAGAGAGCCTACTGGCGGTGCTGCGTATGGAATACCCTAGAGAATTAAATTACTTTATATTTAAAATTTAAATATTTAATTAAACTTTGAAAACAGCAAATTCATTGGCTCCAATTGTCTAAAAAATACAATAATATTTTAAAATAAAAATTAAATTAACTAAGTATTCGCCACGTATTGAGCCTGAATCAATGGTTAATTCAATAGGATGGCTTTTACGTAAAGAGGGTGGTTTATGATGATTTCTATGAGTATTATTTTTATGTTTATTATTTTCTATTTTTTCATCAATTTGTGTATAAGCATAAGCTACTGGTTGTTCTAATAAATTTTTATAATTATCCTCATTTTCTAGAAAAATTTTCCCTGGCGGTGTTTTCACAATTAAAGCAAAAACTATAAGAATAGTGCCTATTAATAATACAATTGTTGTTGTAGTCATAATAGCAGCAATAAATGGACATTTAGATGATTCAAAGGCACGGCGAAGAAAATACATAATATAACACTAATCTACCCCAGTTCTTTCCGGAAAGAAAATAGTTTTAAAACATTTTTAATAGAAAAATTAAAAACATATAAGTTTCCGGAAAAATATTTCTGAAAATAATATAAAAACTTTCCGGAAAAAATACAATATTCAGAAATATTATAGAATAGTTCAATTAAGATAAAAACAAATATTAAATAAATATAAAATACATATATTATTAAATGTTAGAATAAGAGAAGTTAAGCATGCTTACAAATTTCACGAGTTTTTTTTACATCAACAATGGCAATTTTTAATATAAAGAGTGAAATAAAAGAGAGGATATCCAAAACATGCCAATATACTAACTTTAAACCTCCAAAGGCAAAAATATAAAAAACATAAAATTTGAGAGAATGAAAGCAATTTATCAAAAAACTTTTTTAAGGAAATTTTATTCTTTGAAAATATTTTATTAAAATATTTTAAATCTTAAATTAATCTTCCACTAATTAAAAATATTAAATTAGCAAAAAATAAAGTTTCAAGTTTTTATAAACTGAAAAATCAAGTTTTAATTTCCGGAAAACTAAAATAGGTTATTTCTTTCCGGATTAATTACAGTTATTATTTTTACTTTGTTTTCCGAAAAGTTTTAAATATTATTATTATTTTCCGGAAAGTTTTATAAAAATTTTAACAGAACAAAATATTTATATTTTACGTCATTTGCTAGTAAATAAAGTACTCTAGAAACATAAAAAATAAATATAAAATTTCGTGAGTCAAAAAGGAAGTGAAAAACATTACAATTTTGCTTTTTTAGCTATCCTTTAAAAAAATATACATTTCCCTTGCTAACAAAGCTGGAATTTTGGAGAAAAAATAAAGAATTTTTTACTTTTTTCTCTTTTATTTTGTTGATATTTGGTCAAATTGATATAAAAAATAAAAATTTGTTAAAGCACCTTTGAAATTTATTTTAAAAAATCCGAAATTAATAAAGCCAAGAAAAACTTCTTTCAAATTCCTTCTCCTCTCTTTGTTTATTAATATCTTCATTAAAAATTAAATTTGATGAATTTTCAAGGAATGGGCGAATATCTTCAATAATTGTTTCAGATTTAATAAAAGAAGACATATTTGTACGCAAATCTTCCATAAAATCACAAATTTTTTCTTTTTTACCTTTTAAATTGAATTTAATAAATTTTTTAAATTTAATAAATATAAAAAATTTATTTTTTAAAAATAATAAAAAAATTTCACCTCTTTTAACAAGTTTTTGAAGATACAAAGCAGAAAGAAATCTATATTCTTCTCGTGATTCTAATTCAAAAGCCTGAAAATTAAATAATAAAAATAAATAAAACTTTCCGGAAAATACACTATTTAATAAAAATACAATAATAACAAACTTATCCAGAATACAATAACAAAATGAAACTTTCCGGAAAGAAATTATATAAATTAAAAAAAAATTACGGAAATATAAAACAAACTTTACAATAGAATATTACAACATTAAAAAAACTTTTAGGTTTTTAAATAAAACTTTCCGGAAAGAACTTATTCGTTAGTTTTTAAAATTAAAAAAACATTCTTACCGCTCTCAACAACAACTCTAATTGTGCTTCCTCGTTGGATGCTGCAATTTCTTCACATTGAGAACTTAGAGGTAATTTATTTTTGTCATTGATTAATTGCTTTAATTAATTAAAAATTAATTTATTAAGCCATAATTAAAAAACAAACCAATTTTCCTATTAAAAGTGAAACAAGTCCATTAGGTAAAGAATTAGCAATAAATTGCATTGCTGTTAAAAGTGAACGTAAAGTTGAATCATTTGCTCCTCCACATTTTTTTTGTCCAACAATAATACAAAGCCAAGAATTAAGTGAACTGGAAAAGAGAAAAACTTCTCCATTTGAAAGTGCAACTAAAGGTACGCCGTTGGTTGAAAGACAAAGTCGAATAATTTTAATTGAAGGAATTGCTACTACTATAAAAACAAAAAATATAGAAACATTCTGAAAATAAAATATCAGAATAATTAAGTAAAATACAAAACTTTACAGAAATAATACAATAATAAACTTATTCCTTCCGTAAAGTTTGTATTTTTCAAGTTTGTAAATTTCTAAGTAATTGTAAGTTTATTAATGTATTTTCTTCCGGAAAGTTTTCTTAAAAATAAGATGTTTTTAATTTTACTATGTCGTGCAAGTAGAGTATTTATTGATGATTGCAAAATGCGTGAAGATTTTTTTAAATCCCTGAAAATATTTTTAAATTTAATCTTATGTTAAATTTAAAAAAATTCATACCAAATATTTAATTCTCCGTTTATAGATATTGCTAAACAAAAATCGTTTCGAATTTCCAAAAATGCAATAGCAGTACCAGTATGAAGGGATAAATGGGTTTTACCACTTTGAGTATTAAATATCATCAAATTGTTATCCTCAAGTGTACAAACTGTCCAATTTCTGTAAAATTAGATTATTCAGTAAGTAAATACTCAAGTTTTCAATTTAATTAAAATTGAATTAGAGTCTAAGCAAAATTTATTTGAAAAAAAAACAAACTTATTTGCCCTAAGCAAAAGCACAGGACTACTCACTGTTTGAGTCCAACGCAATTCTCTAGCAAATTTTGCTTGAATTTTTGCGTATTTTAACGTTTTCTTGGTGTTTACTGAATTTTTGACTAGAATTTGATCAACATTACAGGACGGAGACTTAAAAAAATATTTTAAATAAATAAAATTTTAATTTTTAAAAATAAACCAGAGGAACAGCAAAAGAAAGCAATTTTTGCATTTGTGGAGTGGCCATTTCTACTGAATCTGAAACATTTTGTAATTCAGAGGGTCTAAGCAATGGAGTCAATTCAGCAGAAGAATTAAGTTTTTTCAGTTGTGGTAAAGGTGTTAATTCTTCCAACTTTAAAAAATAAAAAAACTTAAAACTTTCCGAAAGAATACAAAACTCAACTTATCATAAAAATTATAAACCTCAAACTTAAGATTCTATTTTTAAATTAAATTTCTAAACCTGTCCATTTCTTCCCAAACTTTCTTCGATTAATAAACAAGAGGAAGAGGATATTGTTGCATTACCAATTTCTTCATTATTTTTACTTTCATTTTGTTTTTCTTCATTTTTTAATTTTTCTTCTCCTGTTTGTTCATTTATCAATTGTTTATTTTGTTCAACAACTTTATTTATTAAAATAGGATTATTAGCAGAAATTCTTGGCGTTGCCAGTAATTGTGTTGAACTTAACAAATTTGTTGTTGAATTATTTACATTCTTTCCATTTAATTGAGAATTAATTAAATTACTTATACTATTGCTTAATTAAAAAATAAGTTAGAAATTTTAATTTAAAAAAAACCTATTGTTTATATTTTCAGTACTAATCAATTCACTGCCACCAATTCCTCCTAGAAATACTGGCTGAATTTTTCTTTTAATTGGTGGGGGTGCTGAAGATGATGATGTTGTTGGTGTATTTGGTTGTTGAAAACGTTTCATTTGTTTATTTCAAAAAATCTCTTAAAATAATTTAAACAAATATTGCTGAAAATTTAAAAGTTATTTTATTTAGAATTAAAAAATCCTTTAAATTAATTTTTGAAGAAATCACTTTATGCGCTAAATATATTATCACTAAAAATTTTAAAAAAATCACGTAATAAATAAATTAACATGTACATACTATAATTGAAAAATGCCGAGCGTTTTTAAAATTTTTGCGAATAAGTGGGCCTATACCCCAAATAATCGCACAATGCCCATTTATTCGCAAAACAAAAATATTAAAAATGCAAATTTATATTTTCTTTTTACTTCTTTCTTCAATTTTCTCATCATTTTTATTTTTTATTCCATTTTTTCTAATCCATTCAATACATTTTATATGCCCTTCATAAAAAGTAAAAGTTCCAATTAAAACTAATAATGTTGATAAAAAATGTTTCCAATCAAATTGATGCTTAAATAATAAAATTGAGAAGAAAATGTTTAAAAATTTTCGTAATGTTAGAAGCATTGTAATTTGAATTGAATTTAATGTTGAAGTTAGGCGATAAACACTTCGAATGCAAATAAACCTAAAATACAAAAAACTTTTACGGAAAAAATACTTTCAGTTAAATTTTTAAAAAATAATGGAACTTTCCGGAAACATTTTTCCAGAAAACAAGTAAACTTGAGTTAATACCAGAAATATTTTTCCGGAAAACACACCTTAATTTAATAAAAAAAATTAACTGTAGTAAAATAATTGCGCCAATGAGAGAAAAAATGATTTCTCTATTTGAAGCATTCCAATAATATTTTAAATCATTTTGAATTTCTTTTCTAACAAACACAAAAAGAGGAAGTGAAAGGAGATGCTGAAATTAATTAAAAATATTTTTTTATTAATTTATACCACATAAAACATCATTTCGTCTGGATGTTTTCCATGTTGAGCAAAAATTTTTTCCTGTAAAACACCCAAATATGCAGAAGCAAACATTGTTAAGAATAATGTTAAAATACCTAAAAAAATATCAAAACAATGAAACTTCCATTTTTATAAATAATAGTTTTTTATAATAAATATTTTACCTAAAACCAAAACAGAAAAACCAAAGTTATCATCCCTCACAGTTGAATTTGTTTGACTATTCAATGCAAAAAACGTTATGCCACAGGTTACACTAAGTACTGAAACAATTCGGTTAATTGAATAATGCCGATTTTGAAGCAGACTGGTAAGAAGCACATTAGCTACTAAAGTACCCTAAAATTTATTGAAGCCACCACGAAAATAAATTTATGATTTTGGCATAAATTAAACAAAAATTAAATTCAACTTACCGAACGCGAAACAATTATCAGAGGAAAAGGAATGCCTATACCAATAACCCAATTATTCGCCAAACTGACGCCAAAGAAAATGAGAGTAATAAATAAATAAGAACTAAATTTTTACTTTTTTAATTTTTATTAAAAAAATATTATAGCATACTTTAATGGAATATGTCTCTTTGAATTTGAATTAATTTTTCCAACTATAACCATAAACAAAAAGGTAGCAAATGTTAAAAAGCTTAACGTTGAACGACCAGTTATACTATTAAAAATATTTTTATTAAAAACTTAATTTCCTAAAAACAATAAGATCACAATACTTACAAATTTAAAAACATTTATTTTTAAGAAAACTTAAAAACTAAGATAAACATAAAAACCTGTTAGTAAACATAAACTTAAGCTTAAACTTAAAAACAAGACGCTTAAAAACTTTATTACAACTTAAAGCTCAAGCTTAAAAACATTAATTACAACTCTTAAAAAAGCTTTTGTTTCTACACTAGTTAAAATTCTAAGTTTGCGAAACAAGTAGACTATAATAAAATAAAATTAACCTTGAAAGAGTTTCAAAAGCTATTGTATTTAAGCTGCAACTAATTAACGTCAGAAATGAAAGTGAAGACATTTCAAAAAAAATTTTAAAAACAAAATATTAATCTCTGATTTTTTTAAGTTTTCCTAAGATTATAATTTATTTAAACTAAAATCCTATGTAAAATAAAATTAATAAAATTAAAACTCGTTATATAAAAAACGAAAAAATTGAAACAAAAAATTTTAAAACAAAAATTTATTCTTTTTTTCCAAAATTATATAAATGAATGTATTTTTTATGTGTGACAATAATAATAATAATAAAATTAAAAAAAAAATTGCTAAATATTTTTTAATACACAAATACTTAAATTATATATAAGGCAGTTGAGCAGAATACAAAAAATATAGAATATAAATAATAATAAAATAATCTTCCGGCAATTATTTACATAAAATCTGAGAGAAAAGACTTTTGCAGTAAATTTAAAAAATTATTTTTAAAAAATTTCAAAAAATAATTTTAGAAATAATTATAGATAATTTAAAAAATTCTGCAAAAAAATCTTATTTTTTTTTCTTCTTAACAGTTCAGGGTGGGTGAATTAATTTTTTTAGCTTTAAAAATTTTTAATTATTTTTAAACATTTTTATTTGAATAAAATAGCTAAAATTCATCCACCAAAATTAAAAAAAACGAGATAACAAAAAAATTAAAGTGGTCTTGTATAGAAGAGTATAAAAAATAAATATATACATAAATAAAGTTTATATATATACACATAAATATTTAAAAATAATAAAAATACAAAATATAAAAATAAATATTTATATAATTTATATGAGCGTCTTGTGTTTATATATGCGGCAATTGTAAAATAAAATAAACTTGATATATACAAATATATATATATAGAATATATTTAATAAAATTATATATTTGGTGAGAAAAAAGTCTGTGTTTTTTAATTGCGCATTAATTATATTTTAAATTGAAAAATTAATTAAAAAAAAATATTTTTGAATATTTAAAAAATGAGCAAAATAAATATATATATTTTTAACAACAACCGAAGAGAAATAATAAAATGTCCAATTGTAGCGAAATATATAAAATTTGTTTTTTATTGAAAGTATTTTTTGAAAAGAAAAAAATAAAAATGGTCAGAAAGCAAAAAAAATATATTAAATTTGTAAAAAATTAAAATCAGAAAAATAACGAGTTATCAACTCATGTATACCTTTAGTGTTAGAGAAATGAAAAAAAGACAAGCATATTATATTAGGGGATCAAACTTAAAAGAAACAGAATAAAAACATTGAGAATAAAAATAAAGACGTAACATATCAGAATATTCAGCTTTAAATATAGAAATACAAAAACAAATCAGAATAAAGTCAAAATCAGAAATACAGGAAAACATTAAAACAAGAAACAAACATTAAATCAGAAAAACATTCAAATCAAAAATACAGTCAAACAAACATTAAAACCAGAAATATAGGCAAACATTCATCATTATTATTAAAAATCAGAAAAAACACGGTTTACTAAAATTATTTTTTTTAGTTTGATCCCTTTAATATATATTTTTTATTTTAATAAACATTAAACGAAAATATAAATTATGAAATTTGTCAAGTAAAAAAAATATATTTATATAATCTCAAAAAAAAAGAGGAAATGAGAGAGAGATATTTTAACAAAAAATAATTTATTTTTATCTGAGAGAATATAATTTATAAGCACCTACTCTCTCTAAACCTTCAATAGAAGGTAAAATTAAAAAATATAATCTTTTCTTTTTATAGAAAAAATGGCAGTGTCATTTTATATTTATAAAAAAGCTTTTTTTTAAAAAACTAAATATATATAATATACTTTTAATTTTATTTAGCAAGCAGTTGCCAACACATCCGGTGAATAGACGCCAGCAATGTTTAGTATAAGACGTAAATCAGAACAATCACAGCCTAGAATTGATGAAACCTTGTCCATTGGAAGAGGATCATTGCCGTCTGAAAAAATAATAATAAATTTTTTAATAAAAAAATTAAAATAAATATTCCAAAAAATACCAGTAGTTTTCACCAAATTGACGAGAACATTAGATTTATCCAAAAGAGAGACCAAATGATCCTCTAAAAATGAAAGAAGAAAGTCTGGAGCACATTTATATCTAAATAGAAAAATTAAAAAAAAATTTAAAAAAATCTTACTGATATAATTCAGCAAATTCTTCAAGCATTGATGTTACAGCATCAGAAGGACAAACAAAATGAGCATCGTCAACTTGACATTTATCAGATGTTATAATCTTAAAAAAAATTTTTAATTAAAAAAAAAATTAAAAATTTACCCTAACGTCCAAATTACACATATCAATAAATATAACCAAAGAAGAACTTTTTGCCAAATAATTATTATTATTAACAATATTATTATTAATATTATTGTTATTATTTCTCTTCTTTGGACTTGTAGTGACTGAAAAAAGAAAAAATTAAATTAAAAAAATTTTTTTATTTTAATAAAATAATTATAATATTCGGTCTCATGGGTATCCTTACATAAACAAATTTAATTAAAAAAAAATTTTTTTATTTAAAAAAAAATATTTTTTTCGTTTACCTTTAGAAGAAGGAGGAAGAGGAACAGAGGAAATAATTCTTTCTCCAACAACAATTCCATTACAACAAACTCCATTTTGTTGTTGTCCATTTAAAGAATGTTTTGTTGTTGAATTAATCAAATTTGTTTGTTTTATTGTTTCTTCATTTTTTAGTTGTTGTTCGTTTGAATGTTTTGTTGAATTAATAGAATGTTTTGTTGGTATTATTGTTCCCTCATTTTTTAATAATAATAAATTGTTCTGATGTTTTTCATGTTGTTGTTGTTCTAATGAGAAAGAATTATTTGTTGTTGTATTTGTTGTAGGTGACAAACATCCACTTCCATTAGAACTATTACTAGAATTTAATAAAGCAGATATTTGACTATTAGAACAAGGCTCTCCCATTGGGTGACGAACATCTTCACAAATTGTATTTAGAATTGAATCTAATGATGATAATAATAAATTAGAAGAAAATTTTTGTTGTTGTTGTTTTTGTTGATTATTAATATTATTATTATTGGGTGATTGAACTTGAATACCTTAAAATTAAAAAATATATTTTTTAGATTAATTAAAAATAATTTAATTAATTAATTTTAATAAAATAAATCCAAAAATTATTCTTTTAAAAAATAAACAAACCAGAAAGAACAAAATGTGGAGAATAAGCATTACAAACGCCTGCAAATAATGTTCGTCCAAAATCGTGTAATTCTGGTGGTTCTCCGTTAAATTGAAAATTTCCGCATTCTGCTAACAATTCTAAAAAAATTAAATAAAATTATTAAGTTTTTAATGTCAAAAAAATTAAAAATTTTTTAGAATGTCCAATTGTCAATGTTCAAAAAATAAAATAAAAAAATATATACCATAACTCCTTTGACATTCAACAGAAGAACAACGAACAAAATAAGAAAGTACTCGAAGAAGAAGAGCAATTTTTTCAGGAATATCACCAACAACAACAATTTTAGTAAATTGACTATTTCCTCCTCCATTGCATAAATTTCCATTATTATTAATTAAACCATTTTCTGGTGGTCCAGAAACAGATAAAACCGAATCTGTTCCAACTCCACAATAAAGTTCCAAAAGTTGTGCAACAGTTGGATTATAATAATTAATTTTATTATGTTGGTCAGAAGAATTCTGAAAAATTAAATTATTTACTTAAAAAAATTCAAAAAATCAACCATTCCCAAAAGTAGAGAATTATTTTCATTTGAACATTCTTCTGGAGGTGCAACACTAGCGACCCAAGTAAGTTGATTCATTAAAACTGCTGATAACAAAGTAGAAAGAAAACTTAAAAAAAAGAAATTAATTTCAATAAATATTACAAAAAATTTAAAAATATCCAATTTTCAAAATGATCAAAAAATTTAAAAATTCCAAATAAATTAAAAAAAATAAAACTAACAATTTAGTATCCTTTGTATTAAATTCAGCAATTAATTGTGCCAATTGAGAACAAAATTTAGAGGCAATATGGTGCATGCCCACACTAGCAAATTGAGCAGATGCTAAACTTTGCCAAACTGGATTTTTAAGTCTCAAAGAATTGCATAAAAGGCAAAGTGATTGACAAGTGTTTGTCCAGCCCTAATAATTTTAATTTTTGAAAAAGAATTTTTTTTAAATTCAAAGAAAATGTCAAATTGGTAAAAAATTTAAAAAAATAAAAATTCAAAAAAAAACCTCATAAATAGATTGAAAGAATTGTGTTTTATCCTGTACTGCTTTATGGATATGTATTGCAAGTCTATCAAGCTCTTGTTCAATTTGAAGAATGTGTTGGAACACAAAAGAACGAAATTCCGCTTTAAAATTATTTAAATTAAATTAAAAAATTAAAAAAAAAACCAGGTAATAAAATAGCAAATCCATATTGTTGCCATTCAGTAAAAGTGTCACTAAATATAGTTCCACAAACATCGGCAATTGATGAACAACTACTTAAACGACTACGATTGGTTAAACGAAGGGAAAGTGCTAAAAAACAAATTATTAATTTAAAAAAAGAATTAATTAATTTTAAAAAAATACATTCGTCAAGTCCAATTTGAGAGAGTTGACATCTTCTAGCGCGTGAAAGTCTATTAGGCGAAAAGGCACGTAATTCCTCCATTATGTCCTTTAAAATTTTTTAATTAAAAAAATAAATTTTAAAAAATAAACAAACATCAACATCAGCAGATTCCATTTGTAAAGACGAATTTCTAATTCTTACAAATTTTTCTGGAGGATCAATATTATTAATTGAATTATTGTTGGGAGGACTTTTAGAAGAAGAAATAAATACTGGGAATTTTGTTATTGAATTTTTTGTAGAAGAATTATTATTATTGCTAATAAAATCAGCTTCATCTTTATTATTATTTTGAATATTTGAAACTGTAGCAACAATTCCATCAAGTGAACGAACAGTTGAATAATTCGATTGATTGTCTGAATCTGAGCTGAGACTTCCAACCATACATTTGTAAATGTCACTTAAATTGTTTTTTTAATAAATTTTTTTATTAAACAAATTTTAAGGTTGTAAAAATTCGAAAAGTACACAAAATTATGGGCATTTTAAAATAAAAAAAGAGAATTGTTTGATCAACCCAAATATTCAAAATAAATAAATAATTTAAAAAAATAAATAAATAAAACAAACGTTGATTTAAAAGGTGCTGAATATTTTCCAAATTTTGGTACAGAAAACACCCTTGAAACCATTATTGAATTTGAGTCCCTAAAATAATTTAAAAATAAAATTTAATTAAAAAAATACTTGAGAGTATGAATTTTGAGAGAATCAGATTTTAGGGCTGCAGGCATTGTGCCAAAAAGCATTTTTGCAATCTTTAAAGTGTCATATTTGTGGGGAAGAAACTTTAAAAATTTAAATTTAATTTTAAAAAAAAATAAAATTTAAAAAAACCTGAAAACGACCACATTGGGATAAATGTGATCCAACAACAAAACGATCAGCTAAGGCAACAACAGTAGCTGAGTCATATAATAATCGAGTGTCTTTTTCACTAAAAACAATAAGTCGGCACTCGCTTGAAAGTAGTTGTTGCTTGTATAAATGCCAACTTAAATTTTAAATTATTATTATTTTTTATTATTAACAATAACCTTTTTTTATAATTTTTAAAGGATTTTCCTATTACCCACGTGAAATACAATTTACTTTTCTTTTTTTATCCAAAAAAATAATAAATTCGTGGCAAAATTATCAAAAATTTTAACGAGTCTCCTATTTTTTTTATTGTAAAAAAAAAAAGACAAAATAACAATAAAAATGAGAAAAGCCCTGTGTGTTAACAAAACATAAACACATCTAAAACAACTTTTGGCTTTTAAAAGTTTTTTTAAAACAAATTAAAATTATAAAAAAACAAAGAATAAAATTATAATGTTTGTTTTTAACGACACGTCAAAATGCTAATAAAAAAAAGTTGAAAAGTACACATTTCAAAATGTCGAAATTAAAAAAATTCTTCTTGTCACTATCTTTGCTTCAATTTTATACTCAAATTAATATTACTGATTAACTCATAAACTTGAAAACTTAAAATAAAAAACATAAGTTCACAAACTTAAGAATTTAATTAATAAGTTTTACAAACTTAAAATTCATTAAAAAGATCAAAAACTTAGTTTACCAATTTCATTCAAACTTAAGTTTAACAATAAGTTTTAAAAACTTTTGCGTTTACTTTACAAACTTGTGCTTTCTTAAGTTTGTAAGAATTTAAGTTCAAAAGCTAAAAATTAACTAATAATTTACTTAAAGAATGTGTGTTATCTATTAATTTTCAAATTTTTATAATTTATTAGTCTGTTAACACACAAATTTCTTTACGAGCTTCCGTCGAAAGTTTTTTTTAAAAATTACTAGCATACCTCTCTCAATAATATTATTTTTTTCAATCACTTAACGCATGCAATCAAAAATATAAAATATTTGTGTGTACTTTTCAAGGGCTGTATTTTATTTATTTATATTTATATTTTAGCAGGTGGCCCTTTAAATCGTCTTCCCCCAATAAAAATTCCAATCAAATTAGAGTATAATAAATTATTAATTTATTATAATAGACTCTTTCTCCCTCAACATGCGGAAGTGATAATTTTGTTTTTTATATATATATTTCTCAAAGTGTTCCACCGATTTTACCAAACATTTTTGAGGAAATACGTCGCGCTATCAATTTTTTGTTTTTAAAAAAATTATTATCGCGGGTCGGGAGAAAAAAACTAAAAATATATGAAGTTAACTTAATCAATATTTTTATGTTTAATTATTAAAATAGTTGAAAGAGGAAATAAAATGTACATATTTTTTTAAATTAAAAAAATAACAAGGAAATAAATAAAATATTTTCTTAAAAATTAAAAAAAATAAAATAAACAAAAATTACCCTTTCATTGAGAATCTTAAATGACCTTATATCAAAAATTAAATAAATATTTTTATTTACTAATAGAATTATTTAATTTTAATTTTTGGCTTTTAAAAAATTATTTAATTCTTCCTCAATCGTTGGTCCCTAAAAAAGCCGGAAATCCACCCAACAAAAATCTATCAGTCACCCCAACTATTTTAGATAGGGGGAAGTGTTAGGAATGCAATAATTAGCAATCGATCCCCATCCACGTTAATAAATCTTTGCAAAAAATCAGACGCCAGAAAAAAAAAAAAAGAAAAATGTTAAAAACATTGAGAATATGTTCATGTTGGAGAGAATAATTCTGAGAAAATAGATATTTTGAAAATTAGTTAATTTAAAAAAATAATTTTAAAAATCAATCTTTTTTCTAAAAGTTTAAAAATGTAAATTTTAAAATTTATTTAATAAAAATATTTTTGTTTTTTACAATAAAATAAAAAAAAACAAAAATAAATATCTATGTAAATCCCCCAATGTATTTTATTGTTTAAAAAAAACAAATGTTTGAAAGGCAAAAAATTGTTAGAGACGTAAAAGCTTAAAATTTTTTTCATTTATTATTTTAGAGAATTAATAATAATCTTTTTTAGAGTGATAAATTGTCTCAAGTTTGTATTCTTAATTTTAATATCACAACCTAGAAAAAAGTTTGGCGAACATATAAATTCTTTAAAAAACGCGGAAGTGATTTAATATATATTTAGCGAGAAGAATGATGAAAAGAACATAAATATTAGTAATTATGAGCAATAAAACTAGTCCTTACTAAGTTTTTTGTATTATTAAATTATTAAAAGTCTATGCCAACTAAAAAAAGATAAATAAAATCAATGTTTTTGTGAAACATACAAAAATAGTACAAACTTAAAAATGCTTTAAAACAAGTTATATATTCGCAAACTTAAAAATAAAACAAACAAAAAACATTAATGAAACTTAACTTAAAAACTTGGCTAAAAACATGCCCAAAACAATAAATACAGACTTAAAAACAACAAACACCCTTAAACATTAAATATTTTCTTTATTTTTATAAAAATTATTTAAATTAAAAAAATCACAAACCAGAAACTGTCCAAATTTTCCATCCTTTGTTGTCTAATAAGATTGTTGGCAGTTATATAATCGTGCATTGAAATTGCATCAAACTCTTACTACTAGTCTTTTCCAGTTGAAGCAAATACTCATCAATTGAATAAAAAAGAGATAATAATATAAAAGTAGAACAATTTATCTAAAATTTAAGGAAATTAAAGGTTAAAAAATAAAAATAAATTAATAAAAAAAAAGAAAGAAAAGTATTGGCAGTTAAAAAGTGATTAAACAGTGAGAATAAATAGAGAAAAGAATAGGGGAAAAGGGAACCCAAAAAAAGGCAAAAGACCACGACGTGTAAAAGAAGCATATAAAATATGACTGACTCTTAGAAAAGTTTTCTGGATAAAAGGGAGATGAAAATGATAGTGTATTATATATAAATGCTACTATTTTATTAGCGCATAAAAAAAGGAACAAAAAAAGTGTGTGAGGAAAGGGCGGGAAAAATAAAATTTTTTTCCTTTTTGTATGTACTTTCTACTTTTATATAAGAAGATATTAAAAGCAAAAAAGGAAAGAAAAGACTTCTAAAAATGCCATATGATTATTATTGGCACTTGTATGTGTTTTTGTTTTGTTTTGCCGTCGGCGACATTCACGTGATTGGCAACTGACCAAACAAACAAAAAGCGCTTTAAAAAAAAAAAGCAGACGGCGCAGTGGTGGCATTTTAAGAGAGGGAAAAAATAGAAAAAATATAAATATTATATAAAAATAAATATATGAGTATAAGGGGAGAAAATGAAGGAAAATAAAAAATGGGGGAAGAAGAAAAAAAGAGGAGGAGACGAGGATAGGAGCCAACAAGAAACAAAGATGGGAGGAGAAGACAAAAAAAAGTATGATGAGAACACAACGAGATGAAAAATACAAAAAAATGAATGAGAACGTTGAAGAAGAAAAAAATACTTTTAGAGTACTAACATTTTTGAGGGGGAAGAGATCAACTCATGTCATGAACATTTAAAAAACAACTTAAATCCCTCCATCTTCCTATCTTGTGTTTTTTAAAAATTTCGAAAGTTGGGAGAACACGTGAAATTTAATTTATATAACTGAAAATCATGGAGTAAGATTTAAAATTTAAAAAATTCGAAGATTAAAAGACAAAAATTGTTCGAAATTCCAGGAGGGGGTTTTAGTTAAAATTTGTGGTATTCGAAACATGAGACTGATCGCTACAATTACGTTGAGATTTAGATTTAGAAAAACCCTTGATCTAGATCTGATCCAGTGCCTTAAAAACCACGAGAAACCAAAAATGTATGAGCATTAAAATGTTAAAAAACCCAAGCCTTGGCTTAGTCCCAGCTTTCAAAAATAAATTATCAATAAAAATGTAATTGATATTAATAACATGAACAGATAAAAGTATATAAAAGAAAAAATGATACTATAATCAATTTGTAATTTTTGTACTTTGTACAAAAAAAATAAGAAAAAAATATTTGGAGGTTTAAATATAAATATATAAAGTGCAACAAGTATCGCGCGTTTAAATAGAAAAATAAAGGGAGAGTAACATGACTGTTTTTTATTAAAAAAGAAAAAATGTCTGTGTTGCCTATTAGGCCGTAAAAATGAACAAAACATTATTTTGTTTCTGTTTGTTGAGTCTTTTTTTAATTTTTCTTGAGAGCTGGGCAGGTGGTACTAAGAGGTAGTAAAAATAAATATAGAAAAGAGAAGAAAAAAAATTTTTTTGGGTGGGAAGAGGAAAAGCTGCTTTTCAAGAGCAAAAGAAGTAAATGAGAGTTCAGAAAGGAACAATGATGATACTAAAAAAAAATTAGAGTTGCGGCATGCATGAGGTTGTTGAGTTGGATGCCAGTATGTTGGTGGTATAGTGTAGTTATATGTGTGTGTATTTGTTTGGAGGAAGCCGTGTCTCTTTTTTGGGAAAAGGGAATGTTGGCGCTCTGCCAAAAAGCCAGCCACCCTGTGCTTGCAACACTTGGTATATCCAAGTCAAACACACAAATATTATATATATATAAGTGCGGCCTTCGTAGACGACGAAAAGAATGCAAAAAAAAAGTATTAAGAGTCAAGAGCTGTTTCAAGAAAAGAAAGGAAACAAAAGTATAATGTGGTCAGACGCGTAAATTAAAAAAAGAATATATAAAGATCGCAGTCATACCACTTGTGTGTGTATATGTCTAATAGAACTCGTGAGCAAATATGTTTGTATGTCTGCAAATAGTCATGAGCAACAGCCGCCAACAAAGTAGGATTGTGATTTAGTCATCAGATAATAATGTGAAGACAGACAGTCATAAAATGAAATAATAGAGAAAGATTAGAGAAGAGTGGGCGGAAAAATTCTCCCGCCTTTTTTATTCATTTAAGCACGTAAAAGGGTAGGCAAAGAAAATTAGAGACATGAGATATAATGTAGCCAATTGGGCTTGTTGCCAAATTCTTTTTAAAGAGAATCGTTTCAAAAAATAAAATTATATTTGTTTGAAAAGTAATGCTTATTTATTGATTTTTTATTTTACAACTTAAGTTTATTATTTTATAAATAAAATCTTAAGTTTATTTTTAACTTTTATATCCGGAAAGTTTATTAATTTTATTTTAGACTTTTTTACAATTGTAAATTTTAAAATGCGCAATGGCTAGCAGACGTAATAACAATCACCATCTTACAGGTATTCATCCTCATGTTCATTCAATGCATCACCTTGGAGTATTATTTTTTTTATTTATTTTTCAAAATTTTGTCAATATTTATTTTAGGGAAGATCATTATCAAGAAGACGTAATATTATTAATCGCACTCGGAATAGATCAGAAATTAGCTTTTGTGTAAAATATACAGTTTTCGGGTTTGTTAAATTTATTTTTTTTCTTAACTTTAGAAATTGAAGAGGACTGCTTATATATTTTTTTTATTTCATTCCAATTCCCATTTAAAATATTTTTGAAAAATTGTAATGATTTTTTTCTAAAAATTTTAATAACAGGTTTAACGTTGTTTTCTGGGCTCTCGGCTTTCTTCTTCTATGCATTGGCTTTTGGTCTCGCCTAGAAAAAAACAATTTATACAGCCAACTTTCTTTGTTCTACTTAGACCCAGCATGGGTATTGATTATTGTTGGTGCAATAATTTGGTCAATCGGATTTAGTGGTTTATTAATTTTTAATTTTTTATTTTCTCCTTTCTTAAGGATGTGTCGGCGCTCTACGCGAAAATACTTGTTTTTTAGCTATTTATTCATCCATTCTTGGCTTACTTCTTTTAACAGAAGCTTTTATTGTTGTACTAGCATTTGTAGCAAAAGATTTTGTTGAAAATGATTTGGGTAATCGACTCGATAGCATGGTTTATTGATTATTTTTTTGTTCTATTTTAAATGTTAGATTGTTCATTATCGCGATGATCCGGATCTTCAAACAATAATTGATTGGATGCAGAAAGATTTCCAATGCTGTGGAATAAGTGATCCTGATGATTGGGATAAAAATATTTATTTTAATGCTTCTGCTAAAGCACTTAAATCTCCTGAAGTATTTTTTAAATTTTTTATATTAAATATTTAATAAAATTAAAAAGGCCGGCGGTGTCCCATATTCTTGTTGCAAAAATATAGACAAAACATTTATTAATTATGCTTGTGGATATTCGGTAAAATAAAAAGATTTTTTTTAATATTTTTATTTTCAGACTCGAGTAAGCCATTCTGATAATGTAAGCTTTTTAATTATAAAAATTATTTAAATAAATTTTTAGGGTCCAAAACAATTTTATCATAGTAATATTCACACTGAAGGATGTTTGCCTAAACTTCAATCTTGGCTGAATAATAATTTCCTTTATGTAGGCGCTGCCGTTTTTGTGGTTGCTGTTGTTCAAGTATGTTTTATATTAAAGTTGAAATCCTTCCGGAACTTATTCTGAAAACATTCCGGAAACCTGACGAATACTCAACTTTTCTTTTTTTAACTTTTTCGGAACGAATAAAAAAATAAAATTAAAACTTGATTGAATATACCAACTTTCCGTAATCCTTTTCCGGAAAGTTTTGTTCTACTTTATAATTACGGATTTTTTTCTCTGTTACGATTTTGTCATTTAACACTATTTCTTTTCTTTAGTTTCTTGGTATTTGTTTTGCGCAAGACTTGCGAAGTGATATTTTCGCACAACGTTCTAAATGGACTAGACAAACTTAGAATTTTATTACTTAAAAATGACGAAAGTTTTGCATTTTCTCAATTTAAAAATACTGCCAATTTTTGTATATTTACATTCCTAGAGCGGAAACTTTGGAAAATAAATTTTAGATTTTTTATTTTTTTTGTCCAAAATTCCACTCGAACTGACACATATATATTTTTTAAATCTCTTTTTAAACGCTTTCTTAATTTAATTTTTTTATGCTTTTTCTTGTCTTTTTTAATCTTCGCAAAATCAGGAGAACTTTTCTTATTGCTTTTCAATTAAAATTTTCAATTCTTTCATAAAATATATTTTTTATCATTTTAAAATTTTTTTTATATGTATTGCCTTTCATTATGTATATATTTAGAGAAAAGTATCAATAAAATTTTTAAACAATTTTTAATTTTTTTGACAGGGCATTAATTAATTGACAATATTTTTTAAATTAATTAAATTTTTTTTAGAAATTTTTTTTTGTATACAAATAAAAATGCTATAATAATGCTATTTAGGCGTTTTACTGAATTTACTCATCAATTTCAACTATATTTGGCTAATAATGTTTGTTTTAATTTAATTTATTTTTAACCAAGTTTTATTTAATTTTAAGGCAGAATTTACCGAAAAGGAGAAGGAAGACATTTTTTTTCGACGAATTTCGTATTTTGCATTTTTATTTTTTATTATTGTGATTGGAGTACCTGTTTGGTATATTTTTTAATTTTAATTAATTTTTGGAATTTTAAAATAATTTTTTTTAGGTGGGTCACTACAACACCCTACAGGGCCACTTTGCCACATCTTGATTCTGACTTTGTTATTGACTTGGAAAAGGTATGAATTTTATTATAATTTTTTCCTAATTTTTTAAAAGCTTTTTAACCATAAAAATAATAATTTTTATTTTTAAATATTTTTAATTTAGAGATTGCTTCTATTTTCTCACAACAAAAGTGAATATAATGAAGATAACAATATTTGGAATAATTTACAATTAAATTCGCTTTATAATGTTCATCTAGTATTTATTCATCCTTCAACTGAACCATCTGAAAAATTTATTAATTTATCAAAAATTGTCAAAAATAAAATTTCTTCATTTGCTAATCGAATGTTAGCATTAAATTCTGGTGTTGAAAGTTTGTTTGTTTTTTATTTATTTTTAATTTTTTTTCTAGTCAATCTTAGTGCTGAACATCTTTCGGATTTTTCTTTAAAACAACTTAAATATCAAAAATTTAATAAAAATACTAATAATCAATTAATAATTAATTCTTCAACTCCAAATGGACAACAATTATCTGCTTCGCTAGCAACAGCTCTTGATCGCTTTATTCTACAGCCACTAGGATTTGAACCATTGTTGAAAATTGCAATATTTTTTGAAAATCTAGAAAATTGTAAAGAACCAACAATTAAAATTGTGGATGAAAATGAGGTTATTATTTTTTAAACTTGAAGCAAAACAATTAAACTTAACAAACTTAAGTTTATTAATAAAACAAACTTACGTTTATTAATAAAACAAACTTAAGTTTATAAATAAAACAAACTTAAGTTTATTAATAAAACAAACTTAAGTTTATTAATAAAACAAACTTAAGTTTATTAATAAAACAAACTTAAGTTTATTAATAAAACAAACTTAAATTTATTAATAAAACAAACTTAAGTTTATTAATAAAACAAACTTAAGTTTATTAATAAAACAAACTTAAGTTTATTAATAAAACAAACTTAAGTTTATTAATAAAACAAACTTAAATTTATTAATAAAACAAACTTAAGTTTATTAATAAAACAAACTTAAGTTTATTAATAAAACAAACTTAAGTTTATTAATAAAACAAACTTAAGTTTATTAATAAAACAAACTTAAGTTTATTAATTAAACTTTAAACATTCTTCTTTTTAGACATATTTAACTGCTATTGCAATAGCCTCTTGGGGTGGTATTTGCGTTCATCAATCTGAAGCAGATGATTCTATTTTATTAGATTCAATTATGGGAATTATTTTTAAGCAATTATCAATTCCAGCAATTACTAAAGAAAATTTAATTAATACAATGGAAAGGCATCGTAAACGATTAACTTTATATAATTTATTGCAAACTTTAAGTGCACTTAATGCTTTACATGAATGTAAGAAATTGTTTAAAAAAAAAAATTTTTTTTATTTTTTAAGTAGCATCAAAAATTGAGGATCTAGTAATTTCTGATGAAGTTACAGATTATGCTTCTAATGCAAAATTTTATTTTCTTAAATCTTACAATTTGTTAGTAGAAAATGATGAAATTGGTATTTAAAACAAAAAAATTTATTTTTAAATTTTTAGATGTAAAATCTGCTTCAAAAGCACGTTATTTTGCTGAGTTGGCTAATACTCATCATTCTCTACTTGAATTGTTAAATTTCCCTTCAGATCAGAAATATGGTAAATTATTTTTCGATTTTGAATTTTTTTAATAAAAAGTGTCTAGATTTGTTAAAATGTTTTTTTTAGGAATTTATGTGCCACTGTTTCTCCCTTTGCTAGTTCCATTGCTTCAGCCAATTTTTTTGCTTGTTATGTTTGCGTTAAATAAACTTAAAGATTATGTGAAAAGGAGGAGAATGGAAAAAAATAAAAAGCTGGAGTAAGATATTTTGCTACAGTAAGTTTTTAATTCTGATCTTAAAAATAATTCTTATTTTAAAAACAATTCTGATTTTAAAAACAATTCTGATTTTTAAAATAAAAATTCTGATTTTATAAAAATTAAAATTCTGATTTTAGAAATAATTCTGATTTCCTTATATCCCAGGAAAATTCTGAAAATTACCGTAAAGTTCTATTTTCCGGAAAGATTTAATTCTTATTGAATACATATGATATTTAAGTTTAACTTTTTATTAAATTAAATTCAATGTTATTCTTAATAAAACGACCGGTACTTTTTACGTATACCCAGTAATTTAATGAAACGCGCATTTGTTAAAGGTAGTCATGAGTTAAAAAATGTCTCCCAATTTTTTTAAATTTAATTTTTATTTAATTATATATTCCTTTTTATGTATATTATACCTAGTAATTTTGCTCTGTCTTGAAAAAATAAATTAAAAAATTTTTTAAAAATATTTACACCTGTCACATTCAAAATACGTAAATACACATTTAAAAAAATTGGTAAATTTTAAATAATTTTTAAATAAAATAAATCAACATAAAATAAAATATTATTTAATAAAAAATTAAATTGACTACCAATCTTACTACTACAATATTTAATCAATTTTACTTCTACTACAATAAATGCGTAAGCAATCAAGTTTATTTAAATTAATGTTTTGAGTGTAAAGGGAATTTCGAAACAATGCAACTTTAAGGGTGGTCTTCCCATTCCTTTGGGGATTTTTTTAAAATTTTATTTTTTAATTAGTTAGTTAATTGTTCCGAAAAATGATCTTTTGGAATTATTCAGTGACTTTTAATACTTATATTTTTCATTTTTTCCTTTGGGGTTTTTTTTTTAATAATCATTAAAATTCTTTCAAATTTTAAATAAAAAAGGAAATATATTTAAAATATATTTTAGACTTTAAATATCTTTTAATATATTTTTTTTTCAAATTAAAACTAAGCGAATGTTGCCTATTTAAGTAAATAATTCTTTTTTTTTAGTGTCAATTAGTGCCTGCATTGAATAATGCTTTAAAATAAAAGAATAAATACTAAGGAATTTTTCTAATAATTAAAAAAAATTTTTTTTTTTAATTGGGATTTTATTTCCAATGATAACTAAAAATATTTAAAAAATGTTAACCTTCAAAAAAATAATTTTTTTAAGGTTATCTTTTCCCAGCAATAATACTTTTATAATAAAAAATAAAGAAAATTAATTAAAAAAATTTATTCTTTATTTTAAAAACAAAATTAACTCTAAAAAACTATTTATGGAAAAAGGGATTAATAAATAATTTACTAAATTTATTTAAAAAACGAGCGAATGCGCAGAAATATTTAATTTATTAACAAGCATTGAAGCATTTTAAATAATACACTTAATAAAAAATTTTAATTTAAATCTATTTTAATTTAAAAATTTTCATTAAAAATTCTCATTAATTTTTCCCCTTTTATTCTATAAAAGCATGTCATTATTCATTTTTTAATATATAAAACTTTTTAAGTTTTATTAAAGTTGTCTGTGGTGTAGTTAGTAACGCGTAGGTTTCTTTAGTTTGATGGCGCGGGTTCGATTCCACTTGCTTCCCTTATGTTGAAGTCATAAAAAATATAACTTTAAATAAATGTAAAAATTTTAGATTTAGTTTTTTAGTCAAGAATTTTTTTTTTAAATTATTTATTTTATTTAAATAATTTTCCCATATTTTACAAAACATTTTTTAGGTAACCAAGCCTACGAAAAAATTTTTATTTTAATTAATTCTATATAACACTTGACTATGTTGACATACCTATCCCACAATATATTTAATTAAACTGTTTTGTAGCCAAATACTTAAAACAAAAAAAAAATTTTTTTTCCTTTAACAATTTAACTTGACATTTATTTAATTCACAAAAATGTCTTTTATTAATTAAATAATAAAATAGAGCACGACAAGGCTTTCTTAACCAAACATATTTATTTATTTATTTAATTTTCGCAATATTTTTTAGTAAAACTATTTTATTATTTATTTTTATTAAACAATAAATTATTAAAAAAAAATAAATTACATTAAAAAAATAAAAATTAAAAAAATAAAAATTAAAAAAATAAATTGCATTAAAAAAAATAAAAATTTGCGTCATTTGGGTCCAAATAGTTTAAAAAATTTTGTTTTTACCAGTGCAAAATGTCATTACCAAAATAAATAAATATCTCCCTCTCTCTCTTGGACATCAAAAATCATTGTGTTTTACACATTATTTAAAAAATAAATAAAAATAATATTTAAATTATATATGGTCTCTCAACTATATTTTTTGAAGTAAATTATAATAATAAGTTTGTTTTCTTGACTTTATTTTTCTCATTTTTTTTTCTTTACTAATTAAGTATTGACAAAAATGCTTATTTAATTATTGTTTTAATAAACTTTATCCAACCTAATATTTTTTTAAATAAATTTCCTCTAAAAATAATAATTTTTTAATTTAATAATTTTTGTCCTTTATTAAATTATTACTTTTAAATTTTTTTTAAATTTAATTAATAAATGGGTATGTATTTTATAAATATTATGGTAATGGGTATTGTATATTTATTTATTTAATATTTACACCTGTCATTAAGAAAAAAAATAAAAAAAATATTTTTTTCTTGGGAAAATTAAATATTTATTTTTTATAATATTAAAATATTTTTATAAAATTTTATTTTAGTTTGCCCATTAAATCTTGGAAAGACAATAAATTATTTATTTAAATATTTAATGGGTACTGTACAATCATCTTCTTGCACTTCATCAGCCTCTGCTTCGGTTTGCTCTTCCCCTCGTAATAATAATATTTACTCTGAGCAACAAATACAACCTACTTTAGATGAAACTATAAACAGAATATTAAAATTGGTTGGAAGAAAACCTATGAGAAATAATTATGGAATGCAAAGAGCTGTACAGGTTTATATAAAAAATCAGAATTTTATAAACTTGAATCAGAATTATAAAAAATAGAGTCAGAATAGAAAAAAGCAGAATATAATCTAAACAAAATCAGAATATAAACCAGAATTAAAATAAAAACATATTAAAATCAGAATATCAAACTTAAAGATAAAAAATCAAATTTTTTATAATGAATCAGAATCATAAAAACTAACAATCAGAATATCAGAAAAAATCAGAATTAGAATAAAAACATTAAAACTAGAATTAATATCAAACTTAAATATAAAAAAATCAGAATTTCTTCTTTCTCAGCTTCTAGCAAGAGCTACAAGTGAAGAAAAAGAACAAATGCTTCAACGTGGAGTATTGAGACGTATATGTTTATTAATTAATGAACATTGTAATATTGATTTACCTCCTCCGCCTAGCCCAATATTTAATCCTGTTCAACAACAACATCTACAACGTCATAGTATTTCTTGTATTGAAAATAATAATTTAATTGATAAAAAAGAACAAAAAATACAAATAAATGAAGAAACAGAAGAAATAAGAGAAAGTAGAAAAAAAATTATTGTTGGAAATAATAAATCTGGAAAAGTTGGAAATCGTCGTAGTAGTACGCAACAAGCAAAAGGAACAACAATAAAAGATGGTAATAAAAAAGCAGCAGCTAGAAAAAGGCCTGGAAGTGCAGAGTCAGTAAAAGCTAAGGGTGTTGGTTATGGCAGAGGTTCTACAAAATCGCGTTGGAAGTTAGTTTGTTTATTTTTTAATTTTAAGCTTTCAAAATTTAACTTTACAAAAATTAAGTTTTTAAAATTTAACTTAACAAACTTAAGTTTACAGAACTTAAGCTTGTAAAGTTATACTAAACATTTTTAATAAATTTGAAGTTTACAAACTTAGAATTAGCTCTTTGTATTTATAAACTTAAGTTTATTTTTTTTCAAGTTTATTTTAAAAAATATCTAAAAAATTATTTTCCTTTTTTTCTTCATTTAAAGCTTGGAACGAACAGTTGAAGAACGTTCATTACAAGAAGAACATTTAATTTGGCTTTTATCCGCATTAATTTCATATCTTTGGGGCGATCGACTTTTAGGTAAAATTTATATAATTTTTTTTTAATAATTTATTTTTTTGTTTATTAATCTTTTAGAACGAGTATGTGATTGGGAATTAACTTTAAACTACAAAGGAGGAGAAAGAAGACGTTCAGCCCCTTCAATGTTTTATGGAGAAATGCCTTCACATTTAGAGGATGAAATTTTAGCAGAACAAATTTTGCAATCTGCGGTTATTCCACTACTTGTATTCCACTTGAACAATGATTCAGTGTTAGATGTTTCACAGCATATAAAATTATATCAGGTAAAGAAAGTTTTAAAATTGTTTCAAGTTTATTTTTTTGAATTCAAGTTTATTTTTAATTAAAATTTAAATTAAAGTTTATTTTCTGTTTCAAGTTTATTTTTTTAAATTCAAGTTTTTATGTGTCAAGTTTATTAATTATACTCTTCTTTAAGGTTATTTTTGAGTTAACTGCTGGATTGGCTGGAATCCCTGCAATATTACCACATTTAGTTAAACAACAAGAAAAAACAAATGGAAAGTCTATTGCCAAAGAATTAATTCCTCGATTTCGTGATAATATGAATAATTACCCAATGTTAGTACGCGGAATTACCGAAACAGATATTACTTTTATGGATTTTATTAGAAAAGTTAATGATTTTTCTGAGGTAAAAATAATATTAGAAATTGCCTTTTTATTAGAATATTTATTTAAGGTAATTCTTCGAATGTCTCGCGAATACGAAAGACAAATCCCAACAGAAAAGCGTATAAAAACATCATGCGCTCCCCGTTATTTATCAAAAGCAAGGTTGAATGGACAACAAAATATAGCTCCATTTCACCTTCGTAGAAGGTCCTTTATACCAAATAATTTAAATAATACAAAAACAACAAATATTCAACGTAATAGTAATTCTTTTGCAAATATTGATGAAATTGTAAAATTAAATAATAATGAAAATTCTGAAGAATTATCATTACCTTCTTCTCCATTATATCAAAGTGCTTCTTTAATTGGGGAAGGAATTTTAATTAAAAGTGATAGAGGAGATTTTAGATTAAAATCAAGTAAAGGTATTAGTAGACCAATGACTAGACAAATGGATAGAGATGAAATTGCTAGAATTGATAAACAATCTTATATTCAACAATATAAAGAATTATTAAGAGAATTACAAATTAGCACTTGGAAGTATAATTTTATTTTTAGTAAACTTTCCGGTAAATAAATACAAGTTTCCGGAAAATAAATAAAACTTTCTGGAAAAATAAATAGTAAACCTTTTTGGAAAACAAATAAAACTTTCCGGAAAACAAATAAAACTTTTTGATAAATAAATACAAGCAAGTTTCCGGAAAACATATAAAACTTTCCGGAAAAATAAAAAATTCCGGAATTAAATATTATTTTTAAGATTGCTAAATGATGCAGGAAAACCAGTTTATGGATATACCTTCAAAAAAGAGCTTCGTTCTGTCAATCCTTTTTCACCAACACATAAAGATAGAACTAAAAGAATTGCAAAGTTAGTGTTAAACTTGTAATAAACACCTCTTCAAATATTTTTTTAGAGAACTTTCTTCAATGCATAATTCCCTTCCATTAAATGCATCAAATGCAATTTTTGTGTGTATGGATGAGACAAGATGTGATATGCTTAAGGCATAAATAAAAATAAAAAAATAAAATTAATTTTTTTTTAATTTTAGGTATTAATAAGTGGTCCAGATGACACTCCATATCAAAACGGGCTTTTTGAATTTGATGTTTTTTTCCCTGTAAATTACCCTCAACAACCCCCTAAATGTTCATTTCTTACTACTGGAGCTGGTAATGTTCGGTAAGCTTTTTTGTTTAAGTTTTAAACTTTCCGGAAAGAATACAGTAATAATAAAAATTTTTTTTTTCAAGTTTCAATCCTAATTTGTACAATGATGGCAAAATTTGTCTTTCAATTCTTGGTACTTGGGAGGGAAGGCCAGAGGAGAAATGGAATCCTTTATGTTCACTTCTTCAAGTTTTAATTTCTATTCAGGTTGGAAAAATTGAAAAAAAAATTTTCTAAAAAATTTCAAAAAAATTTTCAAAAAATTTTAGGGTCTAATTTTCGTCCATCAACCATTTTTCAACGAGCCAGGATATGAAAAACAACAAGGAACTCCAAAAGGAGATGAAACTTCTCGTAAATATAATTTACAAATAGAAAATGCTACCTTAGTTTACGCAATTTATGAACAATGGAAAAATGGACCAATTTATTTTCGGGATATAATTAAAAGACATTTTTGGGCAAAAAGAGAATCTGTTTTAAAACAAGCAGAAAAATGGTTACAATCAATGGTAGATGAAATTAGAAATAATAATAATAATTTACCTAAAAAAAGTGGAGGAGAAGATGGTGAAGGTGGTGGTAATGGAATTATGTTTGGTGGAGTTTTTAATAGTACTGCTGTTCAGGTAAATATTTTAAAAAAGGAATTAATAAATATAAAGGGCTGTCATTAAATAAAAATTAAAAAAAAATTTAAAAAAAATTCAAAATTATTTTCTGAGACTCAAATGGGTAGAGGTATAAAACCTTAAAATACCAAAGTTTAAAAAAATGAACAAATGTCTTCCATTAAAATATTTTCGACCAAAAAGTTATTTTTTATTACGTAATTACTTAAAATAAAACGAGGAAGTTTTTTATGAATTTAATAAAATGACATTTTGGTTAAGTGAAGATTAAGTGACGCTTAGGTTTTTAAAAAAAATATATAAAAATTTCTTTTGTGGATTATTTTTTTTATTTTTTTGTGGGTATTGAAAAATGTCAAAATGACATAAAATTATTTTTTTGGTAAAAAAATATTAAAAAAAATTAATTTAGCGTCAAACTGTTCGTAAACTTGTTGATGCATTTCGAGACATGAAAAATCCATTGTTAGAGGAATGTTAAAATTTTTAAAAAATATTTTTAAAGGCTAAAAAACAACGATAATATTTTAATAATTAAAAAATTTTTTTTGTATATTCGTAATTATTATAAATATTTTAAAATTTATTTGTAATTTAATAGTAAAAATAGGCTCAATTAATTAAAATTTTTTTATTTTTTTCTGATTTTTAATTATTAAAAAAATTTATTTTTGAAGTTCTAAAATCTCTGAAATGCGTAAACTCCTTTTTACGTAAAATAATAATTATTTTTAAATTAAAATGTCATTTTTATATAATTTTAAAATAAATATATAATATTTTTATTTTAAAAGAAAAAATTAAAATATCCATTAAAGTGTCATTAAGCATATAAAACTTAAAAAATATGCGCTTTTCTGGGGATAATCTTAAAAATCATTTAATAATTCCTTCTTTTTTATTTTTTCAAGTTTATATAAAGAAATTAATTTTATAATTCTAACCATAATAAAAAAGATTACAAACATACTTTTTCAAACTTGAAAAAATATTATCTTAGTTATTTCAAAAATAAAATAAACGTATAAGATAAATAAACTTTCCGGAATATAATAAAAACTTGCTACGGTATGCAAGGAACAACTAGAATAAATAGATTTTACAACTTTCCGAAAAACATATAAATTTTACAACTTTCCGGAAAACATAAGTTTTATAACTTTACGGAAAACATATAAATTTTACAATCTTACATTCTAAATAAAACACTTAAGCTAAATAAAATAAAAATGAGCTTAATAATATTAAAATTATTTCTAATTATCTGTATGACAACAACAAGCTCATTATCAAATGTAATAAAAGTTGCACATTTACAACCCAATAATCCAAATATTATAAACGAGGTATTTTATACTTTATTTTTCTATATTTAATTTTTAATATTAAGCCCCAAGTACTTGCAATGTGTCATACTGACATGAAGGAAAGAGCAATTTTGCCTCCTGCAATCAACTTTCAAGTAATTTTTATTATTTAAATTCTGTCTAATTCTCATTATATAGGTAATTACTATGGAATCTTGTAATCGTTTAAGCGGCGTTGAGCACGCCGCCTTTCTACATTATATGCGAAATGCAAGCGTCTACTTTGGCCCTGGATGCAATAATGGTTCGAAAAAAATATTAAAATAAATATGATTAAAATTTAAGAAATGCTTGTAATTGGACGATTAGCTTCTCGTTGGAACGGTAAAAAATTGAAAATTTAAATTTTAAATTAATTTTTTATTTAGTTCCTATAATTGCTCACCTTTCTGGGGATGATGCACTTTCCGATCGAACGGGTAAAAATTTATAATTTTAAAAAATAATAAAATATTTAAAAATTAAAAATTCAATATATAGTCTTTGACACCCTTGGATCTGTAGCATTAACGTCCGCGACGGAAATGGCTCGTGCAACTCTAACATTTATTCAACTTTATGGCTGGAAGCAAGTAAGAATTACAATTTTATTTATTAAAAGAAAAACAGGAAAGGAAAAGATATACACTTTCTGAAATACCGTAATAATGTTACATTTTTACAATTATTATTTTTACAAAAATAAACTTTTTAAGGTTGGTCTAGTCAAAGCTAGCGTCAATTTTGAACGTCTTTCTCTACACTCTCTAAAAAACTATTTGAAGGATTCTCAAATAGAAATTAATGTAGAAATTGAATTAGACCCATATATGACACCAGATGAAATTATTGCTACAGGGAAATTAAAACAATTAAGAAATCGTGCAAGAAGTGAATTAAAATAATTAAACATATAAATTATTTAATCAAAATTTAGTAATTATTGTTGAAATGGGTATGGATTTACATAGTTCAAAAAATGTATTGATTGCTGCACAACGATCACACATGAAAACTTCTGGTTTGTAAAATAAAAAAATTGAACTTTACAACTTTTCCGGAATGAATAAATGTTTATAAACAAAACTTTTTCGGAAACAAATCAGTTTTTGCAAACTTAAAACTTTTCAGGAAACGATAAATCAAGTTTTACTATAAAATTAAAAATATAAATTTACAAACTTTCCGGAAAGAATAAAGTTTATACAAAATGATTATAATTAATAAACATTTAGATTATGTTTATATTATTCCTTGGTTAGCTCATGTGAGTGATTTATTATTATTTTTTTTTCAGATGTTAATTTAAAATTTTTTAGATGCACGACCATTATCCTTGGGAGGCTAGTAACGTAGAAAAACAAGAAACTAAAAGCGCATTTGATGATGTTGTAGTTATTACCGCTCATGGTTATGACAAAAAGTTTATTGAAGATTTTGAACAAAGATTTAACAAAATGACTGGAATAATCAGTAGCTATGTAATAAATTAAATATTATGAAAAAGTTCAGAAAATTTAATTTTTATTTATACAGTATGCAACGCTAAGTTATATGTCTCTTTATGATGCCCTATTTCTTTATGGCCTAGCAGTTCGTGATGCTTATGAAGAAACAAAAAATCAGTCTATGTAAGGGTCAGAAAAATTAAAACTTATATAATTTTCATTTAGTTTTATGGATGGATCATTTATTTGGAAAAAGGTAAAAATTCAATGAAAAATAAACATAAAAATTTTAAGATGACAGCTCGTCAGTTTATTGGAGTTACCGGGCAAGTACTTATGAACAATAAGGCTATTCGCGTACCTAGTTATGGTAATAATGTTTATTACCTATAATTATTTTCCGGAAAGAAATAAAGTAAATATAATTTACAATCTTAAAACTTTCCGGAAACAATAAATGAATTTTTACAATCTTAAATTATAAAATAATTCAAAGTTTTAAGATTGTAAAAGTTTATTCTTTGTTTTGGAAAGTTTTAAGATTGTAAAAATTATTAAAAGAAAAAGAAAAATTTTCCTCAAGGAGAATTATTAAATTAAATCATAAACATAGCAACTTATCACATCAAAAATGGTACAATGAGAATCGTTGTTGAATTAACTGCTCGACTTGGGGATAAACACAAGTGTGCAATGTCTGAAAATGATTGTTCTGAACATGTTGCTCATGAAGTTATGAGTCATTATTGGAGCAGGTGATTTAAGAAATTTAATAGAATGTAAGAACAAAAAATAAGAAATTTAAAAATATAGTTATGATGGATTTATGCCCTCAGACATGCCAAAATGTGGTTTTGATGGAGGTCTTTGCGATTACACGACTATCTACATGGTAATTGGTTTACTTATATTTCTTGGAGGCAAGTTTTTATTTTTTTTAATTTTTTTACTCAAATGTTTTAGTGATGATTCCACTTGGATATCTTCTCTATGTTAAAGAGTTTGAAAATATTTATAATTAATTTTTAAAAATAAATAATTAAAGAAAGGAAAGAATGCTTTATGAAATGACTTGGCGTATTCCTAGAGAACAAGTTCGCCTACTTGAAGAACGTTCAAAGGTTTTTTTAAATATTAAAAAAATATAAAAGCGGTTTTTTGAATAAATAATTTTTTAGAAAACAGGCTCAACATCAGCTCATAGTAAATCAATATCTCATGAAAGTTCTTCACTTCAAGGAAGTATTGGTTCTAAAGCTAATAGTCGCTTGGCTGCAAAACAAGCAATAGCAAATGGAGTTAAATGTTCTTACAAAAGATATACACAAACACGCTCTGTAACATTTAATAAGCATGATTTGGCAAGATTAAAGGAATTGAAAGTTTTGGAAAATGAAAATCTTAATAAGGTTAGAAGAGAGAAAAAAAAGAAAAATAGTGGGTATGGGAAGACTTAAAATTGTAATTTGGTAACTTTTCCGGAAAACAAGTTTTATAAATATACAATAAATAAAGTGGTTATTTTAACTTTTCCGGAAAACAGGTTTTTATATTTTTCTATTTAGTTCTACGGAATTTCTTTCAACCAACAAAACGAATTTATTGGTCTCTGGTTATTATGCCAACGTGGAAGTTTGGAGGTGAAATTTCTAAAAATTATTCAAACTAAAATTTAAATAATTTAGGATGTTCTATTCAATGAGGAATTAAAAATTAGCCGAAATTTTCAAGTTTCTTTTGCGAAGGATGTTGTAAAAGTAAGGGAAATATATAAAGAACATAACCTTAAATTTTATTTAAAAAGGGTCTCTTTTTTCTTCATACATCACAGCTTAAATATCACGGCTTTTTATGCTTACAAAATTGTTTAGTTGATTCAAATTGGAATATAAAATTAACCAACTTTGTTACTGAAGAAATTATTGGAGATAAATTAAGACATAATGAATTAAAATATATAAGTGAAAGTGAATTAACTAAAATGAAAAAAGAAAGAGATAGATTTAAAGAAAAAGAAAGAACAAAAAGGGGAGGAAATGTTGATGAAGGAATTGGTGGAGATGATGGAGGTGATGAAGGTGGTGGAATTGGAAGAAGGGGAAATACTCGTAAAAGAGCTGAAAAACGTAGAGAAAATAATACAGAATCTGAAAGTAAAGGAAGTGAAGAAGAAGATTTGGCAAATGTTAGAATGAGAGAGAAGAATACTACTAAAAGTATTTATTTACCGGAAAACACGTTTTATAAATAAACTTGTTTCCGGAATATTTTTATAAATAAATTTGTAATTGTAATTTTTCCGGAAAACTTAGTTTTAAAAATAAACTTATTTCCGGAAACAAAGTTTTAAAATATAAGTTTTAATTGTAATTTTTCCGGAAAAACTTTTCTTCTTTCCTTTTTCAGAATTTATTCAACAAGCACCAGAGATAATCCGTGAATTTATTACTACAAAACATATTCCACAAGGATCACCTGCTTCTGACATTTATGGATTGGGAATGGTATTATATCAAATTTTGTTTAAGCTTGAACCTTTTTATGAGCGAAATTTACCTCCATCAAGTAATTTATTTTTAAAAAATAAAAAAATTTTTGTTCAGAAATTCTTCAAAAAATTGCTCTAGCAAATGAAGATGATCAAATTATACGTCCAACATTTCCTAACCAACAACAAATTGCTGCAACTGAGGAGGCATATAATTTACAGTTGCTTTCGGCATTAGAAGCCTGTTGGTTAGAATTACCAGAAATGCGTCCAAATATTAAAAGAATTAAAGCTATAGTAAATTCAAATTTAAAATCTACGGGAAGTGGTTCCCTTGTTGATCAAATGATGAAAATGATGGAAGATTATACTACAAATTTAGAAATACTCGTTAAAGAAAGAACTCAATTACTTGAGGAGGCTCAACAACAAGCAGATCGACTGCTGAAAAATATGCTACCTGCGTAAAATTAAAAAAAAATAATTTTTAAAAATATCAAATTTTTTAGTTCTGTTGCCGATGATCTCAAGGCTGGCCGTGCTGTTCCTCCCCAACTTTATTTGAATGCTACAGTTCTTTTTTCTGACATACGTGGTTTTACTCGAATGGCTAGTAACTCTACACCTCTACAAGTTGTCAATTTTCTCAATGATTTATTTTCTGGGTTTGATTCAATTATTGCAAAACATGATGCTTATAAAGTGGAAACTGTAAATATTCTTTATTTTTATTTATTTTTTATTAAAAAATCCAAAATTAGATAGGGGATGCTTATATGATTGTTTCTGGTGTTCCTCGTGAAAATGGAAACTCTCATGTTCAACAAATAGCAGATATTGCATTGAAAATGCGCTCTGTTGGTTTAAATAGAAATTAAGCTTTAAGTATTTATTATTTTTAACAGTTTGTAGCAAACTTTAAAGTTGCACATAGACCAGAAGAAATTATGATGGTAATTTTTTACTTCTTTTAATTTTATAAGTTACAATTCTGTTTTTCCGGAATCTATAATCATTATTATAGAAAATAAACTTTCCGGAAACATTAAAAATAACATACGCAAACTTTAAACAAACATTCCGGAAACAGTATAAATAGGCTATTCTGGTTTTACACATTTCTTTATAATTCTGATTTTTCCGGAATCTTTTAATTCTTTTAAGGTACGTATCGGGTTTCATAGCGGCTCTGTTGCAGCTGGAGTGGTACGTAATTTATTTTAATTTTTATTAATATTCATCAGGTTGGAATTGCTGCTCCTCGTTATTGTCTCTTCGGCGATACTGTCAACATGGCTTCTCGCATGGTAAAAATTTTAGAAATAATTAAAATTATTAAATTATAATAATTAAGGAATCAAGCGGTGTCTCCAATAAAATACAAGTATAAATTAAAATTTATTTTTATAAAAATGAATAAATTAAAAAGATAAGCGAATCATCATGCAATCTGCTTCGTTGCTTCTACCATCAATTTATAATTTTAGAACGAGGAAAAGTTGATGTAAAGGTAAACTTTTTTTAATTAAAGTATTATTTTGTTATTTACTAATTTCTTTATTTTTGTAGGGAAAAGGTGAATGTACTACCTTTTTCTTGGAAGGCAAAGAAGGCCCTCTAAATATTCCAGTTAGCCGTAAGAAATAAAATGAAGCTTGAATAAAAAAATAAAATAAAAATGCAATAATGGATTTAAAATAAAATTTAAGAGATATAAAAACCGTAAAATGTTTATATATTTTTTTCCTACATTAATAATCTTTAGTATTTTTTAAATAAAGATGGTAGTGATAAACTCTAGAAAGTTTTTTTATTTTCCACTTTATTTTTGTTGAAAGCAAATTAATACTAAAAATAAATATAAAATCATGCTTTTCTTTTTTTTATTATCCCAAAATGTCCTTAAAATCTTTCAAGACATATTCAGCCATTACCCTTTTTTAAATTTTAAGTTTTCTGTCTTTTTTCATCTCCAATTTTTCTCACATCATTTATTCCTTTGTAATTAGCAATTAGTACCAAAACCACACTTGAGTTCCTTCCCAGTTCCAAACTTAAATTTTTTCAAACTTTTTTTACGTTAAAGAATCAATTTAACTTTACAATTTATTCTGAAAACATACAAAAATGCATCCGGAATGTTTTGAGTATCATTAAAACACAATCCAGAAAAAGTACAACCGGAAAAGTTTGTGTATTTGTTTATATTCAAGTTTATTAAAAATATTACTTTCACTGAGTATTTTTGTAAATTTTCCTGTTTGTATTTTACATATTTTTCACATAAATATTTTTCTCTTGTTTATTTAAAAAAACAATAAAGTTTGCGAACAAAACACTTCCTTTCTTTTTGCCATTTATTGTTTAGGAGAGGAAGCTAAAAACTTTTAATTATTAAAATAAATTATGTAAATAGTATTAATATTTTTTTCATTAATTTATTTTTATTTATATAAAGAAAAAAATAATAAATTAATTTTATATTAATTTATTATATATAAAAAATCTGAAAAAAACCAAAGAAGATTTTTAAAATAAAATTGCCATTTTTAATTTAAATTCCAAAATTATTTTGAAAAAAATTAATTTCTGTTAATGACACTTAAATAAAATTCTAAAAATATTTTATTTCCTCATTTTTTTATTATCACATTTTTACATTAAAATTATTAATTTCCTCTTCCATTTCCCTCACTTTGCGCATGCCAAAAAAATAAATTGTTGCGACTGAATTTTATTTATTTTTTAAAGTTATTTTTCTTTTATTTAAATTTATTAGCATTTTTTAATATTTTTTATAATATTAATTTTTTATATTTTTTGCCCTTTATAAAGAATTTATGCTTGACAGAACAGATTGAATAATATTTGGCGAATTATTTATTTATTATTTTTCAATTCAAAATAAATATAAAAATAATATAAATTAAAAAATATATTTTTTAATTTTTATTTTTAATGAACTTGTTTTTTTTCAACCCGAAACCTGACCTGTCTTTTTTTAATAGTGACTACCAACTATTTTAACTTTCATTTGTCCCTTACTTAAATAAATATAATTTTTTATTCAAAAAGAATTTTTGATTAATTTTTATGTTATAAAATATTTTTTATTTTATTACATTTTCCCAAAAATATTTTTTTTTATTTTATAAATAATTTAAAACCTCAAATAATAAATGTACAATTAATTTAAAAACGAATATATTTATTTTTCTTTATAAAAAACAAAACACATAAAAAAACTAAAAATATTTAAATCAAAAATTACTATATAATTTTTTAAGTTTTTCTGGTAAAAAATAAAAGTTTAAAAGTCAATAGGCATAAAATTGTGAAAAAGTGGTAATAGTCACGAAATAACAATTTTATATAATTTTTTCTAAGAAAAAATAATTTATAAAATTTATTAAAAAAATATTTATGTTCAGTTGACATTAAAAAAAATTTTTTTTAATCTATTTGTAATTAATATTTTTTTTATAAAAAAATTTTTAAGCTTTTTAATGTCTTCTTTTAACTAAAATAATTAAAATATTTTTTGGGTAATGGATTTGCCTTTAAAAAAATAACCAAAAATATTTGCTTACTTAATCCTTTTTATTTTTTTTTAATTTCATTTTTGGCTTTTTATATTACCAATTTGCTTTGTTTCTCGAAAAGTAAAAAAAATAAAGGGAAGATAAATTGTAATTTAAATATGTTTTACTTAATGTTTTACAATCTGAAATAATTTTAGAATTAATAATACAATCAAGTTTTATTTTTCAATTTATTGTATCCTAAATTTTCAAGTTAACAACTTTTCTCAAGTTTTACAACTTATACAATCAAGTTTATTTTCAAGGTTACAACCTTTTCCCAAGTTTTACAATCTTAAAATACAATCAACTTTATTTTAACGTTTATAATTACCAATTATTCTATAAACAAGTTGTGTTTTTTAAGTTTTAGAATTGTAATTTTCATAAACAAAATCATCAAATGAAAAAATGTTTACTAGCTTAATAAAAAGGAAATAAATATATTTTATTTAAATGAAATGGAAAAACAATACCCTCAACCCAATATTTTTTCTTCCTCTATTTTATGCCTCCACAATTTTCCTCAATCCATTTACTATTTTTTCATTACTTTTTAATGTTTTTTTCAATTTGGAGAGAAATTTTTTTCCCATTTTTCCGCATTTTTGTTTCTCTTTGCTTAAAATATTCTCATATAGGTAGTGAACGTTTTAGAAGCTTTTAAAAATTTTTCCAAGTAAATCTGTTGACATTTTTAATGAAAATTTATATGTTCATTTTTACCTTAAAAGCATTGAAATTTAATCTGAAAAATTTAATTTTTAAAAATTATATATTTTAAAAAGTATTTTTAAAGCAATTAGGTAGCTAAATACTAATTTATTTTTTTTAGCTTTTTAAAATAAAATTTAAATGTTTTTAATTGCCAAAATTGTACGAGGTCGCCGTCTTCTTCACCAATTGGAACAACAAGAAGAAAAAGAAAAAGCTGCTAAACATCATGAAAAACTCTCTAGAGGTGTTAGTGGCGTAGGAAGTATAGCAGTTTCTACAACATTAAATTATCCTTCTATTATTAAAACTGGAACAATAAAAGAAAATTTAAAAATAAAAACAACAAAAACATCAAATATTGATGATTTAGCTGTTATTGAATTAGTTGAATTTTCTCCTAAAAATAATATTGTTGATGAAGATGATAGAGTTAATGAAGAGGTAAGGTTTTTAAAAAAAGTACAACTTTATTATAAAAATTAAAATAAATTCAAATTTTATATCAAAAGAAAGAGGAGATTTTCTACTACATAAATATTAAAAATATTTAAAAAATCAGAATTATTAGAAAAGTTATGATTTTTTGAAGAGTGCTTGGTCAGAACCTAACTCTTAACCTACTTTAAAGCCTATAACTTTTCGTTAATTTAATAAATAATTTTGATTTATATATCAAAAAATAGAGGAGAATCTTAGCTACAAAATATCTTAAAGAACAAATTTTCTATTTATTTTTTAAAAAATGTTATGATTTTTTGGAACAATTCTATTTTAGAGAAAATCACCTTTGCCAACTCCTGTTTTTTCATCTGACCAACAACAGAAACAACAAGTTGATCGAATACAAATTCCTAAAAAGTGAGTTTTAAAATTATTTTTTGAAATTTTATTTTCTTTTTTAAAACCCTCAATTGATTATATTATTCTAAAATTGTTCAAAATTTTCTCATCCGTGACGTTCCAGTTTATTTTCTAAAATTGGACAGTATTAAAAAAGCTTCTTTTCCTTCTAAGAAATAAAAATAAATAAAATTTAATAAAAAATATTTTCCTCTTCTTTTTTACAACCTCTTAAAGACTTGTAGAAAATTCAATTTTTTACGTCTCGCTAGAATATAAGTGAACACCTAACATTTATTTTAAATTTATTTTTTGTGTTTTACCCAAAAAAATGTAGGCGTATAGTTAATAAAAGAAGAGATATATTAAATAATGGAAGAAAAAAGTTTCATTTCAAGTTTATTTATACATTTTTTGTTCATTTAAATATAGTTTGCGCTTATTTGTTTTAAAAGCACAAACTTGAGTCTAAGTCTGCGATTATTTGTATTTTTAAAGTTTAATTTATTATAAGTTTGCGATTATTTATTTTATTTAAAAAAACACAGACTTTAGTTTAAGTTTGCACTTATTTATTTTATTTTAAAAAGCGCAAATTGAGTCTAATGTAAGTTTGCGATTATTTATAAGTTTAATTTATTCTTTCTATAGTAATTGTAAAATCAAATAAATATAAAAATGAGACGTCGTTCATCATTAGTTGCCCGTCGTCTCTCTTCTTGCTTAACAAATTCTAGAGAATCTTCTTCTGGACGTTCTTCTCCTTTACCCCCTCCACAAACAAAACGTTTTCATTTTTCTAGACGTCAATCAAATCGTCGCCTTTCTTGTCAATTAGTTTCAACAGCTGTTCATTCTGTTTTATTATCTGGTATTGGATGGAATGCTGCAAGACAATTTAGGCGATCTTTCAATGATTTAGCTTTGCTCACAACAAATGGGGCTAATAAACAACAAGATAATGGGTTGGAAATGAAGAAAATTGATTAAAAAAAATAGAAATATAGGGGAGAACAGTCAATTTAACCTTTTGACATTTTTTGAAATTTTGGACATTTTGAAATTTTTCAAATTCTTTCTTTAAAAAGGCGGGCAGTTCGCCAACGAACGGATGCTTCATTGCCATCCGACGAAATTGAAAAAGATGAAATGCCCGATGGTTATAGCAACAAAGCAGCTGCAATGCGACGGACAAGTTCAATGCCGTCAGTTGTTGAATCAGAACAACATTTGCTTCATCTAATTCCACAGAGACAGCAACGTCAGCACCATTTATTTCATCATAGTCCGGGAACTTGCTGTTTAAAAAGAGGTAATTTTAATTGACATTTTGAAATATGGACATTTTAAAATTTGGACATTTTGAAATTGGACATTTTTAAATAAGAAAATTTAGGCCTTCGTGCTTCAACTATTCGACATTACAATTATGAAGATCGTTTTACAAAACTTCACAAAAGAGCTTTGCGTTTTACGTGGCAACGTTTACTAACAAGAAATGGAGGGAAAAGGATAGAAGTAGTATTTGAAGAAGTTTTTGAGAGAATGATGCGTTAGTTATTTTTTTAAATTAATTTAAAAAATAATAATTATAATAAATTAGATAAAATTCCAATAATGAAAGAAATGTTTAATACAAGAACATTTATATCTGCAATGTCTAGATGTGAAATTGCTAGTCCTAGAGATCATGTAAATTTATTTAAAATTAATTTATTTTTGAATTTAATTATTTTTCATCTAATAAATTTATAAAATATTTAAAATTATTTAATTAATTATTTTTTTAAGGCTCGCCTTATTGTTAAAATGTTTGAAGCTGCAATTAAAAATTTAGAAGTGGAACAAAATAAAAGGACTGATACTGATAGTTAATTTATTAATTTAAATTAAATTAAAATAATTTAAATAAGGTGGATTTGATCCAAAGCTGCTTGGTCAAGCACATGGATATCTACGACCTTACGGGTTTGATTTTTTTAATTGGTTATTATTAAAGTTGAAATTTTTTTATTTAATATTCTGAGAGTTGAACATTTTTAACTGTTGACATTTTGAAAAGTGGACGTTTTGAAAATTGGGCGTTTTGAAAATTTGACATTTTAAAATAAATAGACCTATTTGTTGTTTTATTATCTCATTCCAATTTTATAAAAAAATATTAATTAGTATACTGTAATAATTATTCTCTCATTTAGGTTTACAAGTGCTTTGTGGGAAGCCTTTGGTGAAGCAGTCATCGACATAGTTGTGTTAGTTAAATTAATTAATTTAATTTTTTAAATTTATATTTTTAGAAATCAGGAAGCAGTAAGAGATTTACCTGGAGCTAGTCAAGCATGGGTAGTTTTAACAGCTTGTTTAGTAGACCAATTAAGAGCTGGATTTGACTCTTCACTGCGTGAATGCCCTTTTAAACATCAAAAAAGTAGACAGAGAGGTAAAATAAATTTTTTATATTATTTAAAAGTGTGGAAAAAATATTCTGATTTTAAATCAGAATATTTTTTGATAAAAAAGAATTTTTTTTATTTTAAGATGACCAACTTTTAATGAATGGAGGTTATGTAGCAGAGACCTTAGATATTGATAGTTCTTCTATAGAAGACGAAAATGAAGCAGAAACTTTTTTTAAAGAACAAAACAATCAAACTAATAAAAATGAAGAACAATTAAAAATATTAATTGAAGCAGCTAATCAACAACAAAATTATTTGTTAAATAAATCTAAAATTCCTCCTATTAAGTTTGAGGATTTTACAAACTTGAAAAATAAAAATAACAATTTTGAAGATTTTACAAACTTAAAAAATAATAATAACAATTTTGAGGATTTTACAAACTTAAAAAATAAAAATAATTTAAATTTAAAATATAAAAATTCAAATATAAGAAGAAAAACAATAACTACATTATTAAATGATGATAATTATTTAAATAATAATAATAATACTAAAATTAATTATATTGAAGCAAAAGAAAAGGAAGAAGCTTTAAATAATGAAAAAAGACGATATTCAATTATGCCACAAATTAAGGGAGAAGAAGAAGAAGAAAATAATAAAAATAAATTAATTTCACAAAAAAGATTAAATTTTAAATTTATTCAAAATGTTGCTTCTACTGAAATTTGAAATAAATAAATATATTTTTTATTAAAAAAAATTATATTTTGATAAAACATTTGATACGAGATATAGGCTTCTTCAATTATAGAGGGAAAGGATAATGCTTATAGCCCAAAATCTTTAAAAATCAAAAACATTTTTTTATTTTTTGTACCATAGAATTAAAAAGTTACAAAAACTAAAAAAATTAAAAGTTTTATATTTTGTGGTTTTTCTTTATACTTTTCTGTAATTTTCTTATATTTATTTATTTTTACGCTTACTTTACTCGCTAATATCTTTCTATTACTTCTCAAATGATAGTTCTTTTATCACAATTTTGTTAAAAATGTTATAAAAGTCCGTATATACTACTGACCAGTGATGCAAAAGTTCCAAAATTTCTACGGAACTAGTTCCAGTTCCGGAACTGCATTTTTAATTTGCATTGTTTCAGTTCCGGAACAAGTTCCAGTTCCAATAAGCAGCCAGTTCCATAGTTTCAATTCCAAATCAGTTCCAGAAATTGGTAGTTCCAGTTCCGGAAATAGAACTTTTGCATCACTGCTACTGACATAGGCTTCTGAAATCATAGAGGGAAACGATAAAACCTACTTTCTTTTTTTCTATTAAACAGTTTTGGACGAAACATCATTCGAAAGAGCTTGAAATTCTGAATCAAAAGAGCTATTAAGGACGAAAATCTGTTAGAAATAAGCCGAGATATGCCTGTTAAAGATTATAGAGGTGAATTAATATAATGTATTTTAAGAGCTTTTTTTTTAATTAACAAGTTTTAAAATAAAACTTTTTTTTTAATTTCAAATACACATTTATTTAATCTAAAAACTAAAATGTAATATTATGTATATCAAATTCTAAAAAAAAATAATAAAAAATACCCCTAAAAATAAAAGCTTTTTTTATTCTAATTTTTTTAAATATTCTTCTCTTTAGTATTATTTGGTAACTTGATGCAATGCATTAGCCAAATATTCAATATTTTTTGAAGATATTCCAGCAACAGAAATACGTCCATCTTTAGTTAAATAAATGCTAAATTCTTTTGTTAGACGGTCAACCTGAAAAAATAATAAATTTAAAAAAAATTAATTTTAATAAAAAATGTTAATTTTAATAAAAAATACTAATTTTATTACCCCAAAAATATTAAAAATACCTAATTATAATAATCCTCCCCCAGTGATTACCGAAAAATTATAAAAAAAAAATTTTTTTTCCCAATAATAAATAAATCTTCCCATAAAAATACCCAAAAATATCATTTAAAATAAAAAAACCTGTTCTGGACTTATTCCTGTATAACAAAACATTCCAATTTGATTAACTATATGATCCCAATTACGTTGAGAACCTGCACGTAGTAAAAGGTCTTTGAGTTGATCACGCATTGAAATTATACGATTTGCCATTCCCTTGACATCTATTAGCCTTTAAAAACCCAAAAAGTTAATTTAATTTTTAAAATAAAAAAAAAAACCATTGTGCTCTCAAAACAGGATCTCCAAGTATTTTTGCTGCAATTCTTGCTCCATGAATTGGAGGATTTGAAATCATTGGTCGAATAATTATTTTTAATTGGGAAAGTACACGAGACGCTTCATCTTCATTTTCACATATAATTGTAAAAGCACCAACACGTTCTCCTACAAAATTATTTTTTTTAAAAAACTTAATCATACCGGATTTTTTGCGGACAAACATCTTTATATAAACTAGAATAAAAAAATAAATCTAATGGTCAATATTTTCCCCAAGTAAGTTTAATTTCTTCAAAAACGTCTCAATAACCAACATTTCCTTCACATAACCTGTAAAATAACTATGGAGGAAGGAGAAAAGAAAATTAATATTGTCCGCAAAAATTCCAGGGGATAATACCTAAGTACCAAAATTATTTTTTAAAAAGAATCAAAAAGATAAATAAAAGTCTATTAAAGCCAAATAGTCTAAAATGAACAAATGGTCCCACCAAAAGATAAAAATAAATAAAAAAATTCAAAAAAAAAAAACCATAAAGTCCCATATTTTTAGCAAAAGATTGTGCCAAGCAAATATTATGTCCAGACTCAACAAAATATCTAACAGCATGTGCATCTCTGTTTACATCACCAGAAGCAAAGCCTTGATATGCCATGTCAAAGAAACAAAAAAGTTTGCGTTGTTTACAAGCTTCGGAAATTTTAATCCATTGTTCAGGCTAAAAATTAAGAATTTAAAAAATAAATAAATTAAATTTAAAAAAATCTTTAATATAAAATTGCTTAAAAAATGTCGAAAAATATTACAAAATATCCCAAATTAAAAAAAAGTTCAACAAACATTTGGATCAACACCAGTAGGATTATGAGCACAAGCATGTAAAAGAATCACAGAACGTTCAGGAATAGCCATAATATCTTGTAAACATCCACTTTCATCAAATCCACAAGTCTTTGAATCATAATAACGATAACGCTTAATTTCCATTCCAGCAAAATTAAAAACTGGTAAATGATTGCCCCAAGTAGGTGTTGGTTGGTAAACGATTTTTGAAGAAGAAAACCATTTTGACTTTAGGAAAAAAAAATTTTTTTTTTAATTTAAAATGACAGTTAGGAGGATAAAAAATTAAAAAAAAAAGGAAAAATACCAAAAATTCTGATCCCGTTCGTAATGCTCCAGTTCCTGAAACTGACTGAACCGTAGCATTTCTTTTCTCTTTTAACACAGAAGAATTGTCTCCCAATGCTTTAAAGTAAAAATAATAAATAAATAAATTTAAAAAAATACCAAGTTGAATAGCCTTTGAAGTAAAATCAGGAATCCTTTAAAAAAAATATTTTTCATTGTCAACTAATGGAAAAAAAAATAAATATACCCAGCAATCCCTGCATATTCCTTGTCTAATTTAGCAGCAATAATTTGTGCTTCAGCTTCTCTAACACTTGGCAAAACGAAAGGTTTGCCTTGATCATCTCGGTAAGTACCAGCTCCCAAATTTACCTTGTTTGGATTTCCATCTCTTTTATAAGCTTCTGTTACACCCAAAATTACATCTGGAGGTCCCATTTTGACATTTGAAAACCAACAACTTTTAAAATTAAAAAATTAGTTTTTATATTAAAATTAAAAATTTTTTTTACTATTTTCGAGCGCAAGAAAACATAACAGCATATTTTGAGTTAATTGAAAAATTTGAAACATTTCTGGCTGCAAACATTTTAATATTTTTACTAAAAATGTCTTTATTAATTAAATAAAAAAAAATTTTTTTTTTTTTTAGATCCTTAAAGAAATAAAGAAATTAGAGATAAAGGCGAAGCGGGACTTGCACATTTCGTCAAACAAAATGCACGATATTTCGCCTCTACGGCAAAAAACTACATTTCGTTTACCCGAGCCCACGGTTTTTTACCGTTGGGACGAAATGTCGTGCAATTTCATTTGACGAAAAGTCTGGACACGTTTAAAGAGAATTAGAGAGATAAAGCGAAGCTAGAGACTACATACGGAAAAACTCGGCTTGCGACTAGTCCGTATGTTAAATAGAACACCCCGATTAACCGCAAGGATTATTTGTAATAAAAACCTGTACACAAATATTTTCATAAATAAACGCATTTTTATTCCAAAAAAAAATATATTAATATAAGAAATATTTAAGAATATTTAAAATTACTAAAAAAATATGAAAATAAAGAAAAGAAGCTCAAAAATGTTTATCTCAATTTATTTATAAACATATATAATTTAAACATGAATATTTTAAAACATATAATTTTATATTATTTTTGCACCTTTTCTTCTTCCTCTCCCTTTTTAATAAAAATTAAATTTTAAATTTCACTACTAGCTGTTGTTTTTGTCATAAAATGTTTAGACAACATTTTTGGAAGTTCAAAACCATTTATTATTTCATTTGTTGATTCACTACTTGTATTACTACTATTATTATTATCATTATCATCATTGCTTTCATTACTAATTTGTTGTTGTTGACCTTTTAAAAATGTTTCTGCAACAATTGTCGGTAAAAAACCGAAACTTCCTTGAGCTTGAGATGAATTATGTCGGCGAATAAATGGAAGTTGCTGGGATTGTTTTATTGGTAATTGTTGTTCAATTTCATTTTCACCAATTGAAAACATTGAGGAATTAATGTCAATGCTACGACCACCAAAACTTAAATTTTAATTATTTTGAATAAATTTTCCAAAAAATTCCAAAAAAAAAACCTTTGATCATTTTCCTGAGAAGCACTCATTCCTCTTGTTCTATTATTTCCTCCTAATCCAAAAGAAGAAATTCCTTGACTATTTAATTGATTATGCGAAAAACATCTTGGTGGTGATGAACTCTTTCCAAATCCAATTCCACCCGACTTTTTTGAAAAAAGTTTTGCTCTCATTGCCTTTTCTAGTGTAAAAACATTTTTACGAGATTCTCCTTCTCCAATTCTTAAAAAAAATTTTTTTTAATTTTTCAAAAAATTTCTAACCGATCATAAATGATTCCTTCAACGCCAACTTTATATTTAAAATAGTCCAAATTTTTTCTTTCAACCAATTCATCTCCCCAAACGAAGGATATAAGCCCTAGTTCTTTAGCTTTAGAAACGGGTGTTGGGTCGAGCAAAAGGTCTTCGCTGTTGAAATTTACGCCCTTACAAAACAAAAAATTTAAAAAAAAAATAAAAAAGGTCTAACCATAAGCCCGCAAGCATTAACAAATTTTACTGCAGTTAAAGAAGAACGAGTGCGTTCATCTTCGTAGTCAGCATGTCGTCGTTGATTTCCCAAACATAAAAAGAGTACAGGATATTTTTTTTGTTTTTCAGAAATCCTAAAAAAATTAAATTAAAAATCATTCAATTTAAATTAAAAATAAACATTTTGCAAAGATCAGCATCAAACGAAGAAAAGACAATGTGCCTATTATTATCTGCATTATTTAAAATTTCTGAGAGTATAATGTCGAGAAATTCGTTTCTTTCAAAATATCCACCTTCACATTCGTTTTCGCCAGTGGCTAATAATTGAGGGTATTTTATCTGTTTAAAAGAAGAAACTGTTAATTTAAAAATTTCAAATAAAATGAAAAAAATATTTTTCTTCTAATTTTAAAGTAAAAAAAAACAAAAAACCTCAATATTAAATCCAACTTCATTCGAAACATTTTTCAAAGCCTCCAACAATGTTGGAAATGGACGGTGTTCTTCCGCCTCATCGTGTTCACCCGTAACATGATGCGAATTATATTTTTGTGTTGTACTGTTGCCATTAGTCATTATTGTTTGGTTATCACCATTTAACTCTCCTCCCTTTTTAAATTAATTAATTAAATTAATTTAAAAAAAGAAACCTCATTTTGACCCATTTCTTTATGTTTAACATGATCAAGATGTAAAAGACGTAATTGATTTAAATTTAAATCTTTTACTGCTAATTGATAAAAATCTACTGAAGAAGAAGAAGATGATGTTGTTGTTGTATTTGTTGACGGTGGAGGAGACATTGACCCATTGCTACTTTTAATTTTTCCTTCAGAATCTATACTACTATTATTGCTATTTTCTGCAGTTGTACGTTTTTTAGCAACAGATACCATTACATGAAAGTCATGATATACAATAGGGATTAAATCTTTAGTTAAATGAACATCAAATTCTACAAAATCTGCACCCCTTTTTGCTGCTGAATTGAGCGAATGTAAAGTATTCTCTCTAGCGACAGCAAACCTAAAATAATTTTTTATTGAAATAAACCCTCTTTTTTCTTTTAATATTATAAAAAAAATTTTTCTTCATACTTTGTATAAGAATTTCCCATTCCTCGATGCCCAACTTCATAGGGAACACGTTTTTTCCAATATTTTGTATAGCAATTGTGAATGAGATGGCGTGGATGGGATAATCGAATGGGACGAATAAACAGGTAGCTAACTATAAAAAATAAATTTAAAAAAATAAATTTTGATAAAAAAAATACAATAAATTTTTCCCGTTGGAACTCCTCGTTTTGTGAGTAAAGGAACTGATGTTTTCCCATAAGTATCATGAAGCGAAGATGGCAAAGCATATCCCTGAGCGATCATATCATTGTTTTGGGTTGAGTAAACTTCAATTCGAAAACTCTAAAAAATTAAATTAATTATGAGAATTTTTAAATTAAAAAAAAATACCAAAAATTCAACAGCAACTGAGTATGTTCGAAAAATGTGATAATCAAAAGAATTTTTAAAAGATTCGCCAAATTCTTGTTGCGCTTTAAATTTTGGACAGTCCTGTGACAATGCCTGAAAATGAGAAAATTTATTAAAAAAAAAGAAAAATATAAAAATTTGAGATAAAAAAAGGAATTTTTAAATATTTAATAGAAAAATAGAGTAGAGAAAAAATTGAAGAAGTGGCAAGAACATGTTTGTTATTAAAAGAAAGCTAGTTTAAAAAAACTAAATTTCTAAAAAGCAAAAAAAATTTCTTCAGCATTTATACAAAAAATAAAATTACGGCGCAACACTGCGCTTAAATCACCGCTAACAGCCATCCAGACGCCGCTGTAACAAACAACAGCGGTGAGAGAGGCAATAGGCGAGAAGCAAAAACATAAATTGTGCTTTTGCCACTTATGTTTAGAACTTAAATTATATGTTGAGAGATTAAAAACTCTGGCTTCAATAACTTTGTAAACTTAAATGTACAGAATTGTAAAACTTTACAACTAGTTTGTATTTTTAAAGTAAAACTTGAAGAAATACAACTTGATTGTATTCTACAATTGTAAAACAATATAAGTATAAAGATAATTCTTATGAAGCCAAAAGTTATTAATATACAGCAAACAACCTTGTTTGTATTATCAATTAGAAGTCTCAAAAGAATATAAGTGAAATAAAACAACAAGCTTCACCTCTAATAGACGTGATGAAACGGCTGTTTTCTGATTCATCTTTCTCTTCTCTCCCTTGATTAATGGGAATCATCCATTAAATAAACATGCTTTCTAGTCTACAGCCTTCACACAGCTATCAGTTTTTGATAAAAAATGAAATGAGAGAGAAATCAGAGAAAGATTAAAGATAATAAAATTGTTAAAAAGAAAGTAGAAAATGAGAAATGAAGATTTGAGCCTAAAATAAAAGAGGGGGAAAAGCGGCCATTCTCCAATACATGTTGTTATTGTCTTACGGCAATCTCTGTGCAGGAATGACTGGGCAATGTTGGTAACGATGTTTCATCTTCAGCAGCAAGTTCATCATCATCATCAATGTTGGACATGTCCTATAAATATCTTTTTTAATCTTTTTCAAAATTAAAACTTGAAAAATACAAGTTGCTTACAATCCAAGTTGTAAAACTTGAAAATTACAAATTGTAATTTTTACAAAAAGTTTGTTTTTCAAATACTCACAAATTTATTCCTGAGATCAAAAGGCACAATCTTGACCAGATAGCTTTGCTGTTCATGCTTTTTCTTATAAAATTTTAAAGCAACACCAGAAAGTGTTAAAGAAATTTGATGCACATCATCGTCCAAAGCAAAACTGTCGCTAATTTGTTCACTTCCTGAACTGTATCCAAAAACATCGCGTAAATTGGCTCGGCATACACCTGATTTGCTTGCTTCTACAGGTGGCATTACAGAACGCTTTGAAAAATAAGTTGTTAAAATTTTAAAAAATTAAACTCTTACTGGTGTTAAATGTGTTTCCCATTTAGAAATTACTAGCACAGGATCTTTTGTTTCTTCAGATTGGAGATAATTGCCAATAAAATAACGAAACTTAACTGTATCTACTCCCAAAGTTGTAATACCAGTCCAATTACTGAAAAATAAATTTTAATAATTTTTTAAATAAATTTTCCTACCTTTTTTCATCCTTCTTTAATCGCAAAGCTTTACGCGTTTCCCAACAACCAAGACTTTCATGAGAACCAGTTACAAAAACGTATTGGTCGTCGAAAATGGGGAAAGGAACAGAAACGGAGAAATGCAGAGAGAACATTAAAAAATATTAATTTATTAATTTGTATTTATGTACTGAAATTTAATAATTTTTAAAAATTATTTTAAAATTAAAAAAATAATTTAAAAAAATAAAACAATAAAATATATTATATTTAATATTATTACTTCTTAAAATGTACTTTTATTTGTTAAAATAAAACTAGACAACTCGCAATTTTATTAACGTGATTATTTTACTTGAAACAGCTGACTACTATTAATAATATTTATTTACTTAATAAAAGGGTATTAAATAAACTTAATTGTAAAAAACCTTTTACAATTGTAAAATACTTAAACTTTATTTATGTTTTTTAAAGTTTTAAGTTAACAAAAATACAATGTGTTTTCAAGTTTGCGCATAAGTTGTGTAAAAACTTGAAAATTCAAGTCTTAACTAATAAAGAACTTCGTTAGACAGCCAGCTGTTTAATTTATTATACTTCACATAATTTTTCTTATTTTTATTGCATTTAAAAAAGGTTCAAACTATAGAAATAAGTGTAAAATTAAGCACGTTCTTTAAATCAATCACTTAAATAATAAACAAAATACGTAAATATAATTTTAAATTTTTTCGTAGTTGAGAACGGAGTTTATGAAATTAAAATTTAAAAAGAATAAAGAAAAAAGTATAAGATGTTAAAATAAAAAGAAAAATTAAAAGAATATATATATGTATGCTTAAATAAAAAATATTGAGAATTTGTTTACTCAAAAATATTTTAACCAAAAAATTGTAAAAGTTGCACTTGGCTAAAGGTATTTTATATATTTTAATTGTAGATTGGTAGTACCAGGTTTTTTAAATTAAATAAAAAAAAACAAATAAAAGAAAAGTGCGTTGAACATTGGAGAATTTACTTAAATTAAAAATTTTTTACAATTGTAATTTTCGAAAATAAAAATGACGAGAAATAATTGCACTTAACTTGAGGGATGAATGAGTAACCTTGAGCTTTTTTTAAATTTATATAATTTAAAAAGGCTAAAGATCAATAAAAACAGTTTTTCAAAGATTAAGTCCCATTTTTTATTAAAAAAACATTTGTAAATTTCAAGAAGGATTTAAATATAAAAGTCTATGGAAAGATTTAAAAATTCTCAAGTGGTTAAAATAAAAAGAACAAAGAATTTTTTTAATATTCTCTTAAAAGAATCTACATGGGAAAATGAAGATTGGGATAAAATGTCATCCTTTTGATAGATTGGGACAGTTAAAAAATTAGATAATATATGCTCGAATTATTGTATTGTATTACAAATACATAGTACAAAGTATTAAATTTTGTAAAAAAGTAAACATACCATGTATGGTAAGTTTATAAAAAAGAGAAAGAAAAAAGTAAATCATCTTTTTTGACGATCTTTGTCACATTTTTTAAATAAAAACGATGGGAAAAGCATAGATATATAGTCAAATGTCAATGATGTATAAAACAAAAGCAAAGAAAAATTTAACAAAAGAATTGAAAGAGAAGATTGAGAAAAAAAGGAGAGAAAAAGAGATAATCCTCCCTCTGTCTCATTTATTAAATAAATAAAGGGAAAATGTGATTATAATTTTCAAGTGACAAGGGCAACAAAAACTTAAGTTTTTATTTTTCAAGTTTGTAGTTAGTTTTGTTTTACAAGAATTCGAGTTTTATGTTTTTATTCTATTTTTTCTAAAAATTTACAAACTTAAAAACTTGAAAAGTTCAGGTTTTAAATTATTGTAAAAAATAAGTTTACAAATGTCATACTTAAGTTTGCAATAAAAGAACAAAGATATAGCTTGTTTCACGAATTTGTTGTATAACTCACTTTATTTTTTTTTTGGTAAATATCAATAAAAAGGCATAGCTGAGTTTGCTTTATATAAAAAATGGAGGCAGACACAACAATTCGTAAAATGCTTTTTGAGAAAAAATGGATAAAAAACAGCGCAAGCTGCTTCTCTAACATTGAAGCTTGCGAAATTTAAAAGGCTAAAGGATAGAAGTGAGAAAATGTCAGTTTCTCTAACCCATTTTACAACACATCGATATTTAGTACTTGGAGTATCCAAATAGTGACATTAGAGTCTGAGTAGTTATAAACCGAATGCGGGAAAAATAATAGAAGGCCCGGGGACTTAACAAAATGAATTTAATATAAAATTTTAATAAATTTTAGATTTAAAATTGACAAATATTAAAAAATAAGTAAAAGCCAAATGACAAAAATCAATAAAAATAACTTAACCATCACAGTATATAGATAAAATAAATAAAATAATTTATTGACTGCAAGGGGAAATAAAATAAAAATGTGAGTAAGTAATGTTTGTTCTTAGTTTTTTTAATTTTTTGATGGAAAATTTTAAAATTAAGGTAAATTAAAAATTTTATTATAAAGAGAAACAAGTTTTTTATTTTCCAACTTTTTAAATTACAAATTAAATAATTTTAAGTTTATTTATAAATTAAAATTGTTGCCCTGTTGTTCCCTTTTCCAGCATCTTTTAGAGGGAATTTTTTACATACATAAATACATACATATATTAATATAACAAAAGCAGTTATATTACTATAGCAAGCTTTGGCCAATTTAAAAAAATATTTTTACTAAAAAGCTCCCCTTTACATTCATAGGGTATAGTAGAGTCTTGCCTTTATAACTTCAAAAGGATGAACTTTTTTTTATATTTTGGTTTCATTTAATAGAGAATTAAATTTGCTACAAAATACAAAATAAAACAAAAATTATCTTCAATTATCAAAAAAGTTATTGACAAAAAATAACCTTTTTTAATCAAAATAATTTAATCTTTGATTGTTTTTTGGCCATATCTTTTTTGTTTATTTACAGAAAATTTTGCTTCTTAATTTATTTTATAGAGAACTAAGTTCTCTATCAAATGGTATAAAAATCTTTGAAAAAGAAGCATTAATTAATGAGTTATGTGATTTAAACTTAAGCTTACTTTTTAACCTCTTAAAGCTTGTTCTTTTACTCTAAAATTTTTTCCACAATTTTAAAAAAATTTCCTTTTTCAGTTTTCTCCCTTTTATAAAGTACTTCCTAAAAATAAAAATCTTTCTTCTCTCTCTTCTTTTTATCTCACATCTCAATATTTTTTTAAGGAGGATAAATGTTTTCAAGCAGCTGACGCATTTGTCCATTTTTCTCTTTTAAATATTTGGCCAAAAAATATTTACTGGCCAAATAAAAGCTTTTTTTAACGTTCTTCCATATTTTTTATAAACCCAATAATTCCTTAAAATTTTGAAATTTAAAATTATTTTATTCAAATTTTAAAATTTAGACATTTTATCCATATTGACATTTTGTCCTAATGCCAAAACACATATATATATTCCTCTTTTTTGAGAAGAAGCGGCCATTGAGTACCTTTTTTATAGTAAACAGCAACGTCCACAAAAAATAAAAATACTATAAAATGCTAGAGGTTTTATTTCACAATGCCCACACATTCTATCAATTTATTTATAATATCTGTTATTTCTTAACCTTAAAATTTTTTTTTAATTTTATCATATGTTATCACTAAAATAAATAACATTAATTTATTTAAAAAAGGAAATACGCAGACATTCCTTCAGTTGGAATCGAACCCACAACTATTACTTCACAGCCCAAAGCCTTACCAGTTGAACCACAATGCACTCATACTAAATCTAAATATTAGAGACTATAATAGTAGTGTTATTTCCTTCAGATTCCATAACTAAAGTTAATTCTAACTTGGAATGCTTGATATTAAACATTTCTCTCTTATTTATACTAAATATAAAATTTCTATTTTTTAATTTATAATAAAATTTTATTTAATTTTAGTAATTTAATATTATTTAATGTGTTCCGCGCTTTTCACTTGAAAAAAGTTATTTTAACCATTATTTTTTTTCCTTTTAGCTATTTATCCTTATGTCATCCTTTTTTGTGTATATTTATTTACTTGCTTTTTGCCAGACGACCCGCAAAGCAAAAATAAATAAAGAAAAAAAGCTACTAGGAAAAAAAATTATTCCTATCTTTATAAGGGGAAAAGAACTATTCTACTATGTACTGCTAATATTAAGTCTTTTAAGTTGTATATATAAATTTATTTATTATTATTATTGTTGTTATTTTATTTTCTTTAGCTATTTTATTTTTTTTATTCCCTCGACAACAATTTTTATTTAATAAATGTTATGGAAAATTTTACATTTGAGTATTAGAACCAACAAAATTCCAATGTTCATAACTTTTGAACGAATAAACAATTTTAAATATTTTTGATACCATTGGATAGAGAATTAAATGTTCTATAAAATAAACTTTAAATTAAAATTTTTGATCCATTATCAAAAAAGTTATGGTCAAAAAACTGTCATTTTTGAAGAAAAATGGCTACTTTTGTAGGTTTTTTGACCATAACTTTTTTTCCTTTTTATTTAAATTTTTAATTTAATTTATATTTTATAGAACATTTAATTCTCTATCTAAAAATATTAATAAACTTATTTTTATTTATATTTTACCGAGAAAAATAAGCTTCTATTTCAGTTCACCTCCTTATTCACTTAACAATTTTAACTGACTTTTTTTTTTTTAATTTTCTCAACAAATTGCCATCATTTTATAGTTTTTCTGAGAAAAAATGAAAAAAATTTATTTTTCAATTATTTTTATTTTTTTAGTTATATTTAATTTGTAAAAATAATATTAATACCAGTGTCAAAAATACAACCAAATCGTAAAAACGGAATTGCGTCTATAATGCTTTATGAAGATCCAAGAAATCGTTGTTGTTGCGCTATTTATGTTGCAGTAAGAAAAAAATATTAAAAAAAAATTCTTTTTTAATTTTAATTTTAGATTGGTGCCAACATAATTGGAGGAATTGGAGTTTTTCTTTCTTTTTGTCTTTTTATTATTTGTTTATTATATGGTCGTTGGATTTTACTTATTGTGCCAACAATTTTTTGTTTTGCATATGGATCTATTTTTTATGCTTTTTATAGTCGAAATGCGAAGATATATTGGCCATTTTTAATTATTAATGTTTCTTTTATTAAAATACTTTTACTCCCGTTATAAGGTCATAAATTTGGGTGTCTTTATATCCGTTATCCCAATACACTAAATGAGTCAATAAGAGTCCTATTTACAATAAAATAAAATAATTAATTAATATAGGGAATTGCAGTTGGAATTGGATCTATTTATATTCTCATTTTAGTTGCAATGTTTTTAGTGAATCCAGAATTTTGGCAAAAAAAGGTGAACGAATTGACTGACTATCAATTCCATGAGACTATACATCGTAAAAATATTTTTATTATTTTTAAAAAATTTTTTAAATTAAAAAACAGTATATCCTCGGTTAGTCACAGCAATTATTGCTTGTGTAATGCTGGTAATACAAGTTTTAAATATTTGGTTTGAATTAGTAGTATATAATGCTTCTAGCTTTATGCGAAGAGAAAGATTAATTAGAGAACGGCAAAAAGGAGGTGGAGGAATTTATAACGCATAAATAAATTTTATAATTATTTTTTTAACCAATATTTTTTATTTAAAATTTTATTTTATTTTTTTTTAATGTTTGTTGACTCAAATGACCTTTTTCATTAAAAACAATTTTTATTTCTAATTAAAAAAATTATTTTTTAGAAAATTTATTTTTTATATATTTAAAAAAAAATCATGCATTTATTTATAAATTTAAAAGCTTAAAGTGCAATGAGTCAACTTTAATTTTTTTTAATGTTTAATTTCATTTATAACGTTAACATTTTGTAAAAAAAACCTTTTTTTATTTTATGTCTGTATATATAAAGCTGAAAGGAAAGAATAAATAATAAATAAACTTTATTTTTAAGTTTGTTTAAGTTTGTAATCTCAATCTTAAAATTAATTTGTAAAAATATTACAAACTAGAAAACAGACCCTTTCTTTGTGAAGTTCTTTAATAATATTTCATTGTCGTGCTTCTTTATTTTAAATTTCTTTAACGAAGTAGGTAAATTGTTATTAAATTTTTTATAAATTTTTCTCTTCTGTGCTTTTGCACTTCTCTCTCCTTTTAAGTTTACATAGCTGTGATTCATTAAAATTTTAAGCTGCCATATAGTCTAGCATTATCCGGAAGGCTAGTGAATGAATTGTTTCACCATTTTTTATAATATTATATATAATTTATATTTTTTTATTATATATTATGTTGAAGGAGAACGGAAGCTAGCGTACGTGGAATCAATTTAGAAAGAAATTTGGTAAATGCTAGTGTGTGTAGGTGGGTTTGTGTACAATAGAACGTTATCTAAGTAATATATATTTTATTTTATAGTTTTTATATTTATATGTAATAAGTTCCTTACGTTTTTAGTTTAAGTCTACAACGTTTTTAAGTTTACTAAGTTTTTGTTTACAACTACCTTAAGTTTTTAGTTTACAAGTCTAAAACTTGATATTTACAATTGTAAACGTATAAGCTTAAGTTGAATTTACTTTCCGGAAAGTGCATAAATCTACTATATCTTTTCCGGAAAAAATAAATATTCTATTAATATTTTACACATACGGAAACTATTTAATATTAGTATTATTTTACGGAAATTACAAACTTAAATAATTTATTTTAAACAAAGTTAAATATAGGCGAGAAGTTTACTAACAATTCTGAATATATTTCAAGTGATGGCACAATTTAAATATTACGAGGTTTTTAAATTTATTTATTATTAGTTAAATAAATAAATTTTATTTTTCAGCTTTATTCTCTAGGCTGCTTTACCGCAAAAACTGAGGTTATTTAATTTTTAAATAAAATTTTTTTTTAAAATAAAAAATTTTTTTAAAATAATTTTTTTTAGCGTTTTGCTCTTAGCTTTGCCTTTGGCCTTTTGCTTATAAATACATTTTTGTTTATTATTTCGATCACTTTTGATCAATTTTGGGGCCTTGGAACACCCTCACTTTTCCATATTTTTGCTGCTTTGGCACTTTTTTATGCAAATGCAGCAGGAAAACCTTCATATTGTTTGGTTTACCTAGTTGTTAATGTTTGTTTGTTTTTTAAAATTTATTTTAATTTTTTAATGCAGATTTTTAGAAATAATAAGGGATACCTGTAGGATAGTCACTTGAGGTGCCCTTATAACAGGATTTTTATAAAAATGTCTCTAAAATTAACAATTTTTATATTTTATTTTTAAAGGGTGTAACAATTGTTGGCTTGGCAATATTCTTTTGTACAGTATTACTATTAGATATTAAGCCACATATATTTAATAATTTAATTCAACAAGAAGACATAAATTTGACTCAAAAATTTTCTTTAAAAGCCTTGTCAAGTTCAGAACTTGTTCAATTAGAATTAGCCCTTCTTTTGCTTTTATGCATTCATTGGATGGGTCAAGGCTTAATTTGGCATTATTATTGTTATTCTAAACATTTTAAAGAAGAACAATTTTATCATCAAAGATTGCCTTTGCCAACTGCTTCTTCTTGTGCTTCACAGCCTCGAACACCTTCTTTTCCTATTGCTCCAGTTAAACGTCTTCAAGTTGGACAATAAAAAAAATTGTTAAATGGATAATTATTTAAAGAAAATTTTAATTTGTAAAAAATAATAAAAATATACATAATGTTTTCTTTATAAAATAAAATTTAGTTAAAGATATAATTAAAATCCGGATATAATGACACCAAAAGGCAATCCCTAGGGGTGTCTCAATAACGAGATTTTACTGAATTTTTATATTATTTGTGTTAAATATTTATTTTTTAAAATTTATTAAAATTTAATTGTTAATAAAAAACCTAAAAATTACAAAATAAAATTATTTTATATTTAACAAAAATAAAAAAGTGTTTTAAACCTTTTGCGCATTCTTTTTTCTCACTTTGACTAAAATATACTAAACAAAAAGGAAAAGAACATTTACATCAATCATTTGGTCATTTCCAATGACACCAACAATTTTAATGTCTCTCTCGTTGTTCTTTATATTTATACATTTTAAATATATTTTGTCTTTCTTTTTTTGGTTAATTCCTCCTTTTATATGCTATTTATTTTATATTCAAATTTTTATATTTTTAATTTGAAATTTTGGGATTTCTATAAGCTTAAATATTTTTGTATAATTGATAGACAAATGTCGTCTAGTATTATTATTAATTTAAAAAATTTTTTGGAATCATTCATTTGTTTATTGTTTATACCCCATGTTGATTTTTAAGCTGTTGGACTTTTTTCTTTAAATTTTTTTATTTTTAAATTCCTCTAAAATTGACATGAACACCAAAAACATTTAAATAACGGCCAATTACTCTTTTTTTTTTAATTTTTTTAAAAAAGGTGTTGGGGTGATGGCTGTCCTGTTGCTTTTTTTAAATAAAGAAGGGTCAAAATGAATATAAAAAAAGAAAAAAGATCATTTCCCCTCTTTTTAAAACGTTCCTTCCTCCAAAAAATCTTTATTCTCCTCTAAAAGCGTCCTTCAATTTTCTATCCAAAATTTTTTTCTTTTTAGTCTTCTTTTACCAGTTCAAATGTCTCATCTCCCGCGCACCCCCAAATTGCCCATTTTTCTCTTTTCACAATAAAACCATTTTGGAATCATTTCGAAATTAATGTTTAGTTGTATATATTTTTAAATGGCTATATTCTTCTTTTTATACTTTTACAATTGTTGTAGTTTAAATAGTGTAAAAATAAATGTTTTAAAGACTTTAAGGTTTTTGACTTTGCTTGATAAATTTTTATTATTTTTTGCATAAACTTGACTTAAAAATATATTTACAAACTTAAATATTTACAAATATTATTTATAAACTTAAATATTTACAACTATTATTTACAAACTTAAATATTAAATATATACATGTATTCCGGAAAGTTGGAAATGTTTGAGCATTTACAATCTTACAAATCTAATAAACTTTATATTTTTACAATACTACTATATTTTTTCGATTTATTTATAAAAATAATAATTTTTAAATTAATTCCCTCACCTTCTACTTGACAATTTTTAAAATGCCAATATATAGATTTACTTGAAAATTTGCATATTATTTATTTCAATGTCAATTCATTTTTTATTCTGCCTATTTATTTTACAATAATTTTATTTTATTTAAAAATCCTTAGATTGCTTATTAAAAAGCAAAAATTAATATGAATAATTTGTAAGTAATTTTTTAAAATTTTTCTATTTATTACCATTAAAAAAATATTTTTATGGATACTACTTATAAATGACAGCTGCGCATAAATCAAAATACAAATTAAAGATGAGAATTGAGTTATTATTTTATTTTAATACATTCATAAGTGTTAAAAAATTATTTTTTCTATTTTTTAAAATAATTAAAAAAATAAATTTTAATATATATTATTCTGCAAAACAATAAAAGTCAACAATGGACGAATCGTTTGCACATCGGTGTTTTTATATTTTACATATATTTTAAGAATAAACATCGATCTGCAGGTTCGCTCTTTTTTGACTTGTAGATTGTAACAACAATAAAAAATAAATTTACAAACTTGGATATTTTAATATATTATAAGAATTGTTGAAAGAGTATGAAAATTTTACAAACTTATCTTCATTTCTAGTATGTAAAGATTTAAGTAAAAGTTTATTTAAATCAGAAACAGAACACTTAAAAATTTTGGAAAAATTGAATAAAATAATTTTCCTTTAAATTTAAAAAATCAAATGTGTTTTGAAGAAAAAATTTATAGGTTTGTTTTTGTGATAAAATTTTTTGAATATTTAAAAAAATTTTGATGAAGGAATATTTTAAGTTCTTATAAAAAAATTTCCATCGCTGAAAATTTGCTGATTATAGTATCATTCGAAAGAGGATGATTTAATGAATCGAATGAGCTATGAAATTCAAAAATTTATCGGTCAGTTTTTGAAATAAAATTTTTTTTAATTAGAAAATTTTGGGGGAAGGAATATTTTAAATTTTTATAAAATCAAATTTTTCTAACTTTTTAATTCTATGTTATATCGTTAAATTTTTTAGATTTATAATGGTTCTCAATCTATATACTTTATTTTAAAACCTAAAGTTTCAGATTTTAACCGAAAATGTTAGAAAATTTATAAAATAATTTATTAGTTATTATTCAATTTAAAATAGCAAATTTATTACAATTCTAATATCAAAACAATTGTAATATCAATTTGCAACTTTAAATTAAAATTGTAAACATTTAGGTAATAATAATAATGTTTACAAATCAATTTGAATAAACAATTGTTCTTTTCTCTGCAAATTTTAACTGCTGTTGCATAAAAACTGCAAACCACTTTTGCTTTTAATATAAAATCTTGACTATTAAATGTTTTTGATAAAAATATTTTTATTTAAGAAAAACATGCTGGAAACATGTTTTTACATTAATGTGCAAAAGAAACATAATCAATTGTAAAAACATTTTTATTTTCAACATGTTTTTGCAAAAATTAAGTTTATAAACATGTTTTAAGTTTGTGATTTTATTTCAGGGTTTTTATATCAGTTTTAGATGTGCAAATGCAAACTTGTTGTTTTAAATTTGTAAACTTAAGTCTAGAAAGATTACAAATTTTATATTCAACTTTTAACATCTCTTACATAAATTTATTAAATCTGTAAAACATAAGCTTAGCTCATTTCTTCCCACCTGGCCTATCGAAAGTTATCGCTCTCTCCCACACGCATTCTTTTAAAGTTTGATGGAATCCTTCGCTCTTTTAAGCTTATAATCGATTTCTTTCGTTTACAGCGATCGACTGGATTACTTAAGTATTTATCTAGTGATTTTAACTATTTACAGCTTCCGGTTGTGGCTACTAAACAATTGTTACACTTCCATATGTTGGTGTCTAACAAAGCTTGATCTAACTCAAACTTTTAAATTAAATCTTTATTTTTCTCTAGTCATTTTAACTAACAATAATGAGAAACAACAGGCGCTAACTTAAGTTTATCATACTAGCTCCCTCAACTCTACCAAGCGATCCTAGAAGATCACCTTATAAAAAATCAAAATCTAGCTTAGATATTTCCTCTATGAGTATTGATCTTTTAGCCAGTTGATTTATTATTTATAAAAAAATGTTTGCAAAACCTGGCAGAAAACAAACATTTTTTTAATAGCTATTATTTTCTATTGAATTATGATATTAAAAATATTGCTTTACTTAACTCATAAACAAACTCAACAAATAACTTTAAACATTTGCTTCAATTTTTTGTATTGGAAGACCTTTTATTTCCCTGACCCGACTAAAATGTTTACGCAATTTGTATGCGTTGGTGGAAGAAAAAGTATTTTACGTAATCAAGAAAGTTGAAAGCCTCCCAAATGTCATTTACATATTTTGTTGTAAAATATATTTATCAATTTATTTATATTTTTTATTCCTTTTAGGCATTGTGTCCAAATAAAATCAAAAATCCAAAAAAAAAATTAATTAAAATAAGACGCGCAAAGCGTCTCTCACATTAGTAAAAATAAACAACAAAAATGGTACTCCGTGTTATGTATGTAATCGAGCTTATGGAGGCTGAGGAAGGAGGAATTGAGCTAGTAGACCCCTCTTGGTGTAAGAATAAAAATAATAAAAATAATGAATTTTTGAAAAATTTAAGCAATAAATCCAAATTTTTTAAAAGGTCCAGAGGAAGGTCCACCACGTCGAAAAGTAAAATCGCCTCCAGTCATTTCTCCAACTGGTTCTTCTACTTCCTTGTATAGTGGTGGAAGTAGCCAACTTGAATGGCAAACAACAGGTACAGCATTAGAAATGCAAGGAACAAAGGTTACACGTACTCAATATGGCTTTCGTACATTACAAGAATCTTCTGCTAAAATGTGCCTGAAAGTGACGGGATATCCATTACCTGATATTACATGGTGATAATTTCAAAAATCATGAGTTTAAATATTTTAAAAAATTTCCACTTTACAGGTACAAAGATAATGTTTTGGTTCGTGAGGATGATCGCCATACATTTTACTCTGATGACGACGGTTTCTTCGCTTTAACAATAGATCCAGTTCAAACAGGTGATACTGGAAGATATACTTGCGTAGCTACAAACGAATATGGACAGGCTAGTACCTCAGCTTTTTTTCGAGTTTTAAAAGTTGAAAAAGAATCGGCATCTCCTGATTTTATAAAAATGTTAGAGCCAGCAGATAGAAGTTGTAAAGAAGGGGATGTTGTTGATTTTGAGTGTCAAGTTAGTGGATGGCCTGAACCTGAACTTCTTTGGTTAATGGATGGACAGCCATTACGACCCTCTCATGATTTTCGAATTCAATATGATGGACAAAGAGGAACTTTACAAATCCGTGATGCTCAGCCAGATGATACTGGCACATATACTGTGCGTATTACTAATGATTATGGTGTGGCAGAAACACGTTGTCGATTGGAAGTTCAGTCTGATCCAGATAGAAATCATGTTTCTCCTGAATTTCAAGTATACTAATTTAATTTAAAATTCAAATTTTATTAAAAAGGCTGTTCTAGAGGACTCAGACTGCAATGAAGGAGATACCGTAAAATTTAAAGCAATTCTTACCGGAGACCCAAACCCAGAGGTCATTTGGTACATTAATGGAGTGCCTCTTACCCAATCAGAAAGGGTACTACTAACTATTGTAACTCAATATATATATAAATAAATTTCAGATCCAATTCATTAGCGAAGATGGTATTTGTATTTTAACAGTAAAAGACGTAAATCGTCATCAAGATGGAACTGTTACTTGTCAAGGCAAGAATCGTTTAGGTTCGAGTAGCTGTGAGGCAAGACTTCGAGTTCGGGTGCCCCCGGTCCCTCCATATTTTGAACGTCCACTAGAGGATAGAATGATAACTGAAAATGGAGCTGTTATGTTTGAATTGGATGTTATTGGCTATCCAGAGGTTATAATTTCTCTTTGGAAAAGTACAAATAAAAATTATTTTTATTTAAGCCAAAAGTAGAATTTTTCTTGAAAAGCCGTCCTTTAATTGATGGAGTTGGGGGTGTCGAAATTCGACAACTTGAGTCTAACTATCGCCTCACAATTTCTGACTGTAAAATTGACGCTCACGATGGAGAATTACTATGTCGGGCACAAAATGCCCATGGGCAAGCAGAAAGCCGTGCTCGACTGACTGTTGAACCAGAAGAGGAAGAAAGTAGGAGTGCGCCTACTTTTATTAAAGAAATTAATGATCAGGCAAATTTTAAAAATATAAATAATTTAAATAAATTTTAAATTATTTTTAGACTGTTAAACATGGAGAACAGGTTATATTTGAAGCAATTGCCCGTGGTTCTCCTTCACCTGTGCTTAGTTGGTTTATTAATGGAAATAAATTGGATGCTCAAACTCAAGGAGTAATTTCTATAGAATCGAGCGAAGGTGGAACAGGACAGAAAATAATTTTGGATTCAACACATTTTGCTGGAACTGTTTTGTGCAGGTAAAGATTAATTAAAATTGAAATTTTTTTTATTTAAATTGAAGGGCAGAAAATTCAATTGGACGTTTTGAAACAAAAGCTAGATTAATTGTTTTACCTCCAGAACGAAAAAAACAGCCACCAGTTTTCCGAAAACCACTTTCTGATAAAACAGAGAATGAAGGAAATTCTGCCATTTTTGAAGTTTTTGTTGATGCTGAACCTTCGATAAATAAATTTATTTGGCGATTAAATGGCGTTGAACTGCATAATGCTGATAAAGATGGAAGAATAATTTTAAGTCAAGAGGAAGGAGGAATTGGACGTTTAGAATTGAATAAATGCCGGTAAATTGAAGAAAAATTTTTAATCAAATTTTTAATTAAAAAACAGAATGGAGGATGTTGGCCTAATTGAATGCATTGCTGTTAATGCCGAAGGCGAATCTTCCTCTTCTGCCAAATTTAATGTTACAGGAGGGCCACCAATGAAAAAAGGTCGTTTTGATGGTGGTGATGTTGAAGAATCAGAAGATAGTAGTTTAATAACTAAAGTTGAAAATGTACCCGTTGTTATTATTGTTGGTGATCAAAAGGACTTGGCAACACAGGGCGAACCAATGGAAGGTTAAAAATTTAATGTGGGGAAAAGAAGGAATATTTTTTCAATTTTAGTTCAATTTTATGGTGGCCTAAAGCCAACTTTTACAAAAGGATTGGAAGGCGCAGTTTTAGAATGCCGCCCTGGTGAAAATTTAATTGCAGAGGTTGAGGTGTCCGACGCACAAACAATTAAATGGTTCAAAAACAATATACCATTGGAGGTTGACTTTAAATAAAATTTTTTAAAAATTGTTAAAATCATAAAACCTAGAATGGAAAAGATGGAATTCGCATAGAACAATCACCCGGACAAAGTCGACTTTGTATTCCAAATATTCAAATTGGTCAAAATGGACAACTCAAAGCTGAGGCAGAAAATGAAAATGGACGTTCTGAGAGTAATGGACAAATTAAAATATTAGTTCAAAATGGACAAAGTTCAACGGAAAATGTTCCAGTTCAAATAAAAAAACATTTGGCTGATGTAACGGTAAAATAAAAATACTAATTTTTTGGTTATGAAGGGCTCATCTTTAAAAATTAAATTCAAAGGTCCTTGAGAATGACACTGCTGAATTACGTGCAATTATTGTTGGTATACCAACCCCCAATGTTCGTTGGCTATTAAATGGGACACCAGTTGAAGGAGGAGATGAAAACGTACAAATTAACACTCGTCAGACTGGAGATCAAACTGAACACACACTTCGAATTCCACGAACTACAATATCTGCTCATAATGGGGCTAGAATTGTTTTACGTGCTACTCAAGATGGGCAAGGGGATGGAGTACAATCTGAGGCTAATATTCATGTCAATGCACGTGTTCCTGGACCTCCTTACTTTAGTAGACAACCTCAGGATCATGATGTTTATGATGATGTTGAATCAGTTAAATTTAGTGCAATAGTGCATGGAGAGCCTGTTCCAACTGTTACTTGGTAATTTTTATATATTTAAAAAATTAAAAAAAATTTCTTAAGGTACCTAAAAGGAGAACCTTTAATTGTTAGCGATAAACTCCGAATAAAATATGACACTAATACTGGAAAATCTTCAATCAGATTATTTCATCCTCGTGCTGACATTCATACTGGAGAAATAAAAGTTGTTGCTGAAAATGTGCATGGTGCTACTGAAGTTTTTGCAAATCTTTTAGTTCAACCAAAAGCTGGTTTGCCCCGTTTTCTTACTGATATGGACGATAAACAAGTGCCTGAAGGGGCTGATATAAAATTTGTTACACGGATTGAGGAAACTGTGCCTCCAGCAGAAGTGCAATGGACGTTGAATGGAAAGCCGTTGAGTGATGGAGAGTAAGTAAACCTCAGATAAGAGGATGCATCAAAAATACTCTTTTTAATTTTTAGCAACATTCGGATCACTAAAGAAGGAAATACTCACATTTTAGAAATTATTAAAGTCAAAAAAGAACAAGCTGGTGAATTTTCGTGTATTGCGCACAACTCTGCTGGAACGAAAAGACAAAATGCCCAATTAGCTGTTAAAGAAGTATTTAACATATTTTTAATAAAATTTAATTTTAAAACAATTTTTAGATCGGAATACCCCCAACATTTTCTCGCAATTTGGAGGTCTTTTTTTTAAAGAGAAATTAAAAAAATATTTTTTCTATAGGATCGTTTAATGGATGACCAACAAACATTGGTTTTAGAAGCCCAATTAGCTTCAGGTGTCAGACCCGAACCAACAGTAAAATGGTTTCGTGATGGAGTTGAAATTCAATCTAGTGACCGTGTTAAGCTCGTTGAGGAAGGAGATGCTGATCATCGAGTTTATAGAATGACGTAATTATTTTTTTAAATTTTATATATATAATTTTTAGAATTTTGCGAATTGAAATGGCTGATAAGGGCCGAATCACTATTCAGGCAGAAAACCAATTTGGGAAATGTGGTAAATTAAGAAAAGAAAAAAATTGAATTTTTAAAATATAATTCCATAGAATGTAATGCCAATGTTGGTATCCAAAGGCGTCAATCACTGAGAAAACCTCAGTTTCTCTCTGAATTGGGGCCTATTACTGTAACTGAAGGCGATTCGTAAATTTTTAAATATTTAAAAAATAAAAAATTTTTTTTGAAGGTTAAATGCTAAATTGATCATTAGTGGAGATCCCACACCTAACACTAAATGGTAGGTAGAAACTCCGGTTATAACGCCACCTAATTACAGTGGCGTTATAACGAGAGTTTTCCACAATTTTCTTTCTTTAAGGTACATAAATAATACATTGGTTCACCAAACTGAAGATACCGAAATGATTCATGAATCGGGCGTTTATACTCTTAAAATCCATGGTTGTACACGTGATATGACAGGCACAATTCGCTGTGTTGCTTTTAATAAAATGGGGGAAGCTTCTATTGATGGTAAATTAGTGGTTGTTGCACCAGTTCCTGTTGAGTTTGAGGTTTTTTTAAGCAAATTGTAATTTTAATAAAATTATAATTTTTAAAGACTGGTCTATGTGATGCAACTTGTAGAGAAGGTGATACACTCCGACTTAAGGCTGTTTTACTTGGCGAACCAATGCCCCAAGTTTCTTGGTTTATTAACGGAAATAAATTAATTGAAAGTCAAAACTGCAAGATAACAACTGCTGGAACAACATATACAGTTTTAATTAGAAATATTACACAAGAATATTCGGGTAGTGTTGTATGTGAGGCTGTTAATGAATTTGGAAAGGTAACGAGGAAAAAATTTTTTATTTTAAAATTTAGGCCTCTTCACAAGCAACTTTGAGAGTATTACCTCGTGGTGAACCACCTGACTTTCTCGAATGGCTCAGCAATGTACGGGCACGTCAGAGCTCAGAAGTAATTAAAAAAAAATTTTTTTATTTTTATTACTTCTTTTTAAGGTTGTTCACAAAGTTGTTTACACGGGAGAACCACGCCCTGCCATTACTTGGTTTATAAATAGTCAAGAAATAGTTAGCAGCACAGAAGAAATAATTATTTCAACAACCGAGGTAATTATAAATAATTTCAAATTATTAAAGAAAGAAAAATTTTAAAACATTAAAATCAAAAAATTTTGCTTACAGAATACTTCAACTTTAACAATTCGTTCATTTAATCCTGAAAGACATGTTGGAGAGATTATTTGTAAGGCTGAGAATGATGCTGGAGAGGTGTCCTGTACAGCAAATATGGCTGTAAGTTTTTACAATTTTTATTGAAAATTAAGAATATTTTTCAATTTAATACTATCCGACGACCTCTTTTTTAACGTAAAAATATTTTTTATTTTTTAAGACTTACACTTCTGACATGTTTACTGAATCAGAAAGTGGTTCTCAAGTTGAGGAACGTCTTGAAGAAGAATTAATGGAAACTATGAGAACTTCAACTCCAATAATGGCACCAGCTTTTATTACAAAAATTAAAGATACAAAAATTCAACGTGGACATCAAGCAATTTTTGAATGTGTTGTTCCTGATACAAAAGGTGTTTGTTGTAAATGGTTACATGATGGAATGGAAATTGAATTAATTGCTAGAATTCGAGTTCAAGTACAAACAATTGAAGGATTTACAACTTCAGAATTAGTTATTGATGCAGTTGAACCTGAAGATGCTGGAAAATATACGGTTGTAGTTGAAAATGAAGCGGGAAGAGCACAATGTGAAGCTGAATTGACTGTTGTTGGTAATCTTAAAGAAAAAAAATTAAAGAAACTTTTTAATTTTATTCCTTTTTTTAAGAAACATTGGATAAACCTGTTGAAATACTTCCTGATTTTAGTGTTAAATTACAAGACAAGTCTGTTCCACTAACCGAAAGAGTTACATTTGAGGTAAAATAAACACATTTAAATGAATTAAATATCTTTATAACTTTTTTAGTGTAAAGTTACTGGACTACCAGAACCACAAATTGGATGGCTTTGTGATGGCAAACCTTTGGATTCTCTGCCTGGAGTACGCACCGAAAGTGATAAGGGTGTTCAACGTTTAATAATTGAAAGTGTGGAGAAAATTCATGAATCTTGCTATACTTGTACTGCAGAAAATATAGTAGGAAAGGCGGAGACTTCAGCGAATCTTCGTGTTGAAGGTGAGTAAAATAAAAAATAAATATTACGGTATTTTTAGAGGAAATATATGTATGAATAAAAATAACCCAATAGTTAGGTCGAATGTTGCTAAGTCGGTTGTGCTCTGGTTTGGGACATTTTCCGAGGATGGTTCTATCCCGTTAACCATCCAATCTATTTTCCGCATCTTATATATTCAAAATAAATTTAATTTTAAGAAATGGCACCTATGTTTACTCGTCCATTAACTGATCTTCAAACACAATTAGGCGGACAAGCAGTTTTAGAATGCCATGTAAAAGGGATTCCACAGCCAACAGTTGAATTTTACTCAGCACACGATAACTTTCGTATACAGACTGGTACTCGAGTAAGTATTCAACATGATGCTACTAACATACAATGGAGAATGGTTATAAAAGAAATGCAGCAAAGTGATTTTAGAACTTATAGAGCAGTTGCTCGCAATGAAATTGGACAAGTTCAATGTGAAGCTAAAATTATTGAACAAGAGACAAGTTTGGAACGTCCTCGAATTATTGAACCATTAAAACGTTCTCGAATTCGTGAAGGCGAAACAGTAGAAATGGGTGTTCGTGTTGCTGGTGGTCGGCCAGGACTTCCGTTAGATGTGGAATGGTTCAAAAATGGAGCACCTTTAATTCCAGTAGATCAACATGTTCGACTAGTTGAATATAGAGATAGTGGAGAATTTAAGCTTATTATAGAAGATGCACGTATGGAAGATGCTGGAGATTATGGAATTCGAATAAGCAATCAGTCAGGGCAAGATAGTAGTCATGCACAACTAATAATTGATAAAAAAGAAGAAGAACAACAACAAAAAGCACCAGAATTTACTCAACCATTACGTGATATTTCCATTCGTGAGAATGAATGTGTTGTTTTAACTTGTTCAGTTTCTGGTGAACCAAAGCCACAGGTTCAATGGACATGCGATGGACAGCCTGTTTATGGAGATGGTCAACGTATAAAAATTACTAGTGAAGCTATAGATGAAAATCAAGAACGACATTCTGTTTCAATTAATAATGCAAATCCTTCAGAATCTGGACTTTATACTTGTAAAGCAGTTAATACAGTAGGAGAGGCTGAAACTCGAGGACGATTAACAATTCGTGAGGATCTTGCCCCGCCAGTTTTTACTCAACTTTTGCGTGATATAAATATTCATGAACGTGAAACAGTTGAATTTTCGGTTACTGTGGAGGGTCGACCGACGCCTCAAATACAATGGCTAAAAGATTTGCAACCAATCAATTTCGATGGTATTCGATTAATTCAACAAGAAAGTGACGAACAAAAGGGCCATTATGTAATTCAACTACGCGATGCTTTAATTAGTGATGCTGGGCTCTATAGTTGTCAAGCAACAAATAAGGCAGGGCAGGCAAAAACAGATGGTCGTGTTAATGTGGAGGAACTGTTAGAAACACCCAAATTTATTGAAGGATTGAAACCATTACAAGTAAAAGAAGGTGATTCAGCAAAAATGTCAGTAGTTGTCAGTGGAGTGCCTTCACCAGAAATATTTTGGTAAAATTTTTTTTAATTTCTATTTTATGTTTGTTCTGCTTTTTAGGTACAAAGATGGATTTCCAGTTGAAATTGATTCTCAACAACACATTATAAGACATGACATGGATAATCAGCACAGTTTAACAGTTCAAAACGCTACGCTTCGTGATGCAGGCAATTATACTTGTCAAGCAAAAAATAAGGCTGGACAGTGTTGTACTCAAGCACAACTTCAAGTTATTGAACAGCTTGAAGCACCAAAATTTGTTGATGGTTTAAAACCTGTTGAAATTAAAGAAGGCGAAAGTGCCAAAATGTCTGTTCAAGTGGATAGTAAACCAGCACCAAAAGTTCAGTGGTTCAAAGATGGAAATCCTGTAAATATTGATGGTGTTCATATCATTTCTACGGATGATGGAAATGGAAAACATGAATTATTAATTAAAGATGCTAAAGTTTCTGATGCTGGAAATTATATTTGTAAAGCAACTAATAAAGCTGGAGAAGCTGAATCTCAAGCAAAGTTTGCTGTTATTGAAGAATTGGAAGCGCCAAAGTTTATTGATGGTTTAAAACCTGTTGAAGTTAAAGAAGGCGAAACGGCAAAAATGTCTGTTGAAGTGACTGGAAAACCTGAGCCAGAAGTTCAGTGGAACAAAGATGGATTGCCTTTACAAGTTGATAATATCCACACTATCGTTAAAGAGGAAGGAAAAGGTCAGCATAGTTTAACAGTAAAAGATGCAAATACAACAGACGCTGGAACTTATTCATGCAAAGCAACAAATAAAGTTGGAATGGCTGAAACACAAACAAAATTTGGAGTTATTGAAGATTTGGAAGCACCAGAATTTACTAAAGGGTTAACACCTGTAGAGGTTAAAGAAGGAGAAACGGCAAAAATGTCAGTTGAGGTTAAAGGCAAACCATTATCACAAGTTCAGTGGTTCAAAGATGGACAACCCGTTCAAATCGATGGTGTTCATGCGATCGCTACAGATGATGGAAATGGAAAACATGAACTAATAATTAAAGATGCAAAAAATTCTGATGCTGGCACTTATAGTTGTAGAGCTGTAAATAAGGCTGGTTCTGCTGAAACTCGTACCAATTTTGCTGTTATTGAAGAATTGGAAGCACCAAAGTTTATTGATGGTTTAAAACCTGTTGAAGTTAAAGAAGGCGAAACTGCAAAAATGTCTGTTGAAGTGATTGGAAAACCTGAGCCAGAAGTTCAATGGAACAAAGATGGATGGCCTTTGCAAGTTGATAATGTCCATACTATTGTTAAAGAGGAAGGAAAAGGTCAACATAGTTTAGAAGTAAAAGATGCCAACCTTGCTGATGCTGGGACCTATACTTGCAAGGCTGTCAATAAAGCAGGGCAAGCTGAAACACAAGCTAAATTTGGAGTTATTGAGGATGTTGAGGCTCCACGTTTTACTGAACTGCTTAAAGAACTTACAGTTGAACATGGACAAAAAGAAGTCAATTTGGAATGTACAGTGCAAGGAAAGCCTGAACCTGAAGTTTCTTGGACACGAAATGGAGAACCAATACATATCGATGGAATTCATGCCGTGGCTAAAAAAGATGATAAAGGACATCATACATTAATTATTTCAAATGCACAAAAAGAAGATGCAGGTATTTACAAATGTGAAGCTATTAATAAAGCTGGAAAAGATGATACAAGTGCTCCGTTAAAATTCCCAACAGAACTAGAAGTTGAACCAATTAAAGAAGGTCAAGTTCAACCAATATTTACACAAAAATTGGAACCTCAAACAGTGAAAGAAGGAGAATCAGTGGAAATGAGTTGTCAGGTAAGAGTTAAAAACATTGCAAAAAATTAAAAAAAAAATTTTTTTAAATTTATATTTTAAGGTAAATGCAACTGATTCAAAGCCAGAAATACACTGGTTCCACGATGGTCAACAAATTTTCCCTCAAAGTTCACCAAATATTCAAATGGAGCAATCTTCTGATGGCACTCTTCGTTTACGCATCCTTCACGCTTCAAAAGATGATATTGGTGAATATCGTTGTGAAGCTGTTAATCCCATTGGAAAGGCTCAAACAAGTGCTCCTCTTCGTTATGCCCAACAACTTTTTATTGAACAACCAATTGAAGAAACATTTCTCTCTTGGCGTCGACAACTTTTGGATCAGCAAGTACAAAAAGGAACAACAAATGTTGTATTTGAATGTGAATTGGCTCCTACAGCGGCACGCGGAATACGGTGAGAGTGATAATTAATTTTAAATCAATTTTTAAATAATTTTTCGATAAAATTTAAAAAATATTGTTTTTTATGTTTTCAGCTTTGATTGGCTAAAAGACGGGGCAATTTTAGCAAATAAATTATTGCAATATGCTTTACGAATTGAACAAAGCTCTGATGGGTTTACTCAGCGTTTAATTTTTGAATGTGCTCAATTTGATCATATTGGAGTTTATCGCTGTGTTGCAACAGATGTTAATGGCAATCAAATTTGGACAGAGGCAAAACTTGGAGTAATTGGTAAATTTAAACTTTTTTTACTTTTATTAAAAAAAATTCTTTTCAGCGCCAGCCGAGGGAGGCGAGATGGCCCCTGGACCACCTGAATTTGTTGAACTTCTCAAATCTGCAACAACAACAATTGGCGGTACTGTTGTACTTCGTTGTAAAGTCAAAGGAAGTCCTCGTCCTACAATTACATGGAGTAGACAAGGCTACGGACCTGTGAGTTCTATGAAGCAAAATAATAGTTTTTTTTATTTAATTTTCCTAAAAATAGGTCACAGCAACAGACCGATTAAGTATGGAATACCATGAAGATGGAACAATTATTTTAACATTGAAAAATGCTGAAATGGAGGATACTGGTGAATATAGGTGTGATGCTGAAAATGAATATGGAACTGCTTGGACTGAAGTAATTTAAATAAAATATTCTGATTTTTTCAAAATATTCTGATTTTTCCAAAATTTCTGATTTTTTTCAAAATTTCTGATTTTTTCAAAATATTCTGATTTTTTCAAAATTTCTTATTTTTTTCAAAATTTCTGATTTTTTTCAAAATTTCTGATTTTTTTAAAATATTCTGATTTTTTCAAAATTTCTTATTTTTTTCAAAATTTCTGATTTTTTTCAAAATTTCTGATTTTTTTAAAATATTCTGATTTTTTCAAAATTTCTGATTTTTTTCATAATTTCTGATTTATTCAAAATTTCTGATTTTTTTCAAAATATTCTGATTTTTTCAAAATATTCTGATTTTTCCAAAATTTCTGATTTTTTTCAAAATTTCTGATTTTTTTAAAATATTCTGATTTTTTTCAAAATATTCTGATTTTTTCAAAATATTCTGATTTTTTCAAAATTTCTGATTTTTTTCAAAATATTCTGATTTTTTCAAAATATTCTGATTTTTTCAAAATATTCTGATTTTTTCAAAATTTCTGATTTTTTTCAAAATATTCTGATTTTTTCAAAATATTCTGATTTTTTTCAAAATTCTGATTTTTTTTCAAAATATTCTGATTTCAAAAAAATTAAATTATTGTTTAACCTCACAGGGTCCAATTATTGTTGCTGCAGAGGGCAGTTTGCCTATTGATGGGGAGGCACCCGATTTTACTGAACCTATACGTCCTATAACCGTCCGTGTTGGTAAGTTAGATGTTATTTTAAAAATTATATTTTTGACAACTTTTTCCGGTGGTACTGGTATTCTTGAAGGAAAAGTTACTGGATTGCCCTTCCCAGAGATTAAATGGTACAAAGGTGAACAACTTCTCGTCCAGGGAGCAAATCCCCGCTATCGTATCGAAGCACATCCTGACGGGACACAACGTTTAGTTGTCAGCGATGCTCAACTTGGGGATATGGATGATTACCGCTGTGAAGCCAGTAATAAATATGGAGATGTTTGGAGTGATGTTACTTTAACTGTTTCAAGTAATAATTTATTAAAAATTCTAATTTTAATTTTTCTCAGCTCACACACCAGAAATTTCCGAAATGCAAGGTCCTACTCCACCAACATTTGTTAAGGGACTTCAAGAGGTTCATGCTCAAGAAGGTGCTCCTGCTGAGTTAGAATGTACTGTAAAGGGAGAGCCTGCACCTACACTCAAATGGTTTAAGGTAATTTTTATCAATATTTTAAAAATTTTTTAAAATATTAGGATGGAGAACCAATTGACGCTGGTGATGTTCATTTTAAACAAACTCTTTTTCCGGATGGCACAGCAACCCTAACACTTCCTGCTGCTCGAATTACTGATGCTGGCCTATACAAATGTGAAGCAACCAATCCATCTGGGAAAGCTTCTACAGAAGCTCCTCTTCGAGTTCTTTTAGCAGAAAAGATGCCAGAAATTCCAAAAGAAATGGTTCCAGAATTTGTTGAACAGCTTAAACCCGTTCAGGCCAAAGAAGGGGAAGAACCTATTTTCGAATGTAAAATTTCTGGAACGCCAAAACCTGATGTTAAATGGTTTGAAATATTTTTTTTAAAATAAGCTACCAAATTTAAAAATTATTTAAGGTATAAAAATGGGCGAGAACTTGGACCAGAGGATGGTAAAATTGAATCCTTACCAGATGGCACACAACGCCTTCATTTACCCTCAATTGGCCCCAACGATGATGGAAATTATTATGAGTGTGTAGCAACAAACCCAGCGGGTACTGCTCGGTCTGGTGCACCTCTAACAGTTATTCGTGCGTTTTACAATTAATTTAGTAAAAAAATTTTTTCAATTCAGCCGCGGTTAAAGAAACTGCGCCAACATTTAAACGTGGTTTGCAAGATCAGAATCTTCCTAAAGTATTTTTTCTACTTTTCCTCTTTATTTTTAAAAAATATTTTTAGGGGTCTCCTCTAGTTTTGGACGTAGAAGTTGATGGTAAACCGACAAATGTTCAATGGTTCAAAGATGGACGTCCATTGGGTCCTTGCGAGGATTTGGGAAATGGACATTATCGTCTAATGGTTCCTGAACTTAAAGATGATGGTGACTTTGGAAAATATTCTGTTCAAGTTTCTAATGGGGCTGGCTCTGCAGTAAGTGATGCTGCTGTTACTGAAACTGGTGAGAATTTTATAAACAAAATTTTTTGTTTTATTCCTAATATTCACAGAAAATATAATATCAATAATTCAAATTAATATTTTTTTCAATCTATCATTTTTCTTTTTACATATGCTTTGCGTAAGGAAAAGGACTGCCATTTCCTCCATAATGTCCATATCCTCCGTATTTTCCTCCAGAGTCTCCACCGTAACCCCCCGGATTACCTCCATAGTTATTCTGCTGGTTTGGAATATCATGATGTCCATAACTTGAAAAAAAGATAATAAAATTTTATAATACCGGCACTCTACCCATAGTCTCCGTGATGCTCTGAAGGGTGTCCATATCCATAGTCCTGCCCATATTTCTGTCCATAACCATGTCCATACCCATAGGGTTGGTGATGATTATACCCATGATGATATTCTTCTATTTTAGTAAAAAATTAGTTTAATTAATTTAAAAATTTAAAAGTGCCTGATCCATAAATAACAGCCAACATTTGTGCCAATATAAATAAAATAACAAAAATAAAATTCATTTTTAAATCCCTATTTGTTTTAAAATGAGTGTCAAGATACATACAATTTTTGATATTTATATTGAATTCTTAAAGTCATTTTAAGCTAATAAAATGAATATTAGCCCTATTATTTAACAATCTTAAGTAGTAAAATAGAAGAAATGGCAAATTAATAAAACAATTTTAAGATTGCGCAATAATTATATTTATTTATTTTATTTATTCTTTTGCTTGTAAACCAGTCACGCAGATTTTTTTCTTTTTTTAATAATTCTAAAAGCACTTAATTTAGCTAATTATTATAAAAATATTTATTTTAATATTAAAAAAAATATATTTAATTTTTTTTAAGAAGCTAAACCAGAAATTGTCAAAGGCTTACTACCTGTAAGCGTTAATTCTGGTGAACCTGCCAAATTTGAAGTACAATCAAGAGGTCCTGTTCGAACAGTTAAATGGTACAAAAATGGAAAAGAATTGGAAAATCCTTTGGTTGAACAGGATGTTGCAGCTGGAATTTATCGTTTAATTATACCTTCGGCTAATGCTGATGATCAGGGAGATTATAAGGCAGGAAAACTATTTTTTGAAAATTTATTTTTCAAATAATTTCCAGGTTGTTTTGTCAAATTCCGCAGGGGAAGCTGATTCTTCTGCCCCTCTCACTGTTTTACCACCTGCACTTGTTCCATTAGGCTTTTTACGCCCTCTGACCGATCAACAAGTTCCAAAGGGTCAAACTGCAGTTCTTGAAGTTGAAACAAATAGAGCACCAAAAATAGTAAAATGGTATAAAAATGGAGAAGAATTAAAGCCTGGAGAAGTTAAAGCACAGCCAAAACAATTATCTGATACTAAATTTAAATTAGAAATTCCTAATGTTGATGAAGATGATGTAGCTAATTATTCGGTAAATTTTATTATTTTTTTGGTAAAAAAATTATTTTAAGGTAAAAGTCTTTGACAAAGAAGACGAACCCGGGGCCGATTCAAGCTGCGCTCTTAGAGTTTTAATTCCAGCTGTGAAACCTGAATTTAAAAGACCTTTGAGAGAACAAACAATTCCAGAAGAGGATGATCTTTTACTTGAAATTGAAACTATTGGGAAGCCTCATATCGTTAAATGGTTTAAAAATGGTCAAGAAGTATTACCATCAAATCGGATTAGAATGGAAAAATTGGGACCTGATCACTTCCGTCTTGTTATTCCGTCTGCTTTAAAAGATGATTCTGGTCTTTACTCTGTACAAATTGAAAATGATGCAGGAAAGGCTAATTGTGAAGCAAAACAAACGGTTGAACCCTTCCCTGAATTTATTCGCCCTCTAAAAGATTTGGAAGTTGATGAAGGTGCAATTGCTGAATTTTTATGTGAAACAAATTTAAGAAGCTTACCAAGAGTTATTCGTTGGTTTAAAAATGGAAATGAAATTATTGCTGATGAAAGAGTCCAAATATTGTCTGAACCAACTACTGGCATTTTTAAATTAATTATTAAATCAGCAATAAAAGAAGATATTGGAACATATAAAATTTTATTAGAAAATACTGCTGGAAAAGCAGAAAGTTCTGCTCAATTGACTGTTCGACCTCTAAAAAAATTGGAACCTCCCAAAATTGTAAAAGCACTGCTTGATCAAATTGTTGCTGAGGGTGAGCCTTTGATATTTGAAATTCAAATACAGGGTGATGTTGATGAAATTAAATGGTTAAAAGATGAATTTCCTGTTGGAAAGAATGATGCTCGAATTCAAATGCAAAAGGTTGATGACCAAACGTTAGTAAAGGAAATTTTAAAAATTTTAAAAAATTTGTTAAATCTTTCAGTTATCGCCTAATAATCCCGAATTCCGTTCTCTCAGATGCTGGTGAATTCGAAGTTCAAGCAATTAATTCTGCAGGCAAGGCAACTTCGTGTGCACGTGCCGAAGTTGATCAAGTGCCAAGGATTGTACAAGGACTTATTCCTGGGGATATTCTTGAGGGTGATGAACATCTCTTCCGTGTGGAAGCTTCGGCCCCAATTCGTACAGGTTAATAAAATATTTATTTTTTTATTTTTGGTATATTTTTACAGTAAAATGGTTGAAGAATGGAGAAGAGATTAAGGCTCCTCCTGGAGCTCGTTTTCGCCTAAAAGATATGTCTCCTAAAAAGTATGAACTTGAATTAACCAATGCACAACTGGATGATGGTGCAACTTATAAAGTAGAAATAATTTAAAAAATAAATAAGTTTTAACAATCTATTTTTAAGGTAATTTTGGCAAATCGTGCTGGTGAATGTGACTCACAGGCCGATTTAAAAGTACGCAAACCAACTCAATTCAAATTACGAAAAGGCCTGAATGACATTACTATTGACGAGGGTCAACCACTTGAACTTGTTGCTGAATTGGATGGACTACCAGCAAGTGTTGTATGGTTGAAAAATGGGGTGGAAGTGGTACCAGATGGAGAAAAAATTAAACTTGTATGAAAAATTAAAATTTTTAAATCTTTAAAAAATTTAACAGATTTCTAATCCTGAGACCGGTGTTTACTCTTTGCTCATTCCCGCAGCATCTACTTCTGATGGCGGTGCTTATCGCATAGTTTTTGCCAATCCTGCTGGTGGAGAAGTTTCTAGTGGCTCTGTTGCACATGTTCGCTCACGTAAATCTTCAATTCAAACAAGTCCAGCAGTATTCCTTTCACCTCTTTCGGATGTTGAATTGCCAGAGGGCGAAATTTTAATGTTAAAATGCACTGTTGGAGGACAACCATTACCGGAGGAGGTAAAGAAAATATTAATAGCATATAAATAACAATTTTAAAAAAGATCCTCTGGTATCGAAAAACAGAAGACTCCGCAGAACAACAGCTCCAACCAGATGTTGATCGTATAGCGATACGTTTGGGATTGGACGGAAGTGCTATGCTTCGTATTCGCGATATTAAGCGTTCAGAAGCTGGACAATTCCGTGCAGTTGCCCAAAATGAGGCAGGGCAAGCTGAGACAAGTTGTCGAGTTAAAGTGACGTTTGAAAGTACTGTAAAAGGAGAAGCGCCAAAATTCATTATTCCGTTAACAAGGACTGAAGGAACGCCTGGGGCAAATGTTGAATTTCTTGTTAAATTACGAGGAGTACCTTCTCCAACACTTGAATGGACAATTAATGGTAAACCAATTATTGGAGAACCACGATTCAAACTAGAAGACTTATCTGATGGAAATTGGTCTTTAACCATTTCTGATATACGTCAAGAAGATTTTGGAACGATAAAATGTGTTGCAAGCAATCCACATGGACAAGACCAATGCGAAGCGAAGTTTGAACCTTCTGTTGAAAGAAAACCTTCAACTGTACCATCTGAGCCTAGCGGTTATGCACCAAAGTTTAATGTGCCACTTTGGGATCGGCGATTGCCTGAAGGGCAAACATTGTCTATTGAATGTCATGTAGATGCAAAACCTCCAGCAGACATTGAATGGTTGATATTTTTAATTTTAAAAATACATGGAAATTTACTTATTTTTAGGTTTTACAATGGTGAACCACTCCGCGATTCTGGCGATGAACGCATTGAAATCAGAAATACACCAGACGGTGCCTGTCGTGTTCGCATTAAAGATTTCCGTGCTGATGCAGGTGCTGGTGAATACCGTTGTCAGGCAACCAATCCATTTGGAGTTGCTGATACTCGCGCAAATTATAACATTGAACCTGTATCAGAGGATAAAGTTGCAAAAGAAGAGCCAGCAAAAGCGCCAAAATTCAATCCTGGATTGGAAGATTGCATTTTTGAAGAAGGAAAACAAATCTTACTACGTTGCAAAGTAGAAGCACAGCCATCAGCAAATGTTTCCTTCTACAAGGATGGTTTGCCTATTACACCTAGCGACAGAATTCGCATAACTTATAATGAAGAAAGTGGGGAATGTGTGTTAACAATTGATGATTGTTCTACTAATGATGAAGGTATTAAATTTATTTAATTTACTAATATTTTTAATATTGTAAAGGAGCTTATCGATGTGTTGCTCAAAACATCCATGGAAGTGCTAACACTGCCTGTCAAGTTGGAGTTAAAAAACGAGCTCCATCCATCACTGAAGAAGCTGCTGGTGAACCTCCTCAATTTGTCCGTGGCCTTGTTGACCAATACATTGACCGTGGTGATAAAATGGTCTTTAGTTGTGTTTTGGGTGGTGGAACGCCAGACGAAGTCAAATGGTATAGAGACGGACAATTGCTTTCCCCCGCTGAAGGTCGAATCGAAATTGAAAGACTTCCAAATGGAGAATGTCGACTTACCTTGAGTGACTGTTCAATTGCTGATGAGGGTATTTACCGTTGTGAAGCGTCTAACGTTTTCGGAACAGCAAAAACGCAAGCTACAGGCCATGTGGATAGTAAGCTTTTTTGTTTTGAAATGATGGAATTTTAAAAATTATTTAATTTCCTCTCCTTTTTAGTTAAACTAAAAGCAGAGAAACCTCCCTCAACAGAAGAAGGCGAAGCACCACGATTTATCATTCCACTTTCTGATTCTACTGTATTTACCGGTTCTCCCATTGAATTGGAATGTAAAGTAACTGGAAAACCTTTACCTAATGTAAAATGGACAAAAGATGGGCATCCTTTAGCAGAAGATTCTCGTTTTGATTGGAGCGAGGGTAGACCAAATGAAGGTTTTTACCGGTTGAGGATCCGTGATACAACTGCTCATGATGAGGGGACTTATCGTTGTGTGGCTACAAATGATAGTGGGCAGGCAAGTACTCGGGCAACTGTACGCGTTGAAGATGAATTAAAGGTAAAAACTTTTTTAAAGCTTTAAAAACTAAATTTTAAAGAAGGGTGCCGCCCCAACTGCAGAAGGAAAGCCTCCATCAATCAGTGTTCGACTAGCCGACCAACGTGTGACAGAAGGCCAACCTTTAACTCTTCATTGCCGTGTTGAGGGTGAACCAACACCTGAGTTGGTGTGGTATAAAGATGGAGAACAGATTCGGCCTTCAGAACGTTGTCGTTTAGAACGTGACCCTCAAACTGGAGATGGAAGGCTTGTAATTCCTTCATGTACAATGGATGATGACGGGGTGGGTATTCAATAAAATTTACATAAATTTCAAAAATTAGGTTTACCGAGTAATTGCCACTAACCCTCATGGTTCTGCTTATGACAAGTGTTCTGTTTCAGTCAAAAAAGCTGAAGATGAACGTCCCAAAGTTGAAAAGCCAGAAGGTGTTTCTGATGAATTTGATGCAAATAGAGCACCAAAACTTGTTGAACCTTTACAAAACATTAAAGTTATGGAAAAGGAACCAATTAAATTACGTTGTAGATTTGGATGGCGAAGTGATGATCCAAAGCCAACAATTAAATGGTTGGATTAGTTTTTCTTAAAAATTTTTAAAAATAATATAACATAGGTATAAGGACGGTGATCGCCTCTTTCCTTATGATCATGTTGCTATTCCGGAGATTGACGATGATGGATGGTGTGAATTAGAAATCCCGGAATCGATGAGGTCTGATGCTGGAAATTATCGTTGTATAGCAGAAAATCCGTTTGGTACTGCTCGAACTGTCGGGGAAGTTCAAGTATCAAAAGAAGCACGAAAACCTTTTGAAGAACGCTTGAGAGAACAATTGAAGGTTTAACCAAAAAATCTTTAAAAAATTAAAAAAAAAATTTTAGGACATTGGACGAGCTCCAGGCTTTACTATTCCTCTAACAATGAAGCGTGCAAAGCCTACAGAAACTGTTGTTTTCGAATGTCTTCCATATGGACAACCTTTCCCAAATATTAAATGGCTAAAGGATGGAATTGAAATTAAACCTAGTGAAGGAATTAATATTGAAGCATTACCTGACGGAACACAGAGATTAACACTTACAAATGTAGATTTTCCTTCTGAAGGATTTTATCGATGTGTAGCCACAAATGAAGTAAAAATAAATATATAAATTACCTATTTATTTTTTAATGTTATTATAGTATGGCACAGCAAGTACTAAAGCAGAACTCAAAATGATTGGTGAACGTTTGCCTTCAAAAAGGGCAGAAGAAGACTTGGGCCCTCCAGCAGAGCAAAAGCCAAGAATTAGACCGTAATAAGCATTTCTTAATTAACTTTAAAAAAACTTTTCTTGTTTAGTGGTCTTCATAATCAAAGTATACATCAAGGAAGTACTCTCGAATGGCAAGTAGCTGTATTGGGTGTTCCTACACCGAGTGTTGAATGGCTTAAAGATGGTAAACCATTATTAGAAGCTGCAGGCGCACCAGACTCACGAATTAGTATTTTCCAAGATGAACGTGGTCTTTATCATTTAGTGAGTAAATACCTGAGAGTATATAGGGAATAAAAAATTAACTCATTGTGGTGGGAGTATGGCTCAGTCGATAGTTTCTGGGCTTGGTCTTTTTCAAGGAAAGTTCAATTCCAGCAACCATCCAAACAATTTTTCCGTGGCATGAACTATTAATTAATAAGAGATATTATAGTAGTTAAATTATTTAAAAAAGTATATTTTCCTTCGTTACTTTTGATCAATTTCCAGGTTATTGTTAATGTTCAACCTGAAGATGCAAATGATTACTCAGTTGTTGGTAAAAATCCACTTGGAGAAGCTGTCTCTACAGGCAGTTTAAGTGTAATTCGTCCACGTGTTGTTGAAGGAGGGGAAGAAGATGGTCGTGGGGCTATGCCATTCCCTCCTGGATTTATTAGACAACTAAAAAACAAACATGTATTTGTAAAAATGCCTGCAATTTTTGATTGTCTTGTAGTTGGGTATCCACCGCCAGATGTTGATTGGTATAATTTAAGATTAAAATTTTAATTGTTTCTGATTTTTAACATTAATTTAAAATCTGTAGGTACCACAATGGAAAGAAAATTTGTCCTGGCCCCCGCCACAAGATTCAAGTAGCTGGTGGTGGCTCACATGCTCTTTTAATACAAGACGTTTGCACTGAGGATGCAGGAGAATATATAGCTATTGCACGGAACTGTCATGGACAAGCACAGAGTTCTGCAATTTTGGATGTTACCGGTTAGGAGTACTTTTTTGGAAAAAATTATTTAAATATTTATTTTTAAAATTATTAATTAACCCTTTTCATTTTCAGTCCCATTCCTGGATAAAATAAAATTTGATGGTTCAGAAGATGTTACACCATATTTAACTGTTTGAAATTAATTTATATTCCAATTTTTCTTTTATTTTTATAGGAAGAATATGGTTTTCGGAGGCAACGAAAATCAATTCCAACGCCGCCTGACAGAGGGCCATTTATCAAGTCAGTAAAATTTTTTGTTAATTTTCCCAAAGATATTATATTTGAAAATTGATCATAATTTTGTTAATATTTGTAGAGAAGTTACTGGCCATCATTTAACACTTTCTTGGATTCCAACAAAGAGAAGTCCTCCGAGATACCCTCAAGTTACTTATGTCATTGAATTTCGTGAATTGCCTGATAAAGATTGGCAATTACTCGACTACAATATTCCAGAGCCTGTTTGTAAAGTCAGAAATTTAGAATTAGGCAAAAGCTATCAATTCCGAGTTCGTGCTGAAAATATTTATGGAATTAGCGATCCTTCTCCCCCATCTCCTCCTTCAAGTTTAATGGCTAGGCCTCCACCTGTTTTGGACAAATTTCGACGTGTTATACCTCGTCTTGATCCTTATATGGAACGTGCACTTGATCAGGCACATGCTGAACAATATGCCTGCACTCCATGGTACCAAAACATTAAAAAAAGTTTTCTTCAACTTAATTTAAAAATTTTTTTCAGGTTTGCACCAGGCGTAAAAGAAAGGCACTTTATCGCAGAAACAGATCATTTGGGAATTACTTTACATTATGCAGGGTATCCAGATCCAAAAATTACGTGGAAGCATAGGGGTTTTGACATTGATGCATCAAGTCCTACCTCAAATATTCGGTCCTTTTTTTATATTTTTAAAGGTATTTTAATCATTTTATAGTATTTCTTCACATGCGGGTGCTGAGACTACCATTACATTCCTAGGCTTTCAAAAATCAAATGCTGGACAATACACCTGTATAGCCGAGAATCAATATGGCAAAGCTGAACAGAATTTGCTTGTAGATGTTGCTAGTGAGCTTAAAAAATTAAACAAAATTTATTAATAAATTTAAAGCACGCCCAAAGTTTACACAGCCATTGTCTAATCGAGAATATACTTCTGACAAGCCTTTAAGACTAAATGTTCGTGTTGAAGGCAATCCTGTGCCTGAAGTGAAGTGGCTTAAGGTTTTAATTTTATTTTAGAATTAATTTTATTTTACAATAAAAAAAGGATTGGCGTCCTGTTGCTGAATCTTCACGTATTCACATGATACAAGAAGATTCAAATTTGCGTACATTACTCATTGATCAGCCTTTTTGGAGTGATTCTGGCATTTATACGTAAATAAAAAAATACCTTAAATTTTTAATATTAATTTTTTTAGTTGTACAGCTTTTAATGACGCTGGCCAAGCAGTTACATCTTGCACAATTACAGTAGAAGGTTATTTTATTTATTTTTTAATTTTAAATATTAATTTTTTCAGTAGAAAATGACTTTTTGAAAGATTTCAAATTAAAAGATTTTCGAAAATCCATAAAATTAGAAAAAGGACCACTTAGAGATATTTATGATATTCAAGAAGCTGTAGAAGAAGAATATTCTATTGCAACAGAATCTGTTAAATAATTATAATAGGTAAAATAATTTTAAATATAAATATTGATATCAATTTCTCCTTTTAACGTTTCTTTTTATTCAAATTTAAAATTTCTTAGCTTAAAACAAAATCAGGTTATAATGACACTTGGACACCAGTGTTGCTAAACCATTTGTTTTACCATGTTTTTAATAAAAATAAATGTATTTATTTTCCCAAAATTTTATTATTCTTGTTGTTCCCTCATTTTTTGTTGGCCATAAAGCTAGCCATTTCATTGTTTTTTTTTAAATATATATACTTAATACTCTTAATTCTGCCAATATAAAATTGTTTTTTTTTTGAATGATAAAAATTCTTAAGGATTTGAATTTATTTTTATAATTAATTACCTATTTTATATTTAAAATTATTTATTTCTATTAAAAAGTATTAAAATTATTTTTCTTGTGATTATTTCGACTACTTTCTTGTTGAGGGTCAAGCACAAATATAATGCGTTTAACTCCGAAATATGTAGGTATTTATTTTTTTATAATTTTTTATTTTTTTATACTTATATATTTTTTATATTTAAAGCTAACCACTACTTTTTGTTTACTTATTTACACATCTGGGGATTTTTAAATTGATCGAGAAGGCGTTAAAATTCCTTCCAACTTTCTTTCATGTTTATTAAACTTAAAAATAGTATTTTTACTATTTTCAAGTTTTAAGTTTGTAAATATTTATAACAGTTGGTTTCTTAATAAATATGTGCAAAAATGCATACTTTTATTAGCTTTAAAGAAAATATGTAATATTTTTTTATTTTTAAAATATTTTCAATTTTATATTTTTAAATTTTTTTAAATATTTTTTCTTCTCATTTTTAGTAATAAATAATGTCTTCAACTTCATCGACTCCAAGAAGTATATCGCCATGCTTTAATGTTGTTGAACGCTCTACTGGTCGACGTTTTTTAGCACAACGAAAACCATTAGATGATGAATTGGAACGTGATATTCAAATGCATAATGTTCTGCGTGAATCTCCAGATCTTGCTCAATTACATCAAGTATTGGTAGAAGATGGTGAAGCTGTGCTAGTTTATGGAAAGTTGGTTTTAAATTTTTTATAATTAAAATAAAGTTGAAGTTTTATTGCAAAATATTTACGTAAATATTTTGATAAATCAAATAAATGAGGGTGGATAACGTTAAAACAAACAAATAAATAAGAGACATTTCTTAAAGCACGGAAAGCTGCGCAAACAACAAATCACTCATACTACATCTCTAATATATGTTTCTATAAAGCACTCAAATTTTATCTTTTTTATATAATTTTTATCAAAATATTGGCAAAAAGCCACCTTAATTTATAAAATTTAATAAATGATTTCCTCAAGTGATTCCATTACTTCTTTTTCTTTAATATTAACTGGAAAACGATCTCTAAGTCCATTAAAATTGTAATAAATCTTCCTTAAATATTTTATTTTTAATTTATTTTTTAGTGCCGATCGCTCCTTTCTCGACTCTCTTTTACCTCCACCATCAAGACGTTCCCATTCACGATCACCTTCTACATGTCAACTAGGAGAAACTGCAACACGGCCTTCTGGAGCCAGAGAAGAACAAGTACAGGTAAAATTAATTTTATTTTTTTTTGCTTAAATTATAAATTTTTGATTCAGATTTTTGTGAAACAACTTCTAACGGCTTTGGCTTATATGCATAGTCGTGGAATTGTTCATTTAGATTTGAGGCCAGAAGTTATTTTATTACAAGATGATCATTTAAGACTTGCTGATTTTGGTCAAAGCAGGTTATTTCCTTTTAAATTTTTTTATTTTAATTTTACAGACGTTTAATTAACGGAAAACTTATGGGTGGTGCAATTAAATCAAATCCAGAATTTGTTTCTCCAGAAATTGTAGCAGGAACAGAACCAGTCACTTTATCTGCTGATATGTGGAGTGTTGGAGCTCTTACTTGTAAATATTTTCTGATAATTTTATTTTTTTAAATTAATATTTAGATGTACTTCTCTTTGGTCAATCTCCATTTCTTGGTGATAATGATGAAGAAACCTTACAAAATGTTTTAAAAGGCGAATTTCAGTTTGAGGAGTCAAACCAACAAATTTCTTCAAATGCTCGTGAATTTGTCAAAAAACTTTTGGTTCGAGATCAATAGTTAATTTTAAATAATTATTTTTAAAATATTCCTCTACATATTAAGTGGACGTATTAATGTTCAACAGGCATTAACTCATAATTGGTTATCTGACCCTTCATTGGATGATGCCAAACTTTCTACTGACTGTTTAAGAGAATTTAAATATCGTCATCAATGGTTAGAACGCCGTGTTTTTGTACAACAAACTCCTTCGGAACAATTGACACAAATGGTTGAAGCACCAAGAGCTTTATGTACTGCAAGTAGTAAAAGACCTGCAGCTGAAGCTTCAACACCTTCTGAAATTTCTAGAAAAGAACCTTTAGCTATTTATGATTATTTACATATTCGAGCTGAAGAACAAGCAGCAAAACATCCTCATTTTACTCAACGAATTCAAAGACATACTAATAAAGGTCTTTCTCCTTTGCCAATGCGTGAATCGCCAACATTTGGTAGACAAAAATTTGGAGAAAGTAAAGAAGAAGGGCAACAACCATCATTTCCTATACCTCCTCCAACTAGACGAAGTCAATCATCTCCTCGTTTTCCAACAGAGCCTCCACCTATTCCTGATTATATTGTTTCTCAATTGCCTCCAGGCGTTAAAAAAGAACATTTGAAATGGGATCCTTATGGTGGAGGATTTTATTTGCCACCAGAATTTCAACCACGTGGAAAAGGTCAGGGACCCCCACCTTTGCCTCCTCGCGGTAGAAGTGGCGAACGATCAGCACCTGTTGGAGTTCATCAACAACAACAAACTGGACCACCACAATTTGCACCTTTACCTCCAGGAATTTCAAAGAAAATTGAAGAAGTTTGCATTTTTATATATTTTTAATTATTTGAAAGTTAAATCTCATTATAAGGACTTGTTATTTCCAGAATTTACTTTTACTCTAATGTTCTTATAATTAGATTAAATTATTATATTATACTAGATGGCTGCGGCAGCCGCATTAAAGAAGCCTAAACAACAAGAACAACAGCCTACAATGACTGCTGAAGAAAAAGAATGCCTTGCTGAATTGGCTAAGAAATTTGGAATTACTGAATTAGAGTTAGAAGATTTAAAAGTAATTTTCTATTTTTTTAAATTATTTTGGAATAATTTTTTTCCTTCTAAGAATCCCCAATCTGCACTTATGAAATTAATAAGAGGTGAACGACGACAAATTCAAGAGGAGGTTATAATAAAATTTTTTTATAAATTTTATTTGTTTTAGCTTGCCAATCGTGTTCTTTCTGATATTTCCGAAGAAAGCGCTGGTGGCGATTCTAATAGTTCTGTCACTCAAAATAGTGAACATTCCTCAGGTACAACAACTCCGCGACCGCAAAAACAGGTGTTCTCATTTATTTTGAGGGAATATTAATCTTTAGTTTAAAAAAGATCCCTCGACGGACTACCACCCCAATAGATGGAATGGATGCAGATGGGGAAGGAAGTACTACGACAACGGCTGAACATGAGGGTCCCACCTCTAGCACGGTAACACCATTAGCCTCTCCTGCATTTATCGAATCTCCCCCTCCGCTCAATCAACAAAAACAACATTTTTTTCCATCAGAGGTCATTGAACAATTTATTAAAACAAAGAGAACTTTATTATTTTTTTTTATATTTTAGAAAGTTCCAGATGACATTTCGTCCCCACCAGAAATATTAAATGAATCAGAACAACATTTTACTAGCAAACATCTTCCTCTTCAAATTCCCGATTTTGGTATAAAATCGCCTGTTCAGCTTTCACCTCGTGGGGAACATACAATGAGCGTTCAAATTGTACCAAAGAGGGAAAGTCTTTCGCCAAGTGATTCACAGACTAATAAAGTAAATTTTAATATTTTTTTATTAAAAATGTTTTACAGAAAATGATGTCATCTAAACCATCATCTTTCCATCCCTTTCCTGACACTGAATTTGACTTATTAATGGATGCAGTTGACAGAATTAAACGGGACCAAAATCAACGAATTTCTGTAAAAATAAAATAAATATTAAAAATTTTTTAAAAAAACTTTAAGGAACAAAAACCAAAATTAAAAGAAGAAGAAGAAAAAGAATTAGAAAATTATAGGCCTTATAGTGCTTATGTCGAATATGAACGTGAAGTAAAAAGTTTACAAACACCCAAAAACATTAATAAACCATCTTGTGATGAAGATTTTGCTTGGGAATCAAATTATCAAATTGGGCCAGAAACTTTATTAGTTCCAACTTTTGGGGCACGTTTTAATGCTAGAGTTAGAGATTATCGACGCGGTATTTGGGGAGATTCTGCTGCTTATGTCTTTTCAGGAGAACTTGGAGCAAGAAATACTGATGTAACTGTTAGAGAGAGACGTAGATATACCGATTTAATACGAGGTTAAAATAAAAATAATTTTTTTTTAAATTTTTTTAGAAGAACCGCTTGTAGCAAAATCTGTAGATAACGTTCTTGAAGGTTTACTTTTATCACATGAAGGGGCACAACGTCGAATATTCAATGGGAATGAAGGCCGAGGAGAAAATATTTCAGAAAATACACAAAATGGTGGTGAACGAAGTAAGAATTTTTTTAAAGTAAAAATTTTATTATTTTTAAAGAATTTGCCCCAGTCTTTCGCTCCCGGCTTCGTGACGGTTATTTTTCTGAAAATTCGACTTGTGTATATATGGAATGTCAAATTATCGGTAATTTTATTAAAAAAATTAATTTTACAATTCTTATTTTTATAGGAAATCCTTTGCCTGAAGTTACATTTTTTCATCATGAGAGTGCGCTTTGTGAGGATGGTAGACACAAAATTACACGTTTGGGGAATAATTTATGGAGGTAATTTTTTAAATTTTTTATTTTTAAATTTTTTTAATTTTTCTAGGCTAACTATCTTAAATCCACTACCTGGAGTAGACACTGGAGAATATTCATGTGTTGCTTCAAACGAATTAGGGCGAGATAAATGTGTTTGTAAATGTATTGGTGGAGGTAAAAAATATTTTTTACAACTATTTTTTCTAAAAAGAACCTCCAAATCGTCCTTCACGTCCCGAAGTTGAATTGTCTGCGGATACTGAAGTTTTTGTTTGTTGGGAACCACCGGAAAAGCTGCCTGTTACGGTTTTTTTACTTTTTTTTTTTTAAATTTAAATAAAATATTTCAGCTAAACGGAACAACTTACCGAATAGAATGCAGACCAGCTGGAGAACGTGATGCATTTGCAGCTTGGACATGTTTAAGTAATTGTGTTGAAGAAGAAGCCGTTGTTATTAAGCATTTATTGGTTTGAATATAAAAATTTGTTTAAAAAACCTTTAAATTTAAAATTTAGCCTCAGGGCATTTATCAATTCCGAGTGACCGCTAAAAATGAATTTGGCTGGGGAGAACATTCAATACATTCAAGAATTATTAGAACACATCCTAGAGGTGATTTTTAATAAAATAAATTTATATTTTTTATTTTTAGGTGTTCCAAAATTTAATTTGGACGTATTACGCAAAGAAGGTCGTCGTTTCACTGTTGTTATTATGCCACAAAAAAGTAAAGGTGCCGGTCTTAGCGAAATTCAGGAAGAATTAGCCGAGAGGGAAGAGGATGAAGACGAAGAAGTAAATGAAATACAAAATGATGAAAATTCAAAAAAAGATAGTTTAACTAATGGCAACGGATTTTCGAAAAAAATACAATTAAATACTAGTGAAGATCCACTCAAACGATTTCAGGTTTTTTATTTTATTTTTTTTTAATTTTATAAATATTTTATAGTTGGAGTCAGAACTTTTCCGTGGCCAATATAGCGTTATACGCTATGCTATCGACTCAAAAACAGGTTCACATTGTATAGGTATATTTTTTATTTAATTCTAACTGACAAGGGAACATTGTTTACTGTATGTGCGAATTTGATATTAATTTTGATATCAATGGATAGAGCAACCCCGACTTCCTATTGTGAAGTTTGCAAAATGACTTTGAACCGAGTTATAGCCGTTCAAAGTTTCAGTCTTTGGGAGCGCTAGAGTATTGGGTAAAAAGAAAGAAAAGAAGAGAGCGACTTTTCCTCTTGTCTCTCTTTACTTTTTCTTTCTCTTTTTTCTCTTTGCTTCCTTATAAGAAAATAGTGAGGTTAACGTCGGAGAGAAGGTAGGCAGTCAGCCATCCGTTTTCAATTTAAAAGAAGAGAAGGAAAAAAGGGTAGGCAGCGTGAAATGTTTAAAAATGGTCAAAAGCATTAGAGGTTATAAAAGGGTCTGCCTTGTCCTCTCTCTTCTTTTTCCTCTTCTCTTTACTCTAGTGCTCCCAAAGACTGAAACTTTGAACGGCTATAACTCGGTTCAAAATCATTTTTCAATCTTCATATAGGAAGTCGGGGTTGCTCTATCCATTGGTACCAAAATTAATATCAAATTCGCACATATAATAACATATGAGTTAAAAAAAATTTTTCTTAAGTTAAAATACGAGCCTCTCCAACTCATGGCTCTTTAATGTTTGCAACACCAGCAGAGCGTATGAAAGCTGCATTGACTGAATACGAAACTTTAGCGGAGTGTCAGCATGAAAATATTGTCCAACTTCTTGCAGCTTACTGTTCAGATAATTCTTTCCAACTTCTTTTTATGGAACGTCTTTATGAGGATCTTTTTCAGAGATTTGTGAGACTTGAGACATATTCTGAGGTTTCTTTTTCAATTTAATTGTTTTCACAGCCTCATAGACCCTTATATTAGTACTTATTCGTTTTAGGAACAAATTGCTTTTGTTGTTCGTCAAATTGTTGGTGCTCTTCGATGGATTCATTTTTGCGGGTAGAAAAGTTTTAAAATTAGAATGTTTCTCATAAAAAATATTAAAGATTTGTTCATGGCGATGTTGAGCCAACTAATGTAATGTTTACTACTAAACGAGCTTGGCATGTTAAATTAATCGATTTTGGAAGAACTCGTTCTATTGGTTCACGCAATGGAACAGCAGGTGATGGACAAATACTTGAAGAATGGACAGCTCCAGAAATTTTATTTTTAACTTCAAAAAAGAATAATAGCGAATTAAAAAATGGCTCATCAGCAAAAAATAATGAACAATACGATAATTATCAATTGGGTAATCAACAAAATGATATGTGGGGTGTTGGACTAATCACTTTTTGCCTGTAAGTTTTTCGTTACTTTTTTTTTATTTTTTATTAAATTTACAGACTTGCCGGTTTTCACCCATTTGCAGATGAAACAGACTCACCACAGGAGATACGCCATAATGTTCTAGAACAACGTTGTGATCCTAATCTTGTATAGTTTTTACAAAAATACAGTTGTATTTTTATTTTTTTTAGATTCCAGTGCAGGCTAGTGAAGAGGCACTTCGCTTTGTTTTCTGGGCTTTGAAAAAGCAACCATCGTATAAAATTATTTACCATTTTATATATATTTTTTTAAATTAAACAGGCGTAGAATGCGTACTGATGAAGCACTTAACCATCGTTGGTTAGCATCAGATCAAACAATGGTTCGCCGACGTGAAAATATTAAATACGGTTCATATAGACTTATACGTACAGCAAAACGTCGTCTCCACCACCAATGCCAGTTTGCATGGAATGGGGCAGGGGGAAGAGAAAAAGATGAAAATGGAGGTGGATTTAATCAAAAACAAAGGCCGCGAGGCTCTGAATTAAAAAAACCTACCTTACAAAATAATAATGATATTATACCAAATCAGAGAATTGTTTCGGCTGAATGTTAGTTAAAATACTAATGAATAGTAATATTATATAACTAGTAAAATAAACACTTATTTTCTGTTTTTATAATTTCATCATGGTTTGAAACAGGAAAGTTTGCCTACCTTATTGGCATTTTGTCAATTTTCCTAACTGTTATTTTGTCACATCTCCCTTACTGGCATTTTGTCACATCTCCCATATTGACATTTTGTCACATCTCCATTTTTGACATTTTGTCACATCTCAATTACTGACATTTTGTCACATCTCCATTACTGACATTTTGTCGATTTTCCCTTGCTGTCATTTTATCCCTTGACGAAAAGTACATTGATGAATGGTCTGTTGGCCATTACTAATTCTTTTTTAAATTGTATTTTTGGCGAAATTATTTTTCAGTATCACCGATGTGCGAGAAATAAGTAAGAGAAAGTGAGTTAGTGAAATATACAAAGGTTGTATGGACTCAGTTTAATGGTGCCAATTGTCCGATGAGAGAGAACGCCTTAGCACTTCTTTTGTTTTGAGCTGGTACTAACTTTGTGCAAACTTTCGTTACCGGCTGTACCTCTTTTTCCTTCTCTTTTATTGCAAAACATCAAATTTTGTTTATTTATTGAACATTTTTATTTATTTTTATTGAATTATGTTAAAACTCTAAATTAATTATTTTTATTATAATTTTTATTTTTTTAATTATTTAGCTAATTATATTAAATGCATCAACCTAATTTAACTAATTCATCTAATAATTTTCACACATGTCAATTACCACAATCTTCTGCTTCAATGGCGCATTTACAAATGCCGACTCCCCCGCAACTTAATTTAGAACGTTCGGCTTTTGTTCAGATTGTGCCAAGCGGACATCGAAATACGTCCGTGTCTTCTACATTAAATCAACATCAACAACTTCATTTGATATCATTGAGGCCTGATCAACATCCTTGTCAAACAGGTTCAACTGCTTTTACAACACCTTTTCTTCCTGCAAATTTTTTTCAACCTGGTCAACATAATCATTCGAATGGATCAAATCCTCATGCATTTTTGGTTTTTTTAATTCAAAATTTGTTTTTAAAAATAGGTTGTTATAGGGGGTTAATGAATGTGTTCATGTACAACATTCATTTCATCAACAACCACCACTACCACCTCCGCCAACAAATATCTTTCTTCAACCACCTTCAGCTTCAACAACAGGATTTGTACAGCAAATTCCGCACGTAGCAGTTGCACAACCAACTTTTTTACCACACTCTACACATTCATTTTTGCAACCATCAAATGCTTTATTACATAAAGTCTCACATCCAATTATTCCAACTCTTCACCAACAACAACAACAGTTTATGCCTACACCGAATATAAAGTGTCGACCTCCATCCGTCATCAATGAAAATATTAACGGTTTAGTTGAAGGTGCCGGAGATTGTTGGACAACCGCTGTTACAGGTTCTTTTTACTTAATTATTTCAGACTATTTTTCTGTTTAGGATGGGAACAGGCTGCAATGATTAAAAATAAAATTGGTTTACTTGTTAATAATCGTTTTCGAATTATGCAAAGCATTGCTTCTGGTTCTTATGGTGAAATTTTTGCAGCAGAAGATCTGCACAGTCCTGGAATAAAAAAGCAAAGGGTTGCGGTTAAATTTGATGGAGGTATACATAACTAAAATTATTTTTATTTATTTTTAATTTTTGAACAGCCTGTCGTGATAATCATTTACGTTATGAATATTTGGTGAACAATATAGATTTTAATTTTTTAAAATCGATTCCCAAATAGGTTTACAAATCTGTTCTCTATGAAGATGGAAACGGAAAGGTTGAAGGCTTCCCACAGGTTTATTGTTATGATCACGAGTTTGGGCACAATGTAAATAATTTTTTAATGTATCTGATTTTTTTAAATTAAGATTATGGTCATGGAACTTCTAGGCGCGCCAGTCGCCTCATTATTTGCATTTTGCAACCGAAGATTTGCTAGACAAGTATTTTTAATATTTTTATAAAATTATTTCATTGTTTCAGACAATTGTGTCACTTGGGGAACAGATGATCCAAAGAATTAGACATTTACATCAACGTGGGTTTATCCACCGAGATGTTAAACCAGGTAATTAAATTTTGATTTTTTTTATAAATTTATTTTTTAAAGAAAATTTTCTAATGGGTTTGCCTCCGGGCAAAGAAAGCACCCTTTATTTAATTGACTTTGGATTGGCGCGTAGATATCGGTAAATATTTTTTATGCCTCTAGTATTTATTATCTAATTCTTTAAACATAGCTTTCGTGAAAGTGAAAATAGAACATTAACGCATATTCCTTTCCGCCGTGGTCGTAGCTTCATTGGAACAGCGAAATATGCCAGTTTGAACAGTCATAGAAACATTGAATTGAGTCGACGTGATGACCTTGAGAGTCTAGCTTATGTGCTTATAGAACTCATCAATGGACATTTACCATGGAAGGTTTAAACTCAAATTTAAATTTCTAATTTAACGAAAATAAAATTAAGAATATTTCAAAACGAAATGCGACTACTAGACATCAAGCGAGTCAGCGAATAAGGCAATTAAAGGAACAAACATGTTGGGAAGAATTTTGTCCTTGTATGGCTAAATTTATTCGCTATTGCCGTGAAATTAATTTTGGCGATGAGGTTAATTACTATTTTTTATCTTCTGGGTAATTTCTGTTATCATTTTAGCCAAACTATGATAAATTACTCGATATGCTTCAATCAGTTTTGATTCCGGAATTGTCAATATTTCCTATCCCCTTTCTCCCTATTTGCGCAACTAGTGAGGCTATTAATGGGAATTTAATTATTAAAGCTGATAAATTGACATCAACAACAGAATTTTGTTGTCAAACACTAAAAACTGCGGAAAAAATGACACAAGTAAATTTTCTACAGATTGACGAAAGTTTTGATCAGCATAAACAATTGCAGCAATTTGATAGAAATAATGAGAGAAGGCAAAGTGATTTTGTTGATGAAAAGGTTGAATTTTTATTTCTCAGAAATTTAATATTTTTTATATTAAATAGTTGTCCGTAACGACTACAAGCGAGGAGGCTACAATGTCTGCTATGGCACAATCTATACAAAGTTTTTCAATCACTACTACTGCTGTTGAAAATACTACAGCTATCAGCAGCGATTGTGACGAGCTTGGTGGAGCAGCAACAACAACTACAAGTTGTTCAGAGAATGAATTGGATCAAAATACTCATGTTTCTCGTAGTGGGCTAATCTTACGAAGTGGAACTGGTACTGCTGATGACGAAGACTCGCAACCGACACCACAAGAACAACACCAAGTAAAAATTAAATTTTTAATTTTTAAATCAAAATAATTTTTTAGGTTTGCAGAAAGTGTCGGCGTCTTCGAGATCAGACTCACCAACAGCAACAACAAAAAAGAGTCAAAGATCAACAATTCAATTTTCATTTGAAACAAAAAAAGCCTCAACATAGAGTTGACACTGCATTACAAACAGATTTAGGCGATGATTATAATAATAATATTGTAGGAAGGCAATTTAAAAGATCAGCGACATCATTACCGCCTGAACAAAGAAGAATGTGCTGGCAAAATGCACGTGAAAGTAATCCTGAGAGAAGGTTTCAATATGAAAATAAATTTAGGTAATAAATTTTACGAAAAGCAAAAACCCTTGGAAAATTGAAAAATATTTTAGCTGGACTCTTCCAATTACCCCCGAGCAACAGTTTTTATTTACGCAATCAACTGGAGCTCACCCTGCACTTCAAATTATTCCATCATCTGCTGCTGCATTGCTACCTATATCAACTCTAAAAGCGCCTACTATAGCACAATTCAGCGCAGGATCAAGGGTAACAGTTCCATCCGTAATTTCATCAAATGCATTGTTACAAAATCAACAACATCCTCCACTCATACAACCAACACTGCCTTTATTGTCAAAACTAAACAATCAACAACAAAACCAAAAACATTTTACAAATGAAATGCAAAATCGATTACAAAAGCAGGGGACATCATTACAAGTTTCGTTTGTTTTACCTCCCCCAGCACCACTAGATCAAATAGGAATTTCTATTCCGTAGACGTATAATTTAGATTAATAAAAATAAATAAAAAATACTTCTTCCAATTCCTTATTTCTACATTTTCCCTACAATTTCTTGGATAATAAATTTGCCAAATTTATTTTGAATTATCTAATTAAAACTCTTAAAAAAATTAACTGAAATGTTTGGAAATTTATCGAATATCAAATTTACTTAAAATAATGGAATTTAATCTACAATAATATGAAAAATGGAAAGGTATAGAGAAATAGTTGTTAAACAAACTCTGGACACAATTCAATAAAATTAACGAGAATAAGAAAATCGTCCAATTACATTTGTTAAACTAACCTATCTCACATAAATAAACATTTGTCTTTTCAATCGTAAACAGCAAGCTCTTCAACTTCATAATCCAAACATTCTTCTTGGTATCGATGACGGCTTTCACCCTCTTGTGGTTGTGTCATTTTAAAAATTTCTTGTTGCGACTCGGCACCGACTTCGTCTACCAATTCCAATTTTGTATTGGCTTCGTCTTGCGATACTTCTACGTATTTGTCATGCTTCCATATTAAATCTTCATCAGCCTTGGAGCGCAAACCGCCAAATTTGGCAAAGCCTCCACGAGCTGACCATCCGACACCAGCACCTCGTCCATAGGCTTGGGTAGCAGCACCTCGCCCATAGGTTTGGGTAGAAAAGTTGAGCTATAATAGTAATTAAAGTAAATAAATTTTAAAATTCTTCAACCTTGTCAACAGTCTCTTCTTCATTCCCAAAATTGCGCCAACCAACGGGAGGTTTTCTTTCTAAAAAATTATTGAGTAAATGCTAGAAGTAATACAGCAAACCATGTCCGAAGCGAACGTTACTCATCAGATTACGTTGAGTACCAAACTTTGCATCACGGTGATCATGCTAATTTTTTTTAATATTTTTTGAAATTCGGAATAAAGTTACAATGAAATAATTCCGTCCACGAGGCACAAGAGCCTGTTCAGTTTCAAGTTTACTCCTTTCTACCTGTTCAATTGGTTGAATCATTTTCGCAGTGGGATTGAATCCATCTAAAATTTTTGATAACGGAAAGGTTTAAATGTAAATTACCGAATGTCCGACCATGTTTCTGTTGTTGTATTCTTGTTGCACTACAAAATCATAATTAGTAGCATAAAAATACGCCAACGGGGCGAAAAATTGTAAAAAATAACAGCAGCTCGAATTGTTCGGATGATATGTGAACTGACCCAATAAATGTGGCTCCGCCTCTGATACCAGCATGTTGACGTTTCATTCCAAAACCACCACGATTTGACAATAATCGCTGCAGTTATATAAACAGTTGAATAAGTAAAGTTTAAAAAATATATTGCCATACTCTTTGATTTGCGCCTTTCATAGGATATTCTTTAAAATTTATATTTAAAAATCTAAAAATGTATTAAAAACCTCGCTTAATTGATTCTGCGGAAAGTTCATTAACAGTAAACTTTGGAGCAGCTGCCATTCCTTGAAACCCTCCAGTACCGTCTTTTCCGCCATTATTTGGAGCGAGAATTCTCGGCTTTACTGAAAATTCTAAAGTATTAAAAATATTATGAACAAAATAAAATACCTTGCGTACCAATCCGCTTAGATTCGTCCATTCCAGTGTTTTTATGAGACCCTGAATCCGCGAAATGTGTATTTGAAAACCCCGTATATGAAAAGCCCATGTTGCCAAAGCCCGATACACTACCGAAACCTCCATTCGCTATTCCACTGTCATATTGCTGTGCTTGGGGATTTCCAAAAGTCGATCTGTCATTCCACTTATTTCGAGCCGATTCATCTCCTAAAACTTCTTTTCGCTCCTTTTTCGTCTCAGTGGCTTCACGCTAAAATTTTATAAAACAATGTTCAAAAATTATTGTTCGTTTATAAAATATAATAAATACCAATTTTAAACGTCCATTGTCTTCATCTCGTTTTCTTTCTAGATGCGAAGATTTTGTTAGGTGAGGACTTTTGTTGCGTATTTGTCGATCATCTTGCCTCTTGCGTGTACTAGCATCTCTGCTATTATCTTGTCCACGCTGATCATGATCAGTCTTGCTGCTCACAACTCGTTTAGTCCTATAATCTTTTGTAAATAATGTAATGAAAAATAAAACCTTTCATCCTCATGAAGTGATGTGAGTTTTTTGCGCAATTCACGGGAACCTCGGGGAGAAGACGAACGTCGAATTGATTTTTTGTCTTGAGGATCACGGCTTCTCATAATTTTGGAACCGCGTTCACGATTATATTCTTTCATCGAATTAGTCTAGATTAAATTAGTCAAATAAAAAAAGACTCGCAAGTCGTGAAATTCTGTTCCAGTTCTTCGAATTGCTTCGAATAGTTCTCTTTTTTATTATGTCATTTTGGTGTTTTGATTCGTTATCGTTCGAAGAATTTCAAAATGTCAAACACAAATAAAATTATACGAAACACCAAAAATTTTTAATAAAAAAGTTGACATTTCGAAGTATTTCCAACTAGTTGACAAATTGAAAAATAATCTGACTTTTTTGAGCTTTTAAACTATTGGAGAGATTTTGATGAGACAAATATCATTGGAAAGAGCTCGAAAAATTGAGTCGAATGAGCTATGGATATTCAAAATCCTATAACCAGAATTCGAGAAAATGGCCCATAAACATCGTGAATTCGATTATAATACAGTAAGAAACATTTTATATTAAAATCTCAGTTGGCACTGAAACGTCTGTTTATAATTAATTTTGTTAATACCTTTTCAGTGCATAATAAATATGGGGGAATATATATACTGTATTTTTTGAGTTTTTTTCTATATGCTAGATCTAGACGATACATATATCATTCGAAAGAGCTTAAAAAACTAAATCGAATAAGCTATTTAGATATCTCAAGTTTAATATAGAAGTCGAAATAAAAGCCCCTAAACATTAAACAATTTTATGTGGAAATGTCTAAAACTGACTTTTTCGAGCTTTTTTTTCTAAAAGTCAGATTTGTCTGATTTTAATATATTTTATAGAGTTCGTTCTTTGAATCAAATATCAAAAAACTAGAAAGTTCTGACTTTTAGAAGTCGAGATAGGTTACTGTATTTTGAGCTATTTTTACTTTTTTTTGACTTTTTTTCTAAAAGTCAGATTTGTCTGAATTTTATATATTATTTAGAAATCGAAAAACTGAATACAATATCAAAAAATTAGAAAATTCCGACTTTTAGAAGTCGAAATAAAAGCCCAAAAAAATTTAAAAATCAGCGATTTTATCGACGAGTTTTAGCCCAGCGACGAGTCGATGGGTTCGCCGATGGATTCGCCGATGGATTCGCCTATGGGTTCGCCGATGGACGAGTTTTCTCCCACGGACGTGTTAAAGTCCATGGTCGAGTTGAAGTCCATAAACGTTCTTTCATCCACGGACGTTTTTTCATCAAAGGACGAGTTTTAGTCCATGACCGAGTTTTCGCGCCCATGACCGAGTTTCGCGCCCATGACCGAGTTTCGCGCCCATGACTGAGTTTCGCGCTTATGACCGAGTTTACGCTCATGACCGAATGAGTTAAATTCAAGTTTATTTTCAAGTTTTATGTTCAGTTTATTTTCAGTTTTTGTCAAGCTTATTTTCAAGTTTTAAGATTAAGCTTATTCTCAAATTTTTTTAAAATTGTTTTCCATTAAAAAACATCGAACCCAGCCAAGAAAATAGGAAAAGAAAAGAGATAGGCAGGGATGTTATCCACTCAACCACACCAACGCTTTTGGTTTCTTCCTTTTATTATTTATTAGTTATGCGGGAAAAATAAAAATAAACAGCCTTACGGCTACCCAACATTTGCGGACCAGACTTCGCAGATCCGACACGCCCTCAATTTCATCGTCTCCTAAGTTCAAACTGAAATCCTTAAGTCATTCAAGATGGAATATACATTCGGGCGTCAAATTTACAAAAAAGAAAATTAATTTTTACGAAATAGTTAATGTGAAATATATAATTATGAGCAAAAGTTCATAAAAAATTAAAAAGCTTCTGAAAATGTAAAGTGTTCCTGTTCAAAGTCGTCCTTGTTCAAAATTAATATTTAAATATTTTCTTTTCACATTATCGAAATGTCTGACTACTTGCTGCATCGATAGCATCTCTGCTACTTCCAATTTGATCAGAAAAATCGTTTATTTTAATCCAAGGAGCTGTGACTGTGAATTGTGTGTCTTCCCTTCTCAAAAATGGAATTGAATCAAATAAATTTACTGATAACAATGACATTGATTGAAGGCACTAAAAAACAATAAAATTAAATAAAAAAGAAATATTCTTACAGTTATTATTAAATAAAGAACAAAAATTATGTAAATACTTCCAGGACCGATTAACATTGACCAAGCTAGCCATGTTCCATCCAATTCAGCCATTATATAATCAAATGAAAAGTATAGATTAATTGCGATGACTATAAGTGAAGTAAAGAATGCAAATACCTAAGAAAGAAGTTTATATATTTTTTAGAAATTTTTTAAGTGCTAAAAAACTCACTTGACCAGTTAAATTTGTACAAAAATCAAACATTATTTTTTTATGAGCAGTAAATGTAATTATAGGCAATAAAGCAAATGGTAATTGAATCATTTGAACGCAATTAAGTAAATCATTCATACCAGTTAAATTTTGTACAGCTTGCGCTTTTAATGCGAGAGATAAAGTCGGCACAATAGCAATTGAACGGGTAAACAAAACTCGACGCCAACGAGGCCATTTAATCTGGAGAAAACCTTCCATGGTGAATTGACCAGCATATGTACCTAAACATTAATTTTGTAAGAATATATCAAATAAATAAAATTAAACCTGTCATTGTACTGCTTTGACCTGCAGCCATAATTCCAACACCCCAAACATAAAGAGCAGTTAATCCAAATTTGCAACCCAAAAAAATTCCACCTTTGTAAATATCAGCCTCGACCGGATTTGTATCATTTGGAAAAAGTTGTCTATCAGGAATTGTGCTTTGGCCTTCACAGCTTTTGAACTATTTTAATAAAAAAAATATTTAAAAAAATAAATTAAATAAAAGAAAAAAATAATGCTTGCCAACACACAATATCGGCATTTGTCTTTCCATAAAGACCATGCGCAAATACAGCTACAACAAAAAGATTTATAAAGAAACTGCAAGTTAGAGCTATTACACATTCAATAAAATAGTAGAGATTGGCTTCTGAAATGTTACTTCGTTGACTTCGATCAATCCGACGACTTTTTACTAGAGCAGAATGCCTAAAGTTTAATTTTAAATAATTTTATAAAATTAAAAAATTGTTACAAATAAAGATTGTGTGGCATTATAACTGCTCCAACAACGCTAATTGCTTGAAGAAATTCTTTTCGGCCACAATCGGAACAATAGGGAAGTAAAGTTCCAGAAATTAGATCAACAACTTCTGGTTTAACAACAATAAACTAAAATTTAAATAAAAAATATTTAAAGTTTAAAAAAAACCTCAAATCCAAAAGAAATAGCCATTGTACCAATTAATATAGCAAAAATAAATTCCAATTTTCGGAACCCGTAGCGATCAATGAGTAAAAAAGTAAAAGTATCAACCATAGTTACTAGAACACCAACAAATAAAGGAATTCTATGAAACAAATGTATTTAAATTGAAAATTAAAAAAAACCTTCCATTTGAAAGTAGGGAAAAAGCAATTGCTGTTCCTATTACTTCTTGCATATCACTGCCTTTAAAATTAATTAAAAATTAATTTTTTGTTAAAAAAACGCACAAATAATTGCAATTTCAATCATTACCCAGAGAACAAGGCGCGGAATTTTTGGATAAAATTCATAGGCCATCTCCTCAAAAAATAAAGATTCAGAGTAACTTTAAAAAATTTTAAAGAAAAATGTTAGATATAAAATATCCAAAGGACAAAATATCCAAAAATATATGTATAAAAAATCATTTTAGAAATTTTTTTTAAGAATTTAAATTACCAATAAAAATTATAAAACAAAAAATACCGCCATATTCCGCCCAGAAACAACGCCTAAACGAGCTGATAACCGCTGTAAGAAAAAACCGAGAATATGAGCCATAAGAAGCACCCAAAGAAGCTTAAGAAATTTAAAATAAAAGAAAAATTTTAATTCAAACCTTATATCTGGCAACAGTTCCAGATTGTAAATCTGACTCGATATTTCCTAAAATAACATTTTTTAAAGGTAAAATAGTCTAATGTTTTTCTTAATATTGATTAACAGTCAAAATATTTAAAAATTTCAAAAAATATAAACCTGGATCCAAATAGGCAATGCTCATCAAAAAACCGGGACCAGTACTTCATTTAAAATTTTAGTTTTTTAAATTTAAGAAATTGTTTTCTTAATGCTTACAATGCCCAAAGCTTGCGCCAACTGAATATTGTCTATAAAACAAAAATATTTAAAAAATTAAAAAAATCTTTAAAAAACCTCTCCATCAGTTTCAGGAATTGCAACCATATAATCCAAAGCTTCTTCTTCTGTACAAATTGATTCATTTCTTTCATTTTCTGAATTTTGTTGTTGTTTTTTAGTTTTTGCTTGTGAATTTGAGTCAGAAGAAAAAGAATTATCTTGTTGGTTATTAACCCCACTCATTTTAGAAAAGGCAGATTTGCAGCAATTTTTGATAAAATAAGGCACAGATTTGAAATTTTCTTGTTAAAAAATGAATTAAATAAAATAATAGATAGGAATTAAATCAGGCAACAAAATTTTTGTTCATTTTTATGCGAAAAAATGATAAAATTAATTTTACCAAAACCAAAAAATTATCAATTCATCAAGTAGTTAATTGTCAGGTAAAAACTAATTTTGGCTAAAAAATAATGGAGACTTTTTTTAAGTCAATCTTATTTCTTATCACTCATAAAGAATAAAACAAATTAAAAAATTTTAACGATTATTAATAAGGGTTCAAATATAAAATTATATATTATGTAAAATTATTTTATTAATAAGGGTATCAAAGACAATATTATATATTATGTAAAATTATTTTATTAATAAGGGTTGAAATGTAATATTATATATTATGTAAAATATTAACATAGGTTATTTATACTACAATTTTTATTTAATGCTTATTTATTTATAGAAAGTATTGGAAAATTAAATATTTGCGATTTTATGTGTTATTTAAAAAAAGAAAAACGTTCATTTTATTTAATAATGAAAAATTGAAAAAATTTTTCCAAGGATTTGAAGTTGATTACTCATAAAAAAAGGGATTAAAAAAACTTTTTTGTCATAGAAATAAAATATAAAAAAATATTATTTTAAATTAATATAATATTTACCTATTTTATTATTATGTTGGTCATTTGTTTGTAAAAATTTAGATGGTTGTTGGACTTTTAATAATAATTGTGATTGTTTTTGTTGTTCAATATTAACGACACCACTCTTCTTTTTTGTACCTCTTCCTGGAAAAAACAAACAAAAATTTTTTATTTAGTAATTGAAAAAAAACCCACGCAAAAATAACCAGTTTTCTTCCCCTTCCCCCGAAAATCCAATTTATAATGGGCGCTCTTGATCTCCGTGGAACCTACCACTCTAAAAAATTTTCTTTTAACAAACAAACAAAAAATAATAAAAAATTTAAAATTTTAAAATGGAATAAAAACGTAGCATTTTTTAACCAAAGATTGAAATATTAATCATCAATTTTAAATTGGATTAAATTTGAAAAAAATTGAAAAATGTTGAGAAAAAATTAAGTTTCTTTAAGTGTTTTAGTATTCACTTTTTTATCAAATTAACAAAAATTTAAAATTTTTGATTATTAAAAATACCTTTATCAACTTGTTGATCATTTAACATTCCATCACAACAAGTTCCATATCCATTTAAATTTTGTTGTTTGGAAACAGTTGACAAAGATAAAAATGAAAAAGAATTAAATAGCCAAATTTTTTCTTCAACTTTAGGTTCATCTCTTTTCCAAAGATTCATTTTTAAATATTTTACAAAAAAAAATAAAATTTATAAATATTTTTATTTAATAAATTAAAAAAAGAAATCAATTTTATTTTATAAAATAAAAATTTTTTTGTTAAAATTAACGAATAAAAACTGATAAGAAATTGTAATAAAAATGAGTTAATGAGATAATTACAGTAATTAAAAAAAATTTAAAGGATGATTTTATTTTTTATTTTCAAGATTTTCGCTACATTAAATCTTTTTTAAAAATTTATTTCTTTTTTTGCACTTAGAACCCCAATCTCATCATCTTTCTGCGCAAATTTTATCATTACAAAGGGCCATTTTTTAAAATTAAAGAGAGAATTTGGTAAATTCAAAAAGGGGAGGGGAGAGAGATGACACAGCCGATGAACGTTTTTGAAAATTTTTTTTTCTATACGTTCTCGCGCATTTTAATAAGAGGACTAACGTTGATTGTGCGCTCATAACAAAACTCGCTGTGTTGGTCTCTCCCTCCCTCACTTAAATATAAAATTATTAACAAGATCAATGCCCTCAAAAAATGAAAAAAAAGATTGCGCAGTAATCGCCACTAAAATTATTAACAATCGACAGCCGAGAAAGTTGACGCCAAAAGAAAAAACCGCAATATCTGAAACAAAATTAACAACGAAAAAAATAAGAGATTTAACCCCAAAATTGTTGATTAGTGAAATAATTTTTTTCTTCTCATTTGTGTGTGTTCTAGAATTTCAAAATTATGGTTCGCCGTTCAAAATATTTAATTAACATTTATTTTTTAATTATTAATTTATTTGAATCATTTCAAGTCAATGCGACATCTCAGATTGGGCCATGTACAATAAATTCGGGAATTTCAACTTCTTTGCAAATTCCACTTCCAAAGTTACCTGGAATAAATCCTAGGCTTAAATGTACTGATAAGGGTAATTTTTAAATTTAAATTAAAATTAAAATTTAATTAATTAAAAAAGGATATTTTGAATTGATACAATGTTTTTCGGATTATTGCGTTTGTGTCGATCCAAGCACAGGTAAAAAGAAAAAAATACAAATTTTCAATTTAATTAAAGGCGTGGAAGCAATTTCAACAAAATCTTTATCAAACAGAATAAACCCACAATGTGGGAGATGTCACAGGTCATTAGCTCGTTATTACAAAGACAGTGAAGATTTCATCTTCCGTCCGTTGTGTGATGCAAAGACTGGTAAAAAATTTATAAAAAATATTTTTTTTTAATTTTTCTTAAGGCAATTATGCACCTAAGCAATGCAAAGATGATAAACATTGTAATTTTTTATAAGGGAAAAATTTAATTTATTTTAAGGTTTCTGTGTTAATGTACTTAATGGTCTCAAACTTAGCAAGGAAGATAAACCAAATTCTCTCACAACTTGTGATGATGTAATTTTGATAAATTATTATTTAAAATTCTTTTAAGGGCCAATTTGATTTTTCAATTGCCGACAGTAAAATTACCAAAACTGATAAATTACCTAGTGGTAAAACTGTTGAACAGCACATTCCAATAGGTAATCCTCTTTGCAAGTTACCCAAGGATTCAGGCGAAAGTCGGTGTAGAGCAAAAGGAGTAGTAAAGGTAAATAAGCAACTAAAAGATTTTATATAAATTTATAAATTAGTGGTATTTTGATGTTGATACTTTTGAATGTCTTGCATTTAATTATAATGGTTGTGGAGGAAATAAGAATCGCTTCGATTCTGTGACTGAATGTTGGGATCAGTGCAAACTTAGTACAACGTTTTTCTAAATAATTATTATATTTATTTTTAGCGGATATGGCTGGATGTGCAGGAATGACGGTACCGGCAACAAATTCCCACGGGCACACAATTGTATGTTCAAGTATGGAAGCAGGAAGCAGCCCCGTTCAAAGCTGCCCCGCTGGTTATCGCTGTACAATGCTAGCATTTATGGGGTTAATACATATTTTAAACACTATTATACGTATATTTTAACAAATTTTTTTAGTGTTTGTTGCCATTCAGCCACTCAAGGTAATTCTGAACATTCTAATTTTTGATTTTTATACAAATATAAACTTAAGATCTTTATGAACGGAACTATCGCCCTACATGTCATAACGGCAAGAATCCTATTTTAATGGAAGCTGGAGGTACTCCTGCAAATTTAATAGGTAATTTGATGTTTTTTGATTAACCATATAAAATTATGGTCAATTTTAGGGAAGAAATGCGGTGATAATTTCTGTCCTTCTAATGCAAGCTGTATTGAAAAAGAAATTTTTGCTCATTGCTGTCCTCGATGAATGCTGATTTTGAGTATATTTAAGAGTGAATTCGTCAAAATTATTTTTTTTTAAATTCAATAAAATATTTCCTATACAAAAATAGTAATTTCCAAGAAACAGAGAAAGAAAGTCAAAAAATTTAAAAATATTTATAAGGAATGAAAAAAATATACAAATTGAGAGTAATAAAACTGAGATAAAATTATTTAAAAAATGAGATTGCTACTACAAAGATGACTCGAGGTTGCCTTTTAGTAGCCTGGCTGAGTTCGTGGTGGTGGGCAATGATCACAAATACCACCTTTGCCGGAAGATCCATCACCGCCTTTCTGGCCAGGGGCTCCAGGATTTCCTGGTGGTCCAGGTGGTCCTAATTACACAATTTCAATTTGAAAACTGAATACTATACGATAAAACTTACCAGCATCTCCAGAAGGTCCAGGTGGCCCAGGTTGAGGATTTGACTGATTATTTTAAGTTTTGTTGAATTTAAAAGATATTATAAAACATACAGCTGATCCTGGTTGACCTGCTTGGCCAGGAGGTCCTGAAGGTCCTGGTGGGCCTGGCGGTCCAGGCAAATTGCCTAATTTAAAACCACAATATTAGGACAATAATTAGCTACGCTTACTCTCTTGGATTTGTCCAGGCGGTCCAGAAGGACCAGGCTGTCCATTTCCTCCTGGTGGACCTGGAGGGCCTAAAAGAGATCGATTAGTTAGGAAATACTTATAAAAATTATAAAGGTACCTGGAGGTCCAGGAGGGCCGGGAAGAGCTGCGGCACCACTAAATTAATAAAAGTTTCATATTATTGTAACTTTTATTTTTCGACTTACTATCCGCTTTCAGCCGATGTTCCATCTGTGCCTTTATTGCCAGGCGGGCCTTTTGTGCCTGGAGGGCCAGAAGGACCTGGTAGACCTGGAGGGCAAGTTTGACAACCGCTCGTTTTCGGTGCTGGAGGTGCAACACCATCCTCTCCAGGCGATCCGCTTTTTCCAGCTAGTCCATCCTGACCTGGTGGCCCATTGCCTCCAGGGGGTCCTGCGCGTCCTGGGGGGCCTGTTGTACATGCACACTGTTGCCTGGTTACTGCTGCAGTTTGGCCAGAAGTTCCTTTAGAATAGCCTCCACCACCACCACCTCCTCCACTTCCACCAGAACTTTTTTGCGCATATCCACCACCTCCACCACCACCTCCTCCACTTCCACCACCAGAATATCCACCAGAACTTTTTTGCGCATATCCACCGCCTCCTCCTCCACCACCACCTCCTCCACCAGAATATCCCCCACTTCCACCTCCTGCTTTTGCATAACCACTGGATGGTCCAGTTGAATAACCTTTACTTACTCCGGACGAATATTGTGGAGGAGCGCTGTGATACCCTCCACTTTGACGTTTGAGACGTGTAGGTGTTCCAGTAATATGTTGAACCTTTAATATTAATTTTATTTAAAATTATTTTGATTTGATCTTGAATACTTTAACATATTCTTCCCATAAGCCTTCTGTGCGATGATGGCAAAAAGCTAGTTCTTCTTGCAATGAAGATTGTATATACTGCATGTAATTATAAAGCATAGGAACAGCTATCACTAAAAAAGAAGAAATTTTTATGATAAAAGTGATCTGCTTATTACCAGCAGTCAAAACTGCTGCAGTTCCAATCATAACACTAATGAAGGCACTACGCCTCAATTGTTCAGCCTCCCTTAATAACGTCTGCTTTGGATCATCATCAATTTGATGACATTCTTTTTCCAGTCTACGATCTGGTATATTCATCTTATAATCAGCTAAAAATAATAAAATAGAAAATAATGCATAAAAGAAAATTTTTAGTATTCTGAACTTAATTGCAGAAATAGTGAGGAATTTTATTTCAGTAAAAAGGCTGAATGCTTAATGGGCTAGTGCGTGAATAGAAGGAAAAATTACTTTTTACTAAAGAAATAAATGTTCGTTCCCTTATTTTTACTCTCCCTTATAAAATTTTATTTGATTGGCGTTTATTAGGAACAATCATTGTGCTTATATAAGACTGAAAACTTTACCCTTCGGAATAAACTGTTGTCTAAAAATGTGTTAAAATTTTCTTTTTTCCTAGTCTTTACATACTTTTCATGTTACAAGACCTAAAAAACTATTATAATTTAAAACCCGTCCCATATTTCATGGCCAATCAACTTTCTTACGCACGCAAATTTTTGTCGTTAGTTTACATTGTTCTTTTCTGAACAGCGCTATTTTTTATTGGAGCACGAAAAAAAAATTGTTTAAAAAAAGGTTGAAAGTCGCGCAATAAGTTGTATCGTCGTCCTTGCTTCTTTATTTATTCTCTCCTTCTTCACATCTACATCATTTTTTTTAATTTTATATGCTTTTTCATTGCTTCATTTTTATGTTTAATTTTTTCTTTTTCCGTCTTTAAATTTACAAGAAAATTACGAGTTCCACTATAAATTTAATGTTTGAATAGGAGGCCGATTTTATTGGCAAGGAATTGAGAATGTTGATGATTTTAAACCGTTTTAACGCTAATTTAATGAAGGTCATTAAACCAGATGACAAATTCTTTCTTTTCGCAATTTTTGTTTTGCGAACACTAAAACAAAAGAATTTTTGTTGTAGTGTATAAATTATGTGTTGGTGTCCATGCCGCGGGCAAAAATTTTTTTAAATTATTTGACCGATTCTTTTTAAAGTTAATTTTGATTGATAATACATAAAAGATTTATAGATTAAATATGTCTGTAAATTACAAATTTAATTTTCTCCATAATTTATATTTTTTATGATATTAGTAAAAAACTAGACAATTACAAAAAATTATCCAACGATTGACCAGCATTTTGCCTTTATAAAATGCCCTTATTTTGGTTGTAAAAAAGTGCATTGCCGTCTGGCATTTTGAACAATCAATCCTTTTTTCTGCTTTTGAAAAGTGCTCCCGCTGGAAATGGATGGGGAAGAAAATAGGCAAAAAGAGAAAAGAAAGTGTTTTTTTTTGAAATGACAAAGTGTCGAGCTACCAAACCTTTTGCCTTGTCGTTTCTTTTTCACGCAAAAATATACTGACTAAAAACAACGGCAAAAATACTTTATGGAATTTTTATTCCTAAAGCCAACTCTTATCATTTTTGGAACTTCTGTTGTTTTTAATACATAAGGGTACTTGAATGTTTAAATTTTTTATTTTTGGCAACCACTTTTACATTTAAATGAAACAAAGTAAAAAATTCCAATGATACAAAGTTCTGAAATTCCTAGTATCGTAAGTTTTGACAAAACTTAAAATTTTAAGTAAAAATTTTTTTTTAAAAAGCTTCGTCCAAAAAAACTCGACATGCGTCGATTACTACTTTCTCACTTTCACTGGTTTAATAAATTAAAAATTTTAATTTTTTTTAAATTTGTTAAAGGAAATGCCTTATATGCTCTATGTTGATTATTTTTTGTTCCGTCCATATTAGTTATTGCCATATTTTTGGGCCAAAAGGTATACAAGACACTTTAAGTCAATCTGTTGCCGGTCCATGCTCACATGGATATGATCTTATTCCAATGGCATTAGCTGGTCTACTTTATATAATTTATCTTAGCGAGTGCTGGTAGGAGATGATTGTTTATTAAGAGATGAAAATATCAAAATATTAGGCATTATCGTACACTTTTGAGTGTTCCACCACGTATGGGTGCCAGACAAGCTAAAGATCTAGCATCTGCAATGAGAAATGCTTTACCAATTGTTTGGTGGAAAAGTATTAGTTATCATTATTTGCGAAGAACGCGTCGAGTAATTCGGTGATTTTTTTCTTAGGTAATTTTACCTATTTATATCTAAGTTATCGTAATGGTGAAGCAATTACTCGAATCCAAGTTTATTATGAAAGAGTTAATTCACATCAGTCTGGCAATGTTTTCCTTACAGATCAATGCGGCTATAAGGCAAGAAGAAAATAAAAAAAAAGATAATTTAAAATTAAGGATATTACTAAAGAATTGAATGGTTTAGATGATTTTCCAGTCGTAAGAATGCGATTTACAAAAGGTTTTTTGTTTGCAAGCGTGGAAGCAGCAAATGAGTTTGAGGAACAAAGGAGTCGATTTTTCACAGAGAATGAAATGCTTGACGAATATATGGAGGCATTTTTAATAAAAAATTTTTAAATAATTAAATTTAAAAAGTGTTAGGTTCGTGAAGGACTTGATTTGGCTAATTTACCATTCCTTGAGAGAGTACTAGTTATTCGTGATAAAACTACTAAAATTCAGAGGCAACGTCGCCATAAGGCTCAGATTCAGAATACCAGTAATACGGGAGGACCGCAAAATTGCATTGAAGATGCCAATCGCCAAGAAGAACAACAGAGTTTGCTTGCACCACAAGTATCATCACTACATGGTCCTTGGTGGCTTTCTCCATGGGCATTTTGGCCGGCTAGTTTACTACTACTCAGTTGGCCATTAAGGGTAAAAATTTATACTTTTATAAATTAATTTAATATAATTTTAGATGATAGCTGAATACAGAACAGGTTACGTACATTTACAAGTATGTAAATTGTTTGGCACGAATTATTTGAGGTGGCACTTTTATAAAAATTTATTACAAAATTATTACCTTTTTTCTCATTTATAGCCCCTCTAGCATTAACTATACTGGTCCATTAACACGTACCTCTACAATGGATAGTCATGAACTTAATTTAGCTTATCGCCAGAATTACGTGGTTGTTCCAAGTTATAGTGAAGCAATTTTGCTTGATCCTTATAATAATAATAATGAGCAATGGCCTACCACTGAAAGATCTCAGGTCATTTGAAAAAAAAAGTAAAAAATCACCCAATTTTTTAAAGTTTACTGCCAGCTCACTACTTAGACAATTGTTTTCTTCGCCTCACAGATTATCTACAGATAGACAACAAAATATACAGAGTCAATATGGCTCAACTGGAAACCGATTAAGGACAGCTTATGGAGAAGGCACACCAAAACCGATATTCAGAACAAAACCATCGCGTAGTGCAACCATCTCATGTTTCAATTCAAATGAAAATATTAGAACAACACAAAGACACTTGCCACGTCCATCAACATTATTAGACAGAAGACGGGCGCTATTCCCACGTTCAATAACAATTTCAGAAGGCATCAGTCCTAAATATAATACTCTGATAAATGATCAACAAAATATTGGCGATTGCTCAGACAGAATACCACTTTTACACCAACAACATTTAACAATGGAAATGTTTACTACTGAGAATCAGCCTCAGGATGAACCACCTCCACCATATGAGGTTAACTGTAAACTCTAGATTTTTAGAATGAGAAAATTAAAATAATAAAACTAATAAAAATAGATTGCCTTGCGCTACTGTTCGCCCATCTATCAAAGATTACAACAATCGGCACATTCTCTTTCATCACTTTTTTCGTGGTCTAGGAGGATTTCGCACACTTAACATTTTTACAAAACTAAATGTACAATAAATATATATATGAACTTATTTTTAGAGATTAGAAAAGTGCAATTGTTATAAATAGAATTTTATATGACAGCTCAAGCTCTAATAAAAACTGCATATGTATGTAGATATTGTAGTTGAAATTTTCTATAAAAAATTTTCTAAGCTTATAATAATAAAAAAAAGAAAGTTCAGCTAAATTAAAGGTGAAACATAAAAATAACATAAATGGAATTTTCGAAGAATTAGTAATGGCACAGTAAGGGATTAAAAGTTATTAAGAAATATTAGCTATAATAAGATTTTTAAGTGAGCGTAAACAAATTGCTTATAAAAAAAGGTTTGGGAAGTTTAGAAAAAAATAGATACTAAAAGTATATGGCTATTAAACAAGTCGATTTTTACGTTCATAAAATGCAACAAGATCATAAATAAATTTGTACTGTTGGGGATTTTTAACGAGTGACCTAAAAAAATAAAAATTAAATTAAATTGAAAACAAACATCCGTTGATATCTCAAATCTCTAAGAAGTTGTGCGACTTCTAATGTCTAAATTAAACAACATAAATAAGCATAGACAAATATTTTTAAGTAACTTACGATATTATTTTCCATGCTACGAATTAAAACTTCGGAGAGCAAATAACTTTAAAATTAGTCATTAATTTAAAAAATATTCATAAAGCTTACAGTCCACTATCGCTACCACCGTCAGTGCATTGAATAATAGTCAGCGTTCCTTGGCTTAAAAGATAAGGAATTTTATAAAGGCAATTTTCTCATAAAAAACTTTTCATTTTTTTTCTGGTTCTCACTGCTTTGATTCAGCTTATTAGAAATATTAGTAAATGTTGTCTGCTTTGTTGATGAACCATTTTGATCAAAACGAAGTTTCTTTCTGGCCCAGCCATAACTTTCAGAAGATTGAGTCCGATCACAACGAGATGTATCACTAGACTAAAAATAAAGCAAATATTTTTTAATTTCATTTATTTACTAACACGGCTATCCTTAGAAGTGTTGGAATTAGATTTACTGACAATTACAGATGGTGGCGTACGCTTTGAATCTGTTACATCATTATTATTTTCAACATATTCAGCTGTCTTAATTTCGTTTTGGATATGTCTTTTAAGGCAAGCAGCTGCATCAATAAGCCCAATAAAAGTGTCCATAGAGGATGGAACACCTTGTTCAGTAAAATCAGCGCAATACAAATGATAAACTGTACGACGTTCACCATGTCTTGCTAGTGTAAATGTAGTTGTCTGTTGAAACATTTGCATTTGCGCGGGCTGACTAACATTTTTAAGGCGTAGGAAAAAGTCTCCAACAGTCAATTTAGCTTTTGCTTGGCTTGGGATATAACTAGGAATTGTGTCATTTTTATTGACCTACATAAAAAATAAAAAATTGAAAATTCTTTTCCCAACCTGATGAGGATTGACTAGCATTACTAAAAAATAATTATGATGATTTAAATTAATTAATTAGAATAAATTAATTACAAACTTATTAGCCTTGCTCCAGTTTGCCAAACCATTTGCCAAAAATCTTCAATAGTCTTTTGTATTGGTGCTTGAGAGATTACATAACGCAATTGTATGTTTCTACCAATTGGAACCACAACTTGTGAAGCATTTATGTAACCTTAAACTGATTTTTTTATAATAAAATACAAAAAATCAAACCATCAGGATTAGAATTAGTAACAGCAAGTTTAAGTCTATTTTCATTATATGGATAGATTTTACTTCCTCTATTTCTATTCAAATTGTGTGTTCGAATGGCGACTGTATAATCTGCCGATAAACTTTTAGCTGGAATTCCAGAAAATTCAATTTCGGCAAATTCAGGCAAAGTTTTTGTTTGTTGATCAATACTACCGTTAATTGGCTAAAAATTTAAAAAAAAATATGTTTTTTGGGAAAAATATAAACTATTTGTGCTTCAGAATGTGATGAAGTTGTATTAGATTTTGGACTAGATCGGCGGCTTTCTTCATGAAATTGTTGTTGGTAAAAATGGTTATTAGCTGTTGGAGATGGAGGCGAATTTGTAGACGATGTATAACCTTGAACAGAAAATTGAGGTGGAATCAATTGAGGTGATTGTTGCAAAATTTGCTCCATTATTGATGCATTGGAAATTTGTGGCTGTGTATATGAAGCTGCATCAGGCGGTATTGGATAAATAATTGTATGTTGCTGGCCATTTTCGTCAATTACTTGTCCTTGCGAGAAAGGACCACTTCTCAAAGCGATTGGACTATTTTGAAGATAAATTGAAGTATTACTACTTGTTCCAATGTCAATATTCATATTGTTTGTTGATGAAGGTGGAAAATAAGGAGGCAATACAGTAGCCGTGTTTCCTGATAATTGAGATGGAAAACCAACAGAAGAAATTGTAGTTTGGCCAGGAAACATTTTCTGTACTCCAGCACCATTTATTTGTGTAACTGAAAGCAAAGGTGTTTGAGGCTGTGATTGTGGTTGTTGATTCAATAACTGAAAATTCTGAAATTGTTGTTGTTGTTGACTTAAACGTGCCGAATGCAAATCTGGCGTAGACGTAAATATTTTACGCGCCTGTGAGAAATTATTCACATCGGTAACTTTATTGTTAGTTGTTATTGCAGAAATTCCCCCAATTTGATGTTTTTTGCATTTAGATGCTGCAGAAACACTTTTACCCAAAGTATTAATTTCAGGGCTAGAACCTATCTAAAAATTAAAAAAAACAAAAATAAAATTTTTTAAATATTTTTTTCTTACTTTATTAAGTTGACGCCTCTCAGTTAACAGTTGCCTAAGTATTTCATGTTGTTCATGACGTAACCAATCTTCTTGACTTCCATTTGATGTTTTTTGTTGTTGAACTGCTAAAATGAAAATGTAACCTTATTTTATGTTTTAATTAAGTACAAGGAAATTGTAGAGGTACTGCTGGTACGTAAAATGTTGATGTACTGCTTGCTGTAGCAGAAGATGCACCAACGGCTGGAGGCGAAACTTTATCTATAACATTTGTAATTGTTGATCGAATAAATGGAACGGCCGAAGAACTACTGGCTCCGACGGGCATTAAATCAGATGTTAATGGAGGCAATATTTGGCCAATAGATATTGAACGGCAGGCAGAAAGTGCTTAAAATTGAAATTAAAGGAACCAAAAAATATTATTTTTACAATTAGTATGGGGTTGTCTAACAGGGTTACATGATTGAATTGAATTAGCCGTAGATTGACTATTATGATCTGTTCGGATGGTTAACTGAGGAGTTGAAGGCTGAGGTGGCAAGAAGGGGGTAGCCCCTGATGTAAATTCAGAAGCAACAACCATTTCAGAATTTGGCCGAACAGCATTCACCTAAATTAATTTAAAATGTTTAAAAAATATTTTTGTCAATACATTTGTATTAGATCGACGAGTAAAAGAGCCCGGTGCCTGACCAAAAGAAGGAAGAGCACCTTGCAAATTTTGTACGCTCAGTCTGGCGCTCTTTTGTTGTTGGGCATCTGTACGTGCATGCCTCCATTTCCAACTTAGTACAGTGGAAACATAATTACACTAAATTTTTAAAGACATTTTATGTTTATTTTTAATTAAAAAATAATTAAAAAAAAACATACCATTTCATTGTCCTCCTATAAATACAAAAATAATTAGTGAAAGAGGTAAATTAACTAACAAAATAAAAAACGGAGGTAACCAAATTCTCTCCACATTTTATGGATAATTTGCGTTTATTTGCTACAAGTTCTCGAACTTCTTCCCACCTGAAATTAAAAGAGCTTTGGGTAAAAGTATCCATCTCCAATACCTAAATTTTTGTGTTGTGCCACTCGGTCGACGAACAACAAAAATCCAATCTATTGAACAACCAAGCGTAATCTCTTCTAGAGAATTTCCATCCTAAAATAATTTTAAAAAAAATTAATTTTATTGTCTTAAAATTAATATTTACAAACTTTACAAAAGAAAGTTTCTTCACCATAACCTTCGCATTGTTGTACTTCCACCTTTAAATTGAGAAAAATTTTTTTTTGGAACATATAGAATTCCTATAGAATATCCACTACTTACAATGTAAAGAAGAGCTGCGTAAGCTGGTTGCATTGTATGTAATTTTTCATAGGTCTAAACTTACAAAATATTAAATTTTCTAAATAATAAAACATACCTTCAAAATGCGTAAATATGTTTCATCATTGTTAATCTTTGGATTTCGACACATACTCTGTAATAAAAATAACCATATTAATTAATTATTATAAAACCTGTGGCAAAAGGCTAAGCATTTTAAGATGCTGTACAGTTGGCCGAAAATCAGGGAACTCGATCTGGAGTTGATAAGCTGCTAAAACATAATATGGTAAATTGTTAAATTTGTTTGTATAAACAAACCAAGGTTTATGCACTTGTCTAAATCAAGTGAGAAACGTTCGCCTTGAAGCACATCCCACTTAAGTAATGTATAATACACAGATCTAGAAAATTTTTATTCATGCCGATTTTTTCATTAAACATACCTAGAAACAGAGTCATGGAGAGTGAATACCTAAAAAAATCTCAAAAATTATATTTAAAGTCAACTTTTTTCCAATTCTTACATTAGAACATGCATGTAGAATAGCGAGATTAACAGCCCATTTCTGGCCTCTTCTACATGCAAAACGCTCAAGCTGACGTCGAATTGGACGGTCTGGTTCAATCCAGCGCATCATCCTCTTCTCTGTATCAGTTGCTTTCATCTGGTATTGAAGACCAAAAATTTTTGGCTAAAGAATTTCTAAAATTGATTGTTGGAAATAAATCTTGCCTGTCCCATTCCAGTTTTTTCTCCAAGGTAGCGAAAAACGTCAGCAGAAGTAGAAGCACTGTTTAGTGTACACTATAAACATAAAAAATGTAAACATTATTTTCTCTTGATCGTTATCTCATAATTTAAGACAAATTTTAGCTATTAAAAATTAAGCACCTGAGCCATAGGAAAGTCACCAATGAAGACAGTCAGAATCTGTATAGAAATCAAAATTGTAAGGAAAAACTTATTAATTATTCTAATAAGTTCATGTTAATACTTTAAAATTAGTATTAAAATTTTTACATAAATATCCTCGCTGAGTTCATATCTTCCGCTGGATCGTCCCAATTTTAATTTTAAAGGCATTCGAGGCATTTTTTAAATTTAATAAATTAAAAAATTATAATCCATTTACTTCAAAAAGAGTTATTAATTGATAAAGCTAAACGTCAAAAGATTTTAAAAATGCATTAAATCAATGTATAAATCGCATTGCTATTTATATAATGAGAATAATAATAAAAAAAGAGCAGGGATGGGCAATTAATGAATAAGAGATGATCATTTCTATGAGATGTAACAATGACACGCAAACATTTAATATTATAATCATAGGAATGCATATAAATATTTAACAATAAATTTAAAAATACATAAGTTTAAAGTTTAAATCTAAAAACAAACATTTTTTAAATTAGTAGTTTTAATTAAATTTTTGCCTAAGGGAATAGGTTTGCTGGGATACTTTGAGAAAAGAAAGAAGAATTTCTGCAAAAAATTTAAAATTAATTTAAATATTGATCAAAAATAATAAAAATAAATAAAATAAACCTATGATAATTCAAAACTTTTGGACAGAACGGAATTTCTTTAATGTAATAAAATGTTTTTGTTAGTAACTAAGAAAAATGATTTGGTATTTATTATAAATTTAATAGAAAGAGGATAATAAATAATAACCAGCCGATGCGTGAGAAAGAATGTGAAGAAAATATATTTAAGAAAAACTAAAGGAATTCTAAAAAATTTCAATAAATTTTATTATTAAATATAGAAAAATCTAAATCCAGACGAATATTTTAGGGAGAATAATTTTAAGTTATTTGAACGAAAGGCTATTTTTAGTAAATGTAGTAATGAAATATTTTATCAGTCATGCAGATTCCAAAGTGGAGAACTGCACGTAAAAATATTTTTGGACATTACTAAAAATATGCAAAAGATAAGAACTTGAAAACAACAAATTCCTAACATGAACACATAAAAATGTATTGAGAAGTCTAGTCAGTAATTAAATTGAACCATTAACGCAACAATTTGCGCATTGCCAGCTTCTGAAAGCTTAAAACCGATAATTATGCGAAAATCAACAGGCCGAAAAATATTCAGAGGTATGTAGCAAATGAATAAGCAAAATGCAGAGTAAAAGACAAAAATTCCAACCCTCCACCGCATTCCCTTTCGCTCATAGTTTCTCATCATAATGCATTCCTAAATCATAGCCGCAGCGCTTCTCAGCACAATCATCTTCTACAAACATGGTAATATGGTTGTTGACTGCTCTGCATTCCATCGACCGGACGACCACTTTTGCCCGTTGACTATAACCAAGGGTTTAGTAAGGGGTGGAAACAAGGGGTATGCTAGAAGAAACACCGCTAGTGAAAAGCGAGCGCACGATCGACAACGAAGAAATGCGTGGGAAATCAATGAAGCAAATAAAAGTCGATGTGAGAATATTAAGGGAAAGGTCATTCATAAATATTATAATGTAGATTAAATATTTTACCGGCCGATCAGTGCCAAATATTAAAGATATGGCAGTTTTTCGAAATTTTTTTCTTAATTCATTTTTAATTATTTTATCAGACAATTTTTATTCAGGTCATTTTCTCTGAGAAATTAATGTTTAACAAAGGAAAATTTCATACATAATAAGAAAATGTATCGAAAATGAGTAAAATACATAAAATCAGAAATTAAACAAATATAATCACAGAAACAGGAGTTCAAAAAATTAGAAACCTTCCAGACTGAGGGGAAACCAGGCAGCTCCCAAAGCTAAATTTTATTTAAATAGGGAAGATTCTTTCCTTAGAAGACTTAAAATTTTTTGTCATAAAACTGCTCTTTTTGCTCCAGAAAATCAAAGTTACAACTACATATACATATTATAACAAATAATGAAAAAATAAAAGATAAAATGTGATATGATAATAAAAATATGCGTTTTCAGATTAATAAAAATTTTGGTATGATAAGGACAAGCATTTAATTAAATTTTAATTAAGCTAAAATACCGAAAAATAAAGAAGATAAAAAAAGAAAGCAGAAGAAATAGCATAAGTTTTTCTCGTTAATTCCAATTTAAAAAGAGTGCCTAATCCAATGAAGAAATGAGTCTAAAAACATATAATCCATCGTCAGCCAGTATTCAATCTTACTTGTCTTTCTAAAATATTTAAAAATTATTCAATTATAGTTCAAGCAAACTTCGCTAGTAGAATTTGATTTTCCAGCTTTTTTATTCTTGAAGCCAAATCCACTACTTTTTTTCTTCCCAGCAGAATGAGCAGCTTGTTCACGACCTTTTTCACGCCATCGACCAATATGAAATGTAGAAAAATTGAATAACATCCAAAGTTGAACGAGAACAATTACAATTAGCCCATTTATGCTAAAAAATATGGTTATTTAATGATAAAATTTTAAATAAGAACAAAAACCGAATAATTTTTGTGTTGAAGTTTCCTGTTTCAATATCAATAAAAGCAACTTCGTTTTGTCTGTGTCCATACCATAGAGCAATTACACCAACCACAATTGAAACTAAACAAAATAAAAAAATAAGCTTAACTCAAATAATTAATACCGAGACGAGTGATTAGAAAAACAAAATTCCATGGCTTAAATCTAAAGTTTTTTTAAACAAATTAAAACTGGTAAAATAATACGCGGTAGATGCGGGAAGAATTTTTCCAGAAAAATATAGAAGACGGCTTGTATGAAAGATTCCTTGTGACAAATATTCAAAAGATAAAAGAACAAGTCCAAGACGAGTGAAACTGGAATATTTATATGCTTAAATAATTAAATAAACAAACTTTGCAAAATAGAAGAAACAAGAAGCCGTTACAAAAATTATTAGGTATATAAGCTTATTGAAAATCTCCTCACGTTTTAATTTTTGGAAATAAAATTCAGGGATTTGATGAAGCCAAAAAGATATCTTCAAGAAAAAATTAATAATTAAAATATCATTTACTAACCTGAAAAATGTAGAAAAGTTTATTAGAAAGTGAAAAATGTCGATGAAGTTCTGGATAACCAGCCCAAATTCGAGTCTAAATGTATCAAAAAATAAAAGAAAAGCAAAAAAGAAACCAAATCTTTTTGGAGTTCCAACTCATTCAAAATGCTAACAGCATGGAAAAGCGAGTAAATACTAAAAACAGCCATGTGACCGCTTTCGTTGAATTTAACTTGTCTTGTTTTACTTAAATGAAGCCGACGTTGAATTTTGTCAAAGATATATTCCTGAAGTGCACAATGAACAGCAACCCAAACAAGAGTATAAAAGAAAATTGTAAACAAATCTCTCATTCCATTCCTGTACAAAATCCTCGACTCTATAAAATCTTTAGTTTTTAAAATAAAAATTCAAAGAAAACCTGTTTCATTTGGTAAAACTAGTGTATCGTTATACTGAGGAACAATGAAAACTTGAGCGAGTGAAGCAGTTGCATTAAACATAAAACCAAGCATAATAAACATAATCACACATCTGAGACATTTAAATTTTTGAAGTATCTAATAAAAACTTACGATATAATGTCTCCATGATTTTGTATAATAAATTCATGAGAAAAAATTGGAGGACTCTTTTTTCGGCTCATAGCCGCTCGTTTTGCTTCAATTCCCATTCTTAGAAAAAATAATATAAATTAATAATAATTAAAATTATGAAAAAGTTTTAAAAATCATGTAAACATACTAGCTTAAAATAGATAAAACGTCATGAATTCAATTAAATAGCCAATTAACAATTTATTCCTAATAAATCTTTGATTCTCTGCTTCCATCATTTATAATGTATGCCTACTCTTGGCATCATAACAAAATTTGTAGTTCAATTACTGTATAGCGCTTATTTGAATTAAAAATGGATACATCTAGCAAGGGGATTTGAGCACATTTCATGTTTATGAGTTAAATTGAATTCTTTATAAGGGTTTTAAGCGTGGTATCTGGATTTTTATTAACTAATTGTCAAATTTGTAACATTAACGCAATTCACGACATTAAATATACATGAATAACTATTTTAAAATATTTTAAACATTTGTTCATTATAAACACATGGTTTGCTTTACATTTTCACAAACTAAAAGGATATTGACGAAGAAATAAAGTTTATTTTGTTGTTGTTTTAAGTCGTTAACCATCTGACAACAGTTGTTTTCATTTCAATAACTTATTTAAAGCATGAGTTATTGGAACATCTTGGCAAGAATTACATAACTTTAATAAATAATGTTTGTTTTTCTCATTTATCTGAACAATTAAGTTTTTTTTCTGGTTACGCTTTTTTTTAATTTTAGAGTTAAATTATTAAACATTCTAATTTTTATTTTCCCTTTTCTAATGTCGAATAAACTTATGTTCGTATTGTTTGTTTTCTTTTTATCTTCTCCGCAATCATATGCTGAGGATCAGGAAAAAGTTATTGGCGGGGAGAATCCTGAAGAGAAGCCACGATACCAACAATACGTAAACGAACAGAATTATGTGAGTAAAATGGTTCATTATAATTGAAAATGATTATTTCTTAATATCTGTAGCATGTCCCATTCAAAACTCGCATCAGTGAGCCTTTTAGAGAATATCAAACAGTGCATGCTGTTGGTAAGATTAATGCCGACCCTAAGAGGTTCAACTGTCCAAATATTTTTGAGAATAAAATTTTTTCATAGGGTGGATCTGAATTTTTACAAAGGCGGAAATGAGGATGACGATATGCCCTTGCATCTTTCAGTTAGATTCGATGAAGGATTATTTAAAGGAAGAATTGTATTTAATACCCTTGTCAATAAAAACTGGTCAGTGCCAGAGGAACGTGTCGAAAGCCCATACAAACCCGACGATGAATTCGATATTCGAGTTCGAATTTTACCTGGAAAATTTCAGGCAAGTTTGATCTAATTATTTTATAAAATCATATTTAAAATTATTTATTTAGGTATTTGGTAATCGTATTGAGATAGGAACTTTCGATCAACGAATTCCTCTATATGGAGTATAATAAACTTTTTACTTTAATCCTATTTTTTGAACTATAAAGGTTAATCACGTATCACTGCTTGGAGATTTAAAAAGTTTGCGGGTATTTCATTATGGAGGAACTAAATTTCCAAATCCTTATAATGCCATCGCCAAACTCTTACCTGGTAAAGTTAAATAATAAAATTGTTATTTTAAACATATTTTCGGTATTAAGGAATGCGACTCGATATCTCCGCAATGCCATTAGGTGTAAAATTATCTTTTTATTTAAATTTTAATGTTTTATTTCTAAAGGGAATCGTGTTAATTTCAACTTGTATAAAGCAAACAACGATATAGCCTTACATATTTCAATTCGTTATTCGGAAGGAATTATTGTTCGTAACTCGTTGATGTCTAGGCAATGGGGTGATCAGGAAATTGAAGGCAATCTTCCTTTGGCCAAAAATGAAGTGTTAGTAATTAAAATAAATTTTCTTTAAATAATTTAATTCATTTTTAGTTTCGACCTGACAATTATAAATGAGCCAGCATACTTCTTAATACTTTTTAATGGCAAAAAGTTTTGCACCTTTAGACATCGTTCTCAGAATTTAGATATTGAAACATTAGAAGTAGATGGAACATTTGAATTACACACCGTCACAATCAACAACGCTCGTTAATAAAAATGTTGCAGACACAACGTTTACACACCACTATTCTTACAATTTGCGGTGACACCTTTTTGGCCGCCGACATTAAATAAAAAATTGTTTACATCTAAAGCCCACCACTGTAAATTAAATTCTCGAACATTAATTACCCAATTAATTTGTCCAGCCGATTTTCCTTCAACAAAAAGAAAATTTTTTCAAAGCTAATTTTCATTTTATTATTATTTAAATGTATAAAATTTTAAATCCAAATAGCGAAAATGAAAACTTTTTTATTTTGTTTCTTCTCACGTAATAAATTCGCGCAACGGAAATGACATTTAATGAGAAATTTTTTTAATTTAAATGTCAAAATATTAATTTGCAAGTAATTGACGAATTAGTATCCGCCAAATTAATTTTATTATTTTACGTTAATTTTTTTAAAAATTAAATTAATTGTTTTCTTTATAAGCACTCGGTTGAGTATGTATTATCACTAAATACGACATTTACATAAATATGTAAATTGTCTGGAAATACATTTAAAATTTTTACAAACTTATGTAAATATGTTGAACCTTATTATTTCATTTAGTTAACCTTTTTTTATTTTTACGCCTTCCGACCCTTTTGACCAATCTATTTTTTTTATATGAGCTAGCAATTACTTGTGACTACAAAAATATAAAAGAAAAAAGCATTAAGAAACCAGCTAATTAGTAAAAATGAAAAACATATTATTAATCATTTCCACACGTTTTTATTATTGTTATTCTCTCAAACACGGCACGAGTTTGTCCAAATTTTTTTTATTATTTTCTCATATTCATTTTACTCAAAAATATCTAAATGCGTGTTTTGTTTTTTTCTGCGCAAATTTTAATATAAACATTAAAAATTATAAACAGACATTAAATATCAAGATTTTTCTCAGACCTTAAAAAGAAGTAAAAGACCTCATCTTGTTTGTTTACTTTAAACAATCATTTTATTTTTTGCAGTTTTAATTACAAGAAATATTAGATAACAAAGAAAATAATTATCAAAAATTATATTTTGCTTATTTTATTTAAATATTAAATTTTTTGCAAAAATCACTTTTTTACATTAAATTAATTAAATTAATATTTAAGTATAATAACATTAAAAATAATATCAAAACATGTAACATTTGCGTCTAAATTTAATTTGTTTATTTGTAAATAACCATAAATATTTTTGTTTAAATATATTTTAAGAAAAAGCAATAAATTTTTTTGAAACATTCGTCACATCAATTGTTTTTTTAAGTGGTTTTGCGCGTAAAAGCTCGATTACATTTCTTTATTTTTATTGTATACGTAATTAAAATGAAATTTGAGGGTTTACCTGAGAGAAAAAATTAGATTAGTACGTTAAAATAATACCAGAAGGCACACTATTTGCAATCTTAAATAAATAAAAATTTAAAAGGGCAAAAGCTTTAGTACTTTAAATAATAGATTTAATTTCTACTGTCTACCACTACCTATAAAATTGTTAAAAAATTATTTTTTAAAGATTAAAAAAAATATTTTCCGGTTATTTTTAAGGTAATAATTAAGCCCTTCTATAAATTATTAAAATTAAAAAATAAGTTGGCAATTTGCGTAAAATATAAATAACGGAAACACTATTTATGTCATTGGCATATATATATTTTTGGCATTTCCGACAATAAATAAATTGTAGTCCAGCAATTAATATACAAAAACAAATCACAATTACATATTTCAAATTTTCTTTTATTATAATTTTAAGTTTTATAACTTTAAATGTAAATTTATTTAAAAATTTACATTTAAATAATTAATGAAATAGCGCTAAATTTTTAGGTTATCATATTATTATTATTACTACCTACAATATTAAAATTAAAAATTAATTTTACTAACAAATAAAATGAGCACATGCTTATTATTTCGCATCAAAATATAGAACCTTCAATTAGGAGACCTTGACCATTTTGCCGCATTTCTTCTCCCAAGTAGTATATTTACTCTATTAAGCCAAAATATGTCTAGAAAAAATGTAAATAGAGGAAATTTATTTCATTTTTAATTAGAAAACAACATTTACAATTTTCGCGCGACGGCATTTCAAGATTTGTTTTTTGAACATAATGTGGGAAACGATAGAAAATTAAAGGGCATTTTTTTCGAAATAAAAGTCTGAGAATAAGTAAATGACAAGTATAAAATTGTTACCTAGAGGGGAATAATAATAAAAAACGTACTATTATCCATTAATCACGAAATTACGCACTTATTTTTGACATAAAATTTTTATCGATATATTTAGATAATTTTAAATTATTTTTGCCATTTAAAATTGATAATTTTATTTTTTTTATAAAAATGTTTATATTTGAAATTTCACAGAATAATAATTTATAAAAATCCTTCCCAAAACGATTAATTTTTAAGTTTTTTAACCCTAAAAAATGGAATTTTCTCTCCCTAAATTAGCCTTTTCTCAATAATAATACAAATGCTGATATTAAATTCTCATCTAATTAGAATCAGACGTAGGGTCTTAACGTAATTAAAAAAATTAATTTTTTTTCAATTTTCCAAGAAAATTGAATTTTATAAAAATAACTAAAAATATAAACTTCCAAAATTTTTCTTTTATTTTCACATAGGGAATTTTCCAACGCCTACATTTAAAAAATCTTTTATCATTGCAAGTCTCTAAATACGCTATTCACTAAAAAACAAATTCAGCATAATGAAAATTTTATAAATTGTTCTTAAACAAAAAATATGCGCGAGAAAATTCTAATTTGGTGCGAGTTCCATTTCCTTTCATTATATCCCGGTTTTTTCAAACGAACACATGATTTATTGGACAAAACATAACAAAAGCGTCAACAAACATTTAATTTCTAAATATAATGCCAACTAGCATGAAAAAACAATAATTAATAAATATAATAAACAAATCAATTTTTAATTTTATTTTGATATAATTACTTAAAGCCCGCAAGGCCTAATTGAACCTATTAGCTTCTAAAATCTTTCTTTAATTTTATTAGGTTCAATTTATGTACAATGTATAAAACTAAAACACCTCAAAATTACTTCCAAATTCGACAACATTCTCGTATATGTATTTTTCAAACTGTTAAATCATTTATTATTCTAATTTACTTTCTTAACTTTGCTAATGGCACCATTTTATTTTCAAATGATTTAACCAATTCTGCAATTATTAATGAATTGAAAAGATTAAATAACGATGAGCTTAACAAGAATACTATAATATTTGTTTTATCTAATAACTTTTGGGAAATGCAGCAATTATTAAATAAACGTATAAGAAGAAGTACTGAGAGGCGATTGATTTCAGCAAGTGCCGAAGTTGTAAAATTTTTAAGGAATTTAAAATAATAATAATTGACTTGTTTTAAGCATAGCAATTCATTTCCATGGAAAAAGCGGTACTATGTCACACGATGGCACAGAAGAAGATTTGTCCCAGTCAGTTCAAGAGAAGATGGAGGGTCATTGATGACTGCTGTTGAGTTTGTAAGTTTAATATTTTTCTCGACTAAAATTAAAAATATGATAGTCAAATGAACCTCGACGGTTGTGTGGCATAAAATTGACAAATAGGACCAGGGAATTATGTGGCGAGTAAGTTATTTTTTGCTTTTAAATTTTACATTGCTTTATTGAAGCTGTGGACCCGCGAACATGCAAAGGGTGGAATTAATGGATAAAAAAGCAGACAAATCATTTGGTGAGTGCAAATAATTTAAAAAAACAATAAATCCTTTAATAAATTAATTTATTATTTTAAGCATCTCGAGAACGTCTGACACAAATGTGCTGCGAGAAACGATGCACTGATGGTATTTTACAATTTAAAAATTAGCAATAAACTAATAAAAATAAATTTTATAGCAGATATACGATCGTATTGTTGCAGGAGCTAAAAATTTGTGACTATTAAATTTAGAAGTTTTGTAAATTGATTTATCTAATTTCCTAACAAAACAAAAATAACGTTAATTTTGAGCCCAGATAATTGATTGTGTTATTTATGTGCTTATCTTTTCAGATCAGAAATTATTTAGTTTTAGGTAGCTTACTAGTTTTAAGATTATTTTCACAATTTATGCTCGATTAAATGCACATAAAAGTAAATTTGTTATTAAAAGTTATTAAATGATTTTTAGTTTAGTAAATATATATTTTTTATTTTTTTACATTTTTATAAAAAAAATAATAATTTCATTCCCACTTTTTTATCCTAAATATTGAAAATTTCCTTTTCAATTTCGCACCCTCATACATATTTATCCGCAAATTGAATTCTTCAAAACAATTTAGAACAAACTAAAGGGAAAAATACGAGATGAAAGAAAAAGCTTGGGACAAATGAACGGATAAATTTCTTTTCAGCTTGACAATTTTTTATTTTACTCATTCTAAATTATCTTAAAAAGGCATTAAATTTAAAACCCAAAAGAGCGAAATTCTTATGTTCCACTTTTCGGCTCATATAATTTTTGGCTGTTTCTTAAAAAATAATAATCTCAGGGGAAACGGACAAATTGAAATTATTAAATTTTCAATATTGAGTTGATGGTGAAAAAAATAAAGTAATGCCATTGGCAATTTATTCTGCCGTTTACCACTTTTATAAAAAACTTATTGGCACTCTTCATGTACACACTTTTCTTTTTCAATAAAGAATGTATAAAACCTTTAGTATTAATATAAAAATAAATTTATATTTTATAAAAATCTATGGTCTTTAAAGCATGGATGTTATTTTTAGATATTAAAACTCAAAATTCTTATGAATGACATCATTTAAAATTATCCAAAAATATACATATAATAGAACTTCTTGTGTCTCTATTTCTTCAAAACTCCCAAGGCAATCAATTATTTTAATGTGCCAAGTTATAAATATCTAATTTTGGAATTGTTTCTAATTATAAATTTTTATTTTTTATGAAACCATGCTTAAGTGTTTTTTATTTAATTTTGAAATACATTTCTACTCTTAAGTAAAATAAATCCTATACCCTCCCAAATAATTTTATTTTAGTATGTGAATAAAAGGAATTATTCAGAATTTAAATTTAATATAAATAATACTAAAGTCTGGTTTTGCATGCCAGCAAAAATGGGTGCCTGCCTTTGTCGGCAAGATAATGAAAAAAGTTTCTCAGGCGGACCATTAACTTCAAAAAAAGGATCAAATAATTTATCGTAGGTTTAAAAATCTAAATATGCCTAATTATGAATATAATTTATTTTAGAGCTGCACCCAGCTCAAAAGGGGTTGGCCTAGGAATATCGGTTTATTTTTAAATTATTATTTTAAAAATTAATTATAATTTATTATATTTTAAGATGATGATGCACCAGGCTGGCATGTTGGCCGGTTAGTTATAAATAACAGAAATTCTATTTATTCTTTAGGTTACACTTCAGCTCCCAATTTAATGGATCTAGATACTCTACGGTCTCAGATGCGCAAGGCAAAAGCTGAAGGCAGAACTGTAAGTGTTCTCAATGGATGTGTCTACATTGATTATCAGCTAAAAGCACAAATCCCAGCTGGGTTTAATTACGATCTCTAAAAATTTTTTCTCACATTTCGAAAAATTATAAAATTAATATTATATTTTTCCAAAGTTAATATTTAATAGCTAAAAGTTAATACATAAATATATAAAAATAATAAATCCTGACACTGAGATAAAATATTTTAATGACTTAACAAAATTTAATTTAACTTATGTACACTATTCTGTATTAATTCTATCAAATAAATAAAAATGTAATTAATTATTTTATCGAGAATTGAGAGCATTAAGATAGGATATATGAATAAATGGCTTTGGGAGTTTATCTGACCAGACAATAAAATTTTTAATCAAAATCCTTTTTAATATTATCCATTCTCATAATGATAAATTTTCTTTTGATTGCTGGATTTGTTTTTAGCGTTAAATGCTGTGAAATTCGTACAACAGTTAGTTAAAAATATATTTATTTTAATAATTTTTCTTTTTAGGTAAAATCATTAGCAGAAATACCGTTCCAGTTTAAATTGTCACGTCCAGAAATTAATGATTTTGAAATGAAAGAAAATCTTCATTTTCATGGAAAGGATGAACAACAAGAATTAATAGTATTCAAGTTGAAGTATATAGTAAAATATTTTTATTTTCCTAGATCAAAGCAGAGAATTGTGCAGCTAAGGCATGGAAAATGGAGACATTAAAGCAAAACTCAGAAAATGGTTCTTTTGAATTAGCTAAAGAAGCAATGGTTAAATTTGATGGAAAAGGAGTAATGGATATTAGAGTAAAAGAAGATTTACAGCCTTGGATAGGCGCCAGGGTAGGTGTTTATTGCGCTGAAAGTTTTTTTTGTGGCTAAAGAATTTTTCTAATTTATTTATTCAAAAAATAAAACGAATAAAAATTATGCAATGTACTTCATAGTACCTTTTTTAGGATTCATATACAAAAATAAACTTTTTCTTTGCTTGATTTCACTATCAGTTAAGTTACTTCTATGTCGTCGGCTTCGCCTTTCTAGCCAGGCTAGGACTAAACAAAATAGGAAGAAGGCGGCCAATACAAAAAAAGCTAAGTAAACTCCTAGTAGAACAAGAAGCGTTTCCGATCGCTTTATAGGCACCGGTTCAGTGGAGATAAGAATCTTTTGGTGTTTATCGTTAGCAACATATAGCTGATTGTTATCACTTAAATGATGCTCTGTTGGCTCATGTCTCATTTTTTCTTGTTCTTTAGGAAATTTATTAGTAAAGTATTCGTTCATATCAGCTGTTAAAATTTCAAATGGGTCGTTGTTTTTATAAAAATGTTGTTCCTGATTTTTATTTTCTTGATATTCGGAATTCATTAATATATTGTTCATTTTCTGAGTGTTTTCTTCAGAATTATATTGAGCAACAGTTTTTTCAACTATGTATAATAATAAAATTTATTTAAAAAGGTTTATTAATTACCCTCATAAGGCCATTTATTTTGAATTTCAGGCTCCTCGTCAAATTCAAGAATTTTTGTAAAATATATATTTGTATCATGTAGCATGGGCTCAGAATTAGTTTCACCAATATCTTTATCATTAATAAAATGATTATCACCAGTAGAAAAAAATAGTTGTCGATGTTCAACTATTTGTTTTTGATCATTATGTCGAATACTTTCAATTCCATCAATTAATGACTCAACCGAAGAAGAAATTTCTAAGGTTGGTGTAGTGTAAACATTTGAAATTCTTTCTTCATCTAAATCTTCCTCATCATCAACAAGCTCTGAAGAATTAATTTCGTCCTCGTATACCCATTCTTCTTCATATTCCTCTATTACATTCTCATTCGTCATTTTTTTGTTTTGTTGTTTATTTGTTTCCTGAGGCCAACTGGCTATCTGACGGTCATTCATCAAAAAAGAAGATGATGCGGCATTCGACAAATTACTGCTACCACCGTTTTTCAATAATGCTAATAATTGAGGGTTTGCTGCAATAGTTAACATAGAGTCAGACTGTGTTTTTTGTCCAGCAATTGTTTCTATAGTTGACAATTGTGGATTGTTCACAATATCGTTAGTCGAGATTTCCCCTGCAGATTCTCTTAAAAATTTTTATCATATAATATTAAAAAAATTAAATTTTAATTATTACATATGCACATATACTTAATAATTAAATTAAATCACCTTGAATTATTACCTAATCCTATTAATATCTTTATCATCGCCCCACAAAATGGAATATCTCGTATTAAAGTCTTTAGACAATCTTGCTGTCGAATAAAAGAAATTTGGTGGCATATCTTCCAAATCCTCTTCAGATGAAAAAAGACGACGAATGTTTGGAGCTTTAATTTAATGAAACACAAATAATAATAAAACATACCAACAGTAACTTCTTCACCTTCCTCTCCATAAATGTTTTCATTTATAAGTGCTCGTTGAGGCCGTTCACCATTGTTATTCACATTACTAAAACTTTTGAACAATTATTATATTGGATAAAGATACCTCTGGATGTCTGAGTTGAATTTTTGGCAATTATCTAAAAGCTGTTCAGGTAATAACATATCCAAATTAACTGTAGATTCATTTAAACTCTTTTTGTTTCTGTCGACAACTAGGCCAAATGGTAATAAAATGGAAAGAAAATTTTCTCTGATGAATGATAGGTTTAGGATTTGAGGTTGAATATTATTTCTTTTTTGATGACAAAAATCTTGACCCGAACTAAGTATACAAAGAATTTGTGTATCAAGTAGGCGGCATACTTCCTAGAAGTAAAAAAAGTTAAAACTAATAATTTAACAAAAATTTTTAAATTTTACGTATTCAATAGACTTTCGTAATTTATTAAGCTGCTTTATCCTATTAAATTTATTGTAGCCATTTTTATGTTCGAGCTGAAGGCCAATTAAGCGCATTTCTACTACTCTCCTTTGAAAGTTTGAACAACTTTTATCAATCTGATTACGATGCTTTTGCAAACAAAATTGATCTTGAGGTAGATCATTGCATAGATCTGAATCAAATCTATCTGCAACCCATGCCATTTTCCGCAGTAACCAGAATTCATACCAATTATTCTGTCTCATACGTTTTTTGGAGATGAATGAATTATGACAATGCTTTTTACAATATTCATAATCGAAAAATTTCCTAATATATTAAGCTTGAGATAATTAGTTAAACTCAATAATTTACTAACCAACAAATATGAGCTAATTCGGCATAGTTTTTTGTACGCAAAAAATTATAATTTTTAATAAATTTGCTTGACCACTTAAGAATATTCTCAACATGTGTCAGATTTTCTTTTCTAAAATTCATTGAACGTTTAAGCAGTCGGTTACAACGATTCGAACATAAATTGTGGTGGTGGCTAATCTCGTTTTTCAAAAATAGTTCACCAACACAAATACTGAGTATCAGAATAAATAAGCAAATAAATCCATTTAAAATAAGGTGAACCATGTAAATTCAAAATAGTTTTGCAAAAAATTTTAATTGAAAAATATTTTTAAAGAGAGGAACTTAATATGTTAGCACTTTTAAGCTTATTTGTGAGTGAGAATTATTAGTGGTTAGAGATAAATAAGTGTGGTTCCTTGAGCATTGAGTCGAACGTGAATTTGTTAAACGGCAGCCACATTTGTTTCATATTTTTCTCACAAAACTTAAATATAATTATGCAACAACTGTTGAATAGCTCAAAAACAAGCATTCATGGATTGGTAAAAACTAGTGTTATTTTTAATTTCTTTAAAAAATATAAATAAAACTTGGTTATGGAAAGCAGATTACACGATGAATTTAATATTAATGCACATTATGATAAAAGCCAGTAAATAATTTTTATTTTCGTGAAAAACAATATTTTAGAATGAATGGATAAATATAATCCTGTATTAGAAAACTCGAATCAATAAATCGAGGAAATATAATTAAAAATCAGAAGATTCTGTAGTATTCATAACACCGTTATCTTCATTGCTAAAACTAGATGTAGACTCACTACTATCATCAGTGTTAGTTATACCATTGACTTGAGAATTCGGTTTCTTTTCAACTTTTATTTCTTCACTTCCATAAATATCTGCTGTCTGTTGACCACTCTGTCGGATTAACATCGTATCTCCTTTATTTAGTTCAACAGATGATGTAATCACTGTGTCAGGAACATTGAAAACCTGAAGACTTGAACCTACATTGTTGACCAGTTTGTTTCCAAGTGTAGGTTGCTTATATGGTGAAATCTGCATGAACTGAAATTGATCGTCTTTTGGCGATACGAATAGGTACTGTTGTTTAGAAACCGGAGAAGAACTCTTTCTAGGTTTAGCGAATGGAATTTGGAAAAGGTTACCAATTTGCAAAGGCTCAGTCTGGCGTATATCTTCAACTGAACTGAAGATGGATTGTTCAGGTAATTCAGATTTTACAAATAATGAGTCATCTACACCATTCACTTGACCATTATTATTTTGTTGTTGTTGATTGATAAGCAAATTTATGATACGTTGCTGCTTCTCCTGAACATTTTTTAGATCGAAGCTATTACTACGGGTCAGCTGATTATGTCGAGAATTGCGTTCTAATAGCTCCAAAATGCTCTTTTCTTGTTGTAAAATTTGTCTTAATGTCATTTGTTGTTGTATCTCCTCATTTGGAATTTTATCAAAAATGCCCGAGTTCCTAATAGTAACTGTCTAGATATTTAAAGATTATGAAACGTTTATAATGAAGAAATTACTGGAAATTGTGCAAAATTTTGATTAGTAAGACGAAATGGTACTCGTCTTACTAATGGCAATGAGCTTGGTTCATCATCTTTTTTCAAAGAGGTTCGAAGCAAATTTTGAAGATTTTGTTCATCTGTCATTCGTTGTTTTATCCGTTGTAAGTCTATGTAGGGTGATCAGAATGTAAATGAACGCGAATGAACTTACTAAATAAATTAGCATAACCTATGGAATTTAAAGCATCAAATTGACGTCCTGCATTGTTTCTAAGTAAAGCTTGAATCTTAATATTATCCAACACGTTTCTTCTTATTCCCATTCTCGGATTATCCAAATTTAAAGAACGTTCGATAGCTGGTACATCACCCCGCTGAATAGCTGGCACCTCTTCCCTTTGAAAATTATCATGAATGCCAAAATTTTTAGTTAATAATTGACTTGAGCAAAAAATAAAAAATAGGATGATAGTCATGTTTGAGCGAATTATTTAAAAAAATTGAAAATATAATTTTTTTTAGACAATCTAGCTTGTAAACAGACACCTTTAAAAAAGGCAACTAAAACAATAAATCGAATATCTAAAGGCATTCGCAAAAAATAGCAAAACAAAGGAAAGACAAAAATAGATCTAAATTTACTTAAATTTAAAGCATTTAGGTATTATATATAGCTATTACAAGAAATAAACATTTTATTTTTATTGAGGTTATTGAGGATATCAATAATAAGGTACTGACTGTTATAAATAATGAATAATGGCAAGATAATATTAGGAATTAGGCACATACAGATTATACGCATTTGCCGGGGATAAAAAAAAGTAAAACATAAAAAATAAGATAAATAAGGTTAACAAAATTTCCAATGATATGAATATTCAAGTAATTACGCACTTCTGTTTGCCTTTTTTTCCTTTGGATGGCCGGCCTTGAATATCTTTTGGCTATATAAAATAATCTCGAATACTTGTAAATTTTAGAATATAGGCCCCTTGCGGATTTACAGAATAGGTTTAAATCCGACAATATTGTCTTATGGCAAAAAAAAACATTCCGTCAGCAAAAAAAAAAATCCGCAAAAAATTATAATTAAGCAACTCACATTCGGAGAATTCTCCTCGGCTGGAAAACTTTTAACAATTCGAACCTACAAACAAATTTAAAGTATTTTTATAACTGTGTATTACAAACCAGCTCATGAAAAGCAGAATCCACATTAACGGGCGGATCCTTGGCAGAAGTTCTAAATATGCATTATTAAACAAATTTAAAAATAAAGTTTCAGCCCAAGCGTTATTAAAAACTGGATTAATCCCATAACAATAGTTTTAGGTATAAAAACTATTAGTATATTAAAAAATTACTCGATATACGGAATATTATTGAGTTCACAAGCTAACTGACGACCTTCCTGTTCACTCACTATAATTTAAACATAACTTTTTATTTATACATGATTTATTACCTTTCCTCTGGTTGAGTAAATCGATCTAAAAATAAATTCATACTTATTTGAAATTTAATCCGAAAAAACTTTATTTGCCACAAGGAGTACAGGATATTCTGGACTATCTTTGACTCGAAGCACTTGCTTAATATATCGAATGAGTTAAAAGTTGGTTGAATGATAAAGAAAACCTGATAAAGCTTTCTAGCTTCATGAAAACTTTGCTCGTCTGCAACAGAATAAACCAGCAAAAAACCTCTTCCATTTCGCATATACCTATATAATAGGATAAATATTGTTTTAAATTTATAGACGAAAAAGAACAAATTAGAAACGAATTTAAAAAATTTTGAAATATGTAAAAAATTACTGTTCGCGCATTGCCGAAAATTCCTCCTGACCAGCTGTATCCAGTACTGAAACCTTTACATATAATAGTTAATGTAAAAACTTAATATTTAATCATTATTTTACTATTATTATCCTAATTTTGATAAAATAAAACTAACCATCTAATATGACCCATTGGCCATCAATTTCACAATGCTACAATTAAAAGAATTAAGATTTTACTTAAATTATAACCTGGATGTATTGATCTTCAATTGTTGGATCATAATAATCCAAAAATTGCTTCTGAAGGATAAAATTAGTTTATGAAACTAAGATAATGTGATTCATTTAATTATGCAAAAAAATCAAACTATTTTAATTAGAAAATTTTATTGTGATAGCAAAATTTTATATTTATAAGACTTGCAAACCTGAAAGAATTGAATAGTTAATGAAGATTTTCCCACACCACCCTCACCAATGACGACCAATTTATAAGTAGGTAATTGTGGATCATCTGGTGGCCGTTTGTTAGAAGCAGCCGCCATTTTTTTCAGTATGTTGAAATAAAAAACCAAAAACAAATACCTAAAAATTAAAATATAAAAATTTTTCGTTACCAAATTATGCATTAATAAAATGCAGAGAATCCTACAAATTAAAGTTGTAGATAATTCATACAAATAATGGATTTTTAACATAACTAATCAATCAATTGTAGCAACTTATACGCTAACACAACCTACAACAGCCATTTCATTGAGCTTTTAATTTTTTATTTACAGCTTTTACTAAATAATTGTTAGAGAAATGTAAGAGATAAGAGCTCCAACGATACTTGGAATATATTTGAGTTAGTAGTTCCTGGTTTTGAATGGGCTAGATTGTATGAACATTAAAATTTTAAACTTGTTTTATATTTAAGTTAAAAATATCGTATTTTAATTATATTATCTGTGATTTTTTGTACACTATTTATACTAAACCAGATTTTATCCAACTTAAAAGAATTTTACTATACACATAGCCATGATTATCAAAAAAGAAATTAAACAAACACTCGCGCAATCGCTTTCTTTCAAGAATATTTGCAAATGGGTCACGAACAAACAAGGGATTTTATGAGAAAGATATCCTGATTATAATGAATTAATCATCAAATAAAGAACAAAATCTATTAAATTACATAAAGGCGTTCGTCTCGGGTTTTATGCATAATTCTTATATAAATTAAAAAATGTCTATTGAAAACTCCTTGCTCTTCATTTATAGTAATATGGCTGATAAAGTGACGTTTTTTGTGATTATTCTTTGCGGTGTGTTATTGTTACTTTGCATGTTTGGAATAACATCAATCTATCTCGAAGTTCAGAGCATCTGGAAAGAGTTAGACACCGAAGTGAACGAGTTAAAAATAGAGGCAATTTTTAGATACATATAAACATTATTTATTTAACATTATGTAGAAATGATAATTTCAGAGAAACATCCTTTGGGCAAGTATGATTTCCTTGGGTGCTGGTTCACCTTCGAACCGCTTACGACGTCAATTATATGGCGGTTATAATGCTGCAGGATTACAATTACCGACACCAATAACGCCTGGACCTCCCCTGTTACAGTTTCCTCCTGTAGGGATTGCCGTACATTCGATTGGTCAGCCACCCCATCTTAGCATTGGTGGCAGTTCTTCTACCTTTCATATTTCTGAATGTGTTTGCAAAGAGGAAAATAGATGTATAGCTGGGGAACCCGGGCCACCTGGAGATATTGGACTACCTGGTAAACCTGGAATACAGGTTTATATTCGAAATCATATTCTCATTCATAATATTATATTTCAGGGTATACCAGGTATCTCTGGACATGATGCACCGGACTTTAAAAATGCCGGTCTCAAAGGCTGTTTTGTAAGTTCAATTACTAATATTCTATTTATTAAAAAAGTACTGTCCTGCTGGACCTCAAGGACACCCTGGAAAAGCCGGCCATCCAGGTATAAGAGGAATGCGTGGGCCTAAAGGAAATACAGGAATTCCGGGACGAGATGGGATTCCAGGAATTTCTGGAGAAAGGTCAGTTTTAAAATACATAATTGTCATACTACTTAGCTATTTTAACTTAATCTATCTCTTAAGTGGTCAGCCTGGAACACCTGGAGAAGATGGACATATTGGAATAATAGGTGAAAAAGGAGATGATTTCGAAAAGCCGATTGGGCGAAAGGGACCACCTGGTATATGTTACTATTTTTCTAAATAGATTAAGCATTTTAATTCATTTAAAAAAATTTAAAAATATATAGGAAAGCCAGGAGAACAAGGACCTCCAGGATCAGTTGGAGGTAAAATTTTATCTCCTATCGTACTAATATTACATATAATAAATTTGGTTGAATTTTCAAATAAGTTTGCTGCAAATAATAATTAAAACTCTATATCATGTTTCAAGGCTGCATAAGACATATATTTAGACTAAATTTTTTTAATGTATTTTTAAGAACCAGGCGAGTCTGCAGCACCTGGAAAACGGGGGGCGCCTGGACCACAAGGGTCTTCTGGGCTGCAAGGATCGCCAGGTAGTGAAGGAGAAGAGGGCAGGGATGGAGCTATAGGTAGGCACGGAGCTGATGCTGAATATTGGTTAGATATAATAGTTTTACCATTTTTTTGCTAATACGAACATTTAGTCCCTGTCCAAATCGAAATGGTGGAAAAAATGATAGAAGAAATAACATTAATGAAAATAGTGGCGTAATTTTTCGAAGACGTAAGATTAATATTTATGATAATATGTACTAATCTACCTAGTTAAAATTTATACGAGAATTTTTTAGGTTGAATAAACTATTTACTATAATATAATCAGGAAATAAAATTGTAAAGCTTACATATGGATATAAGTATATTTGAGTTAATTTTCAAATCCATATATTTTTATATTAATCTCTTTTCATGCTTGTTTTCATAAACGGGCTTTAGGAAATATTTTGCTTCAGTGTTGACGCTCTAAGGCGAAAACTGATTGTTTGACAGATAAAAATAAATTTACAAATATAATAATATTTTTAATAAAAATACATGATCGGAATTATTGCAAAGAAGCATAAATTTATTTACTTTAATAATTTTTGATTATATGTAAATAGCCCCTTTAAAATTTTAATTTAATTATTAGCTTACATATGTATTTTAATTTAATTTCTAATTAACTTTTATATCAATACATTTTATATTGTAATAATTTTTAAATATTATCATAGATATAAATGACAAATTATCTTTTCACTAGCACAATCGCGTTTAGTGGAACAACCGTTCTTATTTGCATTGTTGGAATAATTGGTCTGAACATCCAGTTGCAGTCAATGTGGGATGAACTAGGCATTGAAATGAATCAATTCAGAATTAAAGTTATTGAAATTAAAACATTTGTTTGAAAATTTTTAGACGGATACTACATGGGAAAGCATGCTTTCAATGGGTGCTGGTACTCCATCAAATCGACAAAGACGCCAAGCATATGGTGGCTATGGAGCAGCACAACAACATATTTCTAATATATTTACAGCAGTTGTTGCTACTAAGCCGTTGAACGTTGGTCTTGCGAGTTTCTGTAGTATGCATACTAATCTATTATGAGATCTTATTTTTCAAGACTTTGATTTCCGATTATCATCCGTTACTTTAGTTATGCTGATTTATATTATAATTTATCCATTTAGGTTGCAGCCCTCAAAATGATTGTCCTGCTGGTCCTCCTGGATTTCCAGGTAGCTTAGGACCGAAAGGAGAGTCAGGAATTGTTGGTATACCAGGCATTCCTGGACATGATGCATTGGACGTACAAAGCTCCGTTCTTAAAGGGTGTTATGTAAGTAATGTTTATAATTTTATACCTACGCTCTTCTCATATAATTTATAAATTTTAAAAGAATTGTCCTATTGGGCCTCAAGGATCTCCAGGAAATGCGGGTAATCCTGGTATAAGAGGAACACGAGGACCTAATGGAGTTCCAGGTTGGATAATATTAAGTTTTAATTTTTATATTTATGAATAAATTTAGGAATTTCCGGTCGCGATGGAGTTCCTGGATTAAAAGGCGAAGTTGGACCAATTGGAATACCTGGTTTAACCTAATCTTATGAAATTATTTAATAGGAATTACCTACATAGGAGAAAATGGAAAACCTGGAAAGGTTGGTGATAAAGGAAAGGATGCTGAACACTTAATTGGACGCAAAGGAGTGCGTGGACCGACAGGACCTCAAGGACCAGACGGCAAAATTGGCGATAAAGGGATAAACGGAGTGCAGGGTTTTCAAGGGATGAAAGGTCCTCCTGGTAGCACTGGATCACAGGTATGTTCGATTTATTATCTTAAATAAAAAATATTGAATAAATTTATAGGGTCCTCAAGGTCCAGATGGCGAGGAAGGAGTTCGAGGATCACCAGGCAAAAATGGTCCGGACGCAGAGTATTGGTTAGCTCAGTAATATTATAAATAGATGAAATTAAAATTTTTAAAAACAGTCCTTGCCCCAATCGTGCTGGCTCAATTTTAAAAAGAAATTTATAAATCTTCTTTCATTACTCGATTTATTGAAAGGAAGAAAACATTTAGATTTATTTTTAAATGATAATGTGGCGTAAATTTATACCATTATTCATTATATTGTTATAATGAACAATATGTAATTAAATAACATTATAAAAATATTACACATATTTTATGTGTTTATTCTTTCTTTATACGTATATTTAGGTTATAATAAATATTCGATTTTTTCTGCCGTTGTTGTCAGTTTATTTATATAGATACATCATTTTTGGCTATACTCCATCATTCTATTTTTCACTTTTTGTGGCCATAATATGCTCACGATCTTTTAGTTAGTCTTTCTTTAGTTGCGTCAGTCTTTATACATAAGAATGGATAAAAAGCCACGGAAGTTAACTTTTTATTGCAATTTTCGTAAATAAAGAAGTGTTAGCACTAATTAATCAAGTTAAGCTTTAAGTTGTCCTGACACCATTTGATTTACCTGATCTTAATACCACATCCAACAACGATCAAAGCAGCCTAAAGGAAGTGCGTTTATCAGCCAGCTTTATAGCTGTAAATTCTTCACTCAATTGCAACAATACATTCCTCTGATCTCCCCAAAGAAAAACCAATTTATCTAAAAATCCTTAGGATTTATACCAATTTTTGGGCTCTTGTTATTTTGTTCATTAATATTGTGGCTGCCACAAATCTAACCACCTTTAAATAAGTATTAAAAAAGTCAGTTGCCCTCAACAATTACGATCTTCGTTTGGAAAGCGGCAATTTTATAAAAAAAAAACAATAAAACTAATGAAAACTAACTCTAATTTTTTCATTTATTAAATTATTTTTCTTATTAATTTATGGTTATTATACCTACAATCGAAAATTTAGTTTTTTATTCTTAAAAAATTTTAAACATTTAATGTATTTGTTACAAATCTCATCTTAAGATTTCCTCTTAAACCTCTTTTTTATAAGAATGATGGGGAAAATTTATACATATCTCCGCATAACAAATTCATCTCCTATTGCACACATGTTCGTTTGCGCGATCGCTCAACAAAGCAGGTTCGGTAAAATGTATAGATAAATATCAGTTGTGGTGTCTTTTGTGCGGTTGTTAACTAAGGTACCCTTCAAGGCGGAATATTGAGAAAATTAATGGGGTAATGTTATGGAAAATAAAATTTTCAGGGAAAGATGGTGACAAAAATTCAAGAATGATGAGGAAAGTTATTGCAATTTTTCAAATCCAAAGGCCACTATTAACAACTATGATGGCCTTGGATGTTACAAATATTATGAAGAATAATGTTCTCAATAATTCTTATTTTTAAAAATTTATATTCTTAATGCCTTCAAAGGATGTCAACAATTTAAATCACTTATTAAAATTTGTACAAATTACTTTGTATATCCTTATTGAGAAATGATGAAATATCTAATTTTTTTATATAAAATATCTTCTATTTTTGGTTATATTTCTAAAAGTCACAGCAATGAACATTGTAAAACAACTATAATACCCAATGACTACTAAATATGATCGACGAGTGGGCTGTTTTTCAAAAGTGTTTGGTCTGTCTTAAGGTTGACAAAACATAATAATTCAACCCTTACATCGCGAAAAAGTTTGGACAAAACATTCTGTGAATTAAATAAGCTTTTGAACGAATTAATAAAGAGCGGAAAGCAGATGCGCCATTTTAATGTTATTTTCTATTTATTAGCTGTTAACTAAAAATTCAAAAAATTGGCATATAGATAAAATCTTTTAGTTATTCTGATAAGAACTACATCAAAGGCTGTTTCATTAAAACCTTTATTTACTTTCAAAATAATATTTTTAACAAATATACAATTGAATAGTCTTTCTAACTCACAAATTAATTAAATTTACGCGCGAATTTTTCATTTCTCCGCATTCTATAAAGCAACGCCGTATATTGACTCCTCTTTTATCATGTCCTTTGATCTAGTCATTTACTAGCCACCATGTTTTGGTACGTACACCACCAAGCCACCAGCGTCCGCTCGCATGTCATTTCAAAAAATTAATTGTAACTGAACAAATTTGGTTGTTTTACTTCAGAATAATTGAAAATTTTAAAAACAATTTTGTTTGTTTTAATTTTTATTCATATATAAAAAGTTTAAAATCTTAAACATGTCATACCTATATTAATATTACAAATTACTTTTTATTGTAGTTTTACATTTATTTTTTAAATGTAGTTAAGGCTGCGCTTGCCGCGTATTTTACAGTATGAAATGCGGCCACCAATCATTGTGAATAATTCGCCTTAGCTTTCTGCGCGACTTTCGTGTTACTGAGGTTTTAGTGGTGTGGTGTAAAGTTTTTCACTCCGCCCTCATTCATCATCATATTAGATTAAATCCGCATAATATAATGCTTATTTATGCCTTCTCCTTGTGTTTTAAATTTTTTCAATTGTTTAAATAATTATTAGGAAACCAAAATAAATGAAAACTGGAAAAGAATTTCTAGATGAATTTGAATCTGTATTGGACAACGCTGAGGAGGTACTACGTCGTATTTCTGGTCAATGCCGATTACAGTGCACAGGGCATTTAAATGTATTTTGCTCCAGATTGCCAGCGCATTGGCGGTACAATACTATTTTATGACAAGTAACTAACCATAAGATTATAGTTCGAACAAGTCTCTGCCTACTCCGTTCATTATTTTAGCACTTTTTCCAGTACCAGATGGTAAATTTTAATAAATTAAACTTAAAATATTCGACTAAATATCTTAGGGACTAGAACTTTATATATTGTAGAGTAAAATTTAACTAAATTTGTTTAAATTAAAATAAACGCATGGTAATTATCCTTTTTATGTAGGTACTCGTGTTTGTGTTTCAGCTGGTAATGAAGAGAATTTTTCTGCGGATGTTAAGAATAATACGGCAGAATTCATTGGACAAATGGCACGATTCAGCGACCTTCGTTTTGTTGGAAAGAGTGGTCGAGGAAAAAATTTCAACCTTAGCATTACTATATTTACTGTTCCTTATACACATGTTTGAACTTATACACTAATAATACTTAAATAACTATTTTAAGGTTGTAATTGTTCCAAACATTCTAAAAGGTGAGGGTAAATTTTGAATATTAATTATTAATTATAATATTTTAAGTAACAGTTGATGGACCACGAGAGACAAGGACTACATCTAAATACACAGGTGGTGTTTGTTTACTTCATAGTAAACATATTTAAAGTGTTTTTAAAAAAATTTTAGGACAACACATATCATTTCCAAAAAAGTTTCGATATTACGATGGAAGGCATATTGATAATATTGATCAGCAACCTTTTGAATACATTAAAACATCGAACATCAACTTGTTAAAATGTCAAATATCGAACAGCAACATCGAACAAAAACACACTGTAGCAAAAATATTATCCCAACCTCAATCTAATTTTCCATTTTTATCTTCAATTGGTCATAGTAAACAAAATTTTTTAGGACAACACATATCATTTCCAAAAAAGTTTCAATATTACGATGGAAGGTCTATTAATAATATTGACCAACAATCTTTTGAATACATTAAATTGAACAACAACTTTTTAAAACATCAAATATCATACAACGACATCGAACAAAAACACACTGTGGCAAAAATATTAACCCAACCAAAATCGCATTTTCCATTTTTTTCTTCAGGTGGGCTAAATTTTATAGACATGTTACATGAAAATTAAAATACTTTACTAAAAATTTAAATTTTTATAATTTATATACCTATTTTTCTTTTTTAATAAAGCCGCACTATTGGCAGCTGCTTCAGTTTTAAATCCTACTGTAGCAAACAATACTTCAAATTTACAGAAGCAACAACAACAAAATATTGGATTTTATAAATTGTCACAACAAGTAATTAAACAAAAATATAATTTATGAGTTAAAAATTTATAATTTAGGAATTTTCTGGAGTGGATTCTGTTAATTTAGCATTACCAGTTAATCAACAGAATGGCACTACTATTGACTTGGTTTCTTTGTTGGCTGGACAGGTTTAAAAAAATAAAATTTAAAAATCAGAAAAATATTTTACTTTAATTTCAGAAACAACAAACTTCTTTAGATCATCAACAAAAAATGATGCTACTTCAACAACAACACTTAAACAATTTAATATTTTATCATCAACAACAATCGCAACTACAAACTAAAGTTGAGATTTCGACTGCTAATATTGTTACTAGTGCATCAGCTAGGTCGGAATAATACAAACTTTATTAGTACATAAAGACATATAACAAATTCTGATTTCATAAAAATACGAATTTCAGATTTGTAAAAAAATACAAATTTTGTAAATAAATTCTGAAAATACAAAATTATATTTTTTTTATTTTTTATGGTTTTCTTAATTTTATTAATTTTTTAAATATATTTATAGTGTCTCTCTCCCTACAGATTGTATGGTTTTAGCTTCTGCATTAAGTAGCTTTAACACTAGAAGCAAGGATAGCATAGCAAACAAGAAGAAACAGCAACGATATAATCCTTACTAAAAATTTTCGTTTTATATTATTAGATAATTTTTTTATACCTTATTTGCAATTTTTCACTTTATGAAGAGGGTACTTATTTTTTACATACCCTCACATTTTTAAATACTCTCATTATACAGTCAATTTTATTCACTTCTAGTCTAAACTTGATTAAATATTATTTTTTAATTAATTTTTTTTATGAAAAATTACAATTTCTCACTGTTTTAATCATTTTCATGACAATTTAATTTTTATTTTTTAAAATCATTTTTGTTGAAAAATTCACAGATAAATGTAAATGAGAATATAATTAATTTAAAAATTTCCTAATTAAATAGCTTTAATTAAGGAGGAATGAAACATTGTTTGATGTATAAACTATATTATATTTACTATTATAGGAGATAATACTTATAATCATATTATTTTTTATATGATAAAGAGAGTAAACATTACTTAGTGTCATGAAATTTAAAATTATTATTAAATATGATAAAGCATTGAAATTTAATAAACAAAAGATTTATTTGGAAAGGCTCGTATACCCGCTTATATTACTAATTTAGGTAAATTTCTTAGTTATGTGTTTCCAAGTGTAGGCCTGCTGTCGTAAATAGTTGGAGCACGAAAAATGATGAGTACACAACCAATAAAACAGATGATAGTAAAAGTGATCAAAAAAATTCGATCTAAGACCATTGCCACAAATGTCCAGTCGTTTGAAATCTTTAAATTCAAATTTTTAATGATAGATATCTTTATAATTCAAAGTGGCAAAAGATAAACATACTCGTTGATCGTCCTCCTCACGTTGGAAATGTTCGGCAATGTAAGCTACACTATCAACGGCACTTTTAAGTGGACTCTGTTCTCTATATAAACTGCTATTTTGTTCTCCGTCAACATTAGCATAATGAGAAATTAGTCCTGAGCTTTCACGGCCATGTCTTGCCATCCTTTTAATAGCCGCTGCAGAGCTTGCCGTGTGTATCTCCATCTAAGAAAGTTTATAATTAATGAATTTACAATTTAATTATAAAATGTTTTTATGCTTATATGCTAATAAATGTAAAGTAATAGTAGGTATTTTTATGTTAGTAAACGATAAAAAAGTTAATTTGAATGTCATTTCATCCATGCATGAACATAGGACCTATCCAAGCTCAAATTCACAAAATTTCATAGTAGTCTAACAAATATGATTTGCAGAATTTTGAGTGGGGTCTTAAATAATTCGTAAAACCTGGTCGAGAATTGATTGTCGTTGTAATGTCAATCGTCTCTGACTTTGTGATTCTCGTTCCTTGTGCTTTCTTAAGGCGGCCGTGGGTAATAAATGTAGCTGAATTATGATCAATTTTATAGTAAATTGAGCAAAAATACCATAATCGAAGTACCCAAATCTTCTCGTGATTTTTTCACTTTTTTGTCTTTTTGTATTGGTCTTCGCATTAGTAAATAGTAGGGCAACACTTCTATGAACAACTTTCGGATCCAGGGTGACATCTAAAATTTGGATGGATTTTAAAGAACAGCTAAGAGACAATAAATAATGAATTAGCATGAAAAAGCTAATGTAGTGTATTTTCGTACAACTGTAAAATTAAATCATACCTTGTGTGTAGATGGGTTCCGATAATGAACATTTAATGTTAAACAAGTGGTAATGACCTTTAAATGATTTATTATAGTAGTAAGAAACTAAAATTAATTTGAAGTTATGATAAAAAATATTGGGTACCACAGAACTCCACAAGTGAAATGATTAAAAATCAGAAAATGTAAGGTTAACACAAACCGATAGTGTAACTAGAACCATTGTAAAAAGAAGATATTTGCCTATCAAAGGAATAACAAGTGAAGTAGAAGGAATGATCTCAACTAGAAGTAAAAAGAAGACAGTCAAAGAGATAAGAATGGAAATACAAAGCGATATCTAAAATGATTAAAAATTATTAAGTAAATATAAATTTTCCACCTTTTCGCCTCCAGCGGATGGCAGATAAAATACAAGTGCAGTCAAGAAACTAATGCCAACACATGGAATCTGAAAGTTACATAGACATTTTATAACTAAAACATAAACTCCCGAACCATTAGGTTGACCTGAAATTTTTTATTAATAAAAAAATGATAAAAAATTTACAGTATAGAACAACGTCTTGCGGCGCAAGTGTATTTCATATGTAAGGTCAATGAATGGAGAAATGCAGCATGGGTATCTATTAAACTGTGAAATTTTGTAATGAAAAAAGCAATTAACTTTTTCTGATGGCGTTTTCCAGGCACACTCAGAATATCCCACTCTACACTTGGATAATAGTCATTCAGGTCAATTCCCTCATCAACAATCCAGACCTGAACATATGCGCCTCCGATATTTCTTAGTTTATAGATTAAAAAACCGTTTCCCACTGGTTCTCTCCATCAGGTCCAACCGATAATTCTTGTTCCTCGTGTTGCATGTGCTCATCTTTATGCTTAAGTATAAAAATAATTAACTCATGATAAAAAATACAGTAATATTTTTTCCTGATTACCTTTAGGTCCACTTCTAAACCACCATAAGTCCATGAACCTAAAAATGACTTAAATTATGGAATTAACAAATTATTTTAGTATCAGACACGAAATGAGATCATTACAAATTTAAATAATAAGTATGTATAATAGTTTTTTAATGATTTGTTATAAAGCTTAATCTTTTAGCCTACCGAATTTCATTTCACAAGTTTGAGCATCGAAAGGAAACCATTCAACATCGATTTGGCACATACTTAAAAGTTGTGAACAAAATATAAAATAAACAGAAACCTCTTGTAAATTGCCGGCGGAGTCCATTCTACGGTACCATTGTAACTTAGTTTTGCCTTATTCATTATCGTAACCTATGTAGTTAAATAGATGTTGGAATAGAGAGAGCATAAAAACCTGATAATTTCCATCTGCATTATTATAAAGAACAATATCAGGTAGCCAAATTAATTCCGAAGGTACATAAAGAACCTCAACACCTCCTGAAAAATATTGAACGAATTATGATAGAATTATATTCAAATGAACTATCAAGATAATAACTATAAAATTGTTTAAGATGAAATAAATAGCAAGTACATAATTTTGAATATATATTTATTGAAAAAATCTTGCCATAATCATTTGGATTCCAACATAATTTACTATCTGTCCAAATCTTCAAATAAAATAACTTATTCACATATTTTATTTTATAAAAATTTTTTTATACATGTTGAAGCCAAACATTTGTAGTCATAATCTGTTGCTTCTCATGCTACATATGGGAATAAATTATTTAATGTTTATAAGAAATTATCCTAGCAATTAATCACCGCACTAAGGTGATCATTCTTTCATAAAAAATAATCACTCACTACATCCAAAAGTTGACTGAGCTTCAATTTAAATCTCACTACAAGCGTTGCATTGTTCTCATCCACGGGTCTGACTAATTTGTTATAATCTGCTAATATATCCTCAAAAAGTCTAGACTCTTCCTTTGTAGCGTTGCACGTACGTATAACTGCTGAGATAAGACAGAACATAATTAGGCCAGCAAATAGGTAATTCACAGAATGGAGTATTGTTGTGTGAAAAACCGGTCTTTGTAAAATTGTATGACAGATAAACTTTGAATCTTAAAATTAATCTAACATAAGGTTAAAAAACTGTAAAAATAAACTAGCCAAAATTTAGCTCTAATTAATATTTAGTTTCCAATTCATTTTCAAAGGATTAATATAATTTTATATTTATGTAAAAATGACCTTCTGAATGATAGACTAAAAGTGTTGATTCTGTTTCTGTTGATTGACTTTGTTCATATGGATAAATGACGCGCATCGTTCAGCATCGATGCTAGCAAATTTAATAATGAAGTAATAGGTGTGAGCAATGATGAGAAAGACTTTATAAATAGTGAAATAAAATTGGGCTTTTCAGATATGATAATGATTCCTTCATGAACTGAAAGGATAAAGATATACCTACATTTATAAAATAATTTAAAGAGGTCTTAATCTATTGATATTTCGACCAACCTATATTTTGTAGGATCATTCTCTGGAGGAATGCAATTTCATTACAATATAATCAAGAAAATCTGAAAAATGGTTGTAATATAAATAGCACATCAGTTAATCTTATGGATTACTCAGTTGCTTACATATCTTAAGCAAGAGAATAAGCATTAGAAAAAATATGTACATGACAAGGAAAAATGGCAAATAAGCCCAATCGATGATCCCTAGTGAAAGTAAAGTGCACTATGAAGAGAAAGAACTTTAATTAAAATAATGGAGGATTTGCACAAACATATTTTAATATTTTAAAATCCATTTTAAAATGGTGAAAAAATTTCTCAAATACAGAGCAATACTTAAGAAAAAGTTGACTTCATGCGTATTAGTACCTAGTATAAAAATGAGTCTGGAGATTGCAATGACAATAAAAATATAAAACATCATTTGGGAAGTTAAAAGAAATAGTGCAGAAAATATATACTATGGCCCTAAGGAAATTATAGTTGGGGATTATATTATAAGCTAATAGCGACATGCATGAGAGAGCTTTAAGCATTATTTTGCTGCTTTATTATTGCCTTAGGCTATTTTATTTTTTGCAGAAAGAGAGTGACTGTGTCAAAATTTTAAAAATTCAATAAAACTCAAAAGCAATAATTGAAAAAAAATATTTTTAAAAATTTTAATGTTTTATGCTTTATTAGTTCGTTTTATTTTAGGATAATGAAGTCAAGGCTTTGCTTTTCATTGGCCTTTACTTCATTTATAGATTAAAAACAACCATTTATGATTATATAAGAAACTATTATTAAAATATGCCTTAGAATTACGATTATTATTATATCCTCATTTTCATCATTATCTTTCAAATTTAACTACAGCGATAGTCTAACTGTACTCTTCAAAGATGCTTTAGTTGTAATCTTATTTAATATCTACATATGTACGTACGTCAAGTTCCAAAATAATTACGACGTTTAAATATATTTTTTAATCGTTAAAATGTTGCTTCAATTCTAATAAGCATGAACAGTTGTTTACTTATCTTTTGGGAACTTGAAATTCGAACGGAAAAAAAGTTGTCAGGTCCAAAGGAAAACCCAACGGGCATAATGTTCTATGGACATCAGTTTTTGATTTAAGAGGAGATTTTTAAGAAACTTACGAATTCATCTTTTAAAAGATGAATTGAATTAAATTTGTTACTTTTGCCATATAACTCATTGTCAGTTTTTCTTTAAATTTATTGCAATTTTATTTTTTCTGTACATGGTTTTTATGGATTTGCATTTTCAAAGAAAATATTTTTTATAAAGATTTAGAATGCCAATTATCTTTAAACATAATCAACGTCCAAAGGTACAAAGACACAAACCAGATCGAACAGCAGATAGAAAATCTGGAAGGTTTTTCTTTTGTCTTAAATTATTAGAATTTGTATAATATGTTTTAGATTGTAATATGTATGTATCTATTTTAAATTTCACATTTAGAAAATTAATTACAATATAAAATCCAAATTTTCAGAGCCCAAATAAAAACAGCAATAAGGCGGCTTTCAGTTCGATTAACTGATGGAAGACAATTTCGTGCTGGTGTGCATGGTTTCCGTACTCTTAGACGACAAAGCATCCGTGCCGGGCGCTCAATCTATCGTATTAAAGAAACCGGTACTTCGTTGCATAGATATTTACGTGTAAGTTTGATGATAAAAATTATAATATGTCTAGTTTCCGGATATGTAACATTTTCAGGATCCAAAGCTCTTCCTTCAATTAGCCAAATACATTTATAATCGACGACATTTAAAACACTTGATTCCTTTAATATTTGTATTTATTTATATGATCGTAGGTTAATTAATATTGAAAAAATATTGGCAAAGTTAATTTTGAATAGGGTCAATATTATTTTATAATTTGGAATCAAATGCAGAAGGAGAAAAGATTTTGGCGAAGTTAGAACATAAAATTGTATGAAAATCATATTTAAAAAATTAAGGAATGATGAATATGAGAAGGAAAAATCATTTTTTGTAAAACGAATGGAAGAGTTGCTAGTTGATCTTGTTGCACGAGATAATAATAGGCGTCAAGAATTCATGGAAGAGGCAATTGATCACTTAAGTTGGCGTCTCAGTTATGATTTGGCACCAAAAAAGTCTGAATGGTCCCTTCCAACATCAATGTCAGTTTGAAATTATTCGAAAAATGTACAAACGTAAAAATAAAGTAACAAATATTTTGGGATTCATTAATATTATTTTACATTTAAGTATTCTTACATTTTATACAAAATACAAATTTTTTCATTAAAAATTACACCTTTCCTAATCTTCAATTTTATTATTATCAAGGTATTTTTCGGGCACCATTTTCACCACTATCGGTTATGGCGATGTAGCATGTGCAACATCTATGGGTCGAATTGTTACAGTACTTTATGCATTATTTGGAATTCCATTGATGCTGGTTTGTTTTAAGATATCTTTTTAATAAATCCATAAAAAAATAGTTCGTTTTAGACAACATGGAATGAGATGGGTAAATTTCTTTACAAATCAATAAACGAATTCATTGTCATGCTTGGTGCCAGTTTGAGCAAATTTAATCTTTATTTGTCTAGCTTTTTCTCTTTAATATACCAAAAAATATTTGGGTTGTGCTGCTTATGCATAATTAGAAAAAGAAACAGAACAAATTCTCAAGAAATAGAGATTATAGAAGGCAATAAAAATAATGTAAATGATAAACGGCATTTTAAAATTAACTCTAGTCTTCTGGATAATATCTTTACGCATGATTCAAAGCATCCAGACCAAGCTGGGAAAGCTGTTAGCTTCAAGTTTTCAATGCAAATGGAGCATAAAACTGAGTTTAATAACATTAAGTATTAGAAAAATTTCATTTCTAGTGTTGTGGTACAGAATGAGGAAAATATAAATGAAGTGGAAGAAAAAAATGAAGAAGATAAACATGAGGACAGTGATTACGAGGAAAGTAACGAAAATTCAGACATGAGCGATTTGACTGATGAGGAAATGGATCAAACGTCACCAGAGGCACCTAGGATGCACGTACTGGTACATTATTCGAATTCATAATTTTTTATTTTATCTTAAAATTTTTAATGTTAAATTTATAATTAATGAAAGACAGTTACATAACACCATTTTTTAAATTTTGAGACCTCATTATTTACTATTTAAAATAAATATTTTATAATAGATTGCTATTGCATGCACTTTCTCATGGATCTTCTTTTGTGCAGGACTTTTTCAATTCTGGGAGGTTGAAATAAAACATAAATTTTTATATATTTTATTGAAATAATGTATATTTATTGTAACTAAAGGAGTGGAGCTACTGGGATTCGCTTTATTTCATGTTTATTTCGTTACTTACAATCGGGCTTGGAGATGTGAATGTGCAGAGACGCGATTTAGTGAGTATTTAACCTTTAAATCTAGATCTAAAATCCTTTATAATATACACTGAATTAATGCATTAAGATGATGTTATGCTTCATTTTTGTAATGATTGGTCTTTCTCTTGTTTCGGTATCATTGATTAATAAAATATTTAAAAATAGTAAAATGAAATATATAAAATTAAATCGGAACTAAGAATCAGCATTAAATATCATTTAAGATGTGCATAATGGTTATTCAACTTTCTCTAGAGGTTGACTAATATTTTAGCAAATTAGGTTACATGTAATGATTAAATTAAAATTCAGGATTTCTACAAGAAAATTATAGTTAAATTTGTAACTGACTACCAAACAAAAGTCGAGAGAGGTAATGTATGTATAAAAAATATCTTAATCAAATATTTAAGACATAAATCGAAGGCGAGTTTCTTTGGGAAGTATAATTAAAACTACCAATCAAAAGGATAAATACCTCTTACCAATGAAGCGATGTATACTTCAAATGGTGCCTCAAAGTACTAAGCGTCATGTTATTGAAGAAGTTGAGGAGGAAGCTCGAGAATTTGGTTTGAAATTTCCACCAATTTTGAAAAATCATAATATCGCTGAGCAAATCATCTTTGAAACAAAAAAAGTATGTTTAATTACATGTTTGCATTTTATGAATTAATTTTTGGATTTATACATAACAATGTTGGCATAAATCATGAAAATTTAATACTATTTTGTAATCCTGAGAGATTTCCGAGAATCAAAAAAAAAACGTTCATAAAATTAATTTAAACCAGGATATTTGTGACTGCTACTCGGATGTTTCTGTGATAAAAATTAATGGAATTTTTAAAAAGGAGCATTCACCGATAGAACAACATTTGGAGTTAGAATCATTGTATAATTTTACTGTGAGTAATATTCAGAAAAATAAGGAAAGTTCTACGCAAACATTCGCGATTCATAGATGTGAAAAGTAAGATGGAAGAATAAAAAATATTTTTCGAATTTTTAGCTGTGTCCAAACCTATTTATCCACTGAAGTTAAAAGTGTACAAATTATGTTGATGCACGATGTTGTGAATGAGAAGATGAATAAATACCGTAGGGAAATGACAGATGCTGCAATACAAACTGATCGCTTGCGTTTTTCATTTAAGAAGCTACAAACACGCTCTAGACGGAGTGATGCAGAAACAGAAACACTGACATTAATAGGACAATATGGAATAGTATGCACTGTTTTCCATAAATATCATCTAATTAATTATATGAATTTATTCTTTGAATATTTAGAACGCAAAAACACAAACGGATGGAAAATTCTTCAGTGTTAATCAAGAGATACAGACCTGGATTCCATTTGAGTTAGTCGATCTATATGAAAAAGACGTTTGTATATTTAAGCTTTCTTTTTGTTTTAATTTAAAATTATATCCAAAAATTAGGTAATTCATTTAAAATTGTTTTTATGCAGACTCAGACATACAGATTCATGAAAAGTCAACGTATTCAAACTCCAAAACCAATGCTCAATGATGCACAAACTCAAAGTTATGATAACAGTGACATTAACGGACAGCTCTATCCTTCAGTTTCAATGCTTAAGATGTTTTTAGATCCAATTGATAAAGACATGGCTTTGTAAATTGTTTTCGCATTATAAATTATGATTCCTTTTAAATACATAATATGTGTACTTAAGTTAACACATACATATTTTAAGTCAAAAAGTATGCAATCTATGTGTTATTATCTCAATTTGAGCATTATTATATTTAATGCTATCTCATTTTCACTTAAAATAGTTAATTGTTATTAGCCCACGCTTTATAAGGCAAATATTCATCCATTAACGAAAGGAAGTAACTTTTTATTACGTTTTCTTCCGTTAATAAAATAAAAGGTTCTTGGTCTTATATAAATATTAAGCTATTAAAAATACTAAAATTCATATTCTCACTCAAAATATTTCTTAACTTTTTTAGTAATCTTTAATTAATTCTTTTATTTTAAGAATTAATTGAAAAATATCACAATAATTTTAATTCTCATCTTTTATTATGAAGCAGTTAAATTTTGTTGATCTAATTATATGTTTGCTCTTGTTTATTCATATTATACAATCGAAGAGTACTATCTCATTGTTTTCGCCAAAATCATTTTCGGTCTGAATATTAAGTATTTTAATCATGATATGTGAATGAAACCTTAGGACATAAAATTTCCTATACAATGTATACCTGTGGTTTGACTACATAAATGTTAAATTAATTTAAATTTTTTTGAATAAATTAAGGTCTTTGATGATGACGTACCGTTTTGTGAAATAGAAGGAGAACCATGCGGTTTTTATGATATTTCATTAAACGGAAATATACACTTTGATTGGATTAAATCATGGTGCGTTAGGATATATATAACTAAAACATTTAAATAAAGAAAAAATAATAATATATTATCTGGAATTTTAGATTATTATCATCCTAGATTCTAAAAAATTAAAAAACAATTGTTCAAATTTTTAACATGAAATTTAACTAAATAAAAAAGAATTCTTAAAAGAAAATAAAATATTTTTTATTAGAATCTTGGAACAAAAATCTAAATTCGAGATTAAAATCTATATTCGTTTAAAATAAAAATAAATATGAGAGTAAATATCGCTTGTAATTTTTAAATATAGGTGCAGATGCCCAAGTAGTCATGAGTGCCTTTATGTCGAGCAGGATTTACGACACAAAGTCTACAAGTTTGCATGTATCAAAATTTTAGAACAACAAAATATTTCCAACAGTGGGTTTCTTAATCGAAACCGAAATAGATTAGTAGTAAGAAGAGCAAGATATGGACGAAGAGGCGTGAAAACATAATAATTTTTTGTTAATTAATCTCAAATCAGAATATATAACATACAAAACGAAAATACATTTTTAATTTTTAAATTCATACTTAAACAGGTACTTGACAATTAAATGTAAAATTAAAAAAAATTATAATTTATCATGTGAAAATTAAATTAAGATAAACGATAATAAACATTCAAATTTTTGAATAAATTTAGGTAATAGTAACCTCCTCGACTGAACTTAGTTCTGAAAGATAATAACCCCAGTATCTGAAAAAGTAAATTGAATAAATTAATTGAAAATAAAAAGAAATACCCAAAATTGAAAATAAAGTAGGCGGTTGGAAAGAAGATAGCACTTAAAATAAAAAAAATATAGATACGGAATGTGAACATTTAGTATGATAGCTTTTTGAATATTGTTTAATATTTAAATATAAATTAAAAGATAAAAATGCCTGTATTTGTCGACTTGCTCTGGAGTTATTTGACATATTCTACGCCACAATCTTTTAATGTAGCATGATCCAGGTTCATCCTCAGCAACACATTTATTTTGTTTTCGACCGTCTTGAGAATTTGCTGAAGATAGCAATCGGAGATTGAAAAGCGGTGCTCCTGAAAAACTGTCTGAAATTGTTTTTTCAACTGATGATATTTGAGAATCAAGTAAATGGTTAGGTGCATGAAAGGAAGGAATCATAAATGACGTAGGTGCACTTCCGTCCTCACCCATATTTTCCTTTTGCTGCTGTTAATAATTGTAAAATATAAGAATACAAGAAACTTTTAGTATAAGTTTCCTAGGTATTAACTATTAAGTGAAATTTTATATATTGACAATATTGCCATAGGCAAAATATTAAATTTAAACCTCAATCATATTGGTCATACTACGTTCCTTGCTTTTATGCAATGAAGAATAATGCCTGTCCACCCAAAACTGAAATATTATTACCCTTATAAATATATAGGTAACTTTAATAGAAACATTAATTTTATTTATTAACATGCCTGTTTTAAGCCAATCTTTGGACTTGGAATTTCTTTCCATGCTTCAATTTCCATGATATTATTTGATAAAATGTTACGTTTGCCTCTATTATCTAATTGAGATCCTAGCACTGCCCCGCCGCCTTCATTACGTGACATGAAACCTACAACGGCAAGTTCTAAAAGCGACAGAAATATAAACATCATCCTAAAAATATCACATAAATAATTAATATCGTATAAAATAATTAACCCTGATAGCATCCATACATCTATAGCCTTAAATAATAAATGTAAATAATTAAAAAAATAAAAGTATACTGCTAAATATTATGTTATCTTTGGGTAAAACAAATACCTTAATATAGGATACTCTTGGCAAATTCCTGAAAGTTTGGTGATATAGATTATTCTCTTGAAAGATACCGAATAATGTTGCCGAATTGAAAAGTCATAGCTAAGAAATAATTATGTATAACTTTTTAATAAAATATCACCAAGAAGTGCATTAACGCCCAACATAGTACGAGCAGGAATCGCTCTAAAATACAAAAAATGCATCAAACGAATTAGAAAACTCTATTTTGAATTTGAAGGACTAAATCATAAACAAATAAATTTTATATACCTTGATCCCAAATAAAATGAAATCCATGATATAAATATAGTAACATAGCTGAAAATTTACACATCATAAAATAATAGAAAAATTAATTCAAATTACACTGACGTTGGAATATAACCTAATATAAAAGTAAATTTAAGTAAGAGAAAAAATCGTATATCTTGTAAAAATTAAATTTTTGGACATTAAGGTAAAAATATAGAAATAAATTTATAAATAAAAATTTATAAAGGACAAAACCTTGAAGTATGTACCATCCATACCGACGCTTAAAAACAAAAGCAACGGTAAGTTCATCCCACCATCCAGCTGGATAAATCTAAATGAATCATTATATAATGGATTTACTAAAAAAAAATTTTTAAAAAATTTTGTTTAACAGATTATAGGGATAATAATTCATTAATAAATTCATTTAAGCAATAAAGAATGATTATATTATGTACCTGCTCAATAGCGATCACGCTAAAATTTATAAGCACAAAATCAGGTAATTCTATGGACTTGAGCAACATGACTAAAGTTTAATTAATCTATGTCATAAATATAAAGATCATGTGGATATTAAATTTACCAGGGTTATGCTCCTTCCATTCCATACGTACTTCTCCTATGTTGTAATTGAAGCTAAAAAAATATGAAATATATGAAGTCAAGAAGCTTACACTAGTTTAAAATCCCTAAGGACCGTTGATAAAATTTATATAAATAAAACCTACGATTCAAATGTAAGAAAACATTTTTGTTGATCAAAAGGAAAACTATAAAACTTAAATTGACAATAATAATGAATGAACGATAAACCGTTTAAGATTCATGTCACATGGACCTGTAACCTTCATTCGATAATTAGTCCAAACAGTTGAATTTGAAAAAATCATGAGAAAAATATTTCTGAAATACAATGAATATTTCTAATATTCAATCTTGTAAATAGGCTTTATAGCAAAATTACAGATACAACTTATAGTGTTTTCACATCCTATCTAGAAGGGGAAATCAAGTGAGACCTAATTGTGAGACAGGCTAAAGAAATAATTTAAAACTGGCCTAAATGGACTTTCATGAATAGCTGCCATTTTTGAGTTGATAAAGCCTTGGATAATAAAAAAAGAATTTTATAATTGAACAATTTTGAAACAGGAAGATGATCAATAATATAAAGTACATAAGTATGTACTTAGTGATCACTTATTATTAATTTAAAATTAAAATTATTACAGGTATTCGGTATCCATAATCTTTGGAGCACCTTGTCATCAAATGAAATATTGTTCTTGCAAGGATTCTGAATCACATATAAAAATAAGTTAAAATGTATTACCATATAGTCAAAAACAAGAGCGGGATCCTCCCTAAAATTATTAATTATTGAAAGGTCTATTTTTTAAACCAGAATTCATTTATGTAAAGATCAATCTCAAAATCTTGTGTAAGTTCGCTTACTGCTGTCACTTCTTGTACCCACATATCAACACGAACATGAACTGGATATGAAGGAATATAATGCTAAAAATAAATGTACTAACATAAAATCGAAAATAACTAATAAATCTAATAGTAATTTAAAAATGGAAGAAAAAGTAAGACGTAACAAAATTTATAAATTTGAAAAATATATTTTTATTACTAAAATAGGCACTTTATTATAAGAATCCTTGAGAAGATTGTCGATAACCTCAGTATCATTAGCACAAGATGGTCTAAGATTTAGATGATTATTACTGGGTGGCAATTTTCCAAAACCGGTATATGAACTAAGAAGTTCTGTCAGGAAAGAGACGATCATCCAAGAAGGATGCCCCATGTGTCTAAAGTGAGAAAAAATAATTATTTACATATATAGGATCGAAAAAAAAAGGTGAAATTATGCAAAATACTGATTCTAAATTGTGGCGAAAATATAAAAAAGTTAAAATAAAAAAGAGTCAATTTAAAGTGAAAATAATATTAACTTAAAAATTTATATATAAGTAAGTTTTTATATTTATGATTAAGTAACTGAGACATAATTCTAAAATATTTATTCGAGTTTTATTTTTTAAGTGAAAATGCATACTTAAGAGAATTGACCTAGAAAAATAAGAAAAGGAAAATGCTGGATAATGAGATTATAAATAATTAATCATTAAAATATTTATGATGTAAAAAGTTGCTAAGGAACTATTCATAAATACCTAGTAAACAAAAGATAAAATAAAAAAGCAAACTTGAGATAATTTAGCTTATAATATTTAAAGTAGAAATGCAATCAGTATTATAATCAAAAAACAGACATAGAAGGTCTGGAAAATAAGAATATGTTTAAAAATGGAAAAATATAGATAACTATAAACAAATAAAATTTAGTGTAGTGTCCCTAATGTGTAAAAGTGGCAAATCCAATAAACGTTTCATTCTATTAAAGGAATGTGCTGTCAGAAAGAAAAATCTGTGCAAAAAGGAAACAAGAAAACTAACTAAATACAAATCTAATTTAAATGCTTAAAGAGAAGATAAGTTTGTCAGTTTTCCATAATGAAGAAAAATATCAGTAAATTATCATGAAATGCTTTTAATAAATTTTTTAAATTCAATAATAAAAGAAATAAAAGGCGAAAAATGTAGCTGGGCAAAAATTTAGAGGAGTAAGGGAATTTTTCGGTAACCTATGGAATATGAATTTGGAAGGATAAATCTATGATATTTAATACGAAAGAAATGTAAACATAATTTATTAAAGTGTGAAACTAACATTATTATTAATTTGTATATTTAAAAAAAATCTAAAAAATTTAAGCATTAATAAAAACACTCATAATTCATTAAGTAAACCATCGGAACCATAGCTCATTTGAATCAGTGTATCAAACTCTATCAAATGATACAATAAAATTTATGGATTTTCTGTTAGAACTTTATTTGAATTTTCAAACTAAAAATTTTTCAAGGTTTTTAAATTTTTAAAAAATATTTTCTCAAAAACTAATAAACTTTGGAATGTCAATTTGGTATCATTCGAAGGAGCTTTGAAAGCTGAATCGAATGAGCTATTGTTTAAAAAAATTTAATGACTAGATTTCGAGAACCAGGTCCATGAACATTGAAATCTATAAGTGGTGAATAAATTTTTTAAATTGAAAAATTTTTTTATTCCAATGTTAAATTATACTGAATTTGGTACCATTCGAAAGAGCTTGAAAAGCTGTATCGAATGAGTTATTTATTTAAAATTCTAACGAGTAAAATTCGAGAACCAGGTCCATGAACATTGAAATATATTGTGGGTGAATAAATTTTTTAAAATGATGTACTCTAAAGCCCTCTATAGAATTATACTGAATTTGGTATCAATCGAAAGAGCTCGAAAAGCTGAATCGAATGAGCTATGAAATTCAAAAATCTAATGACTAGATTTCGAGAACCAGGACCATGAACATAGAAATCTATAAGTGGTGAATAACTTTTTTAAATTGAAAAATTTTTTTATTCCAATGTTAAAATATACTGAATTTGGTACCATTCGAAAGAGCTTGAAAAACTGTATCGAATGAGTTATTTATTTAAAATTCTAACGAGTAAAATTCGAGAAACAGGTCCATGAACATTGAAATATATTGTGGGTGAATAAATTTTTTAAAATGATGGCACTCTAAATCTCTTGATTTTTTTTTTTAAAAAATCACGACTTGACAAGTCGTGTATTCTGAAAAAAAAATTATTAAAAAAAAATAAAAATGAAAAAAGTTATGGGCCAAAATATTAAAATTTTAGCCCAATTTTTTAAAAAAAAAAATAAATAAATAATTTTTTTTATCAAGTTTATTCTTGATTTTTTTTTTTAAAAAATCACGACTTGACAAGTCGTGTATTCTGAAAAAAAAATTATTAAAAAAAAATAAAAATGAAAAAAGTTATGGGCCAAAATATTAAAATTTTAGCCCAATTTTTTTAAAAAAAAAATAAATAAATAATTTTTTTTATCAAGTTTATTCTTGATTTTTTTTTTTAAAAAATCACGACTTGACAAGTCGTGTATTCTGAAAAAAAAATTATTAAAAAAAAATAAAAATGAAAAAAGTTATGGGCCAAAATATTAAAATTTTAGCCCAATTTTTTTAAAAAAAAAATAAATAAATAATTTTTTTTATCAAGTTTATTCTTGATTTTTTTTTTTAAAAAATCACGACTTGACAAGTCGTGTATTCTGAAAAAAAAATTATTAAAAAAAAATAAAAATGAAAAAAGTTATGGGCCAAAATATTAAAATTTTAGCCCAATTTTTTTAAAAAAAAAATAAATAAATAATTTTTTTTATCAAGTTTATTCTTGATTTTTTTTTTTAAAAAATCACGACTTGACAAGTCGTGTATTCTGAAAAAAAAATTATTAAAAAAAAATAAAAATGAAAAAAGTTATGGGCCAAAATATTAAAATTTTAGCCCAATTTTTTTAAAAAAAAAATAAATAAATAATTTTTTTTATCAAGTTTATTCTTGATTTTTTTTTTTAAAAAATCACGACTTGACAAGTCGTGTATTCTGAAAAAAAAATTATTAA